>CM048841.1:34153703-35415473 GCA_026545765.1 Plantago major
TGAGGGGTAAAAGGACCAATCTACCCTCCCAGACCCATCTAATAGTGTTGGACCCTCACATACTATTGGGCCATGGGCCAAGGGAGCATTTTTGTCCAAATCCTGAACATACACTTGGCATCATCTTATGAACCTCTTCATAAGTACATGATAACTATAAATATAACACAAGGTCCAAGACCTTAAGGTAAGTGTTTTGGACATGATAACCTTCCTCATAACTACTACATTGAGAGCCTTCCTCTCTCTCTTGAGTAAAGTCTCTTCCCGGTTTGACATCTAGCAAACCGGGTTACCTATCTACCCCCCCCCCCCACTTTTGAGTTTACTTTGAGCTTTTGGCTATTTCTTTTCAGGTGTTCCGGCTCGGACCAAGTCACCAGGTCAGACTTCTAGTTGGAGGCGGACCTTAGATTAGGGACTTGTAGTAGTTTAGTTAGTGTTTGAGGCTCAACTGCTCAACATTTGGCGCCGTCTGTGGGAATCGAACAAAAGGGTCCGTGTTTAAGCTGAGCTGATGGTGAGAACAAGATGGACAACACGAACCAGTACTGCTGGCATCGGAACTCCACCTCCATGCCCGCGCGGACGTCCACCCAATAGAGGACGGAGGGCCACTGTAGCAGAAAGGAACGCTGAGGGAAGGAGATACCCGAGCGACGGACACACAGCAAGCCCATCCTATGATGAGGGAAGAGACGTTCCGTCCAGGGGAATTCGTAATGTCCCTGAGAATGTTGGGTCTGAAAATCACGGAGAAGGGGCCGTTCAAGTTCCTCCGACAGGGACACAAGGTCTTCCGCCAGGTCAGCACTTTACCATGCCAGATGGTCGTATAGTCCGCACTAGTGACTTCGGATTAAGTGAGAATCAATTTGGTCGACTGCTCACGATAATCCAGGGTTGTCTGGGGTCTAACAATGTCCAACCCTGGCAAGCCACTCCGCCAATGGCTAATCCGAGGCAAGCAGAGCCCGCTCTATCAAGGAACGAGCAACGTCCGATCCAGCAGAGGTTGGGGAATCAGCTACCGCAAGAGGATTTGCGGAACCTCCTAGACAGGAGAGCCTCTACTTCCCAGGCTCGACGAGAAGGAAGTCCAAATGGGCAGAGAGCATATCAAGAAAACGGAAATAGGTAACCTAGAGCCTCACAACAGTTACCTCCACGGGCTAGGGATCACGTGGCGGAAACCATTCTACTGGTCCACTCGGATGAATTTCCCGCGGATGTAGCAATTCATCCTAGAACGGGAGAGATAATGACTACGGAAGAAATCTATGCTCAACAGAAAGCCTTGGAAGCCCAGATTCTCAATCTCGGACGCTTGGTAAAAGATCATGAGCAGATAGCTACTAGTGCGCCAAACCCATTGTGTGACAATATCATGAAAGAAAAGGAAAGAAACAAGAACTTGGATCAAGTGATTCCAAACTTGGAATACTATTACGGAAATACTTGTCATGTGGGCCACTTGACAAGGTACAATAGTAAGATGGATTCCAAAGGGATGAGTGATAATACAAAAGCTCTCACTTTCTCATCCACTCTCTTCGGAATAGCCATGGATTGGTACACTGCATTGCCAAACAAGTCAGTAAGATCATATGCGGACCTCTCTTCCAAGTTCCTGGGATGATTTGGAAAATCGAAAAGAAGGAAACGAACTGTGGAGCACCTGGCAGAAGTTATACAGAGAGAACATGAGGATCTTAGGACTTTCCTAGATCGCTTCAACGCGGAGGTCCTCCGAGTTGAACCTCACAGTATTAAGGAACGGGTCCGTCACCTATATGCTAATACTTACAACGCAGAACTCCGCAGGAAACTTTCTAGCCAGGAAGTAAGAAGTGAAAAGCATTTGGATGACATTTGTGAAGAGGTAATGTACGGAGAGGAATACCGAAGGAATGTCCCAGTGAGAGCTGGTTCCAAGAGAGGAAAAGAGCCAATGAAGCAAGAGCAACGTCATGGAAAGTTTGATCTGAAGAAGGATTACAGAGATAAAGGTTTCAATAGGGAAAGAAGTCCGCCAAGAAGATATGCGGACTATACCCGTCTCAATAGACTAAGATCCGACATCTTGGCAACCATTATTGAGAAAAAATTGGATATTCAGTGGCCAAAGCCATCTCACAATACTCGGAAGAACAAGAGTGCGAAAGGGTATTGCAAGTTTCACAAGAGGCGTGGCCATGAGACGGACGATTGCATTCAACTGAAGACTGAGGTTGAGCACCTAATAAGATAGGGAAAGTTGAAGGAGCACGTCTATACGGACGAGCCTTCTAGGCATGATAGGACGGAACGGAGAAGGGAAGATAGAACCACAGAACCGCAACCATATCCACTATCCTTGCCACCTCCGCCAACCAATCATCCACCTCGGACAGATAATCATCAGTACAGATATGATGATGATGTTGAAATGGAGATTCTTCCATATAGTGGAGTGAGCAACACCATAGCAGGAGGACCGACTGGAGGAGATAGCAGGAACACAAGAGAACGGACAGCTCAGAATCTGCGGAACAATGACAGATCCTATGCTGCTCTGGCAATCCGAGGAACCAACACTATATCCTTTGATGACAGTGAGATTCCCCCTCCTACGGCAGGAGGTGAGGACATAGATGATTCGGATGTTCCACTGGTGGTCTCTTTAACCATAGCAACTTATCGGGTGAACAAGATCCTGGTACATACGGGGAGTTCCTCGAACATCATTGCCAAAAGAACAATAGATCAGATGAACCTGGGAAGAATTCCATATGAGAGAGTTAATACATCCATACTAGGATTTGGAGGAGGAACTGTCCGCCCTCTAGGAAGCATCATGCTTCATGTATCATTGGGAACATATCCCATGCGAGAGTGACACAGCTAGTCCATTTTGTAGTGGTGGATCGAACTTTTGACTACAATGCTATCTTCGGTCGTCCGGGGCTCAATCAATTTCGAGCTATACCTTCCACTCTCCATAATAGAATGAAGTTTCCGACCCCCTGCGGGATTGGAGAAGAAGTAGGAAACATACGAGAAGCTTGGGAATGTTACATCATGTCTACCAGGAGAGCATCCGCTCCCGTGTTGGCAGTCTCTCCGACTTCTGATCCGCAAATTATTCTCCCACCAAAAAAGGAGAATTCCAACATTGGAATAGGGAGCCAGAAGGACAAGTTTCCCAAAACTGCACGGATCGAACCTCATGATACTCTCAAGGATGTTGAACTTGTTGTTGGAAGCCCGGACAAGAAGACTAGAATCGGAACGGAGATGAATGCGAAAGTGGAGATTAAGCTCATAGCTTGTCTCCGAGACAACATAGATGTCTTTGCTTGGAGTACTGACGACATCAAGGGGATAGATCCGAGGGTCGCTGTTCACCGTCTGAACATGGACTCCTCGATTAAATATATCTGCCAGAAGAGAAAATATTTTGGCCCAATCAAGGATGCCATCATATCCGCGGAAGTTGACCGGCTCATGAAGGCCGGACACATCGAAGAGGTCCGTTATTCCGATTGGGTTTACAACGTTGTCCTAGTTGAAAAATCACTGGGCAAATGGCGGATGTGCAATGATTTCACCAGGCTAAATAAGTTTTGCCCAAAAGATCCATACCCTTTGCCACGGATTGACCAATTGGTTGATTCCACGGCCGGATGCGCGTTACTGAGTTTCATGGACGCGTATCAAGGCTTTTACCAGATTCGGATGGCCAAGGAGCATATTAAGAAAATAGCTTTCTTTGCTGTGGAAGGGGTGTATTGCTTTAAAGTGATGCCCTTCGGATTGAAAAATGCGGGAGCTACTTACCAACAGCTGGTAAATCAAATGTTCAAGGAAGAAATCGGCAAGACCATGGAGGTGTACATGGATGACATGCTCGTTAAAAGAAAAACCGAAGAACAACATATAGAGCACTTAAACAAATGCTTTGCTATCGTTAGGAAATACGGAATGAAACTCAATCTAGAAAAGTGCACCTTCGGAGTAAAGGGCGGGAAGTTCCTAAGCTACATGGCCACATAAAGGGGAATAAGTGCAAATCCTGAGAAGATAAAAGCCATCCTAGACCTGCCTCATCCGAAGTACCTCAATGAGGTACAACAGCTTATCGGACGCCTCATGTCCTTAAGTTGTTTTATTTCGCGGTCCGCAAAGAAGAATCTTCCATTCTTCAAGATCCTCCGGAAAGGAGAGAATTTTGAGTGGACTGCGGAATGTTCCGAGGCTTTTGAAAACTTGAAAAAGTACCTCCATTCCCCTCCACTGTTCTCCAAACCCGTAGAAGGAGAACCACTCTATCTCTACCTAGCAATAACGGAAGAGGCAATGAATTCCGTATTAGTACGGATCCAAGCTAATGATCACATGTCAATCTACTATCTTAGTAAAGCCCTTCCTGGGGCGGAGACAAGATACGTAAAGATTGAGAAATTTGCATATGCTTTGGTTTACACCGCAAGACGGTTAAAGCCCTATTTCAAATCTCATAAGATAGTAGTCCTAACTACGGAACCTTTGAAACGGGTTCTGGCAAAGCCCGACCAATCCGGACGACTCTCTAAGTGGGCAATTGAGCTGAGCGAATACAACATTAGCTATCAGGCTCCGATAGCCAGGAAAGCTCAAGTTATTGCTGACTTCCTAGCGGAGTACCTAGAAGCGGAGTCAGAGAAAGTCTCGGATAAACAGGCATTTGAGTGCCTGATTACCAAACAGATCAAATGAAAGTCAGTTCCGCCAAAGATCAACCCAGATAACACTGAAGATGCTCAGTTCATCGATCAATCTCGGACTACGTCATGGGAAGAAACTCGGTCAACCAGATGTTCCTCCTTTATGATATCACAAGAGAATCGAATACTGATAACTCCAACCAGGATACTTAGAAGGAGGAGGGACGAGGGTTAAAAATTCAGGAGCTTATAGAAGATCCCCAAACCAAGGAACAACCCACCGATATATGGATATTGGAAGTAGATGGTTCATCCACCGGAAGAGTGGGAGGCATTGGAATCTATCTTAAAAGCCCTGATGGTGCGGAACTCGACTACGCGATATCCTTGGACTTCAAGGTTACAAACAATGAAGCTGAATATGAAGCACTGTTGGTCGGACTACGTATAGCCAAGTCCCTACAAGTCCGGAAACTCAAAGCTTACACGGATTCATAGTTGGTTGAAGCCTAGTTTTCTGGTGCTTTTGCCATAAAAGGTCCCTCAATGATCAAGTATCTTGAACTACTGCAGCAACAAGTGAGTCTCTTCGAGGAGTTTACCTTGGAAAAATTTGATAGGGAATGGAATGAAAGAGCGGATACTCTGGCAAAGTATACGTCCGCAACAGCTGCTTTAGATACAAGGAGAGTCATTCTGCTCACAATTACGAACTCATCCGTCGTGAGTCCTACTCCGACCATTTTGATCACTGAAACAGGAAGAAATTGGATGACTGACATCTTTATTTACCTCAAGGACGGATCATTACCTGCTGATCCGAAGGAGTCAAGGAGTGTGCAGCGCCGAGCGAACATGTATTTCATACTTGGGGAAGATTTGTATAAGAAATCCTTTGCGGGGACACACATGAGATGTTTAGATCCACAAGAAGCGAGGACAGTGCTGGAGGAAATTCACAGTGGAGGTTGCGGAAGTCATTCCGGTGGGGCGGACTCTCGCTCAAAAAATCATTCGACAAGGTTACTACTGGCCTACCATTGATAAGGATTCCGCGAGCTTCGCCCGAAATTGCCCTGATTGTCAGTATTATGCAAATGTCCCACATCGTCCGACACACCCTATGATTCCGTTTGTCATAGCATGTCCGTTTGATCAGTGGGGCATTGATATTGTCGGACCTTTCCCAAGAAGCACTCAACAGAAGAAATTCTTAATTGTAGTTGTGGAATATTTTACCAAATGGGTGGAAGCGGAAGCAGTGGCCAATATCACAGAAAGCCGTGTGCGGACCTTCATTTGGAAAAACATCATTTGTCGCTTTGTCTTACCGAGAGTTCTTGTCTAGGATAATGGTGCTCACTTTTCAGGCAACAGACTCAAGGAATGGTTGGCCACTTTCAAGATTGAGCAACGCTTTACATCTGTCGGATATCCACAGGCTAATGGACAAGCTGAAGCCATGAACAAAACAATCGTTAAGATCCTGGAGAAGCGATTGAGGACCTCTCAAGATAGTTGGGCGGATGACCTGGACAGTGTACTCTGGGCCCACCGCACCATAGCACGGACTGCAATTAGGGAGACCCCATTTGCTCTGGTATGGCACGGAAATAGTCATACCAGCAGAAATTGTAGTCGAAACAATGAGGGTACAAGAATTCCATGATTCTGCCAATCAGGAAGCTCGGACCTATGACCTAGATATGCTGGAACAGAAGAGGACCAAGTCATTGGCTAATATACACAGATACCAAGCAACTGCAGCCCGGGCCTACAACAAAAATATTCAAGCTAAAGATTTACAGGTCGGAGACCTGGTGCTCTGCAGAGCTGATATCTTGAGCAATGTTGGGAAGCTCAAGCCCAAGTGGGAAGGACCCTACAAGATTGTTGGTGCAAGAGTGAATGAAAGTTATGAGCTAGAGGACGAGCACGGACACCCACTTAGGCGTACTTGGAATGCCAAGAACCTTCAGAAGTTCTATGCTTAGAGCTTTTTACACGGAACTCCGTCAGTTGTTTTGACATTCTAAGCTTAAACCGTTTGTTACACGGAACTCCGTCAGTTCTGTTTTTGTTAACTCTTTTGTCATCAGCCATGCAACCCACAAGTTGTAATTGAATTTCCATCAAATCAATACAACTTCTATCTTTCAATTCGTAAATCTGAATTTAGTGTTCAGGTAACAAAGAAGCAAGCAATGAATTTTATTCATATACGAAACAGAGTGTACATAACACTGTCTTTGCAGCCTACAAATTCGGATCTTTATCCGGATCTACAGCTACAATACATAAACTATACAGAAAGTCTCCGGAGATACGTTATCTTCCGTCGAGATTATCCCACCGTCAGGAAAGTATTCCCCATGATCATCACTTCCGGGAACACCAAGAGTCTGATGTACCGGCATAATACAAAATGGTTCTGTATGGTGGAATTTCTTACAATATCACCATACCTTTGAGTAATTGTACGGATCCCTTGCATAGTGTGTACAGACACCAATTCTCCAATGGTCCTTGGAAGTCGAAACGACCAGATCTCAGCCTATCCATCTTTAGAGGCTCAAACCCTCTTAGAAGTCAAGGGTTTTCCACCGATTCAAGAGAGATTTGAGCCACTAAAGGAGGATTGACAGAAAAGGCTCTCGAGTTTTTTCTCAATCAACCCACCTTTAGGAACCCGAGCATGTTGTTTTTTCAGCCGGTTGCCTAGGCGGTTTCTTTTGAGCAGCCTATCCTTCAATACCCACACCTTTCCTACATTTAGGGTTTGCACCAAACTAGGAAGGATTGGAGTATTGAAAGGCGGGTCAGTCAAAATGACAAAATAGAAGAACGAAAAGAAGCAGAAGAAGAATCTGAGATCATTTTAGTACAATTTCTGTACTTCGATCGTGGCTTTTTATAGAAAACTCTGACCAATCAGCATCCGCCACGTGATAAAGTCGGTGTTGACGTTGGGCCTGGGCCATCCGTTTGGGCCAGATAGTGTTGGATCACTTGGGTTTACCCATTTTTGATCACACTAAGCCCATGGATGAACACTTTACGAATCACAGAAAAGATCGTCCGAGTAGATCCCTCAACGGATAAACTTAACCAGTGATTGTTGGCCTAGTCCGAGCCACCACAAGTCGATAATCTATCATTGCCAGTCTATGAAAGACTACTCAGAATCTCACACTCATGAGTAGACGCAACAGACATATCTAATGCATCGGAAATCCTACCAGTTCTAATCAATCATCATTGGTTTACACTTATCAAGAGAAGCAATCAAGGCTACTCCGGATTTGTCAATACATCCGAGCTAAGATAAATTTATGGTTCCTAATTACTGGATTGTACGAATTATTGCGGATATTTGACTTACTACTACGGATGTCAATCCTACGGATTTGAGATAAGTCTGAGTAGCCAACTGTTGGATAATTCAGGCAAGATTATCAAGTAAAGATAAAGGGAAAAAGACAGAATTATCTTAAACATAAAAGATAATTGTGCGGAAAAATATAATCAGTATACTTGGCAATGTTCCGTGCCATCAGAAGATCAGAATTCAGCGGTTACATCATTTCAACGGGGCATACCCCGGACTTCTCATTGAGGGGGAGGCTGGCTTGGCCCGGCTTCATCAGCTGCAGGCGGATTGGTGGAGGACGGATTGGCATTCGAGGCGCCCGCGCGTGATTCAGCAACGGCATCAAAGGTAGCCTTGATGTTCTCAAACAAGTTGAAGTCCGCATCATGGCCGACGATCCGAGAAGGCATGAAGTACCAATCCTTCAGATAATTCATGTTTTCATGAAAAGGCGTGAAGCATACCTTCCCTATAGCTCTCGGGACACATTTGGGAAGAAAAGGTCCGCCATTGGTGATTTCAATTTCACCTTCCTCGGTGACCACCTTCGCGAACTCGCACGCCGCTAACCTTTCATCCGGGACGATTTCCACCGGGATTTCAACTCCACTAGCGTCCGCGGAAGGATTTAATCCTTCCGCCATCCAGTCAAAGTTTGGAGGCACCAACCCCTTTGCTTGTAGTTGGCCAATGGCGGAAGAGAATCCCTACAGGCAGAGAGCGTCGGCCTTGTCTGCCATAAAGAACTTGAAGGAGTCCGACTTCATGAAGTCCTTCACAGCTTCGAGCCGGGCGAACTGGAGATCTTCGAGGAGCGTGTCCTTGGACTCCAGGAATGCCTTCATCGACTTATCGATAAAGTTCTCTTGCCATTCCAAGTTCGATTTTACCTCCTGCCAGCTAGCCTTCAACTTGGCAATGAGCGTATCCTTCTTCGTCAATTGGGCCTCCGCCCGTTTGACCTTCTCCGCCTCCTCCGCGGATGCAGCCAAAGCCTTATGCATGTCTTCCTCAATAGTGGCCCGCTCATTGGCCTTCCACTGCATGGCCTTGATCATACATCCGAGCTGCAAGAAATTCGTAATGTCAGAAGTCATATTTCTAACACAAAAGCTGAAACCAAAGAACGAAAAAACACATGGGTTACTTACCCTTTGATGCAGCTCGTGGATCTCTCCAACCCTTTCAACCTCGGGGAGCCCACAACTCCGTTCGAACTCCGCATCAATGGCCACCTGGTCAGATAACGGCAGCACAACGGAGAACTGTTGCCTCTTTGAGGCCGGAGGTGCATCCGAGGTAGCGTTTCTCTTTCGGCCAGAAACGATAGCATCACGCATCAGTACATCCCCCGGAGGCGCGGACGCAGCATAACCACCAGGACCAGACGTCCTCGGAGCACCTGCGGTCGGTGGCTTCGACGTAGTGGTACTGCGGGTTGCCGGACCTTTGCCCTTGTCGGGCACCTCCAGAATCTGCGGATCCTCACCCACCTTCTTCCGTCGCTCCTCCTCAGCAGCAAAGAGGGCCGCATTTTTGGGTCCACCATAGGTAAACCCGCAGACATATTGATAATTCTGGCCCTTTGGCCAGTGGCAAGCTCGAGGGCTTGTTGCTCTCTCTGCTGTTTCTTCTTCTCCCGGAGGGTCGACATGATGTATTCGAACCAGTAAGCTGCGGAAGAACAAACGATGTCAGATACGGATCTATAAACAGCGGACAACCATGGGACAATCATGCATGACATTAAAAAAAAAAAAAAAAAAAAGAGAGAGAGAGAGAGGAGGAAACACAAATCCTAAGTTAAGGATCTGATGTGCTCAAATTAATACTTAGAAAACCAAGTAGTAAGCAGTTGTTGTAGATAAACAAAGCTAAACCACAGAGTCGTTTGCTAAGAAATTAATTAAGCTACGTAGCATGAGAGTAAACAGATACTTGCGAGTAACAATTTGATTGATGGTTTTGGTTATATCTCTAACTAGTTTAACTAAAGCTAAGATTACGATTAACAATGAGAGAAGGATGAATACAGTAGCAAGATCCAATTATGCTAATTCGAACTAGGGATAACACTCATATTTGTCACACGGTCGTTGCACAGTAAATCAATCAATTCGATTCAACCAATTGTTCTTAGAAAATATTATACTAGAGAAATCGTGAGTCGTCAATTCACGATCCTTAAACATGAACAATTTAGAGAATTTAATACGGACTTATCGAATTGAAGGTTTTTACGAAGATTTTATACGAGACTAACCTATATGAGTGATTTGATAAACCTAGAACGAATATGCATAATCTTCACATACTACTGTATTCAAAGGCGTTTCGTGATTAAGTAGTAATTTTTAGTTAAATGTTATGTAAGAATATCAATATTAAAAAGTGAGAGTTTAATCACAACTTTTTTTCGTGATTAATATCATATAATCTCTTAATGTTAATCCGTACATCCAAAATAAATGACACATTTCAGTTTTAATAAAATTTTAAGGTCGACTTTGACCATAAATTATTTCCATATTGTATTGAAAAATTATTTTGTAAATTTATATGTTTTTGAAGTTCATTAAGTCCAATTTCACAATATATTTATTTTTAAATATTTTCCGATATGATATAAGAGCAATTTATAGTCAAAGTCGACTAAAAAAAAATTATCATGCTTAAATATTGACAATTTATTGTCAAAGTTGACTCCATCATAGCATTTATAGCAATTTTCCTTTAATGTACTTCGTGCTTAAATAAGTAAAAAAAAATCAAGTCAAATTAGTATAAAAGTCATGTTTTTTTTTTCTGAATTGAAGAAAACATTAGCGCTACAACCCAAGTGTTAGGTGTAACCATCCAATTTGCACTTATATCATACGGTATTTCATACTATATACTCCCTTCGCGGCCATCCCGATTCAATTTCCCGTGTTGACTTTTTCGGGTCGACCATTATCAAATTGTACCTCAAATTATACTCTTAAACTATCCGACTTTCTTTTTTGTTGAAGCCCATTGTTAACCGCATCTATAAGAGCATCCACTTGGGTATCTATGGTGACTTCAACCCACTTGTGCTCCAACCTGAAGCGCACAAAACAACATAAAGACCAAAGTTGACTAAATAAGACTTTAGGTAATAACTTGGAGGACATATTACATCATATATCCTAGAAACAGACAAGAATTATGCAGAATGATGTGGTTGATGTAGATACGGATATGTGTCCAATCATTAAGAAGGCATGGGCGTGTCTTAGAAGCCGATCAGTGAAATGGTGATTCAACAGATTCGACTTTCAAATGGTCCAACCTACGGAAACCATTCCGGGTCGACTAGTATGTGCAAGTCAATACACCTTCTCAGCTAAGTCCGACTAAGCTAGGTGTATGACTTCCGAACCTGACAAGAAGTCACATGATCTTTCCAAGTATCACAAACTGTCAGTCCCAGGATGCCAAATGGACCGGACGAGATAATCTCGGATGCCACCCTCACATTAAGACCAAACGTATATAACAGAACCACTGAGATACTTCCGTGGAACTCCAGGCTCGAACACCCTGAGTTACCTAAGGGCAGATCAACCAAGCAGACAGATCTGCCCGAATGACCGACACGGACCCAACAGGCGGAACAGTACTCTCAGAGGGAAAGGTCCAAACTACCCCAGGCCCATTAATCGGTATTGGACTACTGTTCACTATTGGGCTATGGGCCAAAGGTAGCATTGTTGTCCAAATCCTGAACATACACTTGACATCATCTTATGAACCACTTCATAAGTATATGATAACTATAAATATAGCATAAGGTCACAAACATTGGGAGAGGTCATAAGGGATAAGTCATAATTCATAAGCAACAACTACCAAGTTCACTATATCATATCCTTCCTCATTACTACTACATTGGGAGCATTCCAACTCTCTCTTGAGTAAAGTATCTTACCGGATTGACAACATGTAAACCAGATTACCTATCTAACCCCCCCAACTTAGTCTTTTCAGGTGTTCCGGCTCGGACCAAGGCACCAGGTTGGACTTCAAGTTGGAACTTGGAGTCTAGGTGACGAGTCTTCGCCTTCTTCAAGACACGCTAAAGAGAGTACGTCAATTCTCGATAGATGGAAAGGATAGGCTCATACGTTTACTGAGAATGAAAAATGGGCTCATAATATTTTAACCAGTAAATTCCACAAATGACTGGGGGAATTTCCGTCTGTTTTGTCACACCGCCCCCCGGGGAGGGGGGGGGATCGCAATATCTTTGAGATGGGATGAATATAATTCCTAAGATAAGGAAAAACCGTAAAGTAACCAAAACTTGGAACACACACAATCTAGAAGAATATATTACCTTTCTTAATCTTGTTCCTGAAACCTCTCTTTCTGCTAAATGCTTTTTCCTGCAGCCAGAAGAACATGTGTTAAATATCCTCCCTGGTATGAAACTTACTAAACACAAAGCACACACAGACTTGCAAAAATGTATATAAGAAAGCATAGACAACGCTATAATTGAGCGCAATTTATACAATATTACAAGTGCAAGGTGGAGTGGTGAAAATGGAGAACATACTAACAAATATCCTTCCGTGCACATAAAAAACCATGCACTTTCAACTTTAGACACAACTATAGGAAGACAACTTAATTATGGCTTCAGTATAATTCATATCAAATGCTTACCACAGGTAAACCCTGGTCCTCAGCTCGACGAACTGCATCTACAAGATCTCGATTTGATGCTTTGAAAAGGCTTGTAACAAGCCCGTGTTGCCCAGCCCTGGCTGTCCTACCGACTCTGTGCAAAAAATCTACAGCAGAACTTGCAAACTCCGCCTGACAGGACATGAAGACAGGAGAGCAAATTTAAATGATGACAGTAAAAAATGGGAACGCATGTCTGGTCGAGCCTGCTCTGAAAATTACAAAGTTTTTACCTGGATAACATGTGAAACATTCGGCACATCCAGTCCACGAGCAGCAGCATCAGTGCACACAAAAACTCCACCGTTTTCCTGAAAGGCAGTTATATTGTCTGTCCGCTCCTCCAGAGATGCATCTCTATGGTACCGCAAACATTCAACTCCAGCTCCCATCAAGATTGTGGCAACAGCTTCAGCAGCCTCGACAGTGTTTACAAACACCATGGTGCGTACTACTCCACTATCCGACTTTCTTTTTTGTTGAAGCCCATTGTTAACCGCATCTATAAGAGCATCCACTTGGGTATCTGTGGTGACTTCAACCCACTTCTGCTCCAACCTGAAGCGCACACAACAGCACAAAGACCAAAGTCGAATGAATAAGACTTTAGGTAATAACTTGGAGGACATATTACATCATATATCCAAGAAACAGACAAGAATTATGCAGAATGATGTGGTTGAAAAGGAAGAACCTTGGATTTTGGCAATGGAGATGATTTCCACTAACCCAATTAGCATCTGGAAACATCCGTTTCAAAAGTCCTCCAGCAGTTCTCTTCCCATTCAATGGAAGGGTAGCTGCAACAAATATGTACTGCTTACTTCGCTCGTATACTTTTCTCATCCTTCTCCAGTCTTTCCAGTCTCTTTTGTTTCTAACCTCAGATCCGGTCTCCAAGTCCACGACTGCAGAACTGTCATCAGAATCTTCATCTTCCCCAGCATCTTCATCTTCCCCCAAAAAGCCATCTGCCTCCATGTCATCCTCATCATCTATTCCAATGGCTTCCACCTCTTGAGGCTGAATATTTTCTCTTTTAGACCGAGACAGCTGTTTCTCGTCGAAGCGCAGCATGTTTATAAGACGGGTCACTTGGTTCTGAAAGCTGCCACAGAGTAGAAGGTCTGCTTCATCAAATACCTAGAACAAAAAATTCCGATAGATATTAGAACTGATCCAGTTACAATAAAATGGGCCAAATATATCACGTGGTAATTTGACAAAAAACTGATATTAGAGCGTATGAAATCGTCACGTGTATGATTATCCTGGTCAATTGCATACAGGTAATTTAGAAATGCAACTGGGGTTGATACTATGACATCCGGTGTTTTAATTGGCAAACCCTGCGTTAAACATGGCCACAATAAGAAGTGTGGTACAGTTCAAATAGTACAGGTGAGAAAAAGAGAAAGGAGTAAAATACAGAACTCCAACATCCAGGATTAAAAGGTGCAGTTATACCTGACGGCCACAGATGGCAACAGCTCTGAGAAGTGGGTCACCATCATTATTATGAAGAGAGTTAGCCATGCGAACCACTTGCTCACAAAGCATGACGTTTGGGCAAAACACAAGAGAAACATGGTGATGCTTGTTTGGTGCTACGTCATCAGTTTCTGAGACATCGACACCGCTGCATAATTTCTGAATGATAGGAACCAAGTATCCATATGTCTTGCCACTTCCCGTCTCTGCAGCGACCACAACGTCAGATCCTGCTAAAATGGCAGGTATTGATGCTGCCTGAAACGGAATTTACAAGTGAGCTCCAACTGTATGCACGGGAAATAGTATCTTAGGATATAACATGAGGATCGTAATAGCAGCATATATTAACAAAAAACCATGAAAATGCATGTCGGAATTGTTACACAGCAAATGGTGAAAACGAAAGGAAAGAGATCAAACTTCCCAGTCTCCACATAGTTGTCATCCACAAAATAAAGTCCGAATGAAAAAAAAAAAAAAGAAAAGGTAAGCTCTAACATTTCCACGTATGCTCAAATTACATTTTCTTCTAGATCACCCAGTAACCAAATAGGGACTAAGAAACATACTATACAGTATACACATGCATATGCACCTGCTACAAATATAAAGGATATCAGATGTAATGGAACAGTATATAATTGGATAACCCTCTCCCCTTGACAAAACCATCTTGTCCAGATAAGGTTCCAAAACTCAGAAATACGAGAACCATGCCCGAAAACTACGATGAAGGGAACAACACATTCGATGTAAGAGGGATATGCGAAGACATGATGCATGTAAAATGATATTCCACATGAGTTAGGCAAATATCCCAGTCAATTAAGTAAATCATGAACATATGAAACCAGGGTAACAATAAAATGTAGTCCTAACTTTGTTCAAACAATAACCAAGTGACCTGGAGAAAAGCAACTGGAGGTCAGAAAGTAAAAGGCAAAAAATATAATACCTGTAATAAAGAAGGTCGGTGTAGGCCAACATTAGACAGTGCCTGTGAAAGGGATTCGGTGACCCCAAGAGAAACCCATGAAACACTTTCGTCTGCCAGGAACGTGTCGGAATCACTTCCATCTCTAGTGGCGGACAAGGCGGTTGCTCTGAAGGCTCGGAAATTGTTTCTCTTGAGTCGACAGTCGTTGAGAGTGGAGAAAGTGAGTAACGGTGAGGAGCGATTATTTAGACAGGGAGAAGAAAATTTGGAAAATGAACATGCTTTGCAGGTATTTAGTATTGAAATAGAACGCTGCGTAAGCATTCTGTTTTAGGCTCTTGTTACTGGTAATACAATTAATGCTGGGTGTTAACTTCTGGCTCCAATCAACACAACAGGAGATAGGGTTCTGAAATATTCTGCCGGTGGTAGAAGAACACCCGTGTAGGTAAACAGGAACACTGATAGAGAAAAAAAACCTGTGCGGAAAAAAAAATCAAGTTTACATCAGCCTATTTCATACTGAATTGAATATCAAGGCTTATGATACAAACACAACTTGGACCCTTGCAGACTAAACTCTTTCTTTCATGTAGCAATTGACTCTTTAATAAGAACCAGATAGTTCTTGGTGAATGGGATTTAAAAGCTCAAAATATACATGGGTAGTTCATTTAAAGAAAGTCAGCTATCATTTTAGCACTGTCAAGCCGAGAGATTATACATGGAGACATTCCGGGAAGCATGTATACATAAGTGTCTTTTTTTAGCATAGATATCTCATAGTAATAAGGTGATCTAACAGTGGCGTACTTAGTCCCGGTTGCTTCAGGATATCCTGCAAATCATTTAACTAGTTAATTTTTTTAAAAGTCAGAATTGTTTTTTTTACAACCACCACGTCAGAATCTTTTTTTTTTTTTACACGCTAAACATCATTCAGCATACACTCGGAAAACATCATTCGAGACGAACAGCCTGTCTACCATTTTCTAACAGAAATTCATCCTCCACGTTATAGTTCGAGTAGTTTAACGAGGGCCTTTTCCATTGTCAGGGTCTTATTTCATGCATCAAGAGAATCTTATAGAGAAAATCATAATTATGGTTGGTTTGTTATCTCAAAATCCGAACTTGCAGGAGAGAAAACTCAGCTTCAATGTTTCTTTGGAGTTAAGGAGCATGTAAACGGTTCATGTTATATTTTAAACATTCCAAGAAACAAGTACATGGCTACAATATACTCAATACGGCAAGCACCTAAGGCTACAACTCATCAATAGATCATCACCAACCACAAGAACTTGTCAGGATCTATATAACACTCTGTAACATACAATGTGCTTGTAAGTGTAAACAAACATAACTTACATACTCTGCTACCCAATTTCCACTGACAGAATATATGAATTAACTTAACAAGAAAAACAATGCTTGTGAAATTCAGAAAACTTGTCAACTAAAATAAAGAAAAGGGAAACACTAACAAAACCGATATGAAGAAAACCCAGAGGATTTAGTTTTCATGTTTTAGTGCCTCGTTGAAGTGAAATTCTTGTAAAAATAAGGTTTTCCCATAATATGAGGTAAATCCATCCATACCTCTATGACCAAGTGTTTGTCACACTCACCAATTTACTTTGATATGATGATATTTTCCATACTTGAGAAAAATCAAGTCTTTGAAGTACAAGACTCTCCTCATTGAATGGGTAAGAGTTTACTTACTGAGAATGAACGAGGACAAGGAAATGAGCAAATTGGTATCGTAAAGAGAAAAATGACAATGAGCAAGAACAGGTAGATAACACTGGTAAACAGTGAATAGCAAATGAGAATGAGGTGCAAGGATATTAAACAACTAACTACCCAAAGGAGCCTTCAAAAAGCTGTTCAATTCAAGAACAAATATCAACAAATATACATCAAGGGATAGAGAGAAACACTTACCGTGGTTTCCTTCCTTCTTCAGCCTACAGCCCACTCGAGAAGAGATTACAGCAGAGAAACAAAATAGGTCGGATGGGTTTTGCAGGTTAGTCTTAGAGAGGCCTAGATCTCCTAATTCGTTGCCAATATCATCCGCTCTTTCTCCAATTAGATAATTAAGTGCACTCCGGAAAATGTATTACGAGGGTATTCGCGTGCCAAAGATACTAATGGAATAAACCAGTCTATCTACATGCACGGAATAAAGTAATACCCCGTCTTAATCTTGATTCCTAAAATTATAAATTGTAATTTATAAATTACGAATTACCAATTTTTTCTACGAAATATCAATTTATATATATTCCCATCGAATTATACGAATTATAAATCTATATAATACATTAAGCAAAAAAGAAATGGTGCTTGTATTCTAGGGTGTCCACATCAAATAATTATGTGGCAAATTCTTATAATGTGATCTGTCCATTTTTTATATAGTTGTCCAATGTTTTGATTCTGATTAGTCCATTTTAAAACTCAAGCTGATGTGCTTAAATATGTAAAATCATTTACGTTTTATTATTGTCGCTGTAACGCCCCGAAAATTACACTAATTTTTAAAAGAACAAGGGCGTTAAAACAATAACAAAGAGCCAATCTAAAAACTCTAAGAAGCTAAAATTCTAACATAACACTTGCAAAGAACACTATTTTCAAAAAGCAGCGGCTAAAACTTTACAATATCCCAATTAAATCCCAACTCTCACTCAAGTTGTTGAACGTCTACCCGACTCGGTTCTCCACTAAACTCCGGAATCTACAAGGAAGGAAAACGAAAGAGAGTGAGACAAAAATCTCAGTGGTGTTAGTGTGTAACAGTGACAATTAACATATAGAAAATTCATAACAGCATCCAAAAATAATAAACATATCATATAACGAAGCAATAACAATGCAATCAATCGTTCGTTCGTTGGTGCTGCTCCTTATAACCCGAGCCCTTATCTCTCCACTCAATCAATCAATACCCGCCATGGTACAGGGTGGTACACTACTACCTCTACAGGGTGCCCTTATCTCTCCACTCAATCAATCAATTTCCTGCCTCGCGTCAAGAGAAGTAAGCCAGAGCAACCCACAAACATATCGACAGTCACCACTGCCCGAAAATGCAATGAGTATACCCTAACTGAAAGCTTGGCCAAAACAATCAATCAATCGAAGCAATATCATATACAATATATACTTATTTTTATTTGAGCCGAAGCGATGCCAAATCAATCTTGATGCACTGTTTAAAAAGAATGAGTTGGAACTTTGATGCAATACATATATATATACAAACAAGTACTTCCTTGGTTTTCGCAAGCGTTTTAAGAACACTCACCTTTAAAACGCTCCTTGTCAAATCTCATAGTATGGAGTTCCTGAACAATAGGGTATCGACTAGTAAGAAATAAATCTAAAACTAAGACAACTAACCCCGTTAACCCACGACTCTCGAGTCTATCTAAACCACAAAGTACAGAAGCACAAATAGCACACCATAGATAAAATAAGGATTATAGCACTCAAGCCAAACTACGTCAATCTCAAAAGAAAAGAATCATGTGGTGACATTTAATTATAACAAAACATGTCAATTAATCCAAATATTTGGTAGAAAAAGTTTTAGCAATTTTGTGAATAAGAAACAAAACAAACTTAAATAGAAAAAAGAACAATGAGCAGGCTAGGTGTTGAACTCTAGACCTCCCAAGACCAACAGCTTTTTTTAAGAGCAGGATGATGGTAACATTGGTCACGACATATGGCTAAAATACAGCAACGAACAGAAAAACACAACAGAGAACAGAAAATAATCAAGTAAATAAGGAGCAGGTAGGAATCAAACCACAGACCTCTGATAAACACAAACCACATGCGCAAACCAGTTGGACACAAGTAATTCTTATCCCCTGCCTCACGACTTTTGAACATAAATTTACCCAGAACTATAACTTGAATAGAAAACAGAGAGTAAGAAGAAAACATGATCAGGCTGGAATTGAACCGTGGACCTCTACAAACTAGAGTTCCTAGGCGCATGCAATAAACCACTTGGAGAAAGGTAATTGTTATCTGCAAATCAACGATTTTAACATACAATTCGTACAGTGTTGTGACTTTAAACAAAGCACGAGTGAATCGGGACGGAGTAGTTCGAAATCAGAAGGAAACAACGGGATTTCAACTCGAATTTGAACACGGATAAGATCCAATCACATAAACACCCAACCCAGACCAAATCGGAAAGAAGAAAACGCTTACCGAAGCGAATCGAGACGAGCAAGAACACGAACAACGAACAAATCAAGCTCTCCACTCCTTGTAATCGATTCGGACGAATTCAACGGACCGAATTGAGAAGAACGGAGGAGAAGATGAAGCGGATGCAGGATTCCGATTTTTGGATTCTAGATGTGGTTGATCGAGTTCTGGTTACGTGAGATTGAGCGAGCGTAGATATAGGAACTGATTGAGCAGAAATCGAAAGGAAGGAGTCGTGGATGAGAAGGGGACGAACGAACTGCTACAGGAATTGGGTGGGTTTGTTTTTTTTTTTTTTTGAACTAGAATATATATTATCAATCTCCAAAAACAGATACAAAGCAGTAGGCGATCGATGATCCAGCCTGAGTTATTCGAAAATAAACTATAAGACTTAGTTAATCATGAGACTCCCGACATGGGGTCGAAATCTAGGTATCATCCAAGTTCTATAAACCAATACATCAATAATTAACTGAGAAATGGGTATATGACTATCATCCCTACCGAAACATGTCTTATTTCTGTGATTCCAGATCTCGTAGATTGTCTCTAGGAAGGCCACCTTGAGTAGTTTGTGTCTCCAATTCTTCCCTTTGCTATGTTGCAGAACCCACGCCAGCTCCGTTGACCATGTCCCCGGTGTGTGTGTGAATTTCATCCATCCTAGTACCTGCTGCCATATGCTTTTTGTGCCATTACATTCGAAAAATAGGTGCTCTAGAGTTTAGGCATCGATGTAAAAAGAAGTCACATCGGCAATCATTCCAAACCTGTGTAATCTATCCTTGGTGGCCACTCTCCCTTGGCATGCGAGCCATGTAATAAACCGCGAACGGGGTCTTGCAATGTGCTCGTACATTAGCTGCTTCCACGCCACATCCGGTTTGTCACTTTGCAATGTCTTGTACATCTTGCCTGTGCTATACTTCTGAGACATGGTCATCGAATCCCATGTACTATTACCTGTCACCGCTGGCCGATGTTTCATGATTCCCTTCATGATCCAGGAGCTAGTCAAGGGTATAGGGTGTGTCAAGATCTGTTCCCGTGGCATATAATATGCGTGGATCCATTTTACCCAAAGACTATCATGTTTATTGCATAGGTTCCATAGCAATTTAAGCAGGCAGGCCCTACTCCAGATGACTAAATCAATGATTTGTAATCCTCCTTTCTTCTTTGAATAACATATCTTTTCCCAATCCACTGGTGATTTGCTGGTAATCATGTCACTATTCGACCAGAGGAATGATCGACAAATAGCTTCAATCCTTTTCAGAATACCCTTAGGGAGGGGGAAACATTGCATCCAATAATTGGTGACTGCGAATAGCACACTCTTTATAAGTTGTACTCTACCTCCATAACTGAGTAGTTTTGCACTCCAGTGTCGTATCCGGGTAACCAGTTTATCAATTAGAGGCTGGCATTGTACAATAGTAAGCTTTTTGCTCGTGAGTGGGACCCCGAGGTAGCGGAATGGCAGAAGACCATTCGCAAAACCTGTAGCCTGTCGAATCGATTCCTGGATCTCATCCGGGACCGCTCCAAAGAAGAGTTGGCATTTTGTCGGGTTTACAAGTAATCCAGTAGACACAGAAAAGATGTTAAATTGTTCCATTAACAACTCAACTGAGCGTACGTCTCCTCGTGCAAATAAAAGTAGGTCATCAGCAAAGGATAGGTTAATGATACTGACCTTCTCACACTTAGCATGGAAGTTAAAATTCAGTACCTGCTTTAATCTCTGCATCAATCTATGCATATATTCCATAATCAAGACAAATAGGAGAGGAGATAACGGGTCTCCTTGTCGTAACCCACGTTGTGCTCGTAGTATACAAGTAGGTTTTCCATTAACCATGTATCTGTATGAAACGGTTGTCACACAAATCATAATCCATCGAATGAATTTCGGTGGAAAACTGAGCTCCTGTAAGATACCCTCAAGTGCTGACCATTCAACCGTATCATATGCTTTTTGCAGATCCATCTGTACCATACATCTTGGTGTGCCCCCTTTCCTGCTATAGCCCAGTAAGGGCTCATATGCCAGGAGAATGTGGTTGTGGATTTGTTGTCCTGGTATAAATGCTGCCTGACTATGATGGACCACCGTACCAATCACTTTACTCAGCCGATTTGTTAAGATTTTGGATATTATCTTATAAAGTGTGGTGCAACATGATATTGGCCGGAAATCCTTTACTTTGTTCGCATCCGCAGTCTTGGGAATCAACGTTACTATGCTACAATTGATGGCCATATATAACCTGTCATGTGAGAAGAATTCTTGGACCGCCTTAATAGTATCCGGACCAATAATGCTCCATGCCACTTTGAAGAACTTAGCATTATATCCGTCAATGCCCGGTGCCTTTAAATCTCCTATATCCTTTAGAGCCTCATAAATTTCTTTGTTTGTAATCGGGGCTACAAGGTGATCAGCATCCCCATACGCGAGTTGTTGGCCAGCACGTAGTGCATCAATTTGCAGTCCTTGAATACGGTTTTTGGCAGTGCCCACAAGCTGCGAATAAAAAGTCAAAACTTCCCGCTCCAAATCTTGTTGTCGAGTAACAAGCTGCCGTTTGCAATTGAGTTATTCCCATACTTCTATTCTTTGCCTTTAGATTAGCATGGAAATATGCGTTGTTTCCATCTCCAAGTCGAAGCCAGTCGATTTTGGATTTTTGTTGTATTAGTCTTTCATCAATCTCATTCAAATGTAGTAGCTCTTGAGTACACTCCTTTACCCGAATTATCAAGTCTGGATTCAACTTATCTTGAGCGATTCTTTGGGCCAGATTCAGCTGGTCCCGAGCCTCCTCAATTTTCCGTTTCATTCCCGTAAATCTTGCCTGCATATGTCGAATGATTGGTGTCAGCCTCTTCAGTTTGTTCCACAATTTGAGCATGGGCCGCCCCTCCATCCCTATGGACCAGTTTTCCCGAATCCGATCCATGAAGTGTGGGTGGTCTACAGTGCTATTGATGAATCTGAACTGTTGTTTGAAACGTGTAGGTGGCCTCCATAGTCTTAATAACAACAGCGCATGGTCAGAAATATTAGGCTCTAAAACCTCCACTTGTATATGACCATAGTTGTGGAACCAACTCATATTGCCAATAGCCCTGTCGATTCTCGAGTAGATAGGGTCCTGGGTATGCTTATTATGCCACGTGAAATGGTCCCCAATGCTATCTAGTTCAAACAACCCTACCGTATCCATCATGCGAGCCAGATCACTATATTCTCCCGGTTGTACTAGTGCACCTCCAATCCTATCCTGTGCTGTCAAAACATTATTAAAATCGCCCATCAGTATCCAATTACCCTGTATGTGTTGGTTAAGTCTCTCCACGTCATTCCAGAGTTCTCGTCTATCCTCCAGGTGGTTAAGTGCATAAATCGCAGTTAACCACGTTATCCTCACCCCAGTCAGATCATAAATCTCACAATGTATGAATTGCGAGCTGCCATTCACAGGTTTAATATCAACTTGTTTCGGGTCCCATAATATCCAAATTCTGCCATTTGGGTGATGATCATAATTATCCAGATAACACCATCGTTGTCCTATCTTCCTCCTAATACGCACACTCTGTTCTTTCTTAACTCGTGTTTCTACTAATATAGCCACTGCAACCTGCAAATCATTGAGACGGGAGCTGATCTCACGAACTTTGGCTATATTATTACACCCCCTGACGTTCCAAGAGAGGATCATGGATCCGGTTCCTGAGTCGTGAGAGGATTATTCGAGGTCCTCAAAGACTCAAAACCATTATGGAAAATTATAATCTCATCCGGTATAGGGCCTTTTCCAATGTTTCTACCTCGCGACGATCCATTAACAACCTGCCATTCATTTTCTTGGGCCGGTTGCATGGAGCCTGTATGCTGTTGTGACGTGCTCTCCGGTCGTGGAGGTGCGGCCACCCTTCCTATATGCTGCTGTGATGTGCCCTCCATCCGTGTAATCGCACCCTCCCCTCCCGTATTACTTGGTCCAGTCGAGTCCACATTCTTATTTTGTCCCTTAGTAGCAGCTACACGATTATCCTTCTGTATACGCCATTGTTTCTGACTTGGTTGCGGTGGTCCCCTATGTGGCGTGGTTGTGCAAATATGTCCCGGCTTGTTGCATTTTTCACAAAATAGAGGCTTCCATTCGTATTCGACAGGTTGCTTGATCATCTTTTCCTTTAAGTCCTTGATTGTGATATGGTCTTTAAACTTCTTAGTGATATCAACTTCAACCAAAATTCTCGCATATGACACACGCAATTTTCTTGCGGTACATTCATCAGTAAATAAAGGTTTCCCCAGTGCACTTCCTATCTTTCCCAAGCTCTTTTGTCCCCATAGATGCAATGGTAGTTGGGGAAATTTAATCCATATTGGTACAGCCCTTAACATATCATCCTTCAAAGAAAATCCACTCACCCATTCACGCAAAAACATTGACATGTTATATATCATATAGGGTCCTTTACTCATCACTGCATCTCTGTCCGCCAAAGTCTTGAATTTCAGGATGAAATATCCTTCGTCATTATAGAACATCTCCGGTAGAGTAACAAAATTCCAAGATTTCTCCATGTATAATTTTACTGCATTCATAGTCAATTCACCCCCCTAACACATACATTATCAGAGAGGTTTTCCAAAATTCAAGCTCGGATGCAACATCATCTGCCTCAATGGCAACTTCTACCTCACCATCAACAATGCTCGGGGCAGAAAAATCAATAGCCAATCCGCGTGTTGTTTCCCGATTCCCCCTAATAATTGATGTCCATAGTGTGTCTGTTCGTTCCTGCCGAGTCGGTGCCCGTGACGTACCTGCTGGCACTTGTGCCATATCCGCTGGCGCCTGTGAAATCCCAGCTGGTGCCTGAGCAAATCCCGCTGGCACCATGTCTTCCTGAATCGAACTAGCAGAGCTGACAGCAGGTTGTGCCTGATTGATCCCGTCCACCGCCTGTGGGATTGGGTCTTGCTCCAATTGCTGATTTTTGTTTATTAAACCTAAATTCGCCAGATCTGTTGAATTCTCCTCAATTTCGATTTCCTGTTGCTCAATCGGCTCCACAGCACGATTAGCATTTGGTGCCGCTCCTCTGCCGATTCGTATGGGGGACGGTGAGGCCACCTTTTTGCGGGGACGGCCTCTCGTCGTTGTCTTTTTCATGCCTGCGATTCACCGGTGCTTTTGGCTTGAATTTGATGAAGAACTTCAAGAACTCTGTTCAGGCTTCTTCAGGACTTTTGGATTTTGATCTTCCTTTGCGGCGGTTGATCTTCCAATATCGTTTCTCCAAGTGTGCGAGGACTTCTTCTTGGATCAAACGAAGGTTTTGCTTCAGTTGCCGAAAGAACTTCTTGAATGCTCCTTCGAACTTTAAAGCCGGATCTTGAGAGGATGAGAGGATTTGTGGGCACTTGCTCTTCTCTTCTTCACTTCTTCACTTCTTATTCTTCTTTACTTCTTCACTTCTTCACTTCTTCCCCTTCTTCCAATTTGATGGAAGACCTCTATTTATAGATGTCGAAGAGGGGTAAGGATGGAAATCCATTTTTTGAAGAGGGGTAAGGATGGAAATTCATTTTTTTTAAAAGCTTTTTTTTTCCTTTTCTTGAATAATTGCATCAAATGTATGATGTGCCGCGATCCCATTGGTCGAATTATCTCCTTCTTCTTGTCTTGATTTAATTGGAAGTATGCATTTTGACATCATCCTTTTAACGTGGCGACGTTTGATCGGCTTTAAACTTTGCAAGTATTCACATCGTTTTTAATGCAAAGTAATCGAAAATACTTCATATTTTGTATGTGGCGCAATTTGATAGGCCATAAATGGAGCGTATTAAAATCGATTAATTTACCATACTATTTTAGAATAGAATTTGGTAAAATTCCAATTAAATACGGTAAATCAAATTTAATGATTTTAATAATTTATTCGACACATTTTGCGTGTCTACAAATTGCCCCCTCGTGACGGTTCACGAATGACGTCGTGGAAACGCGAAATGGAGTGTATAAGTCACGACACGATCAAATTTGCTTACACAAATTTTGTATGTGCTAAAATTGTTCGGGATTGTAGACGTCTATCATTACTTCATTTGTGCTTGAGGAGTTGAATTTTTGAGCTAGAACAACTTGTAAATTTCATCATTTCAATGTTTAAATTGGTAAGCATGAGCCTCATCCTATTTAGCTAAAATCATTACAATTTTAGTAGAGGGCAGTAGAGTATGCTGCAGTACATCTAGAACCAATTTGCTTCTTTTTTTTTTTTTTTGACTTTCTTCATGCTTCCTCTGATGCCTATAATTCTGACAAATTGAATTGCAGCCTGAACCACCTTTCACGCCTCCTTTGCTCCTCACCCTTCAGTCCTTTCTTACTTTTTAACGGTATAAATACCAGTGAAATAGCAACTTAGGAGAGGCAACATTACCACCATTCATGTGAAAACTTACTCCCCCAATTCCCCTTATTAGCTTCAGCAATCAGCTAGCAAGAACGAGCAAGAAGGAGGGACGGGCAATCAGCAGTGAGCAAGAAGCAAAGCTTAACCCCAATAAAATAAAAAAAAAACTATTCGACTCCGGTAAGAACCTTCTCTGATCCGAATCTTGTGTCTGTTCTTCCCAGCCCACTGCGTATCATCTCCTCTGCTGCGACTAGAAGAAAAGACATGGAGTACAGAGAAAGGCAGGTGTTGTGGTCGACCGGTGGACTGACGAGGAGTGTGGCCGGCTGGAGTCATGGAGATGTAGAATTTGCAGCAGCAAATCGGTGGAGATGGAGGCGCGATGGCGGATTGGAGGCGCAGAGATGGCGGCCATGGCAGACTGGAGGTGCGGCTCGATTTGGGGTGAAGGAGAACAGCCGTGTGGCCATGGTGAGGAGGCAGCGGCGTGAAGAAGAGGAGAGAAGGAGGAGATGTGGCGCAGAGGAGGCGGCAGCGAGGAGAAAAGGAGCGGCGTGGCTGGAGAGGAGAGGAGCATGGGCGGCGAGTAGAAGAAGAAGATGAAGCTGATGGTGTTAATTTGGGAAGAATGGGAATTTTATCCCTTTATATCTTTTTTTTTTTTTTTTACTTCAATCTTTTAATTCCCTCGTGTTACTTGCATGAAATCGAGAATGGTGTTTTTACGAAAATTGACTGCATCTGCTACCCACAAGGAGTATTTGGCCATATCTAATGAAGAAGGCGAGTCCTCGAAGAAGTCTACAAAGGTGCCGGTTGGTACACCTTTAATCGGATATTATGTACATGAGTGGCCAAGATTTGTGAATTCAATGCGTATGAAGAACTGGACGAGACAACATGTTGATTCGTCGGGCAGATTCTTGAACCCACACGTCCTCCTAAGCATGCACAAACATTCGCAAAGTACCAAGCTGTTCCAAACTTTGGGTCGCAAAATTCTGGAGGGGAAGGCAACTTGGAGCAATGACGCCTTTTGCATTGATGGGGAATTCCATTATCTCAACCGTTATTGGGAATGGACTGAGGATGTTCTGAGCCGCTGCAAGAGTGCGCTAAATTCTGCAAAGGTTTACCAAGCCGTTAACGCTTCGCTCTTTACATATGACTTCGACTCCAACATTATGAAATCCTTCTGTGAGGCTTGGTGTCCATCGACAAACACACTCCATATGTCGTCCGGGGAGATTTCCATCACTTTGTGGGATCTGTCGCAACTTGCTGGGCTACCTGTCTTGGGTACTATATATGACGAGGTGAATCCTGATGTTCTGGAAATTACTGGAAAAGATGTAAAGGGAGATGTGTTCGTTCCACATTCTTGTCGATATCTCTACCATGCATTCCACCTGTTGAAAATGAATGAAGGCGAACGACGTGTTGCTCCTGTTACTCTTGAGAGATGGATCCGTTTTTGGGGTAGTAGGGAGGTGAAGTATTCCAAGCCCCCTCCGCGCAGAGGAAGGAGTCGGGCTGCTCCTGTTTCCACCCTCAATCCACTAGGTGACTTCGGACCTCACGACGATTGGAGTTCTACAGACTTAGCATTATTTGTCAAGTTGAACATTCCTCATGGGTGTAAGACGAAGACGTATTTGGCTGCATATCTATCGTGCTGGTTGTGCGCATTTGTTCTTCCGGTCAAAGATGTTGGTATGATACGGCCAAGCACTTTCAAGATGGCGTGCAAGATGGCGATGGGGGAATCCGTGAGTTTGGCAATCCCGGTACTAGCATCGATCTATAGAGGTCTCAATCACATTGCAAGGTCTTCGCAACCGTCTCATTCAAGTTGCCCATTTTCGATCCACTTCGTTCATAGTTGGGTGGCCCAATACTTCAACACGCACCATCGTGTGTTTCGAACGGTTCTCAGCCCTTCCGTGGTGAATTTTTCTGGTGAAGGCAGTGCGAAGCCTTTTACTCCTAGAGAGGCTCGTACCAGAATCCACAAAGGCTCTTCTGTCAACTGGAACTGTTTTACATGTTCAAAGCACAACTATAGATTCATCGACAATAAGAATGCCTCGGTCACTGAGCGTGAGTATTTTGCAAGCATCCGCTCTTCGTTCCTTACATTGCGAGATGGTGAATGTTTCCTTACTGAGGCATATTCTCCCCATCGGTTTAGTCGCCAATTTGGGTTCTACCAAGACGTTCCTGACGTTCTTGCCACAGAATTCCATAGTGTCACCTTGCGTGAGGGTTTATCCTTTTGGAGAATCTCCACATGCTCTCTATCCTTTGATGAAGCGTTGTTTTCCGGGGTCTCTCTCACTGTGAAGAAAGATTACACTAGTGGTTTCTTGCATTGGTGGATAGAGTGTGGAGGAGACCATCTCGAGAGGAATATTGAGCGGTTGATTCCTAAGAAGAGAGCCATTGAGTATGCTCAACAAGACGTGCCTACCAATGTTCCTGAAGTCGCCAAAGGTTTATTCTATATCCGTCTTCTTCGCTCCTTTATTTACCTCTTCTTATTTTGACATCGTCATCCTCTTATTAGCTAAGAAGAACGCTTCCTCCAATGTTGATGAGAGCGCAAGTTGCAACAATTTCGATCGTCATTGAAAAAGGCAACGAGGAGAAGGAGCCTCTAAACCAGTGGACGTTGAAACATGTGGGGATGCTTCGAGTGTTCCGGCATCGCTGGTGGATTTTGATCGGGAGGTAATGACTTCAAATGTTTTGTTCCCGTGATTCCCTTCATAATAAGTTTTTGACTTGCTAATATATTGTCTTTCTTTGTGGCAGCTGGAGAATGACATTCCGAACTCTGTCGGTGTCGTTCATGAATCCCAAATGGTATTGGATCAGGAGATACCCGTTTCTTCTCAGGTTGCATCTCCCATCAAGACCACACCCACTATGATAGAGAGTCGGGAAGGGTCTCCTCGTTCTGCTACTCCTTTACCTGTAGCTCCTTGCCATCCTGTTGTTTCCACCTTTCATGGCGAAAGATTTGTGGACAAATGGGAGAAGCAATGTCTTGACCTTTTGTGGCGTGAGCTTACCACCAGGATCATCGAGACTCCTCTAGACATGGTGTCAATCCTTAAAGATGAGGTCCTGATTGTGTTGGAACGATTGGAGCGATTCAAGTCTGTTG
This sequence comes from Plantago major, assembly GCA_026545765.1. Taxonomy (NCBI): domain Eukaryota; kingdom Viridiplantae; phylum Streptophyta; class Magnoliopsida; order Lamiales; family Plantaginaceae; genus Plantago; species Plantago major. The sequence continues at coordinate 34,182,767 of CM048841.1, forward strand.
ATGTTCCTTCTTTGAGGGCTTTGTTCAATTCTTTGTTTGAGAAAGCCGCCATGTTTGACACTGCGAAATCTCCCATCGCTGATATGCCTTCCGATGAATCACTTGCCCAATGAGTCACTGAATTCGATGCTCGTCTCGAGGAAGCTAAAACAAAGGTGGTTGATGAATCTATTGGTGTCCGAACCGCTAAGAAGAAACTTAAATCCTTGGTTAAAAGGGTGAAGGATCTTGAGGCCTCGCTTAAGCTTAAGACGGAGTCTCTTCAAGCCGCAAAAGCAGACGTCACCAAGATGGAGCAAGAAGTTGCTGAGTTGAACAACACCGTTACACCGATTGATGAAGCCAAAAAGAAGCTGGATATTCTGAGGGCAGGGTTGGAGACTGCTTATGACGAGCTGAAGACTTTGAAGCCTTTTTAGGGATTGTCATTTGCCTCTACTATTTTTGTTTTCCTTCTTGTAACATATGTTGCTATCTTTTGTGATGAATGATAAAGATTATCTTCCTTTTGCTATATAACTTTTGCATGCTTTTCGTGTTGAGTATCATATTGTCTTGGATGAACATATATCTCTGATACTTATGACTGGACTTAGAATGAACTAAGCTAACTACGTACCTCTGAAAGAGGATCAAGTCAAAACGTAGTTCAAGGATGACTTTGTGATTGGAGGGGGGGGGGGGGTGCCGTGCACAGTTTATACTCGTGCGGGCCAAGAGTATCTATTGCTTAACCACCTTAGACTAGGTGAGGTATTTGAAGTTTAACCACTATAAAATGCCTTTAGTGAGGTAGGTTAACAGTTTAGCCACGTGTACTGCCATTGGTGGTCACCGTACACAGTTTATGCTCATGTGGGTCAGGAGCGTACTAATCTAAGCACCCCTGCTTTGTTTTGAGAGCTTCTGCATTTTTTTTCTTTTCTTTTCTTTTCTTTTTCTTTTTTTGGTTTCTTCCTCTTTTTACGGGTAGTATCGCTTTAAGAATTTCCCGTTGATGGGACCAATTCTCAATCCATCATCAGCTCTAAGTTTGTACGAGCCATTTCTGTATGCTTCTTTGATGACGTATGGCCCGTCCCACTTTGACGTGAACTTATTCCCAGTCTTGTGGGTCATGATGATCGGTCTTCTTACAGCGAGAACAAGATCTCCCACTTGGAAAGGGCGAGGACGAACTCTTTTGTTGAATGCTCTAGAGATGCGAGCTTGATAGCATTCGAGTCTTTGTTGGGCTTCCAGCCTTTTCTCATCCAGTGATTCTAACTCTTCCAGTCGTAGGCGAGCATTTTCTTCGTCAATGAGCCCTTCTTGGATTGCGATCGTCAGGGATGGAATCTGTCGTTCCAGGGGAAGGACAGTCTCTACTCCATAAACCAGCGCGTAAGGGGTGGCCTGGGTAGGAGTTCGATGTGTCGTCCTATAAGCCCACAATGCCTCTCCGATTCTCTCGTGCCAGTCCCTTTTTGACTTTGCTACTACTTTCTTCAATAAGTTGCACAATGTTTTATTGAAGGCTTCTGCGAGGCCATTGGCTGCCGCATAATATATCGAAGACTTCCTCTGCTTGAATTCGAATTGTTAGCACAACTTATCAATCACGGTGTTGCAGAATGGCTTTCCATTGTCGGTGATTATGTAGCGTGGAACGCCGTGCCGAAAGATAATGTTGGAACGTATGAAGTCAGCAACGTTCTCTTTCTTTACTTCCTTAAGTGGTATTGCTTCCGCCCATTTAGAGAAATAGTCGGTTGCTGCCAGGATGTACAAATGACCTCCGGAAGATTTCATCATTGGGCCAACCACATCTAACCCCCAGGCATCAAATGGCCATGAGGCGACAGTTGGGTGTAGCGGCTCAGGTGGTTGATGGATGAAATTAGCATGAAATTGGCAAGGTTGACATCTTTGTGCATATTCCATGCAATCTCGGACCATGGTGGGCCAATAGTATCCCATCCTCTTGATTCGAAAGTGCAATTTCGGACCCGGCCGGTGAGCACCACAAACGCCCGAGTGTGCTTCCTCCATTGCTTGCACAGCTTCTTCATTACCTAGACATCGCAAAAACACCTCATTGAATGAGCGTCTATAGAGTGTGTCATTGTAGTATATGAAGCGAGCTGCTCAACGTCTAATTTCTGCTCTATGGCGTAGTTCATGGGGCAACTTGCCGTATTTCAAGTAATCAACTAGAGGTTGCCGCCAGTCTTCTTTCTCGATCTCATAGACCTCCACGACATTGTTTTCTTCACCACATTCACGATCCTCAAGTATAGGCGGAACGATCCAATTCTGACAAGCGGGGATATGGACTCTCTTGTCAGGCATCACAAGAGTGGAAGCAAGTTTTGCTAGAGCGTCGGCTCGACCATTATTTCCTCGTGGAACATGATCGATTGACACGTCCTCTAACCATCCGATCAATTTTCTAGCATAGCAAACATATGGGGCTAGTTCAGGTTTCTTGACATCATAATCCCCTAGCACTTGGTTGACCACTAGTTTAGAGTCTCCATAGATGTTGAGATGTAATATCTTTGCATCGACCGCCATCTCTAATCCGAGAATCAACGCCTGATATTCTGCAACATTATTTGAGCAATTTTGGGTCAAAGTGAATGAGTATGGCAGAACTTCCCCATTGGGCGAGAGAAACACAACTCAGACTCGCCTGCTTTACGTGAGGCTCCGTCGAAGTACATTTTCCATGGAGGAATTACTTCGATTGTCATAACGTCCTCGTCAGGAAAATCTTCCGTTAACTCCCATTCCGCAGGTATCAGATGATCAGCTAGGAAGTCAGCTAAGACTTGCCCTTTGACTGCTTTTTGCGGCACGTATATGATTTCGAATTGTCAATCGCAATACCACCTGGCAAGCCTATCTGAGAGCACCGGCTTTGACATAACATACTTCAATGGATTAGCTCTTGAAACAAGATGAATTGTGTGGGCTTGGAAGTAATGCTTCAATTTTTGGATTACGAAGATGAGAGCCAAACAAAGCTTTTCGATGGGGGAATACTTTAGCTCATTTGGCGTCATCGTTCTGCTCAAATAGTAAAGTGCATTCTCTTTCCCATTGTCGTTTTCTTGAGCCAACAATGCTCCCATGGAACGCTCTTGTGCAGCTATGTATAGAATCAAAGGGCGTCCTGGTATCGGAGCTCCTAACACTGGCGGCTTCATCAGATATGACTTGATGCATTCGAATGCATTCCTACAAGCATGATCCCAATTAAATGGAACATCTTTTCTCATGAGGTGACTAAATGGTTGACACCTTCCTGCGAGGTTGGATATGAATCTCCGGAGGTAAGCTATCTTCCCTTGCAAGCTTCTAAGCTCATGTATGTTTTTTGGCTCAGGCATCTTCATAATCGCGTCAATTTTGGCTTGCTCGATTTCTATTCCTTGTTGTCAAACAATAAAGCCCAGAAACTTTCCAGAGCTAACTCCAAATGCGCACTTCAACGGGTTCATCCTCAATTGGTACTTTCTTAATCGCTCAAAGACCTCCCTTAAGTCTTGCAAGTGGTCTGTTTGCCTCCTTGATTTTACCACCAAGTCATCAACATAGCATTCGACGTTCTTGTGAAGAATGTCGTCAAATATCTTTTGCATTGCTCTTTGATAGGTGGCGCCAGCATTCTTGAGACCAAACGGCATTACTTTATAACAATATATCCCTTTTGGAGTGCGGAAAGCCGTTAGTTCTTCTTCCTTCGGATCCATGCGAATTTGATTGTATCCTGAGGACCCGTCCATGAAAGATAGCGCTTCGTGGCCTGTAGTGGCGTCAATCATGAGTTCCGGTATGGGCAGCGGGAAGTCATCCTTGGGGCATGCGTAATTTAGGTCTCTAAAATCTACGCACACTCGAATTTGTCCATTCTTCTTTCTTACCGGGACTATGTTAGAAATCCAGGTAGGGTATTTGACTTCACGGATGAAACCTGCTTCAATTAGCTTATTCACTTCCACTTCGATTGGCAAAATCAACTGAGGACGAAATCGCCGTTGAGTTTGCTTGACGGGACGAGCTCCATTCTTTATCGAGAGTTGGTGCACTGCTATCTTGGGATTGAGGCCAGGCATTTCTTTGTATGTCCAAGCAAACACATCTATGAAATCCTTTAACAGGGCAATGTAAGCAATCTATTCATCGGCACTTAACAAAGCGCTTATGTACGTGGGTCGGGGATCATTTGAATCACCAAGATTGACCTCTTTTAATTCATCGATGGTGGCATTTACCCCTTCTTCAAATTCAGGGGGTGCTACTTCAGCATCTTCTTCTTCAATGACCTCACAATCCTTAAGGGTGATGTGGTATGATGATTCAACACTTTCATTTTCATCCTCAATATTATCTTGGACTCTTGTGTGGATTATCGTCACCCTTTTGACCTTGAGGGTTTCACCGTATGACACCTTGATATCTTCAGTCCGCGTTATGCGAGATGGAACTAGGCTTCGCAGTTTTCCGGAGTTACTTAACTCGCTAGTTCCTGCAGCGTCTGATTTCATTGGTCCCAACCTTTGATGCATGCATTTTTAATCGCCTTGCCTTTGACGCGAGTTTCCTAATTGCCCCTAGTCTTTGATGTGGATCGCCTAATTGCCCCGCCTTTGATGCGGATCGCCTAATTGGCCCCAACCTTTCAAAGATGCAGACTTGCGATGGTTTCGCTAATTTTGGTCAGAAACACATTCGGTGAATGAGTTGTCATTTTCGCTCACGTAATTGCTTGTGGCTCATTTTATGGTGATGCGGACAGGGTTAGGCCGTTGAAAACCAAGACCTTCTCGAGTTTTTCCACCACCTTGTGAACTAGAAGATCCTGATGTATTTAATCTCAGAGGAGAGCCATTCTTAGGATCATATCCTGCCTTTATCAAAAGTTTGAAAGCGTTTGGTCCAAAATGCTTATTTTCGACTTTATGTGATGAAGTCTCGTGTTCATTCAAACCTCCGTGAACTGGGCGAACAAATCCCTTAAGGGGTGGTTAGACCATATTGGTGAGGCTAAGCTTTGTCAATGGTAGAGTTAGTCCACTCAACCCTTCATCTTTCGCATGTGAGACCTCACCGGGGCAGATCTGAGGAGACAATTCTTCTTTGTCAGGATTTTTCACTTGATCTCTTGACTCGCCGCCAAACGAGTTCAACCCTTCATTTACATCCTTCATATGTTCTTTGTAATACTTGGAGTCGGCAAAATAAGATTCGACTTCCGTGAATGGTTTGCCATCTGCAAGCACCTTTCTCACTACTCCATTTTGGCAATATTGAAAGCATTGGTGTAAAGTCGAGGGGACTACACCATTTTCATGTATCCATGGCCTTCCCAAAAGCAAATTGTAGGACGTCTTGGCATCAATAACATGGAAGAGCGTTGTTGATGACATATTGTCAATCATCAATCCTAATCTCACAATGCCCTTTGCTCTTTGCCCTCCTTGGTTGAAGCCTTGGATCATCAGTCGACTACTAGCGAGGTCTTCTACAGGTATTCCTACTTCTCTCTCAGGGGCAAGATATTGACGGCAGAACCACCATCAATGAGTATCCTTTTTACCTTGTGCTCACGAGTAAAGCCGGACACGAACAATGGTCTGTTGTGAGGCTTAGATCCAAGTAAGAGATCTTCATCATTAAAGGATATAGTTGTCATACAATCAATGGGTTTTGCCACATCGGTGGAAACACATGTTTTGTTCGGAGGTTCTTCTAGTGAGGGTTGGTCAATTTTCTCCTCATGATTTTCGCCAGACGAGATGGTGTTGACATTTTCGTTTTCCTCATCTAGCGAAATCTTCCCTTCCCGGGCCAATTTCATCACCTTCTCATTGAAGACGAAACAATCTTGTATCAGGTGACTCACGAGACGGTGGTACTTGCAGTACTTGGGGTCGTCCGAACGACCTTCTTCAGGTCTCTTCATTTCAGGCAACTCGATCAAATTATTCTTCAACAAGTCATCAAATATCCCCGGGACATCAGAGTCGAGGAATGGATACTGCTTTGCCATCAGTTCCTTCAGAGTCGACCTTCTTTGCTCGTCTTTTGGCGGAGCTTTATTTGTTGGTGTATAGTTCACCTTTTCTTTGTCCTTTGTCGCCCTTGATACCTTGATCTTTGTGACGCTTGTAGCCATTGCTTCTTTACCTTTTGAATGGAGGCTTACCCCCTCTCTTGGTGTCAATCTTACGCGATTCTTGCACAGGAGGACCTTCAATTCCACTTGAAGCCACACTTAATTCCATGTCATGGGCTCGAGTCGCTAGTTCTTCGAATGAGCGTGGCATGATTCCTTAAGAATGTATCGAAGACCCCATTGCATTCCTTGGATGCACATCTCGATTGCTGAAGCCTCAGACAATCGATCTTTGCAATTGAGACTCAAGTTCCTCCATCGATTGATGTAATCCATGACGGCTTCTTCTTTCCACTGGCGTGTGTTGGTGAGCTCAATCATGCTAACAGTTCTTCTTGTGCTATAGAAACGATTAAGGAATTCCTGCTCCAGTTGATCCCAACTATCTATGGATCCAGCCTCCAAGTCAGTATACCAATCCAATGCATTGTTCTTCAGTGAGCGAACAAATTATTTTACCAGATGGTCGCCATAGGTTCCAGCATTGTTGCATGTCTCAACAAAATGTGCCACATGTTGCTTTGGGCTCCCTTTGCCATCAAATTGTTGAAACTTGGGTGGTTGATATCCTGTGGGCATCCTCAAGTTATCAATCCTTCGTGTGTATGGCTTATTGTAAGTGAAAGATGATTTGGAGTTTTCATCAAGTCTCTCCTTCAGGTCACCCATGATGAATTCTTTCAATTGATTAGCTGGGATTGTCCCTTCTGGGGAGATTGACACTTCTCCTTGTTTTGATATTGACTTAGCGTATGATGGTTCCTCATACACCACATGGTGCTTTCCTCCCGCCTTGCTAGTTTCAGTTGTTTCCTTGCTTAAAATCTTCTCGGGTGTGAATTCTCGTTCCATAAGCTTTGCAATCTTGAGGTCTTGTTCCTGAGTATGCTTCATGAGAAACTCCATAGATTTTGTCAAAGCTAACACCATTTGGTCGAGTGAAGGATTACTCATTGTTGGGAGCTGAGGAGGGACCTCTCTTGTCTTAGGAGATGATGGCAAAGACCCGTCGTCATCATCGGATGTTTCTTCTCCGTCTCTTTTGGTGGCAGTTGCACCTAGAGCTTCAAAGGCTTTGCTAGCCAAGGTTTGCGGGTCTTCAACACCCTTGGACTGCGCTTCATCTGAGGCTTGAGAAGAGTTAATCGTCTTCCTAGGAGGCATAGTGTTTCACTAGAGATGAGAGGTAGAAATGTCCCAACTGGGCGTGCCAAAAATCTGTAGCAACTAAAATTGCACAAATGAAATTTTATTGATTTGATGAGTGCGGGTACAATTCTCTATTACAATCCTCTGATTCTAGTCTTCTAATGCGGCGAACTTGGATCTTCAAAGTCTTCGCTTTAGGATTTTATGACTTCAAGGTCGAGAAAACGATAATTCGGGAGCTTCTTGGCTTAATCTCGAATCAAATCGCGAACTTGGAGGTGTTTGAAGCGAACGATAACGAACTTCTTGAAAGATGGATGAACTCCACGAAGAACGCTTCTAGATCGTCACAGAATTTGGCCTTTGATCTTCTGTAGAGGAAGTTTTGGCCTCCGGGAAACGTTTCTTCAAGGGTTTTCCAGCTTGATCTTGAATCTAACGTCGCTTTTGGCTTGAATTTGATGAAGAACTTCAAGAACTTTGTTCGGACTTCTTCATGGCTTTTGGATTTTGATCTTCGTGTAGAGGGAGTTTGGCCTTCGGAAACGTTTCTTCAAGGGCTTCTCCGCTTGATCTTGCATCGAACGTTGCTTTTGGCTTGAATTTGATGAAGAACTTCAAGAACTCTGTTCGGGCTTCTACAGGACTTTTGGATTTTGATCTTCCTTTGCGGCGGTTGATCTTCCAATATCGTTTCTCCAAGTGTGCGAGGACTTCTTCTTGGATCAAATGAAGGTTTTGCTTCAGTTGCCGAAAGAACTTCTTGAATGCTCCTTCGAACTTTAAAGCCGGATCTTGAGAGGATGAGAGGATTTGTGGGCACTTGCTCCTCTCTTCTTCACTTCTTAACTTCTTATTCTTCTTTACTTCTTCACTTCTTCACTTCTTCTTCTCTTCTTCACTTCTTCCCCTTCTTCCAATTTGATGGAAGACCTCTATTTATAGATGTGGAAGAGGGGTAAGGATGGAAATCCATTTTTTGAAGAGGGGTAAGGATGGAAATCCATTTTTTTAAAAGCTTTTTTTTTTCCTTTTCTTGAATAATTGCATCACATGTATGATGTGCCGCGATCCCATTGGTCGAATTATCTCCTTCTTCATGTCTTGATTTAATTGGAAGTATGCATTTTGACATCATCCTTTTAACGTGGCGACGTTTGATCGGCTTTAAACTTTTCGAGTATTCACATCGTTTTTAATGCAAAGTAATCGAAAATACTCCATATTTTGTACGTGGCGCAATTTGATAGGCCATAAATGGAGCGTATTAAAATCGATTAATTTACCATACTATTTTGGAATAGAATTTGGTAAAATTCCAATTAAATACGGTAAATCAAATTTAATGATTTTAATAATTTACTCGACACATTTTGCGTGTCTACAGTATGAGAAATCCTGGGAAGAAAATCCCGGTACACTATCAAAGCGAACTGTGGAGTCAATGAGAGGTCGTTGGTCGCGGCTCAACAAAAATGTTTCGAAGTGGATTGGTGAATACAAAGAAGCCTATCGCCAAAAAACGAGCGGAATGAGTATGACATATGTTGAAAATGCAGCTCATAAGATTTATGGAAAGAGTGGATTTCCGCATACTCTTGTGTTTGAACAAGTTATGCGCCATGTACCCAAGTGGGAGTTGAATTTGGGTGGTGACCATAGGAGGCCTCATCCAGATGCACCGGATTCCGAGGAAGAAGGTCATGGCAGTTCAAAAAGATCAAGAACCGATGATGAAGGTCCAACCGAATCTGCTCCAGAAACACCGGTGAGTGGTGCTTCAACAATAAATCGTCCTACCGGTAGAGATGCGGCCAAAGCTAAGCGAAAGGGAAAAGCAAAAGCATCATCATCATCAGGCCCTGCTACAATTCCAGATGAATTTACTAATGAACTTCGTGCGATGAGGATCACGCGTGAGAAAGAACTTGAGTTTATGAACAAGTTTGGGAATGAAAGGGTTGAATTGGAGAAAAGGAAGCTAAATGCAAATATGTTGAGTGTGTTGTTGGCAAAACCAAATCTATCTTCACAAGAAGAAGACCTCAAGAATCGCCTGATGGGAGAGTACTTTACCTACTTGTAATTTTAATTCATTATGTTATGTTGTCGTTATGTATTACTATGTTTTCATGTTATTTCAGTTGTGTTTGATTAGTTCTATCATGTATGCTTATGTTTGCAATAAAATATTGTGTTTAGATTTGCAAATCTTTATATTATATTTTGTCTATAGCCTAGTATATATTCTACTTTGGATCCATGAACTTTTGTCAGTCCATAGTCTATCCTACTTTCATTTTTTTAAGATATCTCACATGATTCTTCTACTATAGTCCAATCAACTTTTACTTTTGTCATTGCATAGTCCATTCAACTTTATTGCAAGTAGTGTATGACATGATGATATAGTTGGAGATATGATTTACGTGGCTAGGAATGGCTCAGGTCCATTTCTAACTCCCTTTAAATATGGTTGAGATCATTACCATACTCACACTCAAGTCTTCCTCACCCCTTCCATTTCCTCACAAGTAGTGTGTTTTCAACTAAAAATAATGTCATCGAATGAGCACATATTCCATGGTTCTAATTCGGGTGATGATTCTTCTAGTTTCATCGAAATAGATGAGTGGGAAGAACGTGTTGCACAACAAAACCAAACACTTAACCGCATTATCAAGGATGTGGTCATTCAAATTCCTACTCTGTTGTTACAGCCTACAGACCACAATATTAGAGCTAGGAGGCGCCATATTGAACGAATTCGTGAGGAAGGCCATCAAAACTTGTTCAAAATGTATTTCTCAGTTTTTCCGGAACCAATCTACCCGGAAGACACTTTCCGCCGGAGGTTTCGAATGAGAAAGCACGTGTTCGAACGTACAATGGAAAAGCTCAGTTCAGACGAATATTTTCAACAAAAGCGAGATTCCACTGGTCGACTATGTATGTCTTTGATTCAAAAATGCACTGCTTCTATAAGAGTTTTAGCCTATGGAACACCACCAGACGTGCATGATGAGTGCCTGCGAATGAGCGAGCAGGTGATAAGAAAATCAGTTATGAAGTTTGTAGAAGGCGTAATTGCCAACTTTGGGAATGAATACCTCAGGAGTCCAACAGAAGAAGACATGGCGCGGCTTCTACATATTGGTGAACGATGCGGATTTCCAGGAATGATGGGCAGTATTGATTGCATGCACTGGGAATGGAAGAATTGTCCCATCTTGGCGATATCAAGGAAGAAGTGGGAAGCCAACAATCATTTTGGAAGCTGTTGCATCAGAAGATTGCTGGATCTGGCATGCATTTTTTGGAACCCCAGGTACGAACAATGATATTAATGTGCTACACAAATCTCCTGTTTTCAATGATATTTTATCAGGCCGAGCGCCGAAAGTCAATTACACTGTTAATGGTCGTGAAAGGAATATGGGATATTACCTCACTGATTGAATTTATCCAGAATGGGCTGGATTTGTGAAATCTATTAAGGCTCCTATTATTCGCAAGCACAAGTTATTTGCCCAACATCAGGAGGCTGTTAGGAAAGATGTTGAGCGGGCTTTTGGTATTCTACAAGCTCGTTTCTCTTTTATTAAACAACCATGCCTTCTATGGGATCGACATGCCATGGGGAAAATTATGATTGCTTGCTCATCCTCCATAATATGATAGTTGAAGATGAAAGAGACACTTACCTAAACTATACCGATCCCAACGAATTCATGAAAGATCGTCCCGGACGACATGTGAATGAAGATGATGATGAAGAAGACGTTGTTGATCCTATTTTCAACTACTCCACTGAACGAGTAGCAAGTCTAGCCCGATATAGACCTAACAGGGAGCAGCTTCGCAACAGAAATGGTCACACGGAACTTATGAACGACTTAATTGAGCACATATGAGAGCATTTTAATGATGAGGACTAAGTGTGTAATTTTTCAATTTTTAATCCTTCAGGAGCGTTGTTTATTTTGAAATTACATTTGAAGCATTGTAATCTTTTTTCATGTAATTTAGTATTGTAGTCTTAAATTGCTACATCACCTTGTATATTTTAATTTTTCAATTTAAGTTAAAGTTTTTTAATATTATATATGATTATTATATTTAATTAGATCTATTATAATTATTTTATGATAATAATGAAAAGAATAATTATATTTATTGAATTGGTTGTATTGGTGAGGGTCATGGATAAACTACATTTTGTTGTTGTGGTTGGGTTGGTTGGAAGGTTGGGTATATGAATGAGATAAAAATTAATTGTTTATTTGAAAGGTTGGGAGGTTGGGTTGGTTGGATGGTTATGGATATTATTGGTCTAAGGTACAATGTAAACAAGTTTAGTCCCAAATTTAAATTTGGACTCTAATTAAGTTATAAATAAACAAGTAAACACTAATTTAAGCACTAGGAACATTATTAACTATAAAAAAAATAAAAATTAAAGTTTTTTTTAATTTTATAAATAATACTAATAAATAATAAAGACGGAAATGAAACGGAGTTTTACAGTTGCCATTACTTTAACTCAATAATTATATCTAATTAAGGAATATTTGACTTGCAATTTTTACCCTTACGTTGCAAAACTACTCTTCGTATTTCCATTCTTTCTTTCTTTTCAATTTCTTCTTTTTTTTTCTTTCTCAAGGAAAAATGCATGTATTCTAGGTACAGAATAAAATTCCCTTGTGTTGTTTAGTTCAGAATAAAATAGATATTAGGATTGAACAAAATATGTTATAATCTTTATAGTTTACTTCAACCCAATTACGTGCATATACTAATTCGAGAAACTGAGAATTTATGTAGTTGCGCAGCATTTTCAGGTTTACTTCATATGTTAAGCGAATTTAATATCTACTTTTCTAATGTCCTTATTATGATCTTTGAATGTTGATGATCTGCAGGCTTTTCTTGGTCTTTATTTCTGACTCATGAGTGCCCAATGTACGCTTTTGATGATGTAAAAAGATACTCGACGGGTATAGTGAAAAAATAATTAATTATATGGAATCCTACAATAATTACAATAACTTTTTTACCTTCTTACAGGAACGGGTAAAGTATATAACAACTTTTTTCGTGATTAAGTAGTAATTTTTAGTTAAAAGTTATTTAAGAATATCAATATTAAAAAGTGAGAGTTTAATCACAACTTTTTTCGTGATTAATATCATATAATCTCTTAATGTTAATCCCTACGTCCAAAATAAGACACATTTCAGTTTTAATAAAATTTTAAGGTCGACTTTGACCATAAATTATTTCCATATTATATTGAAAAATTATTTTGTAAACTTATATGTTTTCGAAGTTCATTAAGTCCAATTTCACAATATATTTATTTTTAAATATTTTCCGATATGATATAAGAGCAATTTATAGTCAAAGTCGACTAAAAAAAATTATCATGCTTAAATATTGACAATTTATTGTCAAAGTTGACTCCATCAGAGCATTTATAGCAATTTTCCTTTAATGTACTTCGTGCCACAGACAAGAATTCGCGCCCATTGTTAACCACATCTATAAGAGCATCCACTTGGGTATCTGTGGTGACTTCAACCCACTTCTGCTCCAACCTGAAGCGCATAAAACAGCATAAAGACCAAAGTCGAATAAATAAGACTTTAGGTAATAACTTGGGGGACATATTACATCATATATCCTAGAAACAGACAAGAATTATGCAGAATGATGTGGTTGATGTAGATACGGATATGTGTCCAATCCGTTAAGGGCACCATAGAGCGTGTCTTAGAGCGCATCAGGGCTGAAATGGCTGATTCAGTACCAGTTCGACTTTCAAATGGTCCAACCTACGGAAACCATTCCGGGTCGACTAGTATGTGCAAGTCAATACACCTTCTCAGCTAAGTCCGACTAAGCTAGGTGTATGACTTCCGAACCTGACAAGAAGTCACATGATCTTTCCAAGTATCATAAACTGTCAGTCCCAGGATGCCAAATGGACCGGACGAGATAATCTCGGATGCCACCCTCACATTAAGACCAAACGTATATAACAGAACCACTGAGATACTTCCATGGAACTCCAGGCTCGGACACCCTGAGTTACCTAAGGGCAGATCAACCAAGCAGACAGATCTGTCCGAAGGACTGACACGGACCCAACAGGCGGAACAGTACTCTCAGAGGGAAAGGTCCAAACTACCCTCCCAGGCCCATTAATCGGTATTGGACTACTGTTCACTATTGGGCTATGGGCCAAATGTAGCATTGTTGTCCAAATCCTGAACATACACTTGGCATCATCTTATGAACCACTTCATAAGTATATGATAACTATAAATATAGCACAAGGCCAGAAACATTGGGAGAGGTCTTAAGGGATAAGTCATAAATCATAAGCAACAACTATCAAGTTCACTATATCATATCCTTCCTCATTACTACTACATTGGGAGCATTCCAACTCTCTCTTGAGTAAAGTCTCTTACCGGATTGACAACATGCAATCTGGATTACCTATCTAACCCCCCCCCCCCCCCCCCACTTAGTCTTTTCAGATGTTCCGGCTCGGACCAAGGCACCAGGTTGGACTTCAAGTTGGAGGCGGACCATAGGGTAGAGACTTGTAGTAGTTCAGTTAGTGTTCGAGGCTAAACCCCTCAACATTTTGGCGCCGTCTGTGGGAAACTTTACAAAAGGTTCCGTGCTTAAGTTAGGCTGATGGCAAGAACAAGACGGACAACACGGACCAGTGCTGCAGGCGTCGGGACTCCACCCTCAGGCCCACGCGGACGTCCGACCAACCGAGGACGAAGGGCCACTGTGGCTGAAAGGAACGCTGGAGGGAGATATCCGAGCGATGGTCACACAGCGAGCCCATCCTCTGATGAGGGAAGAGACGTTCCACCCAGGGGAATCCGTAATACTCCTGAGAATGTTGGGCCCGAAAATCGTGGAGAAGAAGCCGCACAAGTTCATCTGGCCGGGACACAAGGTCCTCCACCCGGTCAACACTTTACCATGCCAGATAGTCGTGTAGTCCGCACTAGTGACTTCGGATTAAGTGCTAACCAATTCGGTCGATTACTCACGATAATCCAGGGTTGTCTAGGGTCTAACAATATCCAACCCCAACAAGCCACTCCGCCAGTGGCTAATCCAAGGCAAGCAGAGCCCGCTCTATCAAGGAACGAGCAACGTCCGATCCAACAAAGGTTGGGGAATCAGCTACCACAAGAGGATTTGCGGAACCTCCTAGACAGGAGAGCTTCTGCTTCCCAGGCTCGACAAGAAGGAAGCCCTAATGGACAAAGAGCATATCAAGAAGAGGGAAATGGGCAGCCTAGAGTTCCGCAGCAGATAGTAGATACCATGTAGCGGAAACTATTCCAGTGGTACGCCTAGATGAACTCCCCGCGGATGTAGCAATTCATCCTAGAACGGGAGAGATGATGAATGCGGAATAAATCTATACTCAACAAAAAGCCTTGGAGGCCCAGATTCTAAATCTCAGACGCCTGGTAAAGGATCATGAGCAGATAGCTACTAGTGCACCAAACCCTTTGTGTGATGATATCATGAAAGAAAAAGAAAGAAACAAGAGCTTGGATCAAGTGATTCCGAACTTGGAATACTATTACGGAGACACTTGTCCTGTGGGCCACCTGACAAGGTACAATAGTAAGATGGATTCCAAGGGGATGAGCGATAATACGAAAGCTCTCACGTTCTCATCTACTCTCTTCGGAACGGCCATGGATTGGCACACTGCTTTGCCAAACAAGTCAATAAGGTCATATGCGGATCTCTCTTCCAAATTCCTGGGACGATTTGGAAAATCGAAAAGAAGAAAGCGGACTGTAGAGCACCTGGCCGAGGTTATACAAAGGGAACAGGAGGATCTTAGGACTTTCTTGGATCGCTTTAATACGGAAGTTCTCCGAGTTGAGCCTCACAGTATTAAAGAACGGGTCCGTCACATGTATGCTAGTACTTACAACTCAGAGCTCCGCAGGAAACTTTCTAGCCAGGAAGTAAGAAGTGAAAGACATTTAGATGAAATCTGTGAAGATGTAATGTACGAAGAGGAGTACCGAAGGAATGTTCCAGTGAGAGCTGGTTCCAAGAAAGGAAAGGAGCCGATGAAACAAGAGCAACGCCAGGGAAAGTTTGATCCGAAGAAGGATTACAGGGATAAAGGTTTCAACAAGGAAAGGAGTCCGCGAATCATCTTGGCGACCATTGTCGAGAAAAAGTTGGATATCCAATGGCCAAAGCCATCTCAATAATCGAAAGAACAAGAATGCGAAAGGGTATTGCAAGTTTCACAAGAGTCGTGGTCATGAGATCGACGATTGCATTCAACTGAAAACAGAGGTTGAACATTTGATAAGGGAGGGCAAGTTGAAGGAGCACATCTATACGGACGAGCCTTCTAGACATGATAGGACGGAACGAAGGAGGGATGATAGAGCTACAGAGCCACAACCCCCCATCCGTTATCCTTGCCACCTCCGCCGGACAGTCATCCGGCCCGCATGGATCATCACCAATATAGGTATAATGATGATATTGAAATGGAGAACCCTCCATATAGTGGAGTGATCAACACCATAGCGGGCGGACCAACTGGGGGCGATAGCAGAAACGCAAGAGAGCGGACAGCCCAGAATCTTTGGAACAATGACAGATCATATGCTGCTCCAGCAATTCGAGGGACAAACGCTATATCCTTTGATGATAGTGAGATCCCTCCTCCTACGGCAGGAGGGGGCAGGAGGGGAGGACATAGATGATCTGGATGTTCCACTGGTAGTTTCTTTGACCATAGAAACTTATCGAGTGAACAAGATCCTGGTGGATACAGGGAGTTCCTCGAACATCATCTCCAAAAGGACAATAGACCAGATGGATCTGGGAAGAATCCGATATGAGAGAGTCAATACCTCCATATTAGGGTTTGGAGGAGGAACTGTCCACCCCTTAGGAAGCGTCATGCTACATGTATCACTGGGGACACATCCCGCTAGAGTGACACAGCTAGTCCGTTTTGTAGTGGTGGATCGAACTTTTGACTACAATGCCATCTTTGGTCGTCCGGGGCTCAATCAATTCCGAGCTATAACCTCCACCCTCCATAATAGAATGAAGTTTCCGACTCCATGCGGAGTAGGAGAAGAAGTGGGGAACATCCGAGAAGCTTGGGAGTGTTGCATTATGTCCACGAGGAGAGCGTCCGCACCTGTGTTGGCGGTTACAGTGACTCCTGATCCGCAGGTTGTTCTCCCACCAAAAAAGGAGAATTCTAACGTTGGGATTGGGAGCCAGAAGGACAAGTTTCCTAAAACTGCACGGATCGAACCTCACGAAACTCTCAGAGAAGTTGAACTTGTTGTTGGGAGCCCGGATAAGAAGACTAGAATCGGAACAGAGATGAATGCGGAAGTGGAAATGAAGCTCATTGCTTGTCTCCGAGATAACATTTGTTAGGAAATTTGTTAGATATTTTGTTAGAAATATCTGTTTAGATTTTGATCAGCAACATGATGACTTATCTTAGTCTCAGAAAGGTGATTAGTACTCTTGGTTCACTTGAACATTGTAAAAGAGGAAGCCCACTAAGTATGATAGTCTAGCTAATCTTGTATAGGATGTTAGGTCTCAAAATGTAATTTTTATTTTATGAAGAGAAGACCAAGAAGAAGACATCCAAGCAGAACAAGTTCAACGACATTGAAGATTTGAAGACTGCACAAGATTCTTGAAAGCTTTCTGAGATACCTTGGCCAGATGTCTTGAAGACATGAATAGTTTTAAACAAACTGTGTCACAAGAGATATCTGAGAAATAAAAGGTCTATCTGAAAACAAGGAAAGTGTCCACAGATATCTACTCTCAGATACCTTGAGCTTTAACCACATTTCTGGAAAAGAAATATATATATTGCAAACAAAGTTGTTTCAATAAAAGTGGTATCTGAAGATAAAGATAAGAACGTGCAAAGAATCAGAGAAATCTGATCAAGGTTGTCTCTGATACAAAGTATAGTTCCGTTGGCACTACAGGACAAAAGTATAGTACAATGCATTAAATGCATGGACAGAGATGTCTGAACAAAAGCAACGGTAGCTTCTGAAGAAGAAGACAAACCTGCTACAGTACTATACACAGATATCAATAGTTTGAATTTGATTTAAGCCTAACGGATACTATTCAAATGGCACTCAAATTCATCTATAAATATCAACACTTAGACTGCTTGAGAAGATACACCTTGAACTCCATAAACACGCTGAACACCTTACTCTCTCAAAGCAAACTACTTATCCTCAAGCTTTCTGTTGCGACCAAAGCTCTTGATCTTAAGTAGCACTAAAGTTCTAAGTGTCCTGATCCTAAACAAGCACTGCTATTTGTGAAAGAGTTGAATCGAAAGATCAAGTATCTGAGATTCATTCTCTTGAACAATTATCATAGACTTGGGTCAGTAAAAAGAACAAGATACCATACATTGAAAAGTGTATTAAGTATACTTGATTCACAGAGCTATCTGATTAACTGAGAAGTTATTAAAGAAGCTCATCTGACAACTCAAACCAAAACCAACACCATCACTGGCGTGGAGTACAGGAAGTACTTAGTTTGAGAAACTAAGGAATAACTCCAAGGTTATTGAGCACAGGAAGTACTTAGCTTGGGAAGCTAGGGAATAGCTCAAAAAGGTTTCTGAGTAAAGGAAGTACTTGGCTGTGAAAGCCGGGGAACAACTCAGGGGGAACATTTGGTTGGGAACCGTTTGTTTAAAAGACTATTCACCCCCCCCCCCCCCTAGTCTTTTACTTTGCCGTTATCTGGACCAACAAGTGGTATCAGAGCAGGAGGTTCACAAGCCTTTTGCACTGAACCTAGATCCCCAGATAGGTGATGGAACTCTGTCCATTTTCGAGGACTATTTAATATTTGTGTTAAGTGTGCAGGAATGTCTTTGAGTGATGCACTCGTTCTCAAACCAGAGAACTATGAGAAATGGAAAAATAACAAGATGCTCCACCTTGAAGCCATAAGTGACGAAATGATCGAAGTGATAAAGAATGGCCCAATAGTCATTCAACAACTTCAACAAGTCATGGAGGTTTCTAATGGTAGAGACAGAGATCAAAGCGAAGGATCTTCACAAACTGATGCGTCAACAAGTGGGAGATCTACTAGTCAAGTTATTTACGAACCAAAGCCCAGAGAACTCTGGACATCGGAAGATGCCAAGAGAAATCGTCTGGATGGTCAAGCTCGTAATATCATCATTAGATCGACACCTGAGCACATACAGTGTAAACTGTGGGGTGCTAAACCGGCGAAAGTTGCCTGGCAACCGATTGAAGAAATCTGTGCCGGAACTGAGAAAACCAAAGAAAACAAGTTCGAAGTTCTCAAGTTGAAATTTCAAAATTTCAAACAAGGACCCACTGAAACTCTGGAAGAACTTGATTTCAGATTTACCACTCTCATGAGTGATATGGCAGCACTTGGGGAAGCAACAGATACTCCCAGTCAGAAAAGATTAAGACTATTGTCAGAAGTCTTAACAACAACTGGGAGCATACTAAATTCTTTTATTTTAACCAAGGAATGCCAAATATCACTCCAGTGGAACTCTTCTCACATCTTGCTACGGTTGATTATGAGATAACACAAAGAGAAAAAATAACTGAAAAGTTGCAGAATATTGCTCTAGTTGCTCAAGGAACTTATGAAAAGAAGAAAAGAAAGGAAGGGACTGAGGATGCTCTTGCTGCAAAGCAAATGAGCAATTATGCCAGTCGAGAAATTGAGAGAAGAAAAGCCAAAGAGAAGCTGAAAAAGCATCTAGGCTCAAACTATCACCAGTACAAAAATATGCAAAGCTCGCTGAACAAGCCAGCTCAGAAAGCATCATGTACTGAGGAAGTAGAAATTGGAAACGTTATCTGTTTCTATTGTCAGAAACCTGGTCACTTCAAGAAGGATTGTCCTGCCTTCAACAAACTAAGGACAGGTGACAAGAAAGATAGAAGAATCTTCAGAAGAAGCCAGAAAGCTTTATTAAACGAAGAAAGAAAGAAAATCCAAACTCAACTGGATGCTCTAGACGTTGAGACAGATTCTGAAGATGAGAATTCAGATGACTCAACCTTACCATCACCAGAATTATGTGGAGTTACTCATGATATAATCGACTTCGGCCTCAAGAAGAATGAAATGTGTGGAGTTGCTGAAATTGACGGTCCAGACATCTCTAACATAGAAATCTGTCTTATGGCTGATGAGGTAACACATACTTCTTGTTATACTTATGAAAGTGATGAAGAAGAAATAAAAGATCTAGAAAATCTCAGGAAAGAACTTGACATCTATGAAAGAGAATTTCTAATGATCCGAGCTAGAGCCGAAAATCTTGAAGAAGAAAAGAATTCTCTTGCAAAGGAAAATTCTCAATTAGTTAAGATATCTGAGAAAAAGGATGCTGAAAATGCATTTCTCAAAGCTCAGATATCTGAGACTGAAAAGTCACATAAAGAAGCAATGGTTGAATTACGAAAGAAATATGAAGAGCTTCTTTTTGAGAACAAGGAACTCGAAAAGAAAGAATTATCTTTTCAATCTTATGCCAAAGCTAGTGACACTCTTACTGAAGTACAATCTTACTTAAGAGATCCTTCAGAAAAGAAAGGACTTAAATTTGAATACTGCATAATTGTTCTATCACTCTGAATAAGAGTGAGGAAAGAAGAACATTTGTAAGTACTCAAGATGGTTCCCATGCAATCTATAGTATCGGTCAGAAGACGAAGATTGTTGACAAAGGAAAGGCAGTTGCGACTAAACCTTTGTGGGAAAAACAAGTCAAAAACAAAACTGTTGGGCACGTCTCTGAAAAGGAACACAACACTGAAAAGTGTAAACACCCACAGTGCTATGTCTCTCAAAAGGGTAGAATTGCATGAGCTGGCAAATTCTCCCATGTCACTTTTTCTGGAAAGAAATTGGACCAACTAGAGACTAGCAAAGCTGCTGAGAAAAGATCTCAGATAGCTTCAAGTGCTCGAAACGGTATTGGCTATAAAGGCATCGGGAAACAACTTGCTCATGAATACAAACAGGAGCAAGAACGATGGCTAAAGGCTAGAATTGCTCAAAGCAATTATCAAAAGTGGAAGTTGAATCAAGCCACTGAAAATCTGAATGCCAGGGCTAGAAGAAATCTGGCAAGGAAAGCTAAGTTTGCTGAAAAGCAAACTCAGAAACCTGACAGGTATCTGAAAGCACCAAATGGAGCACCTAGGAACACACCAAGGAAGAAAATAATGATAATCATTCAATTAGAATTCCTCCTTATGTTCCTATCAGACAAAAGAATGTTCCAAGGAAATTCATTCAAAAATGGATTCCTACTGGAAGATTGTTTAGTCCTGATGGTTCCAACTGTAAATTGAGAACCTAATCTCCTGTTTCCTGTTGTGTGCAGAATGCTTCCTGGACTAAAGCACAATGGCTATTTGATAGTGGATGCGGAAAGCACATGATAGGAGACAAAGCAAATCTGGTCGATTACAAAGCTTGCAACACAGGACCAGATATCAGATTTGATGGAGGAGAATTAAATCCCTCTCTGGGATTTGGCAACGTCAAATTGGGAACATCAACAATCACTGACGTATTACATGTTAAGGATTTGAAATATAATCTATTTAGCATGAGCCAGTTTGCAGACAAAGGTTTTACTGTAAAATTCAAAGCAAAATACTGCAAACTAATAGACAATGAGTCAAAGCAGACAGTCTTGGTTGCTTTCGGGAAAAGCGATCTTTATGTTGCCGATAGGGCATCTGCCACAACTGAAGAATGTCTCATGGTGAGTCAATCTGGTCACACAGAAGAGCACTGGTTATGGCACAAAATAATGAGTCACTTGAACTTCAAAACTCTGAACAAACTTGCCAAGAAAAGAGTTAGTGGTTGGCCTTCCCAAAACATCTTTCAGAAAGGATGGTATCTGTTCTGCATGTCAGATGGGGAAACAATCCAAAATCTCTTTCAAGTCCAAAACTAGACACTCTAGTGTTAGACCATTGCAACTACTACATATGGATCTTTTTGAATCATCTGTAACTAGTTATGCAGAAAGAAATATGGTGCAGTTGTTGTAGATGACTTCTCAAGATTCACTTGGGTTGTCTTTACGAAACACAAATCGATGCCGTGGAGATACCAAACTTCTGAAAAAGCTTGAAGTCATGAAAAATGACAAGGTATCTCGCAATCGAGCAGACCATGGTCTTGAGTTTGTCAACCAATTACATAAAGGAGTTTTATGCAAAGGTATACAACACCAACTTTCCTCTGTAAGAATACCTCAACAAAATGGTGTTGCGAGAAAAACAGAACCCTTAAAGAAGCTGCAAGGGCGATGCTAGGCGACCTTTGAAATAAGTGAAGTTTATTGGGTTGGAGTCGTAAACACATTTGCTACACTCGAGCAGATGTTTGTTAAACAAACACCATGACAAGACCCTTATGAAATCTTGGTTGGTAGACCCCTAATATCAAACATCCGAGTATTTGGTTGTAGATGTTTTGTTCTAAACAATGGAAAAGATTATCCGAGAACATTTCAACCAAAGGCGATGAAGGTGTATTTCTTGGTTATTCCACGAATAGCAAAGCCTACAATTTACAACAAAAGAACAAAGAAAATTGAAGAATCGGTTCATGTTGTATTCTATGAAGGAAGTAAGAAAACACCTCCTAATGATGAACTCTCAGAAAGGTTCAAAGAACTAATGTTGAGGATTCTGAAGAAGAATCCTCAGAAAGGAGAAACATCATTATGGAAAGTGAGGATGACTCGGCGTAGAAAAGCTTGATATGCCTAGTAACAACGGATGACTCACAAACATGATGAAGAATTTCCTATGAAACTTCCAGAAATGGAAACTGAAGATATTCATCATGAAGCTATCTCTGGAAATAATCTCTCTGAAAGACATGTTCCAGATAGCTCAAACACTGAACAAGTGTCAGACATTAATTGCCCTTCTGAGGAGCAAAATGTCTTAGATACTGAAAAAGTATCAAATCAAAATCCCAGTGATTCACATTCAAATCATTTGGATATTGATCCTACTAGCACTAAACCTATGATGAGATGGATCAAGGATCATCCTGCAGCAGATGTGATTGGACCAATTAATCAAGGTGTTAGGACTAGGAGAGCAATAGCTGAAAATGCTAATTCTCTCTTTGGATGTTTCATCTCAAATATTGAACCTAAAAATATAGAAGAAGCATTAGGAGACCAAGACTGGATCTCTGCAATGCAAGAAGAGTTGGATCAATTTGAGAGAAACAAAGTCTGGAAACTAGTTTCATTTGTGGAAGGAATATCTGTAATTGGAACTAAATGGGTTTTCAAAAACAAAATGAATGAATCTGGTGAAATAACCAGAAACAAAGCAAGATTGGTTGCCAAGGGATTTACCCAGACTGAAGGCTTAGATTTTGATGAGTCATATGCACCAGTTGCCAGGTTGGATGCAATAAGACTCTTTCTAGCCTTTGCAGCTCATAAAGATTTTAAAGTTTATCAGATGGATGTCACAAGTGCATTCTTGAACGGTGAACTTGCAGAAGAAGTTTATGTTGAGCAACCACCTGGCTTTGAAGTTTCCTCAGAAAGTAGAATGGTCTATAAACTACAGAAAGCTCTGTATGGATTGAAACAGGCTCCAAGAGCATGGTATGACACTTTGGCCAAATACCTTCTGGAAAGTGGTTTCAAGAAAGGTGAAGTTGATAAAACTTTATTTACCTTAAACATGATGGGAAACTACTCTTAGTTCAAGTATATATGTTGATGACATCATATTTGGATCTAAGGACAAGCAACTTTGTAATGACTTTGCAAATCTCATGAAAAGTAAGTTTGAGATGAGCATGATGGGAGAAATGAATTATTTTCTAGGATTGCAAGTCAAGCAACTCAATGATGGAATATTCATTAGTCAAACAAAGTATGCAAAAGATATGCTCACAAAATTCAATCTTAAGCCTTCTGAAAAGAATGCTAAGATACCTATGAGCATTGGAACCAAAATGACCTATACTGAATCAGATAAGAGTGTTGAAGAACATAAGTATAGGAAATTGATAGGTTCACTACTTTACCTCACTGCAAGTAGACCTGATATTCAATACGCCGTTGGAGTGTGTGCTAGATTTCAGACAAATCCGATGCAAACACACTACAACGTTGCTATGAAAATATTAAGGTATGTAAAAGTACGATAGATGTAGGATTGTGGTATCCTAAAGAAAGCGGATTGAGTTTAGCTGGGTACTCAGACGCTGATTATGCTGGATCACTGCTTGATAGGAAAAGCACCTCAGGAACTTGTCAGTTTCTGGGTACTAGACTTATCTCGTGGTTTAGCAAGAAGCAAAACTCAATTGCAACTTCTACCACAGAGGCTGAATATATTGCTGCTGGTTGTTGTGCAACAAAAATTCTGTGGATACAACAACAACTTAAAGACTATGGACTCGATGAAGAGAAAACTCCCATTTACTGTGACAACACAAGTGCTATTGCGATTACACAGAATCCAAAATTTCATGCCAGAACAAAGCATATTGATGTTAGACATCACTTCATCAGAGGCCATGTTGAAAAAGGCAATATAGAGATACTCAAGATTGGCACTGAAGACCAACTTGCAGATATTTTCACTAAGCCACTACAAGAAAGTAGATTCTTAGCCTTAAGACATAGTCTTGGACTAATGGAACTACCAATGAACTGAAAAAGTTCAGGAATCTGGAACGGACATCCAGAGAAGAGGTATCTGGAACAGGCATCCAGAGAAGAAAAAAAGAGAAATGCAGCAGGTATCCGGAAGTCAAAAGGCTAAAGCAAAAGGCGACTTAAGATCTACGAGGCGGGAACTCGATATCTGAATCACTCTATAAGCAGGGGAACACAAAGGAGAATAGTACAACTATCTGCGTCAACTCTCTTGAAATTCGCATTATTTCTATCTTGATGAAAAACTTGGAAAAATCCTAAGTATAAGACAGATTCAGATGCAAACAGTGTTCTTGGTCATACAAAAATGTGATTCAGATAGCTAATAGCCAAAATTCATTAAATGGGCACAATTACACTTGTTGATTGTGATCATTCTTTGAAAAGCAATGGTGACCCTTGATGAAATTAAGCGTTCGATCTATACGGTGGAAATTAATTCACGATAAATAGTGGATCAGAAAATTCGACAAAGCCCACTTTGCATTTAATGCTGAACTAGCTTTTGCTCACGCCTGCTTGCAAATCACAGATACGTACACACAAAATCAATTTGTATGTATTTGTCTATTGAGATTCTATTGCTATATATATATAGGATTTTGGCAAAAGAAATCACTTTCGCCTAATCCAAAATTCCGACTTACACAAAAATAGCAAAACCTTCTCTTGATTCTCTGCAAAACTTCTACAATCTCTGCAAATCAAGATTAAGTTTTTCTGCAAAGAATTACTGAATCAAATCTCTTTCAAACACCAAATTCCTACACTATATAAAGAGATGGCCCCAAAGAATTCTTCCACACAGAAATCTCAATTCTCCTTGATGCATCTGAAAAGCAAACACCAGAGTTGGTTATTGTGAACAACCGACTGGTAGGAGATTTTAATCCTGACCATTGGATCAAATCACAGAATGATTTGGGGTGGTGCCATGGTTGAGGAATACCTCACGGCTGCAATTGAGAACCAAGCCGACAGAAAGCTGATTCTTGACATGCTTGAAAAGGTACAAATCAAGGGTTTTCTATCGCCCCAGTGGAATTTCATCACCGATGTGTTGGAATTCTACAACAACTCGAGGATAATTTCTGTGTTTCAAGGCCTTTGCAATAGTGTCTGTCAAAACCTCAGTCCAAGGAAAGGAAATCCTTCTGGACTTAACAACTTTCTGTAAGTTGATTGAGTTTCAAAATCTTGGAAAGGATTTTGAAATAAACAAGGATGATGATCTCCTTGAAGGTGTTAAACAATTGTATGATGGCGTGTGTGATCTTGAAAAATCGGATACACCCACGAGTTCAAGCTTGTTGACATCCGAACCGGACATCGATGGTTCATTTGGGATGTATTGGCTTGCATTCTTCACGATGCTTTGATGGTCTACAAGGAGGTGACGGATAAGCCAAGAACGATGGATCATGATGTTCTTCTTGAATCAACAAGACAAAAGTGAAACCCTTTTAAGCGGGAAAGTACGCCTTCATGAAGTTTGTGAAGAAGATTCAAGGCTTGAGCCTAAGATCGCCAAAGGACTAGTGAGCCAAAGGCCACGATGGCTATGGTGCGAAGATATGCTACTTGGAGAAGCTTGGCATTGAGCTCGAGAGAGAATTTGAAATAGCACAATAACCTACTCTACAAATATGAGTGTACAAACTTGATGAAAAAGGTTCTGGGTCTCGGAAAGGTTCTAAAGCGAAAGTCCGAAAAGGTATCAAGAAAAGGTTGCGACCAAGAAGCCGAACTTCAAGAAAGAAGTCTGGCCGCAAATCGAAGACACACCCATTGAGGTTGTCGATTCTCGAGATATCTGCAGCCTTGCCGATGAACCGATAAAAGGATCAACTCATCAATGCCGCAAAGAGTCATCAACTCTTGAACAAGTAGACTCAAGAGAAAGTGCGTTAAATGTTGCGACTAATGCGAGAATGCCTTCGATGAACTTATTAATGCTGCCAAAACAGGTGAAAAGCACCAAGCCCCATCTGCAGAAATCGCAGGAGTAATGGACCAATCAGTTCCCAATGCTGATGAGAGCTCTGACGATGAAGATGATGAACTAGTCATCTCTCAAGTTCTAGAAAGAACAAAGAGGGCTAAGGTTACTGTAACAGTAACTGGTGATAAGGTTTCTAAAGAAGAACCTACACCTCAGGTTGCTGAACAAGCACCTATAGCAAAGGTTGTTGGTGCAAACACGTCATCAGGGAACGTTTCTTATGCACAACTTCAAGAAGCCCTGATGAGTGGTAATTTAGTGCTGGCAGATGCTGATGAAAATGCCACATCTAAAAATCTGGAAGAACACTCTACTGACCGATCTTCTGCTTCTAGACAATCACAACAACCAAAACAGCCACAAGTGGTTAATGAAATGGTAAATGAACTCCATTTCGAATTACCAGCATTACAACACGCTGAAGAAAATCCTGCAAAAGAGCAGGTTCCCCAACTCGACAAGAGGGATCAAACTGAGACATCCACTCAGTATGATCAACCAGGGGAGGCAACTGAGTTGCACACTCAGGAAAGGTGTGAAGTACCTAAAACTTCAAACAAAGAAGCTGTACTGGAACAAGAAGACCAAAGTATAAAAGGGTCACAAGTTCCAGAGACTAATCAGCCTGACAATGCTCAGGTAGCTGAATGGTTTAACTCCTACCTTGTGAAAAATTCTTTGTTACAGGCTGAGTTAGAAACACAGAAACAAGAGGAAGCTGGAAAGCTTGCCTCAGAAACTGAGAAGGAGGTTACCCCAACCTCGCCTCTTAAGAAATCTGAGCCTGTACCACAGGTGTTAATTGATTCTTAAGATAACACTTTTCAGTTATTTGTCTATGTGCTTAATAATTTAAAGTAAATGTTTCTAACAGGCTCCAACTGAGAAAGAGGAAGATAAGGCAGAAATGCCAGAGACGAACCCAGAGACCGACAAGGTTTCTGAAGAACACATCATTGAGCCTTCTAGCATGAAGGTACATGAAAAATCAGTGATAAGTATTCTTCATCATGGGTTATCTTAAACTTCTTCTAAAATATTCAATACTTTCTACTTACAGGCTCATTCAGAAGTAGAAATGCAAAGGGAAAAAGTTGCGACATCCCCTGCATCAATGGAAATTGATGAAGCTCCCAAGGCAACATCACATGAAAGAATACCAGAAACTGAGAAAGTTTCTGAGAAAAATGACTCTGAGCTTCCTATTGAGGAAGTTCAAGAAAGAAAGGTTGAAGAGGACCAGACTTCCAAGTCTCCACCTCACAACAAGATATCTGAGACACCAATTGTCTCAGTAGCACAAGTCTCTGAGCCTGAAGTACTTACTCAGGCTCAAACAAGTGCAAAGCAGGCTCCCAATGATGAGAAAAGGGACCTACTTCCCTTCTTCAAAGCTCAAACCCTGCCAAAGCATATTCAATGCTTCAAGAAATGGCAAAGGTTAAGGTGCTCTGATCTCTCTGAAATATTGAGAATCACAGATCAACCAACCAGACGAGCACGAGCTCTTGACTTGGAGACATATATCCATGCAATGTTCCCTACCGAACAATACACAGTTGCGACTCTATTGCATAAGGATTTCTCCAGAAAAGTGGCACACAGTTTGATACAAGCCTTTGAACAGGCAGATGGTCAGACAAGATTACAGATGGCATTCAAGCCAGTTCTGCCCCAGACTCTGCAATTTATACCTTCTGAACAAGAAGAGCTTAATGGGCAGAAGATCATTACTCCTGAAGTGATCAATCTTGTATCTGAAGATGATGAGGAGGAAGAGATAAACGAAAACGACTTCAATGAACCTCCCACTGACCATCACCAAAGGATGACACAGACAAAAAGGATGATGATGATGCCCCTGCACCAGGGACCGGAGGAATTTCACAAAGAAATCATGCCTCAACTGCTGAAAAGCAAAATGAGAGGAAAGCACAAAAATCTCCGTCTCCATCTCCTCAAAAGTCAACTTATCCATCTTCCCAACAAAAGGTTATTACTGAACAAGTAGTTGAGAATTCTGAGGAAATCGCTCAGAAATTGTTGAATACTCAATCCAGAACTGCTCAACTCCGACAACTGTTGGAAGAAGAACAACTGCTCCATCTTCAACTGGAAGACCAGATAGCTAAATCCAGAGACAAGCTTGACCAACTACAAGATCAATATCTGCAAGAGATGATCGCTTACTCTGAGGTTAAAGAGCTACAGGATGCTGTAAATGCCATCACCAAAGAACTCGATACTGAAGAAGTATCTGAAATTAAGCATGATGCTAAGGCTGCATCATCTTCAAAAGAAGTACCATCCTCCTCCCAAAAAGGGAAGAAACCAATCTCTGAGATGGTTGCTGGACTCGACACAATCATTGAGAATGTCCAAGAGGATGAAGATCACTGGGCTGATTACTCAGATGATGAAGAAGACAAGACTTTGGCAGAGCACCGCAATGAACATCTAGCGGTTTCACACTTGAAAAGGAAACTGATTGCTCCTGAAACTTTCAAAGAACCGCCAAATGTCCACTCCCATGAATACATGAACAGATACCAAGTACTGGCTCATCTGAAAAAGGAGATGTCTTCACAGAACAAGGAAGTAATTGCCTCCATCCCCTCTGAAATGAAAAAGTTCACTGAGCTCATCGCTCAGAGAACAACTAGCATAGTCATTGCTCAGAAAGATCTGGGAATGATAAGGGACGATGATGCGTCTTTAGCTGAAAAAGCTTTTCAAGAGGCAAGTTACACTGCTGGAAAAGCAGATGCTATCCTAGGCCCATTGGCAGAGCTCACTGATAAGGAGAATGGACTTATCAAGCAAAATCAAGAGCTCAAAGCCGAACTTCAGAAGTTGGTCACTGCCTACAATTATTTACAAGGGCATTTTGACTCTCTCTCAGATTCTTTTATGAGACTGAGTCAGCCAACAATGACTAAGGGGGAAAGAGTGTACAAATCTGGACCTCAAAGTCAGGGGGAATGGGAAGAAGGAGAAGAAACCAAGAAGAAATCTGGAGCTGGTGCGGCTCAGAGAGGAAGAAGAAACATGAAAACTTCTCAGCCACCACTCAGAATCAATGAACCCTCCTCAAGCCATGCTGCTTTGCAAGCGATGTCGCTTCCCGAAACCTCTTGAAGGAACTACAATGATAACAAGGGCCATGGCACAGAAACCTCCAAGGAGTACCAAGGCTCCAAGGAGAAGACAGGTTAAAGGGATTAATGAATCTTCTGAAGAAAAAGAAGAAGGCCAAATCAAGTCCCTGGTCAATGAAGAAGGCTGTAAAACTCTGACAAGATTTAATCTTGATGATGATGAGGAAACTGATGAAGATGAAGCTCCTCTTCATAGAAAAAGGAAAATTGAAAGCCTAACTGAGCCCCATAGCTGCAAAGCCCCTAGCAGCTAAAACACCCTCTGGAAATACCAAGTCTATCTAGGGTGGTTCTTCAAGCAACAACCCCAAAGAGAATTCAAGACAGAGAAGGAACAGGTGAGTCGAGCAAAGACAAAGTCAACTTCCACTCGGGCGGAAGAAGCCAAAATAGAGTATGTGAAGAATGACAATGATTCCTCCATCTCTGTGTGCATCAATCAGAAAAAATGGCTATTGGATTCTGGAACTTAAGCATCTACTGGTAAATTCAAGATTTCCAGAACCAATCCATAAACAACTTATGGCATGGAGAAAAGATAAGCCAACCTTGATCAACACCAATCACATTAAAGACTGGTTGGATTTTGAAGTTGTCAAGAGAACTGAAGCCATGAGAAAGGATCTCTCTAATGAATGTCCATATGGAAAGCCAGATGATGTGCACAGAATTATGAATATCACAGGAACAGGCACAAGAGCAAGACTCGCTGTGGAACCCTATAAGTCGTTCTATCTAACTGAAGATCAATACAAGGGTGACATCAGATATCTGAGGATTATCTACGAATACTTCAAGCTTTCAGATATCAGAATAGAGCATGCCTGGAAGTAGGGAAAGTATCTGTGGGTCAAACATTTTGTCAAGAAAAATCCTACCAAAACCTACAAAGAGGTCTTTGGATTTGCCAGAGACACTGAGATGCTCGTCAGAACACTTCTCTATGATTATTCTGATGACATCAAAAGGTTTGGAGATAGGAAATTTCGGATCGATCCATAGAACTACTGTTGAAGACTTGAAGAGTTGAAGACTTGAAGACTAGTCTATTAGGATGTTTACTTGGAGCTTGGTTACTCCTGTTGTCCTAATTTACTATGTATTTTTGTATTTTTGCTGACTGAGCTAAATTATTTTATGTATTAAAGTTATCTGTAATCTTTCATTGTAACATATCTGATGAACTTACTCTCAGATATTATTCTATAAAAGATAACTTGTCAGCAAAGATCACACCTTGTGATTTGGTTGATGTTTACTTGCTGCACTTAATTGAATGAATTGAAAAATCTTAAGAAATGATTAAGTGTTGGATTGTTCACTCATCCAGATTTATAATACGTCAGATAGTCATCGTTGACTGATCAAAAAGGGGGAAATTTGTTAGGAAATTTGTTAGAAATATCTGTTTAGATTTTGATCAGCAACATGATGACTTATCTTAGTCTCAGAAAGGTGATTAGTACTCTTGGTTCACTTGAACATTGTAAAAGAGGAAACCCACTAAGTATGATAGTCTAGCTAATCTTGTATAGGATGTTAGGTCTCAAAATGTAATTTTTATTTTATGAAGAGAAGACCAAGAAGAAGACATCCAAGCAGAACAAGTTCAACGACATTGAAGATTTGAAGACTGCACAAGATTATCAAAGCAGTTTCTGGATGCCTTGGCCAGATATCTTGAAGACACGAATAGTTTTAAACAAACTGTGTCACAAGAGATATCTGAGAAATAAAAGGTCTATCTGAAAACAAGGAAAGTGTCCACAGATATCTACTCTCAGATACCTTGAACTTTAACCACATTTCTGAAAAAGAAATATATATATTGCAAACAAAGTTGTTTCAATAAAAGTGGTATCTGAAGATAAAGATAAGAACGTGCAAAGAATCAGAGAAATCTGATCAAGGTTGTCTCTGATACAAAGCATAGTTCCGTTACTCTGAGGACAAAAGTATAGTACAATGCATTAAATGCAAGACGGAGATGTACGAACAAAAGCAACGGTAGCTTCAAGAAGAAGAAACACAAAGCGATTATACACAGATATCAATAGTTTGAATTTGATTTAAGCCTAACGGATACTATTCAAACGGCACTCAAATTCATCTATAAATATCAACACTTAGACTGCTTGAGAAGATACACCTTGAACTCCATAAACACGCTGAACACCTTACTCTCTCAAAGTAAACTACTTATCCTCAAGATTTCTGTTGCGACCAAAGCTCTTGATCTTAAGTAGCACTAAAGTTCTAAGTGTCCTGATCCTAAACAAGCACTGCTATTTGTGAAAGAGTTGAATCGAAAGATCAAGTATCTGAGATTCATTCTCTTGAACAATTATCATAGACTTGGGTCAATAAAAAGAACAAGATACCATACATTGAAAAGTGTATTAAGTATACTTGATTCACAGAGCTATCTGATTAACTGAGAAGTTATTAAAGAAGCTCATCTGACAACTCAAACCAACACCATCACTGGCGTGGAGTACAGGAAGTACTTAGTTTGAGAAACTAAGGAATAACTCCAAGGTTATTGAGCACAGGAAGTACTTAGCTTGGGAAGCTAGGGAATAGCTCAAAAAGGTTTCTGAGTAAAGGAAGTACTTGGCTGTGAAAGCCGGGGAACAACTCAGGGGGAACATTTGGTTGGGAACTGTTTGTTTAAGGAATCTTAGAATAGGATTTTTGTAAGGTGACCTCAATTATCTATTCTAGTGAATTCTAGGTCTTTGGAAGACCGAAGTGGATTAGTTGGAGGATTACGCCACCTCCAAATACCACTATACTTGCTGTGTTATTTACTTTTCTGTACTTACATTTCAGCAACACACACACACACACTTTAACTGTTTCTGCACTTATCTATCTTAAGTCTTCCGCGCTCTGAATCTAAGTATCAGATATCTACACAGATATCTGAGAAATAGTTTTTATCGACAAAAGTTTTAAAAGACTATGCACCCCCCCCCCCCAGTCTTTTACTTTGTCGTTATCTGGACCAACAACAGTGATGTCTTTGCTTGGAGTACTGACGACCTCAAGTGGATAGACCCGAGGGTTGGTGTTCAC
The DNA here is from genome assembly GCA_026545765.1 of Plantago major. Lineage (NCBI taxonomy): Eukaryota > Viridiplantae > Streptophyta > Magnoliopsida > Lamiales > Plantaginaceae > Plantago > Plantago major. The sequence goes on from CM048841.1 coordinate 34,215,145, forward strand.
CGTCTAAACATGGATCCCTCGATTAAATATATCTGCCAGAAGAGAAAGGATTTCAGTCCGATCAAGGATACCATCATATCCGTCAAAGCTGATCGACTCATAAAAGCCGGACATATCGAAGAGGTATGTTATTCTGATTGGGTTTGCAATGTGGTTTTAGTAGAAAAGTCACCCGACAAATGGCGGATGTGCAATGATTTCACCAGGCTAAATAAATTTTGCCCAAAGGATCCATACCCTTTGCCACGGATTGACCAATTGGTTGATTCCACAACCGGATGCGCGTTACCGAGTTTCATGGACGCGTATCAAGGCTTTTACTAGATTCGGATGGCCAAGGAGGATACTAAGAAAACAGCTTTCTTTGCTGCGGGAGGGGAGTATTGCTTTAAAGTGATGCCCTTCGGATTGAAAAAGCGGGAGCTACTTACCAATGGCTGGTAAATCAAATGTTCAAGGAAGAAATCGGCAAGACTATGGAGGCGGACCATAGGGTAGAGACTTGTAGTAGTTCAGTTAGTGTTCGAGGCTAAACCCCTTAACATTTTGGCGCCGCCTCATCCGCGGATGCAGCCAAAGCTTTATGAAGGTCCTCCTCAATGGTGGCCCGCTCGCTGGCCTTCCACTGCATAGCCTTGATCATGCATCCGAGCTACAAGAAGTCCGCACAGACAAAAGTTATATTTCTATCATAAAAGCTAAAAGAGTGGAAAGGAAAATATTGATAAGTTGCTTACCCTCTGATGGAACTCATGGATCTCTCCAACCCGCTCAACCTTAGGGAGTCCGCGACTCTGTTCATACTCCGCATCAAGAGCAGCTTGGTCGGACAATGGAAGAACATCAGAGAAATGTTGCCTCTTTGCTGCAAGAGAGGAATCTGAGGTTGCACCCCTCTTCCTCCCCGAGGTAATGGCGTCCCGCATCAACACATCCCGCGGAGGTGCGGATGTAGCAGAAGCTGGTGGCTTAGATGCAGTGGTGCTGCGGGTTGCCGGACCTTTGCCTTTGTCGGGCACCTCCAAGATTTACGAATCTTCGCCCGCCTTCTTCCGCCTTTCCTCCTCCGCAGCAAACACGGCCGCATTTTTGGGGTCCGCCATAGGTAGACCCGCGGACGTGGTGATTATTCTGACCCTTTGACCAGTGGCGAGCTCAAGGTCTTGTTGTTCCCTCTGCTGCTTCTTCTCACGAAGGGTCGACATGATGTAATCAAACCAATGAGCTACAAAACAAAATAAAAGTGTCAGATACGGATGCGAAAAGGAAGCATAACAACAATCTCGGAAACGAAAATTCAAGGCAGGGCATTCAAAAGGAAAGGAAGCACAAATCCTAAGTTAAAGATCCTTACTGAAATCTGTCTTTCCCCCAACTTCCACGGCATCTGTCAGTCCGCACAAGTAGGGCAGCGGCTGACAAATCGATCCGTGGAACGGATACGTGGGTGGATCGTTTTTCTTGTGGATCTCCGCCACCCACGGACCCACATTCTTCGGAAGTGAGCGTCAATCTGGGATACTCTCCCTCAGAAACTTTTTGGGCAACCCCCACTGCTCTCGCCTCCTTGCGGACTCCCCAGGCTTCAAAGCCATCCGCACAAAAATGTACTTACTCCACCATTTGGAGCCTAGTGAGGAGATGGAATCAGAAATAAAATTATAAACTTTTCTATTTACAAAGGTGTAGAAAAGGGGGTTCCCGGGACTGAAAGTAACATGGAAGAGTTGCCGGAAGTTCTCGAAGTTCACCGGCTGCCCCGTCTTTTTACAAAAAATGACAAAACAGATAAGGTTACCCAAAGATTTAGGGATAACCTGGCTCGGACCAATCCCGATGTGATTCGGGATTTGCTTCAGCTTGGGCGCAATAGGGATCCTCCACCCGCAAGCGAATGCCGCCTCATGCACACACATATAACCGGCTGGCGGATTGTAAAATGCGTGCCCGGGCTCTGGGACGATTATCTCCACAATATCGGGAATCTCCCACTTCCGCCTCCACTCCGGGATATCCGCCAACTTCACTATGGACGGACAAGTAGGGAGCAGCCCATCTGTGTTGAGCTCTCCGTATTTGTCCGCTATCACAACGGCGGATGCGGGACGAGGAAATTTGGTCCGTGCTGCTTGCGCTCCACGACCAGCTACCAGTGGAGGAGTAGGGTTAGCAGTTGCTCTGGGGTGGAGAACAATCTTACGATTGTTCCGTACTGAGCGCCTACGCGGACGGACACTCTCGGAAGCGTCTTCCTCTTCATCCTCTTCCTCTTCCTCATCTTCTTCTTCTTCGTCCTCTTCTCCTTCAACTACTGGAACCGCGGACGTATTAGGATTGGAAGGACCTGCTTCTGTCTCCACACGGTCCTCCTCCCCAGCCTCGAACATCTCCACATCATCCGCATCCTGACCACTGTCACCTCCCTGCTCAGTCCGAGGTTCATTCAAACCAGCGGGCACACCGCCACCACCTATGGTCCGAGTTTGGACTCGTGACCTAGTCCTAGCGACACCTTCATGGCCCACTACCACTTCAGGCCGAGTTTCCGCTACATCGCGGACCCTTTGCCCAACATCCCTGGAAGAAAGGAGTTCAACGACCAGGTGATCTGCCACGGATGCAGTTGCGTCCACGGACTCGGTTCCCCGGCTTACACCATCGTCGTAACCTTGAGCCTCATGATGGTTCTGACTATCACTCCCGGACATCCTAGGGCACAAGGAAACGGATCAGAAACGATGATTGTGATTGTCCGAGAGTTCGTTAAGGTATCTTATTAAGTCAAGTTGTCCGAGGAAGCCCTACTTTATCAGATTTTCTATATGGAACACAATATCATAACACTATGGGCACTAAGCTTGGCACACAAAGACGTGCCATTGGCACTATTATCTACCCTACATACCACACTGACAGGAACAACCTATAAAAGTCTATGTGCCAATCGGCACCAAAATACCACCATAGAGGCATGCATTGTCGATTTTTAGTCACATTGGACATAATATACAAGACAGTTCAACAAGTTTCTATTGAAGGAAACTAGCACAATACAACATACAGGAGAGGTTATTTCAACTAAGCATAACGGGAATCTACCACGAGCAGCATTTGAAATCACGGAATCAACAAACAGATGATTCGAACAAGGGAGAAGCATACAAGCATGAAACGCGCATAATCATAGAAAGAAAATTCAGGAAGAATCAAGACATACTTACTTGATGAAGTTGTTTTGGTAAGTGTGGACGGACGTCGAAGCCTTGCTAGCTATCCGAGAGTACAGATCTCAAGCCCAGAGATTATACATGGAGACATTCCGGGAAGCATGTATACATAGTGTCTTTTTTTAGCATAGATATCTCATAGTAATAAGGTGATCTAACAATGGCGTACTTAGTCCCGGTTGCTTCAGGATATCCTGCAGAATCATTTAACTAGTTAATTTTTTTAAGAGTCAGAATTGTTTTTTTTACGACCACCACGTCAGAATCTTTTTTTTTTTTACACGCTAAACTCATTCAGCATACACTCGGAAAACATCATTCGAGACGAACAGCCTGTCTACCATTTTCTAACAGAAATTCATCCTCCACGTTATAGTTCGAGTGGATTAACGAGGGCCTTTTCCATTGTCAGGGTCTTATTTCATGCATCAAGAGAATCTTATAGAGAAAATCATAATTATGGTTGGTTTGTTATCTCAAAATCTGAACTTGCAGGAGAGAAAACTCAGCTTCAATGTTTCTTTGGAGTTAAGGAGCATGTAAACGGTTCATGTTATATTTTAAACATTCCAAGAAACAAGTACATGGCTACAATATACTCAATACTGCAAGCGCCTAAGGCTACAACTCATCTATAGATCATCACCAACCACAAGAACTTGTCAGGATCTATATAACACTCTTTAACCTACAATGTGTTGTGATTGGCGGTAGTGTATGAGGACAAAAACGGAGTAGGTAAGGAATAGGATTAGACTCCTGAGCAAAGACTGGGCCTTATTCCTTAAGACTGTATTTGCCCCGCTCTGGTGCTGACGGTTTACTTGACAAATAGTCTCCCAAGATAGAACAGCAGTATGTGAATCAGAGTTCTAGCACTCGAACTTTGACTCTGCGAACTAATATAATAAAGGTTTTTCTGGCTTTAGAGAGAGTAGTTTAAGAGAAGGAAGAAGAATGGATTGTTGTGTGTTGAAATCGATTCTGGGGGGGCTATTTATAATATTGAAGAGTTGCAGTTTGAATAGATGTATCCTTTCGTAGAAAGGTCCCTGCAGAAACAAAAATTCGAACGTAAACTTCTGTTGGAATTTTCGTTTCAGTTACATCCTTTGGCGAATGGTCAGACCAGTTCGCTCAAATTCAAACCGAACGGACACAACCGTTCGCTCAGACCAACCGGACTCGACCGATGGGCTGGTTTCAGACTTAACCGATTATCTTATTGGGCTTAACCAAACAAAATATATTTCTGGCCCAAAAAGATAATAATCAACTCAAGACCGCGACCCGCGAACCCACGAGCCCACGGCCCACGACCCGTGACCCGGGCCCGGCTCCTGGCGGAGCCAGGTGGGTGCGAGTGTAGGAGCATCTAGCTCCTCCCCCCTTTCAAAATCATGGGTGCCCTAAGGGCCCAATTCCATAACACAATCCTTTGACTAATAACTAGCTCCTTCTTCCTCAATTTTAGCCATGTGGGACTCTTCCCATTCTAACTCTTGGCATTCCATATTCAATGCATCAACCAACACACTTTGAGCTTCAATAACTCTTTCACCTTGCAATGAATTTTAGTAATTCTTTCTCAAGTGTCATCTACTACCATAGTAGATTATACACGTTTTAATGAAACTTTATTTCAAACGTGTGGGGCCCCTTTGGTTGAGGTACAAAGTCATGGACTATCCTCATTAGTGCTAAAATTCTAACACAATGTGCTTGTAAGTGTAAACAAACATAACTTACATACTCTGCTACCCAATTTCCACTGACAGAATATATGAATTAACTTAACAAGAAAAACAATGCTTGTGAAATTCAGAAAACTTGTCAACTAAAATAAAGAAAAGGGAAACACTAACAAAACCGAGATGAAGAAAACCCAGAGGATTTAGTTTCATGTTTTAGTGCCTCGTTGAAGTGAAATTCTTGTAAAAATAAGGTTTTCCCATAATATGAGGTAAATCCATCCATACCTCTATGACCAAGTGTTTGTCACACTCACCAATTTACATTGATATGATATGATATTTTCCATACTTGAGAAAAATCAAGTCTTTGAAGTACAAGACTCTCCTCATTGAATGGGTAAGAGTTTACTTATTGAGAATGAACGAGGACAAGGAAATGAGCAAATTGGTATCGTAAAGAGAAAAATGACGATGAGCAAGAACAGGTAGATAACACTGGTAAACAGTGAATAGCAAATGAGAATGAGGTGCAAGGATATTAAACAACTAACTACCCAAAGGAGCCTTCAGAAAGTTGTTCAATTCAAGAACAAATATCAACAAATATACATCAAGGGATAGAGAGAAACACTTACCGTGGTTACCTTCTTCAGCCTACAGCCCCCTCGAGAAGAGATTACAGCAGAGAAACAAAATAGATCGGATGGGTTTTGTAGGTTAGTCTTAGAGAGGCCTAGATCTCCTAATTCTTGCCAATATAGTCCGCTCTTTCTCCAATCAGATAATTAAGTGCTCTCCGGAAAATGTATTACGAGGGTATTCGCGTGCCAAAGATACTAGTGGAATAAACCAGTCTATCTACATGCACGGAATAAAGTGATACCCCGTCTTAATCTTGATTCCTAAAATTATAAATTGTAATTTATAAATTACGAATTACCAATTTTTTCTACGAAATATCAACTAGTAAATGACCCGTCGATACTCGACGGGGAATTCCTATCAAGTCTAAAACTTTTACGATAATATATCTCAATTTACAAACATATTAATTTTACAATGAGTTAGAACTCATGATCCAAAGTTATTACCATTTCGTATAAAGTCATCCAACGTACGGTTTGTAAAAAATTAAAAGAAGTATTTATAATGAAAGTGAACACTATTAAATACTCCTATATTATATTTAAAACATAATATTATTTCATAATTTGTATAATCCTACTTTATACCTTATGTATCACTCTATTTGACCCATCAATAGTTTAAGTAGAGGCCCTACCCGTCTATACCCATTCATATTAGGCGGGTCCAGGTCCAGATCCCATCCTTTCCAAATTAGACCATACCATTTAAATATTTTAAATAGTTTAGGGTCCAAACCCTGAACATAAATGGGCAAATGGGTCCCAATGCTAAAAAAGGTATTTTAGTGGAGCATGTAAACTTGTAAAGCTGTTGTTTATAAAGAAGTACATCAATCATAAAACGTAACCCAACGTTTACATGTTTCTATAGAATTTTCTTTGCCCCCCCCCCCCCCCCCAAAAAAAAAAGAATTTCTTTTAGTTTGACTAACATACACTCCCTCCATCTCGTGGATCCAGAAATAAATTTTAAGAGAATGGTGAATAAAGTAGAAGAGATAGTGAATAAAGTAAGAGAGAAAGTGAGTAAAATATGAGAGATAGTGAATACAGTATGAGAGCGAGAGAGTTAATAAAGTAGTAGAGAGATTATCCATTCAAGGGAGGGGAAGTTGAAATTGGAACTTTCCAAAATGAAACGTGAGAAATTTAACCCAGACGGAGGGAGGATAGAGTTTTACATGTTTATGTGGAAATATTTCGGGTGGACCAGGGCTCTGGCTCCCCAAACTTTTTTTTTTTCCTTTTAATTTCACTAATATGATTCTTTACATGTTTCGGTAGAAATATTTTTGAGTGGTCCCTAGACTTTTTCTTCACTAATAATCTAATATTATTCTTGACATATTTTGGTGAATTTTTTTGGGGCGGTTGAGAGGGCACCAAAAAATTATCATTTAAACTAACATAAACTATGTTGCGACCCGATCTCTGTAGTGTTTGGGTCTTGTTACATGGATACGACACAGTTTCCAGCAGATACCCCGACCCGGACATGTGATCTTTTTTGGGGGCGGTTGAGAGGGCACCAAAAAATTATCATTTAAACTAACATAAACATGTTGCGACCCGATCTATGTAGTGTTTGGGTCTTGTTACATGGATACGATGCAGTTTCCAGCAGATACCCCGACCCAGACATACTTATTTTAAACAGGATTGTGCACGTTGGTATGAATAAAGTATAACCCGTCCCGATTGAAATACTAAAATACTATGTGTGTTTGTCTTTAGGATTTTGTAATATGTTTCATATTAATTTGTGCATCCAAGAAAGAAGTATAATTCTACTAAAAAATATCTGACAACGGGTCTCGATTCGACCCAACCCTAAAATCTTGGTCCAAGTATGGTTTTACATTTTCGAATCCAGTACGGATGCAGACCATGTTCAACTAAAATGTTCTAGGTAGGGTTTGGGTGCCCATTATGACCAGTAAGTTTAAGTTAATTCATGCTAGTGTATCTAGAAAATACAACATATAACTAACATTGGGTGAAGGTGAGGAGGGTGGATGTCGACGTGAAAGTGAGATACTGTCACTGGGTCTTCTTTATCGTCATAGCAAATCAGATTGGTATATGGGTGGTCTTGTAACACTTCATCTTATTGTTGGCTAGAGCGGTTACCCATGTACTGCTCTTCGGGTGAAATATTGGCCCCACAAATCCACACATTTCATTTTCTGCACACCGGGAGAATATCTAAGTGCCTCATCCAAGATTTCTAATATTGTTCCAAAGAATCATGCTTTTATGGAGTTCTTATGTATGAATTCTAAAAAAAACTGCACCGTACTGGTATGTTAGCGATCTCTATCAATTTAATTTCCTTAAAATTTTGGGACATTACATTCACCCCCTCTTAAATTATGCAATGTCCCCGTTGTGCAATGCCTGACCAAGTGTCTACCTTTGTACGTTAACGATTTGTTCAGCCCTGATACCCTTTATAACACCCATCACCACGTGGGTCGGGCCCAACACTGTTATTCTTGATATGCTCTTCCCATGATATGTTGGCCACACAAACCATCACGTGCATATTCTTTCCCGCGCACCTTGTTGTCACTCGTGCACGCAAAGATAAACTTCTTATATAGTGGATCACCTACCCGTATTATTTCTGCTTTAGAGCAAGCACGCCTAACTTTCAGACCTTCTGGGTGAATTCCCGAGAATGAGGGTGCACCTTTATGGTAGCATTCTCAATACCTTTAAACTCTCCGAAACTTTATGGTGTTATATTTATCAAAATTGAATGGAGACTTGTTCTCCTGAGATTGGATCATCATCATAAGAATGAAAAGTTTTTCACTACATTGATTTTACGTATCATTCTTGCCAAGATTATATGTTTTTAAAAAATTAGTAACTATGAGTACTTGTACCATTCCACAACTCGGAAGTCTGATTAGTATTTGCATCAAAGTTAAAGTAATGATAGAATATAAAAAAGGTGGGAAAAATTGTACTTTTAATGGCAAAAAGTGTAATTTGAGTGTAAAGTTGAGATTGTTTATTATTTGTTGGGTGTGGGGTAGGTTCCGTTTTTGGTAATGCATGAAGTTCTGTGAGACTGCTAAAATTGGCAAATGTATGAAATTCTGCGGGACGGAGGAATTACGAAAAATTGATGATGAGAATGATCTTTGTGATGATTCCATAGATCAGTGTGATCGTTCTACTAATCGTAGCAATGTTTCATTGATCCTTGTAATGTTGGTGACTTTTATCCCTCTTACTATTTTCTAAATTAGCAGAATCGAGTCGGACTATCAATCTGAATCGTTATAAAACATAAAAACTCAAGTCAAATCCTCTTAAAAATTTAATGATGATCATCATTGTAATGTTTTAGTGATCCTTGCAATGTTCATTATTTTTATACTTTTTTAATATTATATCAGTAGTGTTCTAAATCAAATCAAAAGTGTTATTGTTTGGTTAATGTGTTTGGAAGATGATGTGACCGTGAAATGTGCGATTTTGCACACTTTTAGATCATCGTTTTTTGTCCAAGATTCAATTTTTATATAAAAAAAATAGCCAATAATCATTTTCTTGTGTATTTGTGTACGTGATGATCGTGTTTTCAAGAATTTGCACGTTTCCCGGTGCCAAAACGTCATATTTATGTCAAATCGAGAAAAATAAGGAAAAACGATGATTCAACCACACAAGGAGTTTTTGTAGTCCAGACGAGGCACATGACCTACCGTTTCGAAGCTTATTCAAAATTCTAAAACATTGTAGAAGACCATTTTTCGTGATAACGAAGTTTTGAAATCCACAAATAGCCCACAAGACGAATCTGCAAACATCCTGGGAATCGACGAGTGCATCCCCCTAATAGTGGTCTGTGCGGTCCTTAAGGGACCGCAGTGACCATTCTGTAGGTCAATTCCTACTGGCCCAAGTCCGTATCTGGCATGGCCCGTGATTCCCCACCTTCCTTTTATGCCTTGTGATGTGACAACGAAATGTGCGATTTTACATGCTTTTAGACCCTCGTTTTTGCCAAAGATTCAATATTTGTATTATTTTATGGCCAATTATCAACTTCTTGTATATTTTGTAGGTCATGATCGCGTTTTCGAGGAATTGCACGATTTCCGGTGCCAAAACGTCATATTTAGGCGAAATCGAGAAAGTTAAGGAAATACGCTGATTTGGCCATATATGGGGTTCGAGGTGTCAAAACATGTTATGTGACTAACCATTGCGAAGATAATTGAAAAAGCTACAACTTTTTGGTAGACAACTTTTCGAGGAAACGAAGTTACGAAGCCCGAAATTGAAGAACGATGAAAATAAACAAAAACATGGCAAAATCGAAGGACTGCGGCCCCCTTCTGCGGCCGCAGTGTGTAGAAAATTCTAGAATCAGGCCAGTTTCTGGCCTGTCAGACTAAAGCCCGCCTTTCTAACCTACCATACTCATCAAGGGCGGCTAAGGCACGAAATTTTCAGTGTAAATAAGACACTTGGGGTCTCATAATCAACACACAACTCGAGAGGGAGGCACCATACCACAAGGCATCTCTCTTGAGAGGGAAACAGTCCTCGGGGAAGCGAAACCCCAAAACCCTAGCCGTCAGCAAGCAACCCGGAGGAATTCAAGGTAGCCCTAAGCATACCAAGATCGAACATAAGGAGGAAATCGAAGAAGAGGAATCCGAGGGTCGACACTCGCCATCTTCTAACGATTTAGTTGTTTCAAACATGTTTTCAATTCAGTTTAATGTTTATTTACTTTTAGGTATGTTAGGCTAACTTACTTATGTAAGGGTTAGCCGGGATCTTTGATTACATAGTTTATATATGATGGAATAGTTTTAATATCTATGTTGGTTGTGCAACTGTCGTTCATTCCTGTGCTGTTTGAGATAAAATGCATGATTATTTGTGTTTACCATGGATGCATGAGTATTCGTTGCATTAAATTAGGAGATGTCAGTCGTGTCTATAAGTTGATATTCTACCTGAGGTTTGTTGTTGAGCTAGCCACTGGTGACAGCTTTGAGCTAGATGATAGCCTACATAGGGTATCTTTGCTGGTTGCGCCTTAGTATAAGATATGTTACCTGTGTGACTCTTCAGCCATAACCATCACTATCTATTATTCCCGATATAAACTTAATATCAAAGTGAAGGTTGATTCTTACATGTTTTCTCTACTTGATCTTAAATCGTCTATTCTCGTTATAATTTCTATATGCTTAATTGTTTACATTAGTTATTTGAAAAAACCCTTATTTACTTATATCGAGAGTCAACCAATTATTATTCTATTTTAATCGAGCGTTATTCCTGAGAGACCGACCTCTCGAGTCAACTTCTTCTATACTAATTTATTTTGTGTGTCTAGAATTTGCTTTGGTATTATAAATTCGTAAAACATTGGTGTTCTCGGTAAAACTTAAAGTTCAACGACAATTGTTTTTCCCGAGGCACATCACTTTGCACGAAAATCCATGCTCTCACCACTATATAAAGGCATCTTGGAGTCTCTTAATTCACACACCGCATTCATAGCAGCGCTCTTGAGAGAGAACCAGTCCTCGGGGGAGTGAAACTACAAAATAGTAAAACCCTGGCCGTCAAGATAGAAGAAGAAGAAGAGGAGGAGGAGGAGGAGGAGGAGGAAGACCGTAGCCGTCAAGAATGAAGAACATCAAGACTAAGCATCTCTATTCTTACTTTTATTAATTTGATGATGTATTATGTTACGTTATGAGTAGCTAAACTCTCTTGGTAAAGGCGAACCGCTGAAACTCTGCCTGCCACTCATTTTTATACCGTGATATATTAATGAATTGATCTTAAACGTAATTCGTATTTGGAATTCTCTATTCGTCCGACTCTCTTTATTGATTTATTGAGGTACCATAGTCTGACTATAACTAGGTCTTGGTAGAGGTAATCAAGTTATTTGTTCATCTTGTCTGGAAACGTGGCATGGTGTAATGTTGAGTGACATAACAATTTCGGGGTGCTTGGATCGACTGCGTCTTGGTCCATAGCATGTATCCTTGTTGCCGATATACGGCAAGTACGTTGTTTATTTTCAAGTAGTTGGGAGTAGTACGATAAGAGGGAAAGTTGGGGAACCTTTACATCTTTTTACATTGATTAAAAAACCTTATTTAAAGATTCACTATTATATACGATATGCTAGATTACAAATTAATTTCAAACCAACCGATTGATAAACTGTTTACTTTTCTGCAATGTAGAATAACTTTGCGTTGTTATTTGCTTGTTTCTATGCTAAGTGTCCGTGGAGAACGACATCCCGAGTCAACTTTCCGATATATTAATCTGAATTGTGTGGATTTGTAGGCTTCCAACTAAAATAAATTTAAATATTTGGAGTGTTTGGGAAAAGCTGGTGTACAACGATAATTAATTTCCCAAGTGCCCGTCACTATTATAACTTTTTAAAAAATTTAGAAGGCAATCAAATTTTGATATTTTGAATAATATTTATAATTTTTAAATTTAAATGTTTATAGGGCGAAATGGCGATAGGGCGATCGTCTTACCACATTTGGCGATTTGATATGGGTCGTTATATAAAAAATCTAATGATGTATAATCAATTGCTTGTTGTCATGCCTGACCGTAGAAGAGCGCAACATAACCAACCAATTCAATTGAACTAGTCCAACTTTTATGTGAGAAAAATTGTGGGTTAATTGGTGCTAAGGACACTTTGACACCAAATACGACAAAAAAAGAACCAACATGAATTTATACAATGTTGTAACTTAGAGAGATCCTATGCAATATAGTGCTACAACTCAGAGAGTCCGTGTGCAATAGAGATTATTACTTTTTCATATCCTGGTATGAAGGACATTATCAAAATTAAGCCCCATAGACTGGAAATCATGGAATAGAAACAACTAATGACAAAAAATTACATTTAGGTCCATTTTTGGGTTGACCAAACTCATTTTCCAAAATTCAATTTTGGAAACCAAACAGGCCTTAAATTTTAGGCTCCACCAGAACTTCTGCTCCGCCTCCGCCGAAGCTCCACCATAAAGCCTCCAATTTTTTTTTTAAATAATAATTTAAAATGATATAAAGTCTAATTTTTGTTCTTTTACAAATGAAAATAATCAACTTGCTTTCACCTTAAACCAATTAAATTAACATTGAAACTAATACTTACCTTTGAAACTAACACATATGCCGATTATGACGTTGGTTTCAACTGAAACTAATGAAACTAACAACACAATTGTTGAAACTAACACATTTGGTGCTAAAACTAACCACGGTGATGTTGAAACTAACACTGGTGATGCTTAAACTAATGAAACTAACATTATTGGCGGAGGCCTGCTCCGCCAATGTCTGGTGGAGCTCCGCCAGAAAGTCTCCAATTTAATTTTTTCTTAAAATAATAATTTAAAATGATATAGAGTTTTTTTTCTACTTAAGGCATGTTTTTTCCAATATTTTGGTGAGTATACAAATGGAATTTTGGACCAAAAAGTAATTATTAATCTATTGAGATTTATTATGTAATTAGAGATGCTAAGAGCACTCCCAATGGTTGGGGCTCTTTTGGGGGCTTTTAACATAAAAGCACCCTCCAATTTTTATCTCCAATGGTTTTGGGTTTATTTTGTACTTTTGAGTGGGTCCCATGTGCCATATTCCTCCATTATTCAATTTCCTTTTAAAATTGTAATTATACAATTGTTTTTCTATATCTTTGTACATTTAAAAAAAATAAATTTATATTCGATTTTATACTATAATTTCATAAATAGTGGAATTAAAAAATAATAATTTTATATTTCACGAAAAAAAATAATAATTAAAAATAACAATTTTATTGAATAATGAAAACAAGCAAGCCAAATTACAAAACCAAAAGTAACAATTGTAATGAATAATGAAAACAAACAAGCAAGCATACAAATATTAATTTGGACCGTGTTCCTCATTCCATATATGTTGAATCCAGTCGTATTGCAATCTTGCGTGCATTTGCTTACTCTTGGAGCGGCCTCTGTTTTGAATGTATTTTGCGAAACTGATTGGGGCACCCATAACCGGAGGTTCGTCCTCTACACCTTCAGGTTGTTCGTAGTCAGGTGTTTCATATTGTGTACCATACGCTGGTCTTTCATCCTCCACAATCATATTGTGCAATATGATGCAAGTTCTCTGTCCCATTTCCACTTGATTATAAAATCGAGACGGACATTTTGATGAACGCAAATCTCGATTGAAGAGCACCAAAAGCGCGTTCAACATCCTTTCTTACAGCCTCTTGTCTGGTTTCAAATAATGTCGCCTTCGGGTCTTGAGGAAATTTAATAGATTTGACAAACTTTGCATATGCTGGATATATACCATCGGCCAAGTAATATCCCATATCATATTGGTTACCGTAAACTATAAAATGAACCGGGGGAGCTCTACCTTCAAGAAGATCATTAAATAATGGGGAGGAGTCTAATACGTTTACATCATTTCGAGTACCTGGAGTGCCGAAGTATGCATGCCAAATCCATGTGTCATACGATGCAACTGCTTCAAGTATTATTGTAGGTTTCTTATGGTCTCCTCGTTGATGTAGATATATCATATATCATGTGTTCGTTTGGATGCATGAATGAAGTGATTTATTCAGAATTTGAGATAATGTTTTTTTTTTTTTTGAATACTAAACTTGCTTCATTAATTAAACATCAGAAGATAAACAAGTACGACCACCTCGTGTGGAGACCAAACGAGAAGTCACCTTGACGAGATCCTTAGTAATATACATACCAAACCACTTCGGGAAAATATCCCAAATTTTCAAATTACATATAAGGTTAACATAGTTTGACGGATGAGACTCGAAGCAATCAAAAGATTTTTATAGTTGTTGAAATCAAATCCACTTCCTATTTTTCCCAAAAGATCTACAGCACTATTAGCTTCTCTGTAGATTAGCTGCACTTGCTTCCTCTCATCTCTTCCTAACTTCCTTCTAATCTCCTCCATCATCTCCTTGTGGTTACACGCTGGTTCCTGCTTCCTGTTAATACAATCGTAAGCATACTTGGAGTCAGTTTGGATTATATAGTGATCTATATTTAGCTGGATGGCTAAGTTATTCCCAATCTTATTGCTTGAATTTCAACAGTGTTGTTATTAGCAATGCCAATGTAAGAAGCAGGTACTCTGATGAACTGACCCTGGTTGTTTCTAAGGACACAACTTATACCAGCATGACCAGGATTACCAAGTGCAGAACCATCAGTGTTTATGCAAATTATATTATCAAGAGGAGGAGACCACTTGCAGTTCACTTGACTAGTGTTAGTGACATTAATAGGGAATAAGATCTTTAGATCTTTTTTAGTACTTAGAAAATGTATATATACAGACTCACAATTAATAGGAATATTTTCAAATAAAAACTTATTCCTTGCATGCCAGATTAACCAAGCAACAATAGTCAAATAATTTGCTTCTCAGAGTTCACCTGTAGTTTAAAAAATTCTTGACTTGGAAATTTTTCATCCCCTTCACATATGCTTAGAATAAACCTCAGTCTATTAAAGGCATTGCAATTAAACATAAGATGATTAAAGGTCTCCTCCCCTTGATTGAATAACTGACAAGTAGGATCCTCAAGTCTACCTTGCTTAGCCAATCTACTGGCAGTATTTAATCTATCATGAAGAGCCAACAAAAGATGAAACCTGATTTTAGGGAACACCTTAGTTTTCCGAATTCTATGCCAAGGCCAGTTTGGTTGGCTACTAGTATTACTTCTTATGATAGTATAAGCAGATTTTATAGAGAACTTACCATCAGCAGTATAAGGCCAGATAATTCATCCTCCCTGTCATCAACACTTAGAGGAATACCAACTACTTCTAGAGCTAACTCATAAGGAATGTCACTACAGAGTTTATCAAAATCCCAGCACCTATTATTTATATAATTAGCCATAGGAATGAAATGGGGTACTACATCTCTTGAATAATCCCTTAACCTTTTACCAGGCAACCAAAGATCATTCCAGAAGTCAGCAGTCCTCCCATTACCAATCTTCCAACCAAGCAGATTTTTAAAAACCTCCTTCTTTTTAAAAAGGTTTTTCCAAAACCAGCTATGATGATTACTAATAGAAGCATCCCAAAGGGAAGAATTAGGATAGTACTTTTCCTTGTAAACTTTAGACCATAAAGAATTAGGATTCATCAAAAGTTTCCAAAGAAGCTTATACTGATAGGCAGTGTTAAGATCCTCCAGGTTTCTTATTCCCAGACCACCTGAAAGTTTACTAGTACAAACTTTGTTTCAGCTTATCTTATGACTACTTTTAGAAAAAGCAGAAGGATTCCAGAGAAAATGTTTATTTAACGAATCAATTCTAACAGTGCAAGAAACAGGTAATTGGGAAGTAGCCACAGTATAAGTGGGAATGGTATTGGTAATAGTTTGGATGAGCTCTACTAGCATGAGATAGAAACCTATTATACCATTTATTAATTATGTTAGAGACTTTAATAACTAAGTTATCAAACAGATCAGCGTTCTTCCTGCCAATAAGGAATGGTAAACCAAGATACTTATCTTTTCTTTTATTATGAATAACTTTAAGATTCTGAGTGGCTTCTTATTTTAAATTGATAGGAGCATTGGGAGAGAAGATTACTCTAGACTTGTTCCAACAAATAGACTAACCAGCAGCTTTAGCATAATCCTTAAGGAGTAAGCTAAGGCTGTTGATAGACTTCCTATTTGCTTTGCAGAAGAGAATGCAATCATCTGCAAAGCACAAAATAGGAATAGGAGTACCATTTTGACAAGTCTTAAGGGCATCAATCTTTCCTTCTTCCATTTTTTTTTATTAAGCTTCTTATGAGGAGAGATCTTGACAAAGAATGAAAAGATAAGGAGAAAGAGGGTCTTCTTTTGAGATAATTGATTTCACATATGTACAAATTAGACTTAGCTGAAGCAAATTCAATTGCAAAGACTTAATGTTCCATGTTTGAGCTACTTGCATGAATTTTTTATTATTTTTACTTCTAACATCTTACTTTCGTGTTTTTTTAGGTGCTATAAAAGTTGCCAGGCAAAAGGGGTTTTTATACGTACACCAGGAAAGGCTCACACAATAATTGCTATGTAAATGAAGTCTTCACTACTCTGAGGGGGATTATAAAGTGGTCCTCATGGAAATGTGGGAACATTTCTTCAATTTTTGCCTCCACACCAGAAGTATATGAAGAGAGCTCTTGACGATTTGGTATTTCCAGAGAGGAATATAGAAAATGATTAACCAAATGAGTAGTTGGTTCGCAAATGTTTTGTTTAGGCGAAAAAACTAAACATGGTATCATAGCATGTGTGTCGATTTGTTCCAATTCTTCAAATCATGCGTATGAATAATACTCAAAAAAGGACTCAAATAAGATCTTTAACATATAGGAGAAGTGATTTACTATTATCTTTCCAAGTTTTCTGAAATATCTTAAGCATTCAAGAATTTTGCCTAGAATTATTTGTTCCAAGAGCATGTTGGAAGATAGCACACATGAGTTCTTTTTTTTGTCCTTCCATTTGTGGTCTTCTTACACGCCTTTGAGCTCCTTTGGTAAAAATGTAATCTCTCTGTCTCGCGGAATTTCATACATTTACCATTTTTAATCGTCTCGCATAACTTCATACATTACTTAAAAAAGAAGCTACCCCACCCCCCAACAGATAATAAACAATTTCAATTTTACACACAAATTATAAATTTTGACAATAAAAGTAAACTTTTTCCCTCCACATTTTTAATAATTTATCATTACTTTAACTTTTCATCTAAAACTACAAGTCAATTCCAATGTATGAAGGTTTTTGGGATGGAAAGAAGTGAAAAATAGTTTTGTTATTAAGAAACCAAAAATGACAATTTGAGAAGTTATTCTCGAAATGGTGGAAGTATAATGCTGTAGCGTGTGTGACACAAATTCTATATGGGCAAATTACACCAGCTCTCCCTGATAAATTTCCTAATAACAAATTGGTCCCTCTGATTTGAACAATAACAATTTGGTCCAAAATTCCATTTTTGTGTTGACCAACCAGAAAATTCATTTCTACATGGATATTTGGCCAGTGACATGGAATTTCATCATTTTGGCGGGAGGGACTATTAGGTTATTGATGAAAAGAGAAAAAGGGGGAAAACCCATATCAATCACACACCTACCACCATCGTCTTCTCTTCGTCTCCTCTATTTCGAATGCAATTGGTAACCCAGTAGTGACCATAACCAACGTCTGATTGTGAATTTTAATTGCTGGAAGTGTATTACGATCATTCGTGCTTGGTTGGGATTGTTTAAAAATCAATTTCGAGTGAAGAAACAGTAACATGTCGGGTATGTTTCATGTGTGTTCAATTTCTTATGATTGTATACTTGTATTGGTTTGTTTATAAGTTAGATGATGTTGATGACTGTTCGATTTTGGAAAAATGTAAACTTTGGGCAAAATCGGCACAGAAACCCTAGGTTTTTTAATCTGTTCATGTTTTTATTTGTTGTTGATTATGGGTTATTATTATGTGCTATTATGTTATTGAAACAGTATGATTATGCCTTGCGTAAGTAGAATTTTGGATGTTTTATGACTTTTTGTCATTCTTCTGTTTACTAGGTGATGAGAAGTACAATATAAGGATTCTCTATCAGAAGGAGCAATTCATGATCACTAATGTTGACAGTCGCAGGTATACATACTCTAAACTGGCTGATGTAGTGATGAAAGAAGTTCTATTTGATGTGCCTCATCAGAACACTTTGATATTCACAATGAAATATGTTGTTGATGGTATGCCTGGGATTTATGACTTGTTAACTGATGATGATGTTGCACTGATGTTTGAAAGAAGTAGTAAGTATAAAGAAGTTGACTTGCATCTTGAGAGTGAAGATGTAGCTCCTTTAGCTATAGACTTTAGCAATACTAAGAAGCATTTGTTCAAGGATGATGGTATTGATGGCCTATATGTACCTCCCCTTAAGCCTGAATACTTTCAAGCACCACCACATAGGACTAGGCCATATAAATGGAGAAGAAGTAAGACTCCAAGTGATCCTATGTATGTTGATTTGACTGAACTGTCAAGCAGTGAAGATGAAACCCCCCCCCCCCCCTGCACTAATCATGCCAGAATCCACCCAAGAACCTGTCCATGAAAAGGCCCCCTCCCCTGTCTGTGAGAAGCCTGTCCAAGAGAAGCCCCCCTCTCCTGTCCAATCAAAATCCCCCTCTCTTGTCCATGAAACACCAATAAAAGAAACTATGACTGAGAGAACTCCTTCCCCTGTCAAGGCATCATCTCCACCTGTTACTCCTTATGTTCCCAAATTTGACTCACATGTCACTGGGACAGCATTCCCTATTGATGATGATGACATTGACTTGTCAATAAAGGACCTTTCATTTGAGGATCTTCTTTCCAAAATCCTCCAATCTTCCACTCAAGCCCCTCCTACAGAAGTCCCTTGTAATGATGATGTGGTATTGGAGGATCCAATAGAAGATGAACCAGTGAAAACCTGAAAAGACAAGGGAAATGAGAAAATGGTTGAAAGTGAATCTGACATGGATGATTGGGAGGATCATGAATCTCAAAGTGTTTACTTGCATGAATCTGAGGATGAAGAGATAGGTTTCACAAGAGGAAAACCTGAAGACAAAAGTGATGAGGATGTGGATGAAACTGAAGAGGGTGAGGGTGCTAATGATGGTGTGAAAACTGATGGTAATGTGGATGAGGAACAAGATCCTTCATATCAGCCACCACTAGATGATCATGACAGTGATGAGGATTATGTGTATGATGTTGTAGATGATATTGGGTATGTTGATGGGGTTGAAGATAAATTTGAGTTGGCAAATGAACAATGGGACAAAGAATTTAAGGTGGGGGATCTATTTGTGAACAAAAAAGAATTGATGAGAAGGGTGAAGGAGTATGCTATGAAGAAAGGATTTCTGCTGAAGAGGAAGAAGAATGATGCCACAAGATACACAGTTTATTGTGGAGGCAAGGGTTGCAAATGGAGGTTGCATTGTTCATCCTTGGATCAGAAGACTTTTGCTGTGAAGACATATAATGGGACACACAGATGTCTGAGGCAAGTGAATCATAAGGAAGCTGATTCCAATTGGTTGGCCAACAAGATACTTGGTGAAGTGAAAAATAATCCTAAATTGGAGGCTAAGTATTTACAAACTTGGGTGACAAATGAATTGAGTGTCACAGTCCCATACATGAGAATGTACAGGGCTAAACAGAAAGCCTTGGAGATTTTAGGAGGGGATCCAGTTCAAGCTTATAAGTTAATGCCCAAGTATGAAGACATGATTCTGAGGACAAATCCAGGGAGCACAGTAGGTTTTCTTAAGACTGTATTCATAGACAGACCTCCTCAGTTTAAGAGGTTTTTTGTTGGTTTGGATGCATTGAAGAGGGGTTTCCTGAATGGATGTAGTCCATTCTTATTTTTTTATGGGTGTCATCTAAAAGGAAAGTACACTGGTATTCTCTTGAGCTGTGTAGGGATTGATGTTGAAGGAGGTAAACATTTAGGTTTAATGCTTGTTTAAGTACTTTTATCACATTGCTTACTTGTATTTATGTATGTTATTTAGGTATTTTTCCTGTTGCTTATGCTATCACTGAGAGTGAATGCAAAGTTAGCTGGGGCTTTTTCTTGCAATGCTTGGAGCATATGATAGGACCATGGAGTAGGGATAAGCATTTTCATTTTATGGCTGACAGGCAGCAGGTATTACTATCTGCAAGCTTTTATCTTTTTTGGCTCCTTGATTGTGTTATATTATTTGTACTAACTATGTTCATATAATGTTTTAGGGTCTGGTGGAGATAGTTAAGGATTTTGCCCCTGAAGTTATCAATAGGAAGTGTGCTAAGCACATTTATGATAACTTCAAGCAGAAATGGCCAAGTAGTGACTTGAGGAAATTGTTTTGGCAAGCTGTCACTGCCTTCACCCCTTATGGATTCAATAAAGCTATGAGCAAGATACAAGCAGGTAAAATGGCTATATCTTTGTACTTACAGTTTGTTCTGTAGAAACTTGCATCATAACATGCATGCATTAAATGTCAGGTAACCAGACTGTATATGACTATCTGAATGCTATTGAAACTTCTTTATGGGCTAGGCATGCCTATGATCCTACTCCTAAGATAGATCATGTTACCAACAACTTGAGTGAGTCTTTTAATTCTTGGATTGATCCTATTAGAGGTTATTCCATCTTAAACATACTTGAGGAACTTAGAACTCAAATCATGAAAAGGCTTACAGTTAGGAGAGCCAAAGGGTTGAGGAATAAGGCAGTTGCAATGCCTAGGGTTATGTTTAAGATGAATGAGTCATTACAACAATCAAGGAGGTGTTCCATTGTTTCAGAGGCAAACATGGTGTTTGAGGTTCAAGACATTTCATATAGGTTTGTGGTGAATCTAGAAAATAGGACATGTGATTGTAGGAGATGGGATATTACTGGGATCCCATGCAGACATGCTTGGGTGGTAATCAACCATATGAGGTATGAAGGTGAACATTTCCTGTCACATTACCACAGCAAGGCAGCATACAATGCATCTTATGACATTATGATTCAACCAATTCCTCAACATAACTTTTGGCCATCTGATTTGACCACTGATGAATGTGCACCACCTGAGAATAGAAGACTTCCTGGGAGACCTTATGTGACAAGGAAAAGGCATCCATCTGAGCCAACTGTCAACAAACCTAGAGTGTTTGGATTGAGGAAACAATACAAGTGCAGGCAGTGTGGCTTAACTGGACACAACAAGCAGAAATGTCCATTATTGAAGAAGCTAGCAACAACTACTAATGTATGCTTCTTTTCTTGTCTTGTCTTTAAATATGTGTTGTTTAGATACTAAAGTATACTAATCATCATATCTTGTATTAGGCACAATCCTCTCAGAATCAAGGAGAAGGCACTTCTGCAGGTGATGGGAAAAGAAGTGATACAACAAGCAAGGTAAGTTGTATGTTCATTATCAGTTACATTCAAGCTACTATTAATGCAACAATCATTTACCAACTATTTCACTATGCAGACTGGGAAAAGAAAGGCAAGTGCTACTGGACCAAAGAAAGCAGCAAAAAAGAAGAAGAACAATTCAAGTGCTACTGCTCAATGCTCCCAAGACATGCCTTACTCCCAGTTTACTAGTCAAGAGTAAAGCACTGTTATTAGACTTGCTATTAGGTGCTTGACACTTCACTGTTTTGATGATACATTGATTAGGTATTAGCTATTATGTTTTTCATGGGATATTAGTGTTTATTTTGTCTGGATTGGATGATTAAGTAGCTATGACAACTTCTTTTGAAATGAATGATGCTTTATTTATGGAAAATGATGTTTCATACATCTGCTTTGCATAACTCTTGCATTCTACATACTCTACTCCCTAATTGCAGCCTTAACAAGTAGGAATATACAAAGCTTATTCATGACATTTTGTTCTTCTTGAATCCTTGCTTGTTGTTGGTTAGCATCAACCAATTCTCTCAACAGCAGGTTGGTTTTTTGTTGTTCTTCTTGAACTTGTTTGTTGGATTCAATCATCTCCCTTAGCAGGTTTGTGTTGTCTTCTTGTAGCTTTGATTCTGCTTCATCTTCATCCTCACCCGCACCTCCCATTTTGTTTTGTTGAACTATCTCTTCATCTTCATACCAATGGGAAAATATATGCACCGGACACCTGTTGTACAATTTCCCGGGGTTAGTTTGTGAACGAGACTTCCAAACATTAGTTCTCCTTCCACACTTGACATAAAATTCTTGTCTCCCACTTGATTTCATTGTTGCAGATCCAGAACCTTGACTACATGATGCCATGACCTACAAAAAAAACAAGAGGAAGGATAGATTTTTGGTAGAATTCTCTGCATAAACACACCAAAATTGCCCTTAAATAAAGAAGCCAAAATCCGCCTGCAATAGTTTTTTTTGAATTTGGTAACATATTTCAATTACAAATCAGTCCCTTGTATAATCAATTACAGAATAGTCCAACTACCAGTCTAACGGCTAGCTAATTCAATAAATCAATAACAGATTGATCCAATAGTAAAACCGAAAACAAGAGAGAAATAAAGAAAAAGGAGGAAATTCATTTACCCAATTATCCACGTCAATAATTACATGTCACGTCCGCAACATGCGTTGACTTTTGGACTGAAATGTTATTGATTTATGAAAAACTGTCCTACGGTGTTATTGTTGAAAATGGAGGGACCAAAATGAGCAAGGTGTGTTTAGCAGGGGGGACCTGGTGTAATTTTCCGTTCTAAGTAAATAAATAAATTGCTTACGAGTGAATTATTAGATCCCATTATATACATAAACAATTGTCAGTTGAGGCAGGACAAAGTATACATGGTCACCAATCAAACCCAAACGTATGTGTTAATACTGACATCTTTAAATTCCTACTTAAAATAAGTATTTTTCACACCGCTCCGTTACTTTAAATATGAATTAGCTTCACCCAGGACATTCGAATTTATGAAAGCAAAAATTGCCGGAAGACTTGTCATAAGTGTACAACACATTATGATTTCTATTCGGAATTTCTAATGTTGCCAACCTACTATACAATACTGAGAACAACTCTTATCTGTTTCCTCTTCCTGTAGCTAAATAACTTGTCTAGTAGTAACAATTTACTAGCAACTCAAGACAAGACCCTCCAACCATAACACCAATTGAATCACCCACATCCAGAACAGAATCCTGAACAATGTTGCACAGGACTATTCTTGCCTAACCAACTACATTCAAAAGACCTAGTCCAGGCAAGAACTCTTCAATTCTTCACTGGATGAAATGAAAGGTCATAAAGAGCCTCCTCCCAAGAAGCAGTTGCTGCCACCCGAGCTCCCCATAGTCATAGGCACATCACGAACCTGGAACTTCATGTTACGAGTGCCCAGAAACTCCATTATCTCGAGGCACTCGGTCAGATCGGCATCACTTACCAACATCACCCATTCCTCCTCATCATCAAGATACTTGAGTTGGAAAAGCCCCACCTGTAGTTGGAACCGCCTTGCTACTTCTTCATAAAGTTGAAAGCACCCGGCAGTAGGTTCAAATTTAAACCGAATCACATCGTTTCTGTAAGTAGCTTTGATGGTTATTTTAGACACGCTGTTGTCGAAGTTTGCTTCAGTTCTTTGAGGCAGTTTTTCACCAATACTTCTCGAGCTTGCTGAGCTTGTTTTCATCATTGAACCAGATCCGGATCCAGACCCATTGGATGAGTCTGTCATTCCGGACGAAGCAGGCTGATTATGTTCCAAAGCCCCACTGTCTTGATCCATACAAGTGTCATCATTCGAATTTGTGTCTATTTCATCAATAGCCATAATGGAGCTTGAGCTTCTAAATGTAAAGTGAGATTTAGACGCCTCTGGTTTCATGTGGCTGTCGTGGGCATTAGATTTGCGGTTCACATTGAAATGGTCGGTACTACCAAAATTTAGCCCCATCATTCGGGTCTCATCGTTCTCCGTTTTCACAATGGTGCCCACCCTCATGTCCATACAAGATGGTGGTGCTGATTTTGGACTCTGGATTAGTAAATCTGTGTTTCTGATGGAATGATTTTCACTTGGAGAAAGAGATGATCTTTTAGAGTCCAGATCCTGAATGATAGGGCCAGAAGCTATGAAACCTCCCACAGTTGGATCGAATTTCAGACCCCCTTCCACCCCTTGAACAGAGTCGATTACACTTTGTATTTTCCTCAAAGAGCGGTTTACCTTATTAATCTTGCGAGAAGGCCATCTTAAGATGCCATGGGCTCTGCATATCCTCTTGAGTGTAGTAGGGCACACTATAAGGAAATGAATGCAAACTTTAAGAGTTGTAACATCAAAACAAGTACTGGTTCAACACTTATTGCATGTCATAGTATTACGACTCACCACCAATACTTTTTGCAGCATCCTTTAGGCTCCCAGAGAAGTATTGCTGAAGGACACTTAAACTGACGTACTTCTCTGTCGTGCTTCTCTTCTTTTCCATGTGTTTCTCCGATCCAGCCCATATCTACAGCAATTACATTTTTTCTATCATAAGGAAGTAAATAAATAAAACCATCATTGATGGAAATTGCAGCAATTGCAACCAGAACTGCAAAAAGATATTCCTAGAACATAAGAATTTTGGGTACAACCTAAACTATTCACATAAACACCATGTCTAAGAGAGCACCAAACTTGAAGTATAATTATCAGTTAGTACTTATTATGTTGGTTGAGTTAAGGTGTAAACAAAAAGTGTTTGCATGTCAGGTCGCTCTCCAGGGCCTTGGAAACACGAGTATCTCAACGCATGACTTGATAAGAATTAAGAGAGCAGACCAACTTACTTTACACTTAAACCACCAAACAATTAATAAACATTTCAACAAAATACATTCACGGCCAGATGTTTCTCACTAAAAGTCCAAGAAAGACCAACATCTATTGAACACGCAGTATTCAATATGCATCTACTTAACTGAACTACTGCCGCAACAACAGAAAGAGAAGTTTTCAAACACATCAAGGAAGATGACTCATTGATCTCCAGGGATATTAATAAGTTGGGAAACAACAGCAAGACAATTTATTATCACTCGGCCACTATATTGATATGAATGAGCTTCAAAGACAAGCATAAAGAGAAGTTCCCTGAGCCATCATTTTCACCAGTCTATCTTTTCCCCAAGTCATGTGTGCTAAACTTGGTGTGATTGTGTTTGCAATCAAGTGTCCTCGTACAGCTATATACGCTCGTGCTTTTTGGCAAAATCCTCAATCGGCTAATACTTAGTGAGAATATCCCAACTAAAGCAACATCATGCAAAGTTTACGAAGTAGTTAGACCATCCAAGAAAAGGGGGGAAATCCGGAAAAGGTACCTGAGATTTTTGTTTTTGGTACATATATTTGTGACCATCTGATTTTGGTACCTTTAGATGCATTAGTGTCCAATTTAGATACCCTGAGACACGGGGCGGCTTAACTAAGCGACACGTGTCACTTTGCATAATACAATGCGGTTCAATTGAAGAACGGGGTTAGTTCATGATATTTGAAAACAACGTGGTTCAATTGAAATTAACTATTTATTTGCAATTTTGCCCATTACAAAATTAAAGTGCAAAGTGACAAGTTTCGCTTAATTAAGCCGATGCATGTCACAGGGGGTACCGTATTTCGACAAAGTATCAAAATCGTACGGTCACAAATAAAGGTACCAAAAGCATAAATGTGTACCTTTTTCGGATTTTTTCCCCAAGAAAACCAATGAGTGCATCTAGTAGAAACATTAGTTCGGCAGAAGTTCCACCAGAATAAAAATTCACAGCCAAGTCTCACGTCTGGTGGTGAAAACATACTTTAGGAAAGAAACTATGCTAGCCACAAGGTTCATTGATCTAAACACCATGGGATTGGGGTGCCATTAAGTAGGAGCTAAGTATTTAAGATAAACTGCTTAAATACCTTCACATGACCACCATCGGCTTCCCCATTCAAGGATTCAGATACCTTTTGAGCTGCACGGTCAGGGGAGTCAAGATTTCCACTGCTGAGCGATACTTCAGAAGTATTTCTCGATAATGTTATTGGTCTTATATTTTTCACTTCCCCGTCTTGCAATCCAATGCTGGAATATTCTATTCCCAGCAACTCATCATCTGATACTGTCCTCAAGGTCTTGCAAAACCTCTGCATGGTACTGGAGAGGCTATTAAGCAAGAGTTGTTGTTCAGTGCTTCCTTTCATATCGACTGGGAGAAACAACTCTAGTATATAGTCATTCTCACCGGTGTATGTACTTCTTAGCCTGATTGCAACAGCAGCATTTAAGCCAAATCTCCGAGCGTGATGAACAAGTGGATATTCACTTATGTGATATTCCTTGACATCAGGGTAAAAGAAAGGGTGGTTTGACTGAAGAGCTTTTCCCGGAATACCTTGTCCTTCTTCAAGATAATGCTCTCGACATGCATGTACAAAACCCTGCATATCTTTGTCATTGACATAACAAGCGGTATCTTCAATGCAAAGTACAGATTTTTCCCTTGGAGTCATATTGCATCTTCCGTCTCGTACTCTTATTGTCTCATCACCCGCTCCTTCTATGTAACTACATGGAATCCATGCTAGAGCAAGAGGAAGTCGATGTGCATGGCAGATGGCACGTAAAACATCTGTTATCTCAGCTAAAGCTGCCCTTTGATACTTTGAAAGAGTCTGCATATTACCATTTGATTTGAAACAGAGATCAATGACTTGGGCCATGGGATCACAATGTCTATGAATATAAAAGCAATCAAGTTCAGAGTTCAGTGAAAACCTGGGGACAAACTCTTGGAGGGATGGTGCTCCGTAATTTCACAGCCTGAAATGTAGTCAAGAGTTATAAGTATTAATCTAAAACTGGAAGATATAGTTAAAATATCGAGTCTCCAGGCAGGCACTCAGATGCACATTGCTAAACAACTGGAAATCAATCAATAAAAATTAAAAAAGAAAAAGAAAACAAAAGGAGAAGGGAGCCATGTTGCCAACATATCCATGAAAATCAAAGAGCATTACAACATTAGTTACAGAAAACATTGTTATAGAACAGAGTCAGTAGATTCGTTAAATTATAGTAGTATGCTACTGCAAAGTGAAACATCCAGAAACGTTGTAAAATACGTCAAGAGGATACACGGAATACTCTGAAATTTACATGTGGCGGTTGTCAGGTACTTGTAACCTATGCCTGTGATGGATGTGCAACCAGAACTAAAAATATGAACGAAGGAAGATAGAGTACTATCCCTACCTGCCCCTATACATTAAATACTCACATTCTTTGTATTTTTTTCTCTTTTCTATATCAGTGTGTTTATTGAACTTTAACTTCAGGGTTAACCCCAACGTGTAAGAAACACAACTCCAACAATGTCTACTTTAGAATTATTTATCCCATTTCCTGATTTCCTTAGTTTTTTTAACTCTTAACTTCTTTTATTTTTTCCTTGAATTTATTCCTTACAGAATTCCTACTATATAGACCCATGATTGAACATACTTAGCCCTCTTCAATTTTTAATAAGTTAAATATAGATGGAACCATGGTCTGGTACCAACGATATAAAATTGGACCACATAGTTATAAATTGTATCATCAACATTTAGTATTACCACTTCGTACTTATATCAGGTACCAAAGTATCCATGAATGGTGACATCATCTGGTGGCAACAATCTAAAGGGTATAAGACTATGGTGCCAACTAATGACAGATTGACATGATATGGTGTCGAATACATGTTCTCATTTACACCTGGTACTAATGGTACCATATCTTCACCCGAGCCAATCGTTGGTGCAAATTAACTACTAATATGTATAAGGGGTATATAAAGGGTTTATTGCTCCATGCCCCAACACATCACATTTTATTACTCTGACAACCATTCTCGAAGATCCACTATTATTAGCCCCAAATAGAGTGCTCTCAGCCCCAGGATTGAACAAATTCAACGCTCCTAATTTTAAAATAAATTTGAATATACATGATATGGGTTTTTGAGAAATATGAATAAATAATGGTAAAACAATAAAAATGAATAAAGATGTTAGTGGGTATTAAAATAGGAGAGATAAATGAATAAAGAGTGAAATAACAATATGAGAGATAAAGAATAAAGTAGGAAGATGAGTGATATATGGGCTTGTAATTACCATTTTTTATTGATAATGCCACAGAAACTGAAAAACTACTAACGACAGAGCAATTTTCCTTTTATAGAATTCATGTCACAAAACAGTATTATGTGTCACGAAAAAATCAAAATTGCTGTGGCATTAGTATTTCTTCTCTGGCATTATCACCACTTAGATGCCTTTTTGGGATGATATTTATTAATGAGACAGATAAAAAAAAAAAAATCAAGATCATGAGCTTCATCCTCAAGCCCTTGCCCAAGACAGACATAGAGTACCATATAGTCATAAAAAATGTTGAATGAGAGAGAAAAATAAAAAGGTGAGAAATAGAAGAAAACAAGAGGCCTCAAACACATTGAGGCAACATAAAGAAAATCGTGAGCTTTGTCAACACAGTAATTTGCTTTCGATGACCCGTTGAGGACAGGTCGCGGTCCATAAATAAACTTTGCGCAAGGTGGGTAAAAAAAGACTGCATACAATATACTCCACACCCAATATTCCCAGATCCTGGAGAAGGATTGTTCACGCGGTTTGCCATTTATTAAAGGAGGAAATTTCGACATGTAAAGGAAGAAGCTGCGGGTGAGAAACTGAGGGCAAAGAAATATAAAGCCACCAGTTTAACGAGATATGAACCATTTTACAGTAATAATGTTGTTTACAGGAAGAAGCTTGATGGATCAAGGTCGCATCATTGAGTATATCAGTATATTCCAATGCAAAATTAGTATCCGTGATGGAGTATCACTGCATGTAGCAGATTAATTCAAAGACTAACTGTTCAGTAATAATGTTGTTTACATGGGGAATAAATTCAAGAAACCTGCTCGAGCTCAAGGAAGAAAGAAATTAAGAATGCTAACCTGCAGTGCCTGACAAACATTTTCCATCTCCATGTTAAAATTGGCCTTTTCCTTAATGGTAACCAGTTCTAGCACAGCACAGCACTTTTTGGGCGAATCATCCTCAAACACAGGTAAGGCAATGGACCCTCGAACTTCATTATTAAGAGCATACTGTACCCGCAAATACTCAGCCTTATTGTAGTACTTCACATTTGAGGTCCACTCTGGAACCTTAGAGGTAAATACACGACCCGGAAGCCCTTGGAAAGAACCTGGTGTACATTCTGCAGCAAAAGTAAATGATCTAGAGACTTCACGGTATCCTGAAAGTGTTTCATCAAGTAGGTAAGGTTGTTCACAAGTGCTTAAAATATATTCATCGCCATTCTTCATTGGAACCCATACTTGGGCTAAAATACCACCTCCAGACCACTCTTTAAATAGATACAAGGCTCTGAGCATTTTCTCAGCCAATGATTGTGTAGGAGACCTTGGTATCCTACTATTTCCTACTTCCCTCTCTACATAATGACAACCAAAGCTATTATCTGTCCTCTCAATCAAATTGACCCCATCAACAGCCGAATTCAATGGAAGAGACGATTGACTCGCCATCTGTTGAAAGATCGCCTTATCACTGTTGGCGGACATACTGCCCATCACATTACTATCCACCATTGAAATTTCTGAGTTGTACTGATCTGTGAAGCTCAACCCATCGAATGGTGAGAAGCTTGTTGACGCAGCACTGAGGGGCGACAAGGTGAAAGAAGGAAACATCTGATCAGCCAAACTATTGGGGCTGCTGCACCATCCAGCATACGTGTCAAATTTCATCAGCTCCGAAGCATCATCAAAAGATTCCTCAAAGTTCGAGAAGCAAGAACCACTACCAATACCCATCAATGTGCCATCTATAACATCCATTCGACCCCTTGGAAATGAAAAGGAGCCATTACCTTTTTCTTTGCATGAAAAAGGGAAGTCCATTGAAATAGAATCCTGAAATATTACCCTAACGATGAATGTTTTTGTCAAAGAAATTCGTGAATGCTTAGATTAAGATATACTCCCAAAAACAAGTCTGGGAACTCTACACTTTTTATGCAGACCCTTGGTACCATAGTTAATTTGTGCCAGTGTTTCTAAGCACTTTGTCAATCAGGGGACTGGATACCCTGCACAAAGGAAAGGGCAAAATTACATATCAACTCTTATAAGCACGCACATGCGAACAAGCAAAGATGAAATACAATGAACAGGACATAGATGAACAAATAAAAAGTTTCACTACCAATACCTCACAAATTCAAATATGCTAGACTGCAGATATAACCGATAGTAAAATTTCAATAGTGGAGCCGCAACACTCGAGTTTCACAGATTTAGATTCTGAAATTCTCCAAGGGGAGGGAAGTCTTAAAAAATTAAAAATCACCAACACAAATTGTATCGTCAAATGAACATCGAATTTTCACACAGCAAGCTGATAATTCCCATTTGGAAGCACGTTTACATGCACACACGTCTCAGTGGAGGCCATTTGTATTCACAACTAGTTCGGAATGGTGATATGAGATCGTAGAAGGAAGCACAACTTAACTAACAGCACAATCCGTGAAAATCCTATAACCTCGAGAGGTCACTTCACCCTGCAAGGCTTATATGTTAAAGTACCCTAACTACTAAGGAAATCTATGAAAATCAGGCACAAAATCAGTTTTCAACGGGGAGACAGCGGACCCTTTTCACTGTAACTCAGAAACCAAATCAGTTTTCAACGAAGAAATAGTCATCAAGAAAACAAAACTTTATGATTGCACAAGTGTATCATAATTTTACTCCGAATTTTTTTCCATAAACTTGAACAAATCACACAGGAATTTTCTTAATCCAAATTTTTACTGCTCACAAAAAACAGATAAGCTTACTTTCCATTTCTGTCCGTCTGAAATTGAAGTCATATAATTCATTTTCAAACATACTAGACATTTCTTAATGACCTAAATCTTAACAACTTCATAGATAGTACACCAAATATACCAAAAATCAAAGTTGAATAAAATCCATGAAATTCGACAAATACGAAAACTTGACATAGAAAAATGAATTAAGTTCAGATTAAACTTGAAACAACAGAGTTCAATTTCAGTAAATTTGAAACACACACACACACACACCTAAAAACGATACCTCTGTATTCGGAGGTGCAGGAGTAAGATCTTAGACAGCATGTCCATAAATACCCAAGTCAATTTGCAATAGAGAAATCAGAAACAGAAGAAGGAAGAAGAATATTCGAGAATAAGGAAAAGAGAGAAAATGAAACTTTGTTGGTGGAGAAAGAAGAATGGTTGTTCAGCTGTATGTATGTATGTACCTGTGAGTTTGGAGATGCAGTGGAAAGAGAGAAGAAAGCAAAACGGAAGAAGTGGAAACAGCTTTTGTCGTTGCAAGGATTTTGACGTCGTTTGCTATTTTCAGTTCGGGTTGGGAAAGAAAGCCAAAAGGATAACTTTATTTACTTGCCGTTTATTTTATTGCGACATACAGTATCTCGAAGATAGTCAAATCAAACCTCATCAAACATCGCATATTTAGTTTCAATCATCGATGCGTTTACACATTTCTGGCTTTCCAAATTTATTTTCCAATTTTTTTTTTATTTTACCATTGACTAATAAAACTAATAAAAATCTCAAGATTGAGCCTACTTTTTTTCCAAAATTTGGAAAAGAGTTTCATGAAAACTTTTTGAAAAAAGAGCTTCTTATATTTTTATTCCGAAAATATCCCTACCCAAATTAACCTAAATTAGACTAAATAAAATAAGAAGTAAAAACACCCATATTACCAAGCAACGAATTCTATACATCATGCACCCAACATCATCAGCCTGAGATTCATCTTGCAAGCTCGCAACAAGTTATGACATCTAGTTTTAATTTAGGTGTTGAAGTCATTGTTATAAGCATAAGGATCTTTTGTTATACATTTTGTGTACTTTTTTGCAACTAGAATAAGGATTAATGTATCCGCACCTCTTTAAAATGCATACATGTAGTACACATCAATTACTGATTTTTTTCATTACTAAGTTAAAATGCTCAACGATTATTTCTTTCAACTTCTGATAATTTTGATGATGTTATTAAAGTGGCGATGTGAAGTACATTGAATATATATTATAATTATTGGACAAAATATGATATATTATTATTTAAAAAACTATAGACTAATAATACGATAAGAAAGGTTAAAGAAAAGAAAAATAAGAGTAATGCCCTTTTATGTCATTTTACAAAATACCAGCTAGCTTTTCAGCTAATTTGCTAAACACCTACATTTAAAACCAGCTAGCTAGCTTTCCAGCTACCTAACCAGCTACCTAACCAACTACCAGCTAGCTTTCCAGCTATTTTTGCTAAACAGAGCCTTAATAAATGCATGTAATACAAGTATAATGCATGTTTATTATACACGTACGATGTTTAAAGTTAAACATATAATGTTTGTACGTAAATATGTGATGTTGAATTGCATCTAGCCCCCTCTACTTTCGTTATTGACCTTACATTACTTTTCTTATTTCGGGTTTCGTTAGACACTTCATATGCAAAAAAAAAAAAATGAAAGTTTGTATCCCATTAATTAATTATTTATTATTTCACTTTCTTACTTTATGATAGTTTTATTCACTCTTGTCTTAATTTATCATTTATTTACAACTTTATCAATATAATACCAGTCACAAACTAATATTTTATTAGCTTTCTTAATTTAAAAATAAGTAACTCCCTAAGAAGTTACTAATGGAACCGAGGTATTAATAATCTTCCAAAATGGTGAATTTGAGAATTGCCTCCGTTCATAAGTAACACTTCCTTGATGTTGTTTTATCTAATTAAACAAAATTAATAAATTACTAGTTTGTAATTGGTGCATTCATTAAGGATCGCATTGTAATTGGAGTAGGGTTCAATTAAATTTGAATCGGATCATTTCGGATTCGATGATTTTGGATTATTTTTATTTCGATGCTTTTGGATCAGGTGATTTCATATCGGATTTATGATTAATATTCAGATGGTTGACCTTCCTATTTTCTGATCAAATTTTTTTATCAGATTTCAAATTTGGGTCCATTCCGCCATGACTGAGAATTGCATGTGAGATGCCATGTACGTCTATTTAGCTTGTTTGCGAACTTTTAAAATACTCCATTAATAATTTTCTAAGGGTTGTTTTATTGGATTGAAGAAAATTAATAAATTTTTAGTTTATGACTGATAGTGTAACGCCCCAAAGCTTCAAGTCAAATTCAGAAAGCTTAAAGGGATCGAGAACGCTACTCATACCAACAATGTGTTAAGCATGCTTGATCTGGGCCAATCTTATGATGGGTGACCAACTGGGAAGTGTCACGGTTCACGCACGAGTGCATATCACCCGAAAAGTTGTCCATGATTAACCGCGTCAGCCCAAAGGGTCGGGACTCGATCAATTAGTAGTCGGGTCATTACAGAAAGTATATTGATAAAATTGTAATTGGGTGATAAAGTACGAGAGAGGATAAACTAATAATCAATTAGAAAAGAGAAGAAATAAAGAATTATTAAATGGGAATAAAAGTTTTCCTTTGATAGGTTAATAAGTTTCTAATTGAAGCGAAAAATGAAAATTTAGTAAGTTTATTACATAATTTTGGAGTATAACTTGATGCAGACTTCACTCATCATCCATTTTAAATTATTTAGATACAGCTTATAGCCGTTAAGAAATAATTACAGATATCAGGCACCAAAACGACATAATTGTGCCAAATCGGGACAAGGAAGCGAATACGCCGGATTGACCGTTGCACGGAGTTCGATGAGTCAAAACATGTCATGCGACCAATCGATGCGAAGATAATTGAAGATGGAACAACTTTGTAGAAGATCACTTTTCGAGGAAACGAAGTTACGAAGCCCGAAATTGAAGCACGAAGAAAACAGACTCGAAGCTGGAGGAATTGAAGACTACGGTCCATAGGGGACCGCAGAGGGCCTCACTGAGGTCCACATGCGACCGCAGTGAAGCATTTGTTTTGTGCTGGGCTTGTTCTGTTGGCCTGTCAGGCTAGAGCCCGCCTTCCTAAACCTTCCTTATTGAAGAATTGCGGTTTGAGCTCGAGATTTCACCTATAAATAAGACCTCAGGGGTCTCAAAATTCTTCACAACTCACAAAGCAGCTCTCCTGGAGAGAGAACCAGTCCTCGGGGAAGTGAAACCCCAACCTGCTGGCCGTCAGGCACCTAGAAGGAGGAAACCCTAGAAGCAGCAGCACGAAGACATCAAGAACATCAGAGATTAAGCTTCTTCTTCCTTTCTTCTTAGATTTCGATTACTGTTCTTTGTTACTATGAGTAGCTAACTTTCTCTTGTAAAGGCGAACCGCCGTAACTCTGCTTTTGCTACTTCTTTACATACCGTGATATGTTAATGGAATAGTTATTTGATGTAAATTGTGGTTATACAACTCTATACATCCTTCGTGGTGTGATGTTCTGCTAAGTGACAGAGTAGTTTCATTGAACTGAGTAAGGGTACTCATGCCGACTGCGCCATGAGCACCATAGTATTATGCCCTGCTGTCGTTAGAGGTAACTGCGTATGACTTTAACTAGGAAGTTGGGAGTAGCATAGCAGAGGGAGGTTGGGGAACCTTTACGCCTTTCCATCATTGAATTACAAACAAAGCAATTTAGGGTTTACTGCGATTTAATTATTCTGCCTGAGATTAATCTGTTTACTTTTCTGCATTCAATCACAAACGTTATTTGTTTGTTCCTATACTAAGTGTCCGTGGAGAACGACATCTTGAGTCAACTTTTCGCTATAAACTGTGGATTTGAGGACTTCCGACTTATAAATTTAATCTTGATTGTATTTGGAGATTACAGGTTCTACAACGGAAAACGAAATCTCTGAGTGCACATACTCATTGAAAATTTCTAATAACATTTTCACCTAGGAGTAAACTTTTTCACATATTTATATTTTCTTATAATTTTATCATTAATTGTCATTTTATTTCAAAATAAACTCAAAAGTTTCAAATTCTCATTAAAAAAAGAAAAAACTAAAATTTTTACTTATTCAAATTTTACACCCATCTTCTTCCACAACCATATTTACTCTTCCCTCCACCAGCACCACCCCCATGCATCTCCACCCACAAAACGGAACTATGAATTGGAGATCAACGTCCAATCGAGCTCCTAATGGGAGATGTTAAAAACCTCTGATTTGGAACTTTTGAAAGCTCCAAAACATTTCAAAAGTTCCAAATCGGAGTTTTAACATATTCGATTCAGAGCTTCATATAACATCTTCGATTGAGGTTGTTGAAAGCTCCAAATCCTAGTTTTTAAAGCTCCGATTTGGAGCTTGTGCATGGATCCAGTGTACTGGGAGTTCCGATTTGAAAGTTTCTTTTATTTTTATTTTTTTAAACTCTTGGTACATTTTTATAGATAAATTTTTGTGGTTTATTTTTACAATAATATTTGAGGCTATTTTGAAATTTAAATAAGTTATGTGGGTTAGTAATTTTTTTTTTCGTAAAATACATGACATGTTGATGAACCAATGAAATGTGTGATTTAAGGCTGCTTTTACCCACCGTTTTAGCTACAATCTTGAGTATTATTGTCATTTTAGGCCTAATTACGTGTTTTGATGATGCATTATGTACAAATATGCAAAGTAAAGAGATTATGGCGATTATTGGAGCAAAAACGAAGAAATACGCTTAATCCGAGAAAATACCGATAGACGATCATCAATTCGTACAAGGAGCTAGAAGAATCCAATGAAGGCATGGGGCCCACCATTGCGAAGATTATTTGAAGTAATAAAACATTGTAGAAGACCACTTTTCAAGATAACGAAGTTTCGACATCCGAAATTAGCCCGGGAAGGAAATTTTCCCGAAGTGAGGCAAATTTGAGACCGCGGCCGCACCACACCCGTTGTTGGGCGACTTCAGCCCCAAGTTTCGTACACGTATTGTCCCGTGATCCACCACCTCTTATATAATGTTATTCACAAAATTCTCAGCCATTAACCACTATATAGTCATTCTTAGCCCACTAAAAATCATAATCCTATTTCTCTTGTAGTGCACATTATACAAGGGAAAAATCATTTTTCGAAACCCTAATCCAAGAACCCTAGTCGTCACAACCATTGAAGAACGAAAAATGCACCCATCATCAACATCTTTTCTCATCCCTTTTCTTGTGTCATTGTCATTGTTGCTATGTTACTACTCTTGCTATGAGTAGCTAAGTAAAGGAACCGCCAAACTCTATTGTATTGCTCATTAGACGTAACATTGTGCTTGTTCTTGATGTCATATTTTTTATACTCATGCAAGTATTGGGGTGTGGTGAGTTTGCCATGACGTGACACTTGAGTTAGACATCCAGACGAAATCGCATCGCGGAACGTGTGCATGGCGACCTTTTTATATTTTGCACATGTGTTTCCCATAAACACCCATTCACATATTAACACGCATAATCTATGAATGCATTTATCAAACCGCAAGATAAACGAGTCGCCACGGTAGCATGATTAATACATTAATTAAGTTTACACACATATCGTTTATCACATACATTGACTAGGTGATTTTGAGCTTGCATCATAATTACCATCACGTATTGATAACGATCATATACAATCATTCGAGACAACTTGCATGCACAAGAATCGATTATGTACTTAAAGTATATTAGCGAATCCATTGCTACTCACAAGCACAAGGAAACGATACCATACTAATGTTCGTTATTCGAATCTAAGCTACTCGCAAGCTTCAAATGAAATAACTACATGATTCGCGGTTACTCGCAAACGTTAAATCAAACACCTTGTACAACGGAATTATATACTCCCTCCGTTCTGATTTCAACTTCCCGCATTCCATTTTGGGACGTCCTAATTTCAACTTCTCATCCCTTAAATGGAAAATCTCCCTCCTACTTTATTCACTAGCTCTCATACTTTATTCACTATTTCCCCTACCTACATTATTCACTCTCTTTCCTACTTTATCAACATTTCTCCTACTTTATTCACTTTTCTCTTAAAACTTGTGTCTGGGCCCATGGGAAGATGAACCCGGGGCGGAGGGAGTATATCACATAATTATCAAACATATTACACATATCATGCATACTACGGTTCAAGAATCACATTTTTGCTCGTATTGATTGGCTAGTTGAACTTCTCTTCAAGTCGAAAATTCTCCAATCAAATCAACAAACACACGAACAAGTCACGAACCACGAGCGAACCTCGATCCAAGTGCCAAAGTCAAAATCGACTCCCCCCCCCCCCTGCCAAACAGGTTCAGCTGAATGGTGTAGGAGATGGGACCTTCAGGTTTCGTCTCATTATTCCGTGTATAGTGATCAACACCTTTGTCTTTCTTCAGCTTCCAATTGTTTACCACAAAGTAGTTATTGTGTGGGCATTAACAAATTTTATAATTGGAGTAAGGAAGAAGGCTAGGGTTTCAATGTGAAAATGAATTCTCAAGGGAAAGAGAGAATAAAATAATACTCTAGAGAGGAGAGTATTACAAATGTGTCGAGCATTATTTC
Organism: Plantago major; assembly: GCA_026545765.1. Classification (NCBI taxonomy): domain Eukaryota; kingdom Viridiplantae; phylum Streptophyta; class Magnoliopsida; order Lamiales; family Plantaginaceae; genus Plantago; species Plantago major. The sequence continues at coordinate 34,253,049 of CM048841.1, forward strand.
ACAATAACCCTAGGTGTGTGTTCAAATCCAATAGTAGGTAGAACTTATTAGATACCATTGAGTCCGATATCTAATAAGTTTTTTTGTCCCTTTTTTTTTTTTCATTATATAGAATTGTGAAGAAAAAAATCCCTTCCCATGTACTATGTATGGCCGACCACTTAGAGTTATCTAGCTAGGAGATTTTGTTCTCATAGTTTTTCTCAATTAGGAGTCCTAACTAAATTAAAAGCCCAATTCAAGTGAAGCTAGAATATCCAAGATATATTCAAATATATTTTTACATATTTAATATATTTTTCAATACTGAAAATTAATAAATTAATATTAATTTTCGTGCAACACTATTCACGTAAATTGCACTTTAGCCCAAATACTTTAGAAACATGTTAAAAGTGACCGGGGAAATTTCTACAACAATCCTAACACTTTTAAACCACATGCTCTTTATCAAATATACTTGTCATAATCTAAATAAAATATTTGATAAGCCACATTCGCAAAATATGAAACTTTCATTATTTGCAAATTAGTCGATTGACTTTCTAGTACACTCTAAAGTGTTCCAAGATCCCGAAAACGATCATACACTTTTTCCAAGTATACATGGCATTTATATTACTAATCTACACATAATAATATATCTCAAGTTTTGTAATTGCATCTTTTGATAAATTGCAATTTAGTCCACTACAAGAAAGTTCTGTTTTAGGGACGGAAATTAGGGACGGATATAATCCGTCCCTAATTTAGGGACGAATCGGCACTTTTAGGGACGGATTAGGGACGGATAGGCCTATCCGTCCTTACTTAGGGACGGATTGAATAATCCGTCCCTAATCAAATCCTGTTTAGGGATTTTTTTATCCGTCCCTAAAACAGTTGACTGAACAAAAAAAAAAAAAAAATCATTTTTTAGGGACGGATAGCAGGGACGGATAGCTATCCGTCCCTAAATCGTCCGAAACCCTAATTTAACCCTCCTTCCTCCTCCCACCATCTCCATTTCTTCCTCCTCCCACCATCTCCATTTCACCTCCCACCACCATCCACCATCCACCTCCCTGCCACCACCACCACCATCCACCTCCCCGCCACCACCACCCTTCCACCACCACCACCATTTCTATTGAATTATAACAGAGGCGGTAGAGGACGGAGATAGGGCGGACGTGGAGGAGAATGACGAGGTTGTTTTCCGGCGAGAGGCGTGATGCACCACCACCAGATCCACCACCATCCACCCACTGTCCACCACCACCATCACCGCCTCCCACCACCACCATCCACACTGCCCTCCCATCACCATCACTACACTGTCCACCGCCTCCCACCACCACCACCACCACCAACCCGGATCCACCACCGCCCCTCCGTCCAAAATTGCACGTTATTTATATTTTTTTTGTATTTTGTCTTGTTAATTTTGTATAATTAACAGAATATTGTATTTGTATTATTGAATATTGTATTGACGTTGTCGATTTATTCGTGTATTGTCGTTGTTGATTTATTGTATATTCGTGTATTGACGTTGTCGATTTATTGTTGATTCGTATAAAATTATCGATTTATTGTATCATTGTCGACAAATAAAATTATCGATTTATTGTATATCCGTATAAAAATTCTCGACGTATAAAATTCTGCAATTTTTTTTTTTAAAAAAAATACATATTTAGGGACGGATAAATCCGTCCCTCATGGTCACTGCCCTTAGAGACGGATTTTATCCGTCCCTAATGGGGTGTGACCAGTAGAGACGCGGATAATATCCGTCTTTAGTTAGGACGGATATATTATCCGTCCCTAAACGTTAGAGACGCCCGCTTTAAGGCGTCCCTATCCGTCCCTAATCCGTCCCTAACGGATTAGGGACGAATCGCTGGTTGTTTAGGGACGGATAAATCCGTCCCTAAACTGCCAGTTTTTTGTAGTGGTCCCTGTACTTTAATTAATTCCCAGAACATATCTCGATTTTCTATTAATTACATCTTAGACTTTCCGAGTCCAAATGTGAATGAATCATACATCATTCAATATACTACACATCTTTCAAACATAGAAACGAATATAAAACGAGGCTTATCATTACTACTTGTCTCGTAATGATTGTACTAAAGAAGACAATGGACCTAGCATTTTTTTGGGCTTCAAACACGTACATCCTCTATCCTGGACTTAGGGATATAAGAAGATCCTCGTGTTCACTACAAAAAACAGGGGTTTAGCGACGGAATTATCCGTCGCTAACCCCCCTGCCGATCCGTCACTAAGGCCTTAGCGACGGATAGACGCCCGTCTTAATGACGGGCGTCTTTAAGGCGAATTAGCGACGGAGCGTTATCCGTCGCTAATTCACGACGGAAATGGCGACGGATAGGGCGTTGACCCTCCGTCACCATTTGGGACGGATAATTATCCGTCTCTAAAAACTCCCGGGATTTAGAGACGGATAGTTATCCGACGAATTAGGGCGTGCTAGCCCTAATTCGTTGTATAGCGACGGATAATTATCCGTCGCTAAACCACTGTTTTTAAATTTTTTTTTTAAAAATTATTTTATAGTTTTCACCTGTTTTTTCAACCAATATAATAGTGATATGTCTCAAAGGGGAAATTGCATTAATTAACAACAAAAATTCGTCAAAAACAAATTATCCAAAATAAAGTCTACATATCCGAATAGAAATTCAAATATCCAACAAAGTAAAAAGTAGCATAGTATTCAAAACAACACAAACAACTAAGACGAGGGGCCGGGGGTATTCTGGCTCATATACAAGCAACAGAGCTCTTCGACCCTCTGATTCATTCGAGCCTGCTCATCCCTGAGAGTTTCAATCTCATTCTGGAGAGGAGTCACTACTTCATTCACCATCTGCTCGACCTGCACCTATGTGTAAACACCACCATGTCCTTGAGATTCCTGGGACACGGAGAAGCTCTTATCCGCCAGTGTCTTGCCCAAACTACCAAGACCATAAACCCGACCCTTGTTGTCGGGTTGACAATAGAAAGATCCGGTCTTGTTCTTCCACGGACAACTCCTCACCCTTAAGCAGCCTCTCCGCAATGATCCGCTCCACCTCACTCTGTAATAGTCAAGTGTATACGAAATGAGCTACAATTTCATATTTAATTTATAATACACATGCATATACAACTGTGACACTTAGCAAATACACATACCGCAATAAGCTCGGACTTCTCGTCCACCCAAATGCCGTTCTTCAGCTTCCCCCTCTTCATTTCCTCTAGGCAAGTCTTGGGTTTGTTCTGGTTCAACTAAAGAACATTATATATTGCAACAAGTAGTTAGTAAGTTGGTAGGAATGCAAACAAGTGGTAAATTGGTATAAATGAAAGCAATACACATGTGTACAAATCATGTTGTAATCAGAACACACATATATATATACTTACCGACATCTGGCGATCAGTGACAACAGCTCGTGACCCGTAGTGATGCCTGGCAGAGCCCTTACCATCTAGCGGCTCAGTCAGCCGGTTCTGCCTGTTCTTGAAGGACTGATCCTCGACGGTTGTAAGTCTCCGAAATTCTAGCCACATAGTCCACTCCTCGTCCCCAATATGGCTATACTGTGGCGGCTTTCCTTTTTCTCGGTATTTTTTCATGTCAGCCACCATATGCCTATACAGATCAGAGCCCAAACTCTCGAAAATAGGTCACATCTTGGGAATAAGGCCAGTCGGAATGTAGTATTTTTCCTACATTCCAATTCCATTCAAAGTAAAAATTAATGCCCCAAGGTTACAATTTCAAGATAAACAATGGTGCATTTCACCCAAGTAAGTGGCTAACATACCACACAAATTGTCCTAGAATTTATTAACACAATGGTGACTAACATATCACCCAAGTAAGTGGCTAACATACCACATAAATTGTCCTAGAATTTACTAACACAATGGTGACTAACATATCACCCAAGTAAGTGGCTAACATACCACATAAATTGTCCTAGAATTTACTAACACAATGGTGACTAACATATCACCCAAGTAAGTTGCTAACATACCACATGTTTTCCATTTTGCCACACGTTAAACCTTAAGACTACACCTGAACTTGTGAAGCTGTACTCTCTTAGATGTAGAATATCTTACTTCCTCCGTCACGTCCCATGTTTTCCATTTTGCCATTTTTGTTGTCCCAACTAAAGCTTCTCATTTCCATTTTATTCAATTAATCTATATGCCCCACTTTACTACTACCCTCACAATATACTCATATTTACAACTTTACCAACCCATTATCTCGTTTTTATTCTTTCTTCATTTAAATAATACTCAACTTTCCACTTTATCAACCCACTATCAATTTTTATTCATTCTTTATTATTTTCTCATTTAAATTATATTCAACCTTCCAATTACCTTATTTTGTTGACCAAAAGTCAAACGGAAAACATAGGTCGGGATGGAGGAAGTACAAGATCAAATCATGTAATCCATTGGTGATAGCATCAGAATACCCGCGACTATAGACAAGCTTGTTAAACTATATATGTATGTATATAAGATCCTTCATAGTTGACTCGTAACCCGATATAGGCAAAGCCGTTAACCTTATTTCGATTACCTCTTTATCCATGAATACCATTGGTTCTATACAGGGAGTCCAGTTTCCATTAAAGGAAACTTGAGATCAGGACCTCGACTTGTAATACCGAACCAACTTAGCATGGGAGTTTCGTTTTAGAGTAGTGAATCCAGTTCTTACATATATGTTCTTGTCTACATGAAACTAAGTGACCCAGGTAACGTAAGACTCTTTCACCCATAGGTTCAAGTGCACTACTGCAACATACAAAAACATGCTTGAGAGAAGACTAGAATTTCAGTGTGAGTTAATGAAATCCATTTATGGACTATATTTATAGTTTTGAAAAGTTCTGACCGAAAGTTGTAATTGTTGATCCACCCCCTTACTTCTTCATTATAGTTATCGAATAATTTTCACTCCAACTCTTGATCTCCATAACTAATGCACTGACAAATACACTTTAAACATTCATTACATTTTACATTTTAATGAATTTTAGTAATACATGTTCAAGTGTATTCTACTACTACAGTAAAAATACCTCTAAAAAAAAAAAAAAAAACTATAGCAGAAATACATTCACTTATCCCATTCCTCCCTTCTCAATTTTAACTAAACAATTCAACTACAACTCTTGTCTTGCATACTAATTTAGTATGCACCTACAAACACACATTAATCATTAATTATATTTTCACATATTAATGAACTTTAGTTCAAATGGTTTCTACTATTATAGTAGTAAACAATTTATGCTTTAAAAACTCCGTTTTCGACTTGTTGGGTCCCATGTGATTGGGATATATAGCTTTAGACTAACCAATCTTTGTTAGCTAAAATTCCAATGGTAGTCGAGCGACACGCGTACAGTTGAGCGATAATTTTGTTTTGATACTGGGAATCTACAGACGTGAGGTGAGCATTAGATTCCAAAGATATTTTCTTAGTATGCTAATTAATTAATTAGTTAAGGATACTACTATGCAATATAGTATCTCACGCCAACCCAAAACCAATCAGAGCTGTCACGTTATAAGACGTTCGTTGAATAACTTGATTTTGATTATTTGCAACTTTCGTGATTCTGATGTCATGGGTTATGTACTTCCTCTTACTTTTCCTACTTAATCAATTCGCCATAACCAACCTTTTACATCACACATTTCTAGGTTGTACTCTCATATTACTTCATTGTCGGTAAATTTACATAAACCCCCTAAGTTTCAAAGTGTTAATCTAATACTCCATACTATATTAATGTAGTTTGACATGTAATGCCCCCTACCATTGGACAAGGGCACGATATTTGGACCTGTACAGATACTCTTGTACTCTTGGCCTGCTCTGCTAGCTCAACTATATCAACACATGCATTTTTCCACGTAGCTTGTGATACTTGTCCCACTGTAATTACACTGTCATTTTCCTTACACTTTATGTTCGCTTCATGCCTGCACTTTAAAAATTCTCATCTAGTAACGTATCCTAAAATTGCTCCAAATCAAGCACATTGTACTTTAGAGTTTTTATGGATGGATTTCTAAAAATAAATCTGTCATTTGTTGTAGGATGGGTGACCCAGCTTTTCGGTGTGCTGGCGAGTGTGGACAAAGTGTTTGATAAATGGCGTGTTGGTACAATGGGACTAGCACAACACTTTTGAAACCACAATAGCCCAAAGGTTGGGTCTCGACCCGTAAAGGGACGAAGTGTTACATTATTAAAAGTATAGTGAAATGTATAAGAAATAAGTGATGTGTGTTAAATAGTTAAGGTTATATATTTTATTTTTTTATTTTTTATTTTTGAGTAATTTTAGGTATTCTTTTGGAAGTAAGAAGAGAAAAATAAGGTACAAATAGAATGAGAAAAATACGACGAATAAAATCAAAAGCCGGACAAAGGAACATGAGATGGTGAAAAGTCTCGACATAATCTGACTGACAAAGAACACACAACGGCGAAGAGACCAGTTGCTGATGAAACAAACGACCAAACGTGGGTAATCGGTCATGCACCGCCTCCCAAATGAAAAACTTGATACAAGGAAATAAACGCAACTTCCAAAGATGATGCCAAGGCAAAAGTGGTCTGATGTAAAATTGGGAAATTAAAGCATTATAAGCAGATCAAACAGTGAAGACCCTGGACTAGTCAAGAGGCCAACTAAACAGGTCAGAATAAGGTAAAAGAGGAAGATGAAAAGCCTTAACAATATTACAGATATCTAAAGGCAAAACACTAAGAAGCTTAGGCACATCCCATATCCCGTTGGAAAGGTAAGTGTGCACACGCTCCCCCGGGTGATGGTCAGAGTTAACCAGAAGTCGTAACGGGCCGAGGCTCGACCAATTGTCGAACCAAAAGTCCACAGTTTGCCCGTCACATATATCAAAGCCCAACATGTATTTAAACAAAAGGAGAAGATAGATCAAACATTTCCAAATCCAACTCGAAGTTGAAGAAGGTGGGGCCTGAAGTATAGACGTGTGCGGAAAATATTTGGACTTAAAAACCTGGGACCAAAGGGCGGAAGGGTCTAAAAGCAAACGCCATAACAATTTAAGTTGAAACGCCTGATTAAAGACTGACAGATTACGTATACCAAGACCCCCACCACTCTAGGTAAGCAAACTGTTTTCCAATGTACCTTAGCCCTCGACTTGCCAAACTTAGAAGCATTTCAAAGAAAGTGCGAATTAATGGAATCTAGTTTCGCAATGGTATAAGCTGGGATAGTAGAGAAAGTCATTGTAAAACTTGGGATAGTACTAGTAACCGATTGAATTAAAACAGTCCGGCCCGCATACGAGAGATATTTATTATACCAAACATTAAAAGGGGCCAAAACTTTATTAACAATGCCATGGAAAAGATCTTGTTTTTCTGGCCCATTAAAAAAGGTATGCTGAGATACTTATCTTCCCGCTTATTATATACAACCCCTAACAAGTCAGTAATGAAGTGCTTTGGATGAATTGAGGTATTTGGCAAGAACAAAATGCGGGATTTTTGCCAGCAGACATTTTGGCCAGAATCTCGTCCATATAATGACAAGCAATTCTGTAAAGTTCGAACTGGCGATTTGGAAGCTTGGCAAAATATCATACAGTCGTCAGTGAAACATAAGATTGGAATCTGAAAACCTGATTGACAAGTTTTCCAACCCTTCAAGCATTTATTATTAACAAACTCCCAGAGTTTATGAACGAAAAGTTCCTGACACAAGATAAATAAATATGGGGATAGGGGGTCCCCCTGATGTATACCACGTGTCGGGGTCCACCGCTCAGCTAAATACCCATTCACCTTTACATTGAAAGAGGAAGAAACCACACACTGGTTAATTAAGTATCTAATCCAAGGGTGAAACTGGAATTTCTCCAGAGCCAAATTGAGAAAAGGCCATTCCAGGCGATCATACGCCTTTTCGATATCTAGTTTAAGGCCAAAAAATAAGTTTTTGATTTTCTTTTTTTGTTCATAGTGTGTAAAAGCTCATGTGCCATTAAAATGTTATCCGAAATTTGACGGCCAGGTACAAAAGCATTCTGGAAAGGAGAAATTAGCTTATTAAGATAAGGTCGAATGCAATTGACCAAAATTTTAGAGACAACTTTGAAACTGACATTACACAAGCTAATAGGCCGGAAATGGTAACTTAGGGTTGTCAATCTTAGGAATAAGGACAACCTGACTTTCATTGACAGAAGCAGGTAAAAGTCCAGTTTGGAAGAAATCATGAACAAAAGAACAAACAGACGGCGGATTAAATCGTTATTATCCAAGTCAGAAAGAGTTGGAACTTGGAAGTTCAAAAAAGGTTCCAAATTAGGGTACGCAGTCTGAGCCTGACTACTATAAAAGTCCTGAAACACTTGACACATACGAGCAGGTTCTGTAACCTAATTATTATTAGGGTCTTTAACTCCGTGGATCAAATTACGACATTTCTGGTGAGACGCATAAGCATAAAAGAACTTTGTGTTTGCGTCACTGTCAAAGATTTTCTTTCTACGGGCTCTTTGAACCCAAAACATTTTGCGTTGTTGCAATAAATTATTAATTTCTTGCCGAATACGTACTTCCATAGGTCCATACACTGCCGGATTTGAATGGATTATACTATCTAAATGTTCCAATTCAGCATACTTCTCCCTAATGAGGCGATTAAGGTCATGTAAATCAGCTAAATGGCAAGAGGGAATTTCCTTAGCTAACTGCAAATTAAGGTCCATAAGCGTCATAGTTGGAAGTTAGTTAAAGTGTGATACTTCAACTATGTTGCAACACTATGACATGCTTTAACTAAAATGCTATACCAAAATGTGAGTGTATAGATCTCTACCGTCACCAAAAATCAACATTTCATGTTATAATGATGTCACACGACATTCTAACAAATAACCCTATACAACACAAAGCATATAAAGTAAAAACTAGGGGCGGAGATAGGGGGTGGCAGGGGGTTGCGGTCGCCACCCCTGAAATTTTCATTTTCTTTATTATTATAGACATATTTTAGAAAAGTATATGTTCCGCCACCCTAAATTTTTTAGTTAGTACATTTAGATAGTCAGCTTTATTGCTTTATAATTAAATAAGTTGAGAAAATTATAATATTTGATTTAACATAAGTCTCCTGAGAGACGGTCTTATAGAGAAACTAAAAGAGACGGACAAACATTACAGTTATATCTAAAAACATTAAAAGTTTTACTAAAAACATTAGTGATATACATATTACATAAAAAAATGATATAAAACGCATGCATACTCATAAAACATTATACATATAGTAGTTAAGAACATCAGTCCATCTCTCTCTAATACACGTCTCTTCCAAGACTTTGTGATTTAAGAGATATTTTACTAATTAACTAATTTAAAAGGGTTATACGAGCGGTTTTTTTTTACTTTTGGAGAAAGTTCTAAGTGTGCATTTTCAGTCATGAAAATTGCATATATAGATAAGACTGCGGATTTCGATGGAGGATGACTTATTGGCTAACTATTTGATAATCCATATTGAAAAAGCAATTGTCGAGGGTTTTGACATCGATTCAATCACTAATGATTTTGAGAATATGAAGAGACGTAGAGTACTATTTTCATAAAAGTGGGTCATTAATTTATTCATTTTTTGTTTGTTTTTATTATGATGTGGTTTTTTCTTTCCTTTCATTTTACTTGGATATTTATATTTAAATATGTTTGATGAATTTGATGTAAAAAATATTGATCCGACCCGACCCGGACCGGCATAATTCAAACTAATTAAATTACATAGTGTGTCAATCTTATAATTAATACTCCGTAACCCCACTTTCAAATCCTGACTCCACCCCTGGTAAAATCCCTATTTGATAACTCTATATCGACATACAAAGAAATTTTTTTGTGAAGAAACAAGTTACTATTCATAATTCATACACCTCCTTTAACTCAATTTCTATAACTCTATGCGAAACGGACCGTTGGGTTTATAAAGTTGGAATCATTGCCACATTATATGCGAAACACCTTAAAATACCCATACATGATCCTCTTGACTATGCCTTTTGTCTCCGAAAAGAATTTATGGCATCGCTCTTGGTGAGTAGGACACCGATCACATGACCATTGATAGTAAGGCAACATGAGGGCCACCAAGAAGGCTATCTGGATTCATGATTCACCATCCATTTCTTTATTGACCTACGTATCTCTTACAAATCTCCGTTTGGTGTTATTAATTAACCTTAATTATATATTGCTAGTGACGTATCTTAATAACCCTAATTATATATGTATGTTGCCTTATTGAACTATTTTACACATTTAAACACTCTGCGGATCCTATATATTCTAGAATTGATCGGGTATTGGGGAACATGGCATGGTGTTGGTCCAGATAACGGCAAAGTAAAAGACTAGAGGGAGGGGGGGGGGGGCTGAATAGTCTTTTAAAACTTTTGTCGATAACAAACTATTTCTCAGATATCTGAATAGATATCTGATACTTAGAATCAGAGTGCGGAAGACTTAATAAAGATAAGTGCAGAAACAGTTAATATGTGTGTGTGTTGCTGAAATGTAAATACAGAAAGGTAAATAACACAGCAAGTATAGTGGTATCTGGAGGTGGCGTAATCCTCCAACTAATCCACTTCGGACTATCAGAGACCTAGAATTCACTAGAACAGATAATTGAGTTCTCCTTACAATAATCCTATTCTAAGATTCTTAACAATTGGTTCCCAACCAAATGTTCCCCCTGAGTTGTTCCCCGGCTTTCACAGCCAAGTACTTCTGCACTCGAAACCTTTGAGTTATTCCCTAGCTTCCCAAGCTAAGTACTTCCTATACTCAATAACCTTGGAGTTATTCCTTAGTTTCCCAAATCAAGTACTTCCTATACTCCGGTAACCTTGGAGTTATTCCCTGATTTTTCAAACTAAGTACTTCTTGTACTCCACGCCAGTTATGGTGTTGGTTTTTGGTTTGAGTTGTCAGATGAGCTTCTTAATAACTTTTCAGTTAATCAGATAGCTCTGTGAATCAAGTTATTTAATACACATTACAGCGTATGGTATCTTGTTCGATTTTACTGACCCAAGTCTTATGATATATGTTCAAGAGAATGAATCTCAGATAGTTGATCTTTTGATTCAACTCCTTCACAGATAGCTTTGCTTGTTTAGGATCAGGACACTTAGAACTTCAGTGTTACTCAAGATCAAAAGCTTTGGTCGCAATGAAAGTTTTGAGTAAGTAAGTTGCTCCCGAGAGAGTAAGACGTTCGTATCAGATGCGCTCAAGGTGTGTCTAAGGTTCTGTGTGTCCTCTCAAGCAGTCTAAGTGTTTGATATTTATAGATTAATTTGAGTGCCGTTTGAATAGTATCCGTTAGGCTCAAATTCAAACTATCGATATCTGTATAGTAATCAGAAGGTGTTTTGTCTTCTTCTCGCCGTTGCTTTTATTCGAACATCTCTGTCCGTGCATTAAATGCATTGTACTATACTTTTGTCATGTAGTGTCAATCTAACTATGCTTCAGACGTAGACTAGTGTTATCTGATTCTTTGCACGTCCTTATCTTCATTCTTCAGATACCACTTGTGTTTATTGAAACAACTTTGTTTGCAATATATATTTCTTTTTCAGAAATGTGGTTAAAACTCAAGGTATTTGAGAATAGATATCTGTGGACACTTTCCTTGTTTTCAGATATGTCTCTTATTTCTCAGATATCTCTTGTGACACAGTTTGTTTGAAACTATTCGTGTCTTTAAGATATCTGGCTAAGATATCTGAACAACAGATTCAGTAATCTTGTGCAGTTTTCTTCAAGTCTTCAATGTCGTTGAGCTTTCTGCTTGGATGTCTTCTTCTTGGTCTTCTCTTCATAAAATAAAAATTACATTTTGAGACCTAACATCCTATATAAGATTAGCTAGACTATCATACTTAGTGGGTTTCCTCTTTTACAATGTTCAAGTGAACCAAGAGTACTAATCACCTTTCTGAGACTAAGATAAGTCATTATGTTGCTGATCAAAACTTAAACAGATATTCTTTACAAAATATCTAACAAAATTCCTAACAAATTTCTCAAGAAATTTCCCAACAAATTTTCCAACAAATTTCACAAGAAATTTCCCAACAAATTTCCCCCTTTTTGATCAGTCAACGATGACTATCTTCCCTATTACAAATCTGGATGAGGAAACAATCCACCACTTAATCATTTCTTAAGATCTTTCAATTCATATAATTAAGTGCAGAAAGTAGACATCAACCAAATCACAAGGTGTGATCTTTGCTGACAAGTTATCTTTTATAGAATACTATCTGAGAGTAAGTTCTTCAGATAAGTTACAAATAAAGATTACAGATAACTTCAATACATGATACAGTTAAGCTCAACAAGAAAAATACAAAACTACATAGTAAATTAGGACAACAGAGTAACCAAGCTCCAAGTAAACATCCTAAGACTAGTCTTCAAGTCTTCAACAAGATTTCTATGGATCACCGCAAATTTCCTATCTCCAAACCTTTTGATGTCATCGAATAATCATAGAGAAGAGTTCGACGAGCATCTCTGTCTCTGGCAAATCCACGCACCTCTTTGTAGGTTTTGGTAGGATTTTCTTGACAAAATGCTTGACCCATAGGTACTTTCCCCACTTCCGTGCATGCTCTATTCGATATCCGAAAGCTTGAAGTATTCGTAGATAATCTTCGATATCCGATGTCACCCTTGTATTGATCTTACGCCGATAGAACGACTCATGGGTTCCACAATGAGTCTTGCTCTTGTGCTGTTCCTCGTGATATTGAATTCATGCACATCATCCGGCTTTCCATATGGACATTCATCGAGAGGTCCTTCTTCATGGCTTCTTCTCGACAACTTCAAAATCCAACCATGCTTTGATGTGATTGGTGTTGATCAAGGTAGGTTTATCCTTTCTCCATGCCATAAGTTGTTTATGGATTGGTTCTGGAAATCTTGAATTTACCAGTAGATGCTTAAGTTCCAGAATCCAATAGCCATTCTTTTGATTGATGCACCTGTAGACAGAGGAATCATTGTCATACTTCACATACTCTATTTTGGCTTCTTCTGGCTTGAGTGGAAGTTGACTTTGTCTTTGCTCAGCTCTCAGTCTGTTCCTTCTCTGTCTTGAATTTTCTTTGGGGTTGTTGCTTGAAGAACCACCACCCTGGATAGACTTGGTATTTCCAGAGGGTGTTTTAGCTGCTAGTGGCTTTGCGCCTATGGGCTCCAGCTTTCAATTTTCCTTTTTCTGTGAAGAGGAGCTTCATCTTCATCAGTTTCCTCATCATCATCAAGACTAGATATTGTGAGAGTTTTACAGCCTTCTTCATTGCCCTGGGACTTGATTTGACCTTCTTCTTCTTCTTCAGAAGATTCATCAATCCCTCTAACTTGTCTTCTCCTTGGAGCCTTGGTACTCCTTGGAGGTTTCTGTGCCATGGCCCTTGTTATCATTTTGGGTTTCAAGAGGTTTCGGGAAGTAGCTCTTGCTTGCAAAGACTTAACGAGGAGGGTTCATTGATTCTGAGTGGTGGCTGGGAAGTTTTTCTTTTCCTTTCTGAGCCGCACCAGCTCCAGATTTCTTCTTGTTTTCCTCTCCTTCTTCCCATTCCCCCTGATTTTGAGGTCCAGATTTGTACTTTCTTTCCCCCTTAGTCATTGTTGGCTGACTCAGTCTCATAAAGGAATCTGAGAGAGAGTCAAAATGCCCTTGTAAATAGTTATAGGCAGTGACCAACTTCTGAAGTTCGGTTTTGAGCTCCTGATTTTGCTTGATAAGTCCGTTGTCCTTATCAGTGAGCTCTGCCAATGGGCCTAGGATGGCATCTGCTTTTCCAGCAGTGTAACTTGCCTCTTGAAGAGCTTTTTCAGCTAAAGACGCATCATCGTCCCTTATCATTCCTGCATCTTTCCGAGCAATGACTATGCTAGTTGTTCTCTCGAGTGATGAGCTCGATGAACTTTCTCATTCGAGAGGGGACGAGGCAATTACTTCCTTGTTACGTGAAGACATCTCCTTGTTCGAGTAGCGATTGGTACTGTTCATGTATTCATGGGAGTGGACGTTTGGCGGTTTGAATATTGTAGAGCAATCACTTCCTTTTCAAGTGAGAAACCGCTAAATGTTCATTGCGGTGTTCGCCAATGTCTTGTCTTCTTCATCATCCGAGGTGATCACCCAGTGATCTTCATCCTCTTGACATTTTCATCGATTGTATCGAGTCCAAAGAACCATCTCGTAGATTGGTTTCTTTCCTTCGGGAGGAGGATGGTACTTCTTTTGAAGATGATGCAGCCTTAGCATCATGCTTGACTTGAATACTTCTTGATGTCGAGTTCTTTGGTGATCTCTTGCAAAGATCCCGTAGCTCTTTAACTTGAGTAAGCAATCATTTCTTCTAAGTATAGATCTTGTAGTTGATCAATCTTATCTCCGGATTTAGCTATTTGATCTTCCGTTGAAGATGGAGTTGTTCTTCTTCCAACGGTTGTCCGAGTTGAAAGCGATCTGGGTTTGAGTGTTTAGTATTTTCTGATTTGTTTCTTCAGAAAGCTCAACTACTTGTTCAGTAGTAACTGCGTGTTGGTTAGAAAATGGATGAGTAGATTTCTGAGGTGATGAAGACGAAGATTTCTGTGAAGTCTTCTCAGTTTGCTTTTCAGCAGCTGAGGCATTGTTTCTCTGTGAAATTCCTCCGGTCCACAGTGCAGGGCATCATCATCATCCTTTTTGTCATTATCATCCTTTTGGTGATGGTCAGTGGGAGGTTCATCAAAGTAATTTTCATTCATTTCTTCCTCCTCATCATCTTCTAAATACAAGATTGATCACTTCCGGGATAGTGATCTTCTGCCCATTAACTTCTTCTTGTTCAGAAGGTATAAACTGCAGAGTCTGGGGCAGGACTGGCTTGAATGCCATCTGTAATCTTGTCTGACCATCTGCCTGTTCAAAGGCATGTATCAAACTATGCGCCACTTCTCCGAAAAAGTCCTTATGTAGTAGTCGCAATCAGTATATTGTCTCGTAGGGAACATTGCTTGGACATATGTTTCCAGGTCAAGAGCTCGTGCTCGTCTGGTTGGTTGATCAGTGATTCTCAATATTTCAGAGAGATCAGAGCACCTTAACTTCTTCCATTTCTTGAAGCATTGAATATGCTTTGGCAGGGTGTGAGCTTTGAAGAAGTGAAGTAGGTCCCTTGTCTCTTCAATGGGAACTCGCCAGATCTGTTTGAGCCTGAAAGAAAGAGTTTTGAGTGAGTTTCAAAACTTTTGTAGATATCTGAGTATAAGTGTAGTTTAGTTTCTGAGTTACCCGAGTATGAACATCAGGCTCAGATACTTGTTCTACTAAGACAATTGGTGTCTCAGATATCTTGTTGTGAGGTTGAGACTTGGAAGTCTGGTCCTCATCAACCTTTCTTTCTTGAACCTGAGAGAAATACAATACCTAGGAAATAGTTTGAAAGAATCTATGCATAAATATGCTTTTAATGAATTCTGATTTGAGCTACTTACTTCCTCAAAAGGAAGCTCAGATTCATTTTTCTCAGAAACTTGTGCAGTTTCTGGTGTTCTTTCGAGTGATGCTACCTTGGGGGCTTCATCAATTTCCATTGATGCAGGGGAAGTCGCAACTTTATCCCTTTGCATTTCTACTTCTGAAATAGCCTGTAAGTAGAAAGTATTGAATATTAGAAGAGATAAAGGATAACCCAAGATGAAGAATACTTGTCACTTGATTGTCATATACCTTCATGTTTGAAGGCTCAGTGATGTATTGTTCAGAAACCTTGTTGGTCTCTGGATTTGTCTCTGGCATTTCTGCCTTATCTTCTTCCATCTCAGTTGGAGCCTGTTAGAAACATTTAACATGAATGAGCACATAAACATTTTTACTGAAAAATTAGTTCTCTTTAAGAATCATTTACCTGTGGCACAGGCTCAGATTTCTCAAGAGTTGAGGTTGAAGGGACCTCTTTTTCAGTAGTTGAGGCAAGCTTCTCAGCTTCCTCTTGTTTCTCCGTTTCTAACTCAGCCTGTAACAAAGAAATTCTTATGAGGTAACAAGATTTATAAGTATAAAATTTTTCACAAGGTAAGAGTTAAACCAGTCATTTACCGAAAGCGGTTCAGTCGATTGGTCTCTTGAACTTGTGACCTTTCTATACATTGGTCGTCTTGTCCCAAAGGCGGTTTCTTTGTTTCAAGTTTCGGTACTTCACACCTTTCCCGAGTATGCAACTCGATTTGCCTCCCTGGTTGATCATTACGAGTAGATGTCTCGCTTTGATCCCTCTCGATGAGTTAGGGAACCCGCTCATTTGCGGATTTTCTTCAAAGATATCTTGTATTCCGGTAATTCAAATGGAGTTCATTTACCATTTCATCAACCACTTGTGGCTGTTGTGGTTGTTGTGTTTGTGGTTGTTGTGGTTATGCAGAAGCGTAAGATTGATCGAGAATGTTCTTCCGATTTTTAGATGTGGCATTTCCATCAAGATTCGCCAAGATTAAAATACCACTCATCGTGGCTTTGTGAAGTTGTTCAAGAGAAGCATTCCTCGATGATGTGTTTGCACCAACAACCTTTGCTATAGTCTCAAAGAACTTTGTAGTGCAGTTCTTCTTCAGATAACTTATCACCGCCATCGTTCAAGAACCTTAGCCCTCTTTGTTCTTTCTAGGACTTGAGAGATGACTAGTTCATCATCTTCATCGTCGAGCTCACAAGATTGGGAACCGATTGGTCCATTATTCCTGCGGTTTCTGCAGATGGGGCTAGTGCTTTTCACCACTCTTGGCAAGATTTATGAGTTCATCGCCAAGGCTTCGCATTAGTCGCAACATTTCGAAAGCACTTTCTCTTTGAGTATACTTGTTCAAGAGTTGATAACTCTTTTGCGGCATTGATGAGTTCATCCGCCATTATCAGTTCGGCAATGCTCGCAGATATCCGAGAATTGACAACCTCTTTGGTGTGTCATCCGATTTGCCAGACTTCTTTCTTGAAGTTACGGCTTGGTCGCAACCTTTTCTTGATATCTTTTAGACTTTCGCTTCTTAGGACCTTCGAGACCCGGTAACCTTTTTCATCGATTTGTATACTCATATTTGTAGAGTTATTCTGTTGGCTATTTCAAATCTCTCTCGAGCTCAATGCCAAGCTTTTCCAAAGAAGTAGCATATCTTGAGACCATAACCCATCGTGGCCTTTGCCTCAGCTAGTCCTTTGACAATCTTAGGCTCAAGCCTTGAATCTTCTTCACGAATTTCATGAAGGCGTATTTTCCCGCTTAAAAGGGTTTTCCGGCCTTTTGTCTTCTTGATTCAGAAGAACATCATGATCCATCGTTCTTGGCTTATCCGTCAAGACCTCCTTGTAGACCATCAAAGCATCTATGAAGAATGCAAGCCAAGATATCCCGGTGAACCAACAGATGTCCGGTTCGAATGTCGACAAGCTTGAACTCGGTGGGTGTATCGATTTTCAAGATCACACGCCATCGTAAAGTTCTTTAACACCTTCAAGGAGTTCATCATCCTTGGTGTTTATTTCAAAATCCTTTCCAAGATTTTGAACCTCAAACAACTTACAGAAGGTTGTTAAGTCCAGAAGGATTTCCTTTCCTTGATCGAGGTTTTGATAGACACTATTTCAAGGTTTTCAGACACAGGAAATAATCCTGGAGTTGTTGTAAAATTCCAACACATCGAGTGATGAAATTCCACTTGGGCGAGCAGATAGAAAACCCTTGATTTGTGCCTTTTCAAGCATGTCAAGAATCAATTTTCTGTCAGTTTGGTTTTCTATTGCAGCAGTGAGGTATTCCTCAACCATGGCACCACCCCAAATCATTCTGTGACTTGAAGTCCAATGGTCAGGATTAAAAACTCCTACCAGTCGATTGTTTACAATAACCAACTCTGGTGCTTGCTTTTCAGCAGTACCAGTGGAGGATTGGGATTTCTGTGTTGAAGTGTTCTTGGAGGCCATCTCTTTATATAGTGTAGGGATTTGGAATTGGTGTTTGAAAGAGATTTGATTCAGTGATTCTTTTCAGAAAAACTTAATCTTGATTTGCAGAGATTGTAGAGGGTTTGCAGAGAATCAAGAGAAGGATTTGCTATTTTTGTGCAAGATGAAATTTCGGATTAGGCAAAAGTGATTTCATTTGCCAAAATTCTATATATATAGCAGTTGAATCCCAACAGACAAATACATACAAATTGATTTTGTGTGTACGTATCTGTGATTTGCAAACAGGCGTGAGTAAAAGCTAGTTCGACATTAAATGCTTAGTGGGCCATGTCTGAATTTCAACAGTCCACTATTTACTGTGAATTAATTTCCACCGTACAGATCAATCACTTAATTTCATCGAGGGTCACCATTGCTTCTTCAGCAATGATCACAATCAACAAGTGTAATTGTGCCCATTTAATGAATTTTGGCGACTTGCTATCTGAATCACAATTCTGTATGACCAAGGACACTGTTCGCATCTGAATATGTCTTATACTTAGGATTTTTCCAAGTTTTTCATCAAGATAGAAATAATGCGAGTTTCAAGAGAGTAGTTGACTGCAGATAGTTATACTATTCTCTTTTGTGTTCCCCGTTTATAGAGTGATTCAGATATCTGAGTTCGCCTCGTAGATCTTAAGCTATCTTTTTGCTCTTTAGCCTTTTTGACTTCTGGATACCCGTTCCAGATTTCTCTTTTCTCTTTTCTGGATACCCGTTCCAGATACCTGAACTCTTTCAGTTCATTGGTAGTTCCATTAGTCCAAGACTATGTCTTAAGGCTAAGAATCTACTTTCTTGTAGTGGCTTAGTGAAGATATCTGCAAGTTGGTCTTCAGTGCCAATCTTGAGTATCTCTATATTGCCCTTTTCAACATGGTCTCTGATGAAGTGATGTCTAACATCAATGTGCTTTGTTCGCATGAAATTTAGGATTACGTAATCGCAATAGCACTTGTGTTGTCACGAAAATGGGAGTCTTCTTCTCATCAAGTCCATAGTCTTTAAGTTGTTGTTGTATCCACGAATTTGTGTTGCAACAACCAAAGAATATATTCAGCCTACGTGGTAGAAGTTGCAATTGAGTTTTGCTTCTTGCTAAACCATGAGATAAGTCTAGTACCCAAACCGGCAAGTTCACGAGGTGCTTTTCCTATCAGCGTTGATCCAAAGATAATCGTCTAAGTACCCATTAAACTCAATCCACTTTCTTTAGGATACCACAATCCTACATCTATCGTACTTTACATACCTTAATATTTTCATAGCAATGTTGTAGTGTGTTTGCATTGGATTTGTCAAATCTAGCACATACTCCAACGGCATATTGAATATCGTCTACTTGCAGTGAGGTAAAGTAGTGAACCTATCAATTTCCTATACTTATGTTCTTCAACACTCTTGTCTGATTCAGTATAGGTCATTTTGGTTCCAATGCTCATAGGTATCTTAGCATTCTTTTCAGAAGGCTTAAGATTGAATTTTGTGAGCATATCTTTGCATACTTTGTTTGACTAATGAATATTCCATCATTGAGTTGCTTGACTTGCAATCCTAGGAAATAATTCATTTCTCCCATCATGCTCATCTCAAACTTGCTTTTCATGAGATTTGCAAAGTCATTACAAAGTTGCTTGTCCTTAGATCCAAATATGATGTCATCAACATATACTTGAACTAAGAGTAGTTTCCCATCATGATTTAAGGTAAATAAAGTTTCATCAACTTCACCTTTCTTGAAACCACTTTCCAGAAGGTATTTGGCCAAAGTGTCATACCATGCTCTTGGAGCTGTTTTGATCCATCTGAGCTTTACATGTAGTTTATAGACCATTCTACTTTACGAGGAAACTTCAAAGCCGGTGGTTGCTCAACATAAACTTCTTACGCAAGTTCACCGTTTAAGAATGCACTTTTGACATCCATCGATAAACTTTGAAATTTTTATGAGCAGAAGGCTAGAAAGAGTCTTATTGCATCCAATCGCTTGGTGCATATGACTCAAAATCTAAGCCTTGATGCGAGTAAATCCTTGGCAACCAATCTTGCTTTGTTTACGGTTATTTCACGATTCATTCATCTTGTTTACGAAAACCCATTTAGTTCCAATCAGATATTCCTTCTATAAATGGAACTAGTTTCGGACTTTTATTTCTCTCAAATTGATCCACTCTTCTTGCATTGCGTAGATCCAGTCTTGGTCTCCTAATGCTTCTTCTATATTTTTAGGTTCAATATTCGAGATGAAACATCCAAAGAGAGAGTTAGCATTTTCAGCTATTGCTCTCCTAGTCCTAACACCCTGATTAATCGGTCCAATTATATCCTTTGTAGGATGATCTTTGATCCATTTCATCATAGGTTTATTGCTAGTAGGATCAATATCCAGGTGATCTGAATGTGAATCACTAAGATTTTGATTTGATACTTTTTCAGTATCTGAGATATCTGACATATGGGAAATGTCATGGATATTTGACACTTTTTCAGTGTTAGAGATATCTGAAACATGCATTTCAGCATTCTTATTTTCAGATACCTCTTCATGATGAAGGTTCTCAGTAACCTGTTCCATTTCTGGAAAACTCATAGGAAATTCCTCATCATGTCTGTGAGTCATCTTGTTGTTACTAGGCTTTTCAAGCTTTTCTACGTCAGAGTCATCCTCACTTTCCATAATGATGTTTTTCCTTTCTGAGGATTCTTCTTTAAAATCCCTCAGTAATAATTCTTTGAACCTTTCTGAGAGTTCATCAATAGGAGGTGTTTTCTTATTTCCTTCATAGAATACAACATGAACTGATTCTTCAATTTTCTTTGTTCTTTTGTTGTAAACTCTGTAGGCTTTGCTGTTTGCTGAATAGCCAAGAAAAACACCTTCATCTGCCTTTGGTTGAAATGTTCTCAGATAATCTTTCCCATTGTTTAGAACAAAACATCTACAACCAAATACTCTCAGATGTTTGATATTAGGGGGTCTACCAACCAAGATTTCATAGGGGGTCTTGTCATGGTGTTTGTTTATCAAACATACATTACGAGTGTAGCAGTGTGTTTACGACTTCAACACAATAAATTTCACTTATTTCGATTGTTAGCTAGCATTGTCCTTGCACTTCTTTAAGGGTTCTGTTTTCCTTTCGCAACACCATTTTGTTGAGGTGTTCTTCTGAGAGGAAAGTTGGTGTTGTATACCTTATGGGTACAAACTCCTTTATGTCTTGGTTGACAAACTCGGTACCATGGTCTGCTACGATTCAGATACCTTGTCATTTTCATGACTTCAAGCTTTTTCAAGTTTGGTATCTCCACCGGCATCGATTTGTGTTTCGTAAAGACAACCCAAGTGAATCTTGAGAAGTCATCTACCACAACGGACCATACTTCTTTCTGCATAACTAGTTATAGATGATTCAAAAGATCCATGTGTAAAAGTTGCGGTCTAACACTAGAGTGTCGATTTTGGACTTGAAAGAGATTTTAGATTGTTTCCCATCGGCGAGTGTAGCAGATACCATCCTTTCGAAGATGTTAGGAAGGCCAACCACTAACTCTTTCTTGGCAAGTCTATTGAGTTTTGAAGTTCAAGCGTGACTCATTCTTTTGTGCCATAACGGTGCTCTTCCATGTGACCAGATTGACTCACCATGAGACATTCTTGATTGTGGTCGATGCCCAATCGGCAACATAAAGGCGCCTTTCCGACCAACTAAGACATGCTTTGACTCATTGTCAATTAGTTTGCGATTTAGCTTTGAATTTTATAGTAAAACCCTTATCGCAAAGCGGCTCATGCTAAATAGATTATATTTCAAATCCTTAACATGTAATACGTCGTGATTGTTAAAGTTCCCAATTTGACGTTGCCAAATCCAGAGAGGATTTAATTCTCCTCTAAATCGATATCGGTCACGTTGCAAGCTTTGTAATCAACAGTTGCTTTGTCTCTGTCATGTGCTTTCGCATTCACTATCAAATAGCCATTGTGCTTTGGTCCGAGGCATTACGCACCTGAGAAAGCAGGAGATTAGGTTCTCATATCTTTGATGGAACCGTCAATTAAAAGTTCTTCCGAGGAATCCATTTTGAATGAATTTCTTTGAAATATGCTTTTGTCGACAGAACGTAAGGAGAATTCTTTTGAATGAATGTTATCATTAGTAAGAATTATTTTCTTCCTTAGTGTGTTCCTAGGTGCTCCATATGATGCTTTCAGATACTGTCGGGTTTAAGTTTGCTTTCGACAAACTTAGCCTTCCTTGCCGATTTCTTCTATACGGCATTGATTTTTAGTGGCTTGATTTAACTTCCACTTCGATAATTTCTTTGAGCAATTCTAGCTTTGACCATCGTTCTTGCTCACGCTTGTACTCATGAGCAAGTTGTTTTCCGATGCCTTTGTAGCCAATACCGTTTGAGCACTTGAAGCTATCGAGATCTTTTCTCGACTTTGCTAGTCTCTGGTTGATCCAATTTCTTTCGAGAAAAAGTGACATGGGAGAATTTGCGGCTCTGCAATTCTACCTTTTGAGAGACATATCCTGGGTGTTTACACTTTTCGATATTGCGTTTCTTTTTAGAGACGTACCAACAGCTTTTGTTTTTGACTTGTTTTTCCACAAAGGTTTAGTCGAAATCGCCTTTCCTTTGTCAACAATCTTTGTCTTTTCACCGATACTATAGATTGCATGGGAACCGTCTTCTTGAGTACTTACAAATGTTCTTTTCTCCTTACTCTTATTCAGAGTGATAGAACAATCATCGTGTATTCACCCAAGTCCTTTCTTTTACGAAGGATCTCTTAAGTAAGATTGTACTTGATGAAGAGTGTCACTAGCTTTGGCATAAGATTGAAAAGATAGTTCTTTCTTCTTGAGTTCCTTGTTTTCGAAAGAAGATTTTCATAATTCTTCGTAATTCACCATTGCTTTTTCATGTGACTTTTCAGTCTCAGATATCTGAGCTTTGAGAAATGCATTTTCAGCATCCTTTCTCTCAGATTCTTTAACTAATTGAGAATTTTCCTTTTCAAGAGAATTCTTTTCTTCTTCAAGGTTTTCGGCTCTAGCTCGGATCATTAGAAATTCTCTTTCATAGATGTCAAGTTCTTTCTTGAGATTTTCTAGATTTTTTATTTCCTCTTCGTCACTTTCATAAGTGTAGCAAGAAGTATGTGTTACCTCATCAGCCATAAGACAGTTTTCTATGTTGGAGATGTCTGGTCCGTCAATTTCAGCAACTCCACACATTTCATTCTTCTTGAGGCCGAAGTCAATTATATCATGAGTAATTCCACATAATTCTGGTGATGGTAAGGTTGAATCATCTGAATTGTCATCTTCAGAATCTGTCTCAACGTCTAGAGCATCCAGTTGAATTTGGATTTTCTTTCTTTCTTCAGTTAACAAAGCTTTCTGACTTCTTCTGAAGATTCTTCTATCTTTCTTGTCGCCTGTCCTTAGTTTGTTGAGGGCAGGACAATCCTTCTTGAAGTGGCGTGTTTCGACAATAGAAGCAGATATCGTTTCAATTTCGCTTCCTCAAGACATGATGCTTTACGAATGGCTTGTTCAATGAGCTTTGCATATTTTGTCTTGGTGATAGTTTGAGCCTAGATGCTTTTGACTTCTCTTTGGCTTTTCTTCTCTCAATTTCTCGTGACAAATTTGCTCATTTGCTTTGCGGCAAGAGCATCCTCGATCTCCTCTTTGCTTTTCTTCTTTTGAAGTTCCTTGAGTAACTAGAGCAACATTACGCAACTTTTCGGTTGTTTGTTCTCTCCGAGTTGTCTCATAGTCAGCGATAGCAAGATGAGAGAAAAGTTCCACTGGAGTGATATTTGGCATACCTTGGTTAAAATAAAAGAATTTAGTATGCTCCCAGTTGTGGTTAAGACTTCTGACAATAGTCTAAATCTTCTCCGACCGGGAGTATCTGCTTTCCCAAGTCTTGCCATATCACTCATCGAGTGGTAAACCCGAAATCAAGTTCTTCGAGTTTCGGTGGGACCTTGTTTGAAATTTTGAAATTTCAACTTTAGAACTTCGAACTTGTTTTCCTTGGTTTCTCGATTGCAGCCTGATTTCTTCAATCGGTTGCGAGCAACTTCGCCGTTTTAGCACCCTACGCTTTACCTTGTATGTGCTCAGTGTCGATCGATGATGATGTTACGAGCTTGACCATCCGATCGATTCCTCTTGGCATCTTCCGATGTCAGAGTTCTCTGGGCTTTGGTTCGTAAATAACTTGACCAGTAGATCTTCCACTAGTTGACGCATCTGTTTGAAGGTCCTTCGCTTTGATCTCTGTCTCTTCCACTCGAAACCTCCATGACTTGCGTAAGTTGTTGAATGACTATTGGGCCATTCTTTATTACTTCGATCATCTCGTCACTTATGGCTTCAAGGTGGAGCATCATGTTATTTTCCATTTCTCGTAGTTCTACGGTTTGAGAAGGTGCATCACTCGAGACATACCCGCACACTTAACACACAAATTAAATAGTCCTCAAAAGTGAACAAAGTTCCTTCACCTATCTGGGATCTAGGTTCGTCTGAAGGTGGTGAACCTCTGCTTCGATACCACTTGTTGGTCCAGATAACGGCAAAGTAAAAGACTAGAGGGGGTAAATAGTCTTTTAAAACTTTTGTCGATAACAACTATTTCTCGAGATATCGAATAGATATCTCGATACTTAGAATCGATCTGGAAGACTTAATAAAGATAAGTGCAGAAACAGTTAATATGTGTGTGTGTGTGTGTTGCGTAAATGTAAATAAAGAAAGGTAAATAACACAGCAAGTATAGTGGTATCTGGAGGTGGCGTAATCCTCCAACTAATCCACTTCGGTCTATCAGAGACCTAGAATTCACTAGAACAGATAATTGAGTTCTCCTTACAATAATCCTATTCTAAGATTCTTAACAATTGGTTCTGACCAAATGTTCCCCGAGTTGTTCCCCGGCTTTCCAAGTACTTCCTGTACTCAGAAACCTTTGAGTTATTCCCTAGCTTCCCAAGCTAAGTACTTCCTATACTCAATAACCTTGGAGTTATTCCTTAGTTTCCCAAATCAAGTACTTCCTATACTCCGGTAACCTTGGAGTTATTCCCTGATTTTTCAAACTAAGTACTTCCTGTACTCCACGCCAGTTATGGTGTTGGTTTTTGGTTTGAGTTGTCAGATGAGCTTCTTAATAACTTTTCAGTTAATCAGATAGCTCTGTGAATCAAGTTACTTAATACACTTTACAACGTATGGTATCTTGTTCGATTTTACTGACCCAAGTCTTATGATATCTGTTCAAGAGAATGAATCTCAGATAGTTGATCTTTTGATTCAACTCCTTCACAGATAGCTTTGCTTGTTTAGGATCAGGACACTTAGAACTTCAGTGTTACTCAAGATCAAAAGCTTTGGTCGCAACAGAAAGCTTTGTGAGTAAATAAGTTGCTCTGAGAGAGTAAGACGTTCAGCGTTTGTATGCAGTTCAAGGTGTGTCTAAGGTTCTGTGTGTCCTCTCAAGCAGTCTAAGTGTTTGATATTTATAGATTAATTTGAGTGCCGTTTGAATAGTATCCGTTAGGCTCAAATTCAAACTATCGATATCTGTGTATAATCATCTTGAGTTTTGTCTTCTTCTCGAAAGCCGTTGCTTTTATTCGAACATCTCTCGTGCATTAAATGCATTGTACTATACTTTTGTCCTGTAGTGTCAACGGAACTATGCTTTGTATCAGAGACTAGTGTTATCTGATTCTTTGCACGTCCTTATCTTCATTCTTCAGATACCACTTGTGTTTATTGAAACAACTTTGTTTGCAATATATATTTCTTTTTTCAGAAATGTGGTTAAAAATCAAGGTATCTGAGAATAGATATCTGTGGACACTTTCCTTGTTTTCAGATATGTCTCTTATTTCTCAGATATCTCTTGTGACACAGTTTGTTTGAAATTATTCGTGTCTTTAAGATATCTGGCTAAGATATCTGAACAACAGATTCAGTAATCTTGTGCAGTTTTCTTCAAGTCTTCAATCTCATTGAGCTTTCTGCTTGGATGTCTTCTTCTTGGTCTTCTCTTCATAAAATAAAAATTACATTTTGAGACCTAACATCCTATACAAGATTAGCTAGACTATCATACTTAGTGGGTTTCCTCTTTTACAATGTTCAAGTGAACCAAGAGTACTAATCACCTTTCTGAGACTAAGATAAGTCATTATGTTGCTGATCAAAACTTAAACAGATATTCTTTACAAAATATCTAACAAAATTCCTAACAAATTTCTCAAGAAATTTCCCAACAAATTTCACAAGAAATTTCCCAACACATGGTTACAAGCTTATAGTCATCTACATGTGGATATTCTGGATGCTAGTATCTCCGACCATTCCTTGCTTCGCTTGAATCTCTTTGAGAGACTGCATACTCATGCCCGTATGTTTAAATTTATCAACAAGGTGGCTGACCTCCCGAATTTTATGGACGCGGTTCGAACCAGTTGGAATGAACCGATATCAGGGCGGGGTATGTTTGTTGTTTGGTCCAAGCTTCGCCGTCTTCAACCTGCCCTACGACTGTTGCAAAAGTCGTTCTATGGGCTGCGGTATACTCTGGATGCGGCGCGTATAAGACTCCAACAGGCCTAAGCAGACCTCACTTCGGATAGGATGAATTCGGTACTTATTGATCAGGTAAAGACATGTACGTTGGAGGTGCTTCACTGGAATGATGTGGAAGAGAATATTTTACAACAACGTGCTAAAGTTGATTGGATTCGCTTGGGAGATGGAAATAACTCCTTCTTTCATGCTACTCTTAAAGCTAAAAACCGGAATATCGGTATGACATGCTTACAGAGAGCGGATGGCACTATATTGCGAGTCCTGAGGGGTTAGAACAGGAGGTTTTAGAGTTTTACACCAAGCTCGTGGGCACTAGTTCGGAGCGGATGGAGGCTATCGATCTTAATATTATGAGAGAGGGCCCGCAACTCTCCTGTACTATGGCTGCCCGATTGTTACGACCTGTGACAAGGAAAGAAGTTTATGAGGCATTGCAAGGTATAGGGGATCTCAAAGCCCCCGGTTATGATGGGTATAATGCTCGGTTCTTTAAAGCGACTTGGAATATTATTGGTGTGGATGTCTTTCGAGCTGTTACAGAGTTCTTTGAACAAGAGCGTTTATATAGTGCTGTTAACTGTAGTGTGGTGACTTTAATCCCTAAAGTCTCTGACGCAAAGTTAGTCAAGGAGTTTCGGCCGATCTCTTGTTGTTCTACATTATATAAAATTATCTCCAAAATTCTAACCGCTCGACTGAGTAGTGTACTCCCGGGACTTGTACATGAAAGTCAGGCGGCTTTTATACCCGGCCAGCAGATCCATAGTCATATCCTCCTGGCCTATGAACTCTTGCGTGGTTACAATAAAAAGAATGGCACACCGAGATGTATGCTTCAGATGGATCTTCAGAAAGCATATGACACGGTAGAATGGTGTGCTTTGGAGGGTATCTTGGAGGAACTGGGTTTCCCTTCCCAATTTATCCGCTGGATCATGCTTTGTGTTACTACTGTTTCGTATCGATACATGATTAATGGCAAGGCATCGAAGTGCTTACGTACCAAGAGAGGACTTCGGCAAGGAGACCCCATGTCACCTTTGCTCTTTGTGTTGGTGATGGAATACTTATACAGAACTCTGCAGAGCTTGCGTCACATTCCTGATTTTAACTTTCATGCTAAGTGTGAGAATTTGAATATCATTAATCTTAGCTTTGCCGACGATTTACTATTATTCTCCAGGGGAGATACGGTTTCTGTGAGGCTGCTTATGGGAATGTTTGACAAGTTCTCGCGTGCTACTGGCCTTAGGGTAAACCCCACCAAGTGTTTTGCGTATTATGGAGCTGTCGAGGAGGGGGTTAAAGAAGAAATTCATGCACTTACGGGTTTCAGAGAGGGAGCTTTCCCCTTCCAGTATCTAGGCGTTCCACTCATGAGTAAGAAAATTACGGTGGCCCAGTGTCAGCCTCTGATCGAGAAGATAGTCGCTCGCATCCGGCATTGGAGTGCAAGACTTCTTAGTTACGCAGGCAGAGTTCAATTGGTGCGAAGTGTGCTATTTGCGGTTGCCAATTACTGGCTGCAGTGCTTCCCACTGCCAAAGGAAGTCATTCATAGAGTCGAAGCTATTTGTAGGTCTTTCCATGGTCTAATAGCGAGAATATCACGCGGAAATCACCGATTGCCTGGGATAACGTATGTCTACCAAAATCCAAAGGGGGTCTACAGATTATTTCCCTACAGGTTTGGAGCCTTGCTTGCTTGATTAAATTGCTGTGGAACCTTTGTGGCAAACAAGATAACCTGTGGGTGAAATGGATTCACGCCTATTATATTCCCCAGGATAACATCTTATTGGCAGATATACCTCGGTCGTGCTCATGGATTCTCAAAGGCATACTTATGATACGCCCTCTGATTCACAATAATCCTCGTTGGGAGGCATTATTACGCATGCCCAAATTCAAGATTGGAAGTATGTATATGGAGTTGCAAGGGGCGGGTGTAGGGGTGCCACGGAGGGGTTTGTTCTTCCGCAATCCCACGCGACCCTGTGCACTGTTTATCCTCTGGATGGCGTGGCACTCTCGGCTTGCTACCCGGGAGCGATTACATCGTTTTGGCATGATCGATTAAGCAACGTGTTGTTTTTGTGATCAAGTCGAGTCCCAAGACCACCTACTCTTTGCTTGCCGCATTACCTGTGATATTTGGAGGAAGGTGCTCTCGTGGCTAAGGGTCTCTCATACACCCAGAGAGTGGCCTACGGAATTGTTGGTGATGCTTAGGAGAACGAGAGGCAGGGGCTGGAGAGCAAAGCTACTGAAACTGGCTTTCACCGAAACTGTTTATGAAACTTGGAAGATTCGCAATGAGTGTTGCTTTGATACCTCTAGCACCCCTCCGAGTGGTGATAGAATTGCCCAGAAGATTATTGATATTGTCATCTATAGAGCTTGGACTATCCCGGATTTGAAAACTCATGTAGGGACTTTGATGTTAGCATAGATTTATATTTGCTTTATGCGTTGTTTTACTTTGTCATGACGTTTAGGTTGGATCTCTGATCACCTTCTGCTTTGTATTTGTTTTTTGGTTAATGAAAGTATTCGCATTCCAAAAAAAAAAAAAAAAAAAACTATTTTACACATTGATCAAATCGAGTTGGAGAATCGTGCTCTTCAATCTCAAAAAGTAGCTACACTTGAAAATGTCGTCAAATACTTTAAATAAAATTCTTCGTAAAATTCACCATATTTTGAAATATGAGGATCAATAATATATTTATTTGTCACACTCACCTAATTCATACTAATGTGATATTAATATTAGTGTTGTTGAAAAAAAATTTAACATGGTGTGTGGCATGCAATTTCAAATTCAACTTGAGTTAAAGTTTGTAGTTGATCAATAGTGACTAATTTGGGTTTTTTTTTTCTTTTGAAGAATTTAAAAGTTTTATTTCACGAAAGGAACATCAGGAATGTTCCGAACCATACAAAAAGTCCTCACAACAAAATCCCAACAGGGCTTAACAAACAAAAGAAACCAGCTAATCGCAAAACCATTGACAAAAGAAACCAACTTAACTAATTTGGGGTTAAGTTAAAATTTTTGTATTTGATATTAAATTGTGACGTGTAAAGGCTTTAATTGCAGCACGCCTAGACTTTTTATTAACGAAATAAGGAAAATATGGTTCGCGCTGATTCGTGAAATTTTAAATTCGACGAACTTGACTTATGTAATTTAAAATGTTACTAGACGCCTCATGTGTCAAAATATATCAAGGAAATTTCTGAAAATAATTCGAGAACTAAAAACATGCATCAGAACTCTAAATCGTGAAAGAAACTTGTCCTGTTACATATCTTGCAAGTAAAACAATGACAAAGGATGAAATAATTTTGCATGTGGTCACTGTTCCAACAACGCTCGTGACTCTAGTTAGCTCGGCTTCGTATCTAAAATTTATATTTTAGAAATGATCAGTATGACTGGAATTCAATTAACAAATAATCAAAGATATATTCGAAAATTTGAATTTATATTCGAAAATTTGAATTTAGAATTTCTTTTTTATTACATTTTAGAACTTCCATGGATGGAGCTTGGATGGAACAAATAGCAGTCTGCTCGCTGCTTTCATAGGCAGCCATGGCTGCTTGTTCTTCTTTAATTTTTAAAACTTCACGGGTAGTCGCGGAATTTATCACTTTTGTAATATAATGTATATTCCTTTGAGTCTTTCCGGTCTCACCTAAGTAGGCGAGACTCAACAACATTTGCAAATAGTCACACGTGACACTAGTTATTTCGCCTGGATAACTTCATGCATTAGAGTTGACGCGCAGTTTCAGGTGAAAAGTTAAAAAATGTGGGAAAAGTGTAGTTTTAGAGGTTGTTTATTATTTGTTGGATGTGGGGTAACTTTATATTTTAGTAATATATGAAATTCTGTGGGACGGAAGAAAGTATTGAACACGACCATGAATTTATACAGGAATTGACCCAAATAGAGTTTTTTTCCCTGAATTGGGCTTTGTTTAATTATATTTGGGCTACCAGAATGGACCCAAATGATGTTTTGAATTTGAATAATTAAACTGGGGTAGAAGATCGATCTATTTGGCAAAAACAGGTCCGTACAAGTTACAACTCTTTACTGTCTAAACCACACCCAATAACCGAACCACTGGTAATAATATCGGAGTGTTTTGTTCCAGATTGGAATTGAGTTATCTCAATTTCAGTTGCGTATTTGTGTACAAAAACTACACAAAAACTCAATTGGAATTTAGATAACTCAATTTGAATTTGGAACCAAACACTCCAATGGTTATTATGGCCTGCGCCGTCTTAGAGATTAAGGGGCCCCTATTTTAACATAGATGTTGTGCCTAAATTTATATAATAGTTTAATAAAAAAATATTTCCATGAATATTTATTATCATTACAACTATTATTTTTAATTTCATAATATACAAACTGAATTAATTATTTGTAACAGCCCAAAAATTCGTATTTCGAATTTAGACGTTTTAGATCGAACCGAACTTCGGAGCGGGTTCGGATTCGTAAAGCTTATTCCTGGCGCAGTTTCTTACCAAGCTAAGTTAGCCCAATTCCTGTGGCAGTCCAATTTCTCTTGCCAGCTCATCTTCTAATCCCTCTCTAAGCCCATCCTTATTTGTGTCATTAACCTCAATTAACCCTATATTTAATTCTTCCAACAGTTTCAGACATCCACATTTTCTTCTTCAAACATCCACCGCCTCTTCTTCTTTCTAGCTCTTGGTGTGAGACGTTTTTCTTGATCATAAAACTTTCAGTCTCTCCTTCAGGCAAGTTCCCTAGGACTTGCATTCACTTTTATGTGTTGATTATTATTAGAATTATAAGTTATGTTGTATGCAAGTTCCCTAAGGTTCATCACGTTTATATGGTTATTGTCGAATTATGTTTTACGGTGAATATATGCAAGATTCAATGTTCTTTGTGATGATCATGTGTGTAGATGCTATTTTGAATCTGCTGTATGTTAATTAAGGTGCTATTTGATGGCAATTGCATACGGATGTTCAGTACCAAGGATTTGATGAATATAGTAATTAGGACAGTGACGATTCAATTAAATGTGTGATTAGTAGGTTTGTCCTATTTTTATGTCTGGTACCACTTTGTTGTCCGATAATTACATGGTCAACTTTGGTTTTGGCCAATCTATATGAGAGGGTCAATTGTTAAATTCTTATGATACCAATCGGTCTTCTAGATTGTGTAGCAATTTATGCTAATAATTCTGTTAAGTTCAAACAATAAGGAATAATGCAACAATAACAAAAAACAATAATTGAACAAACAATGAACCAAAACCAGAAAGCCAGAGACACAAGATTTAACGTGGTTCGGCAATGCTTACGTCTACGGAGATCAACCAACAATCTGTATTGATACTTAGGTTACAACCATACGACGTAACAAGGATAATCCCACATAAAAGATAAACCAACCTAATATGCTATTCTTCGAAGTATGATCCCTAACTTCTTATCAATCTTCTACTGTTGATATTCTAGTCTGATCTGATCTATGTAACAAACAAGCCCCCCTGACTATATATAGATAACTCAAATACCAAATCCAACTAGAACAAGAAAACTAATTACTAATCCTTCTAGCACAAGAAAACTAATTTAGGTAACCTTATTGTATAAGGAAACCACCTAGAATTCCTTCTAAAATTAGGAAACTGAATTAGGTAGATGCCTAACTAATTCTTCCACTTTCCAATTACCAGATTTGATCATCACCGTTGAGATTTCCATATTTAATCTAGGCCGTTCAATGATCAATATCATTGTTGAGCTAAAACTCTCGCAATCTCCACCTTTAGCTCAATCAATGATCCATTAACTGATCACAACGTATCCCTGAAGTTAGGACACAACCATGAAAGTCTAAACTCCCACCAAATCCAGACACAATCTAAACTTTGGACCTCGAAGAGCTATTTTCATGTAATCAAAAGCATTCAAAGAAGTCTGAATCTTCTTCACCCTTATCACACCTTTAGACATTATAAGCATTGCAACTTGTTCTTTCAGGTAGCTCCACCTCAAACTCAACTCCATCAACTTTAAATTGGACTTTGGTGCTTATTACACCTCCTATAACAGTCTCCACCCGAACATGTGCAGATTTCTTTCTCGGTTTTAGCATTGTCCATGCTCCACCGCTGTCCCAAACCATCCTCCAATGTATCCATGTGCCTTTGATTGGGTTGTAATGTCTGTGCCATAATTAGTATTCGGTGTTGTCGCCACACCCTTGCCTTTCTGCGCCTTTAGACTCATACAATCCTTCTTCAAGTGTCCTTGCTTCTTGCAATAATAACACTTCCTTGTTTCAGGGCCATCCTTGTTATACAGAGCTTTCCTTTGATCTGGATATTGGTTCTTCTTTGGTGGAAACTTGTGATATTGTTTCACCATAAGGCTTTCACCAGTACTGAGTGTTGGTGGAACACCATCCTGATCCTGCTCCCTTGATCTTAATGCAGATTCAATAGCCTCCATTGTCAATGCTTCTGTCCTCCCATACACCAAAGCATCCTTGAATGGAACAAGTGACCTAGGGAGTGAATTCAACAAGATAATTGCCTTGTCTTGGCTCCTCATCCTGTTCTTCTAGTCTGATCTGATATATGTAAAACAAGCCCCCTTGACTATATATAGAGAACTCAAATACCAAATCCAACTAGAACAAGATAACTAATTACTAATCCTTCTAGCATAAGAAAACTAATTTAGGTAACCTTATTGTATAAGGAAACCACCTAGAATTCCTTCTAGAATTAGGAAACTGAATTAGGTAGATGCCTAACTAATTCTTCCACTTTCCAATTACCAGATTTGATCATCACCGTTGAGATTTCCATATTTAATCTAGGCCGTTTAACGATCAATATCATTGTTGAGCTAAAACTCTCACAAATTCATCAGTTGAATTTTGGTTCATGTTGCTGCAAGTTGTGGTCCAGTAGTATGATATTATGCACTCAACTTCCATTGGATGAGTTTGGATCGATCTGTTTTGTGGCTTTAGTGGTGATGGATATGTATACATATCTAAATACAATCTTGGAACATATGTTACAACATATTCACTATGTATTAAGTTGTGAATGTTACATGATGTTCGAGCACACACATAGAATCATGCATTCACGAATTAGAGTTTAAAAGTATGTATTCACTTTAACAAGATGTTAAAGGTTTAAAGTTAAGAAAGGTCTTCAAGTTAAAGAAAAGTTAAGGGGCTCGTAGGGGAGTATCCTGGTATTTGTGGTGCAGTTATTAGTTCATGTTCAGCGGATAGGGACCAAGGTCCTGAGGCCGTCAGATTTTATTTATTCAACGGATAGGGCCACGAAAGTGACCTGAGGCCGGCAGATAGTCACCATGGCCAGGATAGAAACTTACGACGCCAAGTGAGCTCGCAATAATGTTAATTTTTCAAGTCATGTCTAAGATCAAAGTTTAAGAATTATTTACAAGGAGTTCAAGAACAAGTTCAAGTGTTTAGAGTCAAGTCAGGTCTCAGGGTTGCATTGCATTAAGCAAGATTAAAAGATTTAAAATACATGAAGATAGAACTTTAGGTCATGGCACGTGCATGGAATTTGTTCAGCCAGTTGGCACGGCTGACCCTTTGCAAAAATATCAATTTTAGGTATGAAGCCGAGCTATTGGAGTGGAGCGTGCCGGAGCAGTGATCTTTACCATTTTCAGTCTCACGATTTATAAACTTTTTATCCAAGCTTTTACAATTTAAAATTCCGCTGCATTATTTTACTAGTTCACGGTTTAGTATCAAGAATTTCATGTCAAGTCTTTTGACGCGCAAGGCGTCTAGTAATGTTTTATCTTTTTGTAAGTCAAGTTCGTCGAATTTTCAAGCTCACGAACTAGTGCGAGTCATATTTTTCTTAGATCGTCTTTTTAAATTTCAGGCGCTACAGATTTCCATTAACATTTTATATAAAATTATATTTTTAGAATAAAATAATGAATAAGTATACTATAAGGTAAGAATTTCCTATATAATAGGAAAATCAGGATCAAATGCCAAAAACTAGCAAATTAACCAAGGTCCAACCGACCGCCTAAAATTGAACCGGACCAGCTCCCTATATATAACAAAAATATCACGCTAAAACCTGAAAAGAAGAAAAACACAGCAAACGTGTTTCTACATATTTCTCCCTTTCTCTCTACAATCACTCACAAAATCATCGATCGATCTGCACGCCATCGATGGCGGATTCTTCACCACACTCGCGGTTCAGTTGCAGTTGCTCACACCATCGATCTGCTCGCCTCACTCCATCACGCCTCATGCCATCGATCTGCTGGTTCTGCTCACGCGAAATCGATCTCCTGTGATCATCGAGCACGGCGATGAAAAATCGAAGGACATCGGAGGAGATCATCAAGCCGTAGTTGTGGAACGCGAGGGCGGTGGTGGAGTACCAGGATCCACGGAGCGGCGAGGGGATGATGATGATGAATCGCCATTTTTTGAAGGTAGTGTCACTACCGTTTGATTTTACGAACTCATATTAAGATATGATGTCTCCAAATCTGATATTACGAACAAATATTGCGATTTGATAATATAGTGAAAAATCGAATCATTTTGCAGTCCTGTTATATGGTGCTTTGTTATGGTTTTAAGATCTTATGTCATAGTTTTAATCAACATTATTGTAGTTTTAGCTTGTGTTGAGTGTTTCGCCTATTATTATGATTTATCATTTCACAAACATGTTATATGGTGCTTTCTTATGATTTTAAGAGCCGATGTCATAGTTTTAATCAACATTGGTATAGTTTTAGTTTGTGTTTAATGTTTCGCTTGTTATTGTGATTTTTCATTTCGCAATCATGTCATGGTGCATTGTTATAGTTTTAAGAGCTGGTGTCATATTTTTAATCAACATTGTTATGTTGTAGTTTTAGCTTGTGTTGAATGTTTTCGGCTGTTACTATTTTAACGCATATGTTATAGTTTCAAGACCTATTGTTGTAGTTTTAAGCTGCAACGTAAGTGTTTTTAGCCCCTCGTGTGATTGGATATTTTTGCAAATTCTTTGTTATAGTTGTAATGGACATTGTTAATTACAGTTTTAAGAGACATTGTTATTGTTTTTAGCTTGTATTGCATGTTCGTGCATTGTTATAGTTTTAAGAGGCAATGTTATAGTTTGTTATAGTTTTAAAATGCATTGTTATTGTTTTAACTTTTAAGCATTAATGTTACTATATTTAGCTTATGTTGAATATTTTTGCCCCTTATTATTTTAAGCGCATATGTTACAGTTTGAAAACCTATTGTTGTAGTTTTAAGCATCATCAGTAGTGTTTTAGCTTCTGAGAAATATTTATGATTTGATTTTTTGTAAATGTTTTGTTATAGTTTTAAGAGGCATTATTATACTTTTAATAGGCACTGTTATGGTTTTAATCATCAACATTACTGCTTTTAGCTTGTGCTATATGTTCGTGTTTTGTTATAGTTTTAAAAAGCATTATTATAATTTTAAAATGCACTGTATGTATGGTTTTAAGCATTAATGTTACTATATTTTACTTATGCTGAATGTTTTTTCCTGTTATTATTTTTAGCTTATATGTTATAGTTTTAATACCAATTGTTGTTGTTTTGAGCATCAACATTAGTGTTTTAGCTTATGAGAAATATTTATGATTTGAATTTTTGCAAATTTTTTGTTGTAGTTTTAAGATGTAGTGTTTAGGATTTTATATATCAATGTTACTGTTTTTAGCTTGTGCGGCATGATCCTGCTTTGTTGTAGTTTTAAGATGCATTTTTATGGTTTTAAGCATCAATGTTACTGTTTTTAGCTTGTGTTGCATGTTCATTCTTTGTTTTTAAGCACCCATGTGATAGTTTTGATGAGAGTTGTTATGATTTTAATCCAGTTAGTGAATGTTTTAAGCAGGTGCAGATGATGATACGGAGTTTGATGATGGGTCTCTCAAAGGTGTTGCTGCAGTATTGAAGCAACAAGCAAAAGCAACAAAAGGCAGGAGTCCGAAGTTCACCAACAAGTTTAATCGAAAAAAGCCTATTTTGACAACTCAGTTGCATTTGCATCAAAAACACCGAATGGACATATATTGTAATTTTTTCTATGAGAATAGATGTTTTAAAATATTTGGATGACTGAATGTTCAAGTGCTAATTTTAAGCTTGTTTATTGTTGTTTTAATGGCTTTTCTGGAACTTTTAGACTTGTTTAATGGTGGTTTAATGATATTAGATTGTCACTTAAAACTATAACAAGCCATTATAAAAAGATCATGTAGGTTCTTAAAACCATGATACCATCTGTTAAAAATTTAACAAAAATGTTAAAACTATAATTGAAACATGCAATACCGACGGATTAAAACTATCATATCATCTCTTAGAACATTAACAAAATACTTTAAAACTGTAACTGAAACTTTCAATGTTAAAAAATTAAAACCATAACGTAATCTATTAAAAGGATAATGAAAAATGCTTGTCTCGGCGGTTTTTTGAGAAACCCGGCCGGTCAGACCGTTTTTTTTTTTTAAAGCAAAAGGAAGCTACCTACCTAGATAATGCAAGTTACAACTACATGTAGCCACCATGTCGTCTAGTATGTCAGTACAAGTACTGCCAAGAGTTAATGGCAAACTACAACCAAAAGGAGGAGATATCCATTAGCTCTTAACTACTAACATATGATGTTCCTTATGGGTTGTAACTTTTACTATCTGGGGAGGGTTAGCAATATATTCACGGAGGCTTAAAAGAGCCAGTACAAAAGGGGGCCTTCAAGGGCAACAAGTACAAAGTAGCAATGAAACATGTGAAAGTAGTAACTAGACTCACAAGAATAGCAAAATTTTGTATGATACAAACAACCTGCTGCAACCATTGTAACAACTTCCAGCCTTGAAACCAAAATAGACAAGGACCTAACATAGCTTCACAATGAAACAAGTAACTTAGTATCCTGCCTGACATCATAATCTCTTGACAAACAACCCATCTAGTTAAGCACACCAACTGATGCATCCCAAAAGAACACAACAGAACTATAGCTACAGTGGCTATACAAAAGGACCGAGGACTGCTCCAAACAAACCCAAACCGCAGCTCCTCACAACACAGTGTAATATATCCAGTTCTGTGTAATATCCAACTCAAAACATATCCAAGAATCCTTGATCCAAAGCTCACCAATACCTTGATCAAATTAGATGTTGCAAAACTGATACCATACCATTGACATATCCAAAAGCTTTCTTCTTCAAAAATAGCATCCACAAAATACCACACTACAAACAATTCATAATAGCACCAAACATAGAACTCAATCAGCCTAAAGTCATCAGAAGTAGCTAATGTCAACCAGTGTATGCCTAGAAATATTGTGATTAGACAAACATTTCTAAAACAAAAACAGGTAACCAAAATAAGATCAACATAGTAGTCAACAGCTAAATGAAGAAGAGAGTCATTGTAGCTAGCAGAAGACACATGAATCACCACAACAAACTTCAGGTTTCTTTCTTTATTCCACAATCAAATTTTCCTTTTTTTTGCTTGCATTCCATTTTGTTTCCTTTTATGATTTCTTTTTTTTTTCTTTCTTTTTTTTTCCCCCTCCATCTCATTTTTTCAACACCAACTGCCCACCTTATGTCTTCAAGAACAAAAATACAATTGCACTGAATGTAGTACAAACCATACCAACTGTAAGAGAAGTAGTCTAGTAAAATTGGAACTAACAAGACCGTTAAAACCCAAAAACCGCAAAAAACCAGAAAAAACCTCGACTTTCCTATCTTTTAGGAAAATCTTACCTTTTCCAAGACTTTGGCTAAAATTATATCTACTATTAAATAATGGACAAAAAAAAAGGCGGTCACAACTATGTCGTAGAGGATCACGAGTGCAATTCAAACAAGCAGAAGCAGTTCGAGGAAGAAAATATGATGATTTCCTCCAGATTTTTGAGTTCATTGGAGTCAGAACTCAGACCAAACATGGAAAGCTCTTATCGTCTTTGTATCAATACATTTTTAGGTTTGAGAAAGTTTGCTGGTTATAAGCACCATTTTGTCAAACAATGCCTATAACTGTTCGACAAATTGCTTCAACCAATTACAGTGTCAGTATGTGTGAATGTGAAATTATCACCTCAATTGAAGTTTGTGACTTGTATTACTTCAATAAATCGGTACAAGATACGACATAAATACTATTAGGTAAGGGATATCAACACAAATACTATTAGGTAAAGAATATCTATAAGGAATATAACCAACTATAATTTTAAGTATCTTCAATTTTATTTCATTTATTTCCTTAACACCCCCCTCAAGCGAGACACGAAGCTTAGACCGAAAAAATTCGAACAAGGGCCGAGAGAGACTCTTAGTGAAAATGTCAGCCAATTGAATGGAAGAAGCAACAAACTAAACGACCACCAGTGACAAGCTAGCGAACAAAATGGTAGTCAATGTCGATGTGTTTTGCACGCTTGTGGGCGATGGGATTCTGGCTAAGAAAAACCGCACTCTTATTATCACAAAGGAGAATGAGTTCTGAATGAGGCGTCGTGCGAAGGTCACGAAGAAGAGAAGTGGCCTAAATAACTTCGGCAGAAGCATTAGCCATAGCACGATATTCAGATTCACAGCTGGAACGAGCCACCGTCGGTTGTTTCTTTGCACTCCAAGATACAAGATTATTGCCCAAGAAGATTGAGTAGGCATAGGTGGAGTGATGTGTGTCTAAACAACGAGCCCAATCAGCATCAGAATAACCAACAACAGTTGGTATGCCTTTGGAAAAGGTGATACCAAAAGAGAGAGTTCCTTTAACGTATCGCAAGATTTGTTTGACTGCCTGAAAGTGATCAACAGTAGGAGATGATTGAAATTGACTGATAGTGTTGACAGCATAAGAAAGGTCTGGACGGGTGATAGTCAAGTACTGCAAAGCCCCAACTAGAGAGCAATATAAAGTAACATGGGTGAAAGACTGGCCAATAATACTAAAAGTAGCTCCAGGTGCTAAAGGTGTAGAAACATGCTTGGAATCCAATAGATTTACTTTGAGTAGAATATCCCGAGCATACTTGGGTTGTCCCAAAAATAACCCATCGTCAGTGTAAGAGACTTCAAGACCGAGAAAATAATTCAAGCGTCCAAGATCCTTAATTGCAAACTCCGAGTGAAGACGAGAAATAAACTGGGAAATGAGGCCAAAGTCATTACCTGTGAGAATAATGTCATCGACATATACCAATAGATAAAGGAGCGTAGAGCCTCGATGAAAAACAAACAAAGAAGTATCTGCGTTACTACAAAATAAGCCAAGGCCAAGTAAGAAATCATTGAGCCTTTGGAACCATGCACGGGGAGCTTGTTTGAGTCCATAAAGAGCCTTGTTTATATGACAAACATGATTCGGATACTGAGGATCAATGTATCCAGACGACTCTTCCATAAAGACTGTTTCTTTCAAGTTTCCATTAAGAAATGCATTTTTTACGTCGAGTTGGTGAAGAGGCCAACTATGCATCACTGCAAGAGAAAGCACAATGTGAACGGTAGAAGCTTTAACCACAGGGCTGAAGGTGTGTGTGAAGTCAAACCAAGGAAGTTGAGTGAAACCCTGAGCCACTAAAAGAGCCTTATGACGAGCAATAGAGCCATAAGCAAGATATTTTGTACGAAATACCCACTTAGAGCCGACGACATTAGCACTACGTGTACGAGGGACGAGGGTCCAAGTGTCATTGGCACGAAGTGCATAAACTTCATCATCCATGGCGGCAACCCATTAAGGTGACTTGATAGCATATTTAAAGCCTTTGGGCTCTGAAGTTGTATAGAGTAGAGCATGTCAACCGACATAACCGTAATCCACTATATGTTTCGATCTAAAAGTACTAGTAATGGCGCAAGTGCACATGGTGTGAGTTGGAGGTCCAACTGAGACTGATCGACGTCTAGTCGGTGGCCTATCAACACGATGCGGTGGAGATGGAACGGGAGGGTCGGGCTGGACCGGTTCTGAACTGACAACGTCAGCAGGAGTAGGTGAAGTAACACACAAAGATGATGAGTCATCAGAGTCACATAATTGACAACGATCGGATGGACTTATATGAGAGGGAGCACCAGAAGGATGGTCAGATTTGACCATTGGGATTTCCAAGAATGCGGAGCACTCCAACTCATGTTGCGATCGAGAACCAGATTTTTCAGAATACGGAAAAGTAGTTTCATCAAATTGAGCATGTGTAGTAATGTAGATGCGTGAAGTGGTTGGATCAAGGCATCAAAATCCTTTGTGATTGGTGTTGTAACCAAGAAAGATGCACGACAGGCTTCGCGGAGAGAATTTATTAGCCGAATAATCTCGCAAGCACAGAAAAACACGACAACCGAATACATGAAAATTCTCATAAGTCGGGGGCATAGATAAAATTATCTCAAACGGGGATTTATGGCCAAGCACCGACGAAGGAAGACAGTTAATAATGTAAACCGCGGTACTAAAAGCCTCAACCCACATAGACAATAGAACAAAAAAATTAAAAATCATGGCAAGGCCAGTTTCAGTTATATGGCGATGTTTGTGTTCGGCGCGACCATTTTGAGCAGGGGTATAAAGGCATGATATGCTGTGTTGGATTACCACAATTCTGAAATATATTTTTCAAACGATTATTGGTGAATTATGTACCTCCCTCACTCTGAAATATCTTAATTGTAGTAGAGAATTGGTTTTCAACGATGATGAGTCGGTTTTACATCGTCTCATCTGGTCTTTTTTACCGTCATTTTGTTATCCTTAAGTATAGTTTTAGTAGTTTTCTTAGAGTCTTTTTACTTGTTTTGTTATTTATGTATTTTGCAGGTATTTGGTTGAACCGCGCTAATTGAAGGCAAAAAGGGTGTATTTTACATGTATCTGGAAGATATGGAAGTCCCAATGCCTCGTATGGTTGCTAGAAGTGGAGCGGAGAAGCCAAAATACGAAGAATCAAGGTTAAAAGGAGAAAAATCGAGTAAAAAGGACAAAAGGGCAAAATTGTAAATTTTTGGAAGAAGTGGCGAACGCCAACTTGGAGATGGCGCCCGCCAAAATGAGCCAGAACGCTCTGGCGGGCGCCAAGTCGGGGTTAGCGGGCGCCATGGATCGAATCCTGGCACTCGCCAAGTTATCTTTGGCGTCCGCCAAGATATCAACCATGGCGGACGCCAGGTCTATCTTGGCGGACGCCATCACCTGTTAGAAGAGACGAATTTTGCCGTGTTATTTCCTAATTCGCTTCAGACTTCGTTTTCTTTCTTTTGTATTAGTAAAACATCAACTATTACTTTGGGATATTCATTCTATTGTCAAGAACACTCACATTGCTCTAGAACTAGACCTAGTTTCAAGGCAATTACCCGATTTGAGGTAATTGAACCGTTTTCCCTTGTAATCCGACGATTGAGGTTGATTGGGAGATTATCTACACAAGTTTTGCATCGATTCGTTTTCGTTCTTCAATTTCTACCTAGCTTTGTGACAACGAAGGGTAAAATTGTATCAATACTCTCAAATCTTTGTTTTGTGCTTGAGATTATGTTTATTGCTAGTATGATTATGCTTTCGCTTGTCATGAGTAGCTAAACACCCCTATTATGGGGTGGTGGCTGATTCAATGCATGCTAGCTAGGGTTCACGTGATTCGAAGTGCATCGGGATTCGACTACTTGTGCCTTTTAGATTCATTACTACTCCTGCTATCACGTTTGATGATCTTCTAGACAAAATCACTGTTAGATTAGGCATTTAAGCCCTGCAAACCAAAATGTCTTTCATCTTGCTTGATCTAACAGTTAGTTGCAAACGGTGATAGTAGGTTAGTCAAATTGATTGTAGCCTAGTGAAACTGACGCCTTCATTAGTGCTATTCATTTTTGAACTCAAGACTGTGACAACTTGAGTAGTCAATCCCGTGAATCACATGTATCCTGCTAGCTAGCTTGTTGATGTTACCACTCCATAATTTCCCCCATTCATATTTCAATCTCGTTAGTGTCAAATCGGTTTCTAGTAGTTGCAAGTAGTTGTTTACTCTAGTTTATCATCTCGCTGCCGAAGCAAACAAACCTTTACATGCTTTTCATATTGTTACTTTTATTCGTAAACTGAAGCTCAACCTAGTTAAGTCCCTAAGGACCGACCTTGGGGTTAACTTCACTACACTACAGGTTTTCGTAGTGTCGAGAGTTAGCTCTTGGCTAAGTAAACAAAATTCAAAACCTGATTTGACACATCAAGTTTTTGGCGCCGCTGCCAGGGACTTAACTCCTTTGTTAAGTTTACGAATTTTAGTTACCGTATTTTTGTTTTTTCTTTTTCTAGTTTTTGTTTTTATTTTTGTTAGTCTTTTTCCCTTGTTACCTCTGTGTCTGTCCTAAGTCCTTGTTTGACTAACAGGTGCTGATAGTTGCGTAGTTCTGGTGTTGTGTTTCTATTGCAGCATAATATTAGGGCCATGGCGATAATGAGGGCAGTTTATGAACCAGATTTTGTAGGCAGGAAACCTACAATTTTCATGGAAGGAGATATTCGTCAGTACGAGGTTACAGAGGAAGACCTGAACCGCCTACCCCGCTTCTATGGGGGTATGGATGAGGATGTATTGGATTTCCTGAGGAGCTTCGATTATGCGGTTTTAGACAACCCTCATAGGGGATTGGATGATTGCAAACTCCGTAGACGTTTATTCCCTTTCACTCTGATTGGTGGGGCGAAACGGTGGTTGGCTGAATGTGAACCTGATTCGCTAAAAACTTGGCAAGAAGTGATGGCCGAGTTTATGAATGAGTATCTACCATATCAAAAATTGGTGGAGCTCAAGAAGGAGATTCTGGGTTTACACAGGCTTGGAATGAGTCATTCCATGAGGCTTGGGACCGATTTAAGGAAGCTACATATAAATGCCCTAACCATAGGCTTTCGGATGCCGACTTAGCAATGCACTTCTATGATGGACTGACCGAGCCATGCCAGGAGTCGGTGGATATAGTTAGTGGTGGAATTGGAAGTAAAAAACCTGCTGAGCTCAAAGAGGTGTTAAATATGCTAGCTGATACTTCAAATCGCAAGGTACGGGCCCCAGTGCAAGCCAAGAGAACAAGGTTGCCGCAGGTTGAGCCCGATTGTGAAATTCTCGACACTGATGAGAAGATAGCCGAATTGAGTAGACCGGAGAGAGTTTTTTGAGCTGAAGGTGTAGAAACAGATCCTGATATTCTTACGCCTGAGCTAGAAGGTGAGATTCGGGAGGCCATGACTACTATGTCGGAAGTGTTTGCAGCAACCAGCACCGAACAAGTAGAGACTGATTCCAGGATTGAAGCTGTCAGTGAAACAGCCAATGAGATCGTCTTTTTGGCAGCACAACTCAGTTCTAGTTTTGACATATAGGACGAAGTTGATCAGGAGGAAGAAGAATCTTTGTGGCACTGCGAAGCGGAAAGGTAACCAAACCAAATATTGTTGAAAATTACTGATGATTTACCTACTGTTTCAGGTACTACAGGTACAGGTGCCAGGGATGAGCCACCAGCTACCT
Organism: Plantago major; assembly: GCA_026545765.1. Taxonomy (NCBI): domain Eukaryota; kingdom Viridiplantae; phylum Streptophyta; class Magnoliopsida; order Lamiales; family Plantaginaceae; genus Plantago; species Plantago major. The sequence continues at coordinate 34,297,486 of CM048841.1, forward strand.
CCGATGGCTCCTGGGTTAAGGAGAAGGAGAATAGAGGGGAGCCAAAGCTTCATAAAAGTCTAAACCGATACAGGCCCCCCACTCCTCATGTTCCCTTTCCCAGGTGACTTAAGGAGAAAGTTGAGGACAAGGACATACGCATCGGTAACCCCCTTTTTGACAGATTGTCGAAGGTTGAGATCAACATTCCCTTAGTAGATATGATCCGTGATGTCCTGCATGGTCAAAAATTTTCAAAAAGTTAAGTACAAATAAACGGGTCTATCGAAGAGGGGAAAAGGAGATCATGCCTGAAACAGTCAATGCTGTTTTTGGGTTACCGGATAAGAAGAAGGATCCCGGGAGTTTCATCATCAGTATCATCTTAGGAGAGAACCGCGTGGCCAAAGCTATGTTAGATAACGGCGCAAGTATCAACCTGTTGCCCTATGCTATTTACAAACAGCTTGGACTTGGAGAAATTCAACCCACGGGAATGGTAGTCCAAATGGCTGATCGGAGTTTGAGGCGTCCCGTGGGAATAGTTGAAGATGTCTTAGTCAAGGTGGACAAGTTGCTGATACCAGCAGATTTTGTGACACTGAGGACTGACAGCCCAGCAGAAACCGAGCTGAAGAAATATGTCATTCTGCTGGGACACCCCTTCTTGGCTACAGAAAATTCTTTTGTTAGCATAGAAAAGGGGATAGCTCATTTGGAAGTGCTCGGAGAAAAGGTAACTATCTCTAGCGAAACTAATGTCAATGGTCTTAATACTGAGGAATGCAATTTTGTGAATGACTATGATTGCAATTTTTCCGATGATTTAGATGAATTAGTTTTGAACACTTATATGCACACTATCACTAGAGATAAGTTAGAAGCAGCTTTAACTCTTGAAACTGATAAAGATCTTTTGGATAATGAAGTAGTAGAGCATGCTAATATCCTAGATAGCCGTGAGTCGATACCTTTTGGTGAAGATGTAGAAGAATTCTTAGAGGTAGAGGGCGAGCAGAGAACTTTAGAACCACCTCTAGAACTTAAGGAACTTCCTAGCCATCTTAAGTATATCTACCTGGGGGAGGAAAATTCAAAACCTGCGATAATTTCGGCTAAACTTACTGTGGAACAAGAAGAGAAATTGATTGCGATACTGCGAGATAATTCTCAATCCATAGGTTGGAGCATTAGCGATATCAAAGGTATTGACCCTTCCCGATGTACCCATAGGATTGCTCTAGAGGAAGGGGCTAAACTAGTTAGGCAACCACAACGTCGTCTTAACCCTGCTCTTCAGGATGTAGTGAAAAAAGAGATCATTAAGCTGCTTGATAGTGATATGATTTATCCTGTGCCTGATATTAAATGGGTTATCCCTATCCATGTAGTACCTAAGAAGTCTGGAATAACTGTAGAAAAGAATGAGAAAGGGGAGCTGGTTCCTTTGAGGAAAACAACTGGGTGGCTTATGTGCATAGATTATAGGAGATTGAATGCTGCTACAAAAAAGGATCACTTCCCCCTACCCTTTATTGACGAGATGCTCAACCGCCTTGTTGGGCGAGCATTCTACTGTTTTCTAGATGGTCTTTCAAGTTTCTACCAGATTCACATAGCTCAGGAGGATCGAGCCAAGACAACATTCACTTGCCCCTTCGGTACTTTCGCCTACAAGAGAATGTCGTTCGGACTGTGCAATGCATCCGCCACATTCCAGAGATGTATGCTTTCCGTTTTCTCTGACATGGTACATGATTACGTTGAGTTATTTATGGATGACTTCTCTGTTTTTGGTGATTCTTTTGATGACTGTTGAAAAAGCTTGAATTAGTCTTAAAGAGGTGCATAGATTGCAACTTGACTCTTAGTTGGGAAAAGAGCCATTTTATGGTAGAAGAAGGTATAGTTCTGGGACATATAGTGTCAAAGCAGGGGATTGAGGCCGATAAGGCCAAGGTCGAGATAATTGAAAAGCTCCCACCCCCTACTTGTGTGAAAGAACTACAGTCTTTTCTTAGGCATGTTGGTTTTCATTGCAGATTCATAAAAGACTTTTCAAAAATTTCAAAGCCTTTGAGCAACCTTTTGGGAAAAGATGTCCCTTTTGTCTTCGATCAATCTTGCCTTGAAGCCATTAATGAGCTCAAGAAGAGACTGGTTTCGGCCCCTATAGTAGTTCCTCCCGACTGGAACTTGCCCTTTGAAATTATGTGTGATGCTTCTGATTTTGCTGTAGGGGCTGTACTTTGCCAAAAGGTCGATAGGCAATATCGCGTGATTTACTATGCCAGTAAGACTTTAGACAACGCTCAGGTCAATTACACGACCACTGAGAAGGAATTTCTCCCTGTTATTTTTGCTCTTGATAAATTTCGATCTTATTTAACTGGATACAAGGTTATTATGCATAGTGACCACGTTGCGCTTAGACATCTTCTCACAAAGAGTGAATTGAAACCCAGGTTGACTAGGTGGATGTTGATGTTTTCACTGTGAAATAGTAGATAAGAGTGGGAAAGAGAATTTAATTGCTGATAATTTGTCTAGACTTCCCCCCCCCCCCCCCCTGCTATAGATGACGAATCCCCACCTATTCGCGATGTACTTCCTGATGAGCATATAATGAGTTTAGGAACTGAGCCATGGTTTGCTGATATAGTTAACTATTTAGCTACTGACTCTGTTTTGCCTAACTTGTCAGCCTCTGAAAAGAGAGCTTTTGAAAAGCAATGCAGGAAATACATTTGGGATGATCCGAATCTTTTCAGGATAGGTGCCAACGATGTGCTCAGGAGATGTGTGCCGGAAACAGAGTAGGAAAGCATCCTGCGCTTTTGCCACGAGTCATCAGAGTCACATAATTGACAATGATCGGATGGACTTATATGAGAGGGAGCACCAGAAGGATGGTCAGATTCGACCATTGGGATTTCCAAGAATGCAGAGAACTCCAACTCATGTTGCGCTCGAGAACCAGATTTTCCAGAATACGGAAAAGTAGTTTCATCAAATTGAGCATGTCTAGTAATGTAGATGCGTGAAGTGGTTGGATCAAGGTATCGAAATCCTTTGTGATTGGTTTTGTAACCAAGAAAGATGCACGACAGGCTTCACAGAGAGAATTTATTAGCTGAATAATCTCGCAAGCACGGAAAAACACGACAACCGAATACATAAAAATTCTCATAAGTCAGGGGCATAGATAAAATTACCTCAAACGGGGATTGATGGTCAAGCACCGACGAAGGAAGACAGTTAATAATGTAAACCGCGGTACTAAAAGCCTCAACCCACATAGACAATAGAACAGACAAATTAAAAATCATGGAAAGGCCAGTTTCAGTTATATGGCGATGTTTGTGTTCGGCGCGACCATTTTGAGCAGTGGTATATAGGCATATGCTGTGTTGGATTACCACAATTCTAAAATATATTTTTCAAACGATTATTGGTGAATTATGTACCTCCCTCACTCTGAAATATCTTAATTGTAGTAGAGAATTGGTTTTCAACGATGATGAGTCGGTTTTACATCGTCTCACCTGGTCTTTTTTACCGTCTTTTTGTTATCCTTAAGTATAGTTTTAGTAGTTTTCTTAGAGTCTTTTTACTTGTTTTGTTCTTTGTGTATTTTGCAGGTATTTGGTTGAACCGCGCTAATTGAAGGCAAAAAGGGTGTATTTTACATGCATCTGGAAGATATGGAAGTCCCAATGCCTCGTATAGTTGCTAGAAGTGGAGTGGAGAAACCAAAATACCAAGAATCGAGGTTAAAAGGAGCAAAATCGAGTAAAAAGGACAAAAGGGCAAAATTGTAAATTTCTGGAAGAAGTGACGAACGCCAACTTGGAGATGGCGCCCGCCAAAACGAGCCAGAATGCTCTGGCGGGCGCCAAGTCGGGGTTGGCGGGCGCCATGGATCGAATCCTGGCGCCCGCCAAGTTATCTTTGGCGTCCACCAAGATATTGACCATGGCGGACGCCAGGTCTATCTTGGCGGACGCCATCACCTGTTAGAAGAGACGAATTTTGCTGTGTTATTTCCTAATTCGCTTCAGACTTCGTTTTCTTTCTTTTGTATTAGTAAAACATCGACTATTACTTTGGGATATTCATTCTATTGTCAAGAACACTCACCTTGCTCTAGAACTAGACCTAGTTTCAAGGCAATTACCCGATTTGAGGTAATTGAACCGTTTTCCCTTGTAATCCGACGATTGACGTTGATTGGGAGATTATCTACACAACTTTTGCATCGATTCGTTTTCGTTCTTCAATTTCTACCTAGGGTTTGTGACAACGAAGGGTAAAATTGTATCAATCCTCTCGAATCTTTGTTTTGTGCTTGAGATTATGTTTATTGCTAGTATGATTATGCTTTCTCTTGTCATGAGTAGCTAAACACCCCTATTATGGGGTGGTGGCTGATTCAATGCATGCTAGCTAGGGTTCATGTGATTCGAAGTGCATCGGGATTCGACTACTTGTGCCTTTTAGATTAATTACTATTCCTGCTATCACGTTTGATGATCTTCTAGAGAAAAATCACTGTTAGATTAGGCTTTAAGCCTTGCAAACCAAAATGTCTTTCGTCTTGCTTGATCTAACAGTTAGTTGCAAATGGTGATAGTAGGTTAGTCAAATTGATTGTAGCCTAGTGAAACTGATGCCTTCATTAGTGCTATTCGTTTTTGAACTCAAGACTGTGACAACTTGAGTAGTCAATCCCGTGAATCACATGTATCCTGCTAGCTAGCTTGTTGATGTTACAACTCCATAATTTTCCTCATTCATATTTCAATATCGTTAGTGTCAAATCGGTTTCTAGTAGTTGCAAGTAGTTGTTTACTCTAGTTTATCATCTCACTGCCGAAGCAAACAAACCTTTACATGCTTTTCATATTGTTACTTTTATTCGTAAACTGAAGCTCAACCTAGTTAAGTCCCTAGAGACCAACCTCGGGGTTAACTTCACTACACTACAGATTTTTGTAGTGTTGAGAGTTAGCTCTTGGCTAAGTAAACAAAATTCAAAACCTAATTTGACACATCAAACGAATTTCTGGAAGAGTACAAAAACATCACAAAACTCGGACTTGGAGCACATAGTGTAAAACCAGGTAAACCGAGAATAATCGTCAACAAAGATAGCATAATAAACATACCCTGATGATGAACGTACGAGAGCATGACCCCAAAAGTCACAGTGAACTAAATCCAAAACACGTGAAGAACGTTTATTATTGAGAATGAATGATAAATGTTTGGTTTTTGCCATTTGACATGTAGAACAAACAACTGGCTTACGTAATAAGGAATTAACTGAAACATGTCCTAGCTTATTCAAAAGAGTGACAGTACCAAAAGCCACATGGCCCAATCTAGAGTGCCATAATTTAAAAGAGCCATGAAGTCGCTGAGATTGAAGAGAAGCAATCAACGCTGAATTTCCATGCTTCAAAACATAAAGTCCATGTTCACGCCTTCTTCGAGCTAAAGGCATCCCTGTTTTGCGATTCTGAATTTCAAAAGATTGGATAGAAAAGAGGACATTAACCGAGAAGTCAGTTGTAAACTTTCTAACAGACATAAGATTTTGGTAATATATATGAGGCACCACTAAGACATCGAACAGTTTAATGTCACGAGAAATAGAACATGAGCCAGTATGCGAAATAGATAAGTTAGCACCATTACCAACAATAACCCTATCAGATCCAGAGTAGGGGGAACATCCTCAAGAGTGGAGTTAGACGATGTCATATGAGTCGATGCATCGATGTCCATATACCATAGCTTCTTCGGTAAGAGTTGATACAATAAGAAGCTTAACAAGTTGGTCAGCTGATATGGAAAGAGGGGGAATCAAGAGGTGAAATTTTATCGGTAACCATGGCGAGCTTAAGATGAGAGAAAAAGTCGGGGCGGTGGAATTGCAATTAGAAAGCAACAAGAATAATTAAGGGGCCTGCTAATTAATTGAGAGTGGTGAGAATTAGATTTGAAAATAATGGATGAGAGAGAGAAAGGTATTTGTGTTTGTGTTGCACCTTTTTGCTTTAACGAGACAAATAAGAGAAAAAAGGGCTCTCTATTTTGTGTGGATTTTGCAGAATAAGAGAGGAGCCGGAATGAAACGGAGGTTAGGGAAGCTTAGAGTTTCAACTCACTTAGACTGATACCATGTGAATGTGAAATAACCACCTGGATTGAGATTTGTGACTTGTATTACTCCAATAAATAGGTACAAGATACAACACAAATACTATTAGGTAAGTGATATCAACACATCACACATACTATTAGGTAAATGATATCTATAAAGAATATAACCAACTATAATTGTAAGTATCTTTAAATTTATTTATTTTATTGACTTAACAGTATGCTTCCTCAAATTTTCACTGCGATATTCCTTCTCTAGTGGGACTAGGAAATTGTTGATATGCTCCAACTGTCAAGAATACTATAGCCATTAGCCTGAAGCGTATAATATTATGATCGACATTCTGTTGAATACCAAGTACAGCTGTACAAGGTGATCGTCTGTGATCTTTTGGATTACACGAAGAGACATACTAAGAGTTCAATACCGTTGATGTTCTCAAATGGTAATTTTGAGAAAGTATACTGAGAAACACTTAACACATCTCCAAGAGTTTTCGAAGAAGAAAAAGATTAGGGTTTTGGCGCAACCAGAAATCCACTCGTTTAACTTATTGTTGGATGCTTTTTGCAAGTGTTGTCCTGTTGAGGATGCAGAGCTTATGCTTCTGAGGATGAAAGCCAAATGCAGATACATATAATATAATGTTTTTGGCTGGTGTAGGGTAAGAAACCCCAAAAGAGCAATGCTTGTGATGGAAAATATGACAAAGATGGGTCATACGCCTGAAAATTTGATAGAGTGCGGAAGCAAGAAAAAGATAAACAAGGATTCTAACACGTAGAAATTTACAAAGAACTGATAAAACGATATAATCCACTATCAAACAGAGCAAAGATCAAGATACATGATTTGATAATCAAAAGAAAACACAAGTCTGATACTTTTTTGATAAACAAGATAATTCTTAAAACAATAGTTAGCTATCAATTATAAATAACGAAACTAAATCCTAACGGACTGATCTAGGAGATTAAAGTCCAAATATGGCTTTAAAATATCAAACCGGGTCCTACTATTCATTTTGAATATCGTTCCATATTCGTCTCCCCAACTTAATAAAAACTCGTCCTCGAGTTATATGAATATTAATGACCAACAAACAACGAATCCGCAAGAAACGTTCATCCTAACCAAGACGAAATAGTCCACCAATGTATCATATCCTCCCGGGTCAAACACCAACCTAAGGAACATCTCCGGTACAAGACTCGATGCCACATGTTCACAAGAGCACATCACATTAAGAACTCCATTTGTCGATATTGAACCAACCACCGAGTTCTTTCCATGTCTACTACGATGTACACCTTTCTCCCCCACTTGAAAAATAACTCGACGTCGGGTTAATACTCCACCGGGATCAAACTCGAAAAGGAAATGGTCGCTAGGATTACATAATTGAGACATAAGAGCATTAGATGATACACTTAGTACAAGATGGGTGTGAAGAATGACATGCGTATGATAAATTTCCAAAATCTTATGTGTACCTTTCTTAACCCATAATCAAAATTGCCTAGCAGTAAACAAATCATCTTTCACATACTCAGTGGGATAACTACGCGTCAAATTCCAAGCAAAATTATCACCATTATTAACCAAAATACTATTGGTTGCATATAGACATATCTATCAAATTCATTCGCAACACCAGAAATCTAGAAATAATTACTCCGGAAGAAGCTATGTGGGATATCTAGGGGTTGGTTGATGCAACTTTATCTCAATCTGGTGGAATTTCCAGCTGCAGTTTGTAGCGGAACGAATTGGAGAAAACCCAATGTAGGTTGTTGATGAGACGATAATTTAAAGTATCATTCCATCTTTTTAACCACCTTTTGTTAGTCTTTATTTGTGTTATATAATGTTTCTTGTGCGTTTTTATGTGTTTTTGTGTTTTAGTTGTGTTGTACAGGTTTCCATTTGTTTAGGTACGTTTTGGAGGAAAAACGATGCTTTTGGACTTGCTTTGATTCCAATGAAGATTTATAGTGGCAAGTTAAAGATTTTAAGAATTTAGAGCCTTTAAAATGGTGAAAAACGGTGAAAACGGGAGTGGATTCGGAGTTTGGATGAAGATTTTGGAGTTGTTGAGGGGTAACACCACTCAACACTAATTAAACTATTACAAGCAACCTTGTCTAAAATCCGCCTCCAACTTGAAGTCCGGAGCAGTACCTGTCCGAGCTAGAGTACCTGAAAGGACTAAGTGGGGGGTTAGAAAGGGTTACCCGGATTGCGTATGTCAATCCGGTAAGAGACTTTACTCAAGAGAGAGTTGGGAGCTCTCAATGTAATAGTTATGAGGAAGGTTAGGATATCAGTAAGACTTATGACTTGTGGATTATCACTTACCTCAAGGTTTTGGACCTTGTGCTATATTTATAGTTATCATATGCTTATGAAGTGACTCACAAGATGATGCCAAGTGTATGTCTCAGATTTGGACACTAATGCTACCTTTGGCCTATAGCCCAATAGTGAACAATAATCCAATACTAATTAATGGGCCTGGGAGGGTAGTTTGGACCTTTCCCTCTGAGAGTACTGTTCCGCACGTTGGGTCCGTGTCAGTCCTTTGGACAGATCTATCTGCTTGGTTGATCTGCCCTTAGGTAACTCAAGGTGTCCGAGCCTAGAGTTCCACGGAAGTATCTCAGTGGTTCTGTTATATACGTTTGGTCTTAATGTGATGGTGGCATCCGAGGTTCTCTCGTCTGGTCCGTTTGGCATCCTAAGACTGACAGTTTGTGGTACTTGGAAGGACCATGTGACCTTTTGTCAGGTTCGGAAGTCGTACACCTAGCTTGGCCGGACTTAGCTGAGAAGGTGTGTTGACTTGTAAGTACTAGCTGACCTGGAATGGTTTCCCTTAGGTCGGACCATTTGAAGGTCGGACTAGTACTGAATTGGCTATCTCAGCCTTGATGCGCTCTAGGACACGCTCTATGGCGCCCTTAACGGATTGGACACATGTCCGTATCAACATATCTCCCCCTAGTTTTGAAGTATCTTAGTAGAAGATAGTTGGTAACTGTAAAAAGAACAAGTGTGTTGTGGAGCGTGTCCGAATCGTTAACTGAAAAGGATCCGTCATCCGTGTTCTTAGGAATTCAATATATCTCTCTCCCCCCTTTTCCTTCTACAGTCCGAGTTATGTAATAGCTCGGACTGTAGATGGAAATGGTATTTGTATCCGAGATATATAGATCCGAGCACGGTTAGGATCTGAAGAAGCCCTCTGTTGAAGAGTGTATAGGAAGCCATCCGTTGGGCCAAATATGTGGAATGGCTCACTTGGGCGGATGAACAATAGTTCAAAAGGCCCAATAGGTCATCTGTCCGGTCCACTGGAAAGGTTCCCGAGGGAACCGGTACATCCATTGGATTTGAGAAGATCAACGGTGGGGATTGAAAGTCAAGTGATGTGACGCTTCTGAGAAGAATTCATTGGGGTGTACTGTCATTACACTGTTTGCGAACCGGCGCAGCCGTTGGATTGAAAAGATCAATGGTTGGGATTCGAATCCAGGTGATGCGACGTTTCGGCTTCCCCAACTGCCCCTATAAATAGTTACCTAATCTGTCGCTTTCACACTTTAGCCACATCGAAAACCAGAGCGATTCTCAAGCAATCCGAGCAACTAAAACTCGCAAAATCTTGTACTTTCCACGTCAGATCTGTACTCTCGGAGAGCTAGCAAGGCTTTGCCGTCCGTCCAAAATTACCAAGTCAACTTTATCAAGTAAGTATGCCTCGATTCTTCCTGAAGTTTTTCTTTTTTATGATATGCTTGCTTCATGCTTGTATGCTTCTCCCTTTTTCGATTATCTGCCTGTTGATTCCGTGGTTGTAAATGCTGTTAGTGGTAGATTCCAGTAGTATACTTAGTTGGAATACTCCTTCAGTGTGCTATATTGTATTAATTTCCTTCACTGGCAGCTTGTTGAACCGTCTTGTATATCATGTCCAATGTAACCAAAATTCGATAATGCATGCCTGTTTGGTGATGTTTTGGTGCCGATTGGCACGTAGTCTTTTGCAAGTTGTTCCTGTTAATGTGCTGCGTGGTGTAGATAATAGTGCCAATGGCACGTCTTTGTGTGCCAAGTTCAGTGCCCATAGTGTTATGAGACTGTATTCCATGTAGAAAATCTGATAAAGTAGGACTTCCTCGGACCACTTGACTTAATAAGATATCTAAATGAACTCTCGGACAATCGCAATCATCATTTCTGATCCGTTTCCTTCTGCCCTAGGATATTCGGGAGCGATAGTCAAAACCAGCACGAAGTCCTTGACCACGATGATAGGATATCCCAAGGTTACAAATCTGGTGTAGCAACCTCATCTGAGTCAGGCGATCCGGGGTTTGAGTTCCCGGAAAACATCCTTACTGCGGAGGTACAAAAGGCGGATGTTGTGGAGGTTGTTTCATCCGTTGATTCAGATGCTGGGCAAGGGACTCGTGGTACTATTGCTGCTCAGAATGATGGGGTGAGTGGCCAAGGGGACGTTGTGAGAACGAGGGTGCGGGTTCGATCTCGGACCATCGGTAGTGGTGGCATATCGACTGGTGGGAGTGTGCCTCGGACAGAGCAGGAAGGCGACTCTGGTCATGAGGCAGATGATGTAGATATGTTTGAGGCTGGTGAGGAGGACTGTGTTGTGACGGAGACAGGTCCGACCAACCCAAGTACGTCCAAGAGACCCGAAGGTGGAGAAGAGGAGGAGGAAATGGTGAAGAAGAAGAGGACGATGAGGAGGAAGAGGAAGAAGCTTCTCAAGCTGCCCGCCCGCGGAGACGTGCTGGGCGTCGAATTGTGTTGCATCCTGGGGTGTCCGCTCAATCCAATCCTCCGCTGATTGAGGGTCGTGGGGCCAAGGCGGCACGAATCAAATTCCCTCGTCCTGCGTCCGGCGTTGTGATAGCGGATGAATACGGAGAGTTGAATGCGGACGGGGGCTGCTCCCACTTGTCCGTCCAAAGTAAAACCTGAAGACATTCCTGAGTGGAGGCGGAAGTGGGAGATTTTGGAGTCCGTCGAAATTATGGTTCCAGAGCCCGGGCATGCCTTTTACAATCCGCCCGCTAGATACATGTGTGTGCACGAAGTTGCCTTCGCTTGTGGGTGGAAGATCCCTATTGCGCCCGAGTTGAAGCATATCCTGAATCATATTGGGATCGGTCCGAGCCAGGTTATCCCAAAGTCTTTGGGTAACCTTATCTGTTTTGTTGTCTTTTGTAAAAAGAAGGGGCAGCCTGTGAATTTTGAAAACTTCAGGCAACTCTTCAATGTTACTTTTAGTCTGGGGAATCCCCTTTTTTATACTTTTGTAAATAGGAAACCCTACAACTTCATTTCCGACTCCATCTCTTCGCTGGGGTCGAAATGGTGGGATAAATATATTTTTGTGCGGATGGCCTTGAAGCCCGGAGAGTCCGCAAGGAGGCGAGAGCAGTGGGGGCTGCCCAAAAAGTTCTTAAGGGAGAGTGTCCCGGACTGGCGCCCCCTTCCGAAGAATGTGACTCCGTGGGTGGCGGAGATCCATAAGAAGAACGATCCACCCACGTATCCATTCCACGGATTGATTTGTTAGCCGCTGCCGTACATGTGTAGACTAACAGATGCCGTGGAAGTTGGGGGAAAGACTGACTTCAGTAAGGATCTTTAACTTAGGATTTGTGCTTTCTTTTCTTTTGAATGCCCTGCTTGAATTTTCATTTCCGAGATTCCTGTCATTCTCCCTTTATGTATCCGTATCTGACACTTTTATTTTGTTTTGCAGCTCATTGGTTTGATTACATCATGTCGACCCTCCGCGAAAAGAAGAGGCAGCAGCAAGCCCTTGAGCTCGCTACTGGCCAAAGGGCCAAGATAATCAACACGTCCGCGGGTCTTCCTATGGCGGACCCAAAAAAATGCGGCGGTGTTTTCTGCAGAGGAGGAAAGGCGGAATAAGGCGGGTGAAGATCCGCAAGTCTTGGCGGTGCCTGACAAAGGCAAAGGTCCTGCCACTGCAAAGACCATCGCATCCAAGCCTGGCTTCCGCTGCATCCGCACCTCCGCGGGGTGTACTGATGCGGGATGCCATCACTTCGGGGAACAAGAGGAAGGCGGCCTCGGATGTCGCTCTTGCAGCCAAGAGGCAACATTTTGCCGCTATTCTAACATTGTCTGACCAAGTTGCTCTTGATGCGGAATACGAACGGAGTCGCGAACTTCCTGAGGTTGAGCAGGTTGGAGAGCTCCATGAGTTGCATCAGAGGGTAAGCGGCATATCAATGTTTTCCTTTCCATGCTTTCAGCGTATTATGATAGGAATATAACTTTTGTTTATGCGATCGTCTTGTAGCTCGAATGCATGATCAGGGCCATGCAGTGGAAGGCTAGTGAGCGGGCCACCATTGAAGAGGACCTGCATAAGGCAGTGGCCACAGCGGCGGAGGAGGCGGAGAAGGTCAAATTGGCGGAAGCCCATCTGAAAGAGAAGGATACGCTTGTTGATAAGTTGAAGGCTAGCTGGCAGGAGGTAAAGTCGGACTTGGAGTGGCAAGGGAACTTCATCGATAATTCGATGAAGGCATTCCTAGACTCAAAGGATGCACTCCTCAAAGACCTCCAATTCGCCCGCCTTGAGGCTGTTTGAGACTTTATGAATTCGGACTCCTTCAAGTTTTTCATGGCGGATAAGGCTGATGCTCTTCTTCTAGAAGGGTTCGCGTCCGCCATTGGCCAACTGCAAGGGAAGGGACTGCTTCCTCCCACCTTCAACTGTAGGGCAGAAGGGTTAGATCCGGCCGCCGATGCCAATGGAACGGAGATTCCGGTGGAGGTTGTTCCTGATGAGAAGCTGGGCGCGTGTGAGTTTGCAGAGATAGTCACCGAGGAAGGTGAGATTGTTATCACCCACCGCGGGCCTTTTCTTCCCAGTTGCATCCCGGATGCTCTTCGAAAGGTATGCTTCTTGCCTTTTGAGAACAACATGGCATATCTGAAGGACTGGTACTTCATGCCTACTCGGATTGTTGGCCATGATGCGGATTTCAACTTATTCGAGAGCATCAAGGCGTCCTTTGATGAAGTTGCTGAATCGCTCGCAGCCCGTGCCGCGGCTAATCCATCCTCCACTAATCCGCGTAGAATTGAAGAAGCCGGGCCGAGCCAACGTCCTCCTCAGTAAGAAGTCAGGGGTATGCCCCGTGAAAAATTTGTAACCATTTGAATTGCTATGTCAATTGTCGGCACGGAACGTTGCCGAGTACAATATTTATCCTCTCTTTCGTCTGTAGTAATTATCCCTGGTACAATGTTTTCCATGCTTTGATGTATTACTTGTTTTCTCCTTTATTTCCCTTGATCCATCGTTCATATGCTAAGTTATCGTAAATATACATCTCTTGCAAGCGCAGATCGCTTTGAATGACATCTGATGCAAGATAATCAAACCATTATCTTGCTGATCTTCGGACTACTCGTCTTTATTATACCGGTATACTTTATGGGGATGCGTAATCTTCTAGAAGGAGGCAGGTGAAGCGGTAGAGTCGCCATTATTACTGCATCCTTTCATCTTCCGAACTGTCATACGGCGGACACGTGGCGTGATCATAGGAATTCTTCATTCCTATAAATAAGGATATGGTAATTCTTCCTTTCTCACTGTTTTACCTCTCTTCAGGCCTTCCTTTTCTAGAAATTTACTTTCTGAAAAAGTCAGATTCCTTTAGGATGTCGGAATCCACCTGAGAAGTTGCAGTCCGAGCTAGGCAACTTCTCCTTAATGCAAGCACGGTGCTACCCGAACTGGAGAACTTCGACTTTGGAGAACCAGATAATCCCAAGTACGATTGCTGTCAACACTGGATAAATTGTGCCTGCGGAAACATGCACCCTCCGACTTTTGCTGGTAAAGGTACAGTGGATGACTGAATCATTCTTGATCCAGAAGGTGATCCCCCTTTGTGTCCGGTGGTCGCCAGGAGGCGAGCCAAGGAAGAGAGAGAGCGGGTGCTGAAGATGATCCGTAGGAGGATCCGAATGCAGCAGCAAGCTCGTCGGGCTCAAGGTGGTGGCTCGGAATCTAAAGGCTCAACCTCGGGAATCCACTGAAGGGACAAGGCGGGGTATGCCCCGTAAACTTATGTATGGTCCTCGGACATCGGAAAATTGTACTCTCCGTTTTTTGTATGCTCGGATGATTTTCTAATGAAATTCGGACTATCCTTAATAGATGAAATTGTTACCTTTTTCATAGCCTTACTTTGTTGGATCATTTTTATGCTATTTACTTGTAAAATGGGCAGCAGGTACGAACTCGGACGTGGTTAATGGGCTTGTCTGGATCAGGTAGGGTAAGCTCAGTCGATCCAACACTGTTCGGCCCTACGGATGGCCCAAGCCCATTGCCGACGTCAAGGTTCTTACGTGTCGGACGCTTATTGGTTCGTCCCATCTATAAATACCCGAGCTCTCCTCTGCACTGATCGCCTAAATCCGACTCCAGTTTCCATTCTCACTGAAGATTTCCACCTTCTTTCTCAAACATGGATAGATCTCACAGTTTGAGCCCGGTAGTACCCATAAGAAGATGATTTCTTGAGTAGTCTCCCCCTTGAGACTCCCGTCCACTCTCAAATCAGCGCTTGTCTTGAGTTTGAGAGTGGCGTGGGTCTGGAGGGGACGATTGCTCAAGATCAGTCGTCAGAAAACACAGATCTCGGTAAATGCTCAGATCCGAAGGTAGGCTAACGGACGATCTTATCGGTCGTATGTGCGATCCACCCTTTAGGAGCTTTTCCTTTCTGAGGAGCTGCTGACGGGTGGGTCGCCATACGATCAATGCGTCAGATTCGTGCTCAGAATCGAACAAACAGGTATCTTTGAAAAAGACCCCTGTCTGGAGATAGGAGGTTTGATGATGTAAAGATCCGAGGTTTGATATCGGACATGATAGATGTGTCCGTCTAATCTGCTTATGAGCATGAGATTCCAAGTGCCAACAATCACTATTTTAATGTGTGGGTACACACTGTGCACGGGATCCGTAGAGGGCATCAAAGGTATGGTGACATTGTGGAATTCCAACTTACTGAATCATTCTGTATTATGCAGGCACATCAGATTCTTGGTTTCCCCGGATGTGATGACTAAGGGGAACACTTTCCTGTCGGAGGAATGTGCTCAATGGAGGACGATGTTTCTCCATATACCTTCTTTACAGTTTATGTATTGTAGCTGTAAATCCGGATAAAGATCCGAGGTTGTAGACTGCGAAGACAGTGTTATGTACACTCTGTTTCGTATATGAATAAAATTCATTACTTGCTTTTTTGTCACCTGAACACTAAATTTCATATTTATGAATTGAAAGATAGAAGTTGTATTGATTTGACGGAAATTCAATTACAATTTGCGGGCTATACGACCAATGAGAAAAGAGTTAACAAAAACAGAACTGACGGAGTTCCGCGTAATAAACAGTTTAAGCCTAAAAAGTCCAAACAACTGGCGGAGTCCCGTGTAAGCAACCCTACGCATAGAACTTTTGAAGGTTCCTGGCATTCCAAGTACGCTTGAGTGGGTGTCCATACTCGTCTTCCAATTCGTAGCTTCCGTTCACTCTCGCACCGACAATCTTGTAAGGTCCTTCCCATTTAGGCTTAAGCTTCCCAACATTGCTCAAGAAATCAGCTAGGCGGAGTACTAGGTCTCCGACCTGTAAGTCCTTCGCTTGAACATTCCAGTTGTAGGCCCGGGCTGCAGTTGCTTGGTACCTGTGGATATTAGCCAATGCTTCAGTTCTTTTCTGTTCCAGCATGTCTAGATCGAATATCCGAGCTTCATGATTGACGGAATCATTGAACTCTTGGACCCTCATAGTCTCAACGGCAATTTCCGCTGGTATGACTGCCTCTGAGCCATAAACCAGGGCAAATGGGGTCTCTCTAGTCGCGGTCCGCGCAGTGGTGCGATGAGCCCACAGTACGCCATCTAGATCATCCGCCCAACTTTCTTGAGAAGTTCCCAGCCGCTTCTCCAGGATCTTAACAATTGTCTTGCTCGTGGACTCAGCTTGTCCATTGGCTTGTGGGTATCCGACAGATGTGAAGCGTTGTTCAATCTTGAAAGATGCCAACCATTCCTTGAGTCTGTTGCCCGAAAATTGAGCACCATTGTCCGAGATAAGAACTCTGAGTAGGCCAAAGCGACAAATGATGTTTTTCCAAATGAAGGTCCGCACTCGGCTTTCCGTGATAGTTGCCACAGCTTCTGCTTCTACCCACTTGGTGAAATATTCCACGGCCACAATTAAGAACTTCTTCTGTTGAGTGCCCCTTGGGAATGGTCCAACAATATCAATGCCCCATTGATCAAACGGACACGCTATGACTGACGGAATCATAGGGTGTGTCGGACGATGGGGAATATTCGCATAATATTGACAATCAGGACATTTCTGGGCGAAGCTAGCGGAATCCTTATCAATGGTAGGCTAGTAGTAGCCCTGTCGGATGATCTTCTGAGCTAGAGTTCGTCCTCCGAAATGGCTTCCGCTATGAATTTCTTCCAGCACAGTCTTCGCCTCTTGCGGGCCTAAACATCTCAAATGAGTCCCAGCAAAAGATCTCTTGTACAAATATTCTCCAAGTATAAAATATCTGATTGCTCGGCACTGCACACTCCTTGACTCCTTCGGATCAGCTGGTAATGATCCGTCCTTGAGATAACTAAAGATATCAGTCATCCAGTTTCTTCTTGTGTCAGTTATCATAACGGTTGGATTTGGACTCATGACGGATGAGTCAGTAATATCTAGAGCAGCTGTTGCAGATACGTACTTTGCCAGAGCGTCCGCTCTTTTGTTCCAGGTCCTATCAAACTTCTCCAGGGTAAACTCATCAAAGAGGCTGACTTCTTGCCTGAGTAGCTCAAGGTACTTGATCATTGAAGAGCCTTTTGTGGCAAAAGTACTAGAGAATTGGGCTTCCACTAACTGTGAATCCGTGTAAGCTTTGAGTTTTCGGACCTGCAGGGACTTGGCTAAACGTAGTCCGACTAACAGTGCTTCATACTCAGCCTCATTATTGGTTACTTTGAATTCTAAGGATATCGCATAGTCGAGTTCCGCGCCATCAGGACTTTTAAGATAGATTCCAATTCCTCCTACTCTTCCAGTGGAGGAACCATCCACTTCCAATGTCCAAACATCAGAGGGATGTTCTTTGGTTTGGAGGTCTTCTGTAAGCTCCTGAGATTCTAACCTGTGTTCCTCCTTTTCTTTAATATCCAGACCAGAGTTCTTAGTACCGAATTCCTTGTGATATCATCAAGAAGGAACATTCGGTTGACCCGAGTTTCCTCCCATGATGCAGTCAGAGACTGATTAATGAATTGAGCATCCTCAAGGTTTTCTGGGTTGATCATTGGCGGAACTGGCTTTCGTATGATCTGCTTGGTGATTAGACATTCAAATGCCTATTTGCCGGGACTTTCTCTGAATCCGCTTCAGGGTACTCCGCTAGGAAGTCAACAACAACTTGAGCCTTCTTGGCTGTCGGAGCCTGATAGCTAATGTCGTATTCGCTCAGCTCAATTGCCCATTTAGAGAGTCGTCCGGATTGGTCGGGCTTTCCCAGGACCTGTTTCAAAGGTTCCGTAGTTAGTACTACTACTTTATGAGACTTGAAATATGGCTTTAACCGCCTTGCGGTGTAAACCAAAGCATATGCAAATTTCTCAATCTTCACGTATCTTGTCTCCGCCCCAGCAAGGGCTTTGCTAAGATAGTAGATTGGCGAGTGATCATTAGCTTGAATCCGTACTAATACGGAACTCATTGCCTCTTCCGTAATTTCTAGGTAGAGGTAGAGTGGTTCTCCTTCCATGGGTTTGGAGAGCAGCGGAGGGGAATGAAGTTACTTTTTCAAATTTTCAAAAGCCTCAGAACATTCCGCGGTCCACTCAAAGCTCTCTCCTTTCCGGAGGATTTTGAAGAAGGGAAGGTTCTTTTTTGCGGATCGCGAAATAAAACGACTTAAGGACATAAGACGTCCAATAAGCTGTTGTACCTCATTGAGGTTCTTCGGATGAGGCAGATCTAGGATTGCCTTGATCTTCTCAGGATTTGCGCTTATCCTCTCTCTGTGACCATGTATCCTAGGAACTTTCCTCCTTTCACTCCTAAGGTGCACTTTTCTGGATTCAGTTTCATACCGTACTTCCTAAGGATAGCAAAGCACTTGTTCAAGTGATCCACATGTTGTTCTTCAGTTTTGCTCTTAACGAGCATGTCGTCCACATACACCTCCATGGTTTTGCCAATTTCTTCCTTGAACATCTGATTCACCAGTCGTTCGTAAGTTGCTCCCAAATTTTTCAATCTGAAGGGCATCACTTTAAAGCAATACACTCCTCCTGCAGCAAAGAAAACTGTTTTCTTGATGTCCTCCTTGGCCATCCGAATCAGGTAAAAGCCTTGATATGCATCCATGAAACTCAGTAACGCACATCCGGCTGTGGAGTCAACCAATTGATCTATCCGTGGCAAAGGGTATGGATCCTTTGGGCAAAACTTATTTAGCCTGGTGAAATCATTGCACATCCGCCATTTGCCTGGCAATTTTTCTACCAGAACCACGTTGCAAACCCAATCAGAATAACGGACTTCTTCGATATGCCCTGCCTTCAGAAGTCGATCAACTTCGGCGGATATGATGGCATCCTTGATCGGACCAAAATCCTTTCTCTTTTGACAGATATACTTAATCGAGGGATCCATGTTCAGACGGTGAACATCAATCCTCGGATCTATCCCCTTCAGGTCGTCAGTACTCCAAGCAAATACATCACTGTTATCTCGGATACAAGCAGTGAGCTTCATTTCCACTTCCGCATTCATCTCTGCTCCCATTCTAGTCTTCTTATCCGGGCTTCCAACAACAAGCTCAACTTCCTTGAGAGTTTCATGAGGCTCAATTCGTGCAGTTTTAGGAAACTTGTCCTTCTGGCTCCCTACTCTAATGTGTAGATTCTCCTTTTTTGATGGAAGAACAACTGGCGGATCAGAAGTCACAATAATGTCTACGGTAGATGCTCTCCTTGTGGACATAATATAGCACTCCCAAGCTTCTCGGATGTTCCCCACTTCCTCTCCAACTCCGCATGGGGTCGGAAACTTCATCCTATTATGGAGAGTGGAGGAAATAGCTCGGAATTGATTGAGCCCCGGACACCCAAAGATGGCATTGTAGTCGAAAGTTTGATCCACCACTATAAATCGGACTAGCTGTGTCACTCTTGCGGGATGTGTCCCAAGTGAAACATGACACTTCCTAGGGGGCGGACAGTTCCTCCTCCAAAACCTAATATGGAGGTGTTGACTCTCTCATATCGGATTCTTCCCAGATCTATCTGGTCTATTGTCAATTTGGAGATGATGTTCGAGGAACTCCCTGTATCTACCAGGATCTTGTTTACTCGATAAGTTGCAATGGTTAAAGAAACCACCAGCGGAACATCCGGATCATCTATATCTTCTCCTCATGTCGTAGGAGGAGGGATCTCACTATCATCAAAGTATATAGCATTTGTCCCTCGAATTGCTGGAGCAGCATATGATCTGTCGTTGTTCCGAAGATTCTGAGCTGTCCACTCTCTCGCGTTCCTACTATCGCCCCCAGTTGGTCCGCCCGCTATGGCGTTGATCACTCCGCTGTATGGAGGGTTCTCCATTTCAATGTCATCATCGTACCTGTATGGGTGCGGTCCGGGAGAGACGGATGGTTAGCTGGCGGAGGTGGCAAGGATAGCAGATGGGGTGGTGGTTCTGTAGCTTTATCATCCCTCCTTCGTTCCGTTCTATCATGTCTAGAAGGCTCATCCGTATAGATGTGCTCCTTCAACTTGCCCTCTCTTATCAAATGTTCAACCTCTATTTTCAGTTGAACGCAATCATCGGTCTCATGACCACGACTCTTGTGGAACTTGCAGTACCCCTTTGCATTCTTGTTCTTCCGGTTGTTGTGAGAGGGCTTTGGCCATTGGATATCCAACTTTCTCTAAACAATGGTCGCCAAGATGTCGGATCTTGGTTTGTTGAGACGAGTGTAGTCCGCGAACCGTCTTGGCAGACTCCTTTCTCTGTTGAAACCTTTATCCCTATAATCTTTCTTTGGGTCAAACTTCCCCTGGCGTTGCTCTTGTTTCATCGGCTCCTTTCCTTTCTTGGAACCAGCTCTCACTGGAACATTCCTTCGATACTCCTCTCCGTACATCACTTCTTCACATATGTCATCCAAATGCTTTTCACTCCTCACTTCCTGACTAGAAAGTTTCCTACGGAGCTCGGAGTTGTAAGTATTAGAATACAGGTGACGGACCCGTTCTTTAATACTGTGAGACTCAACTCGGAGGACTTCCGTATTAAAGCGATCCAAGAAAGTCCTAATATCCTCTTGTTCCCTTTGTATAACCTCGGCCAGGTGCTCCACAGTCCGCTTTCTTATTTTAGATTTTCCAAATCGTGCCAGGAATTTGGAAGAGAGGCCTGCATATGACCTTATCGACTTGTTCGTCAAAGTAGTGTACCAATCCATGGCCGTTCCGAAGAGAGTAGATGAGAACGTGAGAGCTTTCGTATTATCGCTCATCCCCTTGGAATCCATCTTACTGTTGTACCTTGTCAGGTGGCCAACGGGACAAGTATCCCCGTAATAGTATTCCAAGTTCGGAATCACTTGATCCAAGTTTCTGTTCCTTTCCTTTTCTCTCATGATGTCATCGCACAAAGGATTTGGCGCACTAGTGGCTATCTGCTCATGATCCTTTACCAGGCGTCCGAGATTTAGAATCTGGGCCTCCAAAGCTTTTTGTTGAGCATAGATTTCCTCCGAAGTCATTATCTCCCCCGTCCTTGGATGAACTGCTACATCCGCAGGGAGTTCATCTAGACGGACCACCGGAATGGTTTCCGCTACATGATCTCTGTCTCTCGGAGGTGCTTGTTGCGGAGCTCTAGGATGCCTGTTATCCCCCTCCTGATACTCTCTCCTACCGTTCGGACTTCCTTCACCCCGAACTTGAGAAGCATATTCCCTCCAATCTAGAAGGTTTCGCAGATCCTCTTGAGGTAGCTGATTCCCCAACCTCTGCTGGATCGGACGTTGCCTGTTTCTAGATAGGGCAGGCTCTGCTTGAACCGGAGTAGCCACTGGCGGAGTGACTTGCTGAGGATGGGCATTGTTAGACATGAGGCAACCTTGGATTAATGTGAGCAATCTAACGAACTGAGTCTCACTTAATCCGAGGTCACTAGTGCAGACGATGCGACCGTCAGGCATAGTAAACTGTTGACCCATAGTGGGGCCTTGAGCTTCTGCCGAAGAAACTCGTACGATCCCTTCTCCATGGTTCTCAGGTACACTTCGGACTCCCCTGTGCCGAACATCTCCTCCCTCATCTGAGGATGTGCTCGCTGTGCGACCGTCGCTCGGATATCTCCTTCCAGCATTCCTTTCTGCCATAGTGGCCCTTCGTCCCCGGGTGGGCGGACGTCCGCGCGGACGTGGGGGTGGAGTCCCAACGCCTCCAGCACTAGTCCGTGCTGTCCGTCTTGTTCTTGCCATCAGCCTAACTCAGTCACGAAACCTTTTGTAAAGGTTCCCACAGACGGCACCAAAATGTTGTGGGGTAACACCTCTCAACACTAACTAAACTATTACAAGCAACCTAGTCTAAGATCCACCTCCAACTTGAAGTCCGGAGTAGTACCTGTCCGAGCTAGAGTACCTGAAAGGACTAAGTGGGGGGGGGGGGGTTAGAAAGGGTTACCTGGATTGCGTATGTCAATCCGGTAAGAGACTTTACTCAAGAGAGAGTTGGGAGCTCTCAATGTAATAGTTATGAGGAAGGTTAGGATATCAATAAGACTTATGACTTGTGGATTGTCACTTACCTCAAGGTCTTGGACCTTGTGCTATATTTATAGTTATCATATGCTTATGAAGTGACTCACAAGATGATGCCAAGTGTATGCCTCAGATTTGGACACCAATGCTACCTTTGGCCCATAGCCCAATAGTGAACAATAATCCAATACTAGTTAATGGGCCTGGGAGGGTAGTTTGGACCTTTACCTCTGAGAGTACTGTTCCGCACGTTGGGTCCGTGTCAGTCCTTCGGACATATCTATTTGCTTGGTTGATTTGCCCTTAGGTAACCCAAGGTGTCCGAGGCTAGAGTTCCACGGAAGTATCTTAGTGGTTCTGTTATATACGTTTGGTCTTAATGTGATGGTGGCGTCCGAGATTCTCTCGTTCGGTCCGTTTGGCATCCTAAGACTGACAGTTTGTGGTACTTGGAAGGACCATGTGACCTTTTGTCAGGTTCGGAAGTCGTACACCTAGCTTGGTCGGACTTAGCTGAGAAGGTGTGTTGACTTGTAAGTACTAGCTGACCTGGAATGGTTTCCCTTAGGTCGGACCATTTGAAGGTCGGACTAGTACTGAATTGGCTATCTCAGCCTTGATGCGCTCTAGGACACGCTCTATGGCGCCCTTAACGGATTGGACACATGTCCGTATCAACAGGAGTCACTTAAAAGAAACTTGCGAAAAGTGAAATTAAGGGAGCAGCTTTAGTATTTCGTCCATAACGTTCGTATATGAACTCCGATTGACCTGAAATTGGTGCCCATTCGAAGATAATTCAAAGAGCTACAACTTTCGTGAGGAAGCATGGCAAAATTCCACCTCTAGAAGCGTCCAGAGCATTTTTAAGGACACAGAAATCTGGGAAGCGTCCCCGAAATTTCCAGGACGCGTCCCAGATCGGCGTAAGACACTTCTTTTTGGGTTAGGTGGAAGTACTCAAAGCTTTGTACTCGAAGTCTGGGATTTATTTTGCTTCAGTAGCTAATGCAACTTTAGGAGGTTTGTAGAATTGTATTCTTCTTTCAGATCTTTTGATTGAGCTTCCCTTCTGACCGAGACTTCAAAATGTAGCCAAAGTTTTGCTTGTTCTTTTGCCAGTGCGGCTGAGCCTTCAGTGTGTTCTTCTCTACAGAAATACATTTGGTCTAGAATAGCACATGGGAACTTTTTATTGACACAAAAGTTTTCCAGCCATAAAACCCAAAACCCATTCTTCTGATGTACCACATTTTAAAAGGATTTGTCATTGCTTGTTTTTCCCCAAAAGAATTTATGATGATTCCTTTGCTAGCCTTTGCACAAATCTCCTTTCCCTCCTGTTCTTGTTGGAGTTGATTAACATTTTCTTTGCTCCAAGAGTCTCTTCTTCAGAGAGACTCATAGTATTCCCAGAAGGAGTCTTAGCCTTTAGAGGCATTGCAGGGATAGGTTGCCTTGATGAGGGAACCAGCTGCCTGAAGGAGTATGTCCTTGATCTCGTATATCGTGATCCTCTAAAGGGTTCATCTTCCCTGTTATCACCATCCCTACTTCGTATCTTTAGCAGTTCTTCTCCTTTTTACTTGACCTTGGGTGAGGAGTTAGTGTGGGCACCACTTTTTCAGCAATGGCACTCTCCATTGTGCTAGTTTCTTGGACAAGAGGAGGAGGAAGTGGAAGTGGAAGTGGAAGTGGAAGTGCAACAGTACTTGTTTCAGCACCAGGATGTTTATCACTTACCCCCCCAGCCTTGTGTTGCTCAGAAGAGCCAGGTACAAATTGTACCAAGGCTTTGTCCAGTTTCTGAGTGAGTACACCTAGGTTGCTGATAACTGCGTAATGCTCTCTTTTAATATATGAGCAAAGACCTTTGTAGCCTGTCTTTTTGTCAGTGGCTTCATTAAGGATTGTCTTCATACTCTCCGCAGTCTCTCTGCTTTCTCGACAGTTGTTTGTGCTTTTCATGCTCTTGATTCTTCAGTGGATCGAAATAGTGCTTGATTCATGTATTGTAGAGAGTGTGCTGAGGTTCTTCGTAAACTGCATACATGAAGTCCTTGAGTTCTGGTGGAGCATTTTTTATGATGGCCTCATTTTGTTGATAAAGGATATTCTTTTCATGCAAGATTGCCTTGCTCCTGTGCTCCTAATGTGTTGAGTGTACATTTAGCTTAGGAGGCTCAGAGAGTGATGGATTGAGCATGTGACTAATCTGGGCATGTACTTTTAATTCTTCATCTTCTGAATCTTCAGCAGGAACATGATCTTCTTCTTCTTCAAGTTCTTCATAGCCATTAAAGTCACTATGATTGAGAGAGGATTCAATGTCTTCCAAACCACTCCGTCCTTCACCTACACCAAAATATTCATCCAAATAGGAACTAATTACTACATTTTCTGTACCACACTAAAATCCAGAGAAGATTCCAAACTTTATTACACCAATGGCCGGCCCAAAATGATTTTCAGAGCCCAACTTCACTTCTGCTCAATAAGTCCACGACACGGCAACCAACCAAATGAACCATAGTATGTATCTGTCAACGGGAACCATTAATGTCCCGAACTTCACACTGTCAAATCCAAAGTGAGAATCACAAACCACAGTTAGCCTTACCCCTCCACCCTATACCATAGGTAAGTGGCAAGTAATTTTAGATAAGGTCATTGGCTCCACACTGTCAATTCCAAAAAAGCATACTAACCAAATTGGCCATACCCCTCCACCCTATGCTCATAAAGGGCAAGTGGCAATAAATTTAAGATAAGGTCTTGGTTCCAAACCACCACCAATTCCAAGGGTGAAACTCCATTCTCAACACTCAAAATAGAGCAATCTCGTTGTAATCTTGGTCACCACCATCATCTAGTACGTCTCAACCGAAGTCAAGCCAAGAGTGAGGGGTCTCGGTCGCAATTAACCATAAACCAAGACCACAGTGGAGGGAATACCCCCACCACAAACAAGTATGGTGCGAGGTGATGTTCCACTATGGCAACCGAGAAAGCACTACTTAGAATATTAAAGAACCACACACCAATTGTGTTCCAGAACCACATGGCACCCACTTTAACCGACACTCCTCAACCCGATACTCAAAGAGCACATGGCAAGAAATTTAAAATGTCGTCCGTGGTTTTACATCGATTAGATCATAAAAGCACACTTTTACTTTTCACTATCGATCCACTTACCGATCCAGCCTCTCCCGCCTTTTAGACCTGATCAAAACGATACCACAAACACTCTTGCCACTGTAGTTAGTTTCCATCAAAAAAATCAAACTGTCGGTCCCAAGCTAACTTAATAATACCAAAGTAGTAAAGTAGTAAAGCCAAAAGTAGTAAAAAACTAACTCACAGCGTTACCCACTCAATTCACTTGCATGTGCTCTCTGTCCACGTTCAGTCCACTTCTGTCCTCAGTACCAAAACCATTCTTTCTCTGTTTGTCCTCTTCCGCCGCCTGCACACCATTAATCACCAGCTGGGACCTGCAAACAGATATAAAAAACACACAGCAGGCTGGCAAACCACGAATCCATACAGTTATAATCTTTCAGCAGCCCTTTTTCCTTCAACCAATTCCAACTTTTAATTTTTATGAAGTCCACAACCTACCATGGTGTAGTAACAATGTCCCTAAACAACTTATTTCTCATCCACCAAATGGACCAAACACTCACATGCCATATTAATTGCCAAATTCGTTCATCACCTCTTATTCTATGCTTCCGATGATTTTCAAAAAGCTCCAACACATTATCACCATGTACTCTTCTACAATCAAACCAATCATAGACTAAATCCCAAACCTTCCTAGCAAATTTACATGTCACAAAAAATATGATTTACATCTTCAAGCTCATCACTACCACAACTTTTACAACTTCGATTATTAGACCCCAAAAAAATTCCTCTTTTTTTCAAATTGTAATTCGAAGGAATTCGATTTTGCACAAGTTTCCACACAAAAATATTTACCTTGGACGGAACCAACTTGATCCACACACACTAGGCCCACTTCTTTGCTTCAAATTCTTTTTCCTTCTTGTTCAATTTTCTATACCCATCTTTTGTTGTATATTGACATTCGTTTTCCCCAAGCCACACCCATTTATCAACAGCCCCCTCTTAAGTACTAACGGACCCACTAACCTCTCAATCTCAATTACCTTATCCAATTCTCTATCAAAAAGTGTTCTATTCCAAGCCCATGTACATTTATTCTCATTATCCAACATCATGACTCTTTCACTAACCGTACAATCTTTTTTTGATTCTAATCTAAACAAACGAGGATAAGCCTCTTTCAAAACTCTATCTAACCCCCCCCCCCCCCCCATTTTTCACACCAAAATGATGTATTACCACCATCCCAATCACTTTTTTTACAATTATTCACAAACCACTCTTTTGATTCTACAATGTTTACAAGGTCTCTCAACCCACACTCTTCCTCTCTTCTTTCTTCTTTCAAAAAATCCATATAAAGAGATTGAGCACTTTTTCCAAACCCCACACTAGAAGAAGACCCACTCCTCTTCTTTGCTTCTACATTCTCCCAAAAATCACCATATTTAGATTGAAGCACTCTTTTCCAAAGTTCATTTCCGTCCCCAAGTAATATCCACCCTCACCTACCAAGCATAGCTACATTGAAATTCCTCAGATTCTTTATTCCAAGACCTCCACCCTCCTTGTCCTCACACACTTGCACCCATTTTACCCATGCGATCTTTCTTTTTTCCCTCTCCACCCCCCCTCCCCACACAAAGTTTCTTTGAAGTCCCATGAGTTCCTCAACAATAACTTTAGGTGCTTTGAAAAAAGAGAGGTAGTACATTGGTAGTGCATTCAACACCGCCTTTGTTAAAACTACTCTTTCTCCAATAGACAAAAATCTACTTTCCCACACCCCAAGTCTCTTCAAAAATTTATCTTTTACTTTGACCCACATTTTTTTATCTCTTGCCTTTCCTCCCACCGACAAACCCAAGTAGTCAAACGGATAAGAACCCACTTTGCAATTCAAGTAACTTGCATAACCCTCCAATTCCCTTTCTTCTCAATTAAAACCCAAAAGATTGCTTTTTCCAAAGTTTATCTTAAGCCCCGAAGCAAGTTCAAAGAATCTAAGCACACACTTTATGACCTCAAAATTTTCCAAACAAACTTCTCCCATGATTAGAGAGTCATCCGCTTTGAAGATGAGCAACCGGTACTTTATTCCTTCCAACCAACACCGGTGTGAAAGACCCCAAATCACAAGCTCTCTTTATCAATCTACTAAGTCCCTCCGCCACAATCAAATACAAAAAGGGCGACAAAGGGTCCCCTTGTCTCAACCCCCGTGAGACAAGGAAATCCTTTGTGGGACTCGCATTAACCAAGATAGAACTAGTCAGTCACACTAGATACACATTCACGCATCCACTTATCCCCAAAACCCATCACTTTAAGCATGTCACAAAGAAAATTCCAATTCATCGAATCATAAGCTTTTTCAAAATCAATTTTGAGCATAAAAATTTTACTCTTTTTCTTTCTAGCTTCATCGATGACTTCACTGGCAATCAAAACCCCATCCAAAATATTCCTATCACCTACAAAAGCTGATTGGTTCTCCGAAACCACCGAATCAAGCACCTTTTTACATCTATTTGCCAACACTTTTGAAAGAATTTTTATACACACTATTGACAACGGAGATAGGCTTAAAATCATTGACATTTACCGGGTTCTTACACTTAGGAATAAGAGTGATGAAGGTCGTATTCATACCTTTACACAACTTGCCATTCTTGTGAAAGTCCGCAAACATCTTAATCATATCCTCTTTTATGATCTGCCAACATGTTTTGAAAAATTGCCCCCCAAAACCATCCGGTCCCGGGCTTTTCTCCGCTCCACACTCCCAAATAGCTTGCTTGATCTCTTTCTCCCCAAACTCCTCTTCATCTGCTTACTCAATGCTGCCTCGATATGCACCCCCCATGCATTTTCAGTCTCACTTCCTCCCTCCCCTGTTTGCTAAAATGTTTCTCGAAATGCTCCTTAATTCCTTCCTTCACCTCATTCACCTCCTCCAACCATTTCCCATTTATTTTCAGTCCATGTATCTCATTCCTTCTTCTTCTCCGGTCAACTGCCCCATGGAAAAACCGTGTGTTAGCGTCACCTTCTTGCAGCCATTTTTCTTGGTATTCTGGGTCTCAAGTTTTCTTTTTTGATAATAATTGATGGTCATTATTTGCAGATGCCGAGACTCCACTCCTTGTGCTAACCTATTCCCACCGCCCACTTCCTCACTATTTTGACCCGAAACATGCATCAATCCATCTCCATTTCCTTCTCTGTTCCTCTCGGCCCCACCTGACTCATCATTCTTGTCTCTTCCATCCCAACACATGGTCCCACCATCATCATGAAAAAATCCCACGCCATCATTACCACTTCTTCTCTCCTCTATCTCCTGTCTTCCATCCACAATTCCTACATCCTCATCGGGGGAGCTACATCCCAGTACACATTTAGGCTGAAAATTGGTACTGGGCCATTACATTCTGAATAATTTGTGTTTGGCTCCTGGGGCTAGTAAAACTTATTGTATGTAGCCCATAAGTAGTTGTTAGCTATTAGCTGACACCGGCAGACGTTGCTTCCTGCCATACAGATAAAAATAAAAAGCCAATTAACGCTCCTTGATTAAACCCAATAAACATTTAAAAAAAAAAAATCCATTCCCTCCAATTACTTGCCTACTGAGTCAGAGCTACAGTGGTTTAGTTGGTATTCTTAAAGCAAAAAAAGGACAGAGTTGCCACATACTTGATTGCAAATTCTCACAAAATTCGACATGGATTCCGACGAGGATATTGAAATCCCCAGCCTCCGACGCAATCGTCGTGGACGCTCGCCATATGCTAGCGGATGTATGAATGTTAGCCTTCTGTTCACTAACCCCCACCGACTATCTATCACCCGGAACCTCTGAAATCAATTAGGGGCTTCCAATTGAGCTGAATTTAATCTATTTCGCTTATAGTGCGGTCCGATTCAAGCGAGTGGACGATGAAATTTGAGGCCGTAGCAAACCCATCTTCCAACGGACAGAAATTCGCCGGTGGGCATGTTGTAACAGGCCCTTCTCGCCTGCCATCTGGTTTTGAATCGAGCCTAATGCCTTCTTTTCATTAATCCGTGTTGCATTTTTTCCCCCATGTGTTCAGTTCATATATATGTTCCGTAATTTGTTTCCTTTTTCTTATTGGCTGTGGTTAGAAATGGAGTTGCATGTTGAGGCTATTTTTTTGCAGTATTCCCCTGAAAATGACGTTAAAACTCTTGTTTCCAATTGTCAAAATATTCATTGATCCCCACAGTCATGCCATTATCGTAGAATTGAATTTCTTTTGTGTTTTTGTATGGTGATTCTCCTGTTAAACACAAGTAGATGATGATTTTGTTGAGAAGGATGAAGATTATGAAACAGAGGATGACATAGAAATACCGTTGCCGGTTAAGGTTGAACGATGCAGGCCCCCTATAGGTAACAATATGGAGGAGTTGTTAATCACACACCCCACCTCCCAGACATTTTCATGGCAAAAGCATGTTGTTATGACTTTTAAATTAGCGATTTGTTTGCTAAATCGTTGTATTGATTAAATACGTGTGTCAACTTATAGCAGCACCCGGTGGGCGTGGCAGTTTGGTTAGGAACACTAGACAGCGCTGCACTCCTCCTATCGTTAACTCAAATGGTTGATGCCTCTTGAGCTTTTTACGTGACCTTTTATTTTGTAAGTTTTGCTTTGGTTGAAATAACTTTGGCTTACTGGGTTTTTTTTTCCAAATAATAAATCTTGTTTAGGTCGAGTTAAGACTGAAAACCCATCTGGCCAGCGTGGTCGCATCCAACATGCTAGTGTTCCTGGTAACTAATTTGTGTTGAACAAGATGTTGATATGATGGTTTTGTGCACCAGAAAACACTTTTTTCACGGACAAAAAATGTATTTTTTTCCCCATCATTCAGAGATAACACCTGAGTTGCGGTTTAAGAGTACCACCAAGCAGGCTAGATTTGTGAACACCGTCCGATCAGGTGATTGTTAAGCATAATTAAATTACATACAATGTAGGCTATTGTATTGAAATTCTGCTGTGTGATAATCGTTTGTGTTTGATAAGAATTAAATCCTCTGCCTTGTTAGATGATGGATACAATGGGGATAAGTTAGATGATACGCCCGATGATTATGGTCCATCTTCAGGTGATGAAGACATGGGGCGGCTTGGTGTGGCACCAGCTGTGCGTGAATGTAATGGTATAGTTGTTTTTCGAAACTTACATTTTTTCCTGGGCAATATATTGTGTTGTTAACTGAATGTAATTGAACCTGAGTGTAAATTTTTAACTCCAGATACATGTGGCAAGAGGGGTAATACTAGCACGCGTAAGGCTATTGAGGTTGCATCGAGGTCTTCCTCCTGTGATACTGCGGGTGAGTTAGAATACCCTGTTCATTCATATGCTACGTAAGTGTTGAGGGGTAAGACCAGAAACACTAACTAAACTATTAAAAGTAACCTAGTCTAAGATCCGCCTCCTACTTGATGTCCAAAGCAGTACCTGTCCGAGCTTGAATACCTGAAAGGACTAGGGGTGTGTGTGTGGGGGGGGGGGGGGGGTTAGAAAGGGTTACCCGGATTGCGTATGTCAATCCGGTAAGAGACTTTAGTCAAGAGAGAGTTGGGAGCTCTCAATGTAATAGTTATGAGGAAGGTTATGATATTGGAAACTTTATCACTTCTTTCTTACCTTAAGGTGTTGGACCTTGTGTTATATTTATAGTTATCATAGGTTATGAGGTGACTCATAAGATGATGCCAAGTGTAAGGTGTGGATTCAAGGACAGCGACATTCCTTTGGCCCATGGCCCAATAGTATGTTATAGTCCAATATCGTGTATTGGGCCTGGGAGGATAAATCGGTCCTTTCCCTACCGAGAGTGCTGTTTTGCCTGTTGGGTCCGTGTAAGTCCTTAGGATAGAACTGTCTGCTTGATTGATCTATCCTCAGTTAACTCTGGATGTTCGAGCCGAGAGTCTCACGGAAGTATCTCAGTGGTGCAGTATACGTTTGGTCTTACTACAAAGGTGGCGTCCGAGAGGCTATCTCGTCCGGTCCATTGGGCATCTTTGTACTGACTCAGTCAGGTTTAGAAGTCCTTTTCCCAGCTAGCTCGGACTAGCCGTGAGGGTGTAGTGACTTTAGCGTACTAGTTGATTCACTAGGACGGACCATGCGAGGTCGGACCAGTACTGAATTGGCTATTAAACCGTGATGCGCACTAGGACACGCTCTATGGCGCCCTTAACGGATTGGACATATATCCGTATCAACATATGTCCCCTTAGTTTCCAAGTATCTTAGTAGAAGATAGTTGGGGAACTATGAGTAGAGGAACAAGTGTGTTTAGGAGTGTGTCCAAATCGTTAAATGTGAGGGAGAAAATCCCTTCTTTTTATGTCACACCATCCGTATCCGTGATTCGGGAAATTAATATATCTCTCCCCCCCCCCCCTTTCATTATACGGTCCAGGATAGGAATAATCATGGACCGTAGAAGGAAAAGGTACTTGTATCCGAGATATATCGAGATCCGAGTACGGTTTAGGATAGGAAGGAGTCCGTTGTGGAAGAGTGTGTAGGAAGTAATCCGTTGGGCCAAATATGTGAAATGATCCACTTGGGCCGATGAACAGTGATCTAAGGGGCCCAATAAGTCGTCCGTCCAGCCCATGAGTGAGGATCCTGAGACGATTTAATGGGGTACAACGTATTTTCACCACCTATGAGCCGACGCAACCATTGGATTGAAATGATCAACAGCTGGGGTGAAAAGTCGAGATATGTGACGTTTCGTCTTCCACAAGTGTCCCTTTATAAATAGATCGCAATTCTGTCATTGTCACACTTTAGCCGAATTGAATTCAAAGCACTCTTAAGCAATCCGAGCAAGTAATTATTTTCCGAGTAAACAAGGTTTCGAGTGAGTAATCAAATCTGCCGTGCAAGTCATTGTCGGAGAGCTAGCCAGGCTTCGTTGTCCGTCAACCTTTCTCTAGCTACATCAAGTAAGTAAACCTGGCTTCCTTGAAATTTCATATATCGTTTCTTCTACCCCGGATGCATGTATACTGTGTGGAATGTTCGTGCTCGTATGCAATAGATATAGGGTATTTTTTGCCAGGTGATGCGCCGAATGTTGAGTTTCAACTATCCTACTATTGCATGTGTTCCGTAGTTGTATTTATAGTATCAATTTGTGGATATGACTCGTATGCTTGCCTTGTAAATGTGCCATGTATGGTTGAATATAGCGCCAGTAGGCTTGTTGAACTTCCTGTCTGTGGCACCTTGCCTGGTAGATATTCATTTTCTAAATTATTAGTGGAAAGCCTATACAGTTCAAAGAGTTGGTTTTTCTCCTATGATTTTTTGCTTTGGTTCTAAAAACATGATATAATAAATAAGATTTTCTTTTTCTAACGCCAACGTACTTTGATGACATCCTTTAGTTCTAATTTTCGTATTTTGAACTAAATTTTCCAAAGTAACTGCCGATGATCCTTTATTTATAACTCTTATAAATGGGTTGGCCTATTAAGTACGTAAACTTCTCTATATTAGCCTTACTATAGTCATAGCTTATTATAATTTATTTTACCAGGTGCGAAAACGGCATAGAAGAAAAGAGTTGTATTACATGTTTAGAAATCAAAAATCCAAAGCAGCCGCTTCACAGCTGGATTTCGGGATTAATAAGTCAAGGATCCTTATCTTTACAAAGCCTAAAAGTCTTCATTCTATGGACAGAAGACATTCTCCACTAAGAGCTTATTACACAATTCAGATTAATAGTTCTAATTGGCACCTAGAACTCCCTTATGGCGTGGCCTTACGTGCCAAGGTAGGTGCCAATAGTTAGGAAAAATGACCCATTGGAACTCGCCGTAAGATAGGACGTTTTCGGATCATGGGACTTAATAAGATACGTAAATGAACTCTCGGACGACCACCATGTTGTTTTCTAATCTGTTTCCTTGTGCCCTAGGATGTCCGAGAGCGATAGTCAGAATCAGCACGAGGTCCTTGATTACGATGGCGGAATAGCCCAAGGATCCGAATCTGGTGCGGTAACCTCGTCCGCATCAGACGAACTAGAGTTGGAGATCCCACAAAACAACCTTCCTGCGGAGGTGAACAAGGCGGTCGTTGTGGAGGTTGTTTCATCCGGTGATTCAGATGCTGGGCAAGGGGTCCGTGGTACTGCTGTTGCTCAGAATGATGGGGTGAGTAGCCAAGGGAACATTGTGAGAACAAGGGTACGAGTCCGATCTCGGACCATCGGTAGTGGTGGCATATCAGCTGGTGGGAGTGTGCCTCGGGTGGAGCAGGAAGGCGACTCTGGTCATGAGGCAAACGATGTAGAGGTGTTTGAGGCTGGTGAGGAGGACCGTGTTGTGGCGGAAACAGGTCCAAACAACCCAAGTATATCTGGGAGACCCGAAGGTGGAGAAGAAGAGGATGAAGATGGAGAAGAAGAAGAGGATGATGACGAGGAGGAAGATGAGGAAGTCCCTCAAGCTGCTCGTCCGCAAAGACGTTCTGGGCGCCGAATTGTTTTACTCCCAGGGGTGCCCGCTCAACCTAACCCGCCACTAGTTGTTGGCCGAGGAGCTCAAGAGGCACGAACTAAATTCCCTCGTCCTGCGTCCGCCGTTGTGATAGAAGATCTGTACGGTGAGCTCAACGCGGATGGTTTGCTTCCCACCTGTCCGTCCAAGGTGAAGCGGGAAGATATTCTGGAGTGGAGACGGAAGTGGGAGATTCCCGAGTCCGTCGAGATCATGGTTCCAGAGCCCGGGCATGCCTTTTATAATTCGCCCGCTGGATACATGTGTGTGCACGAAGCGGCCTTCTCCTGTGGATGGAGGGTTCCCATCGCGTCTGAGCTGAAGCACATTCTGAACCACATTGGTATCGGTCCGAGTCAGGTTATTCCCAAATCTTTAGGAAACCTTATCTGTTTTGCTGTATTTTGCGCAAAGAAGGGGCAGTTGGTAAATTTTGAAAACTTCCGACAATTATTCAATTAGTTCGGGGAATCCCCTTTTTTATACTTTTGTAAATAGGAAATCGTATAACTTCATCTCGGACCCCATCTCTCCGCTTGGATCAAAGTGGTGGGAGAAATACATCTTTGTGCGGATGGCTTTAAAGCTTGGGGAGTCCGCGAGGAGACGGGAACAGTGGGGGTTGCCCACAAAATTTCTGAGGGAGAGCATTCCAGATTGGCGCCCTCTCCCCAAGAATGTGGCTTCGTGAGTGGCGGAGATCTACAAGAAGAATAACCCACCCACTTATCCGTTCCACGGATTGATCTGTCAGCCGCTACCATACTTGTGCGGGCTGACTGACATCATCGAGGTCGGAGGGAAGACCAACTTCTGTAAGGATCCCTAACATAGGATTTTTTTTTCATACATGATTGTTCCATAGTTGTCCGCTGTTCATGGTGTTATGGATCCGTATCTGACATTGTTTGTTCCCTCTGCAACTTACTGGTTCGAGTACATAATGTCGACCCTCCGCGAATAGAAGAAACAGCAGAGAGAGCAGCAAGCCCTCGAGCTTGCTACTGGCCAAAGGGCCAGAATTATCAATACGTCCGCGGGTTTGCCTATGGCGGACCCCAAAAATGCGGCCCTCTTTGCTGCTGAGGAGGAGCGACGAAAGAAGGCGGGTGAGGATCCGTAGGTCTTGGAGGTGCCCGAAAAGTGCAAAGGTCCTGCGACCCGCAGTACTACTGCGCCGAAGTCACCGACTGCAGGTGCTCCGAGGACATCTGGTCCCGGTGGTTCCGCTGCATCGGCACCTCCGGGTGATGTGTTGATGCGAGATGCCATCATCTCTGGCAGGAAGAGGGGTGCGACCTCGGATGCTTCTCCTGCATCAAAGAGGCAGCTCTTTTCCGCTGTTCTACCATTGTCGGACCAAGCGGCCCTCGACGCGGAGTATGAACGGACTCGTGGGCTCCCTAAGGTGGAGCGGGTCAGAGAGATCCACGAGCTGCATCAAAGGGTAAGTAACTCCTCGTGTTCTTTCTTTCTTTGGTTTTAGCTTTCGTTTTTTAGAAATACAACTGCTGACTGTGCGGATTGCTTGTAGCTCGGATGCATGATCAAGGCCATGCAGTGGAAGGCCAGTGAACGAGCCACTATTGAGGAGGACCTGCATAAGGCTTTGGCTGCATCCGCGGAGGAGGCGGAGAAGGTCAAACTGGCGGAGGCCCAATTGAAAAAGAAGGATACGCTTATTGACAAGTTGATGGCTAGCTGGCAGGAGGTAAAGTCGGACTTGGAATGGCAGGAGAACTTTATCGATAAGTCGATGAAGGCATTCCTGGAGTCCAAGGACGCGCTCCTCGAAGATCTCCAGTTCGCCGGGCTCGAAGCGGTGAAGGACTTCATGAAGTCGGATTCCTTCAAGTTCTTTATGGCGGACAAGGCCGATGCTCTTCGTCTAGAGGGGTTCTCATCCGCCATCGGCCAACTACAGGTGAAAGGGATAGTGTCTCCGAGCTTCGATTGGAAGGCGGAAGGATTGGATCCATCCGCGGATGCCGATGGAGTTGAATTCCTGGTGGAGGTCGTCCCGGATGAGCGTTTAGCGGCATGTGAGTTTGCGGAGGTGGTCACCGAGGAAGGTGAAATTGAAATCACCAATGGCGGACCTTTCCTCCCCAAATGTGTCCCGAGGGCTATAGGGAAGGTATGCTTCACGCCGTTCCATAAAAACATGAACTATCTGAAGGATTGGTACTTCATGCCTTCTCGGATCGTCGGTCATGACGCGGACTTCAACTTGTTCGAGAACATCAAGGCTTGCTTTGATGCCATTGTAGAATCACGCGCGGGCACGTCGAATGTCAATCCGTCATCCACTAATCCGCCTGCAACTCATGAATCCGGGCCAAGCCAGCCTCCCCCTCAATGAGAAGTCCGGGGTATGCCCCGTGGAAATAATGTAATCTCTGAATTCTGATCTTCTGATGGCATGGAACATTGCCAAGTACCCTGCTATTATTTCTGTTGTTGTAATATATTTTTCCGCACAATTATCTGTTACGTTTAAGATAATTCTGTCTTGTTCCGTTTATCCTTACCTGCTAATCTTGCCTGAATTATCACTACAAGAAATCCGTCATTTAGCGACGGAAGGTAGTGACGGATAGATTCCGTCGCTATTTAGCGACGAATCGCTAATTTTAGCGACAGAATGGAGACGAATTGTCGCTCAATCCGTCGCTAAATTAGCGACGGATGTGTTTCCGTCGCCAAATAGCGACGGATAAAAAAATCCGTCGTTATTTAGGGACGGATATTAAATACGTCCCTAAATAAGTTGACCGGATTAAAAAAAACAAAAAAAAATTAAAATTGATTTTAGCGACGGATTGCGATCTGTCGCTATTTAGCGACGGATTTTAGCGACGGATAGAGATCCGTCGCTAAAATCAATATACTATCGGCTTTCGTCTCCAGCAGAATCATTTCTGCGTGTTCTTCTCTTCATTTCTTCATTTGCCAAATCTCATCTTTCCGGCCAAATCTAGACCGTTCCGGCCAATTTCGGAGTCTTCTCGAAGCCTGTGGGACAAGGAGCTCGTGTGGTCAACAAATTTCATCTTTTTTCAGCTAAATCGAAGGTATTTTGGCTAAAACCCTAACTTTGCCAAATTTGGGAATTTTGTT
This sequence comes from Plantago major, assembly GCA_026545765.1. Lineage (NCBI taxonomy): Eukaryota > Viridiplantae > Streptophyta > Magnoliopsida > Lamiales > Plantaginaceae > Plantago > Plantago major. The sequence continues at coordinate 34,334,379 of CM048841.1, forward strand.
AATTTCGACTAATTTGAGCAATTGCATGTTTATTGTAAGTATGTAGTAGTTAGTTAAGCTTATATTACGTAGTGTGTTAACTTTGAGATGTTCAATTGATATATTGATTGTGAATTTGGATTTTTAGTATAATGTTAAGATGTTTGGAAGTATGTAGGGTTGTTAATTTGATATTTTCGTATATGTAGTAGGATTAGAAAGATTTAGTTGAGTGTTTTGGAACCCTTACTTGTTGTCAAAATTGGGAATTTTGTTAATTTCGACTAATTAGATCAATTGTATGTTTATGGGAGCTATAGTATACTAGCTAGTTAACTTTGTGCAATTGATATATTGATTGTGAATTTGTATTGTTAATTAGTATAATGTTAGGATGTTTGTAAGTACGTAGTAATTTTGATTCGATAAATTCGTATATATACACTAGATTATGAAGATTTAATTAAGTGTTTTGAGACTAGTTGGTGATTATATTAACGTAAAATGCATGTTATAAATCTAATAATTGTAGACGTGTCAGGCTAATCATATAATTATGAATCCCGATCGTTCATGGATGTACCGTCGCATAGTGAATGGCAGAATTCAGTCTAGTTTTGTGGAAGGGGTTGAATCCTTCATCACTTTTGCGCTTACACAAACTACTTGTTTGAGTGGGGGGAAGATGAAGTGCCCTTGCAATGCGAACAAATGTAGGAATAAACAATTTTTGCCTCCTGAAACGGTAGTGGAGCACTTGAAACGTAAGGGGTTCGTGTCTCAGTATGAGGTATGGTGTTATCATGGTGAGACACGAGCACCGTTCATGGATTATGAGCATCTCTCAAAGCGTAAAAGGAAGGAGAAAAATGTGATCGGAAGTACTCAAAATACGTCTACATCTGATGCTAATTATGATCATGAACGGATGGAGCAAATGGTGTATGATGTTGCGGGTCCAGAGTTCATGGACACCAGGGAGCCAGTAACCGAGGGGGATGTGGAGGAGCCTCCGAATCCTGCGGATCAGGTGTTCTTTGACTTGCTGGAATCAGCAAAGAAGCCGATTTATCCGGGATGTAAGCTGAGCGAGTTGTCTTTGTTGGCTCGGCTAATGAGTTGTAAGGCTAATGGCCAGCAATCTGAAGCGAGCTTCAATGAATGGGTACAAGTAATGTCGGATCTTTGTCCGGAAGAAAATCTAGTTCCCACCAACTTTTACCAGGCGAAGAAAAAGATGCGGGGGATGGGGTTGCCCATGGAAACCATAGATTGTTGTGAGGATATGTGCATGATCTATTGGGGGGAGGATAAAGATCTACTGAAGTGCAAGTTCTGTGGTAAGGACCGGTACAAGCGTTACAAGGAGGGGGCTGCAAAGAAACGTCAGAAGAAAAATCTACCACATAAGAAAATGTGGTATTTTCCTCTAGCACCTCGTTTGAAGAGGTTGTACGCTTCAAGTGCTTGTGCCGATAAAATGCGGTGGCACAAGGAGCGAGTAATCCCGGAAGAGGGTAGAATGGAGCATCCATCAGACTCACCCGCATGGAAACAGTTCGATAAGACCTACCCGGAGTTTGCAGCCGAGCCTAGAAATGTACGCTTGGGGCTTTGTACGGATGGTTTTAACTCGTTTGCAAATGACCGGAAGTACTCTTGTTGGCCAGTCATACTGACACCGTACAACCTGCCCCCCGGTGAGTGCATGAAGGAACCATTCATGTTCTTGAATGTGTTGGTGCCCGGGCCAGATGATCCGTCACAGAAGCTGGATGTGTTCTTGCAGCCCCTAATCAAGGAGCTGATTGAGTTGTGGGAAAATGGTATCCCGGCATATGATGTGTCAAAGAAGACGAACTTTACATTGAGAGCAGCATTACTGTGGACCGCGAGTGATTTTCCTGTGTACTCCATGCTATCTGGAAGGAAAACCGCGGGCTTTAATGCATGTCCACATTGTATGGAAGACACTGATGCATTTAGACTGAAGGAGAGTGGAAAGGAATGTTGGTTTGACAGTCATCGTAGATTTCTACCAAAGGACCATACATTCAGAAAGAACAAGACTCAATTCTTGAAAAATAAAGTAGTGAACAAAGGCGCCCCGAGACAACTTACTGGTGCGGAAATACTTGCGGAGATAGATAGTTTGGGTCTTATGAAAGTGACTGAAGTTGGGTCGGATAAGCATAACGAGAAAATTAGCAAAAATTGTGGATGGAAGAAGAGAAGCATCTTCTGGGACTTGCCTTATTGGAGCAGTCTTCTTATACGTCACAACTTGGATTTCATGCACATTGAGAAAAACGTGTTCGAGAACTTATTCAACACGATTTTCAACATTCCCGAAAAAACAAAGGACACCCCTAAATCTAGAGCCGAGTTGGATACATTGTGTAAAAGGCCCGAGTTGACAAAGCAGAATGATAAGGGGCAATGGCCCAAGGCATGCTACACAATTGACACTGAATCTAGGAACAAACTATTTGATGGGTGAGGGGATTGAAGTTCCCCGACAATTACGCCTCAAAGTTGGGGCGGTGTGTGGATGTGAAGAGGACAAAGATGTACGGGATGAAGAGCCACGATTGTCATGTGTTTATGGAGAGGCTTCTCCCTGTTGCATTTCGAGAAATTCTACCTAAACCTGTATGGATTGCGATCACCGAGCTGAGCTTATTTTTCAAGAATTTATGCTCAAGGGTGCTTGACGATGTAGTGTTACCAAATCTTGAAAGCAACATACCATTGATTCTATGTAAGCTCGAGCGTATCTTCCCTCCGAGCTTCTTTGATTCTATGGAGCACTTGCCGGTTCACCTCCCACATGAAGAGAGGCTTCTTTGGACGGTTCAAGATGTCGATGGATGTATCCATTCGAGAGGTGTGTAATCAAGGCAATCATTTACTTATAAAGTCTGAATTTTCCCAAGTTACATTGTGTTACAACAACATATATGCATTACAGGTACTTGGGGAAATTGAAGAGGTATGTCAGCAACAAAGGAAAGCCTGAGGGATCGATGGCCAATGCCTACGTGCGAGAGGAAGTTGCAATCTTCTGCTCCTATTACTTTGGGGACCATGTCCCGACGAAGGCATCTAGGCCGTCGAACGCAGTACATTTGAAGTTCAAGAGGATGATGACGTTTCCATTTCAATTTTTAGGGTCTCCGGGTGACCTATTGGAGAAGAAAAGACAGAATGGCTGACGGATAAGGAGCTGAAGGCAGCCACATATTATGTCCTCTCGAACTGTGCTGAAGTTGACAAATTTATGGAGATTTATGCTCGGTCAGTAGCTTTCTTACGCTAACACATAGATTTTAACTTCTAACTACTATATATATCTAATCATGTAATCGTGTCCACAGCCTTTTCAGAGAGAAGAATCCAACAATGGCAGATGACGTAATTGAACAACTGCTTCAAGAGAAGTTGGAAACAGAATTTGCAGATTGGTTCAAGGAGTACGTACGAAATCCTGTCAACAAAGTCACATGTCCTTACTTAGAATCTCTAGCAGAGGGACCAAACAGAATGGTCTCCACATTCTCATCGTACATAGTAAATGGCCTTAGGTTTAAAACAATTGAGTCTAACACCGCCATGGCCACAAGCAATTCTGGGGTGTGTGTCAGGGGGCAAGATCAAGATGCAACTGATGATTTGTATGATTTCTATGGGAACCTGAGACGAATTGTGCGACTTGAATATCCGGGGTTTCCTTTGAAAAGAACCTTTCTGTTTGATGTTGACTGGTATGATCCTACTCCAAGTGGTACGCAGAAACAGGAGCTCTATCAGATGTAGAAATTAACCATAGGAAGAGGTATCGTACTAAGTATGCATCGTTTATCTTGGCGACTCAAGCACGGCAGGTGGTGTTTATTGAATATCCAAGCCTCAAACGCGATAAGGCGGACTGGTTAGCTGCGATGCATATACAGGCCCGCTCCAGAGTAGAGTACATTGATAAGGATGATTCAATTAACAACTCGTATCAAGAAGAGGTCGATCAAACAAATGAGAAAGCCTGCATGGTCGATGATGAGTTCATAGACCTGGGTGAAGACCAATTTATAGACTTAACAATAGCCGATGAGGACGAGGGTATGTGTGTATTGTATGCTTGGTTGTTATGTGTATATATGATTAGTTGTTGATTATTATTACTTTAATATCTGTCAAATGTATATTCATGTATATTTGTGCGTTAATATCTGTCAAATGTATATTCATGTATATTTGTGCGTTAATATCTGTCAAATGTATATTCATGTATTCTTTACTAACTCATTTTTTCTTGCAATTTCTTATTTGCAGATGCCGAGCCAAAGGAAGTCGACATACCTTCCTCCCGGGTTTAGGGGTGCTAGTCCAGCGGGTTCTAGTAGTACCCCAGCTAGTCATGGTAGTCCTCTCGTTGGATACGACATTGGGGGGAGCAGCAGCCAGTCTCAGGTACCAGAGACTCCACCGGCCTACACGGCTTCTGATCCTGGTGACTACCCCTTTGACGAGTGTCCGTACATGACGTTGACGGACGGTGCTACATTTCAGGGGAAACCGGTGTTGTTCCCCAACGGTAGGAACAAGTAAGTATTATGGAGTTGTAGAACATACACTTAAGATAAATATATGTTACATGATTTTACTAATGAATATTCGTTTCTTGTTTGTCTCATTGATAACAGGTTTTGGCCTCCGGATGCCTCGGACAAACTAGGCAAAATCTTCAGGGGGAGGCGGGAGATGCCGGGACAGGGAGGCGAGAAGTGGTCAAACGTCCCGGACCGGATGAAGCACTTTTACTTCGACGAGCTGCGCGTAAGCTTAAATGTTACAATTAATGCTTTATTTGTTCTTTTAATAATTGTGTTAATGTGTGTGGTATGTTAGCCACTATATTTGTGAGTGGTATGTTAGCCACTAAGCTTGTTTTGATGTGTTAGTCACCATTTATGAACTTGTTGTGTCGTTTGAGTGGTATGTTAGCCACTGAACTTGGGTGATATGTTAGTCACCATTGTGTTAGTCAATTTAAGGACAATTTGAGTGGTACGTTAGCCACTAAGCTTTTTTGGATGTGTTAGTCACCATTTATGAACTTGTTGTGTCGTTTGAGTGGTATGTTAGTCACTGAACTTGGGTGATATGTTAGTCACCATTGTGTTAGTCAATTTTAGGACAATTTGAGTGGTATGTTAGCCACTGAATTGAATTGTTGTAGGACTACTACATTTGAGTTTCATTTGAGTGTTATATTTAAATTGTTATCTTTCTTTATACTTGTGTAATTTTTACTTTGAATGGAATTGTTGTAGAAGGACTATTTCATTCCCAATGCGCTGGTGTCTCAGTTGTACTCCGTTTTCAAGACTTTAGGGTCCGACATCTACAGGAAAATGGTCTACAAATTGAAGGAGACACGCAGGCAGCCAACTTGGGTGGGGGATGACGAGTGGGCACTGTGGTTGACGTACTGGAATGATCCCTTCGTCTAGGATCAAGCGTACAAGAACAGACAAAACCGTTTGTCTGAGCAGCATGTTGGTACGGGCACTGCCAGACATCACTATGGGTCGCGAGCTGTTGTTACAGATCACGTGATGGAGGTTAGTAAATATGTTGTTTATGACTTGGAATATGATACATAACAATTTTTAGCTTTCATTTCAATCAACTAACTACTTGTTTGCACATATGTTTTTTTAGGCCAATAGAGGACAGTCGAAGAGTGCTCTGTACCACTTCAAGAAGGCTAAGCTGAAGAATGGCATCTGGACTGACGTGAGGGCCGAGCGTATTGCAGTACGTTTCGTTCTTAAGGTTAACATGTGTATTTTAGTATTTTAAAGTGATTCCTAAAATTGCATCTCATTTCGTATGCAACCAACAATTGCAGAGTGAGGTCGAGAGCAGGATGGACGAGAGGATGATCGACGGTCATGAGCTGTCAATTGAAGAGCAAGACCAGATCTTCTTCGAGGTCAACCCAATGGACAGCAAGGGTCGAATGTATGGATTGGGAAGTTTGGGCCCTTCCATGAGTTCTGGTAGCTTCTCAGTGTCCTGTGATCAGATCGCGATCTAACCTCTACACGATGGCGAGTTAACGGGATGATGACTCTCCAACAGAAATAGTCATGCGACCAAGGCATCTTACGAGCAAGTGCTTGAGGAACAGGCTCGTATGGCCCAGCGGATGGACGCTTTGACCCAGATGTTCAGTAGCTCTTCCCAGTCTCACCCACCGCCTCCTCCCGATTATTCTTAGTTACATCAGACTTGTTATGGATAATTTGACACTATTTCACCTTATAATTCTTGTTTCGGATTATTTGTAGATAATTTATATTGTTTCGGATATATCAATGCAATTTAATTGTTTCGGGTATATTATCTATGATTATATTATGTGAAAAAATAGGTGAAACAGAAATATTAAAAAAAAAAATTTTAAAACAGTGAATTTAGCGACGGAAAAAATCCGTCGCTAAATTCACGAACTTAGGGCGAATTAGCCCGTTGACATTTAGCGACGGATTTTTTTCCGTCGCTAAATGTCAACCGAACTAAGCCGGCTTAGTGGTGGGATTTAGCGACGGAACAAATTCGTTGCTAAATCCCGTCTCTAATTAGCGACGGATACGAAATCCGTCGCCAATGCGGATGGACTGGTCAACGGATTAATCCGTCGCCAGTTCGTCGTTATTTAGTGACGGAATATCTATCTGTCGCCAATAAAAATAGTGACGACTGTTTTGGAGACGGAGGGTTATCCGTCGCTAAATCTGTCGCTAAGGATTTAGCGACGGATAATTCCGTCGCTAAAACTCGTTTTTTTTGTAGTGTATCCAACTGTTGGTTACTCGGACTTTTCTCAAATCCGTAGGATAGACATCCGTAGCAGTAAGTCAAACATCCGCAATAATTCTTATGTTCCGGCAATGAGGAACTTATCCTATCGCGGACGTATGGACAAATCCAAAGTAGTATTGCTTGCTCCTCTTAATAAGTATAAACCAATGATGATTGATCAGAACTTATAGGATTTCGGATGCGTTAGATATGTCCGTTGCGTCTACCCACTAGTGTGAGATTCTGAGTAGTCCTTCATAGACTAGCAATGATAAGTTATCGACTTATGGTGGCTCGGACTGGGCCAACAATGACTGGTTAAATTTATCCGTTGAGGGCTCTACTCGGACAATCTTTTCTGTGATTTGTAAAGTGTTTACCCATGGGCTTAGCATGACCAAAAGTGGGTAAACCCAAGTGAGCCGACGCTATCTGGCCCAGGCCCAACGTCAACACCGACTTTATTACGTGGCGGACGCTAAGTGGTTAGAGTTTTCTATAAAAAGCCACGATCTAAGTACATAAATTATACTGAAATGATCCCAGATTCTTCTTCTACTCCTTCTCCTTCTTCTATCTTGTCGTTTTGACTGGCCCACCTTTCAATACGCCCATCCTTTCCTAGTTTGGTGCAAACCCTAAATGCAGGAAAGGTGTGGGTATTGAATGATAGGCTACTCAAAAGAAACCGCCAAGGTAACCGGCTGATGAAATGATGTGTTGGTTGAGAAAAATACTTCGAGAGCCCTTTCTGTTAATCTGCCCTTAGTGGTTCAAATCTCTCTTGAATTGGTTGAAAATCCTTGACTTTTAAGAGGGTTGGAGCCTCTAAAGATGGATAGGTTGAGATCTGGTCGTTTCGACTTCCAAGGTCCATTGGAGAATTGGTGTCCGTACACACTATGCATGGGATCCGTAGAAGGATTCAAAGGTATGGTGATACTGTAAGAAATTCTACCATACTGAACCATTCTGTATTGCGCAGGCACATCAGACTCTTGGTGTTCCCGGAAGTGATGACTACGGGGAATACTTTCCTCTCGGAGGAATGTTCTCAATGGAAGGCGACGTATCTCCAGAGACTTTCCGCACAGTTAATGTATTGTAGTAGTAGATCCGGATAAAGATCTGAGGTTGTAGATTGCAAGGCAGTGTTATGTATACTCTGTTTCGCATATGAATAAAATTCATTGCTTGCTTCTTATGTCACTTGAACACTAAATGTTATTTTTACGAATTGAAAGATAGAAGTTATATTGATTTGGCGGAAATTCAATTACAACTTATGGGCTGCATGGCCAATGAAAAAAGAGTTAGCAAAAACAGAACTGTCGGAGTCCCGCGTAACAAACAGTTCAAAACTAAAAACATCCAGGCGACTAGCGAAGTTCCGTAAAACAATCCCTAAGCATAGAACTTTTGAAAGTTCCTGGCATTCCAAGTACGCTTGAGTGGGTGGCCGTGTTTGTCCTCCAATTCGTAACTTCCGTTCACTCTCGCACCGACAATCTTGTAAGGTCCTTCCCACTTAGGCTCAAGCTTCCCCACCTTGCTTAAGATATCAGCTCTTCGGAGCACCAGGTCCCCGACCTATAAATCTTTAGCTTGAATATTTTTGTTGTAGGTCCGGGCTACAGTTGCTTGATATCTGTGGATATTGGCCAATGCTTCGGTCCTCTTCTGTTCTAGCATATCTAGATCATAGATCCGAGCTTCCTGATTGGCAGAATCATGGAATTCCTAGTGGCAGTCCGTGCAGTGGTACGGTGAGCCCAGAGCACTCCGTCTATGTCATCCGCCCAACTATCCTGAGAGGTCCTCAGCCGCTTTTCCAGGATCTTAACAATTGTTTTGTTCGTGGACTCAACTTGTCCATTAGCCCGTGGGTATCCAACAGATGTGAAGCGTTGCTCAATCTTGGAAGAGGCCAACCATTCCTTGAGTCTGTTGCCCGAAAATTGAGCACCATTGTCCGATACAAGAATTCTTGGTAAGCCAAAGCGACGGCGCCAAATGTTGAGGGGTAAGACCTCAAACACTAACTAAACTATTACAAGTAACCAAGTCTAAGATCCGCCTCCTACTTGAAGTCTGAAGCAGTACCTGTCCGAGCTTGAATACCTGAAAGGACTAAGTGGGGGGGGGGGGGGGGGGGGGTTATAAAGGGTTACCCGGATTGCGTATGTCAATCCGGTAAGAAACTTTACTCAAGAGAGAGTTGGGAGCTCTCAATGTAGTTATGAGGAAGGTTATTGTTGAGGGTAAAAGTCCCCCAACCACTTAATGAATTTTCCTTGCTTTCCTTCACTCTAAGTACCTAGACCACCTTCGAGTAAGAACCACCTTGCTTGTAAGAACCAAAGAGTGAGAGCCCGTAAGAACCGTCGTACTGGTAAGAGGCGATGCATAAGGACCTGCACAAGTAGCTTGGAGGGGGGTTAGGACCCGGTTTGCCAAGCGTCAAACCAGTTAGAGACTTTACTCAAGAGAGACTGAAGATCTGCTCTGTATAATGTTCGGGATTAGCTTATGTCCGATGACTTACCTTAACATGGGGAAGTGTGCCATATTTAAAGGAAATTCTCAAAGAGGGAGGACTCCTCTGGATCGTGCCAAATGTAAGGCCCTGATCGAGCCACCAAGGCTTGTTTAGGCCCATGGCCCAATAATGATACTTAGCCCATATTATTGAGAGAGTTTTAGAGGGTGTGACATAGTCTGCCGAGGTTCAAGGTCCGGAGGGGTTGGTCCGGACGCTTGGTCCGGACCGTATTGGGCTGTCTATGGGGAAGTTCCCTAGGTTTGCCCAACTCTTCCGATTCGGACCTTATGGCTCGGACCTCCCTACTCTCTAGTGCCAATCTTCTTGGTTGCTTTTGAGATTGTCATGTTGGGTCCGAATGATCATCCGTATCAGACCTAGATGGGTCGAACCTGCAGACCTAGGGTCGGACCCAGTATCTTTTAAGTACTCTGTCCCTTTTCTAGGGAGGGTCGGACCTGAGGGCCTAGGGTCGGATCATTGTGTCTTGCGTCCTTTAGACAACTCGGGACGCCTCAGGATTCGTTCCAAGGTGCCTATGACGGATTGGACATATTTTCGTATCAACATATGTCCCCCTAGTTTCCAAGTATCTTAGTAGAAGATAGTTGTGGAACTATTGGTTGAGACCGATGAGGATGGGTCGTTCCTTCGTCCAATCCGCCTCTCGTAAGTAGAAAAAAGGTGTAATCCGTGCTTCGTAAGGTCCTTCACATAGTCTCTCCCCCCCCCCCTTTCTTTTTTACCTTTGTTGCTGTCCGAGGGATAGGGTTCGGAGTGCAACAAAGTTAAGAAAGAAAAGGGTATTTGTAAGCGAGACTAAGTGTAGACTGAGAACGTCGGCGTTGTACCTTTGGTAGGTTACGGGTTAATCCGTAGATGAGTGTCCTATCCGAACCAAACTCTCTTGTCAAGAGAAGGTCCGAAGGAAAACGTTCGAGTGGACGAGAGTCCACGTGTGGGCAAGTGATTTTTGCCTGGAAAAGTTTCGGGGCGTCTGACGGGTAGTCATCCGAGGCCTGAGTGTTGTCTTTCGCCCGAAAGTGGGGAAGTTTGTTGTATGCCTTTGTTATCGCAAAGTAAGTTTTTTGTAAAGATTTGTCATTTCACTTGGTATTATTGTACTACACCGTAGGATGATTTTTGATCTACGATTGAGATTTAATCCCGAAAAATCTTGACGGTTGGAGTTCCAGATATAGCCCTCTATAAATAGGGGCCTAAGTCGCTTTCATTCTTAACTTTTAGAGAGAAGATTTTTGTTCCTGAGCATATCCGAAGTAGTTACACCCGATCCGAAGCGAGTCAAGAGAGGTCCGTAGTGCGTGTTTCCGTGCGAAGTCAGCTACCTTCCATCCAACCATCCGAATACAAGTAAGTTTGCTTCTTTCGTTGCGTGATTCCATTTCCTTTGTTTGTTGTCTTTTCCATTAAGCTGCTCGGATGTATGCCCATGATGCGTAGGTTAGTAATAACCAATGTTTTGGCTATGTTGACTAACACCGAGTAACCATCTTACTGACTCCGAACTAACTTCGTCCGGTAGATTCGCTTTCTTGTCCCTGATTTTTAAATTTTCTCCTCCTTTTTTAATATACATAAACGGCCTCTCGGACTGCCATCTTAAAGCTTACGAAATTGCTTTCTCCTTTCCCTAGGATGTCCGAGAGTGATAGTCAGAACTGATCCGAGGCTGAGGGATATGTCTCCGACGCGTCATCTTTATCCGATAGCTTCAAGGAGATTGACATTGTTAGCGATGACGAGTCCGTAGAGCTGGAGCAATCTCCCCGTCCGAGCCGAGAAGAGCCTGAGGTAAGCTCCTTGCTTCGGTTAGTTGTTCCGGGTTCAGGGTCTCTGAAGCATCGGGATTACCTGCGAGTCTCTAATGTGCAGGGTGTTGGTGCGGCTCAAGAGACAAGCTCGCGGACTATAGGAGCTCGCCGTCCGGGCCGTGCTGGGAAGGGGCCTGAACTTCCGATAGAGATTCGATCCCTCATTTGCAACCTAGGTTATAATTTTAGGAGTAACCCTAACCGAATTCCGTTCGTTCCGGATCCGCAAGAGCCTAACATCGAGGAGGTGCATGATACCTCCGAGGCGCCTCCCGAGTTAGGTATGTTCGAAGAAGGTGTTGAGGATCGGGTCCAAGTAGCTGTTCCCCTTCGGACGGTAGTAGAGTTGGGTTTTTCATCCGAGGATGATAGAGTGGAGGAAGAGGTCCATGCTGAGGATGTTGGTTCCGAGGAGGAGGAGGAAGAAGAAATGTTGTCTGCCCATGTTTTTCGGAGGGAATCTGCTGGTCAAGCGGGTACAAGCCACCGAGGGTCTTAGGAGGGGTGAAAACGTGTTCCGGGTGAAGTTCCCTCGGGCAAGGGACGAGGTTACGCATCCTGATCCGGAGGGTGAAATGAATGAGGAAGGTACATTGCCCACATGTCCTTCAATTGTGATGGCTGAGGAGGTGGAGGAACTTCGGAGGAAATATGAGATTCCGGAGTGTGTGGAAATTCTCATTCCGGATGAGTCGCACGCTTTCTACAATCCGCCTCTGGGGTATATGTGCGTTAATGAAATAAGTCTTCATTGTGGGTGGCGGCTGCCTGTATCGTCCGAGTTTTTGGAGATTTTGAGCAGCATGGGGTTAAGTCCGCACCAAATCATCCCCAACTCACTGGGAAATTTGATGTGCTTCGGGGTGATGTGTAGATATAAGGACATCCCAGTCACGTTTGATAACTTTCGGAAGTTATTCAACGTTAGTGTAAGTAATAGAAATACTTTGTTTTATACATTCGTATGTCGCCAAGCGTATACATTTTTTGTCGATCCACTCTCTTCGTTGGGAATAAACTGGTGGAAGAGATACTTCTTCGTCCGACCCACTTTGAAACAAGGCCAATCCGAAGAGGAAAGGCCAAAGTGGCAATTTGAGAAGAAATTTTTTCGAGGCAGGCTGCCATACTGGAAACCTCTGCCTCGGAACGTCCCTTTATGGATGCAAGCTCTCCATCGGAATTAGGATCCGGAGAAATACTTCTTCCGAGGGTTGATATGCCAACCTCTTCCTTACCTGGCCGGCTTTTCAGAGCCAAGTTTCTGTGATGGAAAGAAGGACTTAAGTAAGTGTTTCTTCCGTCGGGCACGCGGTTGGTCTTCCGAGTCGGTGGTTATTTGCTTTGTTTGTAGTTATAAATTGTAAATTTCTGTTATCTTGCATCTTATTGTCATTCGGATGTGCATATTTTTGGTTCGAGTACACCATGTCCACTATGCGAGAGTTGAAGAGGAAGCAGAATGCTGCTCAGAGAAAGGAAATGGAGGAGGGTACTCGGACCTAAATTATCAAGACTTCCACTATGCTGCCAATGGAGGAGCCTCGAAATGCCGCTGCTTTCCGAGCGGAAGAGACTCGGAGGGCCGCCGTGGGCGAGCAGGCCCAGACAATACCTACCCCGGACAAGGGTAAGGTAGTTGGTTCGAAGGGGCGAAAACCTCCGAGATCGTGTCTCGGGATCCCCTTGATGGCTCGGCAGCTGCGGTGGCAAAACATTCGTCCGAAGGTCCAATCCCTCCGCCAAGAAGGCAAGGGAAAGATGAGTGATCTTGAGCTGGAGTTGGATCTCGAGGTTGCTCATTGGTCTTTGCCTCGAATCGATTGCGGAGTTGATCACTGCTCAGCGCAAGGTTTGTTCGTTTAGATTTCTGCTTGTTGTTTCAACTTTCTTTGGCTCGGAACTGTCTCTATAACTTTTTAATGTCGGTTGTTCTCAGCTTGCTGCCTCCGTTCAGGCGTGCTCCATGGTGGCTGGTCGGAGGGCCACTGTTAGAACTTAGGATCCCGGATTGGTACTTGAAACAAGATCAATAGACAATGTTGCCAACAATGTTGTTCAACATTGTCTTCAACATAGCAAACAGATGGCAGCGGATGAATACGAATGAAACTTCTATTACCAAGCCAATATATAGAAAAATATACTGGCAGCGCCTTAGGCAAAATATCTACTGACAGGAAAAGTAGATCTAATCAACTAGGTTTAATACAATCACAAACGATTGATTAAACAACCAAAACTAGCCCTAGAAGAACCAACAGTAAAAGCCATTCTAGGTCGATGTTTGAAAGAGTTATTCCAACAATGAATACTCTTAGACAAACTCTAAAGCTAGCAGAAAACAAGAAGCCTAAACTCTTTTAATAAAATCTCGATTGATCATCAAGAAAGGCTCAATGATTGCTCGGCTGAATCCTTGTATATATACTTGAGATATCGACAGCTCCCATCCAAGTCGAAAGGCAATAGGATCTCAGCAAAGGCAAATTTCCATGTTCTTGTTTTCTTCAATAATCAGCTAGAAGGAAATTCCCATATTAGTGTCTTCAACAATATATTTCCTTCTTGCTTTCTTCAACAATATTCTTGAAAGATTCTCTCTTTAGATTGCATTCCTTATGTCCAAAGCAACTCAAACTCTTTCCTTATTCCTGCAGAAATTCGAATTGATTGCTTCCAGTCCAAATCATCAATCCAATCGGCCTGCTTGTTTCTATGTTGTCTGCTGTTGTCCGTAATGTTGTTCCAACATTGTATCGGCACTATTTCGCAATGTTGCACAACATTGAAATCCTGCAGTTCACAAACAACAACAACAAACACAAACATTGAATCATGAAAGATAAGATTAACTAATCAAGTGCAACTTGCATTTTCAATCTCCCCCTTAATCTTAGTCTTTCATCAAGCAATAGCATTCCTTTGGGCTCATTGATTCCTTTTGATCCAATAAGTATGTTTGAGCCCAACTTGATATATCCTACAAAATATTCATAGAAAAACAACTACAAACATTGAACCGGTTATGTTACGAAGAAAGATTGAATTACTAAACAAAGTGCACTAAATCGCACTTTCAATCTCCCCCTTAATTCTGATCTTTCTTCACACAACCTAAAACCAGTTTGTTAGTCAAATCGAACAAGTAGGATTTAAACAAGTCAAGAGGAATCCTTTGTTGGGAACTGAAAGATAAAATTCAATCGATCAATGTTGATGGACAATGTTGAGTCAACACAGAACTCAACATTGCTGTAAATATGCACTTTCAAATTCCCTCTTATGTCTTTGTCTACTCATCTCCTTTGAACTCATCATGGGCATCATATCATACTTCTTTTGACAATTCACACTTTCGGTAGTTAGTGAATAAAGACAAACTTGCGTAGAATCGCAGTATAAGTGCAGTAAACAAAGTCGTCTGCAATGTTGACACAACATTGCAGTCAACACTGCACTATTCAATCTCCCCCTTTGTCTTTCTTCACAAAAACACACCTGAACAAACTTGTTAGAAAGCAGAATGACAAAAAGCAGGGCATGAAACTACAGAACTCCCCCTCAACATTAGACGAGAGCAATATAACAAAATAAAGTATGTTTGCTTTTTATTCAATCTCTTCTCTTCTCCCCCTTTTTGAGAAGAAAGATATCTCTCAGATTATTCAACCAAGTTCACAGAAGGAGACAAGAAGACATGCAATGAGTGCAATACTGAGTTGTGGACTATAGAACCTGCAATAAGAGCTGTGCAATGTTGTAGAATGATGTTGAAAACATTGAGTTCAACACTGGCAGCCAAGGTGATAGCAGAAGCAGGAAGAGAATTTGGATCGGCTGGAGGGCAGTAATCAGGAATAGAGGTTGGATTAGCTGAAGAGCAGTGTTAGGATAAGAGTGGATGGTCATGATGGGTGTTGTTGGGTTTGCCTTAAAAGATCCTGCAAATATATGTCAATGCTACTGAAGCGTACTGTTGTTAATAAAAGATTAAGGTTGCAAGTAAAACAGTTATCCGTCAAGTCATAGTAATTAGATAAACAGATAAACCCTAGGGAGGTTGACACTAAAAATCTTGATCTTAAATAATTACTTGAAATGCAAGAACAGGAAAGCAAAAACCCCAAACCCCAATGAAACACCTTAGACACAAACACCTCGGACTACTCCCCTAAAACACACAGAAAGGTCAGATAGAGAAGCACATATAAAAAAGAGCAAATATAAGTCAGAAAGTACTCCAAGGACAGCCAATGTTGACCAGGATGTTGGCTCAACATTGATGACAACATTGGGAAATCAGACCATTCTTAATGTAAGTCAGCCAGGAAACCAAGTCTCAAGATGTGCAGATTCGATTAACACCACTGATGCTGCAGGCAAAAACAGAAAGAGAAAGGAATACCAAAGAAACACACCCAACATTGCCTCAGAAAGTAAATTGAACAATTAACATAAGTGTGAGTGGGGGTGACCATGAGACTGTGAACCATGTCAAATAATTGGAACACATATGAATCTGCTCCAAAGCCGAAGCCTATGCGGAGTTAGGCAAACACACGTCTCATGGCATAAAGATCACTCATTTGACCACATTGGGTGAATTGGTACTCAGACAGTGAACCAGCAGCATTACGAGAATCGACACTTTTGTGCGTGTCGGTTTCCAGTACAGGCCATCAACCCTCACGACATATGACACATTGGCCACGTCGATATTTGGATAGTATTTGAAACACCTTAACACGATCCTCGACGGAAACACTTCGAGCCCTTTTTATCATAATTCATCAGATTTATTAAGCATAAAGGACAGGAGGCAACATCAAGTGTGAGTCAAGGTACGAGTAAAAATAGCCAAAAAACAGCAAAAGTGGGTTTTACATAAAGCAAACACACAAGAGACTCGATCCCTTTCAACCTTGATTTCAAATAGCCTTTCAACCCCTAAGCATCACCACTGTAAGCTACAAAGTAGGAACAACCATAGACCAGTACAGAAGCACAGTACAGAAGCACAGAAAGCACATAGACACACAAAAAAAAAAATAAATAAATAAAGAAAATCAAAAGCCAACAAAAAACACATCACTTTTCTGCAGCCAGTGTTGACTGTGATGTTGAGTCAACACTGGTTTCAACATCGAAGATCACAAAGAGCACAAATCAAGAGATCTCCTAAGACTGAAGAATCTCTCACAATTCAAAGGCTTGGTAACAATATCTGCAAGTTGATTGGTTGTATCTAAGTGTTGTATGACTATTACTTGCAGATTGACCATATCCATAAGAAAATTATACCTAATGTCTACGTGTTTCGTGCGTGAGTGCAAAACAGGCTTCTTAAAGTTATTTATGGCACTAAGGTGATCACAGAACATCAACAAGGTATCACATTGAAGACCAAAGTCATGCATCATATTTTTCACCCATATCAATTGAGTAACATAACTCCCAGATGTTACATGTTCAGATTCAACATATGAGAGTGACACATTGTTCTGTTTCTTGAAATACCATGACATTAAATTAGAATCAAGATAAAAGCAACCTCCACTAGTGTATTTTCTATCATCTAGAACACCAGCCCAATCAGAATCACTAAATCCCACTAGATTAGTGTTTGTATCACATGCATACCATAATCTAAGATTAACAGTTCTTGATATATATATGAAAAATCTTTTAAGAACAATCAGGTGTGGGATTTTAGGGTTAGACTGATACCTGGCACAAACACACACATAAAACATGATGTGAGGTATGCTGGTTGATAGATATAGAAGGCTGTGAGTCATTGTTCTGTACAGTGTTAGGTCAACATCATCTCCAACATCGATTTTGCTGAGCATAAGACCATTAGCCATAGGAGTGCTGGGTTCACCTATCATGCTCATCTCATGGGTACCGTCAGATGGAATTTCTGCCTGTGATGTTGAGCTCAATGTTGTGTCATCATTGCTGTCAGCATTGACAATTTCTCCTTGTACACCAGCTGGAGTTCTTGGTTTAGACACCTTTCGTGTTCGATGTCGGTTTTCTCGAGTAATGTCTTTAACTTTGCTCAACACCAGAATAACCTGTTTATTCTTGGGTACAGTGCCTTTCTAGATAGAGACATCAGAAGAGACAGTTTTGAAAACAGACAATGTTGATGTCAATGTTGACTCAACATTGTTTTCATTCATTAGTTTCAGCTCTTCCCAGTGATAATCTGCAGATAGATCAACTGAACCATGTAGACACAAAACATTAGTAGAAATTGATTCCTCAGGGTTAGTCCAGAAAGGTGTTTCATGGTTTTGAGAATCATCATAGTCGAAAAAGACTTCTTTTGTCAATGTTGGACTATCAATGTTGGACCAACATTGTTTCTCAACATTGTTCAGAACAGCAAATAGGGCTTTGGCATGAACTTCTGGATCATCATCTTCCTGTTCGTCATCTGAAACATCACTGAGATAAGCAAGCATAGTCTTTTTCTCTTTTCGAAGAGTGTTAGCACATTCATTCTGATAATGCCCCCATCCTTGACATTCAAAACATCTAACTTTACTAAGTTTACTAAGACTAGGGCTAAAGTTTGACACACCAGTTTTCTTTTTGAAATTTCTAGTTCCTTTTGAGTTGCTCAAAGAGCCTCTATTAGAATTCTTCCTGAATCTAAGTTTCTCAATTTTCCTAACCAAGTCATTGTAGGCTTCTTCAGTCATGTCATCAGAATCATCACTACTGCTTTTAGACTCAGTAACTTTAGCTTTAGATTTAGAGTGAAGGGACATACTAAGGATTTTCGTACCTTTTCTTTCGTTATCAATTATCTCAAAAATTTTCAAATTGTTCATCAAGGTATGAAAATCCATAGTAGCTAGATTGTGAGTGTCTTCCAAAATAGTAACTTTAGTGTCAAATTTTGAAGAGAGAGAACGTATGGCTTTAGAAATCAGTTGCTTGTTGGAAATAGCATCACCAAGAAGTTGAACATCATTAGACAAAGTCAAAAGCTTTTCAAAATAAGAATCAATGGTTTCAGCTTCTTCCATTCTTAGATTTTCAAATTTTGACCAAAGCATTCGAAGTTTAGTTTGTTTGACACTATTATCACCTTCACAATGATTAAAGTAAGTCCAAGCTTGTTTAGTCAGTGAAATTTTGAATGATTTTAAACATATGAGCATCAACATGTCCAAAAATGGCATTTAAAGCTTTTTCATTGTAAGAGCTTAAAAGAAAGTCACCTGCAGTGAAGCGTTCTTCAGGTATGGGAACAATATCTCCATCAGCATCAGGTCCTTCAGTAGGCCAGACAAATCCTTCTAGAACAGATCTCCAAGCTAGACATTCAATGGACTTGATGTATGTCCTCATCCTGATTTTCCAGTAGTGGTAGTTCGATCCATCAAGTATAGGTGGCCTGTAGACACTTGAGTTTGCAACTTCCATTGTAGTAGTACCAAATCCAGACACCAGTAGTTAGGTGGCTGGCTCTGATACCACTTGTTAGAACTTAGGATCCCGGATTGGTACTTGAAACAAGATCAGTAGACAATGTTGCCAACAATGTTGTTCAACATTGTCTTCAACATAGCAAACAGATGGCAGCGGATGAATAAGAATGAAACTTCTATTACCAAGCCAATATATAGAAAAATATACTGGCAGCGCCTTAGGCAAAATATCTACTGACAGGAAAAGTAGATCTAATCAACTAGGTTTAATACAATCACAAACGATTGATTAAACAACCAAAATTAGCCCTAGAAGAACCAACAGTAAAACCCATTCTAGGTCGATGTTTGAAAGAGTTATTCCAACAATGAATACTCTTAGACAAACTCTAAAGCTAGCAGAAAACAAGAAGCCTAAACTCTTTTAATAAAATCTCGATTGATCATCAAGAAAGGCTCAATGATTGTTCGGCTGAATCCTTGTATATATACTTGAGATATCGACAGCTCCCATCCAAGTCGAAAGGCAATAGGATCTCAGCAAAGGCAAATTTCCATGTTCTTGTTTTCTTCAATAATCAGCTAGAAGGAAATTCCCATATTAGTGTCTTCAACAATATATTTCCTTCTTGCTTTCTTCAACAATATTCTTGAAAGATTCTCTCTTTAGATTGCATTCCTTATGTCCAAAGCAACTCAAACTCTTTCCTTATTCCTGCAGAAATTCGAATTGATTGCTTCCAGTCCAAATCATCAATCCAATCGGCCTGCTTGTTTCTATGTTGTCTGCTGTTGTCCGTAATGTTGTTCCAACATTGTATCGGCACTATTTCGCAATGTTGCACAACATTGAAATCCTGCAGTTCACAAACAACAACAACAACAAACACAAACATTGAACTGAATCATGAAAGATAAGATTAACTAATCAAGTGCAACTTACATTTTCAGCCACACTAGAGGAGGACCTGGCCAAGGCTGAGGCTGCTTGGGCGGTTGAGACGTCTCGGTTGAATAGTCTGTCCGAGCGGCTGAAAAAGACTATAGCTGCCAAGAAGGAGGCCGAGTCGGAGACGGCCAAAATGAAAAGCGCCATCCTAGCGTTGGAGAGGGACTTGAAAGTTCACCAAGACAGCTTGGATGAGTTCGTTGGTGTTTCCCGGAGCTTCAAAGATATGATGCTGAGTGAGCTGCTAAAGGTCCGGACAAGGGCCGTCCAGGATTTCTTGGGCTCAGACTCCTGCAAATTCTTGCTCGAATCCAAGTATGACGAGGCTCGACAGGATGGGTTCGATGCGGCTGTGGGCCAGTTCCAGAGGAAAGGTTGGATTCCGAGTGGCTGTGACTTGGAGGCTGAAGGCGTTTCTATTTTCAAAGAGGCCGATGGCTCGGAATTTGCTCCAGAGGGTGTCTCGGATGAAGACTTGCTCCAATGCGAGTTTGTGGAGCTGGTCTGTGATGAGACAGAAGACAAGAAGTTCGACCACGGTGGTCCGTATCTTCCGCAGTTCATGCCCCGGTTGTTGATGTCTAGTGTCTTTGTTCCTTTGGAGGACCACTTGGAGCACAACCGAGACTGGTTGACTTTGCCCGGGCTTGTCCAAGGTTTCGATCGGGACTTGGACTTGATGCAACGATGCCCTGTCTTCCTGAAAGAGTGTCAGGCTCGGAGAGATAGGAGGTTGGCCCAAGAAGCCAGAGAACGGGAGCAGGCACCTCTGGAGGGGGATGTCAGAGGCCCCTCCGGAACTCAGGCTGATTCATCCGAGCGGCGGAGAGAGTGAAGGCGGGGTATGCCCCGGATCTCTGTAATTGTGAGCCTTCGGGCCTTGAGACAATGTTATTTCCTTCTTAGTCTCTGTTTTGTATAACTTGCTTTATCTATACATTTGACTCGGTATCTGTGTTATTGGTCCGGGCTCGTTGGTGGCTCGGAGCAACTTTTATTACTGGCTTGTGTTATAGCCCTTCCGAATGCATGCTTCTCCTTGCGCGTTTGAATTTGTAAAACTGATCAGTAACTCAAAGTTTTCATTGGCTCGGCTTGTTCGGATAATGTATCCGAGTCCACGAGGCCAAATTTTCTCGGACGTTAATTGCCTTAAGTAAATTCTCCCTTTGCTGGCTCGTGGGACGGTCGGACACGGTGTTCGTCCGAATCATAGCTCCAAATGTTTATTGCCTTAAGTAAATAGGAATGATTCGGAGCCGTGTCTTCAAATGTTAACCATACAGAAAAAATTGGATTTCCCAAAGCTGTAACAAGTAGGACTAGTTCGGATGTTATCATTCTACTCGGTCCGTAGGGACTTCGTCTGCCGTTCCGAATCATGTTGGCTTGTGAGAAATTGGTAAAAAAGATGATCAGTAGAAAAGTTGAGTGACTTTCTACGGGTCACAGTCGATACGGAGGTCATCATGGCAGCCTCGAGCTGACGCATCCGAACGAGTAATTCACTCAAGAAGGCCGGCAATGTGAGGGGATTTTTGGGTTGGGCCAATAGCGGCCCAAGCGTTAGGCCCAAGTCCATCGCCGGCGGTTACGGGCCACGTGGCGACTACTGATTGGTCCCTCATTTCTATATATACCCTTGGATTGTACGGCTTTTCGTCAGATCATTCCATCCCTTTTATAGTAATAAGTGGTTCGGATCCTGGGTCCGGACGTCTGACGAGTGGGTTTACACCACCGTCCCTATGCGTGATCTTGCCTCTAGAGGTTTTCCGGTGTTTCGGAAATCTCTCCGGGTCAGACCATGCTGGGAACGATGAAGTCAAGTCATTCGGATGCATGCTCCTTCGGATCCTCAGGACTATAGTCCGTACCAATGATTCGAGTCCCGGGGAAGTAGATTAGCTTGCTGGTTTCAAGGTTTTTCCAATACTTTTCAATTACTCGACTGCCTCTTCCCCGGATCGCCGGGCTAATCTTCTTTCTCCAGAGCTGTGGTTGATAGCAACAGCTTGAGCCCCGGGGGGGGGGGGGGGGGTAGATTTGCTCGATGGCTCGGGGGATCACCCAATATTAATTTCCGAGTTTCTAGCATATCCGAGTCGTTTCACTTCGAGTCTGCGTCCGGGGGACGACAAGTCGGCATGATTGGTTTGGTAGAAGCCCTTCCAGTATTCCGAGGTTCGGTGTAAGATCCGCCCGAGATGTTGGAAGGCCTTCTATCAAAGCTGTCACGTTGAGTTGTTCGTCTTCCGGATAGACGTAGGGGTCGGGGTGACTTTGAGTTGGTGTGGTTATTCTGGAAATATCCTTTCCAGTACCCCGGGATCTTGAAACGGATCAACTTTGAATATTGGGGGTGGTCGTTCGGAAATTTCTGGGCAGAACTCGTTATAGTCCGGCCCGTCTTTGATAAGTTTGGTTGTACCTTTCCCTTTTTTTCAAGTATGGAAGGCCCGAGAGGGTCTACTTACTAAGCATGGAAGGAAAAGGGGATACCGCCACTCTCTCTCGGAGGCATGTCGGATAACGTTTATTTGAGTAAGTTGTTTGGCTCGCTCTTGTGGTTCCGTGTCCGAGTAGTCCGGGTTCATCGGTAACTTCATTCCAGAATTGAAGGCTCGAGGAGGCTACTTGCAATTCTGGAAGGGAGTTCCTGATAATGCCGGTCTTGTTGGGAGTCGGATCAACGGGAGCTTCCGGAGTGACTTGGATCATTCCGATTATCCTGGTTGTCCCCTTCTAAATACTTAAGTAATTGGAGAAGGATGCACTCTAGTATCTGGTAGGAGATGATCCGGATTGTCGTGGTGACACTTGCTTGCTTCGGAATCGTTTCTTCTGTTCGGAAGTCACGAAACATTCTATCGGGATGTCTCGAGTAGCCTCGATTATCTTGGTCGCTCGCTCCTAGATACTAGTTTGTCCGAAAGGAACTCCATAATCTCTGGGAGTAAGCGATCCGAGTTGTTGTGGTGACACAAATATATCTCAGGGAGCTGAACTTGTTTTGTTGAGAGGTCAAGTTCTTCCATATTCGGAATATTCACAGTCGTAGGTTTAACTATGACAGAATCGGGTTTGTTCTGACAAACGCTTCGGAAGTACAAAATTGTTCTTCTAAAGATGGAGCTTTTGGAAGGCGCTTGTGACTCTGTAAGCTTGATCAGGGTTATTCGGGCTTTCTTTGTAACTCGGTTCTTACTTTGTTTGAATAAAATGCAATTTTGTTATAGTTCCATTGTGTTAAGCTTGCTCGGATCGGTGTGCAACTTAGACCCGAAACGAGCAGCTAGGTGACTGTCCTTGGGATTCGGTCGGGCAACGGAGTCCGAAGGACTTGGCCCGAGCACAGTGAAGATGTGTTATGGAGAGCATAGTTGTATTGACTTGACGGAAATTGAATTACAACTTGGGGGCTTCCAGGCCTGTTCATAAACACAAAAATAGATCGACAAAAAGTGGCAGTCGTTGCAGTGTTCCTTTCCTAAGCGTAGAACTTTTGGAGGTTCTTGGCATTCCAAGTTCTCTTCAAGGCTCGCCCTTGGTCGTCTTTTAGCTCAAAACTTCCATTGACTCTGGCTCCAGTAACTTTGTAAGGACCTTCCCATTTGGGCTTGAGTTTCCCAACATTGCTTAGTATATTGGCTCTTCTGAGGACTAAGTCTCTGACTTTTATATCTTTGGGGAAGACACGCTTGTTGTGGGCTTGAGCAGTCATAGCTTGGTATCGAAGGATGTTAGCCAGTGCCTTACTCCGCTTGTCTTCGAGGAGCTCCAGGTCGTAGATCCTTGCGATTTCATTGTCACCGGGTTTTACTGCTGGATCCTCTGCGTTTTCACTGCTACTTCTGAAGGAATGACTGCCTCAGATCAATAGACAAGGGAAAAAGGTGTCTCCTGTGTGGAAGTCCGAGTCGTTGTCCTATGCGCCCAAAGGACCGCGTCGAGATCATCTGCCCAACTGTCTTGGGAAGTCCTCAGCCTTTTCTCCAAAATTTTGACGATGGTCTTGTTGGTAGCTTCTACTTGACCATTAGCTTGGGGGTGGCCGACGGAAGTGAATCGTTGTTCTATTTTGAAAGACTGAAGCCACTCCTTTAGTCTTGTCCCAGAGAACTGAGCCCCATTATCCGACACTAGGACTCTTGGAAGTCCAAAGCGGCAGATGATGTTCTTCCAGATGAATGTCCGTACCCTGCTTTCAGTGATGGTCGAAACTGCCTCTGCCTCAACCCATTTAGTGAAATACTCCACTGCCACGATCAAGAACTTCTTCTGATGGGTTCCGCGTGGGAAGGGACCAACTATGTCTATGCCCCATTGATCAAATGGACATGCTATAATTGACAAAATCATAGGGTTGGTCGGGCGATGTGGTATGTTGGCATAATATTGGCAGTCTTCGCAGGAACGCGCGAAGTTGGCGGCGTTAGTGTCAAAGGTAGGCCAACAGTATCCTTGTCTTATGATCTTTTGCGCCAAGGTTCTTCCCCCGGAGTGACTTCCACAACTTCCAGCATGGATTTCCTCCATCACAGTCTTTTCTTCCTGGGGATCCAGGCATCTCATGTGGGTGCCGGTGAAGGATTTTTTGTAAAGATCATCTCCCATGATGAAGTATTTGTTGGCTTCGCATAGGATCCTCCTTGCTTCTCTAGGATCTGAAGGTAGAGAACCGTCCTTGAGATAGTGGGATATGTCAGTCATCTAGTTTCTTTTAGTGCTCAAGAGGAAGACATGTCCATTGGAGTTTGCCAAGGAGGAGTCCGTGCGGGTCATCAAGATGACACTTCTCATGTCCAGAGCTCCTAAGGCCGAGGCATACTTGGAGAGGGCATCAGCTTTTTCGTTCCATTCCCTGTGGAATTGGTCAAGAGTGAAGTCCTCAAAGTGCTCAACCTCTTTTTTGAGAAGTTCCAAGTACTTGATCATGTTAGGCCCTTTAGCGGTAAAGGACCCGGAGAACTGGGATTGCACGAGTTGTGAATCTGTGTAAGCCTTAATTCTTTTCGCCAGAAGAGCTCTCGCCATCCTTAGGCCGGTGAGGAGTGCCTCATACTCAGCCTCGTTGTTTGTTACTTTAAAGTTGAGGGTGATGGCGTATTCTAGCTTGGCTCCTTCAGGACTTTCAAGAAAAATTCCTATTCCTCCCAATCGTCCAGTAGAGGATCCGTCCACTTGTAATATCCAACAATCCTTGTCTCTCAACTTGTTCTCCACAGTGAGAGTAGGTACCTTTTCCTCCTCCTGCTTCTTGTCGAAAGATGCAGGTGTCGAAGTGTTGGATGCCTCATCTAGGAGAAACATGTTGCTCACCCTTAATGAATCGTCCATGGGTTCTTGATACTTGGTCCAAAGCTGGAGATTATTCCTGTGTGTCTCTTGGGGTCTGTTCTCTTTTGCTTTCTCTTCCTCCAAGGAGTCTTTTACTTGAGTGATCATGACGTGGCTCATATCCTCTTGCGTGCTTTCGGTTTCCCCTTCTGTTTCCTCCGGATAATCTACCAGGAAGTCGGCAAGGACTTGTGCTTTTTTGGTAGATGGAGCTTGATAACCGATATCATATTCACTTAGTTCGATCGCCCACTTGGATAAACGTCCTGACTGGTCTGGCTTACCTAGGACATGTTTGAGTGGTTCATTGGTGAGGACCACGATTCGATGAGATTTGAAGTAAGGCTTTAGTCGTCGTGCAGTGTAAACTAGCGCGAAGGCGAGCTTCTCGATCTTGACATATCTGGCCTTGGAGCCCACAAGGGCTTTGCTCAAATAGTAGATTGGTAAATGGTCGTTGCCTTGTATCCGCACCAATACAGAACTCATTGCTTCATCAGTAGTGGCCAGATAAAGGTAAAGAGGTTCGCCCTCTATTGGTTTAGACAAGAGGGGCGGTGAGAGGAGGTACTTTTTCAAATTATCCAGGGCCTCTTCACACTCCTTTGTCCACTCAAACTTGTCTCCTTTCCTTAGAATCTTGAAGAAGGGTAAATTTTTCTCGGCGGACTTGGAGATGAAACGGCTTAATGCCATCACCTTTCCCAAAAGCTTCTGAACTTCATTGATAGTTTTTGGCTGTGGTAAGTCTAGGATTGCCTTTATTTTCTCCAGATTAGCGTTGATACCTCTCTCTGTGACCATGTAGCCAAGGAAACTTCCTCCCTTTACTCCGAACGTGCACTTTTCAGGGTTCAACTTCATCCCGTATTTCCTAAGGATGGAAAAGCAATTGTTGAGATGCTCGATGTGCTCCTCTTCAGTCTTGCTTTTTACAAGCATGTCATCCACATGGACTTCCATGGTTTTGCCCAGCTCTTCTTTGAACATCTTATTTACCAGTCATTGGTATGTAGCACCTGCGTTCTTGAGGCCAAATGGCATGACCTTGAAGCAGTAGACCCCTCCTGCCGCAAAGAAGGCCGTCTTCTTGATGTCTTCCTGGGACATCTTGATTTGGTAGAAGCCTTGATATGCGTCCATAAAGCTCAGGAGTGCACATCCTGCGGTGGAATCAACTACTTGGTCTATGCGGGGTAATGGATAAGGATCTTTTGGACAAAACTTGTTGAGTCTAGTGAAGTCATTGCACATTCTCCACTTTCCCGAAGCCTTTTCGACAAGGACCACGTTACAGACCCAATTGGAATATCTGACTTCTCGATATGTCCTGCTTTCATCAACATGTCCACCTCTCTTGCTATGATAGCATCCTCAACAGGCCCAAAGTCTTTCCTCTTCTGTCGGATGTGTTTTATCGTTGGATCCATGTTCAGACGGTGAACTGCGATCCTTGGGTCTATCCCCTTAAGATCATCGGTGCTCCAGACAAAGATATCGTGATTGTCTCGAAGGCATGTGATGAGCTTCATCTCTACTTCCGTGCTCATCTCCGTTCCGATCCGAGTTGTCTTTTCCAAGTTCCCCTCAATCAACTGAACCTCTTTCAGGGCTTCATGAGGTTCTATCCTGGCAGTCTTGGGGAACTTTCCCTGAGCGACCCAACACCGATTTCTTCCTTTAGTGGGGTAAGAGCCATTGGAGGAGGGCTCCTGGGTCTCTTAGTGACCAAAAGAACGGGTACTGTGGCTCCTCTGGTTGACATGATGTAGCATTCCCAAGCTTCTCTAGCATTGCTCACTTCTTCAGCCACACCGTTCGGGGTTGGGAACTTTACCTTGTTGTGCAGGGGAGAAGCGATTGCCCTGAATTGGTTAAGTCCTGGGCGGCCCATGATCACGTTATAGTCGAAGGTGCTATCGACTACCACAAAGAGGATTGTCTCAGTCACTCTTGTCGGAAAGGTGCCCATAGAGACTTGTAGTGGTACACTTCCAATGGGATGTACTACAGATCCTCCAAAACCCACCAAAGAAGTATACACACGCCCATATTGAATTCGTCCCAAGTGCATTTGATCCACGGTCCTTTTGGAGATGACATTGGAAGAACTTCCTGTGTCGACAAGTACTTTGTTGACCTTGTAAGTGGCGATAACCAGAGAAACAACCAAAGGAACGTCGGGGTCCTTGAGATCTCCTCCACCAGACGTTGGTGGGGGGATTTCGCTATCATCAAAGGTGATGGCGTTTGTGCCCTTCAGGGCTGAAGGAGCATAGGCTCTATCGTTGTTTCTCAGGTGTTGCACGGTCCTTTCCCTTGCATTTCGACTGTCTCCCCCAGTTGGTCCTCCCGTAATGGCATTGATAACTCCGCTATAGGGGAGGTTTTCCATCTCCATATCATCGTGGTACCCTCGGTATCCTTGGGCATGATGAGGTGGGATCCCCGCTGGAGGTGGCAGTAAGGACTCTGTCGGAGGTTCCGAACCACGCTCATCCCTTCTTTGTTCATTCTTCTGGTGTCTGGAAGGTTCCTCTTCATATATAGGTTCTTTCAGCTTTCCGCTCGTTATCATCCCCTCTATTTCTGTCTTCAACTGGACACAGTCCTCCGTTGAGTGACCTTTTTGCTTATGGAACCTACAGTAGTCCTTGGAAGCTTTGTTCTTCTTGTTGCTCCTCGTAGGTTTTGGCCATTGTATATCCAAGTTTTTCTCAACGATGGAAGCCAAGATGTCGGATCTTGGTCTGTTGAGGCGAGTATACTCGGCGTATCTCCTTGGAGGAGTCCTTTCTCTGCGGAATTCCCTCTTATCCCTAAGTTCCCTTTTTTGTTCAAACTTTCCCTGACGAGGAGGAGGTTCTTGCCTTACTTGCTCTTTTCCCTTTTTGGCTCCAGCTCTTATCGGGACATTTCGTCGATACTCTTCTCCACACAAGACTCCTTCACAGATATCTTCCAAGTACTTTTCAGTTGTGATTTCTTCATTAGAAAGCTTTTTTATGAGATCATCATTGTAAGTGTTGGCATATAGGTGTCGGACCCGTTCTTTGATGCTATGAGGTTCTACTTGGCGTACTTCGGTATTGAAACGGTCAAGAAAGGTTATAAGGTCCTCATGCTCTTTCTGGATTATTCCTGCCAGGTGCTTAACTGACCTCTTTCTCTTCTTTGCTTTCTCAAATCTTTTCAGGAAGAGGGAAGCGATATCCGCACAGGACTTGATGGAACCATTAGGCAGTGAGGTCCACCAATCCATTGCTTCCCCAAAGAGTGTAGTGGAAAAGTTGAGAGCTTTCATGTTGTCATTCAGGCCGTTGGTCTCCATCTTACTTTCGTATCTAGTAAGGTGTCCCACAGGACAAGTATCTCCGTAATAGTGTTCAAGGTTTGGAATAGTGGAGTCAGGGCGTTTCCTTTCCTTCCTGATCTCGTCACATAGAGGATTGGGAGCTCTAAGAGTTACCTTCTCATGTGCCTTCACCATCTTGCTTAGAGTGGTGATTTGCATTTCTAAGGCCTTTTGTTGAAGATAAATCTGCTCAGCTATTAGCTTCTCGCCAGTCCTGGGGTTGATGGCGACATCTAGAGGAAGGTCATCAATAGGGACTATCGAGATGCTTTCCGCCACGTGATCTCTTGGCGCATGTTGTTGTGCTCCACGCCGACTGGTTCCAATTTCATCCACTCGTGGCATCACTGGACTTCTCCCTCGCTGTTCTTGAGAAGCAGCGGCCCTTCTGTTGAGAAGATTCCTTAGATCTTCCGGATGAGCTTGTTCCCCCAGCCTTTGTTGGATAGGACGATGCTCATTCCTTGATTTTGCGGTTTCAGCTTGTCTCGGAATTGCCAAAGGAGGAGTGGGTTGAGGAGGCTGGAGGTTGTTTGATCCAAGGCATCCTTGAATAGTGGTGAGTAAGAGGCCAAACTGATTCTCATTCATCCCGAACTCGCTGGGACGAATGATCTGCCCATTTGGAAGGGTAAAGTTTCTTCCTGGAGGAGGACCATGTGTTCCTGACAGAGGAACTTGTCCTTCGACCCCAAGCACCTGGGTCCTTATTGGCGGATTAGCGGCTCTTTCCTCATCTGAAGAGAGACTGGCGGTATGGCCATCGCTCGGACAATCCATCGTATCTCTTGGAGGAGTTCTTGCCACCCTGCCTCTCCTAGTGGGAGGTCTACCTCTTTGCCTTAGAGCAGGCGTGCCAATTGCAGTAGCGTTGGTTCTTGCGGACCTTCTTGTTCTTGCCATTGCTAAAGAGAACGGAACTTTTCGTAAGGTTTCCCACAGACGGCGCCAAAATGTTGAGGGTAAAAGTCCCCCAACCACTTAATGAATTTTCCTTGCTTTCCTTCACTCTAAGTACCTAGACCACCTTCGAGTAAGAACCACCTTGGTTGTAAGAACCAAAGAGTGAGAGCCTATAAGAACCGTCGTACTGGTAAGAGGCGATGCGTAAGGACCTGCACAAGTAGCTTGGAGGGGGGGGGGGTTAGGACCCGGTTTGCCAAGCGTCAAACCGGTTAGAGACTTTACTCAAGAGAGACTGAAGATCTGCTCTGTATAATGTTCGGGATTAGCTTATGTCCGATGACTTACCTTAACATGGGGAAGTGTGCCATATTTATAGGAAATTCTCAAAGAGGGAGGACTCCTCTGGATCGTGCCAAGTGTAAGTCCCTGATCGAGCCACCAAGGCTTGTTTAGGCCCATGGCCCAATAATGATACTTAGCCCATACCATTTTGGGCTTTTAGGGGTGGTTTAGTCATTATTGAGAGTGTTTTAGAGGGTGTGACATAGTCCGCCGAGGTTCAAGGTCCGGAGAGGTTGGTCCGGACGCTTGGTCCGGACCGTATTGGGCTGTCTATGGGGAAGTTCCCTAGGTTTGCCCAACTCTTCCGATTCGGACCTTATGGCTCGGACCTCCCTACTCTCTAGTGCCAGTCTACTTGGTTGCTTGTGAGATTGTCATGTTGGGTCCGAATGACCATCCGTATCGGACCTAGATGGGTCGGACCTGCAGACCCAGGGTCGGACCCAGTATCTTTTAAGTACTCTGTCCCTTTTCTAGGGAGGGTCGGACCCGGGTGGGTCGGACCTGAGGGCTTAGGGTCGGACCTATGGGTCGGATCATTGTGTCTCGGGTCCTTTAGACAACTCGGGATGCCTCAGGATTCGTTCCAAGGCGCCTATGACGGATTGGACATATTTTCGTATCAACAGTTTTGATATTGGAAACTTTATCACTTCTTTCTTACCTTAAGATCTTGGACCTTGTGCTATATTTATAGTTATCATAGGTTATGAGGTGACTCATAACATGATGCCAAGTGTAAGGTGTGGATTCAAGGACAGCGACATTCCTTTGGCCCATGGCCCAACAGTATGTTATAGTCCAATACCGTGTATTGGGCCTGAGAGGATAAATCGGTCCTTTGCCTACCGAGAGTGTTGTTCCGCCTGTTGGGTCCGTGTAAGTCCTTAGGATAGAACTGTCTGCTTGATTGATCTATCCTGAGTTAACTCTAGATGTCCGAGCCGAGAGTCTCACGGAAGTATCTCAGTGGTTCCAGTATACGTTTGGTCTTACTGCAAAGGTGGCGTCGAGAAGCTATCTCGTCCGGTCCGTTGGGCATCTTTGTACTGACTTAGTCAGGTTTAGAAGTCCTTTTCCTAGCTAGCTCGGACTAGCCGTGAGGGTGTAGTGACTTTAGCGTACTGGTTGATTCACTAGGATGGACCATGCGAGGTCGGACCAGTACTGAATTGGCTATTAAACCATGATACGCTCTAGGACACGCTCTATGGCGCCCTTAACGGATTGGACATATATCCGTATATACGAAGCCTGCTAGAAACATAGGGAAGTGATGTGAAAATCTGGCCTCTATTACTACGAAGACACTTTTGTTTAAGACACGAAGACTTCCAGAGGGGTTTATTTTGAATGTAACAGTTTAGAAGGCATATCTACACTCAAATGGATATGCTTGTACCGGTGTAAGGCAGTAGCCATGCAGAGTATCGAAGAAATGAAAAACCGTTGTTTGTGAAATATACATATTATGCAGTTGGGGTGCACCGGGTAATTATCATGGATTACATATAATGACTCTGAAAATGAGATTACTAATTAGAACTGGTCTTGGTAAAAAAAGGAATAACAACAACCACAACAAAAAATTGGAGTTTGAGTTTGCCTACAAAAGATCCAATGACAAAATATGGCCAACAATATTCAACAAAATGTAAAGGGGGCTGAAGCTTTAATTCATGAACTGAAAAGAGCAAGTCCTACTTGATATGCACCTTAGTCCAAGGCCATTGCACAAGTCGTCCAGTAGTGGTTTCCTAGCTTAAGGCATCAATGGCATCTGTATTTCTTTGACTTTGGTTCTCCCCTTGCCCGGAATCTGTGTTGTCTTGGCCTTCCTGGTGCTTTCAGTATTATTGGCGGCTGTATTCTGTCTGGCATGTTGAGATCTAGAACTGTATGTCTTTCGGTCCGTGGAACTAGGTAGATGTCTTCTGAGTAGACTGCTACGTATGTTGGGGTGAAAAACACTGGTTCGACGACTGACGAAATCGCCCACCTAGTCTTGGTGATGCATACAATTACATGTTCACATGGGAAACCTTTCACTTCCCACTAGTAGCATGTACATTTCTTGGTGTTTAGATCAACCTGCCCATTAGCAACCTACATTTTCACTGAAAAAAGGATCCAGGCCGAAGCAATATATGAGTTGATGCCATTTACTAGACTAGATAAAACTAAAAAGACAAGTGAATGAAATAGAAGAGTCATACCACAGTTTGAGTTCTCACACAAGACCTCAAAGACTCCGGGCTGGTTAGTCTGGACCATTGTCCAGTTTAGCCCAAGGTCGCGGGCTGCATTCCAACGAGCCTCCATTACGGGTGTGAATGCTCCAGTCCACGTGGCAACTTCTGCCTTCTATCAGTGAACCAGTCCATGAGTGCTTGTACCGGTGTAAGGCAGTAGCCATGCAGAATATCGAAGTCATGAAAAACCGTTGTTTGTGAAATATAAATATTATGCAGTTGGGGTGCACTATGTAATTATCACTGTCCGTATTGAATAGTGTTAGGCACAAATAAGTGTTTGCAAAACCATAATTTCGCAATCCGCAACACTATACGAAGATGGTCTGTATTTTCTAAGAAGATGGCCCAATTGATTGGGCTTGAAAGCTAATTTTAAAGTAAAAAAACTGAAATGGACTTCTCATGTTAATAAAACATCAAAATGGTCTTTCAGAGGCCCACTACCAAGAATTACGGTTAGCCCAACATCATGGATTACATATAATGACTCTGAAAATGAGTTTACTAATTGGTACTGGTCTTGGTAAAAAATGGAATAACAGCTAGCACAGCAGAAAATTGGAGTTTGAGTTTGCCTACAAAAGATCCAATGACAAAATGTGGCCAACAATATTCAACAAAATGTAAAGGGGGCTGAGGCTTTAATTCGTGAACTGAAAAGAGCAAGTCCTACTTGATATGCACCTTAGTCCATGGCCATTGCACAAGTCGTCCAGTAGTGGTTGCCTAGCTTAAGGCAACAATGGCATCTGTATTTCTTTGCCTTTGGTTCTCCCCTTGCCCGGAATCTGCGTTGTCTTGGCCTTGCTGGTGCTTTCCGTATTATTGGCGGCAGTTTCCTGTCTGTCATGTTGAGATCTAGAACTGTATGTCTTTCGGTCTGTGGAACTGGGCAGATGTCTTCTGAGTAGACTGCTGCGTATGTTGGGGTGAAAAACACTGGTTCGACGACTGAAGAAATCGCCCACCCAGTCCTTGTGATGCACACAATTGCATGTTCACATGGGAAACCTTTCACTTCCCACTGGTAGCATGTACATTTCTTAGTGTTTAGATCAACCTGCCCATTAGCAACCAACATTTTCATTGAAAAAAGGATCCAGGCCGAAGCAATATATGAGTTGATGTCATTTACTAGACTAGATACAACTAAAAAGACAAGTAAATGAAATAGAAGAGTCATACCACAGTTTGAGTTCTCACACAAGACCTCAAAGACTCCGGGCTGGTTAGTCTGGACCATTGTCAAGTTTAGCCCAAGGTCGCGGGTTGTATTCCAACGAGCCTCCATTACGGGTGTGAATGCTCCAGTCCACATGGCAGCTTCTGCCCTTCTATCAGTGAACCAGTCCACGTGTGCTTGTACCGGTGTAAGGCAGTAGCCATGTAGAGTATCGAAGACATGAAAAACCGTTGTTTGTGAAATATAAATATTATGCAGTTGGGGTGCACCGGGTAATTATCACTGTCCGTATTGAATAATATTAGGCACAAATAAGTGTTTGCAAAACAACAATTTCGCAATTTGCAACACTATACGAAGATGGCCTGTATTTTCTAAGAAGATGGCCCAATTGATTGGGCTTGAAAGCTAATGTTAAAGTAAAAAAATTGAAATGGAGTTCTCATGTTAATAAAACTTCAAAATGGTCTTTCAGAGGCCCACTACCAAAAATTACGGTTAGCCCAACATCATGGATTACATATAATGACTTTGAAAATGAGTTTACTAATTAGCACTGGTCTTAGTAAAAAAAGGAATAACAACAAGCACAGTAGAAAATTGGAGTTTGAGTTTGCCTACAAAAGATCCAATGACAAAATGTGGCCAACAATATTCAACAAAATGTAAAGGGGGTTGAGGCTTTAATTCGTAAACTGAAAAGAGCAAGTCCTACTTGATATGCACCTTAGTCCAAGGCCATTGCACAAGTCGTCCAGTAGTGGTTGCCTAGCTTAAGGCAATGATGGCATCTGTATTTCTTTGCCTTTGGTTCTCGCCTTGCCCGGAATCTGTGTTGTCTTGGCCTTCTTGGTGCTTTCCGTACTATTGGCGGCAGTATCCTGTATGGCATGTTGAGATCTAGAACTGTATGTCTTTCGGTCTGTGGAACTGGGCAGATGTCTTCTGAGTAGACTGCTGCGTATGTTGGGGTGAAAAACACTGGTTCGACGACTAATGAAATCGCCCACCCAGTCCTGGTGATGCACACAATTGCATGTTCACATGGGAAACCTTTCACTTCCCACTGGTAGCATGTACATTTCTTGGTGTTAAGATCAACCTGCCCATTAGCAACCAACATTTTCACTGAAAAAAGGATCCAGGCCGAAGCAATATATGAGTTGATGCCATTTACTAGAATAGATACAACTATAAAGATAAGTGAATGAAATAGCAGAGTCATACCACAGTTGAGTTCTTACACAAGACCTTTAAGACTCCGGGCTGGTTAGTCTGGACCATTGTCCAGTTTAGCCCAAGGTCGCGGGCTGCATTCCAACGAGCCTCCATGACAGGTGTGAATGCTCCAGTCCACGTGGCAGCTTCTGCCCTTCTATCAGGGAACTAGCCCATTAGTTGTTTCCTAGTAGCATAAAGCATTAACATTTTAGTCAGTGTTCGGGCTTCTTGAATCCAATTATTGATTCAGCTGCGTTTGATTTGAGCTCGCCATAGCGATGCACGCTTGGTGCAAAGGCCACTGCCCATTTGTCGAGAGGTAGATCTTCGAGGAAATGTGCTGCTTTGTCCAGACCCTTTTTCAAAAATTTAGCAATTGCTTGTTCATAAAGTGCTGGAGTGGGTGCATATGCTACAGCCTTTAGAAGGAAACAGAGTTTGTTTTTCCACTTGAGAGAGTATTTCTTGGCAGAATACATGGCACGCAGATTTTTCATTAGGTGGTATAGACAATAGAAGTGGAGTGGTCTTTCATAGAATTCCTTGAATGCATGCATAAGCGCCCCGCCCTGTCGGAAATGAACATGACCTCCTGTTCATGGTGGGCGTGATCCTTGAGCTTCTAAATAAACCAAGACTAGTTTTCGAAATTTTCACATGCAACAACCGCTATTGCGACTGGGAACAGCCCTGATGGAACAGAGAAAGTGCCATGAAGGATTATGCATACAAAAGTTCTATTCTCTTAATGAATGGCCGTACAGAAGTGGTGTTGTCTCTACAATACTTGTGAATAAAATATGCATACGGAAAAAACACCTACCAGAACAGTTCTATTCTCTTAATATGTAGCAACATGAAAAATGATTTTCAGAAATAGATATACACATTTAGGGCTGCGATACACATCCAACAAAACACTCCAGACTATCTAAAAATAAAAAAAGACATTGATATACACATGTCAAGAAACAATCTGCTTGGACAGTAGACACTGAACAATGGGGAGATTATGTACTACGCCTACTATAATTTGCCATACAAATTAAATAAAAGAAGACATTGATGGTTGCCATACACATGAAATAAAACACACCAGACCATATAAATAAAAAGGTATGTCATGCCCTGTTGAAACTCTATTTAGAAATTAAGAATTACTTTGTAGGTGGGAAAGAAACAAATTGCTTGGATTGTGGATTCTAAACTTTGGTGAGATTATGTAATACGATTGTCATAATTAACTGTACGGACCAAAAAAAGAATCCACATGTTATGTTTGAATGAAAATGTTTTTTGAATAGGCTTAAGCAGAGATGGACACAATGTAAATACACAAGGGGGGGTGTTTCTGGTCTACCATTGTTTCCGTCTTTTGCGGTAGCCACAAGGACCGTGCCTTTGTATCTAGACTTCATGAATGTCCCGTCAACGAAGAGCATGGGTCTACAGTACCGGAACCCTTTGAGAGAGGCGTTGTATGATATGAATATCCATTTGAACCTATTGTTGGCAGGGTCTGTTTCAAGGGAGACAACACTACCGGGATTTGTCCTGACAATGGCTTGTGAGTACCATCTCAGTTCATCAAAAGAATCATCGTAGTTCCCGAATAGGTTTGCACGTGCTGCCTCAACTCCTCTCCATATCTTTTCATACTTACTTGGCAGGCCCCAGTTGTTGAGGAGGTCACGCTGGATGTCTTTTGCTTTACAACCTGGTTTAGCTCGAACAGTTTCAGATATGATACCACCCAGAACTGCCTGGCCCAAGCGTTTAGCGTCTGTCGGCACAATCCCGAGGGTGCATTTGTGCTGCAGGTGTGCCTCCTTAATGACGAATGATTCAATAACCTTGTCAATTGCAGCACGGACAATCGAAAGGCAGCCCTGGTTGTCCCTGTTCTTGCACCGTGCTTTCACATAGAAAGAATTGTTCCTTATGTAGTCATATTGGAATCCTAGTTTTGCTGAATACTTCACTAGCTTGTCACGAAACTCCTTGACTCCTCCTTCAAACACCTGCCCAACCCCCTTGATGTAGTTAACCCAGTGTGCTGACCTGAGATGCGGAACCTCCAGCACTGGATTGAGGACTGTTACAGGAGTAATTGTAGTTGCCCCTTCCCAGTACTCTCCCTGACTCTGTCGCTCAAGACGATCTATCCGCTGTTGGGCAGCCTTAGACCGTGGCCTTTTCTAGGGGTAAACCTGTTCATCCAGTAAGTGGTCTGGGATCACTCTCTTGCCACGCAGATCGTCTTGGGAACCCTGTTCCCATTCACTTGAAGTATCCGTGTCAACTGAGACACGGCTTGCTGATGTTTCAGGATCCTGGGGTAGGCCTTTGGTTGTTTGAAAGTAGTTAGGCAGTGTGTTTTTGGTGGTTGGGCAGCTGGTGTTTGGGCTTGCCCCACTACTCGTTAGGTCCTCAGATATTTTTTTGACCCCAACATAAACAACATTCTTCCTTAGTGCTCGGCAGAGTGGCAACATGTTGTTGAATTCTGCTTGATTCGTTAGTGAACATTTTTTGCCCTTGTCAATTTCAAATGTGAATACGTTAACATGGGCTCCTATGTTAGGTACGTTTTCTGCAACTTTAAGAGACATTTGTTTAAAACCTTGCATATTATTAGCCAAAAAAGGCCAGCGAAAACACCCCCTGAAAGAACAGATTAAGCAATTTGCCTAAACAATATATCCCCAGTCAATATGCTGATTTATTTAATCAAAAACTAAAGGCTACGTAATTCAACTTATCCTACGTCGCACTATAGCTAATAAATAGTTCGAAATGAGAAAATAGTGAAAACCTACACAAGATAAAGAAAAGCTTGCTGGGAAATGAACACTAAATGGAAAAATGTGAGACAGGGCTCTCATTTTCATCTAAGTAAACCACTCGTAACACTATATCTACAGTCAATATACATCTTTTTTCAATAAAAAACTAAATGGCTACGTAAATCAACTTGTTCGACACCACATTCCACACAAGATAAAAAGCTTGGTGGAGTTTATTGGCTCGTAGTTGGACACATTTGAAACTGTATTTTACCATACTACTAGCAGATTAGTCATTAAATTCATAAAAAAATGCAGAGTCATGCTCCAGTTCAAAACACAATGTAGTTAATTAAGAGGTTAACTGGAAGCTACACATATTGGCTAAATATTGCGACAAAATGAAGACATGACATAGCAATAACCCCGCATGTAGTATTGAATTTGCAACATAAACGAGCGGACAAAGATTTCAATAGTTAATCCCATACTAGCAACATAATAAGCATTGATTTTGGAAAGGGATTGTCCCATAATTGCAAATAAGGCAAGTAATGGTCCAATTGAAAAACATATATGAAGTAAAAAAAAAAAAAAAAAAAAAAGCGGTTGGCGACAAACAAACCCTTAAACTTTGCAGCCAGTGCGGCGAAATTAGGGGTTTCGTTCGAGCTCAGCTGTACCCATGAGTCTCCGGCGATGCAGACGAGTGAGATTGCAACTTCTGAACAGTGGTTTTCCATTTTTTTTTTCCGATAAGGTTTTTCCGATTAGCGGTGTGAGTGGGATGAAGGTGTTGATATGAATGTGGCGATGGTTAATGTGGCAAGCTCATATATGGATTTTTTGAATTCTCAAAAGGAGCCTCGGCACATTTTTTTATGTGATCTGTCAGTTTTGTGGGACCTCGTGTGGCTCCTTTTGTCTGAACCATGTACAGACCCTATTTGCAATTAGAAACCTAAAAAAACATACGAAACGTAGCTATTTCCATGTGACAAAATGGGTCATGGGCCAGTACCAATTTTCAGCCTAAATGCATACTGGAATGCCATAAAGCCCATCCTCATCCACACATTCAAAGTTTTCCAGAAACAAGTCAAGCTCTTCAATATTATCAGTAAGCTTCTTAATTTTTTCCTCTATTCCTCCAATTTCGTTTCTGTTCCACTCCTTCAGTTTTGCTTTCACCTTTTTTAGTTTCTCCTTCATCACAAAGCATCCCCAACCCCTTATTGCTTTACAATCTTCAGAAAGTCGGTCTCCCTCACCCAACTATTTACAAACCAGAAGGGTTTAGGTCCCCAATCCTTACCTCCATCCTTGAGCATAATCGCCACATGATCAGACATTCGTTTTTTCAAACCGACTTGCACCAAGTCCGGCCATTGCAACAACCATTTTTCAGAGAGCAAAAATCTATCCAACCGGCTACAACTCGCACCATTATCCCGGTACCAAGTATATTTCCTCCGTGCCATTGGTAAGTCGAACAAATTCGTTCTCCTAATGAATTTGTTGAAATCATGCATTCTCTTCTTATCACTTCCATTTGCCTTTCCTTTCTTTTCGTCCTCCTGGCGAATGGTGTTGAAATCACCGCACAAACACCACCTCCCTTCCATATCACTGCTGACTTTTTTCACTAAAGTCTCCCATAATTCTCTCTTGTCCAACAGCTTGCAAGGTGCATAGATATTACAAATTTTAACCTCCACTCCCTTCCATTTCCCCTTCACGCCCAGCACCCCCGATTCACCCCACAACTCCTCCTTGACAAAAACATCCCTATTCCACATGCACAGAAGTCCTCCCGACATTCCATTAGAGCCCGAGAACACCCACTCCACATTCTCACTTCCCCATAACCTCACCACAAGGTCTCTACAAATCGCCTCTTGTTTAATTTCTTGAATGCATAAGAAATCAATTTTTTCCTTTGTCACCAACTCCTTAATTTCATGCTTATTCACCTTACCCCCCAAACCTCTGATGTTATAGCTAAGGAGCTTCATTATCCACTTATGTTTTTACCAACACCCTTTCCTTCCTCCAGTTTGTCTATTGCCACTCTATCCCTATCTTCCCATTCTTTAAAAACCTTCCACACTTTTTCTCCTTGTGCTACATTGATAAATCCCAGTTCAATTACTTTATCCACACTCCCTTTAGCCTCCACTGCACTCGATTTTCTTTCCAAAAGAAGATTACAAGACAAAATTTGACTATCAGAAACAATATCACCTCCATCCAATTCAACTTTCTTGTTATTTGGTTTTCTACCCCTTTTTGCTTTAGGTTTTCCTCTCCGCACACCTACTACCTCCTTCTCTCCACTTCCCACTTCCTGGATAAAATCCCTCCACTCCACGCATCTAGATTTCTGAAGTTCTGAGTTATTAATGATCTTCTTCACTTTCCTGTATCTCGATTTCCTCCCTTGCACCTTCATCACCCTATCAATTATTGTTCACAACTTGAAAGGATCTGAATCCTCATCATTCATGTCCTCGTCCTCACCCACCCCCCTGACAAACTGATCCACCTTCTCAGCTTCCTCATTTGGTACCGACCCGAATTGGATTTTTCCCAGTCCCTCCATTCAACTATGATTTTCCAGTGGCTTAACCACATTCCATGACACATTTTCCTCATGCACATCACTATTTCGGCCCAATGCATCCAACTTGGACCCATCACTAATGTTCTCCTTGTTTCGCTCAATCAGCCCATCATCTCCAATTTCTTCTTGTTTCGCTCAATCAGCCCATCATCTCCAAGTTCTTCACTAGATGACTATACAAGTTTTCGAAATTTTAAGAAACATTACATGAAAAAGAAAAAATATGTATCGATAAAGTATATCTTAAAGAAAACAAAAAATTAATTTCAATAACACAAAATCTTGGAATATACCTGCATTAGCGAGTGACTTAAGAGACCGACTGATGTCTTTAAGAATATGTATAATATTTTAAACAATATCACTGATATTTTATTAGTGAACATATCATGTCATTTTTATGTAGATGTATATAGTAAGTCTCGTGAGAGACGGGTATGATTTTATTCATTACAATCCCGACCCTGTGATCGGATACAAAAGTTCGGATCAGGATTGGGATACCCTATTGATGTGCTCACATTAATACTCTTTTGAAAAAGAAAAAGTAACTAAAGCAGTGTTGAGAAACAAGCCTTACCTATGAGATCGTTCTCCAGGAGTAACAAGCCTTAACTACTCTTTTACATGCTTTTAGACCCTCGTTTTTTGCCCAAGACTCAATGTTCGTATCATATTTTGGCCAATTACCAACTTCTTGTGTATTTTGTAGGTCATGATCATGTTTTTGAGGAATTGCACGATTTCGGGTACCAAAACGTCATATTTGGGTGAAATCGGGGAAGTTAAGCAAAAACGCTGAACTGGCCGTTGCACTAAGTTTGAGGCGTCGAAACATGTCATGTGACCAACCAATTTGAAGATAATTGAAGATTCTACAACATTGTAGAAGACCATTTTTCGAGAAAACGAAGTTACGAAGTCCGAAATCGAAGAAAATAGATTCAAACCTGCAGAAATCGAAGCCTGGCGGTCGACAGTCGACCACAGAAGCCTCTCTGCGGTCCACTGTCGACCGCAGTGAACAGAAGATTCTGGAAAAAGGCCTTTTCCTAGCCTGTCAGGCTATAACCTGCCTTTCTAACCTTCCTTATTTATCAATGGCGACCAGAGCATGGATTTTCAAGTATAAATATGTTGGTCCCTTAGACAACAAGGTTAAAGTCGAGAAGGGGGGGGGGGGGGGTGAATAGACTTGAAAAACTTATTGTTATCTAACATGGTTTCTCAGCAAGGTGAGCTTTCTGATGCTTATACTAGTTCAGATAGCGGAAGTCTTTAATACAATTAAGTGCAGTCAGAAAGCTTGTAATAGATAAAATGATAAAGTAATGTAAAGCTTTGTTGAAAGGTAAAGTGCAAATAGTTTATAGTGGTATATAAAGGTGGCGTAATCCTTCAACTAATCCACTTCGCCCTTGGTAGGACTTGAATTCACTATGTAAGGTTTCTGAGATCCGTTACAAAAGCACTACACTAGCCAAATCCCTTTCCCTCCTAAGTTCCCAACTCAGGATTCTTTGAATCCTCTTTCCTTAGCTAATCCAAGCTAAGTACTTCGATTCCCAAGAGACTTTCCTTAGCTAACCCAAGCTAAGTAATCACTCTCTTGTTGTTAAACTCCGAGGAATATTCCTTGGCTTTCTTAGCACAAGTACTTCATGTATCCTCACGCCTGTTTGTTGTTTGGATGTAGTGGTTTGTTCTAGGCAGTGATCACCTTGATAACAATGTTTCAGTTATCTCAGTAATCAAAGAAACTCAACTATAATCCTATATTTCAAGGACTAAGTCTAGTGTTTCTGAGTTCCAAGACTTTGTCTTTGTTCAGAGGAAAGAACTAACACTTGGTATAAACACAAGTATGTTCTACTTCTTCACAAATAGCTAATCAAATCTTGTTGGAGTTGTGGGCACTTAGTGAACCAGAAGAAATTTGAGTCGCAACTTCGAATGCAAGAGCTTTCTGAGAGAGTTCTTGATTGCTTAAGAGATTTCTTCAAGTGATTCTGTATCAGTTGTGAGCTTGAGTGATTTTCAATGCTTGTGTGTAACTCCGTTGGCGTGTATATGTACCCATCAATGGAGCCCTTTGAAATACTATCCGTTGAATAGACATTTTCAATTTTGACTAGATGTCACTATCATAGTACATTCGACCTTTGTCTCTTTGTGTCAAGCAAGCAGGCTTTTCTGAGAGGAGTCTGATATAGAATTAAATGCATTTGTACTATTGGACTTTTAACCACAACGGTCAGATAACTTCTCAACAGATAGGAGATTCAGAAACCTCTTTGCTATTGCATTGCTATCACCTCTTCAGATACCTTTCAGAAACCTTGAGAATTTGGTCGCAACTTGATGGTTTCTGAATGGTTGCTTTCTGAGAGTTGTTGCCTTTCTGATCAAGATAAACTTATGTAGTTTACTTGAGTCTTCATGTCTTCAGTAGTCTTCCTTGCTGAGTGGTCTTCAAATCTCCGAAAGATAAAATTAAAATTACATCAGAGACCTAACTCCTATACAAGTGACTATTCTATCATACTAAGTAATGTTCTTCCTTTACAATGTCCTCTAATAACCTATGGACTTAGGAATACTAATCACCTTTCTGAGCTATGTAGACATGTTAGATTGCTCATCAAAATCTAAAGTAAATCCGAACAAAATAAGACCCTTGGGATCTCATAATCATTCACCGCTCACAAAGCAGCTCTCCTGAGAGAGAACCAGTCCTCGGGGAAGTGAAACCCCAAAACTGCTGGCCGTCAGGCACCTAGAAGGAGGAAACCCTAGAAGCAGCACGAAGACATCAGAGACTAAGCTTCTTCTTTCTTTCTTTCATTTTTCTTTTCAATTTATGTCTGTATTAGAATATTATGAGTAGCTAACTTTCTCTTGTAAAGGCGAACCGCCGAAACTCTGTTGTTGCTACTTCTTTATATGTTGTGTTATATTAATGGAATAGTTATTAGACGTAATTCGTATTATAGAACTCTATATATCCTTCGTGGTGTGATGTTCTGCTGAGTGCCACAGTAGTTTCATTGAACTGAGTAGGGGTACTCGTGCCGACTGCGCCTTGACACCATAGTATTATGCCATGCTGTCATTAAAGGTAGTCGCGTACGATTTTAACTAGGAAGTTGGGAGTAGCATATCTAGACGGAGGTCGGGGGTCCTTTACATCTTCTCACCATCGATTTTGTGCATGCTGGTTTGGTATACATGCCATCAAACCTTACGTACATGTAGCTTTTTAGGGCCACGCCGGTATGTGGGTAGTATCTGTAACATGCCCAACACGAAAACGGTGATCACAAGGACCACAGATCCACTCCGAGACCTTTGTACCTTTGCTTTTTTCGGTACTTTCTTTTCTATTTTTTCTCGAGCAAGAGCTAGTGATTATCAGCATCGGTAAT
Source organism: Plantago major (assembly GCA_026545765.1). Classification (NCBI taxonomy): domain Eukaryota; kingdom Viridiplantae; phylum Streptophyta; class Magnoliopsida; order Lamiales; family Plantaginaceae; genus Plantago; species Plantago major. The sequence goes on from CM048841.1 coordinate 34,377,438, forward strand.
AAACAGTAGGGCCAACATGGTTACCTTTCGATGATGATCATCATCAACTTCTCCCCCAAACCAATTTCTCGAACTGGGGTCATGGTTTCTTATCTTCTTTCCCCCAAACCAATTCTCGATCATGATCGAAACATGATTCTCCTCCATTCTTTGGAACTCGTTGCTTCGTTTCTTCATTCAAGCTCGGCGGTAGGTTGCTGTCACCACTTAAGTAATGCAAGTATAGGATATATGGTGGAGTTTCATAAGGGCTCAAAAAAGCTTTCAGCGGGGTTAGCGAAAGGTATAGAAAAGGGTTCAGAAAGGTGAGTACCACTAATCATATTCATGCTGCTAACAAATAAAGACCCAAGGGTAGTAGTCTTACACGGTTGCACACAGGACTTCAATTAGAGCAGCAAGTAGACTCACTCATCAAAGTTGCATGGGTCGGATTCAGTCAGAGCATATATTCAGCAAGCAGCAAAGCAAGAAAACATATCCACAGCCCCTCATCTCAGTTATGGCTCACACTTGGTACTCTCCCACATATCAAAACATTTTTCAACAAGTAGAAGACCTTAAACGTAATAGATAAGACCAAAACATAACTTAAAATGCAAATTACTAAGTGCGACTATTTAAGGTTATTACAGAACGAATAGTTAAGCAGGTAGCAATCAAATCAAATTCTTCCCCCAAACCTAGGTAAGAGCAGATAGAAAACTAGGAAAGTAAAAAGAAAAAGAAAAGATACTCTCCTCTCGGTGCTACGTTCTCCAGTCCAGATGGTGCTTCAGGATGAGGATTCTCCCAGAGGCGGTGGAGGATAAAATCCTTGATAGCCTTGGTAGTATAGCGATGAATTGACGTCGGGTGGTGGATAGAGCTGCGGTGGTGGGTAATAAGGTGGATACTCATAGCGACCATACCCGTCAATATTCTCTTGCCGGAATGCGAACTGCTCATAACGGTGTAGGTGGGTAACATGATCGTTCCACTCCGACCTCCGGCTTATTCCGTTCATCTCATCTCGCCTTTGTGCATTCCCTTGGCTTTTCATCTGATAGTTGTTCACAAATTCGTTGAATGAATTCATGTCAAAAGCACCTTGCGGCTGATCCGCTACTCCTCTTCTTCTATGTTCGGCCTTGGCAGCCTTCTCGTCGATCTTAAGGAGGTGGATAGTTCTGTCTTCATCAAAAGGTTCAATGAGTCGAGCGAATGATGACGGGGCAATCTAAAAGTACATCCTCCGGCTTTTTATCCTTCAATTGGAAGTACTTCGCGTAGAACTCCCGGACTATCTCTATGTCGTATCCTCGGAGAATGGAAGTGAAAGTTCCCCAAGCATAGAGGCTCAAAACTTCATGATCCAATTAAGGGCCGGGTTCATTCCCCATTCGATCACTATTTTCCTCCCGGGAATCTCCCCTCGGTCGCTAGTAACCAATAGCCAACTCCGAGCCTTGCTTGAGAGGGTCGTTGATGCCACCTTCTTCCCTTTCTTTGCTCTCTTAGTACTTGGTTCACCTACATCTTTTCCTCATTTGGTTCTTCCCATTGTACCTAGGCCAAAAAAGTGTGTGAGATAGCATGTTTGGAGTTAAATCAATTCTAAGACTTACATGCAAATCCAATGGGGTTTATTCTCCCCCAAACCTAATGTGTGGCACAAGTTGTATGCAAAATTATAGCTTGTAATAAGATCAATTGCCACTTCAAAATAATGCAAGAACTAGGCATGCAACTCAAGTTTTCAAGTTGTGTCAAGCATTAGGTTGAAAGGCAAATTGTAAGGTAGTCTCCATCCTATGAGTATATGATGACACAAACATGTTTTCTAAGCATACTTCAACAAGTTACTACCATGTAAGCAAGTAATCGAGGGAGAAAGGGGTCGACAAAGGATTTTGTTCTATTGGGACATTTTATCGAACACTTGGTAGGCAAGAACAAAAAAACCTTCAACTTCTCAAATGATTCGTCAAATCTCCATCAAGCAAGTATTAATGTAGTGAATACTAAAAGTAAGCATGTATCCACATAACTCAAGCATCAACAAATCAATCAAATGAAGCACATAATTGCTAAGCACCAAAGAAGCAAGAAGAAAGTGCAAGCAAAGAGTTGAATGATAAAGATATTGAATTGAAGATGTAATGAGGACAATAATAAGTAGAGATTACTTACTTGATATTGATGATGGATGGGCAAGCTAATAATGCAATGGGGATGATAGAATTGAAGAGCAAGTGAAGAATTATGGAAGAAAAATGAAGTGGGGAGAAGGAAAAACGTTTTGGGGGTTTAAAAGGGGGCACTGGCGACCGCAGTGAGGCTTCTCCTCACTGCCCCTCTGACGCGCTAAGACGCGCGTTTTTCAATTCTTTTTGGTTTTTTCATTTTTTTCAAAAAGCAATCATAATAAATAAGAAATTTTGAAAAGTTTTTCGAAAAATAATTTTGGCACAGAAAACGAGAAAAAGACGAAAATCAAAAATGCGAATGCAAATGCGTAAAAGTAAACGTGACCTTGGGTTGCCTCCCAAGAAGTGCTTGTTTAAGGTCTTATAGCTCCACCCTTGGTTGTTGATGACTCAGTTGCCGGGGTAAGACCCCCGTTCTCCATTGGTGCAAGTAGTCAACCAACCTTCCATGGAACTCGGGTCGGTATTCCGATCCTTCACTCCCATGTTAAATCGGTCACCTTACCTTGTAAACTCGAACTTGTAGAGGGTGCTTCCTTTGTTCTTGAGTCGGTTTCTAAAACCCTTGTCATCCTTGAAGTTCTCGTAGAATAGCCCCTCGTTTCCCAATTTCCATCTTCTGGTCATCCACTTGTCCGATAGATCTTATAGGGTTTGTTCTCCTTGTCTCTAGGATCCGAAAACTGGAAGTGAATCTCATGCGAATAGAAATAGTTCTTATCTATTTCCTTCATCTTCGTCAGTGCCTCTTGAAATTCCCCAGGTGGTTGATCCTTCTTTCTCCTTGGCAATCTTTGAGCTACAAGCTTCCCCTTCTTTAGGTGCGACCTTCCGATGGACAACTCTACGTCACTCTGCAGTCCATTAACAAACATAGAAACCTTTCTGCCAGTTATATCAATAATGGTGTTAGTCATTATCTATGTTTTAAAATCCACAACCGGAGGTTGAGCTGGCCACCCTCCAAAAAAGGTTCAACCGGGTCGGACCGGTTCACCCGGATAGAGCCGGTATGACGTCATTTTAATATATATATATATATATATATATATATATATATATATATATATATACATATATACATACATACATATATATGTACATACATATGTACATATATATATGTACATATATATGTAGATGTATATGTACATATATAGATGTATATGTATATGTATATGTATATGTACATGTATATATATATATATATATATCCCAAATTATTGATATTAAATTAAAAGGTTCCAAACATAGATAGATCATAGTATAATAGAAATGAGTCCAATGACATAAACATAAAGAGTCACAACTTCAAATCATCATAAAAATGGCATCAAGCCATCAAGTCATCCACATTAAAAGGGGCAATTACATATAGGCCCCCTGTTAGATTTTTATCTTGCAGATGACTACAACTTAGTTCAACAATTACATGCAAATCCTACTCGATACAAAACAATTACATCTAGGTCCACGAATTTGACTTTTCGCGAACTTAAGCCAGGAAAAACCATATTTGCCCCTGTTCCAATTTCAGCTTTTCAAAATCACCAAACAGCCTTACCTAATGACTAATCACGTGAGAAGCACGTGAGGACTTCAATGTAATTGAATTAGATTTATCAAGTAGTCACTTGTAATAATTTATATACCGTTTTTTTCAAAAAAACTAGACTTGGTGGTAAAATATGAAGAAAGAAGAAGATTATGAAGAAACTGCCTGCTCCAGAAAGAAGATTAAGAAGAAAGAAGAAGAAGAAAGAAGAAGATTAAGAAGAAAGAAGAGATCGATCGATCGAATCAGATGAGAAAGAAGCCAATTTAATCACAAATTGGAGCAGGCCATGCTGCATCCATTCATCCCCTCCACCACCGCCTACTCCACCTTCACCACCACCTACGCCCTCCCCTCCACCTTCACCAACACCTCCGCCCTGATCCATTGGCCATGGCCATGGCAGATCTGGAATGGAGCTTCCAGATCCGGAATGGAAGCTCCGTGGTGGAGCTTCCATAGTGGTTCTGGCCATGGCAGATCTGGAATGGTGGTTCCGGCCGTGGTGGAGCTTCCATCAAGAAGCTTCCATTGAAGTCAGCCGTGGAAGAAGATTTTGCCAATCCGTGGTGGAGCTTCCATGGTGGTTCCGTGGTGGAGCTTCCATCAAGAAGCTTCCATTGAAGTCAGCCATGGAAGAAGATTTTGCCAATCCGTGGTGGAGCTTCCATCAAGAAGCTTCCATCAATCTAGCGAGCAGGAATAGATTTTGCCAATCTGTTTGTTTTGATGTTTTTGTTTTGACAAGTTTAATCTCATTCGATTCTATCAGACAATTAATTACTGTTCGGTTTTATGCTATTATCACAGATTTTGTTTAAAAAAATTTTTTTAGAAAGAATTGGTAAGGATCTGTTTGGTTTGTAAATAAGCTGATAGCTGACTTAAGCTGGTCAACACAAAAACGAATTAATGGACCTAGATGTAATTGTTGAACTAGATGGTAGTCATCTGTTACAGAGGCGTCTAGCAGGGGTGGTGTATGTAATTTTCCCACATTTAAAATCATAAAAGTCTACAAACAATTCATGATATAAGAGAGTCCCAAAGATCAAACTCAACAATAATACGAGAGTTCAACATCATCGTTCTCATTTGTTGCAACATTTTCCGCATTTCCTAAATACAAAAGATATAGATTATATAATGACTAACAAAATGAATAACTAATAAATAGAACTAATAAATAGTCGTGAGGGAAGCTATTGTTTTCGTAAAGGAAGTAATGGTAGTGATTATGGTTTAGAATGTTTCTTTTGATTGGTGGTCATGGGTACCTTTGTAAAGCTATAAGTTTGATGTAATTATTAGTACCTCGAGTATCTCTTATGCTCATGTAAACGTTTGTTATTCATAATGATATTATTTTGTCGTTTCAAAAAAAAAAAACATGGATTTTATGTTTGATTTGCATTATAAAGTATAAACCCAATGGAAAACTCAAAATATACATAACAATTAACTAGTACCTCTCAATGGAAGGGATTTTAAGGTTTTTTGGGGTTTTTTGCAAAAGCAGCCCTTAATTTTTTTTTTAAAATAACGCCCTAGACCCTCACGACTCGACTAGAAGAAAAAAAAAGATGCCCTTTTTTTTCTTTGTGCCTGTATTTTTTATTCTTGGACTATATCAATTAAATATATTTTATTAAATACTTTTTTTCCTAATTTAGCACGTGATGGGGTTCAGCTGCAAAAAAAAAAAAAAAAAAAAAAAGGCCCAACCCGATTTTGGGCCGAGTTTGCCGGTTTTGGGGGCAGCGTCTTAAGGCCGGTTTTTTTAGCCCTATTTGGGCCGTTAAATGCCGGTTTAGCGGTCTAACCGGTCGGATCGGACAGAATTTTAAAACACAGGTCATTATCATAATGGGCATTCCCAGATATAAGCTTCTATTGTTGTTATTCTCGTAGTCGACTACCAGCAGGTCCACCGGGATTATGAGGGTACCTACTTTGATGAGCACGTTTCTAACCATTCAATAGTTCTTTACTATGCTCATGCCGACGTCATAGGACATGCCACAAGTGTCGGACTTTCCTATTAACCTGAGTCTCTTGTACATCTCTAAGGGGATAACATTAACATCGGATTCCAGGTCTAGAGTTCCTACAACCATCCCGCCCCCTATGTTGACTGTAATTTGAAATGCTAAGGGATTGATCTCCCTCCTGGGGATATTAGTTTGGAAGTAGGGGTTTTCTTTCCTCTTATTCCTCCTGAAATTCTCCATTTGGTTCTTTTCCCCGTAGAGGTACTTGCACAATCTCAAGGAGTCACCTTCTATATGCAATTCGCTAGATAAGGTAAAGTTAAAGCGAGAGTTAGAAAGCTTATCGATGAGCTTTTCAGAAGTCCGTATGTCTTCTGCATCCCTCCGCTTTGTAGTTTCCTCCTCATCTTCGCATTCGTCGTCTTCTTCTTTCTCCTCATCATGTTGCTCTAGAAGTATCATCAGCCTTTCTGTTATGTTTACCAGGCTTCCTTTCACTTCTTCTACCTTCTCGTTGATCCTGCAGAGCACTTCGTCCACTCTTTCAATAAATGCCTCCACCTTGTCGTCCCTTTCCTTCTACTTCTCCATAAACTCCCTTACCGTTCACAGCTCCTTAATGATGAAGTGGATTGTTCCTTCCAAAAGCGGTGATTCGTGCTGAGCTGGTGCGGTTACCCTTATCGGTGTTATGGGGGTAAGAGGTCGACTCCAGTGTTGCCTAACTTCATGCCATGTCCGGTCTGACGGAGGGGTTCGGTTTGATGATGGTTCACCAGCTTTGATGTAGTTTGCCTCCTCTGACGGTTCCTTGTGTCCATCTTCTCCTTCGGACTCTCTCTTAGATAGTTCGGCTTCTATATCATCCAGACTCTTTGTGATTATTTTCCACGGAACCTCCTCGACAGCACGAACTTCCTTAGATCGTACACTCCTTCCTCGTCCTTGACTACCAAGGCTATCAAGGATTTTATCCTCCACCACCTCCTGGAGAATCTTCGTCCTGAACCACCATCTGGATTGGAAAAAACAGCACCGAGAGGGGAGTATCTTTTCGTTTTCTCTTTACTTTCCTAGTTTCCTATCTGCTCTTAGCTAGGTTTGGGGGAGGAATTTGGCTATTACTTGCTCGGTCTATAATGACTTTAAATACTCGCACTTAGTAGTTTGAATTTAATTTATGCTTATTTGCTACGTATAAGGTATTTTACTTGTTGAAAAATGTTTTGATCTGTGGGAGAATAACGAGTATGAGCCATATAAGATGAGGGGATGTGGATTTGTTTTCTTGCTTTGCTGCTTGCTATTTGCTCTGACCAAATCCGACCCATGCTACTTTGATGAGTGAGTTTACTTGCTACTCTAATCGAAGTCCTGTGTGCAACCGTGTGAACATTGCTACCCTTGAGTCTTTAGTTGTCAGTAGTAAGAATATGATTTGTAGTACTCACCTTTTTGAATCCTTTTTCTATACCTTTCGCTAACCCCACCGAAAGCTTTTAAACCCTTATGAAACTCCACCATATATCCTATACATGCTTTACTTAAGCGGTGACAGCAACCTACCGCCGAGCTTGAACGAAGAAACGAAGCAACGAGTTCCAAAGAATGAAGGAGAATCATGTTTTGATCATGATAGAGAATTGGTTTTGGGGAAAGTAGAGAAGAAAACCCTAACCCCAGTTCGAGAAATTGGTTTGGGGGATGTTGAGGGTGTAACTCCCCAACTACTTAGATTTTAATCAACTCCACTAATGGGTGCCAAGGTAAGAAGCTCCTTGCTAGGTAAGGACCAAGGCGTAAGAACCAGCGACCAACTGCTTCGGTAAGGACCTGCACACTTGAGTGGGGGGGGGGGGTGTTAGTGCCCGGTTTGCTAAATGTCAAACCGGGATGAGACTTTACTCGAGAGTGACTGAAAATCAACTCTGTATAATACTCGGGATTGGGATCGTGAAGTGACTTACTTGTTCTTGTGGGGATGTGTGCCTTATTTATAGGCTATCATCAAAATGGAAGGCCTTGCTAGGATTGCGCCAAGTGTAAGGCTACGATTGAGCCACCAAGGCTTGTCTTAGGCCCATAGCCCAATAATGATGCTTAGCCCATGCCACTTTGGGCCTTAGGGGTAGTTTAGTCATTATTGGATGAGTTTTTGAGGATGTGACAAGGTCTGCCGAGGTCCCAGGTTCGGAGAGGTTGGTCCGGATGCCTGATCCGGACCGTACTGGGTAGTCAGATGAGGAAGTTCTCGTATGTCTGCCCATCTCTTCCGATTCGGAACTCTAGGTTCGGACACCCTACTCTCTGGTGCCTGGCTGCTTGGTGACTTGTGAGATCTGCCATGCCGGATCCGAGTGGTCGTCCGAACCGGAGGCCTTGGGTCGGAGAGGGTACTGACTAAGCACTGTGTCTCCTTTCCCAGAGAGGCTCGGACCAAGGTGGGTCGGACCCAAGGTTCCTGGGTCGGATTTAGTAGGCCCCCAGATCCTTTGTTCCTTTCTTATAGGGTGGGTCGGACCATGGATGGTCAGCCCGGATCGGACCATTGGCTCGGACTAAAGTGTCTCGGATCCTTTGGATGACTTAGGACGCCTTAGGATTCGTTCCTAGGTCTTTTATGACGGATTGGACATATTTCCGTATCAACATATGTCCCCCTAGTTTCCAAGTATCTTAGTAGAAGATAGTTGTGGAACTATTGGTTTGGGAAGCTGTTTTGAGGAAAAAATCCGTTCTTCAGTCCAATCCGTTTCGATCTTGTTGAAAAAAGGTGTAATCCGTACTTCGTGTGGCCATTGACTCAGTCTCTCTCTCCCCCCCCCCCCTTTTTCTCTTTTTTTTTTCAACGTTGTTGCCGTCCGAGGGACAGGGTCCGAAGTGCAACAAAGTTTGAAAAAGAAAAAAAGGGGTATTTGTAAGCGAGACCGAGTCCAGGCTCCGAACATCGGTAATGTACCTTTACTAAGCTACGGGTTGGACCGTAGGTGCGTGTCCCGTCCGAACCAACCTCTGTGGTCACGGGAAGGTCCGAAGGGTAATCGATCGAGTATACGAGGTTCCTTGTGTGGACAAGTTATGTTTTCATGAAAAACCCCGAGGGGTCCGGTGAGAGAATCGTCCGGGACTCTCGGGTTGTCTTCCGCCCGAAAGTGGAGGAGTTGTTGTATTCGTCTATCCGCGAGATAAATTTGTTGTACCAATTCGTCATTTCACTTGGTATAATTGTAGTATGCCGTTGGATAAACCTTGATCTTCGATTGAGATTTAATCCCGAAAAATTGTGACGGTTGGTGTTCCAAATATGACCCTCTATAAATAGAGGGGTTGGAAGGCTTCATTTCTCACCGTTAGAGAGAGAATTTTCATATTCTAAGTACATCCGAAGCGACGTCCAACGATCCGAAGCGAGCAATCAAAAGGTTCGAAACGTGTAATCTCGTACAAAATCCAGGCATCTCTATCCAACCATCCGAGTCCAAGTAAGTTCACTTGTCTCGTCTTATGATTAAATTCTCTATGTTGTCTTTCATCTTCCATTGGCTCAGATGCATGCTCATGATGTGTATTATAGTTCTAATACTCCATACGTTCTCAATGTTGACTAACGCCGAATCAGCATCGTACTGACTTCCGAACTAACTTCGCCTGGGAAAGCCAGTAGTGTTGGCTATAAACTGACCACTTTAATATACATAAACGACCTCTCGGACTGCCATCTTAAAGCTTACGAAATTGCTTTTTCCTTTCCCTAGGATGTCCGAGAGTGATAGCCAAAATCGATCCGAGGCTGAGGGATATGACTCCGAAGCGATATCTTTAACCGATAGCTCCGAGGAAATTGAGATCGTAGATGACGACGAAGTACTGGAGGTGGAACAAGCGCCCCATCCGAGCCGGGAAGAGCCCGAGGTAAGTTCCTTACTTCGGTTAGTTGTTCCGGATCCTGGTCCTCCGAGGCGTCGGGATTACCTGCGAGTGTCCCATGTGCAGGTTATTGTAGCGGCTCAAGAGACAAGTTCGCGAGTTATAGGAACTCGTCGCCCGGGTCGGGCTGGCCAAGAATCCGAACTTCCGGTAGAGATCCGATCCTTAATTCGCAACCTTGGTTATAATTTTAGGAGTAATCCTAATCGAGTCCCGTTCGTTCCGGATCCGCAGGCGCCGATCATCGAGGAAGTTCATGATACCTCGGAAGCACCTCCCAATTTGGGCATCTTCGAAGAGGGTGAGGAGGATCGTGTGCAAGTCGCTGTGCCTCTTCAGACTGTCGTAGAGTTAGCGTCCTCATCCGAGGAAGATGAGGCAGAAGAAGGTGTGCGGGCCCAAGATTCTGGTTCCGAAGCGGAAGAAAGTGTAGAGCTATCCGCTCATATGCTCCGTGTGGAATCTGCTGGGCAAGCAGGGCCGAGTCGGCAGATGGCTGAGGAAGAGCGTCCGGAGAGGCTGAGGAAGGGTGAGGACGTATTCCAAGTAAAGTTTCCTCGGTCCAAAGATGAGGTCACTCACCCCGATCCGGAGGGCGAGTTGAATGAGGACGGTACTTTGCCTACTTGTGCCTCAACCATCCGAGCCGAGGAAGTGGATGAGCTCCAAAGGAGATATGAGATCCCAGAGTGTGTGGAGATTCTCATCCCAGACGAATCTCATGCGTTCTACAATCTGCCTCCGGGATACATGTGTGTCTATGAGATAAGTCTCCATTGGTGGTGGCGGCTACCCGTATCGTCCGAGTTTCTGGAGATTTTGAACAGTATGGGGTTGAGTCCGCACCAGATCATCCCCAACTCCCTTGGAAATCTGATGTGCTTCGGGGTCTTATGTAAATATAAAGGCATCCCGGTCACATTCGATAATTTTCTTAAATTATTCAACATAAGTCTAAGTAATAGGAACACATGGTTCTATACGTTCGTATGTCGCCAGGCGTACACGTTTTTTGTTAACCCCCTGTCTTCGTTGGGAATCCAATGGTTTAAGAGGTATATTTTCGTGCGGCCCGCATTGAAACCCGGCCAATCCGAAGAGGAGAGGCCCATGTGGCATTTTGAGAAAAAGTTCTTCCGAGGCAAGCTGCCAGATTGGAAGCCACCGGCACGGAACATCCCTTTGTGGATGCAAGCGCTCCATCGGAGTCAAGAGCCGGAAAAGTACTTCTTCCGAGGGCTGATATGTCAGCCTCTTCCGTACCTAGCCGGTTTGTCCGAGCCCAGCTTTTGCGAAGATATGGAGGACCTGAGTAAGTGATCTTTCTGTAACCTGGGGTGGTTACCCGATTCGGTCCGTAGCTTGTCTATTTATTCTGCAAGTGTAGCTTTTTGTCATTCGGATGTGTAGCTAGCTGGTTTTAACTCTCTGTCATTCGGATGTGTAGCTTTTTGGTTCGAGTATACGATGTCAACCATGCGGGAGTTGAAGCGTCAACAAAATGCTGCCTTGCAATGAAGGAGTTGGCAGAGGGTTCCCGGACCCAGATTATCAAGACTTCCACCGTACTCCCGATGGAAGAACCAAGAAATGCTGCCGTGTTCCGAGTGGAGGAATCTCGGAGAGCTGCTGCGGGCGAAGAGGCCCAAACTATCCCTACTCCGGACAAGGGTAAGGTGGCCGGTTCTAAGGGCTCGAAGAAGCCTCCAAGATCCGTGTCCCGAGATCCTCCCGCAAGCGGATCGAGCGCTGCGGCTGCAAAAAAGCGCCCCTCCGAAGGTCAGAATCCTCCCGCTAAAAAAGGCAAGGGGAAGATGAGCGAGGCGCCCGAGCTGGATTCGGATGCTGAAGTTGCTCGGCTGGTTGCTGCCCCGGAGTTGGAGCGGATTTCAGAGTTGGTTGCCGCTCAACGCAAGGTAAGTAAGTGTTTTGGTTATTTTGTTATCTTCCTGCGATTCGGAGATATCTAAACGTTTGTGATATCTGTCATTTTTAGCTTGCTGCTGCCGTGGAAGCATGCTCCTTGGTAGCTGCTCGGAGGGCTACCCTAGAAGAGGATTTGGCCAAGGCTGAGGCTGCCCGGGCGATTGAAGCGTCCCGGTTGAACAGCACTTCGGAGCGCCTAAAGAAGGCCATAGCTGCTAAACAGGAGGCCGAGTCGGAGACGGCCAAGATGAAAAGTGCCATTCGATCTTTGGAGACTGACTTGAAAGTGCACCAAGATAGTTTGGACGAGTTCGTGGGTGTCTCTCGGACTTTCAAAGATATGATGCTGAAAGAGCTTCTGGGGGTCCGGACAAGGGCTGCCCAAGATTTCCTTGCTTCGGACTCCTGCAAGTTTTTGTTCGAGTCGAAGTATGACGAGGCCCGTCAAGATGGGTTTGATGCAGCTGTGGACCAGTGCCGGAGGAAGGGTTGGATACCGGATGACTGCGACTTGGAGGCTGAGGGAGTGTCCGCCTTTAAGAATGGAGATGGCTCGGACTTTGCTCCGGAGGGTGTCTTGGACGAAGACCTGCTCAAATGTGAATTTGTGGATCTGTTCTGCGACGAGTCGGAGGGCAAGAAGTACAACAATGGCGGTCCGTATCTCCCACCCTTCGTCCCTCGGGTGCTCATGTCCAGTGTTTTCGTTCCTTTGGAGGATCACTTGGAACACAACCGAGACTGGCTGACTCTGCCTGGGCCTGTTCATGGCTTTGATCGCGACCTAGACTTGATGCAGCAATGTCCGGCCTTCCTGAAAGAGGTTGAGGCTCGGAGAGAACGGAGGTTAGCCCAGGCATCCCAACAGCAAGGTCAAGCACCTCCGGAGAAGGATACGGGGGGCCCCTCTCGGTCTCAACCTAGTTCGGCGAGCGAAGGCGAGAAAGACGGGTATGCCCCGGGTTTTTTGTAGTAGGGTGCCTTCGGGCCTAAAAGCAATGTTGTCCTTTTTGCTCGTCATCTTTTGTTGTATAAACATATTCCTGTCTTGATGAGTGTTGTTGGTTCGGGCCCCTTGGTGGCTCGGAACTATTTTTGTCACTGAAATACTAATGTTGCTGTTTACACTCTTCCGCGTTTAATTTCGTATTTGCTTAGTAACTCATGAACTCTTGTAAATTCGGATAATGGGTTCGGACCCTTGAGATTCATACCGCCAGAACGTTAATTTGCCTGATGCAAATTCTCCTTAGCGGGTCTTGGGGGTCGATCAACCATTGTGCCCATCCGAATCGGGATCTTTAATAGAAATAAGCTGGATCACGAACGGTTCGGAGCCACGTCTTAGAGTGACAAGGCTTGCGAGAAAGAGAATTTCCTTGTATCGTGACAAGTAGTGACGATTCGGACGTTGACTTGGTGTGTTATCCCGAGTCATACAGACTTGTGAGATAGTGAAAAGATGATCATCATTAAGTACAGGGTGACTCTATACGAATCACAGTTGCCTCGGATGTTGTTATGTCAGCCCCGAGCTTGATACGTTCGAGTGAGTAACTTAGTCAATGTGCCTGACCGTATGGATGGATTATTGGGTTGGGCCAATGGAAGCCGAAGAGCCAGGCCCATGTTCGGCCCAAGCCCATTTCCGGTAGCTAGCTGGGACATGTGTCCGCTTCTAATTGGTCCTCTTTTTCTATATATACCCCTGCTTTGTACGGCTTTTCATTAGGACATCTCTCCTTTTTATAGTAACCAAAGGTCCGGAGCTCGAGTCCGAGCGGCTGGTGAGCATGTTTATACTATCACTCTTGCGCGTGATCTTGTCGCAAGGTTTTCTCCGATGCTTCGGAAGTCTACCCGGGTTGGTTCACGGTGAGAGTTTTGGAAATTAAATTGCTCGGAAAGCTAGCCTCGGATCTTCGAGGATACGGTCCGTGCCGAGTGAGGCCTGAATCTTTGCCAATCAATTCCTCTGATCGTCAGGCTAATCTTCTTTCTCCGGGGCTGTGGTCTATATCCACGACTTTAGCCCCGGAGAGGTAGATTAGCTGGATGGTTTGGGGATCTTCAAATAGTTGTTTTTGAACCTCAATGCATCCGAGGCATTCCGCTCTGGGTATGTGCCCGGGGGGCGACAAGTCGGCATAATTGGTTTGGTAGAATCCCTTCCAGTATTTCGTGGTTCGGTCGTAAAAAACCGCCCGAGATGTTGGAAGGCTTTCTACCAATCCTGCTGTGTCTAGTTGTTCGTTCCTCGGATTGAGGGAGATGTATCCCTTTTAGTAGGTCTTTTAGCTCGTCCTTGAAGATACGTATCCGAGCAGTTCGGTTCTGTTGGTGACTTTGTTTCCAGGATTGAAGGCTCGAGGGAGCTACTTGCAATTCTGGAAAGGAGTCCCCGACAGTGCTGAGCTTGTTTGGAGTCGGATCATTGGGGACTTCCGGAAGTAACCTTTCTGGTAACTCGTTTTTCTCACACCTAAGGTCTTTCGTCCGAGCACCTCGGCTTTGTTGGTGGCTGCGTTCCAGAATTGAAGGCTCGAGGGAGTGACTTGCAATTCTGGGACGGAGTTCCTGACTATGCCGGTCTTGTTGGGACTTGGACCAACGGGAGCCTCCGGAGTGACTTGGGTTAATCCGACTATCCGGGTTGGTCGCCTTCCAAATACTCTGAATCTGGGATGTATTTATAGTATTTGGTAAGAGGCGATCCGGATTGTTATAGTGCTTCTTGCTTGCTTCGGAGCTCTCTTTCGTTCAGAAGTGATAAAGTATCCTTTCTGGAAGCATTGAATGGCCTCAGTTATCTCGTCCGGCTGTTGTTAGTCTTTAGATCGTCCGAAGGGGGCTTCGAAATCTTTCTCAGTAAGCAATCAAAGTTGAGATGGTGGAATTCCTTCTTCCTTCGGAGCGCCCACAGATAAAGTTAATAGTGCTCGGACGGGGTTTGGTTCGGTAGACCAGGGTTAATTAAGAAGCTTTGCTGTAGAAGTAGAAAAGAGATAGAATAGGAGCTTGTTTATGTAAGCTCGATTAGGGCTCTTCGGACCCTGACTTTGTAATTCTGTACTCCTGTTTTAATAAAAGCGTATTTGCCTTTGTCAAGGTCGGACACTGTTTGATTGTGTTAATCCGATCCGGATCAGTGTATGATCTAGTTTCGGATCGAGTAGTTAAATATCTTCATGGCCTGTTCGAATCATGAGATTCGAAGGACATGATTATTAACAATCTTTATGAAATCACAGTTGTATTGATTTGACGGAAATCAAATTACAACTTGAGGGCTTCGAGGCCTTTTCAAAAAACAAACACAAAAAACAGATTGGCAAGATAAAGGAAGGTGACAGTCGTTGCCACGCTCCTTCTCTAAGTGTAAAACTTTTGGAGATTCTTGGCATTCCAAGTTCTCTTCAAGGTCTGCCCTTGCTCATCTTCTAGTTCAAAGCTTCCATTAACTCTTGCCCCAGTAACTTTGTACGGTCCTTCCCACTTGGGCTTAAGTTTCCCCACATGACTTAGTATATCGGCTCTTCTGAGGACTAAGTCTCCAACTTGTATATCCTTGGGAAAGACACGTTTATTGTAGGCCCGAGCGGTCATGGCTTGGTACCGAAGGATGTTGGCCAATGCCTTATCGCGCTTGTCTTCAAGGAGCTCAAGGTCATAGATCCTTGCGATCTCATTATCAACTGGGTTGTATTGCTGGATTCTCTGGGTTGCCACCACCGTTTCCGAAGGGATGACCGCCTCGGATCCATAGAGCAGGGAGAAAGGTGTTTCTTGTGTGGCAGTCCGGGCTATTGTTCGATGCGCCCAAAGGACCGCGTCGAGATCATCCGCCCAACTATCTTGGGAAGTTCTCAACCTTTTCTCCAAAATTTTGACTATGGTCTTGTTGGTGGCTTCCACCTGACCATTGGCTTGGGGGTGGCCAATGGAAGTAAAGCGTTGTTCTATTTTGAAGGACTGAAGCCACTCCTTCAGTCTTGACCCAGAAAATTGTGCTCCATTGTCTGAAACTAGCACTCGTGGGAGTCCAAATCGGCAGATGATGTTCTTCCAGATGAATGTCCGAACCCTGCTCTCTGTGATGGTTGACACTGCTTCAGCTTCGACCCACTTAGTGAAGTATTCCACTGCCACTATCAAGAACTTCTTTTGATGTGTTCCTCGCGGAAAGGGACCAACTATGTCTATGCCCCATTGATCAAATGGGCATGCTATGATTGACGGAATCATAGGGTTGGTCGGGCGGTGTGGTATGTTGGCATAGTATTGGCAGTCTTCACAGGCGCGGGCGATGTTGGCAGCATCTATGTCATTAGTTGGCCAATAGTATCCTTGTCTTATAATCTTTTGCGCCAAAGTTCTTCCTCCAGAATGACTTCCACAACTTCCGGCGTGGATTTCTTCCATCATAGTTCTCGCTTCTTGAGGATCTAGGCATCTCATGTGAGTTCCGTTGTAGGATCTTTTGTAAAGATCTTCTTCCAGAATAAAGTATCTGTTAGCTCGACATTGAATCTTCCTGGCCTCTCTAGGATCCACAGGTAAAGTACCATCCTTGAGGTAACGGAATATATCAGTCATCCAGTTTCTTTCTGTGCTCAAGAGAAGCATCTGTCCGTTGGGGTTTGCCAGAGAGGATTCTGTGCGGGTCATTAGGATGATACTTCTTGTGTCCAAAGCTCCCAAGGCTGAGGCGCATTGAGAGGGCGCTTTTTTCGTTCCATTCTCTGTGAAATTGGTCAAGAGTAAATTCTTCAAAGTGCTCAACCTCTTTCTTGAGGAGCTCCAAGTATTTGATCATGTTAGGTCCTTTGGTGGTAAAGGACCCGGAGAACTGAGATTGTACGAGCTGCGAGTCTGTAGCTTTGATCCTTTTTACCTGAAGGGCTTTCGCCATTCTTAGGCCGGTGATAAGTGCTTCATATTCGGCCTCGTTGTTCGTCACCTTAAAATTGAGGGTGATGGCGTACTCTAGCTTGGCTCCTTCAGGACTTTCAAGGAAAATTCCTATTCCTCCCAACCGTCCGGTGGATGATCCGTCCACTTGTAATGTCCAACATTCTTTGTTTCTTTCCTTACCTCCCGAAGTGGGAGTGAGTGCTTTCTCAACCTCCTGCTTCTTGTCGGAAGATGCAGTTGTCGAGGTATTGAGTTCTTCGTCCAAGAGAAACATGTGCCTTACTCTCAGTGAATCATCCATAGGTTGGTGATACTTAGTCATAAGCTGGATGCTACCTCTTTGTGTCTCTTCTGCTTCTTTCTCTCCCCTTGATTCCTTGATTTGGGCTATCACCACATGACTAGCCTTTTCCTGGGAGTTTTCGCTCTCTTCTTCTGCCTTCTCTGGATAGTCTACCAGGAAGTCGGCCAGAACTGGCGCTTTCATGGCAGTTGGGGCTTGATACCCAATATCATATTCACTCAGCTCAATAGCCCATTTGGACATGCGTCCTGACTGATCCGATTTGTCCAAGACATGTTTGAGTGGCTCATTTGTAAGGACCACAATCCGATGCGACTTGAAGTAAGGCTTCAGTCGCCGTGCAGTGTAAACCAGTGCGAAGGCGAGCTTCTCAATATTGACATATCTGGCCTCAGAGCCTGCAAGGGCTTTGCTCAAATAGTAAATTGGTAAATGCTCGTTGTCTTGTATCCGTATCAGTACAGAACTCATTGCTTCATCAGTGGTGGCCAAATAGAGGTAAAGAGTTTCACCTCGTGGGTTTAGACAAAAGGGGCGGCGAGAGGAGATACTTTTTCAAGTTTTCCAGGGCCTCTTCACTCTCCTTTGTCCACTCGAACTTATTTCCTTTTCGTAAGATCTTAAAGAAGGGTAGGTTCTTCTCGGCGGATTTTGAGATAAAATGGCTCAATGCCATCACCTTTCCTAGAAGCTTCTGAACTTCATTGACAGTCTTGGGTTGTGGTAGATCTATGATTGCCTTTATTTTCTACGGGTTAGCACTGATGCCTCTTTCTGTAACCATGTAACCAAGGAATTTTCCTCCTTTCACCCCGAAAGTGCACTTTTCAGGGTTCAGCTTCATTCCGTATTTCTGGAGGATAGAAAAACAATTGTTAAGGTGTTCAATGTGTTCCTCTTCAGTCTTGCTTTTCACAAGCATGTCATCCACATAGACTTCCATGGTTTTTCCCAATTCTTCCTTGAACATCTTATTTACCAGCCGTTGTTAAGTAGCTCCTGCATTCTTGAGGCCAAAGGGCATGACCTTGAAGCAATAGACCCCTCCGGCCGCAAAGAATGCCGTTTTCTTGATGTCTTCTTGAGCCATCCTAATTTGGTAGAAGCCTTGATATGCATCCATGAAGCTTAGAAGCGCACATCCTGCAGTGGATTCAACCAGCTGGTCTATGCGTGGCAATGGATAGGGATCCCTTGGACAAAATTTGTTGAGTCTAGTGAAGTCATTGCACATTCTCCACTTTCCTGGAGCTTTCTCGACGAGGACCACGTTGCAGACCCAATCGGAGTATCTGAATTCTTCGATATGACCTGCTTTCATCAACTTGTCAACCTCCCCTGCTATGATAGCATCCTCAACTGGTCCAAAGTCTTTCCTCTTTTGCCGGATGTGTCTGACCGTCGGATCCATGTTCAGACGGTGAACTGCGATCCTTGGGTCTATCCCCTTGAGATCATCTATGCTCTAAGCAAAGATGTCGCGATTGTTACGAAGGCAAGTGATGAGCTTCAACTCTACTTCCGTACTCATCTCCGTTCCAATCCGAGTTGTTCTTTTCGAATCTCCTTCGACCAGTTGGACCTCTTTTAAGGCTTCATGGGATTCTATTCTAGCTGTCTTGGGGAACTTTTCTCTGAGCGATCCAATACCGATTTCTTCCTTTGGTGGCGTTAGAGTAATGGAAGAATGGCTATGAGGGCCCTTAGTGACCGAAAGGACAGGTACTGTGGCCCCTCTGGTTGACATGATATAGCACTCCCAGGCTTCTCTAACGTTGCCCATTTCTTCCCCCACGCCGTTCGGGGTTGGAAACTTTACCCTGTTGTGTAAGGGAGAAGCAATTGCTCTGAATTGGTTAAATCCCGGGCGGCCCAAGATCACGTTATAGTCGAAGGTGCTATCTACTACCACAAAGAGGATAATCTTGGTCACTCTTGTCGGAAAGGTGCCCATAGAGACATGTAGTGATATACTTCCAATGGGGCGTACTACAGACCCTCCAAAACCTACCAATGAAGTGTATACTAGTCCATATTGTATTTACCCCAGGTGCATTTGCTCCACGGTCCTTTTGGATATGACATTGGAGGAGCTTCCTGTGTCGACTAGTACCTTGTTGACCTTGTAAGTGGCAATCCCTATAGAAACAACCAAAGGGACATCGGGGTCCTTGAGATCTCCTCCGCCAGACGTTGGTGGGGGGATCTCGCTATCGTCAAAGGTAATTGCATTTGTGCCTTTCAGGGCTGGTGGACCGTAAGCTCTGTCGTTGTTTCTCAAGTGTTGAGCGGTCCTTTCCCTTGCATTTCTGCTATCTCCCCCTGTTGGTCCTCCTGCAATGGCGTTGATAACTCCACTGTAAGGGAGGTTCTCCATTTCTGTATCTTCGCGGTACCCTTGGTATCTTTGGGCATGTCGAGGTGGGATTTTCGCTGGAGGTGGTGGTAAAGATCCTGTCGGAGGTTCGGAATCACGCTCCTCTCTTCTCTGCTCATTCTTTCTATGCCTGGAGGGTTCTTCTTCACCTGTTGGTTCTTTCAACTTCCCACTTCTCACTAGTCTTTCGATTTCTGTCTTCAACTGGATGCAATCCTCAGTCGGGTGACCTTTCTGCTTGTGGAACCTACAGTAGTCTTTAGAAAATTTACTCTTCTTGCTCCTGACAGGTTTAGGCCATTGTATATCTAAGTCCTTCTCAACAATAGAAGCCAAGATGTCGGATCTTGGTCTGTTGAGGCGAGTATACTCGGCGTATCTCCTAGGTGGAGTTCTTTCTCTACGGAATTCTTTCCTGTCCCTGAGATCTCTTTTTTGCTCGAACTTCCCTTGACGAGGAGGAAGTTCCTGTCGTACTTGTTCTTTCCCCTTCTTTATCCCTGCTCTTATCGGGACATTTCTTCGGTACTCTTCTCCATACAAGACTCCTTCGCAGATATCTTCCAGGTACTTTTCAGTGGTGATTTCTTCGTTGGAAAGCTTCCTTCTAAGCTCATCATTATAAGTGTTAGCATATAGGTGTCGGACCCGCTCTTTGATGCTATGAGGCTCTACCTGTCGTACTTCAGCGTTGAAGCGGTCAAGGAAGGTTCTAAGGTCCTCATGCTCTTTCTGGATTATGCCTGCCAGGTGCTCAACTGACCTCTTCCTTTTCTTTGCTTTCTCAAACCTTTTCAAGAAAAGGGATGCGACGTCCGCATAAGATCTGATGGAACCATTAGGTAGTGAGGTCCACCAATCCATTGCTTCTCCAAAGAGTGTGGTGGAAAAGTTGAGAGCTTTCATGTTGTCGTTGAGTCCATTGCTTTCCATCTTACTTTCGTATCTAGTAAGATGCCCTACAGGGCAAGTATCTCCATAGTAATGCTCAAGGTTTGGGATAACACAGTCGGGGCGCTTTCTTTCTCTTCTGATCTCATCGCACAGAGGGTTGGGAGTTTTAACTACCACCTTCTCATGTGCTTTGACCATCTTGCTCAAGGTGGCAATTTGTGTTTCCAAGGCCTTCTGTTGGAGGTAGATCTGCTCAGCTGTCAGTCTTTCACCAGTTCTGGGGTTGATAGCTACATCTGGAGGAAGATCACCGATTGGAACTATCGGGATGCTTTCCGCCATTTGATCTCTTGGCGCTTGTTGTTGAGCTCCTCGCCGACTGGTTCCCACTTCGTCTACTCGTGGCACTTCTGGACTTCTCCCTCGTTTTCCATGAGAAGCAGCGGCCCTCCTGTTAAGAAGGTTCCTTAGATCTTCCGGTTGAGCTTGTTCCCCCAGCCGTTGTTGGATGGGACGGTGCTCATTTCTTGATTGAGCGGGTTCAGCTTGTCTTGGGATTGCCAAAGGTGGAGTGGGCTGAGGAGGCTGGAGGTTGTTCGATCCAAAGCATCCTTGAATAGTGGTGAGTAAGAGGCCAAACTGATTCTCATTCATCCCGAACTCACTAGGACGAATGATCTGCCCATTCGGGAGGGTAAAGTTTCTTCCTGGAGGAGGACCATGTGTTCCTGACGGAGGAACCTGTCCTTCGTCCCCAAGTGTCTGGATCCTTATTGGTGGATTAGTGGCTCTCTCCTCGCCAGAAGAAAGACTAGCGGTATGGCCATCACTTGGATCATCTATTACTTCTCTTGTTGAAACTCTTGCTACCCCACCTCTTCTAGTGAGAGGTCTTCCCCTTTGTCTTGGAGCAGGCGTACCAAGGGCAGTGGCGTTGGTTCTTGCCATTACGGAAGAGAACGGGACTTTTTGTAAAGTTTCCCACAGACGGCGCCAAAATGTTGAGGGTGTAACTCCCCAACTACTTAGATTTTAATCAACTCCACTAATGGGTGCCAAGAAGAAGCTCCTTGCTAGGTAAGGACCAAGGCGTAAGAACCAGCGACCAACTGCTTCGGTAAGGACCTGCACACTTGAGTGGGGGGGGGGGGTGTTAGTGCCCGGTTTGCTAAATGTCAAACCGGGATGAGACTTTACTCGAGAGTGACTGAAAATCAACTCTGTATAATACTCGGGATTGGGATCATGAAGTGACTTACTTGTTCTTGTGGGGATGTGTGCCTTATTTATAGGCTATCATCAAAATGGAAGGCCTTGCTAGGATTGCGCCAAGTGTAAGGCTACGATTGAGCCACCAAGGCATGTCTTAGGCCCATAGCCCAATAATGATGCTTAGCCCATGCCACTTTGGGCCTTAGGGGTAGTTTAGTCATTATTGGATGAGTTTTTGAGGATGTGACAAGGTCTGCCGAGGTCCCAGGTTCGGAGAGGTTGGTCTGGATGCCTGATCCGGACCGTACTGGGTAGTCAGATGAGCAAGTTCTCCTAAGTCTGCTCATCTCTTCCGATTCGGAACTCTAGGTTCGGACACCCTACTCTCTGTTGCCTGGCTGCTTGGTGACTTGTGAGATCTGCCATGCCAGATCCGAGTGGTCGTCCGAACCGGAGGCCTTGGGTCGGAGAGGGTACTGACTAAGCACTGTGTCTCCTTTCCCGGAGAGGCTCGGACCAAGGTGGGTCGGACCCAAGGTTCCTGGGTCGGATTTAGTAGGCCCCCAGATCCTTTGTTCCTTTCTTTTAGGGTGGGTCGGACCATGGATGGTCAGCCCGGATCGGACCATTGGCTCGGACTAAAGTGTCTTGGATCCTTTGGATGACTTAGGACGCCTTAGGATTCGTTCCTAGGTCTTTTATGACGGATTGGACATATTTCCGTATCAACAGGGGAGAAGTGGAAGATGATCATCATCGAAAGGTAAACTTGTTGGCCCTACTGTTTATTACCGGTGCTGAAAATTACTAGCTCTTGCTCCAGAAAAAATAGAAAGAAAGTACCCAAAAAGCAAAGCTGCAAAAGTTTCGGAGTGGATTTGTGGTCCTTGTGATCACCGTTTTTGTGTTGGGCATGTTACAGATACTACCCACATACTGGCGTGGCTCTTAAAAGCTACATGTCTGCGAGGGTTGATGGCATGTATACCAAACCAGCATGCACAAAAGTGCAGAATTCAGTAAAACAGACACTGCCAAAAAATGTAGAGACTAAAAGAGTCCAATGATGGCTAACCAACACTACAAGAATTCTTTAATTAGCGACGGATATCGCCCCTTAACGACGGATTGCTCATTTTAGCGACGGATAGGGCGTTTCGCCATATCCGTCGCTAATCCGTCGTTATATCCGTCACTATTTAGCAACGGATAGACTATCCGTCGTTAAGGCTTTGTTGAATTTTAAGAAAATAAAAAATGAAAATAGAAATTTAACAACGGATAGATTATCCGTCGTTAAAATTAATAAAAAATAAAAAAACATTAAAACACGGATAGGTATCCGTCGCTAAAACAGACTAAAAAACGGGCAGAAGCCCTTCTTCTTCCCCATTTCTTCTCTATTTCTCTTTTCTTCTTCACCCTTCTCCATTTTCGCCATTTGTGAAGTCCGACCAAAACTGCACCATTCCGGCCAATCTTGGAGTCTTTTCGAAGCTCGTTCAACAAGGAACTCGGGTGGCCCTTCAATTTCATCATTTTTCGGCTATTTTTTCCGTAATTAAAGGTATTAGTCTAAAACCCTTACTTTTCTAAATTAGGGATTTTTGCTAATTTCGATCAATTGTATGTTTTAAAACTCATCTACTAGCTAATATAGCTTATATTAAGTAGTGGGTTAAGCTTGAGGTTGTGCAATTGATTGATTTATTGTGAAATTGATTTGTTAGTATGATGTTTGTAAGTATGTATGGTATTTAGTTTGATGTTTTCGTATATGTATTAGGATTAGTGGTTGTAGTATATTGATATTTGTAGGATTTGGTTGAGTATTTGGAGACCATTTAGATTTACTGATTTTGGTGGTTGTAGTATAATTGGCTCGTATAACTCGTAAAATGCATGTAATTTATAATTTATAATTCGTATAAAAAAATTGGTAATTGTAATTGGAATATAATACATAAATTGGTAATTTGTATAAAAAAATTGTTAATTCGTATAATTCGATGGGAATATAAATTGGTAATTCGTATAAAAAATTGGTAATTCGTAATTTATAATTTATAATTTATAATTCTTATAATTGAAATGCTTTTAATTTATAATTTGGTAATTGTAATGGGAATATAACAAAATTGCATGAAAGAAACTTTAAATGTAAAATGCATATAATTCATGAAATTTGGAACGTATTATAATTACCAAGGGAATTTTACGTCCAACAACCTTTTTAAATGCTCCTTGAACGTTTGGGTCTCTATCGTTTCAAAATTTACATTGAGGTCCATTTTTTAGCCAAAATGTTGACTTTGTGTAGAATGTCTCATTTACCCCCGAATAAAACATTTCATGTAAAATTGATATATTGAAAAAAGGAATAAAACATTTCTTTGAAAATGTGAAGAAATAAAAACTTCGTCTTCTCCATCTTCATCTTCTTCGCTTTTCTTTTCTGTTATTCTCATCTTCTCTTATCTTTTATTTTCTTTTCTTCTTCTTCTCTTCTTTCTTGCTGCCGCTACAAATTCAACATATGAAGATATTTATCATAAATATGCAGCTCTAAGAAATGTCCCAGCAGCTATCGAGACCAAACGCCTTTTCCACCAAACCACCAGAACAGTCAAAATTCACACAGAACTTCAGTCAATACATTAAACAAATCGCATAATCACTATTCAGCACTCAACAGCTAGCCGATCAAAGTATCAAACAACACTACAGAAACGTCAAACGAAACGAATGATGAAAACCTGACCGGAAAATGTCCCAGCAACTATCGAGACCAGGAATCGGCGGCGGAAAACCGTCTTTGGCAGAGATACTTTGGTAACCAGGTCCCATGGAAGGATTTCCATCCTCTGCAGGCTTTGAAGGCTCCACCTTCGTGATAAAACACTTGCTATTGTCCGCCATTGTTGCAAAGTTTCTCTCTCAATTTCGCCTAATCGATCGTGCATGTAAATTGTAATGTATGCACTGAATTAATATTGAAAAATGGAAAAGAAAACGGCAATAATAAAAGAAAAGGCAGTAAAAAGAGAATAGATCTCAGGGGCATTTTTTGCAAAGAAAATGATTTTTTCACTCTCTCTCATCAACAAAGTTAACTTTTAGACTTCAATGTAAATAAAATTTTGATGAAGTTCAATGTTTGTCCTTCTCCGTAAATTGTGAAACGTTAGGACCCAGACGTTTATTCACTATCTAAAAAGGTGGTCAGGTGTAAATCGCCCAATTAACAATGCAATTATAGGCATGAATTGGAATTGAGTTGAAATTCAATACGATCTAATAAATTCAGACGTATCAGGTTATATAATCATCTAATGAATCCCGATCGTTCATGGATGTACTTCCGTACTGTTAATGGCAGAGTTCAATCTAATTTTGTGGAAGGGGTTGAAGCCATCATCGCTTTGCGATGACACATCCGGCATGTGTAAAGGGGGGTTTGATAAAGTGCCCTTGCAAATTGAAAAAATGCAGAAAGAAGCGGTAATCGAGCACTTGAAACGTAATGGATTCCTGCCTGAGTATGAGGTATGGAATCATCATGGCGAGGAAGCAACACCGTCCATGACATATGAGCAATTTAGGCAGCGTGGAAGGAAGAGAAAAAATGAGCAACTTGGGGGTCAAAGTACATCTAAATCTCATGCTTTTCATGACCGGGTCGAAGAAATGGTGTTTAATGCTGCCGGGGAAAAGTTTATGGACACTAGTACCACTGGAACCGAGGGTGATGTGGAGGAGCCACCGAATCCCGAGGATCAGGCATTCTTTGACTTGTTGGAATTAGAGAAGAAGCCGATTTATCTGGGGTGTGAGAAAATGACCGAGTTGTCTTTGTTGTCTCGGCTAATGAGTTGTAAGGTCGAGGGTGTCCAATCTGAAGTGAGCTTCAATAACATCGTACAACTGTTGTCGGACTGTGTCCCTGAATCAAACACCAACTTTTACCAAGAGCAGAAAAAGATGCGGGGGTTGGGGTTGCCTATGGTAACCATAGACTGTTGTCCGGATATGTGCATGATCTATTGGGGGAGGATGTAAATCTACAGAAGTATAAGTTCTGTGGTAAGGACCTCTACAAGCGTTACAAGGAGGGGGCTCCAAAGAAACGTCAGAAGAAAAATCTCCCACATAAGAAAATGTGGTACTTCCCTCTAGCACCTCATTTGAAGAGGTTGTATGCTTCAAGTGCTTGTGCCGATAAAATGTAGTGGTACAAGGAGTGAGTAATCGCGGAATATGCAGAGGGTAGAATGGAGCATCCATCAGACTCACCGGCATGGAAAGAGTTTGACAAGACATATCCGGAGTTTGCAGCCGAGTCTAGAAATGTACGATTAGGGCTCTGTACGGATGGTTTTAACCCGTTTGGAAGTGAACGGGTGTAATCTTGTTGGCCAGTGATGCTTACACCGTACAACCTGCCCCCCGGTGAGTGCATGAAGGAACCATTCATGTTCTTGACTGTGTTGGTGCCTGGGCCAAAAGATCCAGGAATGACGTTGGATGTCTTCTTGCAACCCCTAATCAAGGAGCTGATTGAGCTGTGGGAGAATGGTATCCCTGCATATGATGTGTCAACCAAGAAGAACTTTACCTTGAGAGCAGCACTACTTTGGACCGTGAGTGACTTTCCTGCGTACTCCATGCTATCTGGAAGGAAAACCGCCAGGAAACATGCATGTCCACATTGTTTGGAGGACACTGATGCATTGGTTTGATTGTCATCGTAGGTTTCTACCAAATAATCATCCGTTCAGGAAGAACATGGATCAATTCTTGAAAAACAAAGTAGAAAAGAAAGGAGCCCCGAGACGACTTACTGGTGCACAAATTCTTGCGGAGATTGATAGGCTGGGTCTTATGAAAGTGACTGGACTTGGGTGGGAGAAGCATAACAAGAAAATTAGCAGCAAATGTGGATGGAAGAAGAGAAGCATCTTCTGGGACTTGTCTTATTGGAGCAGTCTTCTTATACGTCACAACCTAGATTTCATACATATTGAGAAGAACGTGTTCGAGAACTGCTTCAACACAATTTGCAACATTCCCGGAAAAACAAAGGATAATGTCAAATCTAGATCCGAGTTGGATACATGGTGTAAAAGGCCGGAGTTTACAAAGTGGAATGATGAAGGTAAGTGGCCCAAGGCATGCTACACAATTGACAATGAATCTAGGTCAATACTGTTTGATTGGGTGAAGGCATTGAAGTTCCCCAACAATTACGCCTCGAAATTGGAGCGGTGTGTGGATTTGAAGAAGACAAACATGTTTGGGATGAAGAGCCACGACTGTCATGTGTTCATGGAGAGGCTTATGCCGGTTGCATTTCGAGAAATGCTACCTAAACCTGTCTGGATCACTATCACCGAGCTGAGCTTATTTTTCAAGAATTTATGCACAAGGGTGGTTCACGATCAAGTATTAGCAAATCTTGAAAGCAACATACCATTGATTCTATGCAAGCTCAAGCGTATCTTTCCACCGAGATTCTTTGATTCTATGGAGCACTTGCTGGTTCACCTTCCACATGAAGCGAGACTTGCTGGACCGGTTCAGTATCGATGGAGGTATCCATTCGAGAGGTGTGAAATAGTTGCAATCATGTACTTAAAATGTCTGAATTTTCCCTAGTTACACTGTCTTACCTGAATATGTATTACAGGTACTGGGGAAATTGAAGAAATATGTTAAGAACAAAGGTAGACCTGTAGGATCGATTGCCAATGCTTACGTTCGAGAGGAAACTGCAACCTTCTGCTCCTATTACTTTGAGGACCACGTCCTGACAAAGGCATCTAGGCCATCTCGAAACACAGACACATTCGAAATTCAAGAGGATGATGATGTTTCCCTATCTGTTTTTAGGGTCTCAGGGAGACCTATGGGACAGAGTAAGAAAGAATATCTGACGGATAAGGAGCTGAAGGCAGCTCAATATTATGTCCTCACGAATTGTGCTGAGGTTGACAAGTATATGGTGATATTTGCTGGGTGAGTACCTTTCTTATTAAAAGCAGCTAAAATTGAACTTTTAACTAAAATTCTCCTAGCTAGTATGTAGACTTATAATCATGTCAATGTCCATAGCGTTTTCAAAGAGCGTTGTCTGGAGAAGAATCCTCAGCTGGCAGAGGATACGCTTGAAGAACTCCTTGACTCAAAGATGGAATCAGAATTTCCAGATTGGTTCAAGGAGTTTGTCCGAGGTCCTGTCAACAACGTCACATGCCGTTACTTGAGTGCTCTAGCAGAGGGACCATTCAAAAAGGTCTACACATTCCCATCTTACATAGTCAATGGCCTTAGGTTCCACACGATTGACTCTAACACGGCATGGCTACAAGCAAATCTGGGGTGTTTGTCAGGGGGCAAGATTTAGGACCAGCTGGTTTGTATGATTTCCACGGGAAGCTGAAACGAATAGTGCGCCTTGAATATCCCGGTTTGCCCTTGAAAAGAACCTTTATGTTTGATGTTGACTGGTATGATCCTAATCTACTTGGTACGAAGAAGAATGAGCAGTATGAAATGGTTGACATAAACCATAGGAGGAGGTACAAAACTAAGTACGAACCATTTATCTTGGCGACTCAAGCACGGTAAGTGGTGTTTCTTGAATATCCAAGCAGGAAACGCGACAAGGCGGACTGGTTAGCTGCGATACCTATAGGTGCCCCCTCCAAAGTGGAGTATGTTGAGAAAGACGACTCAATTACCAACTCGTACCAAGAAGAGGTTGTTGATGAACAAGAAAAAACTCCTGTACAAGCTCGTGATGAGTTGATAGATATGCACGAGGACTAGTATGTAGACTTAGACGAGGACGACCAAGGTATGTGAGAAGGGTAGATTATGTATATAACTACTTAGTTGTTGATAATACCAAGTATTTGTGATTTATATGCTTTTCAAAATGTATGTAGTTGTATACTAACACATTTTTCTTCTATTTGTTGCATGTTTTTGCAGACGCCGCGACAGAGGCGACCCACATACCGTCCTCCCCCATGCAGCCAGTCGGGGGTAGTCGAGGAGGGGGGTCAGACTCAGAGGAGAAGGGTAGTCAGAGCAGCCTGTCTACAGTTCCTGAGACCCCACCTGGTTCGAGCAGGGGCTCGAATCCGATCTTCAGGAACTTAGAGGATGACGATTGTCTCTACACCGAGCTTGAGGTCGGGGCTCATTGGAAAGGGAAGCCTGTGTTGTTCCCACTGGGTAGAGACAAGTAAGTATTATACATTCCTTTATATATATAGAACATAACTTAAAATAATTTATGTCACATCATTGTTGTACTATACTAATTAATATTTGTTTCTTGTATCTAATACATTGATAACAGGTTATGGCCTTCATATGCAGCCGCTAAACTCGGTGACATCTTTCGGAGCAAGAGGGAGCCCCCGGGGGAGGGGGGCGAGAAGTGGTCGTGCATCTCGGACCGGATGAGAGGTGAGTACTTTGATGAGTTGCGGGTAAGTTTAAATCTGACATTCCTTTATTTGTTGTTATAATCGTTGTTTTAATGTGAGTGGTATGTTAGCCACTGTATGTGAGTGGTATGTTAGCCGCTGAACTTGGGTGATATGTTAGTCACCACTGTGTTAGTAAATTTTAGGACAATGTGAGTGGTATGTTAGCCACTATATGTGAGTGGTATGTTAGCTGCTAAACTTGGGTGATATGTTAGTCACCATTGAATATGTTATGTTGTCTTATCTTATTAAATTGATGTATTGGTTTACGTTATGTAATTTGGATGTTGTCTGGAATTGGGAATGTAGAAAAAGTACTTCATTCCCAACAAGTTGCTCCACCTGATATGGCCTTGTTTCGAGTCACTGGGGTCAGCCCGATACAAGGATATGGTTTGCACTATGAAAAAGATGTGGCGACAAAACAAAAGGCCTGCATGGTGTGATGAGGAGGAGTGGGCGCTTTGGGAGGCCTACTGGACTCGTCCAAATGTCCAGCAGATTGCGGACCAGAACAGAGAGAACCGGCTGACTTAACCGTCTGAGGGTAAAGGGGTGGCCATTCACCACTATGGGTCACAAGCTGTTCTTACGCATCACGTGAAATCGGTAAGTGTACATCTAATTTGTCAGTTTATTCGCATGTGTTATGTGTTTCATTTCTACACCTTTAATGAATTCCTAGCCAAATGTTTGCATATATATGTTCTTCAGGTGTCTTCAGGGGAGAAGAATACCGCCTTCGAGTACTTTAAAAGAGCCAAGCTGAAGAACGGCAGATGGGTTGACAGGAAGTCCGAGGCTATTGCGGTACGTTAATTTTGGTTAAAGTTCATATTTGCGTAGTACAAGATATTTTGAAAAAACTGTAACTCATGATATCTGGATTTTACGGTTTCAGGCTGAGGTGGAGGCTCAGATCGAGAGAATCAAGTGGAAGGAAGGAACTCGGTGTCCGAAAGGATAAGTCCCCCTGAAATACCCTTTGTTCTACCTTGTTATCTTTTAATGATGCTTGTCATACACTCCTCTATATTATCCTACCTATTTTACTTACCAAGCCAACCTCAGTACTACTTTGATTTGTGCCTTGACTTTTGGGAGCAGGATTGCATGACGTTACCGCGAGGTAATGATTTTGAAGTACACCTAGTAGGACATTGGGTTACACCTGTAACCACTGGCTGTAGCGAGTGATACTTACTTGTTACTTGTTTGCTGTGGAGTCATAAAGTTAGAGTTGAAACTAAGCGAGTCAGTAGAGTTTGAAACCCTAGAAACTGGTTGCTTGTCTATGTGGTGGTTTATTCTTGCTGCTCATTTCATGGTCATTTCTTGATTATCGTTATTGCCTTGCTCAAAGATGAGCAAGAAACTGGTTTGGGGGTGTGATGTGACAATGAAATGTGCAATATAACAAGCTTTTAGACCCTCGTTTTTTTGCCTTAGATGCAATATTTGTATCGTTTTATGGTCAATTACCAACTTCGCGTGTTTTTTGTAGGTCATGATCGCGTTTTTGAGGAATTGCACGATTTTAGGCACCAAAACGACGTAATTGTGCGAAATCAAGAAAGTTAAGCAAATACGCCGGATTGGCCATTGCACGGAGTTCGAGGAGTCAAAACATGTCATACGACCAACCAATGTGAAGATAATTGAAGATGTAACAACTTTGTAGAAGATCACTTTTCGAGGAAACGAAGTTACGAAGCCCGAAATTGAAGAACGAAGAAAACAAATTCGAAGGTGCAGAAATCGCACATGGCGATCCACAGGTGGTCATGAAGGCACCATTGCGGTCCTGGCGACCACTGATCAAGCCTACGAATTGTTCCGGTGCATTTCACGGCTGTCAGGCTAATGCCCGCCTTCGTAAACCTTCCTTATTGATCAATGGTGGCCAGAGCTCAAAATTTTCAGTATAAATAAGACCTCAGGGGTCTCATAATTCTACACCGCTCACAAAGCGGTATCACGAGAGAACCGATCCTGGGAAGTGAAACCCCAACACCGCTGGCCGTCAGGCACCCAGAAGGAGGAAACCCTAGAAGTAGCACGAAGACATCAGAGACTAAGCTTCTTCTTCTTCTTCTTTTCTTGCTTATTTCGATTCCTGTCTTAGATATGAGTAGCTAACTTTCGTTTGTAAAGGCGAACCGCCGTAACTCTACTTTTGCTACTTCTTTATATACCGTGATATATTAATAGAATAGTTATTAGACGTAAATCGTGGTTATACAACTCTATACATCCTTTATGGTGTGATGTTCTGCTGAGTGATACAGTAGTTTCATTGAACTAAGTAGGGGTACTCGTGCTGACTGCGCCTTGGCATAGTAGTATTATGCCCTGCTGTCGTTAGAGGTAATTGCATAGGATTTTAACTAGGAAGTTGGGGGTAGCATAGCACTGGGAGGTCGGGGAACCTTTACGCCTTCCCTTCATTGATTTACAACAAAGCAATTAGAGTTTACTGCGAATTAATCATTCTGTATGCGATCAATCTGTTTACTTTTCTGCACACTATTTACAAATGATATTTACTTGTTCCTATTCTAAGTGTCCGTGGAGAATGACATCCCGAGTTAACTTACTGCTATTGCTGTAGTTTGAGAGCTTCCGACTAATATAAATTTAATCTTTGATTGTAATTGAGGATTACATGTACTACAACGCTTTCAAATCCTTAAGTGCACATCAGGGATCAATCAAAACACAAGCATCAAACAGGTTTAACTCATGCAATACACGCTCGACTTGGGAGTCAGACTTAGACACAACAAAAAAGATCGGACAAACGGGAAAAGCACTGACCCGACGAGACACGAAAGACACAAATGGATAAGTACATGAAAGCTACCTCCCTCCCCAAACCTACCTCCCTCCCCAAACCTAGACTAGAGCTGGTTCCCAGCGAATAGGCTAGAAATAAAGAAAGCTGAAAATGTACTTCCCTGAAACGCATGGCTGCTGCTATCCATTATCGAACGGGAACGAATCCCTTGCATCCTTCCCGCTATGCTCAGCAATTTGGGAGCCATCCTTAGTTCCTCTCCTCTTGTTCTCAATGATTCCCTGCAAACTAAAATTAGATAAAAGACTAAAATAAAACTAAGGGAATCAAGAGGAAAGTAAAAACGACAAAGGGGGTTGAAACTCCCTGTCTAGTCTCGTGTGTAAGCTGGGGCTAGTATGTACAGATCACAGGAAAGTAGGGGAACAGGAGGTGAATCCGATGGTATCATCTGGGTGGTATCAGGTGTCTACTCCATCTCCAAATAGTCTGAAATGGGTGGTTAAGTCTCTTTGTCGATCACATCGGTGGACGTCTCCTCCTCCATGACCAACTGATCATCTAAACTCTCACAAACTCCTTCAACTGAAACGGGTTTTCTTCCTCAGGTACGGTGGTGGTGGTGGTGGTATCAGCTCAGCCAAGGGACACCTGGTGCGCGCCAATCTTCTAGATTCGGGTTTTTGGCCTTTTTGAGTGTCCAAACGTCGGAATTTGAAAATGGTTCATGCATGAAAGTTGTAGCTCTTGGTCTTATCGGCGCGGGGACACCAATAGCAGTCAATCAAAGTTCATATGAGAATGTTATGGCCAAAATACTAGGACTGCTCTAAGTTTGCACTTTCACAAATCTTCGCTCAAACATCTCTAGAATCTCCATCCGAACTCCGAATCCACTTTCGTTTTGACCGTTGGACTCCGTTTTCAACCGTCTTTAAGGCATTGGAACTTTCTTGCTTCCATTAATGCATTAATATGCATTGTTTTAGCCTTTTTTCAATGCGGTTTCACCAAAAACCTTCAAAACACACAAAACACGAAAACGTAACAAAACTCGAATAAAATAAACTATAACTACACTTAAGAACGACATCTTGACGGTAAAAAAGACCAAATGAGACGATGTAAAATCGACTCATCAATAAGCCTTGATCTCCATGTTCCATGCATCATTGGACAATACAACCGCAAGTCCACCAACCTTGACCTCTCCCGGTTTACAATAATCCTGAAAAGTGGGTTGCGCAACCTAGTTCGCTGCTGCTCCTGTAACATCAACCATTGTTATTGATTGAATCTTTTCGGTTATGATCTTACGAAGTGGTCTACTGATCTCGTTCACTAGGCTCGCAAGTGGAGTATCCTGAGATCTTCTAACGAGCATGCACCAGTAGTAACAACTACACAGATCAAAAACTTGGGAAATTCTTTGTTTCTGTCAGTGCAATGAATCCGCAGGTAAGAACGATAGTGATAAACAAACAAAAACAATTAACACACTAAACACCAAAGTAGGAGTTAACTCCCCGGCAACGGCGCCAAGTTTGATGTGCTCAAATTAGTACTCTTTTGGAAAAGAAAAAATAACTATAGCAGTGTTGAGTAACAAGCCTTAACTACGAGATCGTTTTCGAGGAGTTAACTAAGCAACCTAGCGTTTAAAGTGTTAAAAAATAGAAGTTTGCGAACATTTGAATAGTTTGGAAGTTTGTTTGAAACAAAGTAAATAAACTAAGAAAGATAACAAATAGTGTACTAGATAAGGAGAAATAATGAATACGGTAGCAATTCAGATAAATCGTATACGGGAATAAACCTATTGTTCATACGCTTGTCACAGTTTTTTGACCAGAAAATGCTAATTCAATTCTACCAATGCATTTTTAAAGTTTCGAACTAGTGAAATCAATCGGTTGCCAGACGATTGATTCTTAACCTAATGCTTAGAGTATTTGAAACTAGCATATTGAATTTGGGGTTTTTACGAAGAATGTTAACTAGCTTAACACGCATGAACAATCTAGGTTTGAAACCCTAATACAATTAATCCTACATCGCTACCGCATTCACTATGCGATTAACTACTCATAACGGAAGCAATAACATACAATTTCGTTGTTACAATCGAATTAATCATGCAAGAGATAGAAAGATTCATACAAGTACCAAATCAATCACAAAATAGATAATTATAGAAGAAAAGATGAATTAATTGATGATTCTAACCTTCAAATCCGAATTCGATGTCAAAGTACGAGATTACAAACCAATATGGTGAAAATCAAAGTCTAGAAGCCAAAACTAGGGTTTGTTCTTGCTTTGAGAGTGAAAGATAAAAGATAGATTATGAAAAACTAAGTCTAAATTCGACTAAGTAACAAAACTGTCGAATCTCGCTAAAAGGGCTGGGACGCGTCCCGGAATTATCTGGGACGTGTCCCTGATTGCACAAACTAATCCAGAGATTTGGGATTTGGCTGGGATGCATCCTGGGAATTATCTGGGATGCGTCCCAGATTGCAGCAAAGGGGGACGCGTCCAGGCCATTCTCTGGGACACGTCCAGGCCTTTTGATGCAAATGCTCCAGTTCTTCATTGGGCTCGAACTTGGTGCTATCAAATGGAGTTCTTGAGTCATCAACTCGAATACGACCTTCCAAGAGCATCATTTTTCCTCCAAAACATGCCTAAAATCATAGAAACCTGTACAACACAACTAAAACACGAAACACATAACAAAAATATATAAAATGGAAATAAAGACTAACAAAAATATGGTAAAAAGAATGAGACCAGACTCTAAATTATCGTCTCATCACCTATTGGGTAGTCATTTTATATATATAGTATGTATTAATTTTATTTTATAAACTAATTATCTTGAAACATATATATAGTTGGTGGTTCATGTTGGTCCAGATAACGGCAAAGTAAAAGACTAGAGGGGGGGGGGGTGAATAGTCTTTTAAAACTTTTGTAGATAAACACAGTTTCTCAGAAACCTGGGGGTTTCTGATACTTAAATTCAGAGCGCGGAAGACTTTAAGATAGGTAAGTGCAGAAACAATAAGTATGTGTGTGTGCTTTGCTGAAATGTAAATACAGAAAGGTAAATGACACAGCAAGTATAGTGGTATCTGGAGGTGGCGTAATCCTCCAACTAATCCACTTCGGTCTTTCTGAGACCTAGAATTCACTAGAACAGATAATTGAGTTCACCTTACAATAATCCTATTCTAAGATTCCTAAACAAATGGTTCCCAACCAAATGTTCCCCCTGAGTTATTCCCCAGCTCCTAGAGCTAAGTACTTCCTCTACTCAGATAACCTTGGAGTTATTCCCTGATTTCCCAAATCAAGTACTTCCTCTACTCCACGCCTTGATGGTGTTGGTTATAAGGTTTGTCAGAGAGGCTTCTCGTATAACTTTTCAGTTATGTTTTCAGAGAGCCTAATAGAACAAGACTACTTAATACACTTGTTCAGTGGATGGCAGTCTGCTCTTTACTGACCCAAGTAATTGATGTCCGTTCTGGAGAATGAGCTTCAGAAAGGGTATCTGATAGTTCAACTCTTTCACGAATAACAATCTCTTGTTAAGGTTCAGGACAACTTAGAACTACTAGTGATTCTTCGAGCAACAGAAAGCTTTCAGAAAGGGTAGTAGAGTGCTTGAGAGAATACTTTGCTTGATGGTAAGTTTGCAAGATAGAGCGTTCTAAGGTGTGTATTTCTCAGCATCTAAGTGTGTGATATATATAGATGAATTTGAGAGTTGTTGGAATGATATCCGTTAGACACAATTCAAATTCAGTCCATACTTATCTTGAAATGAGTACTCAGAAGTCCTTGTCTCATGTCTCAGAGAGGACTGTGATTCAGCGGCTTTTCAGCTGATGCAATTAATGCACTTGTACTATTTCTTGTCCTGTAGTCTTCAACGGATACATGAGCCTTTCTGATGGCTTGCATGCTCCATACTCATGATGTCATATGTCCAGAATCATATTTCAAAAGTAAGTAAATACACTTAAGAAAGGATTAAGGACATAGTCTTTCTGAGTTAGACTAAACCTTGATATCTTCATAACTCTTGTGCAATCTTCAGTCTTCTAATCTTCAGAAAAGCTCCATTGCTAGGATTGATCTTCATGGTCTTCTGGAAATAAAAATTACACTCCAGAGACCTATTCCTAATACAAGATTTACTAGACTAATCATACTCAGTGATTTCCTCTTTTACAATGTTCAAGTGAACTAAGAGTACTTAATCACCTTTCTGGCTAAGATAAGAACATGTGATGAGTGATCAAAATACTAACAGATATTCCTAACAAATTTCCCCCTTTTTGATCAGTCATCCATGACTATCTTTTAAGTCCTATTACAAATTTGTAATCCTGGAAGAGAAAACAATCCACCACTTAATCATTTCAAATGATATTTAATTTTAGTTGAATTAAGTGCAGAAAGTAAACATCAACCAAATCATAGGAAGTGATCTTTGCTGATAAGTTGTCATCTATTAGAATGTATCTGAGAGTATGATCTTCAGATAGGATCAGTTTACAGAGTAAGATGCAACTTTTACAGATAGAGAAATTCAGAAACAATCAGCAAGATTACAAAAAGGTAACAAAACATACTAAGTAAATTAGAAAAAAGGAGAATCCAAGCTCCAAGAGAGTATTCTAATGTTACTAGTCTTCATGTCTTCAGAAATGCAACTTGGGTTTATGTTGGTCCAGATAACGGCAAAGTAAAAGACTAGGGGGGGGGGGGGTGAATAGTCTTTCAAAACGTTTGTCGATAAAAACTATTTCTCAGATATCTGAATAGATATCTGATACTTAGAATCAGTGCGCGGAAGACATAATAAAGATAAGTGCAGAAACAGTTAAAATGTGTGTGTGTGTTGCTGAAATGTAAATACAGAAAGGTAAATAACACAGCAAGTATAGTGGTATCTGGAGGTGGCGTAATCCTCCAACTAATCCACTTCGGTCTATCAGAGACCTAGAATTCACTAGAAAAGATAATTGAGTTCACCTTACAATAATCCTATTCTAAGATTCTTAAACAATTGGTTCCCAACCAAATGTTCCCCCTGAGTTGTTCCTCGGCTTTCACAGCCAAGTACTTCCTGTACTCAGAAACCTTTGAGTTATTCCCTAGCTTCCCAAGCTAAGTATTTCCTATACTCAATAACCTTGGAGTTATTCCTTAGTTTCCCAAATCAAGTACTTCCTATACTCCGGTAACCTTGGAGTTATTCCCTGATTTTTCAAACTAAGTACTTCATGTACTCCACGCCAGTTATGGTGTTGGTTTTGGTTTGAGTTGTCAGATGAGCTTCTTTAATAACTTTTTCAGTTATTCAGATAGCTCTGTGAATCAAGTATACTTAATACACTTTTCAATGTATGGTATCTTGTTCTTTTTACTGACCCAAGTCTTAGATAAATGTTCAAGAGAATGAATCTCAGATACTTGATCTTTCGTTTCAACTCTTTCACAGATAGCTATGCTTGTTTAGGATCAGGACACTTAGAACTTCAGTGTTACTCAAGATCAAATGCTTTGGTCGCAAAAGAAAGCTTTGTGAGTAAGTAAGTTGCTTTGAGAGAGTAAGATGTTCAGCGTTTTCAAGTTATGTCGTGTGTCTAAGGTGTCTTCTCAATCAGTCTAAGTGTTGATATTTATAGATGAATTTGAGTGCCGTTTGAATAGTATCCATTAGGCTCAAATTCAAACTATTGATATCTGTGTATAGTACTGTACCAGGTTTGTCTTCTTCTTCAGAAGCTGCCGTTGCTTTTATTCAGACATCTCTGTCCGTGCATTAAATGCATTGTACTATACTTTTTGTCCTGTTGTGTCAACGGAACTATGCTTTGTATCAGAGACTAGTGTTATTTGATTCTTTGCACGTCCTTATCTTCAATCTTCAGATACCACTTATTTATTGAAACAACTTTGTTTGCAATATATATTTCTTTTTCAGAAATGTGGTTAATGCTCAAGGTATCTGAGAATAGATATCTGTGGACACTTTCCTTGTTTTCAGATAGGCCTTTTATTTCTCAGATATCTCTTGTGACACAGTTTGTCTAAAACTGTTCGTGTCTTCAAGATATCTGGCTAAGGTATCTGAACAACAGTTTCAGTAATCTTGCGCAGTTTCTTCAAGTCTTCAATGTCGTTGAGCTTGTTCTGCTTGGATGTCTTCTTCTTGGTCTTCTCTTCATAAAATAAAAATTACATTTTGAGACCTAACATCCTATACAAGATTAGCTAGACTATCATACTTAGTGAGTTTCCTCTTTTACAATGTTCAAGTGAACCAAGAGTACTCATCACCTTTCTGAGACTAAGATAAGTCATCATGTTGCTGATCAAAATCTAAATAGATATTTCTTAACAAAATATCTAACAAATTTCCTAACAAATTTCTCAAGAAATTTCCCAAAAATTTTTCCCCTTTTTGATCAGTCAACGATGACTATCTTACCTATTACAAATCTGGATAAGTGAACAATCCAAAACTTAATCTTTTCTTAAGATCTTCAAAATATTTAATTAAGTGCAGAAAGTAAACATCAACCAAATCACAAGGTGTGATCTTTGCTGACAAGTTATCTTTTATAGAATACTATCTGAGAGTAAGTTCTTCAGATAAGTTACAAATAAAGATTAAAGATAACTTTAATACATAATACAGGTTTAGCTCAGTCAGCAAAAATACAACAAAAACTACATAGTAAATTAGGACAACAGGAGTAACCAAGCTCCAAGTAAACATCCTAATAAACTAGTCTTCAAGTCTTCAACTCTTCAAGTCTTCAACAGTAGTTCTATGGATCAGTCTGCAAATTTCCTATCTCCAAACCTTTTGATGTCATCAGAATAGTCATAGAGAAGAGTTCTGACGAGCATCTTTGTGTCTCTGGCAAATCCACAGACCTCTTTGTAGGTTTTGGTAGGATTTTTCTTGACAAAATGCTTGACCCATAGGTACTTTCCCCACTTCCAGGCATGCTCTATTCTGATATCTGAAAGCTTGAAGTATTCGTAGATAATCTTCAGATATCTGATGTCACCCTTGTATTGATCTTCAGTTAGATAGAACGATTCATAGGGTTCTACAGCGAGTCTTTCTCTTGTGCCTGTTCCTGTGATATTCAGAATTCTGTACACATCATCTGGCTTTCCATATGGACATTCATCAGAGAGGTCCTTTCTCATGGCTTCAGTTCTCTTGACAACTTCAAAATCCAACCAGGCTTTAATGTGATTGGTGTTGATCAAGGTTGGTTTATCTTTTCTCCATGCCATAAGTTGTTTATGGATTGGTTCTGGAAATCTTGAATTTACCAATAGATGCTTAAGTTCCAGAATCCAATAGCCATTTTTCTGATTGATGAATCATTGTCATACTTCACATACTCTATTTTGGCTTCTTCTGGCCTGAATGGAAGTTGACTTTGTCTTTGATCAGCTCTCAGTCTGTTCCTTCTTTGTCTTGAATTCTTTTTGGGATAGACTTGGTATTTCCAGAGGGTGTTTTAGCTGCTAGGGGCTTTGCAGCTATGGGCTTAGTTAGGCTTTCAATTTTCCTTTTTCTGTGTAGAGAGCTTCATCTTCATCAGTTTCCTCATCATCATCAAGATTAGATCTTGTGAGAGTTCTACAGCCTTCTTCATTGCCCAGGGACTTGATTTGACCTTCTTCTTCTTCTTCAGAAGATTCATCAATCCCTTTAACTTGTCTTCTCCTTGGAGCCTTCGTACTCCTTGGAGGTTTCTGTGCCATGGACCTTGTTATCATTTTGGTTCGTTCAGTAGGTTTCTGGGAAGCAGCTACTATTTGCAAAGCAGCTTGGCTTGAGGAGGGTTCATTGATTCTGAGTGGTGGCTGGGAAGTTTTCATGTTTCTTCTTCCTTTCTGAGCCGCACAAGCTCCAGATTTCTTCTTGCTTTCTTCTCCTTCTTCCCATTCCCCCTGACTTTGAGGTCCAGATTTGTACATTCTTTCCCCCTTAGTCATTGTTGGCTGACTCAGTCTCATAAAGGAATCTGAGAGAGAGTCAAAATGCCCTTGTAAATAGTTGTAGGCAATGACCAACTTCTGAAGTTCGGCTTTGAGCTCCTGATTTTGCTTGATAAGTCCATTGTCCTTATCAGTGAGCTCTGCCAATGGGCCTAGGATGGCATCTGCTTTTCCAGCAGTGTAACTTGTCTCTTGGAAAGCTTTTTCAGCTAAAGACGCATCATCGTCCCTTATCATTCCCAGATCTTTCTGAGCAATGACTATGCTAGTTGTTCTCTGAGTGATGAGCTCAGTGAACTTTCTCATTTCAGAGGGGACGGAGGCAATTACTTCCTTGTTTTGTGAAGACATCTCCCGTTTCAGATGAGCCAGTACTTGGCATCTGTTCATGTATTCATGGGAGTGGACGTTTGGCAGTTTGTTGAATATTGTAGGAGCAATCAGCTTCCTTTTCAAGTGAGAAACCGCTAAATGTTCATTGCGGTGTTCTGCCAAAGTCTTGTCTTCTTCATCATCTGAGTAATCAGCCCAGTGATCTTCATCCTCTTGGACATTTTCATCGATTGTATCGAGTCCAGCAACCATCTCAGAGATTGTTTTCTTTCCTTTCTGGGAGGAGGATGGTGCTTCTTTTGAAGATGATGCAGCCTTAGCATCATGCTTGTCTTCAGATACTTCTTCAGTATCGAGTTCTTTGGTGATATCATGCACAGCATCCCGTAGCTCTTTAACCTCAGAGTAAGCAATCATTTCTTGTAAGTATTGATCTTGTAGTTGATCAAGCTTGTCTCTAGATTTAGCTATTTGATCTTCCAGTTGAACATGGAGCTGTTGTTCTTCTTCCAACAGTTGTCTGAGTTGAGCAGATCTCATTTGATTGTTTAATATTTTTTGATCGGTTTCTTCAGAAAGCTCAACTACTTGTTCAGTAGTAACTAGGTGTTGGTTAGAAGATGGATGAGTAGATTTCTGAGGAGATGGAGACGGAGATTTCTGTGAAGTCTTCTCAGTGTGCTTTTCAGCAGCTGAGGCATCATTTCTTAGTGAAATTCCTCCGGTCCCTGGTGCAGGGGCATCATCATCATCATCCTTTTTGTCTGTGTCATCCTTTTGGTGATGGTCAGTGGGAGGTTCGTCGAAGTCATTTTCGTTTATCTCTTCCTCCTCATCATCTTCAGATACTAGATTGATCACTTCAGGAATAGTGATCTTCTGCCCATTAACCTCTTCTTGTTCAGAAGGTATAAATTGCAGAGTTTGGGGCAGGACTGGCTTAAATGCCATTTGTAATCTTGTCTGACCATCTGCCTGTTCAAAGGCTTGTATCAAACTGTGCGCTACCTCTCTGGAGAAATCCTTATGCAATAGAGTCGCAATCAGATACGTATCTTGTAGTAGGAACATTGCGTGGATGTATGTCTCCAAGTCAAGAGCTCGTGCTCGTCTGTTTGGTTGATCTGTGATTCTCAATATTTTAGAGAGATCAGAGCACCTTAACCTTTTCCATTTCTTGAAGCATTTAATGTGCTTTGGCAAGGTGTGAGCTTTGAAGAAGGGAAGTAGGTCCTTTGTCTCAACATTGGGAGCCTACTCGGCACTTGTTTGAGCCTGAAAGAAAGAGTTTTGAGTGAGCTTCAAAACTTTTATAGATATCTGAGGAGATGTGCAGTTTAGTTTCTGAGTTACCTGAGTAAGTACTTCAGGCTCAGAGACTTGTTCTACTGAGACAATTGGTGTCTCAGATATCTTGTTGTGAGGCGGAGACTTGGAAGTCTGGTCCTCATCAACCTTTCTTTCTTGAACCTGAGAATTAACATTATCACAATACTTAGGAAATTTTATCAAGAAAACTTTAAGTGACAAGTCAGATATCTGAGAGGTCAATTACCTCCATGGGAGGCTCAGATACTTGTCTCTCAGAGACTTGTGCAGTCTCTGGAATCTTTTCTTGTGATGAAGGCCTTGATGCCTCATCAATTTCCATAGGTGCAGGGGATGTCGCAACTCTGTCCCCTTGCACTTCTACTTCTGAGTGAGCCTGTGAGTAGAAAGCATTGAATAATTTAGAGAAGATTTTAGTTAACCCAAGGTGAAGAATATTTATCATTGATTTTCATATACCTTCATACTGGAAGGCTCAATGATCTGTTCTTCAGAAACCTTGTCGGTTTCTGGGTTTTCGTCTGGCATTTCTGCCTTATCTTCCTCTTTCTCAGTTGGAGCCTGTTAGAAACATTTATTTTTATGTTTAGGCGTATAAACTTATAATTGAAGACGTGTTTATCTTAAGAATCCATTATTACCTGTGACATAGGCTCAGATGTCTTAAGAGGTGAGGTTGAGGAAACCTCCTTCTCAGTTTCTGAGGTAAGCTTTTCAGCTTCCTCTTGTTTTTGTGTTTCTAACTCAGCCTGTAACAAAGAAATTTTATGAGAAACAAGATGTATAAGCATAAAAATTTTTACAAGATAAGAGTTAAACCGGTCAGCTACCTGAGCAATTTCAGGCTGATTGGTCTCTGGAACTTGTGACCTTTCTATACTTTGGTCTTCTTGTCCCAGTGTAGTTTCTTTGCTTGAAGTTTCTGGCACTTCACACCTTTCCTGAGTATGCAACTCAGTTGCCTCCCCTGGTTGA
This sequence comes from Plantago major, assembly GCA_026545765.1. NCBI lineage: Eukaryota > Viridiplantae > Streptophyta > Magnoliopsida > Lamiales > Plantaginaceae > Plantago > Plantago major. Next base: position 34,419,709 of record CM048841.1, read on the forward strand.
TCATTCTGAGGAGATGTCTCAGTTTGATCCCTCTCATTGAGTTGGGGAACCTGCTCATTTGCAGGATTTTCTTCAGCATACTGTATTGCTGGTAATTCGAAATGGAGTTCATTTACCATTTCATCAACCACTTGTGGCTGTTGTGGTTGTTGTGTTTGTGGTTGTTGTGGTTGTCTGGAAGCAGAAGATTGGTCAGTAGAATGTTCTTCCAGATTTTTAGATGTGGCATTTCCATCAGCATCTGCCAGTACTAAAATACCACTCATCAGGGCTTTTTGAAGTTGTGCAAGTGAAATATTCCCTGATGATGTGTTTGCACCAACAACCTTTGCTATAGGTTCAGCAACCTGTGGTGTAGGTTCTTCTTCAGATACCTTATCACCGCCATCGCTTTGAGAACCTTAGCCCTCTTTGTTCTTTCTAGGACTTGAGAGATGACCAGTTCATCATCTTCATCGTCAGAGCTCTCATCAGCATTAGGAATTGATTGGTCCATTATTCCTGCGGTTTTTGCAGATAGGGCTTGGTGTTTTTCACCACTTTTGGCAGCATTTATGAGTTCATCAGCAAGGCTTTCTGCATTAGTCGCAACATTTCTCAAAGCACTTTCTCTTGTTGAGTCTACTTGTTCAGTAGTTGATAACTCTTTTTCAGCATTGATGATTTCATCTACCTTTATCAGTTCATCGGCAATGCCTGCAGATATCTGAGAATCGACAACCTCTTTGGGTGTGTCTTCTGATTTGCCAGCAGACTTTTTTCTTGAAGTTCTGGGCTTCTTGGTCGCAACCTTTTCTTCAGATACCTTTTCAGACTTTCGCTTCTTAGAACCTTTCTGAGACCCAGTAACCTTTTTCATCAAGTTTGTATACTCATATTTGTAGAGTAGGTTACTGTTGGCTATTTCAGCCGTCTCTATGAGCTTAATTCCAAGCTTTTCCAGCAAGTAGCATATTTTCAGACCATATCCTACAGTGACCTTTGGCTCAGCTATTCCTTTGGTAATCTTAGGCTCGAAGCCTTGAATCATCTTCACAAATTTCAGAAAGGCGTACTTTCCCCAGTTAAAAGGGTTTTCCAGCCTTTTATCTTGTTGATTCAGCAAGAACATCATCATCCACCGTTCTTGGCTTATCTGGTCAGCACCTCCTTGTAGACCATCAAAGCGTCTGTGAAGAATGCAAGCCAGTACATCCCAGTGAACCATTAGATGTCTGGTTCGGATGTCAGCAAGCTTGAACTCAATGGGTGTATCTGATTTTTCAAGATCACACACGTCACTGTAAAGTTCTTTAACACCTTCAAGGAGTTCATCATCCTTGGTGTTTATTTCAAAATCCTTTCCAAGATTTTGAAATTCAAACAACTTACAGAAAGTTGTTAAGTCCAGAAGGATTTCCTTTCCTTGGACTGAGGTTTTGATGAACACTATTTCAAGATTACCTTGAAAACACAGAAATAATCACGGAGTTGTTGTAGAATTCCAACACATCGAGTGATGAAATTCCACTAGGGCGAGCAGATAGAAAGCCCTTGATTTGTGCCTTTTCAAGCATGTCAAGAATTAGCTTTCTGTCGGCTTGGTTCTCTATTCCAGCCGTGAGGTATTCCTCAACCATGGCACCACGCCAAATCATTCTGTGATTTGAAGTCCAATGGTCAGGATTAAAATCTCCTACCAGTCGGTTGTTCACAATAACCAACTCTGGTGCTTGCTTTTCAAAGCGAAGTGGAGGATTGAGATTTCAGTGTTGTTGAACTTTTAGGGGCCATCTCTTTATATAGTGTAGGGTTTTGAAATTGGTGTTTGAAAGAGATTTGATTTAGTAATTCTTTGCAGAAAAACTTAATCTTGATTTGCAGAGATTGTAGAAGGTTTTGCAGAGAATCAAGAGAAGGATTTGCTATTTTTGTGCAAGATGAGTTTTCGGATTAGGCAAAAGTGATTTCCTATGCCAAAATCCTATATATATAGCAGTTGAATCCCAACAGACAAATACATACAAATTGATTTTGTGTGTAAGTATCTGTGTTTTGCGAGTAGGCGTGATCAAAAGCTAGTTCGGCATTAAATGCTTAGTGGGCCATGTCTGAATTTCAACAGTCCACTATTTACTCTGAATTAATTTCCACCGTACAGATCAATCGCTTAATTTCATCAAGGGTCACCATTGCTTCTTCAGCAATGATCACAATCAACAATTGTAATTGTGCCCATTTAATGAATTTTGGTGACTTGCTACCTGAATCACAATTCTGTATGACCAAGGACACTGTTCGCATCTGAATCTGTCTTATACTTAGGATTTTTCCAAGTTTTTCATCAAGATAGAAATAATGCGAGCTTCAAGAGAGTAGTTGACTGTAGATAGTTATACTATTCTCTTTTGTGTTCCCCGTTTATAGAGTGATTCAGATATCTGAGTTCCCGTCTCAGAGATCTTAAGCTATCTTTTTGCTTTTTAGCCTTTTTGACTTCTGGATACCCGTTCCAGATTTCTCTTTTCTCTTCTCTGGATACCCGTTCCAGATACCTCTTCTCTGGATGCCCGTTCCAGATACTTCTTCTCTGGATGCCCGTTCCAGATACCTGAACTCTTTTAGTTTATTGGTAGTTCCATTAGTCCAAGACTATGTCTTAAGGCTAAGAATCTACTTTCTTGTAGTGGCTTAGTGAAGATATCTGCAAGTTGGTCTTCAGTTCCAATCTTGAGTATCTCTATATTGCCCTTTTCAACATGGTCTCTGATGAAGTGATGTCTAACATCAATGTGCTTTGTTCTGGCATGAAATTTAGGATTCTGTGTAATCGCAATAGCACTTGTGTTATCACAGAAAATGGGAGTTTTCTTCTCATCGAGTCCATAGTCTTTAAGTTGTTGTTGTATCCACAGAATTTGTGTTGCACAACAACCAGCAGCAATATATTCAGCCTCTGTGGTAGAAGTTGCAATTGAGTTTTGCTTCTTGCTAAACCATGAGATAAGTCTAGTACCCGAAGCGAGTTCCTGAGGTGCTTTTCCTATCAAGCAGTGATCCAGCATAATCAGCGTCTGAGTACCCAGCTAAACTCAATCCACTTTCTTTAGGATACCACAATCCTACATCTACTGTACCCTTTACATACCTTAATATTTTCATAGCAATGTTGTAGTGTGTTTGCATTGGATTTGTCTGAAATCTAGCACATACACCAACGGCATATTGAATATCAGGTCTACTTGCAGTGAGGTAAAGTAGTGAACCTATCAATTTCCTATACTTATGTTCTTCAACACTCTTATCTGATTCAGTATAGGTCATTTTGGTTCCAATGCTCATAGGTATCTTAGCATTCTTTTCAGAAGTCTTGAGATTAAATTTTGTGAGCATATCTTTTGCATACTTTGTTTGACTAATGAATATTCCATCATTGAGTTGCTTGACTTGCAATCCTAGAAAATAATTCATTTCTCCCATCATGCTCATCTCAAACTTGCTTTTCATGAGATTTGCAAAGTCATTACAAAGTTTCTTGTCCTTAGATCCAAATATGATGTCATCAACATATACTTGAACTAAGAGTAGTTTCCGATCATGATTTAAGGTAAATAAAGTTTTATCAACTTCACCTTTCTTGAAACCACTTTCCAGAAGGTATTTGGCCAATGTGTCATACCATGCTCTTGGAGCCTGTTTCAGTCCATACAGAGCTTTCTGTAGTTTATAGACCATTCTACTTTCTGAGGAAACTTCAAAGCCAGGTGGTTGCTCAACATAAACTTCTTCTGCAAGTTCACCGTTTAAGAATGCACTTTTGACATCCATCTGATAAACTTTGAAATCTTTATGAGCTGCAAAGGCTAGAAAGAGTCTTATTGCATCAAATCTGGCAATTGGTGCATATGACTCGTCAAAATCTAAGCCTTGATGCAGGTAAATCCCTTGGCAACCAATCTTGCTTTGTTTCTGGTTATTTCACCAGATTCATTCATCTTGTTTCTGAAAACCCATTTAGTTCCAATCACAGATATTCCTTCTATAAATGGAACTAGTTTCTAGACTTTGTTTCTCTCAAATTGATCCAACTCTTCTTGCATTGCAGAGATCCAGTCTTGGTCTCCTAATGCTTCTTCTATATTTTTAGGTTCAATATTCGAGATGAAACATCCAAAGAGAGAATTAGCATTTTCAGCTATTGCTCTCCTAGTCCTAACACCTTGATTAATTGGTCCAATTACATCTTTTGCAGGATGATCTTTGATCCATCTCATCATAGGTTTAGTGCTAGTAGGATCAATATCCAAGTGATTTGAATGTGAATCACTGAGATTATGATTTGATACTTTTTCAGTATCTGAGATATCTGACATATGGGAAATGTCATGGATATCTGACACTTTTTCAGTGTTAGAGATATCTGGAACTTGCATTTCAGCAGTCTCATTTTCAGATACCTCTTCATGATGAAGGTTCTCAGTAACCTGTTCCATTTCTGGAAAACTCATAGGAAATTCCTCATCATGTCTGTGAGTCATCTTGTTGTTACTAGGCATTTCAAGCTTTTCTACGTCAGAGTCATCCTCACTTTCCATAATGATGTTTCTCCTTTCTGAGGATTCTTCTTTAGAATCCCTCAGTAATAGTTCTTTGAATTTCTGAGAGTTCATCATTAGGAGGTGTTTTCTTATTTCCTTCATAGAATACAACATGAATTGATTCTTCTATTTTCTTTGTTCTTTTGTTGTAAACTCTGTAGGCTTTGCTATTAGTGGAATAACCAAGAAATACACCTTCATCTACCTTTGGTTGAAATGTTCTCAGATAATCTTTCCCATTGTTTAGAACAAAACATCTACAACCAAATATTCTCAGATGTTTGATATTAGGGGGTCTACCAACCAAGATTTCATAGGGGGTCTTGTCATGGTGTTTGTTTATCAAACATATGTTTTGAGTGTAGCAAGCTGTGTTTACATCTTCAACCCAATAAATTTCACTTATTTCAGTGTCTGCTAGCATTGTCCTTGCGGCTTCTTTAAGGGTTCTGTTTTTCCTTTCTGCAACACCATTTTGTTGAGGTGTTCTTACAGAGGAAAGTTGGTGTTGTATACCTTTGCAGGTACAAAACTCCTTTATGTACTGGTTGACAAACTCAGTACCATGGTCTGTTCTGATTGCAGATACCTTGTCATTTTTCATGACTTCAAGCTTTTTCAGCAAGTTTGGTATCTCCACCCTGGCATCATATTTTTGTTTCAGAAAGACAACACAAGTGAATCTTGAGAAGTCATCTACAACAACCAGACCATACTTATTTCCTACATAACTAGTTACAGATGATTCAAAAAGATCCATGTGTAAAAGTTGTAGTGGTCTAACACTAGAGTGTCTGATTTTGGACTTGAAAGAGACCTTAGATTGTTTCCCCATCTGACAGGCAGAACAGATACCATCTTTTCTGAAAGATGTTCTGGGAAGGCCAACCACTAACTCTTTCTTGACAAGTCTGTTCAGAGTTTTGAAGTTCAAGTTGTTGATACGGAAATATGTCCAATCCGTCATAAAGGACTTAGGAGCGAATCCTAAGGCATCCCAAGTCATCCAATGGATCCGAGGCACTTAGGTTCGAGCCAATGGTCTGATCCGGGCAGACCATCTATGGTCCGACCCACCCTAAAAGAAAGGGACAAAGGAATTGGACCTGCAAGGCCCGACCCGGAACCATAGGTCCGACCCACCTTGGTCCGAGCCTCCCTGGGAAAGGAGCATAGTGCTAAGTCAGCACCCTCTCCGGCCTAAGGACTCCGATACGGATGTCAACTCAGATCCAGCATGACCATCTCATAAGGCTACCAAGCAAGTGGGCACCAAAGAGTGAGATGTCTGAACCCAGGAGCTCTGAATCGGAAGAGTTGGACAGGCAGGAGAACTTCCTCGGCTGACTACCAGGTACTGTCCGGATCAGACATCCGGACCGACCTCTCCGAACCTGGGATCTCGGCAGACTCTGTCACATCCTCAAGAACTCTCCCAATAATGACCAAATTACCCCTAAAGCCCAAGATGGCATGGGTTAAAGCTTCATTATTGGGCTATGGGCCTCATCTTGGCATTGGTGGCTCAATCCTAGCCGTACACTTGGCACAATCTTAGCAAGCCCTTCCATTTTGATGATAGCCTATAAATAAGGCACACATCCCAACAAGTAAGCAACTTAACTTCACTTCATACGGACCATCTCGCTAGTCATATCACAATCCCGATCCTCAATATATTACAGAGTTGATCCTCAGTCACTCTCAAGTAAAGTCTCATCCCGGTTTGACACTTAGCAAACCGGGCACTAACCCCCCCCCCCCCCCCACTCAAGTGTGCAGGTCCTTACCGGAGTAGTTGGTCGCTGGTTCTTACGCCTTGGCCCTCATCCAGCAAGGAGCCCCTCATCTTGGTACCCATTAGAAGAGTTAAATAAATCTAACTAGTTGGGGAGTTACACCCTCAACATTTTGGTGCCGTCTGTGGGAATCTCTACAAAAAGTCCCGTTCTCTTTAGTAATGGCAAGAACAAGAAGGCCCGCAAGAACCAACACCACTGACATTGGTACGCCTGCTCCGAGACAAAGGGGGAGACCTCCCACTAGAAGAGGGGGAGTAGCAAGAGTCTCAACAAGAGAAGTAGTAGATGATCCAAGTGATGGCCATACCGCTAGTCTTTCTTCTGGCGAGGAAAGAGCCATTAATCCACCAGTAAGGGTCCAGACACTTGGGGACGAAGGGCAGGTTCCTCCGTCAGGAACACATGGTCCTCCCCCAGGTAGAAACTTTACCCTCCCGAATGGACAGATCATTCGTCTTAGTGAATTCGGAATGGATGAGAATCAGTTTGGCCTCTTACTCACCACTATTCAAGGGTGCTTTGGATCAAACAACCTCCAGCCTCCTCAGCCCACCCCGCCTACGCCAATCCCAAGGCAAGCTGAACCCGCTCAATCAAGAAATGAGCACCGTCCGATCCAACAAAGGCTGGGGGAGCAAGCTCAACCAGAAGATCTGAGACACCTTCTCAATAGAAGAGCCGCTGCTTCTCATGAACAAAGAGGGAGAAGTCCAGAAGTGCCGCGAGTAGGCGAAGTGGGAACCAGTCGGCGAGGAGCTCAACAACAAGTGCCTAGAGATCAAATGGCAGAAAGCAACCCGATTGTTCCAGTCGGTGATCTTCCTCCAGATGTAGCTATCAACCCCAGAACTGGTGAAAGATTGACAGCTGAGCAGATCTACCTCCAACAGAAGGCCTTGTAAACACAAATTGCCACCCTGAGCAGGATGGTCAAAGCACATGAGAAGGTGGTAGTTAAAACTCCCAACCCTCTGTGCGATGAGATCAGAAAAGAAAGAAAGCGCCCCGACTGTGTTATCCCAAACCTTGAGCATTACTATGGAGATACTTGCCCTGTAGGGCATCTTACTAGATACGAAAGTAAGATGGAAAGCAATGGACTCAACGATAACATGAAAGCTCTCAACTTTTCCACCACACTCTTTGGAGAAGCAATGGATTGGTGGACCTCACTACCTAATGGTTCCATCAAATCCTATGCGGACGTTGCCTCCCTTTTCTTGAAAAGGTTTGAGAAAGCAAAAAGAAGGAAGAGGTCAGTTGAGCACCTGGCAGGCATAATCCAGAAAGAGCATGAGGACCTCAGAACCTTCCTTGACCGCTTCAACGCTGAAGTACGACAGGTAGAGCCTCATAGCATCAAAGAGCGGGTCCGACACCTATATGCCAACACTTATAATGATGAGCTTAGAAGGAAGCTTTCCAACGAAGAAATCACCACTGAAAAGTACTTGGAAGATATCTGCGAAGGAGTCTTGTATGGAGAAGATTACCGAAGGAATGTCCCGATAAGAGCAGGGATCAAGAAGGGAAAAGAACAAGTACGACAGGAACTCCCTCCTCGTCAATGGAAGTTCGAGCAAAAAAGAGATCTCAGAGACAGAAAAGAATTCCACAGAGAAAGAACTCCACCCAGGAGATACGCCGAGTATACGCGCCTCAATAGACCAAGATCCGACATCTTGGCTTCCATTGTTGAGAAGGACTTAGATATACAATGGCCTAAACCTGTCAAGAGCAGCAAGAAGAGTAAATTCTTTAAAGAGTACTGTAGGTTCCACAAGCAGAAAGGTCATCCGACTGAGGATTGCATCCAATTAAAGACAGAAATTGAAAGACTAGTGAGAAGCGGGAAGTTGAAAGAACCAACAGGCGAGGAAGAACCCTCCAGGGATAGAAGGAATGAGCAAAGAAGAGAGGAGCGTGGTTCTGAACCTCCGACAGGATCTTTACCACCACCTCCAGCGGAAATGCCACCTCGGCAGGCCCAAAGATATCAAGGGTACCACGAAGAGACAAGAATGGAGAACCTCCCTTACAGTGGAGTCATCAACGCCATTGCAGGAGGACCAACAGGGGGAGATAGCAGAAATTCAAGGGAAAGGACCGCGCAACACTTAAGAAACAATGACAGGGCTTACGGCCCACCAGCATTAAAAGGCACAAATGCAATCACCTTTGACGATAGCGAGATCCCCCCACCAACGTCTGGCGGAGGAGATCTCAAGGACCCCGATGTCCCTTAGGTTGTTTCTCTAGTGATTGCCACTTACAAAGTCAACAAGGTACTAATCGACACAGGACGCTCCTCCAATGTCCTATCCAAAAGGACTGTCGAGAAAATGCATCTGGGGCAAATACAATATGGACGAGTATACACCTCATTAGTAGGTGTTGGAGGGTCTGTAGTACGCCCCATTGGAAGTATACCACTGCAAGTCTCCATGGGCACTTTTCCGACAAGAGTGACCCAGACTATCCTCTTTGTGGTAGTAGATAGCACCTTTGACTATAAAGCGATCTTGGACCGCCCAGGACTTAACCAATTCAGAGCAATTGCTTCTCCCCTACACAACAGAGTGAAGTTTCCAACCCCGAACGGCGTAGGGGAAGAAAAGGGCAACATTAGAGAAGCCTGGGAGTGCTACATCATGTCAACCAGAGGGGCCACAGAACCTGTCCTTTCGGTCACTAAGGGCCCTCTTAGCCATTCTCCCATTACTCTAACGCCACCAAAGGAAGAGATCGGTATTGGATCGTTCAGAGAGGAGTTCCCCAAGACAGCTAGAATAGAATCCCATGAAGCCTTAAAAGAGGTCCAACTGGTCGAAGGAAATCCGGAAAAAACAACTCGGATTGGAACGGAGATGAATACGGAAATAGAGCTGAAGCTCATCACTTGCCTTCGTGACAATCGCGACATCTTTGCTTGGAGCACATATGATCTCAAGGGGATAGACCCAAGGATCGCGGTTCACCGTCTGAAGATGGATCCTATGGTCAAGCACATTCGGCAAAAGAGGAAAGACTTCGGACCAGTTGAGGATGCTATCATAGCAGGGGAGGTTGAAAAATTGGTGAAAGCAGGTCATATCGAAGAAGTCAGATATTCTGATTGGGTCTGCAACATGGTCCTCGTCGAAAAAGCTCCAGGAAAGTGGAGAATGTGCAATGACTTCACCAGACTCAACAAGTTTTGTCCAAAAGATCCCTATCCGTTGCCACGCATAGACCAGCTGGTCGATTCCACTGCAGGATGTGCACTTCTAAGCTTCATGGATGCATACCAAGGCTTCTACCAAATTAGGATGGCTCAAGAAGACATCAAGAAAACGGCATTCTTCGCGGCCGGAGGAGTCTATTGCTTCAAAGTCATGCCCTTTGGCCTCAAGAATGCAGGAGCTACTTACCAACGGCTGGTAAACAAGATGTTCAAGGAAGAATTGGGAAAAACCATGGAAGTCTATGTGGATGACATGCTTGTGAAAAGCAAGACCGAAGAGGAGCACATCGAACACCTCAACAATTGCTTTTCTATTCTCCGGAAATATGGAATGAAGCTAAACCCTGAAAAATGCACTTTCGGGGTAAAAGGAGGAAAATTCCTCGGCTACATGATCACAAAAAGGGGCATCAGTGCTAACCCAGAGAAAATAAAGGCAATCATAGATCTGCCACAGCCCAAGACCGTCAATGAAGTTCAGAAGCTTCTAGGAAAGGTGATGGCGTTGAGCCGTTTTATCTCAAGGTCCGCCGAGAAGAACCTTCCCTTCTTTAAGATCTTACGAAAAGGAAATAAGTTCGAGTGGACAAAGGAGTGCGAAGAGGCCCTGGAAAACTTGAAAAAGTACCTCCTCTCGCCGCCCCTTCTGTCTAAACCTATGAAGGATGAAACCCTTTACCTCTATTTGGCCACCACCGATGAAGCAATGAGTTCTGTACTGGTACGGCTACAAGACAACGAGCATTTACCGATCTACTACTTGAGCAAAGCTCTTGTAGGCTCTGAGGCCAGATATGTCAGGGTTGAGAAGCTCGCCAGACCTTTGGTTTACTTGCCTGACGACTAAAGCCTTACTTCAAGTCGCATCGGATTGTGGTCCTTACAAATGAGCCACTCAAACATGTCTTGGAAAAACCGGACCAGTCAGGACGCCTGTCCAAATGGGCTATTGAGCTAAGTGAATATGATATTGGGTATCAAGCCCCATCTGCCAAGAGAGCGCAAGTTCTGGCCGACTTCCTGGTAGACTATCCATAGAAAGCAGAAGAAGAGAACGGAAATTCCCAGGAAAAGGCTAGTCATGTGGTGATTGCCCAGATCAAGGAATCAACTGGAGAGGAAGAAGCAGAAGAGACACAAAGAGGTAGCGTCCAGCCTATGACTGAATACTACCTACCTATGGATGATTCACTAAGAGTGAGGCACATGTTTCTCTTGGATGAAGAACCCGATACCTCGACAACTGCATCTTCCGACAAGAAGCAGGAGGTTGTGAAAGCACCCACTCCCACTTTAGGAGGAAAGGAAGGAGACAAAGAATGGTGGACGTTACAAGTGGACGGATCATCGACTGGACGATTGGGAGGAATAGGAATTTTCCTTGAAAGTCCTGAAGGAGCCAAGCTAGAGTACGCCATCACTCTCAATTTCAAAGTGACAAACAACGAGGCCGAGTATGAAGCACTTATCACCGGCCTAAGAATGGCGAAAGCCCTTCAGGTGAAAAGGATCAAAGCCTACACAGACTCCCAGCTCGTACAATCCCAGTTCTCCGGGTCTTTCACCACCAAAGGGCCTAACATGATCAAATACTTGGAACTCCTCAAGAAAGAGGATGAGCAATTTGAAGAATTTACTCTTAACCAATTTCACAGAGAATGGAATGAAAAGGCCGATGCCCTCTCCAAGTACGCCTCGGCCTTAGGAGCTTTGGACACAAGAAGTGTCATCCTAATGACCCGCGCGGAATCCTCCCTGGCAAACCCCAACGGAAAGATGTTCCTTGTGAGCACAGAAAGGAATTGGATGACTGATATATTCCGTTACCTCAAGGATGGCACTTTACCTATGGATCCTAGAGAGGCCAGGAAGATTCAATGCCGAGCTAACAGATACTTTATTCTGGGAGAAGATCTCTACAAGAGATCTTACAGCGGAACTCACTTGAGGTGCCTAGATCCTCAAGAGGCGAAGACTGCGATGGAAGAGATCCACGCCGGAAGCTGTGGAAGTCATTCTGGGGGAAGAACTTTGGCGCAAAAGATCATAAGGCAGGGATACTATTGGCCAACTATCGACATGGATGCTGCCAACATCGCCCGCTCCTGTGAAGACTGCCAATACTATGCCAACATACCACACCGCCCGACCAACCCTATGATTCCGTCAATCATAGCATGCCCATTTGATCAATGGGGCATAGACATAGTTGGTCCCTTTCCGCGAGGAACACATCAAAAGAAGTTCTTGATAGTGGCAGTGGAGTACTTCACTAAGTGGGTCGAAGCTGAAGCAGTGTCAACCATCACCGAAAGCAGAGTTCGGACATTCATCTGGAAGAACATCATCTGCCGGTTTGGACTCCCACGAGTGCTAGTTTCAGACAATGGAGCACAATTTTCTGGGTCAAGATCAAGGGTGGCGGTCCTTCAAAATAGAACAACGCTTTACTTCCGTTGGCCACCCCCAAGCCAATGGCCAGGTAGAAGCCACCAACAAGACCATAGTCAAAATTTTGGAGAAAAGGTTGAGAACTTCCCAAGACAATTGGGCCAATCGAACGACAGCCCGAACCGCCACACAAGAAACACCTTTCTCCTTGGTCTATGGATCCGAGGCGGTCATCCCTTCGGAGACGGTAGTGGCAACCCAGAGAATCCAGCAATACAACCCAGTTGGTAATGAGCTCGCAAGGATCTATGACCTTGAGCTCCTTGAAGACAAGCGCGATAAGGCATTGGCCAACATCCTTCGGTACCAAGCCATGACCGCTCGAGCCTACAATAAACGTGTCCTTCCCAAGGACATACAAGTGGGAGACTTAGTCCTAAGAAGAGCCGATATACTAAGTCATGTGGGGAAACTTAAGCCCAAGTGGGAAGGACCGTACAAGGTTACGGGGGAAAGAGTCAATGGAAGCTTTGAACTAGAAGATGAACAAGGGCGGGCCTTGAAGAGAACTTGGAATGCCAAGAATCTCCAAAAGTTTTACACTTAGAGAAGTATGGCAACGACTGTCACCTTCCTCTATCTTGCCGACCTGTTTTTTGTGTTTGTTTTTTGAAAAAGGCCTCGAAGCCCTCAAGTTGTAATCCGATTTCCGTCAAATCAATACAACTGTGATTCCATCAACATTGTTGATAAACATGTCTTCCGAATCTCATGATTCGAACGGGCCGTGAGGATATTTAACTACTTGATCCGAACCTAGATCATACATTGATCCGGATCGGATTAACACAATCAAACAGTGTCCGACCTTGACAATGGCAAATACGCTTTTATTAAAACAGTACAGATTTACAAAGTCAGGGTCCGAAGAGCCCAAATCAAGCTTACAAAAACAAGCTCCTACTCTATCTCTTTTCTACTATTACAACGAAGCTTCCTAGTTAACCCTGATCTGCCGAACCGAACCCCGTCCGAACACTGTTAGCTGCATCTGTAGGCGCTCCGAAGAAAGAAGGAACTATACCATCCGAACTTTGATTGCTTACTGACAGAGGTTTCAAAGCCCCTTCGGACGATCCAAAGTTTAACATCAGCCGGACGATGTAACCTAGGCCATTCATTGCTTCCAGAAAGGACACTTCGTCACTTCTGAACGAAGGAAAGCTCCGAGGCAAGCAAGAATCACACTGACAATCCGGATCGCCTCACACCAAATACTATGAATACACCCCAAATTCAGAGTATTTGGAAAGTGACCAACCCGGACAGTCGGATCAACCCAAGTCACTCCGGAGGCCACCGTTGGTCCGAGTCCCAACAAGACTGGCATTGTCAGGGACTCCGTTCCAGAATTGTAAGTCGCTCCCTCGAGCCTTCAATTCTGGAACACAGCCACCAACAATTCCGAGTTGCTCGGACGAAACGAGTCACCAGAAAGGTTACTTCCGGAAGTCCCCAGTGATCTGACTCCGAACAAGCGCAGCACTGTTGGGGACCCCTTTCCAAAATTGCAAATAGCTCCCTCGAGCCTTCAATCCGAGAAATACAGTCACCAACAAAACCAAGCTGCTCGGATACACATCCTCAAGGATGAGCTAAAAGACCTACTCAAAGGGATACATCTAGCTCCATCCGAGAAACGAGCAACTAGACACAACAGGATTGGTAGAAAACCTCCCAACATTTCGGGTGGTTTTTTACGACCGAACCACGAAATACTGGAAGGGATTCTACCAAACCAATTCTGCCGACTTGTCGCCCCCCGGGCACATAACCAGAGCGGAATGCCTCGGATGCATTGAGATTCAAAACCAACCATTTGAAGATCCCCGAACCATCCAGCTAATCTACCCCTCCGGGGCTAAAAGTCATGAATATAGACCACAGCCCCGGAGAAAGAAGATTAGCCTGACGATCAGAGGAATTGATTGGCAAAAATTTTAAGCCTCACTCGGTACGGACCGAACCCTAGAAGATCCGAGGCGAGCTTTTCGAGCAATCTGATTTCCAAGACTCTCACCGAAGAACCAGCTCGGGTAGACTTCCGAAGCATCGGAGAAACCCTTGGAACGAAATCACGGGCGAGAGTAATGGCATAAACATGCTCACCAGCCGCTCGGACTCGAGCTCCGGACCTTTGATTACTATAAAAGGGCAAGATGTCTTAATGAAAAGCCGTACAAAGCAGGAGTATATATAGAAAGAGAAGACCAATTGGAAGCGGACATGTGTCCCATATTCACCGGAAATGGGCTTGGGCCGAACATGGGCCTGGCTCTTCGGCTTCCATTGGCCCAACCCAACAATCCGTCCACACAGTCGAGCATACCGACTAAGCTACTCACTCGGACGTATCAAGCTCGGGGCTAACATAACAACAACCGGAGCAACTGTGATTCGTATAGAGTCACCTGCATATCTTGATCATCTTTTTACTATCTCACAAGTCTGCAAGACTCGGGAAGACACACCAAGTCAACGTCCGAATCGTCTTAACTTATCACGATACGAGGCGATTATTTTTCTTGCAAGCCTGGCCACTCTAAGACGTGGCTCCGAACCAATTCGTGATCCGGTTTATTTCTATTATAGCTTCCGATTCGGATGGGCTTAACGTTGATCGTCCCCAAGACCATGCAGGAGAATTTGCATTCAGGCAAATTAATGACCTAGCGGTACGGATCTCCAGGGGCCGAACCCACTATCCGAGTCAACGAGAATTGACGAATTTCTACGCAAGTACGAAGTTAAACGCGCAAGGATGTAAACAGCAACACTAGTATTTCATTGGCAAAAAATAGTTCCGAGCCATCAAAGGGCCCGAACCAACAACATTCATCAAAGATAAGTATATATTTATCCAACAAAAGACGACAAGCAAAAGAAAAAACAACATTGGTTTTAGGCCCGGAGACATCCTATTACAAAAAACCCGTGGCATACCCCGTCTTCACTGCCTTTGCCGCTCGGACGAACTAGGTTGAGACCGAGAGGGGCCCCCCGTATCCTTCTCCGGAGGCGCTTGACCTTGCTGTTGGGCTGCTTGGGCTAACCTCCGTTCCCTCCGAGCCTCAACCTCTTTCAGGAAGGCCGGACACTCCTCCATCAAGTCAAGATTGCGGTCAAAGCCTTGGACAGGCCCGGGCAGACTCAGCCAGTCTCGGTTGTGCTCCAAGTGATCCTCCAAAGGAACGAAGATACTGGACATAAGCACCCGAGGAACGAAGGATGGGAGATACGGACCGCCATGGTTATACTTCTTGCCCTCCGACTCGTCGCAGACCAGCTCCACAAATTCACACTTAAGCAAGTCTGCATCCAACACACCCTCCGGAGCAAAGTCCGAACCATCTCCATTTTTAAAGGCGGACACCCCCTCAGCCTCCAAGTCGCAGTCATCCGGTATCCAACCTTTCCTCCGGCACTGCTCCACAGCTGCATCAAACCTATCTTGACGGGCCTCATCATACTTTGACTCGAGCAAAAACTTGTAGGAGTCCGAATCAAGGAAAGCTTGGACAGACCTTGTCCGGACTCCCCGAAGCTCCCTCAGCATCTTATCCTTGAAAGTCCGAGAGACGGCCACGAAATCGTCCAAACTATCTTGGTGCACTTTCAAATCAGCCTCCAAAGATCGAATGGCACTTTTCATCTTGGCCGTCTCCGACTTGGCCTCTTGTTTAGCAGCTATGGCCTTCTTCAGGCGCTCCGAAGTGCTGTGCAACCGGGACGCTTCAATCGCCCGGGCAGCCTCAGCCTTGGCTAAATCTTCCTCGAGGGTAGCCCTCCGACCAGCCACCAAGGAGCATGCTTCAACAGCAGCAGCAAGCTGAAAACGAAAACCAAAACACTAGAAGTATTAAATACCTCCGAACCACAAGAAGAAGTAAAACCAACGGAAAACTTAAACTCACTTTATACGAAAATGTTAACTCGAAATCCACTCATTCAAGCAAAGAACCAAACGAGCAACTTCAGATCCGAATCCAAATGGAGCCTCGCCCACCTTTCCCTTGCCCTTCTTGGCGGGAGGATTCAGACCTTCGGAGGCGCGCTTTTTTGGAGCTGCAGCGCTCGATCCGCTTGCGGGAGGATCTCGGGACACGGATCTCGGAGGCTTCTTCGAGCCCTTAGTTCCGACCACCTTACCCTTGTTTGGAGTAGGGATGGTTTGGGCCTCTTCGCCCGCAGCAGCTCTCCGAGACTCCTCCACTCGGAACACAGGCTTTCGCCTGCTCATTGGGAGTACGGTGAAAGTCTTGATAATCTGGGTCCGGGAACCCTCCGCCAACTCCTTCCGCTGCGCAGCGTTTTGCTGACGCTTCAGCTCCCGCATGGTCGACATCGTATACTCGAACCAAAAATCTGCACATCCGAATCACAATGAGTTGCAAAATACAAAAGAATCTACAAATGATAATCATATAGTCGACAAACAGACAACCGACTCGGACAACCAACCAGAGGTAGAGAGAAACCACTTACTCAAATCCTCCATGTTGTCACAAAAACATGGCTCGGACAAGCCGGCCAAGAAAGGCAGAGGCTGACATATCAGACCTCAGAAGAAGTACTTCTCTGGCTCTTGACTCCGATGGAACGCTTGCATCCACAAGGGGATGTTTTGTGCCGGTGGCTTCCAATCTGGCAGTTTGCCTCGGAAGATCTTCTTCTCGAAATGCCACGTGGGCCTCTCCGCTTCGGATTGTCCAGGCTTCAGAGCCGGACGGACAAAAATGTACCTCTTGAACCAGTGGATTCCCAACGAGGACAAGGGATCAACAAAAAATGTGTACGCCTGGCGACATACAAACGTATAGAACCAGGTGTTCCTATTACTAACACTAATGTTGAATAATTTACGGAAATTATCGAAGGTGAGCGGGATGCCTTTATATTTACATAGCACTCCGAAGCACATCAAATTTCCGAGGGAGTTGGGGATGATCTGGTGCGGACTCAAACCCATGCTGTTCAAAATCTCCAGAAACTCGGATGATACTGGTAGCCGCCACCCGCAATGGAGACTTATCTCATAGACCGACATGTAGCCCGGAGGCGGATTATAAAACGCATGAGATTCGTCCGGGATGAGAATCTCCACACAATCCGGGATCTCATATCTTCTCCGGAGCTCATCTACTTCATCGGCTCGGATGGTTGAGGCACAAGTAGGCAGAGTACCATCTTCATTCAACTCGCCCTCCGGATCGGGGTGAGTGACTTGGTCTCTAGACCGAGGGAACTTCACTTGGAAAACGTCTTCACCCTTCCTTAGCCTCTCCGGACGCTCTTCCTCAGCCACCTGCCGACTCGGCCCCGCTTGCCCAGAAGTCTCCACACGGAGCACATTAGCGGATGGCTCTGCACCTTCTTCCTCCTCGGAACCAGAATCTTCGCCCCGCACACCTTCTTCTGCCTCATCTTCCTCGGATGAGGACGCTAACTCTACAACAGTCCGAATAGGCGCAGCGACTCGCACACGATCCTCCTCACCCTCTTCGAAGATGCTCAAATTGGGAGGTGCTTCCGACGTATCATGCACTTCCTCGATAGTTGGCGCTTGCGGATCCGGAATGAACGGGACTCGATTAGGATTACTCCTAAAGTTATAACCTAGGGTGCGAATTAAAGTTCGGATCTCTACCGGAAGTTCGGATTCCTGACCAGCTCGACCCGGGCGACGAGTTCCTATAACTCGCGAGCTTGTCTCTTGAGCCGCTACAATAACCTGCACATGCGACACTCGCAGGTAATCCGGACGCCTCGGAGGACCAGAATCTGGAACAACTAACCGAAGTAAGGAACTTACCTCGGGCTCTTCCCGACTCGGATGGGGCGCTTGCTCCACCTCCAGTCTCAATCTCCTCGGAGCTATCAGTTAAGGATATCGCCTCGGAGTCATATCCCTCAGCCTCGGATCGATTTTGGCTATCACTCTCGGACATCCTAGGGAAAGGAGAAAGCAATATCGTAAGCTTTAAGATGGCAGTCCGAGAGGTCGTTTATGTATATTAAAGTGGCCAATTCAAAGCCAAAACTAGCAGCTTTACTCGTAGCGATTAGTTGGAGTCGATTACACTTATTCGGTGTTAGTCAACATCAAGTACGTATTGGTTATCAACTATACTACACATCATAAGCATACATCCGAGTAACTTGAAGATGAAAGACAACAGAGATAATTTAATCATAAGACGAGACAAGCAAACTTACTTGGACTCGGATGATTAGAAAGAAGTGACTTGACTCTGCACAGGATCACGCGCTTCGAACCGCTCCTTGCTCGCTTCGATTCGGTAGTTGCTTGGATGTACTGGAATGCAAAATTATCTCTAAACGGTGAGAAATGAACCGGCCAACCCCTCTATTTATAGAGGGCCATATTGGGAACTCCAACCGTCGTGATTTTTCGGATTTAATCTCCACCGTCGATCAAAAACCATCCAACGGTATAGTACAATTATATCAAGTGAAATGACGATTGGGTACAACAAATTTACTCCTTGGATAGATGAATACAACAACTCTCCCTCTCTCGGGCGGCAGACAACACGAGAGCTCCGAGTATCTTTCTCGACGCCTTAATGCTTATCACCAAAGATAAATTTTCCACACAAGGAACCTCAGATACTCGGCGATTCTTGGACCTTCCCGCAACCACAGAGGCTGGTTCGGACGGGACACGCACCTACGGTCCGCCACCGTAGCTCGTCAAAGGTACACTACCGATGTTCGGAGCCTAAACTTAGTCTCCATTACAAATACCCTTTTTTCTTTTTTCTTCACGTCGTTGCCCTTCGGACCTAGTCCCTCGGATGGCGACGATGTTTTAAAAAAAGAAAAAAGGGTTGCGAACAAGCCAGCTTCTCTTTGGCTTTTCTTCTTTCAATTTCTCGACTGATATATTTGCTCATTTGCTTTGCAGCAAGAGCATCCTCAGTTTCTTCCTTGCTTTTCTTCTTTTCAGAAGTTCCTTGAGTGATTAGAGCAACGTTTTGCAACTTTTCAGTTGTTTGTTCTCTTTGAGTTGTCTCATAATCAACAGTAGCAAGATGAGAGAAAAGTTCCACTGACAATAGTCTAAATCTTTTCTGACTGGGAGTATCTGTTGCTTTCCCCAAGAGCTGCCATGTCACTCATGAGAGTGGTAAATCTGAAATCAAGTTCTTCCAGAGTTTCAGTGGGTCCTTGTTTGAAATTTTGAAATTTCAACTTGAGAACTTCGAACTTGTTTTCTTTGGTTTTCTCAGTTCCGGCACAGATTTCTTCAATCAGTTGCCAGGCAACTTTCTTCAATCAGTTTACACTGTATGTGCTCCGGTGTCGATCTGATGATGATATTACGAGCTTGACCATCCAGACGATTTCTCTTGGCATCTTCCGATGTCCAGAGTTCTCTGGGCTTTGGTTCGTAAATAACTTGACTAGTAGATCTCCCACTTGTTGACGCATCGGTTTGTGAAGATCCTTCGCTTTGATCTCTGTCTCTACCATTAGAAACCTCCATGACTTGTTTGAGTTGTTGAATGACTATTGGGCCATTCTTTATCACTTCGATCATTTCGTCACTTATGGCTTCAAGGTGGAGCATCATGTTATTTTTCCATTTCTCGTAATTCTCTGGTTTGAGAATGGGTGCATCACTCAGAGACATACCTGCACACTTAACACGCAAATTAAATAGTCCACAAAAATGGACAAAGTTCCTTCACCTATCTGGGGATCTAGGTTCAGTGTAGAAGGCTTGTGAACCTCCTGCTCTGATACCACTTGTTGGTCCAGATAACGGCAAAGTAAAAGACTAGAGGGGGTGAATAGTCGTTTAAAACTTTTGTCGATAAAAACTATTTCTCAGATATCTGAATAGATATCTGATACTTAGAATCGAGCGGAAGACTTAATAAAGATAAGTAAAAATGGTTAAAATGTGTGTGTGTGTTGCTGAAATGTAAATACAGAAAGGTAAATAACACAGCAAGTATAGTGGTATCTGGAGGTGGCGTAATCCTCCAACTAATTCACATCGGTCTATCAGAGACCTAGAATTCACTAGAACAGATAATTGAGTTCACCTTACAATAATCCTATTCTAAGATTCTTAAACAATTGGTTCCCAACCAAATGTTCCCCCTGAGTTGTTCCCCGGCTTTCATAGCCAAGTACTTCTCATGTAAACCTTTGAGTTATTCCTAGCTTCCCAAGCTAAGTACTTCCTATACTCAATAACCTTGAGTTATTCCTTAGTTTCCCAAATCAAGTACTTCCTATACTCCGTAACCTTGGAGTTATTCCCGATTTTCAAACTAAGTACTTCAGTACTCCACGCCGATTATGGTGTTGGTTTTGGTTTGAGTTGTCGATGAGCTTCTTTAATAACTTTTGATTATTCGATAGCTGTGAATCAAGTATACTTAATACACTTTTCAATGTATGGTATCTTGTTCTTTTTACTGACCCAAGTCTTAGATAAATGTTCAAGAGAATGAATCTCAGATACTTGATCTTTCGTTTCAACTCTTTCACAGATAGCTATGCTTGTTTAGGATCAGGACACTTAGAACTTCAGTGTTACTCAAGATCAAATGCTTTGGTCGCAACAGAAAGCTTTGTGAGTAAGTAAGTTGCTTTGAGAGAGTAAGACGTTCAGCGTTTTCAAGTTATGTCGTGTGTCTAAGGTGTCTTCTCAATCAGTCTAAGTGTTGATATTTATAGATGAATTTGAGTGCCGTTTGAATAGTATCCGTTAGGCTCAAATTCAAACTATTGATATCTGTGTATAGTACTGTAGCAGGTTTTGTCTTCTTCTTCAGAAGCTGCCGTTGCTTTTATTCAGACATCTCTGTCCGTGCATTAAATGCATTGTACTATACTTTTTGTCCTGTTGTGTCAACGGAACTATGCTTTGTATCAGAGACTAGTGTTATCTGATTCTTTGCACGTCCTTATCTTCAATCTTCAGATACCACTTATTTATTGAAACAACTTTGTTTGCAATATATATTTCTTTTTCAGAAATGTGGTTAATGCTCAAGGTATCTGAGAATAGATATCTGTGGACACTTTCCTTGTTTTCAGATAGGCCTTTTATTTCTCGATATCTCTTGTGACAGTTTGTCTAAAACTGCGTGTCTTCAAGATATCGGCTAAGGTATCTCGAACAACGATTCGATAATCTTTGAGCTTTCTTCAAGTCTTCAATGTCGTTGAGCTTGTTACCTTGGATGTCTTCTTCTTGGTCTTCTCTTCATAAAATAAAAATTACATTTTGAGACCTAACATCCTATACAAGATTAGCTAGACTATCATACTTAGTGAGTTTCCTCTTTTACAATGTTCAAGTGAACCAAGAGTACTCATCACCTTTCTGAGACTAAGATAAGTTATCATGTTGCTGATCAAAATCTAAATAGATATTTCTTAACAAAATATCTAACAAATTTCCTAACAAATTTCTCAAGAAATTTCCCAACAAATTTCCCAACAGTTTAGATACCTCAAGTTCTTCAGCATCCTTTCTGGATCAGTTGACATAATCATCCACTTTTCTGTATTCTTGGACATAGTCATAAAGAATCCTTCTAACAGAGAGCTCTGTCTTTCTGGATAAGTCACATATTTCATGGTAACTCTTGCCAAGCTTGTGATTCTTCCGCAGAAAATGTTTGACCTGTATCGTTCCCTGCACCTGCATGGTCTACTTGCAGCTGAGATAGGTTGAAATACTTGTATATTTCTTCCAGATAGTGTATATCATCTAGGTATTCATCCAATGTCATATAGAATGACTCATAGGTTGAAACACCTAGTTTGGTCTTCCTGCTGTAGCTACCATCCAGTTTTCTTACCTTGTGTACATCATCAGGCTTTGGGTAAGGACAGGCAAAAGAAAGATCCATCTTTCTGGCTTCATTCCTCTTTTCTACTTCAAAGTTTAGCTTGCATGAAGGTGCTCAGGTTTTAGCAATTCTGGCTTGCCTTCTCTCCATTTCAGGATCTGGTTGAGGATGGGAGTTGGAAACTTATCATTGACAAGTAGATGTTGTAGTTCCAAAATCCAATACCCTTTCTTGTTCAGAATGCACCTATATGAAGACTCTTCATTACTAGTCTTCACATACTCAATGTGGGCATCAGTTGGCCTTTCTTGATGAGTTTCTCTGTTTACTCTGCCAAACTGGGAATCCCTTCTTGATTTTCTGTTAGGTGGCCTTCTGTCAGGAGATCCTCTAACCCTTTCTTCCTGCCTTGCCATTTGTCTTGGTGGATGTTCCTTGTAATGACTTGGTATTTCCAGAAGGGGTTCTGGCTGCCAAAGGCTTTGCTGCCAGAGGAGGTTGTGAAGTAGTTGCTTGTCTCCTTTTCTTGTGAAGTGGATGTTCATCTGTGTCAGAATCATCCTCATCATCATTGAAGTTCAAAGTTGGAGACTTGCAGCTTTCTTGACCTCTTACTTCTCCTTCTTCCTTTTCTTCTTCTTCAGAAGTCTTCTTCTTCCGAGATTCTAAGGACTTGGCTCCCCTAGTTATCATACTCCTCACCTTACATTTGGTTGATCTGTAACAACTTCTTCAGTAGGGGCATCTCCAGTGTCCTTGATGACTAGTTGACTTGAGGAGGGAGGATTTGATTGTTTTCTTTTTCTTCCTCTGCCTTTTTGAGGCATCTCTTCCCCCTCAGTCATGAATGACTGACTCATGACAGCATAAGCTTCAGAGAGTGATTCAAAGTTTTTCTGGAGATTGTTGTGCACCCTGACTAATTCTTGAAGTTCCTTCTTCAGCTCTTTGTTCGCTTAACCGGTTCTGCTCCATTGAGCTCTTCAGCGGCCTTAGGATGGCGTTGGCTTGCGGGATGACATGGTGGCTTCATTCAATCTTGCATTAGCATTGTTACAATCCTCATCCTGACCAACCCTAGGTCTTTACGAGAGAGCTATCTTTGGTTGCTCTATTGAGTAAAGCAGCAGCCAATGGCTTCATCTCTTCTGGGACGGATTTTAGCACTTCTGTGTCTTAGGCAACTAGGGTCTCTCTGAGTTCCAAAAAGACACTATTCCTTTCCTGAGTGATAAGTCTCTCATCTTCTTCTGCAGTAATCAAGTTGCGGTCTTCTTCAGTATCACTCTCATAATCCTTCTCTGGGATTATTTGCAAGCTGGCTAACATCTTTTGTTTTCCTTGGAGTATGTTGGCCTTCTGAGAGGATGTAGAAGGTCTTTCTGATGCAGCCTCAGCATCATGCTCTTCATCATCATTGTCATCCATGGCATCTATCTCAGCAGCTGTGACAACAATGGCATTCTTCAGATTTCTTTGCTCATCTAGGAGTGCCAATTCCTTGGCATTAGCTTCTTTGAGCTTTTTGAGTTTGGCCTCCTTTTCATCAACAAGAGCTTGACACTCAATGCTGATTCTCTTTTCTTCTTCCAACACCTTTCTGAGTTGTTCAATCCACGAACTCAATTGGTGAAATTTCTTCTATGGCATCATTGTGCTCAGCCTGTTGGATATCTTGATGAGACTTGGGAGGTGATGATGATGGGGCTCTCTGAGCATTTGAAGGAGTAGCCTTTTCTTCACTTCCTTTGCTAGCTTTCTGAATCCCGCCTTGTCCAGGTTGGGGATCATCATTCTGATCATCATCATCATCACTCTTGTTCTTTGCTTCTTGGTTTGGATGCTCAGAGGGAGGTTCTTGATAATCATTTTCGTCCATCTCCTCGTCATCTTCTGAAACCAGGTTGATCACATTTGGGAATGTAATCATCCTCCCATTAACTTCTTCTTGTTCAGCAGGATAAGTAGTGAGCTTGCTGGGCAAGGCAGGATGGGTAACCATCGGCAGTTTTAGCAGATACAGATACTGCTTGTTCAGCAGTTTTAGTTTCCTTTGGAGGAGATAACACAACTGTTTCTCCATCCAGTTGTTCTTCTGACTGAGCCTGTAAGAACAAACATAAAAGATTTAGTAGTGGGTTTTCCAGAGCATTCTTGAAGGAGACTATACTGATTACTTACCTTCTCAGCAGAAGGCTCAGTAAATGCTTCCTCAAAAAGCTTTTCAGCTTCTGGAATCTCTTGGTTTTGGGGTGTTGGTTCCACCACCACTACTTCCTCAGTTGGAGCCTAAATAAGAGACAAAAAGAATTTAGAACACAAGATATGAATATTTCAAGCAAGTTATTTATTATTCACAGATAACTTAACTACCTGTAGAACAGGCTCTTCTTGTTGTTCTGAGGTTTGAGGAACCTCTTCTTCATTCAGAGGGGTGGACAAATTAACTTCCTCCTGAAAGTGTGTCTCCATGTTGGCCTGTAACAAATGCAGCTTATGAGTAACAAGTTAACATTTTAATGTTGACAAGTTAGATACAAACTACTTTTGCTACCTGAATAGAGTCAGGGTGATCATTGATCTCTTGGACTTGTGGTGATTCCACAGTCTCTCTGTGCTCATTGTTGTTCTCCTCTGCAGTATCATTCTGAGTCTCCATCTCAGTTTGATCCCTTTCTGAGAGTTGAGCTCTCTCAGAAGGTTGAGGAACCTGTTCAAGAACAGGGCTTTCTTCAGCAATATTTTGTGTTGGCATAGTGAATGTGGAAGCAATGTCAGGATCTTCCAGCATTCTATCTTCCTCACCCAGGCCTTCTTCTTCCTGCTGGGCAGAGGGGCTCTTGTCTTTCTGAAGAGCTGAGCTTGATGCTCCTCCATGGGTCTCATCCTTGAATCTTTTGAGTACTTTTGCAAGTACTTCATCATCTTCAGAATCACTATTCTGTATTGGTGCAGACCCATCTATGATATTTCTATCATCTCTCGAGAGTTACAGGCGATGCAGTTCAGATTCTTGGGGCATTCTGAGTTGCCTTTACAGGCGTCAACATCTTACGAGACCTTGTCTCGGAAGGTTGTGCCTCTTGTATGCTTAGGGACTTGGAGGCTCTTTTGCTTTGAGTCCTCTTTCTCTTGGCAACTGGAGGTTAAGCTTGAGCTTGCTCAGAGACCTCCTCACCTTGCTGTGCAGTTTCTTCTTCTTCTGCCTTTCTGAGTGCGTTCTCAGCAACAAGTTTCTCCTTTTCTTCAAAGGCGTGTCTGAAAAGGGAGTTGGTGACTGGGATTTCTTGTTTCTCTCTGAGAGTGATTCCCATTGTTTCCAGAATTTAACAGATTCTGATACCAAAGTTCATATTGGCCTTTGGCTCAGCAAGGCCATTGATGATTTTGGGCTCAAATTCCTCAATATGTCCAAGGAATTTGTTGAAGTCGTACTTCCCCCAATTGAAGTGGGTTTCCTGCCCTTCATGCTTCTTGTTCAGAAGATGCATCATCATCCATCTCTCCATGCTTATCTGGTCTACTCCACCTTTGTTGCTATCAAAGCAATGGACCAGAATAAGAGCTAAAGTACTCCAGTGTTTCTGGAGATGACTAGTTCTGATGGCTTTCAGAACAAAGTCTCCTGGGCAACCCTTTGCATTTTCTAACTGGATTGCTTTAAATAGCTCTTTGACGCCTTGAATCATGGAAGCGTCCTTGATGTTGATGTCTTCAATTGTTCCTCGATTTTTCAATCGGAATATCTTGCAGAAAGTCTTGCAGTCTAGGACAATTTCTTGTCCTTGAACTTCAGTCTGCATGTATTTCTCTTCTTCATCATTCACAACCTTTGTGAAGATTTTGGAATTGTTATAGAACTCCAGCACATCCAGTGTGGATAGTCCACTGGGTGCAGCAAACAGAAACTTGAAGATATGGGAACTTTTCAGCATCCCCAATATCAGTTTCCTATCTGGTTTGGAAGAAATGACTGCAGGTACATATTTCTTCACTAGAAAAGCTCCCCAATTCATTTTTTGGTTAGGGTTCCAGTCCGATGGGGTGAACTTTCCCAGAAGGCGTTTATTCAACACCTTAAGTTCCTTTCCTCCTTGCTTTTCAGCAGGAGTAGATGATGCGGCCTTAGGGTTCTTGGCGGTCATCTTCTTGGGTGCCATCTCTTATATAGAGTTTTGAGTGAGTGTTTTTCAGATGAATTTTGCACAATTAATCGAGATTAGTCTATCTTTTCAGAAGACTAAGCAAAAGAAGTTGACTTTGCAGAGGGGGTTTTGCAGAAATCTTGAGAGATTTTGCTGTTTTGATGCAAGTTTGAAATTTCGGAATTGGTAAAAGTGTTTGTCTTTTGCCCAAATCCTATGTATATAGCAGACAAAATGTACATAGATACAACATACATACAACTGAATATGAATGCGTGTCTTTGTATCTGCATAGGCGTGGTACGTCCTTTGTACTTCATTAAATGCGTAGTGGGCCATGTCTGCATTTCTCAGCAGATATTACTTGCTTTTGTTTTAATTTCAACCGTTGAGATCAAACGTTCATTCATCAAGGGCTTATATTGAATATCTTATAATGATGTCAATCAACAAATGGTGTTGTGCCGACTTGATGGATTTTTAATATGCTACATTCATTGTGTCACTTGGTAAAGGGTAAGAACACTTAATCATTTGAACTTATCATTCTGAGTGTCAAGTCCTTATTTTTATATTGTTTATCATAAAAATGGCAAAAATACGAGACATTGGACATGTTTGACTTTCAGAACTTATACTTTTCGGGCTTTGTGTGTCTTTTCTCTTTATGACTAAATAGCTTTCTGAATTCAAGTGTCAGAAGCTTCAGTTGTTTGAATGTATTTGACCCACTCTCAGTAAGTAAGTTCTAGTCTTATTTACTTATTGAGTGTGTACCAACCTTTGCCTTTTTGGATACCCGTTCCAGAAATGTTTTGCCTTTCTGAGTGTTGCTACTCAGAAACCTTAGCATCACTTCTTATCAACTTGGCTTTCTGAGAACATGTTCTCAGAGGCCTACTTCTTTTCTACCTCACTTACTCAGACTTTAGAGATTCAGGACATTTTTCAGTCCTTAGGCATCTCCATTAATCCAAGATTATGTCTTAAGGTCAAGAACCGGCTTTCTTCTAGGAGCTTGGTGAAGATATCTGCAACTTGGTCTTCTGTGCCAATCTTGAGTATCTCTATATTGCCTTTCTCAACATGGTCTCTGATGAAGTGGTGTCTAACATCAATGTGCTTCGTTCTGGCATGGAACTTGGGGTTCTGTGTGATTGCAATAGCACTTGTGTTATCACAGAAAATGGGAGTTTTCTCTTCATTGAGTCCATAGTCTCTGAGTTGTTGTTGAATCCACAGAATTTGTGTTGCACAACAACCAGCAACAATATATTCAGCCTCTATGGTAGAAGTTGCAATTGAGTTTTGCTTTTTGCTAAACCATGAGATAAGTCTAGTTCCCAGAAACTGACAAGTTCCTGAGGTGCTTTTCCTATCAAGCATTGATCCAGCATAATCAGCATCTGAGTAACTAGCCAAACTCAATCCACTTTCTTTAGGATACCACAAACCTACATCTACTGTACCTTTCACTTACCTTAATATTTTCATAGCAATGTTGTAGTGTGATTGCATTGGATTTGTTTGAAATCTAGCACACACACCAACTGCATATCGAATATCAGGCCTGCTTGCAATAAGGTAAAGTAGTGAACCTATCAATTTCCTATACTTGTGTTCATCAACACTCTTATCTGATTCAGTATAGGTCATCTCGGTTCCTATGCTCATAGGTATCTTAGCGTTCTTTTCAGAAGGCTTAAGATTGAACTTTGTGAGCATGTCTTTTGCATACTTTGTCTGACTAATGAATATTCCATAATTGAGTTGCTTGACTTGCAATACTAGGAAATAGTTCAATTCTCCCATCATGCTCATCTCCAACTTACTTTTCATGAGATTTGCAAAGTCATCACAAAGTTGCTTGTCCTTAGATCCAAATATAATGTCATCAACATATACTTGAACTAAGAGTAGTTTCCCATCATGATTTAAAGTAAATAAAGTTTTATCAACTTCACCTTTCTTGAAACCACTTTCCAGAAGGTATTTGGCCAAAGTGTCATACCATGCTCTTGGAGCCTGTTTCAGTCCATATAGAGCTTTCTGTAGCTTATAAACCATTCTACTTTCTGAGGAAACTTCAAAGCCAGGTAGTTGTTCAACATAGACTTCCTCAGCAAGTTCACCATTCAAGAATGCACTCTTGACATCCATCTGATAAACTTTAAAGTCTTTATGAGCTGCAAAGGCCATAAAGAGTCTTATTGCATCCAATCTGGCAACTGGTGCATATGACTCATCAAAATCTAAACCTTCAGTCTGGGTGAATCCCTTGGCAACCAACCTTGCTTTGTTTCTGGTTATTTCACCAAATTCATTCATCTTGTTTATGAAAACCCACTTAGTTCCAATCACAGATATTCCTTCTACAAATGGAACTAATTTCCAGACTTTGTTTCTCTCAAACTAATCCAACTCTTCTTGCATTGCAGAGATCCAGTCTTGGTCTCTTAATGCTTCTTCTACAGTTTTAGGTTCAATGTTTGAGATGAAACATCCAAAGAGAGAGTTAGCATTTTCAGATGATCCTTGATCCATCTCATCATGGGTTTAGGGCTAGTAGGGTCAACATCTATGTGATCTAAATGTGAATCACTATGATTATGACTTGATACTTCTTCAGTATTTGTGACATTTTGCACCTCAGAGGGGCGGTGAATGTCTGACACTTGCTCAGTGTGAGAGCTTTCTGGGACATTCCTGTCAGAGAGGTCATTTCCAGAGTTAGCTCTCTGATGAACATCTTCAGTTTCCATTTCTGGAATTCTCATAGGAAATTCTTCATCATGTCTGAGAATCATCTGGTTGTTAATAGGCATTTCATGCTTTTCTTCGTCAGAGTCATCCTCCCTTTCCACAATGATGTTTTTCCTTTCTGAGGGTTCTTCTTCAGAATCCTTTATCATTAGTTCCTTGAACCTTTCTGAGAGTTCATCAGCAAGGGGTGTTTTCTTGCTTCCTTCATAGAATACAACATGAACTGATTCTTCAATCTTCTTTGTTCTTTTGTTGTAAACTCTGTATGCTTTTCTATTCATAGAATAACCAAGAAACAAACCTTCATCTGCCTTTGGTTGAAATGTTCTTAGATACTCTATTCCATTGTTAAGAACAAAACATCTACAACCAAACACTTTCAGATGTTTGATATTAGGGGGTTTACCAACCAAGAGTTCATATGGGGTCTTGACATGGTGTTTGTTTATCAAACATCATTACGAGTGTAGCATCTTTGTATTCTGACCCAATAAACTTCACTTATTTCAGTGTCAGCTAGCATTGTCCTTGCTACTTCTTTAAAGGTTCTATTTTTCCTTTCTGCAACACCATTTTGTTGTGGTGTTCTCACAGAGGAAAGTTGGTGTTGTATACCTTTCCTGGTACAAAACTCCTTTATGTACTGGTTGACAAACTCAGTACCATGGTCTGTTCTGATTGCAGATACTTTGTCATTTTTCATGACTTCAAGCTTATTCAGCAAATTTGGTATCTCCACCCTAGCATCAGATTTGTGCTTCAGAAAGACAACCCAAGTGAATCTTGAGAAGTCTTCTACAACAACCAGACCATACTTCTTTCCTGCATAACTAGTTACGGATGATTCAAAAAGATCCATGTGTAATAGTTGCAGTGGTCTAACACTAGAGTGTCTGGTTTTGGTCTTGAAGGAGATCTTTGATTGTTTACCCATCTGACAGGCAGAACATATACCATCCTTTCTGAAAGATGTTTTGGGAAGACCAACCACTAACTCTTTCTTGGCAAGTTTGTTCAGAATTTTGAAATTCAAGTGACTCATTCTTTTGTGCCATAACCAGTGCTCTTCTGTGTGACCTGATTGACTCACCATGAGACATTCTTCAGTTGTTGTAGATGCCCAATCGGCAACATAAAGAATACCTTTCCGCCGAGCAACCAAGACTGTCTACTTTGACTCATTGTCAATAAGTTTGCAATACTTTGCTTTGAATTTCACAGTGAATCCCTTGTCTGCAAACTGGCTCATGCTAAATAGATTATATTTCAAACCTTTAACATGTAATGTCGCGGTGATTGTTAATGATCCTAATTTGACGTTGCGGATCCCGGAGAGGATTTAATTCTCCTCGACCAAATCGATGTCCGGTCCGGTGTTGCAAGCTTTGTAGTTGACAGATTTGCTTTGTCTCTGTCATGTGCTTTCGCATCCACTATCAAATAGCCATTGAGCCTTAGTCTAAGAGGCGTTACGCACAAAACAGAAAGCAGAGTTAGGTTCTTTCCTCGGAGATAGAACCATAGACTAAACATTCTTCCAGTAGGAATCCACATTTTAGTGAATTTCTTGGGAGTTTGTTTTTGTCTAACTTGATCAGAAGGAGATGCAATAAAATCAGTAATTTTGATCTCAATCTTCCTTCTTGGGGTGTTTCTAGGTGTTCCCTTTAGTGCTTTCTGGACCCTGGGTTTCTAGGGTTATTTTTCAGCAAACTTAGCCTTTCTGGCCAGGTTCCTTCTAGCTCTGGCATTCAGTTTTTCAGTGGCTTGAGATTTCTTCCACTTCTGTCTGTTGCTACGTGCAATATCAGCCTTGCACCATTGTTCTTGTCCTTCCTTATATTGTTGCAGAAGGACCTTTCCAATAGCACTATAGCCAATGCCATTTCGAACACCTTTGGCTTTCTGAATGCGCTCTTCAGAAGCCATACTAGTTTCTGCACCATCTTTATTTTCATAAAATGGTTCAGTAGAGAATTTGCCTATTCCAGCAATTCTTCCCTTCCTAGTAATGCAGCAATGTGGATGGTTGCATATCTGAGGGTTGTATTTCTTTTCAGAAACCTTATCCACATGTTTCTTGTGAACTTGTTGTTCTTTCAAAGGCTGGGTTGCAACTCCTTTTCCTTTGTCAACTACCCTAGCTTTCTGACCAATGCTATAGGTGGTTGAAGAATGATTCTGTTGACTTTTTACAAAGGTCAACCTTTCATCACTCTTCTTCAGAGGAGATGAATTACTTGATTGTTCATCAAGTCCAAGTCCACCTTTCTCAGAGGGATCTCTCAGATAGGATTGAACCTCAGTGAGAGTGTCACTAGCCTTTGCATAAGATTGGAAGGATAGCTCTTTCTTTCTGAGTTCTTCATTCTCAGAAAGTAGCTTCATCATTTTCTTATTAAGTTCATCCAAGGCTAGTTTGTGAGAATTTTCTTTCTCAGATATTTGAGCTTTCAGAAAGGCTATTTCAGCATTCTTGTTCTCAGATACTCTGGTTAGCTCAGAAACCTCTTTTTCAAGAGTTTCTTTGCTTTCCTCAAGAATTCTGGTTTTGGATTGTGCTTCCAGAAATTCTTTTTCATAACGATCCAATTCACTCTTGATCAACTCCAGATCCTCAATTCCATCATCACTCTCATAGTACAGAAATTGTGAATTGTTAGTTACCTCATCAGCCATAAGACATATTTCAATGTTGGAGATGTTTGGACCAGCAATCTCAGCAACTCCACACATTTCATTCTTCTTAAGGCCGAAGTCGATTACATCGTGGGTGATTCCACACAATTCTGGTGATGGTAGGTTTGAGTCATCTGAATCTCCATCTTCAGAATCTGTCTCAATGTCTAGAGCATCAAGTTGAATTTGAATCTTCTTCCTTTCTTCAGTCAGTAAGGCCCTTTGATTTCACTTGAAATTTCTTCTGTCCTCTTGTCACCTGTCTTGAGCTTGTTTAAAGCAGGACAATCTCTCTTGAAGTGACCAGGCTTTTGACAATAGAAGCAGATATCATTTCCTATTTCTCTGACTTGATTACTAACACCTTTACGAATGGGGTGTTAGAGAGTTGTTCATTTGTATGTTCTTGTACTAATGATAGTTTGGGCGAGATGCTTTTGACTTTTCTTTAGCTTTTCTTCTCTCAATCTCTTGACTCACAAATTTCTTCATGTGTCCTACTGCAAGAGCATTTTCTTCAGATGCATCTTTGATATCCTTCTTTTCAGAAGTACCTTGAGAAACTAGAGCAACACTTTGCAACTTTTCAGCTGTTTGTTCTCTCTGAGTTGTCTTATAGTCTACAGTAGCAAGATGAGAGAAGAGCTCTACTGGAGTGATATTTGGCATCCCTTGGTTGAAATAAAAGAACTTAGTGTGCTCCCAGTTGTGATTGAGACTTCTGACAATAGTCTTAATCTTTTCTGGCTGGGAGTATCTGTTGCTTTCACCAAGTGCAGCCATATCACTCATAAGAGTAGTAAACCTGAAATCAAGTTCTTCCAGAGTTTCAGTGGGACCTTGTTTGAAGTTTTGGAACTTCAATTTAAGAACTTCGAACTTTTTTTCCTTGGTTTTCTTAGTTCCGGCACAGATTTCTTCAATCAATTACCAGGCAACTTTCGCCATTTTAGCACCCCACAGTTTACACTGTATGTGCTCAGGTGTCGATCTGATGATGATATTACGATCTTGACCATCCAATCTGTGTCTCTTGGCATCTTCAGATGTCCAAAGCTCTCTTGGCTTGTCTTCATACATAATGCTTCCACGAGCAACACGACCACTATCACTAGCAGCCGCATCCTCGCTTCCATCTTCCTTGTCTGAGGCTTTTCTTCCATCAGACACCTCAGTAACTTGTTTGAGTTGTCTGATTTTGATAGGCCCTTCATTGATGACATAGATCATTTGTCACTAATGGCCTCCAGATGGAGCATCATGTTGTTCTTCCATTTCTCGTAGTTTTCTAGCTTCATAACGGGTGCATCACTCAGAGACATACCTGCACACTTAACACACAAATTATATAGTCCTGAGAAAGGGACAAAGTTCCTTCACCTATCTGGGGATCTAGGTTCAGTGTAGAAGGCTTACGAACCTCCTGCTCTGATACCACTTGTTGGTCCAGATAACGGCAAAGTAAAAGACTAGAGGGGGGGGGGGTGAATAGTCTTTTAAAACTTTTGTCGATAAACACAGTTTCTCAGGTTTTTGATACATAAATTCAGAGCGCGGAAGACTTTAAGATAGGTAAGTGCAGAAACAATAAGTATGTGTGTGTGCTTTGCTGAAATGTAAATACAGAAAGGTAAATGACATAGCAAGTATAGTGGTATCTGCGGGTGGCGTAATCCTCCAACTAATCCACTTCGGTCTTTCTGAGACCTAGAATTCACTAGAACAGATAATTGAGTTCACCTTACAATAATCCTATTCTAAGATTCCTAAACAAATGGTTCCCAACCAAATGTTCCCCCTGAGTTATTCCCCAGCTCCTAGAGCTAAGTACTTCCTCTACTCAGATAACCTTGGAGTTATTCCTTGATTTCCCAAATCAAGTACTTCCTCTACTCCACGCCTTGATCGTGTTGGTTATAAGGTTTGTCAGAGAGGCTTCTCGTATAACTTTTCAGTTACGTTTTCAGAGAGCCTAATAGAACAAGACTACTTAATACACTTGTTCAGTGGATGGCGATGCGCTTCTTGACCCAAGTAATTGATGTCCGTTCTGGAGAATGAGCTTCAGAAAGGGTATCTGATAGTTCAACTCTTTCACGAATAACAATCTCTTGTTAAGGTTCAGGACAACTTAGAACTACTAGTGATTCTTCAAGCAACAGAAAGCTTTCGGAAAGGGTAGTAGAGTGCTTGAGAGAATACTTTTCTTGATGGTAAGTTTGCAAGATAGAGCGTTCTAAGGTGTGTATTTCTCAGCATCTAAGTGTGTGATATATATAGATGAATTTGAGAGTTGTTGGAATGAT
This sequence comes from Plantago major, assembly GCA_026545765.1. Lineage (NCBI taxonomy): Eukaryota > Viridiplantae > Streptophyta > Magnoliopsida > Lamiales > Plantaginaceae > Plantago > Plantago major. The sequence goes on from CM048841.1 coordinate 34,453,494, forward strand.
ATCCGCTAGACACAATTCAAATTCAGTCCATACTTATCTTGAAATGAGTACTCAGAAGTCCTTGTCTCATGTCTCAGAGAGGACTGTGATTCAGCGGCTTTTCTGCCGATGGAATTAATGCACTTGTACTATTTCTTGTTCTGTAGTCTTCAACGGATACAAGAGCCTTTCTGATGGCTTGCTTGCTCCATACTCATGATGTCATATGTCCAGAATCATATTTCAAAAGTAAGTAAATACACTTAAGAAAGGATTAAGGACATAGTCTTTCTCAGTTAGACTAAACCTTGATATCTTCATAAATCTTGTGCAATCTTCAGTCTTCTAATCTTCAGAAAAGCTCCATTGCTAGGATTTGTAACGACCCGGCCACTAATGGGCCGAGACCCGGCCCGTTGTGCCGGCAAGGTTACGCATGACAGTCCACCACTCGGTATGATATTGTCCACTTTAGGCCGGAGCCCGCACGAATTTGGTTTTGGTTTCCCCAAAAGGCCTCATAACATAGGAGAGTGGTGGTCTACATATATACCCTTCATCTCTTTCACTCTCAAGCGATGTGGGATGTTGGGTATTACAATCTACCCCCCATAAATTCTCGACGTCCTCGTCGAGCTTTCATGGGGGTCACTGTTTGTCCCGAGACCAACCATCCGTGCAGGACTCTAGAGGTGGCTCCCACCGCCCATACAGTGTAGCACTTTGCCCCGCATGGCACTTAGTTCCCGCAATTCCAGATTGTCCCGCTCTGATACCATTTGTAACGACCCGGCCACTAATGGGCAGAGACCTGCCCGTTGGGCCGGCAAGGTTACGCATGACAGTCCACCACTCGGTATGATATTGTCCGCTTTGGGCCGGAGCCCGCACGAATTTGGTTTTGGTTTCCCCAAAAGGCCAAATAACATAGGAGAGTGGTGGTCTACATATATACCCTTCATCTCTTTCACTCTCAAGCGATGTGGGATGTTGGGTATTACAATCTACCCCCATTAAATTCTCGACGTCCTCGTCGAGCTTTCATGGGGGTCACTGTTTGTCCCGAGACCAACCATCCGTGCAGGACTCTAGAGGTGGCCCCTACGGGCTCAAGAGGTGGCTCCCACCGCCCATACAGTGTAGCACTTTGCCCCGCATGGCACTTAGTTCCCGCAATTCCAGATTGTCCCGCTCTGATACCATTTGTAACGACCCGGCTACTAATGGGCAGAGACACGCCCGTTGGGCCGGCAAGGTTACGCATGACAGTCCACCACTCGGTATGATATTGTCCGCTTTGGGCCGGAGCCCGCACGAATTTGGTTTTGGTTTCCCCAAAAGGCCAAATAACATAGGAGAGTGGTGGTCTACATATATACCCTTCATCTCTTTCACTCTCAAGCGATGTGGGATGTTGGGTATTACAGGATTGATCTTCATGGTCTTCTGGAAAAAAAAATTACACTCAGAGACCTATAATCCTAATACAAGATTTACTAGACTAATCATACTCAGTGATTTCCTCTTTTTCAATGTTCAAGTGAACCAAGAGTACTTAATCACCTTTCTGGCTAAGATAAGAACATGTGATGAGTGATCAAAATACTAACAGATATTCCTAACAGTTCATATGTTACAGTAGATACAAATATGGTCAGACTCACTGCATAAAACCTATATAAATCTTTCACTTGCTACGATAAAATCAATATACGAACATAGCAACCAAGGGCGGACGGGCCCTTGGGCTTAGGTGGGCTTCAGCCCACCCAGAAAAAAAAAAAAAAAAAAAATTAATCGTCAATTGTCGGGATTGATCCTCTGGCCTTGTGTACAAAATCCAAGAACCCTTCCACTGGCCCAGCACAGCCAACTTAAACTTTCTTACAAATTAAAATATATGAATTATTAATATGGAATCATATAGTCCAAATTACACATGTTGAAATATAAAACCCGAAGACAATTCACACTCACACGTGCAGTAAAATAGGAGACCGGAAGAGCGAACAAATTACTATAACTTTTGAGCACACATTGGATTCAATTGTTTATCTTTCTTTAGATAAATTTGACATGTTTATCTATTTGATTAATAGATATGCTTGATGTTAGTAAACATATGATATGCTTGATGTGAGTAAACATATAGTAGTATATGCTAATTATTTATCTATTTGTCGAATTTTATTTTCTTTTCCCCATAAATGAAGCCTTACTGATCCGTATTAGACAACTATTGGATCATAGTTATAATTTTGCGGAACCAGATTCATGAAATAATATAATCCAGATCTAATAGTTAATTTTCGTCAAATCCGGATCCAATAGTTATAATCGAAACATCATATATTTTGACTAAAACATCATATATAAAAACCATAACATCATATATTCTGATATATTAGGTTTGACCAAATCGGAATCCAATAGTTATTATAATAATAACATCATATATTTTGACTACAACAACATATATATTAACCATAAAATCATATATCCTGCTATTACAACATTTTTTAGAACATCAATTACATAAATGGTGTTAAACACAATTCTTTTTTTTTTTTTTTTTTTGCTTCCACCTTCACGTGTGCTATTAAAATATTTTTCACACATGACACCGTTTTTATGGTCATTGAGTTTTTGATACATGTGCATTAATCATGTCTTCGATACAAAAGTTATGAATCCTCCCATTGCATTGATTTCCGATCTTCTAAACTACCAACGAGATACTAGAAACATCATACCTACATAGTCAAAACATCACACTTCAAGAGTCAAACATCAAATTTCAACAGTGAATTCGATGTTATTAGACATTAACTTAATACTATAATTTAACATAAACATCACATCTCCAAAGTCAAATATCATATTTTTTTCAGTGTTAAACATCACATTTAAAGAGTCATGTTACTAAGACATTAACATCATGTAATTTAGCACAAACATCACATCTCCAGAGTATAACATCACATTTTAAGAGTCAAACACCACTTCTCCAAGGATGTTAGGAAGATATTACATCATGCAATTCACAACAAACATCACATGTCAAGAGTAAAACATCACATCTGCAAGTGCCTATCTTCATCATGAATAAATGTTGGACGTTACCAATAGATTAACATCATGCCGTTTACCATAAACATCACATTTTAGACAATATCTTCATGAATAAATCATGGCGTTGTCAGTACATTAGTATCATATCATTCACCACAAACATCATATTCCAAGAGTCAAACACGCAATTGAAGGTACACATGTTCATGAATACATGCTGGATGTTACAAATACATTAGCATCATGTCATTTAGCACAAACATCATATCCCAATAGTTAAACATCACATTTGCAGGTCCACATGTTCATGCATACATGTTGGATGCTACCAATACAGTAACATCATGTCATTTACCATAAACATCATATTCCAAGAGTCAAACATCACATTTACAGGTCCACTTGTTCATGAATACATGTTGGACAGTACCAATACATTATCATCATGTCATTCACCACGAACATCACATTTCGATACTGAAACATCACATTTTTAGATTCACAATATCCATGGTTACATGTTGGATGTTACCAATACATTAACATCATGTCATTCACAAAAAAAATCACATTTCGATAGTAAAACATCACATTTTCGGAACTGAAAATCATGTGTATCGCTAAGAAATAGTAAAAAGTTGATTAAATCATACCTACCTAGTTGTAGATCAACAACTTGTAAAGTTTCATCAGCCAGAATTTCAACAATCCTTTTATCAATAACCTCCATAGTCTGTAACAATGAGTAAATGAAGCTTTAAATTGACAGATCGGCAATTTGGCTAACAATATCACCGATGAAAGACGCATCGACCGGAAGTTGGGAAGAATCGGTTGAAAGTTGTGTAGATTCACGATCCTAGAAGCTGAGATCGAGAATTATCTAGAAATTTTGAAGATCGGGAATCGCCTGGAAATAATTAGAATTTCGGATGGAGAAGAAACTGAAGAATCAATCTGAAGAATGATGAATGAACGTGAATAAGCTACATTTGACTATATATATACATGATCCAGCGAAAATCCAAATGGAATTGGATTATACAATTGGATTGAATTAGTTTCTATATATGGTTTGGTCTCTCAGTCTCTCACTATTGTTGGTCTCTCATAAAAGTTACTCTTTTGCTTATGCATGTTACTACGTGGCGGAAATATAGTAATATACACGATAATTAGATGGGTAAAATAGTTAGGAAAATGTTCTCAACATCTTTAGATTATAATAGTTGTTCATAGTTGATCTCGGTATGGTTAATGTGGAATTACATGTGCTCCCCTGCAACAACACTCTATTACAATTTAGTCTCTGCCTTTCAAAGTAATACTTCACCCGTTTCACTAAAGGTGTAACAACTTTGTGTTAGACACAATTTTTAAGGAAAAGTTAGTAAAAGTATATGTGGACCCAAAAAGTATGTTGTAAAAAATGAGTATAAGATATTGATTGAGTAAAAAGTACACGTGTATTAAAAAATATATGGTTAAAAATGAGTATAAGAAATAAATTAAGTGTCAATGTTGTAAATAATTGTGAAATGTGGTGAATTTTATTATGAAAGTAATTTTCATAAAATGAACTGTAACACTTTTAGTGAAACGCCTGATGAGTCAATTTTCTACCGTCACATCTTGTCTTTTTTACCTATTTTTTGTCGTTCTCGAGTGTAGCTATTGTCTATTTTATTAGAGTATTGTTACGTTTTCGTGTTTTGTGTGTTTTATAGGTGTTTGGTGAAACTGCATTGAAACGAGGCTAAACAATGCATATTAATGCATTGATGGAAGCATGAAAGTTCCAAGTCCTCAAAGGTGGTTGAAAACGGAGTTGAACACTCGAAATGGAAGTGGATTCGGAGTTTGGATGAAGATTTTAGACCGTTTATGCGAAAGCACATGAAATTCGAACTACGATGGAGCAGCCTTGGCATTTTGGCAACTTTCGCATACAAACTTTGATTGACCTAATTTCGGCGTCCACGCGTCGATAATTCAAAGGGCTACAACTTTCGTTTTGGAAGAAAGGGCAAATTCGGAATATTTGAAGTTGGCGGACGCCAACTCTGCGATAACTCCTTTTTGGCAGTCGCCAACTCCTATTAGGATACACCTACTCGATTTTTCTTGAATTTATAGGACCTTTATCTCTTATTTTGTATTTACTTTCATTCTGTCAATATTTTGAGACTTAGAACATCATTCTCTTGTAATTCAACTTAGGATTATTGTTTGAAGTATCAATATATGGTATTTCTCATTGATTGAGTTCGAGTTCTTCATTGATTACCTAGGCTTCGTGAAAACTACGATAACAATTGTATCAACTCAATTACTTTCATGTTTATCTATCGATATTGTCATTCATGTTTTATGCTATGATTAAGATTATGAATTCCAAATCTATGAGTAGCTAAACACCCCGTTAGCTACCTGAAACATTCGATCATTACAATATTGAAACATTCAGTTATTACAATTTTGAAATAGACTTTTTTTCGATTAAACTTGTTGGTGAACTTCAACTTCCTGCCTTTTGTTGCTTGTGCTTGTTGCTCCAATACTGTAGTGATACCTTTGAGAGACATATCATCAAACTCGATGACATCATACGTACCTATTTAAAACATTCACTAACTGGGTTAAAACCATAACAACACTCATTAAAACTATCACATTCGTGCTTGAAACAATAACAAAGCAGGAACATGCAACACAAACTAAAAACAGTACATTGATGCTTAAAATCATAACAATGCCTCTTCAAACTATAACAATGCCTCTTAAAACTATAACAAAGCATGAACATGCAACACAAGCTAAAAACGGTAACATTGATGCTTAGAATTATAACACTGACTCTTAAAACTATAACAATGACTCTTAAAACTATAAAAATGCCTCTTAAAACTATAACTAGGCAAAAACATCCAACACAAGCTAAAAACCATAACAATGGTTGTTAAAACAGTAAGGAATGTATGGATTTTTTGTTCATATATTTCCAGATCTGAACATATTTTCTTGAATGATTTCCAGATCTGACGAGCTAGCTCCTTCATCATTCTGGATTTGTGGATTTGAACATTCTAGCAACTGGATCTGAAAGTTCTAAAAAGTAAAGGGTGAATTTCATCGAGTACCCCTTTTAGATGTTCTAATTACACCTCGGTAGTAGTTAGAACAACAATAACATGCAAGTCCTGTTCGATATAAATCAATTACATATAAGTCCACGAATTTAACTTTTTCGCGAACTAAATCCATGAAAAGATATTTTTACCCCTGCTTAAATATCAACTTTTAGTTTTAGCCGAACAACCTTAACTTATTGATGACGTGTGGACTTGGATGTAATTGATTTTGTACATATAATTTATGTTTGAACTTTTTATTAATTAACTTGTATTTTAAAATATGTTAATTAGGGGTTATATGTAAATGTTTAGGAGGGTCCCATTTCGATTTTTAAACATTTTCGAGGTCGCATTTTAATTATCACATGTCAAACATATAAATATGAAAAGGCTGAAGGGCAAATTACAATTTCTAGAAGTTCAAACTTGTTTTTAAGACCGGATGACATTTATGTAAATAGTGAGAACTTCTAAATTACAGTAAAAGTCCCTAGGACTCATCTAATTCTTAAATGATAGCCCTTTCAATTTTTAAAAACCTCAATCAAGTCCCTGTAAAATTCCAAAACTTCTAAAACTTTGTAAAATTTCAAAATGACATAATCATTTTTGCACGATTAAGATGCATGGAGAGAGATCATTCCAATCATGATTGTTCTTCCTATTCTTCCTATTTCTAATAATAATATTTTTTAATTTTTCAATTTTTTATTTAACTTTCTTGGAAGCTCCATGCATGGTAGGAAGCACAGAAGCTCCGTCGGAGCTTCCACGTGAAGCTTCAGATCTAAAGCCATGTGGAAGCTCCATCAATGGTGATGGAGCTTCCATGAAACTATGGAAGTTAAAGGGAAAAAAATAAAAAGAAAATAATTTAAAATTTTAAAATTGAAAATATGGTTTAATTTTGATATTGTTTTCCATATTTGTTTGTATTTTTATATATTTTTGACGATTTTTTATTTTTTTAATAAATTTTTGTATTTTATTTATTTTTCATAATTTTTTATTTTTTCAATCCTTTTTTATTTTTCAGTTATTTTTCATTATTATTTTTATTTTTAATTAATCTTTATGTTATTTATATATATTTCGTAATTTTTTATTTTTTAAAATCATTTTTCAGTTTTTTTACTTATTTTCCACAATTGTTAATTCTTTTTAAAGTAATTAGTCAGTTTATATTAATTATTTGGACAAACGGTGAGTTAAAATCGAAATAGTTGCAAAATGACCTAAGGACTTGTTTGTTTGGATTGAACTTATAAGTTGGTCAACAAAAAACCAACTTAATGGACTTGGATGTAAATGTTCAACAAACTGGTACTTGGATGAGACGGGGCTATCTAATAGGGATAGTGTACGTAATAATCCCAAAAGCAAATCATGAAAACTGAATCGAAAATCATGAAACACACACAAAATCCGATGGAAACGGCGAGAATCTGGTAGATGGGGAGAGAGAATCCCGAAAAACACGCACAAACACATTTTAGTTTGTGTTTTTTTCTTTTCTCAAATTTTGGGTGTTATTGGGAATATTTATTGGCAACCGGCCGGTTTTTTTCCTAAAAACTGCGAGCATGTTCTTTTGGATGGTGTTTTACATAAAAACCAGACTTTACATAGGAAAATCTTAATTACTATACTTACTCAACTATAATGTTTGTCGGTTTATTTTAGTAGGAATATTTATATCTGACTACCTATTAAGATGACATGTTTTTGTTTGAGTCCCTAATGTTTCATAATTTACAGCTAGGTCCAAAATAATGTTCCAAGCATGACTTGTGTGTAAAAGTCTAATTTACCCCTACATTTATCCACAATAAATCATTTCTTTAATAATACAAGCTTAATCTTATTACACGTTTGCCTCAAATACCTTTTGTTTTGCAAAATTGACCTAAAATATTTTTAAAAAAGTTATTCATATCTTCATCCTTCTTCTTCCATTAATTGAAAAATTAAAAAATATATATATATTTAAAAAATGGAAGTTTCGAATTTGTAGAGCTTCCATGCCGGAAGCTCGATATCTGGAACCTTACATGGAAGCTTCACTCTTTTTTTAAAAAAATAAAACATTAAGGAAGAGAAAATGTAGAAAATATGAAGAAATAGATTCTTCGGGTCTTTTTTGTCATATTGAAAGTTTTAGGGGTGACATGTAGTAAAAGGAAGTATATAATTAGGAAGAAAAGCAAAAATAGAAAGGCATTCACACCACTTCACCACACTTTTTCTCTCCTCAATTGGCTTTCGGATCCAAATGCAAATAAAATTTAATAACACCGCAATTTTTTGACCTCATCGTGAATTATTAAATTTTAATGACCTATCTGTTTATACTAAAAAGTAATGAGTAAGTCTTTTGAGAGACTGTCTTTAGATAATTTATCTAGACAGATCTATATTGTCAAGAAAATCATTATTGTTATTAATCAAAAGACCTATATTCTCAATATTGGTGTTTTTTCATATTACAACAACACTTATTTCGTTAATAACATAAACGTTTTGATTAATAACATAAACGTTTTGATTAATAACATGAATGATTTTATTGATAACATAGGCTGTCTGTAAGTTATCTATGACGTTCTAGGAGAATTCACAATGAGTATGTATAGTAAAAGGGAAGATTTTCCTAATCTATAAGAAAATTCGGTTTTCAAAATAAAAAACCCGTCGAAAACACTACAAACCGGTCTGTAGTTTTTATATAAATACCCCCAAATAACAACACACTCTCTCACAAAAGCCACACAACTCAACCATCTTTCTCTCTCTACAAAATCCCCAGTGAGAGAAACATTCATACATCTCTTCCTCTTTCTATCACTCACTCCATATCCATCGCGGGAACCATATCCTCCGCCGGAAATTATGGTGCTCAAACACCGCAGCAATCAAATTGTACTAGTCTCTCTCTCCTAAAATGTTCAAATCAACAAATTCCTCTCTCTCTCTCTCTCTCTCTCTCTCTCTCTCTCTAAAATGTTCAAATCAACAAATTCATCTCAGTTTTTTTATTAAAATCTCAATTGGAAGTGAAATTTGACCTTTTATTTTTCGTTTTTCGTTGATTTTACGATCTGATGTTTCCAGATCTGAAATTCGTACAGTGAAAATTAAATTTCGCAATATGGTGCTTTGTTATGGTTTTAAGAGTTGGTGGTATAGTTTTAAGCATCATTGTTATGGTTTTAGCTTGTGTTGAATGTTTCTGCCTGTTATTGTTTTAGCGCATATGTTATAGTTTGAACTTTCAAGACCTATTATTGTAGTTTTAAGCAGCAACGTTAGTGTTTTTAGCCTTTGTGAAATATTTATGATTTGATTTTTGACAAATGTTTTATTATAGTTTTAAAATGCATTGTTATAGTTTTAAGATACATTGTTATGGTTTTAAGCATCAATGTTACTGTTTTTAACTTGTGATGCATGTTCGTGCTTTGTTATAGTTTTAAGAGGTTTTATTATAGTTTTAAGATGCACTGTTATGGTTTTAAGCATTAATGTTACTATATTTATCTTATGTTCATTAGCGTATATGTTATTATTTTAAGACCATTGTTGTAGTTTTTAAGCATCAACGTTATTATTTTAGCTTATGAGAAATATTTATGATTTGATTTTTTGCAAATGTTTTGTTATAGTTTTAAGAGGCACGGTTATGGTTTTATGTATCAATGTTACTGTTTTTAGCTTGTGTTGCATGTTCCTGCTTTGTTATAGTTTTAAGATGCATTGTTATGGTTTTAAGCATCAATGTTATTGTTTTTAGCATGTGTTGCACGTTCCTTCTTTGTTTTTAAGCACCAATGTGATAGTTTTGATGAGAGTTGTTAAGATTTTAACACTGTTAATGAATGTTTTAAGTAGGTGCTAATGATGATATCGAGTTTCATGATAGATCTCTCAAAGGTGTCACTGCAATATTGAAGCAACAATAAGCACAAGCAACAAAAGGCAGGAAGTCGAAGTTCACCAACAAGTTTAATAAAAAAAGACTTATTTTAACAACTCGGTTTGCATTTTCATAAAAAACACCAAATGAACGTTTGTTGTAATTTTTTTTCTATTGGAATAGATGTTTTAAAACCTTTGGATGACTATTTCAATATTGTAATGACTGAATGTTTCAAGTAGCTTATTTTAATCTTGTTTATTGATGTTTTAATGGCATCTCTGAAACTTTAAGACTTGTTTAATGGTGGTTTAATGATATTAGATTGTCACATAAAACTATAACAAGCCATCTTAAATCTATCATGGCTCCTTAAAACCATCACACCATCTCGTAAAACATTAACAAGAGAGGTTAAAACTATAATTGAAATATACAATACTGACGCATTAAAACCATCACATCATATCTTAAAACACTAACAAAATACGTTAAAACTGTAACTGAAACTTTCAATGCTAACAACTGATGTGCTCAAATTAGTATTTGATAAAATTCAAAGTAACTAAAGCAGTGTTGAGTAAACAATCCTTAACTATGAGATTGTTCTCAAGGAGCTAACTAGGCAACTATGACGCTTTCAAGTATCAAACGAAAGAGTTTGCAAGTGGCAGTTTGGATGATTGAGTTGGATTTCTTTGAAAATATGAAGTAGAGAAATCAATCAATTGTCAGACGATTGATTCGTAACCTGAAAGTGATTGAGGATTTAGAGTAAGACTACCGAAATTGGGGTTTCTACGAAGTTTGGGAAGAAGCTTAACACATATGAACAAACCCTAGGTAAAAGTCCAAATTCGATTAATCCTTAATAGCTACCGCATCTATCGAAGAAATTAGCTACTCATATCACAAGGATTGGCATGCATATTGACAATCACGATCGAATCAAACATATAAGACGATATCACAATCATTCACCAAGAAATCAAGCACAAGAGAGATTGTGAAAGAAAAAGGAATTTAATTGATAATCTAACCTCAATGAGTGAATCCGATGTCAATAATACGATTACAAGTCAAGATCAATGATCAACCAAAGCAAAGAACCATAACAAGGGTTTTTGCTTGAGAGTCAAAGTAAAAACGAAGAAAGAAGAAGTGTTTTCATGATGAGCTAAATCGCCCAAGTTATAGCGCAGAAAAAGATCTGCAGCGCTGGTCGCGACCAAGGTAATGCCGGTCACGACCTTCGGTTTCATGGAAAGGAGTTCATCGCTGGTCGCGACCAGGGTATTTTGGGTCGCGACCAGTGGCCTTTTCATGCAAATCTTGCAATTCTGAGCATTTCTGAATGGAGTATTGAGCTTCTTCTTGAACACGACCTTCAAAGGGATCGTTTCTTCCTCCAAAACATCCCAAAACACACGAAAACCTGTAGAACACAACTAAAACACAAGACACATAAAAATGCACAAAATACACTACGAAAGACAAATAGAGACGAACGAAAGCTGAAAATAGAACGAAATGACAGCCTAAAATACAGGATCATCAAACCCCCCAGACCGAACCTTTGCTCGTCCTAGAGCAAACAGACTAAACTACAATCGACTAAACTCTAAGCAAATAAGCACAAAGGAATTAAACTACCAAGTTACCGAGCCAACAATGCTAACATTAAACCCAAAAGATGCAAACGCTTTAAAATCCTTCTAACGTTGGTAGAAAACAAAGAAAAATTCAAACAAGTTTGTTTCCCAAGTAAAAAAGAACTTAGAGCTAGTCCGACAGTCCCTCACAGTTAATAAATTAAGCCACTCTCTCATACTGGAAGTCTTCAGCAGGGTAAAATGCTCAAAAGTAAAGCTAGGCAGTAACTTTCGTTACAAGGTGCCACTAATACCTTATGTTAAGATTACTCAACTCATCGGGTCGAAAAGGACTTTAGCAAGCGACTCAACATTCAAGAGTTTAGAGACTGAAGCTGCTTCCATATTCAAAGTTACTCAACCAAACATTCAACAGGATTGCATTGCATAATCATTTCATGGCCTCATTGGGCTCTTTTTATCTCAATGTTTTGCAGGTGTCTGTTTTACCGAAGGTCCGCACTTTTGTGCGTGTCGGTTTGGTGTACGTGCCATCAACCTCACGAACATGTAGCTTTTAAGCCACGCCAGTATGTGGTAGTATTTGTAACACGCCCAACACGAGCAATGGTGATCAATTAAGACCATATATCCACCCCGAGACTCAAACGTCAACAACTTAGGGAGCAGCAAATAGACTCTAATAATAAACAAAGCTATAGCTCAGCAAAGGTCGCAAGATAGAAATCATTAAAAGTAAGCTGTTCGTCATCCCCGATTACTAAGAGTGCTCATAAGCAAGAAGTAGCGCAATAACTCAAAAGAAATTGCTCTACCCAGAAATCGCACAAAACAATGCTGGCTCAAATTTTTTTCATCAGCAGGAAAGGTTTCTCACAGGCTTTTCGGACCATATAACTAACTAGACTTCCTTTTTACAGAGGAAACAAACTTATATAATTTTTCCTGCCCCCACTACTGATTAGAAAAGATTCAAAACATAAGCATCAAATGGGTTTAACACTAGCAAAATTGGCTCGACCTAGCAGTTAACTCAGACTCAAAGGGAACAGCAAACACACAAAAGAAAGAAAAAACGGAAACAGCAAACACACAAGATGCGCATGATGTGCATCTCACCCTCCCCCAACAAAGAGAAGCTTGTCCTCAAGCAAGAGAAAAGAGAAAGAAACATCTTACATGTTTTGTACTCGTTTTTTGTCAATCTGACTCTTCCGCATCGCCAAGTGGGTGCTTTTGGTTATAATCGTCACCGACTTCTTCAGCACTCTTGATTACTTTGCGCCTAGGGGCCTCCCATCTTTCTTGGTTCCCTTCCTACCCTGCAAATGTGAGTAAATATATAGGGGACCAGTATAAGCCCCTATGTAATCCTTCCTCCTATCATGTGCAGTTGATAATGTAGGATCAGAGTGGGCTAGCAACTTTCGTTGCTTGCCTTATACCTCATATGTGCAGGTACGGGACTAGATGTCGATAACCATACAAGTTGCTTTGATAAAAGGCCGCCCAAGAAGCATAGTATCCTTTTCGTTTGCACTGAGGGCTTGTGGCGGTGACTCAATTATCACAAAATCAGTAGGCACATCAACTCCATCCAAATCCACTTTGACACCCTCAATTAAACCCATAGGTCGGCTACGGGACCCATCTGTGAGCAGCATCATGCTTTTCATTGGTTTCTTCCCCTTAAGACCAAGCTCTTCGTAGGTGCCAAATGTCATCAGATTACAGCTGGATCCTATGTCGACAACTCCAACTACATCAGTAGTCGCTCCTATCCCCACTAGCAGATCGAAACTGGCAAAATCACTTACACTCTTAGTTTCTTTTAGGATTATTTGTTGCACTGCATCACTGGGTTTCTCAATCCCCTTCTCAACTGAATCTCTTGAAACCAAGGGAGCCGTGGGTTCCAGAATCACTGACTCCAGATTTTGAGCCAGACTAAGCTTGCCAGTCTCTTCAACTTGTGGAATCACCCCTTTTCCTTTACAGTAAAAACAAGTGGTGCCTCCTTGAGTTACCTGTGACGATTGTGTCAAATCCTCGCTGACGTAAGTTTAACCATGAATCTTTTTCCACGGTACTAGGGAGTTTTCCTGCTTCCCTCTGCTGAACTCTTGGCAGAAGTTGTCCCATTGCGTCTTCCAATCGCATTACGGACTGCTCCATCCTTTCCGCACGCTTGGTGGAGTTATAATAGTACTGGTCAGAGTGGTCCACGAATCCCCTCAGCCTCTGTTCCAGTGTTTCCTGTTCCTGCTGGGGTTTAGCTGGTACCTGTGGAGTCTGCGGGACATTTTCATAGAAGTTGTTCCCATAGCCCAGATTTCTTCTCACTTGCTGCATCGATTCTTCGAACTCCTCAATAAGCTTGCTCTCGCTCCTATTATCTCTTTTCCCCCGCACCCCCTTGTGCTGGGAATTCGCAGTCAGCTTCTCGAAAACTGCCTCGAGATCTGCGGTAGTGGCTTCCAGAATTGACCCCCTTGCACTTACATCCACCAATTGCTGATCCTCCCAGGTGAGCCCATCGTAGAAAATGTGACACAGGGAGACTTTGTCAAACTTGTGATGTGGGCATTGCCCCAGAAGTTGCTTAAACCGTTCCCTGCACTCATAGAAGGATTCATCGTACCTCTGCTCAAACTGGCAGATTTTGTTACAGATATCTGTGGTCTTGGCATGGGGGGAATATCTGCCCATGAAAGCTCTGTATATGTCGTCCCATGAGTTCAGTGACCTCTCAGGCAGATTAAGAAGCCAAGTTTTAGCGCGGTCCTGCATGCAGATTGGGAAGACCTTCTTCCTAATGTCTTCATCCGAAACCTTGTTAGTGGTCGGTATCTGCCCAACCAGACCTTCAAACTCCTTCAGGAACTTGATCACATCCTCATTTTGCATCCCGTGGTACCTTGGCATATCATGTAAGTGATAAGCCTTGATTTCCATGTTCCTGGCATCATTGGACAGAACTATCGCGGGTCCACCAACCTTAACTTCTCCTGGTTGATAGTAATCTTTGTATTTTGCCATTCCTGAAACTCTACTAGCAGAAAATCTCTACTAAAGTTTAGTTTCTGTTCGTCCAGGAAACGCAAAACACACGTGGTTCTAGTAAACTAATACAATTATCTACTAAAAAACACCACAGTAGGAGTTAACTCCCCGGCAGCGACGCCAAATTTGATGTGCTCAAATTAGTACTTGATAAATTCAAAGTAAGTAAAGCAGTGTTGAGTAAACAAGCCTTAACTACAAGATCGTTCTCAAGGAGCTAAGTAGGCAACTATGGCATTTTCAAGTATCAAACGCAAGAGTTTACAAGTGGCAGTTTGTATGATTGAGTTGGTTTTGTAAATTAAACTAACTAAACGAGAGTGAATTTGAATCAAGGGAAGGGAAATAGACATGGTAGCATTTCAGATTAATCAAATACAGAATCAAACCTATTGTTCATATGTTGTCACAGTTATTTGTCCAAATAAACAACCAATTTCAGTTTAACCCAAGCATTCTTTGAAAATATGATGTAGAGAAATCAATCGATTGTCAGACGATTCATTATTAACCTAAAAGTGTTTGAGGATTTAGAGTAAGACTACCGAAATTGGGGTTTCTACGAAGTTTGGGAAGAAGCTTAACACATATGAACAAACCCTAGGTAAAAATCCCAATTCGATTAATCCTTAATAGCTACCGCATCTGTCGAAGAAATTAGCTACTCATATCACAAGGATTGGCATGCATATTGACAATCACAATCGAATCAAACATACAAGACGATATCATAATCATTCACCAAGAAATCAAGCACAAGAGAGATTGTGAAAGAAAAAGGAACTGAATTGATAATCTAACCTCAATGAGTGAATCCGATGTCAGTAATACGATTACAAGTCAAGATTAATGATCAACCAAAGCAAAGAACCGTAACAAGGGTTTTTGCTTGAGAGTCAAAGTAAAAACAAAGAAAGAAGAAGTGTTTTCATAATGAGCTAAATCGCCCAAGTTATAGCGCAGAAACAGATCTGCAGCGTTGGTTGAGACCAAGGTAATGACGGTCGCTACCAGAGGCTTCCTGGTCGCGACCTGCGGCTTCTTGGAAAGTAGTTCACCGCTGGTCGCGACCAGGGTAGTTTGGGTCACGACCAGTGGCCTTTTCATGCAAATCTTGGAATTCTGAGCATTTCTGAGTGGAGTATTGAGCTTCTTCTCGAACACGACCTTCAAAGGGATCGTTTCTCCCTCCAAAACATCCCAAAACACACGAAAACCTGTAGAACACAACTAAAGCACAAGACACATAAAAACGCAGAAAATACACTACGAAAGACAAATAGAGACAAACGAAAGATGGTAAATATAACGAAATGAGAGCCTAAAATACAGGCTCATCAACAACTTAAAACAATAACATAATCTATTAAAAGCATAACGAAAAATGTGTGTCTCGGCGGTTTTTTAAGAAACTCGACCGGTCAGATCGCTAAAACCCAAAAACCGCAAAATCCTAAAAAAAGACTTGATTTTCCTATATTTTAGGAAAATTTTACGTTTTCCAAGACTTACATTCACAATATGCCCATTTTTAAGTATCTACACTTGAATGTCAGGATACTCGTTAAATAATTGCACTAGCTAATGATATATCTATATATATCCAAAAGCTCCAAGGAACCTTTGTAATTGGGTTTTATCTCTAATTTCATCTGGGAACTTATCTCCAAATTCTAAGGACCGTTGGATGGGTATGATAGTATTTTCATGAATTTGATGTCCTAGAAACCTTATGTTTATTTGAAATAATTTTATCTTTCTGGCAGAAACAACCAAACCATTTTCTTTTATGACTTTTAAGAAAATATTTAGATGTTTCCAATGTTGTTCTATGTCCTGGCTAAATACTAAAACATCGTCTATGTAAACAATTGTAAAAGTAGTGTAAGGGGTGAATATATCATTCATAACTTTTTGAAATTCTGATGGAGCATTTTTTAATCCAAAAGGCATAACATTCCATTCAAATTGTCCAAATGGAACTGTAAATGCTGTTTTGTACTTATCTTTTTCTGAAATTTGTATCTACCAGAATCCTGACTTCATGTCAAATTTTGAAAATACCTTAGCATTATAAAGTCTCTTGAGTAAATCACTTTTATTTGGAATTGGATATCTAATCCATTTGAGAACTTTGTTCAATGGTTTGTAATTTATAACTAGTCTAGGAGTTCCTCGTTCAAGTTCAGCATTCTTTTGTACATAAAATGCAGAACATGACCATGGTGATTTGCTAGGCCTAATAATCTTCATTTTTAATAATTCTGAAATTTCTTTCTTACAGTATTCTAATAATTCTTGATTCATTTGTATAGGTCTTGCTCTAGTAGGAATTTTATTTTCTTCAAAATCATTTTCATAGGGTAAAGTTACAATATGCTTTTTTCTTTCCCAAAAAGCTGTGGGAAACTCTGAACAAATCTCTTTTTCTATTTTCTTTTGATAAAGTAAAATTTGTTGCTGAAGAACTGGGCTTTTAATTTTTTCTTCAATTCTTTTATGACTGAGTTCTTCTTTTAGATACATAATTTGTTTTTCTTTATTTTTTATTTTTTGAAAAATTCCAGTTTCTTGTAAAAGATTTACATCTCTGGTTGTTACCGGATATTGGAATTGGAAAAGTATTTTCTTTCCTAGGACCGTAGTTCCTACACCTTGGTTATCTACGTGTAAAGGAAATAACATTTGTAAGAATGGGTTTCCTAAAATGACTTTGGTGTTCAAGTTTTTTATTAAAACAAAACTTGCTCGGAAACAAATTCCATCATTGCAAATGTGTGCATTTGAAAGTTTGTAATTTATTTTTAGGTTTGTTGCATCTACAGTTGATAACCTTTCTTTTGTTTTTTCAAAATATTTTGTCGGTATCAGTCCTTCTTGTATGCAATTCATGTCTGCACCACTGTCCATTAAGGCTATTGTTTCTATGGTAAATGTCCCTATAACAATTTTAATTTTGACAAACCATCTTTGGTAGGTAATTTGTGATAGAGCATTTATGAATGATTCTCCATTATTCTTATTTTCTACATCATCAGCTTTGTCGGTAATGCTTTCTTCTTTTAATTCATCTTTTAGTTTTAAATTTAAAATATCTTGTTTTATTTCTTCATTTTCTTGCCTTAATTGTCGTATTTCTGTTTTTACTTCCTTAATCTCTCGTTGAATATCATTAACAAAGATGTTGTTTGTTTTGTGGGAATTGAATGTTTTTATTACATCTTTGAAATCTGTTTTTTGTTTATTTGAAGTAGAAGTTTCTTGTCCTTTTTCTAAAATCATATCTTTTAATTTCTTTAGATAATTATCTTTTTGTTGAGGGTCTTTGACCTGATCAATCATTTCAAATATTAACTCATATTGATTTTGTTTTGTGATTACTAAAAGTTTCTTACTACAATTGCAAACACTTTTTCCCATTTGGTCAGGGAGACAGTAACACGAATCTTCTTCTTCTGAATAATCAGAAGTTTCATCATTATCTGATTAAATTGATAATCTTCTTTATCTGTTCCTATTCCTTCTTCATCATAACTTATTTCAGAAATTATATTTAAAAGCTGATTTTTTAATTGTTCATCTGAAATTAATTCTTGTATCTTTTGCCTTACCTTGCTAGTGTTGGCATAATGTCCAGGTGTCTTACACTTGTGACATATTATTTTGTCTAGAGGGACTCTTTCTTTTTTATAAAATCTTTCTTTTTTCTTATAAAAATTATTTTTATTATTTGGTTTGTAATCTTGCTTATCGACCTTTTTGTTGGAATATTTTCTTTTGTAAGTTTTTCTGTCATGGCTATGAATTGGGGGTTTCATTTTATCAAAACCAAACTGTTCGCACCAGCTTCCCAATTCTTTTCTACTTACCATATTTCATTTCTTTAACTGGAAATTTAATTTTAAATCATTACAAATTTGTAATCCAGTCAGATTTATTTGGTTTATAATTTCTCCGTAAGGCATTGTTTCTATATTCCCATTAATGTTTTTAATCTTTTCTCTTACTTTCTCCGCAAATAACTTTGGTAACCCTGAAATAAATTTTTCTTTCCAATAATAATTATTCGGATCATCCCTCACATAAATTTTCGTAAGAAAAACATCTTTGTACCATTTGAAATCCTGAAGCTTTCTACATTTTAGATTTTGTAAAATTTCAGTATTTCTTTCACTATACCAATTAGGATCCTCAACAAAATGAAGTAATATAGTATAAATGAGAGAAGTAACTGCTACTGAAATTTGTCTATTATTATCATCTAAAATTGGTATTCCATTGTCATCTTGTTTAATACTATCTAATATTACATTTTGTTCTAATGGTGTAAGGGAGTTATCCCACCATCCTTTTAATTGTCCATTAAATCCTAAAATTAAAGTTTTTGCACAATCAACTTGGTCCATTCTATTTCCGTATATGTTTGATTTGACTACCATCTCTTGACAAATTTTTATAATCTGGTATTCTGCTAACCCATCTATATTCCACTCATAAACTGTTGATCCATTAAAAGTCCTTTGGGTATGTGTTTCTTCTAATTGGATGTCTGGGGGAGTGGGTATAGGATAGAAATTTTTGTGTTCTACAGGGAAAATATGATTAACATCTTCAGACTCATCACCTGAATGGACAGTTTCTAATGATTTTTTTAAAGTATTTAATTTTTCTAAATTCAAATCTCCTAACTTAGAATTTATTTTCTGAAGAATCTCTGTCTCTGTTAACTTAGGTTTATACTCATTGATTTTAAAAGGAAATCTGTGTATCTGCTTATCTGGTGAAGTATGTTCTTTACTTGAGGATGCTAAATTTGTCTCAACTGGAGATTGGCTACCTAATTTCTTTTCTATACTATCTTCTATTCTTTCTAATTGTTTTCTCAGACAATGTAAACTTATATTAGTGTAATTTCTTCGTTTCATTCCTGACTCATCTTCTTTGTTGTCAGTAAGAACTGGCGTACAATCTATGACATCTGTTAAAACCTTTGTTCTTACAGGCTCTAAAGGTGGAAATTCATGTAAGATACTTGAGCCATCTTTCTTTGTAAAATAAAATTTTATTTTGGTTAAAACTGAAAGTTTATCATACTTTTGAAAAAAATAAGTAAAAAATGGTATATGATTTTGTATAGTAACCATAAATTCATACCAACTGTTTCTTATGACATTCCTTTGTTTTTCAGAGAATGTTTCCATGAACCATTTTCTTTCTTGTTTGTTTTCGTCACTCATAAAATCTTTTTTTATCAAATTCTTATCTATACAAAATTCTTTTGTCAAAACATATATGCTTGAAAGATCTGGTGAAGTTGGTTTATCCTCTTCTTGTTGTTCTAAATCATTTGTGCTATCACTAAAGCCTTGTGAAGTATAAACTGGTTGGGCAACATTTTTATGTGTTCTAACTCCTTGAAAATTATGTCTATCCTTTTCAAAAATACTAAAAGAATTTATATGGGAATTCTTCCGAGATAAATATTCACTATTTCTCTGTGAGCTATAATCTCTAAATGACATAGAACTTTGTCTGTTAAATCTTATATTAACCCCTCCATCTGGGTGGTCTACTATATTTTCTATTTCAGTATTTTTTATTGGTTGGGATCTTGGTATTGTTCCAGAAGGATGCAACCAAGCTTCAGGAAGATTAACATTTTTCCATTCTATAGTCTTAGGGACTGTAAGATTAGACTTTGACTTATTAATTTTCCAAAAGATAGTTTGTCCAGAAGGTTTTTCATAATGTATTGCTTTGACATTTAAACCCGTATTCATAACTTTGTAATGTATCCTATAAAATACTTCATATATATGAGAACCATGCTTCATTTTGTAATTATGAGTTTTTACATTTAAAGTAAGAATATCTAAAATATGTGGGTCAGTCAGGGATATTGTAAAATTCGGATAACAATTAAAATAAATTGGTCCATTACAAAGACTTGTTTCAATTAATCCTAAAAGGGAATCTTGAAAATCAAAATGTCTAGCATCTCTGAGTGCAACAAAAATGCTAGTATCTAATCCTTCTCTTGTTAAAGGTTTAATAGCAATTTGTACAAGACCTATATGTAAGAATTTGTATCCACCGGCTATATGCTTTCTAATTGACTATTTAGTGAATAAATGTAAAGTTTGTTGATCACTTACTAAAGCAAGGACTTGTTCTTCTGTTTTTATAGTATAAGCTGATCTAAAGTCTAATATGCTTTGTTTATATATTGTACTCTTATCTACATTTGGTGGTTTCCAATTGAACAAATCTTTATCTTCCCAAGTATTTTCAATAGTAGATACTACATTTTCATTAGTATCTGGTACAGATGATGAGGTAGAAGCCATATTGTTCCTAAAAAGCTTATTCATTAATCTTACTTGCTTGATTTCGTAAAAGCTAATTCAGACATCGTCTTATACACCTATCCAAGGAATTATATGCGTGTCTATCAGAATCAAAACTTACTACTAAATCAAGTCTGTTTAATTAATTAATACTCTCCCCGGGGACTTTATGGCTCTGATACCATTTGTACAGGTAGCATAGCGGAAATATAGGTATACATACTGATGAAATGATTGACAAGATTAATTACTATAGAAAAATCAAAATTACTGTAGCAATGAAGAAAATAACCAGAATTATACCTGAGATAACTCTGAATTTAACTCTGACTTGAAATTTTATCGGATTACAACTCTGACTTTAACTTTGAAACTTGATCAGATTACAGGAATCTGAATATTGCTAAGCTAATATTTTTGGGTGAAATTTTTACAAATACATAAAAGAATCTGGAGGAATACAATACAAAGAAAAAACTATCTGAATACATTTTTTGCTCTGGGATTTCCTTTCTTTTGTCTGTTTTTTCTTCTACTTTTCTTCCTTCTGATTGAAGCCTATTTAAAGGAATGTCAGGCTTCTGTGCGGACTTAAAAATCTTCAATTCACATCCGAATTTTGTTACTTTGTGCTGATTTTTCTCTGATTGAATAGTCTGTCGGGAATCTTGCTCTGTGCTGATTTTTCTCTGATTGAACAGTCTATCGGGAACAGTCTGTCGTGATTTTGTCTTTCACTTTATCTTTCTTTTCTTTAATTGAGCAGTTTGTCGGGAATCTATCTTGTCACTTTCTCTTGTTTTTACCTCTTTGTATGGGAGTAAAAATCCCATAACAATCATCTTCATTGTCTTGTTCAAAATTGACTGAGGAACTTGATTCTTCATCTTCACTTGCAGTTTGTAGAATTGCTTTCATCTCATCCAATGAGCTTGCTTGTGCTAATCTTGTTTGAATGGTATTTTTCATCATCATGAATTCTTCATTTTGTTGAACCTTTTCTGGGGAGACAATTTGTTTGCTAAACTTTGGATGAAGTTTGAACCATTCCGATATGCTGTCCAGTTCCAATGGACTGGTGTCCATTTTGTTCCACCATTTAACTTCTGCTTCTTTTGTTAACCAATATAAATTGGTATTTTCATCATACCAAACATTTTGTAGGATTCTCAAAATCCAAGTTAAATTGAATTCTTTGTAAAATTTGATCATCAGGGGGTATTTGTGAGAACAACTTTGTTTTTTGTACCTATCCGAAAAGTACTCAAATGATTTTTGAACTTTGTGGGGGAACATTTCTGGTAATGGTCCAAAATCATGCCACCATGCAAGAAACCAGTTAGGAAGTTCTTCTGGAGGTGGTAGAGTTTTTCCCATTAAAAAGAAATATGACATGGAGTTGACTGCATTTTGTTTGTAGAGGAATTTTGTCCAAGCTTGTATGTAATCAAAATAATTACAAATAAGATGGGGTCTTATCTCTCTCAGAGTATAAGGGTTTCCCCAATCAGCTAAACTAATAACTTTGTTGATGAAATTTTTTCGATAACCAATGGCTGATGAGGTATCTGGATGGTTTTTTGGAACTTTGTTTTGAATATGAAGAGAATTTGTTTGGACTAAGATGTCCTCATAATATTGTTGTGGTTTCTGATGATTTTCATAGATCCTGCGAAATTTGTCGTCTAACATAAATTGTGAAATGATAGCACCTTGTTCTGCAAATTGTGAGGCATTATCATTATCTAATTGTTTTGGAAAATTTTCTGGAAACCAGTCATCTTCAATGTCACATTCTTTGTGAAAGTGTCCTGTGCTTAAATAGGGACAATCTGGCTGGTCATCTCTATTTGAAATTTGAGACTTGGTTTGTGTCAAAGTTTGTTGGGACTTAGTTTGTGTCAAAGTTTTTTGTAGGTAGGTAATGTGGCTAATTTTGAATGCAGAGGTGGAAATTGTTCAGTTTTGGGATATGGTGTTAATGCTACTTTGCTAAGAGGTTGAAATTTGTTGGCAATCTGCAGAGATGTCTGTTGCGTTGTTTGTGGGCTATTTTGTAATGGTTTTGGTGACAAAGTTTGTTCAGGCTTACTTTGTGCATATTGTGCTAAATTTACCATTGGTCTTTTCCCGGAACTTGTGCTCGCTGCTGCCAATGGTACTAATCTTCTTTCTTCCATCCCTGGAGAATTTCTCTTGTCAAACAATCTGGAATACAATTGTCAGTTCCTTTTATGAATTCTATATCAAAATCAAAAATAGATAAGATAGCTTGCCATCTAGCAAATATTTGTTTTGATGCCAAATTTTGTACATCTTTTGTCAAAACTTCTTTTGCTGCTTTACAATCAATTTTAAGTAAAAACTTTTGGTTTAATAAATCATCTTGAAATTTGTTAATGCATAAGACTATTGAAAGTATCTCTTTCTTAATAGTTGAAATTTTGTTGTGCCCCTGATCTCCAAGTACCCGAATGATATCTAATAATTGTCTCTTTATTATCAATAATTTGTTTAAGAATACCTCCATACCCTAATTCTGATGCATCTGTTTGTACAATCTTAAGAGTATTAGGGTGGCAAATGGTTAAACATGGAAGTGTTTTGACTTTTGTTTTTATTTCTCTAACTATCTCAGTATGCTTGTTTGACCAAATTGGCGGGTTCTTTTTCAGTCTTTCAAATAAGGGTTTACAAACTTGTCTTAAATTAGGGTTAAAATCCCCTACATAATTCAAAGCTCCAAGGAACCTTTGTAATTGGGTTTTATCTCTAATTTCATCTGGGAACTTATCTCCAAATTCTAAGGACCGTTGGATGGGTATGATAGTATTTTCATGAATTTGATGTCCTAGAAACCTTATGTTTATTTGAAATAATTTTATCTTTCTGGCAGAAACAACCAAACCATTTTCTTTTATGACTTTTAAGAAAATATGTAGATGTTTCCAATGTTGTTCTATGTCCTGGCTAAATACTAAAACATCGTCTATGTAAACAATTGTAAAAGTAGTGTAAGGGGTGAATATATCATTCATAACTTTTTGAAATTCTGATGGAGCATTTTTTTAATCCAAAAGGCATAACATTCCATTCAAATTGTCCAAATGGAACTGTAAATGCTGTTTTGTACTTATCTTTTTCTGAAATTTGTATCTGCCAGAATCCTGACTTCATGTCAAATTTTGAAAATACCTTAGCATTATAAAGTCTCTTGAGTAAATCACTTTTATTTGGAATTGGATATCTAATCCATTTGAGAACTTTGTTCAATGGTTTGTAATTTATAACTAGTCTAGGAGTTCCTCGTTCAAGTTCAGCATTCTTTTGTACATACAATGCAGAACATGACCATGGTGATTTGCTAGGCCTAATAATCTTCATTTTTAATAATTCTGAAATTTCTTTCTTACAGTATTCTAATAATTCTTGATTCATTTGTATAGGCCTTGCTCTAGTAGGAATTTTATTTTCTTCAAAATCATTTTCATAGGGTAAAGTTACAATATGCTTTTTTCTTTCCCAAAAAGCTGTGGGAAACTATGAACAAATCTCTTTTTCTATTTTCTTTTGATAAAGTAAAATTTGTTGCTGAAGAACTGGGCTTTTAATTTTTTCTTCAATTCTTTTATGAGTTCTTCTTTTAGATACATAATTTGTTTTTCTTTATTTTTATTTTTTGAAAATTCCAGTTTCTTGTAAAAGATTTACATCTCGGTTGTTACGGATATTGGAATTGGAAAAGTATTTTCTTTCCTAGGACCGTAGTTCCTACACCTTGGTTATCTACGTGTAAAGGAAATAACATTTGTAAGAATGGGTTTCCTAAAATGACTTTGGTGTTCAAGTTTTTTATTAAAACAAAACTTGCTCGGAAACAAATTCCATCATTGCAAATGTGTGCATTTGAAAGTTTGCAATTTATTTTTAGGTTTGTTGCATCTGCAGTTGATAACCTTTCTTATGTTTTTTCAAAATATTTTGTCGGTATCAGTCCTTCTTGTATGCAATTCATATGCACTAATTGTCCATTAAGGCTATTGTTTCTAGGGTAAATGTCCCTATAACAATTTTAATTTTGACATACCATCTTTGGTAGGTAATTTGTGATAGAGCATTTATGAATGATTCTCCATTATTCTTATTTTCTACATCATCAACTTTGTCGGTAATGCTTTCTTCTTTTAATTCATCTTTTAGTTTTAAAATTAAAATATCTTGTTTTATTTCTTCATTTTCTTGCCTTAATTGTCGATTGCTTTTACTTCGAATCTCTCGTTGAATATCATTAATGAGATCTTTTGTGGGAATTGAATGTTTTTATTACATCTTTGAAATCTGTTTTTTGTTTATTTGAAGTAGAAGTTTCTTGTCCTTTTTCTAAAATCATATCTTTTAATTTCTTTAGATAATTATCTTTTTGTTGAGGGTCTTTGACCTGATCAATCATTTCAAATATTAACTCATATTGATTTTGTTTTGTGATTACTAAAAGTTTCTTACTACAATTCCAAACACTTTTTCCCATTTGGTCAGGGAGACAGTAACACGAATCTTCTTCTTCTGAATAATCAGAAGTTTCATCATTATCTGATTAAATTGATAATCTTCTTTATCTGTTCCTATTCCTTCTTCATCAGAACTTATTTCAGAAATTATATTTAAAAGCTGATTTTTTAATTCTTCGTCTGAAATTAATTCTTGTATCTTTTGCCTTACCTTGCAAGTGTTGGCATAATGTCCTGGTGTCTTACACTTGTGACATATTATTTTGTCTAGAGGGACTCTTTCTTTTTTATAAAATCTTTCTTTTTTCTTATAAAAATTATTTTTATTATTTTGTTTGTAATCTTGCTTATTGACCTTTTTGTTGGAATATTTTCTTTTGTAAGTTTTTTTGTCATGGCTATGAATTGGGGGTTTGATTTTATCAAAACCAAACTGTTCGCACCAGCTTCCCAATTCTTTTCTACTTACCATATTTTGTTTCTTTAACTGGAATTTTAATTTTAAATCATTACAAATTTGTAATCCAGTCAGATTTATTTGGTTTATAATTTCTCCGTAAGGCATTGTTTCTATATTCCCATTAATGTTTTTAATCTTTTCTCTTACTTTCTCCGCAAATAACTTTGGTAACCCTGAAATAAATTTTTCTTTCCAATAATAATTATTCGGATCATCCCTCTGATAAATTTTCGTAAGAAAAACATCTTTGTATTATTTGAAATCCTGAAGCTTTCTACATTTTAGATTTTGTAAAATTTCAGTATTTCTTTCACTATACCAATTAGGATCCCCAACAAAATGAAGTAATATAGTGTAAATGAGAGAAGTAACTGTTACTGAAATTTGTCTATTATTATCATCTAAAATTGGTATTCCATTGTCATCTTGTTTAATACTATCTAATATTACATTTTGTTCTAATGGTGTAAGGGAGTTATCCCACCATCCTTTTAATTGTCCATTAAATCCTAAAATTAAAGTTTTTGCACAATCAACTTGGTCCATTCTATTTCCGTATATGTTTGATATGACTACCATCTCTTGACAAATTTTTATAATCTGGTATTCTGCTAACCCATCTATATTCCACTCATAAACTGTTGATCCATTAAAAGTCCTTTGGGTATGTGTTTCTTCTAATTGGATGTCTGGGGGAGTGGGTATAGGATAGAAATTTTTGTGTTCTACAGGGAAAATATGATTACCATCTTCAGACTCATCACCTGAATGGACAGTTTCTAATGATTTTTTTAAAGTATTTAATTTTTCTAAATTCAAATCTCCTAACTTAGAATTTATTTTCTGAAGAATCTCTGTCTCTGTTAACTTAGGTTTATACTCATTGATTTTAAAAGGAAATCTGTGTATCTGCTTATCTGGTGAAGTATGTTCTTTACTTGAGGATGCTAAATTTGTCTCAACTGGAGATTGGCTACCTAATTTCTTTTCTATACTATCTTCTATTCTTTCTAATTGTTTTCTCAGACAATGTAAACTTATATTAGTGTAATTTCTTTGTTTCATTCCTGACTCATCTTCTTTGTTGTCAGTAAGAACTGGCGTACAATCTATGACATCTGTTAAAACCTTTGTTCTTACAGGCTCTAAAGGTGGAAATTCATGTAAGATACTTGAGCCATCTTTCTTTGTAAAATAAGATTTTGTTTTGGTTAAAACTGAAAGTTTATCATACTTTTGAAAAAAATAAGTAAAAACTGGTATATGATTTTGTATAGTAACCATAAAATCATACCAACTGTTTCTTATGACATTCCTTTGTTTTTCAGAGAATGTTTCCATGAACCATTTTCTTTCTTGTTTGTTTTCGTCACTCATAAAATCTTTTTTTATCAAATTCTTATCCATGCAAAATTCTTTTGTCAAAACATATATGCTTGAAAGATCTGGTGAAGTTGGTTTATCCCCTTCTTGTTGTTCTAAATTATTTGTGCTATCACTAAAGCCTTGTGAAGTATAAACTGGTTGGGCAACATTTTTACGTGTTCTAACTCCTTGAAAATTATGTCTATCCTTTTCAAAAATACTAAAAGAATTTCTATGGGAATTACTCCGAGATAAATATTCACTATTTCTCTGTGAGCTATAATATCTAAATGACATAGAACTTTGTCTGTTAAATCTTATACTAACCCCTCCATCTGGGTGGTCTACTATATTTTCTATTTCAGTATTTTCTATTGGTTGGAATCTTGGTATTGTTCCAGAAGGAAGCAACCAAGCTTCAGGAAGATTAACATTTTTCCATTCTATAATCTTAGGGACTGTAAGATTAGACTTTGACTTATTAATTTCCCAAAAGATAGTTTGTCCAGAAGGTTTTTCATAATGTACTGCTTTGACATTTAAACCCGTATTCATAACTTTGTAATGTATCCTATAAAATACTTCATATATATGAGAACCATGCTTCATTTTGTAATTATGAGTTTTTACATTTAAAGTAAGAATATCTAAAATATGTGGGTCAGTCAGGGATATGGTAAAATTCGGATAACAATTAAAATAAATTGGTCCATTACAGAGACTTGTTTCAATTAATCCTAAAAGGGAATCTTGAAAATCAAAATGTCTAGCATCTCTGAGTGCAACAAAAATGCTAGTATCTAATCCTTCTCTTGTTAAAGGTTTAATATCAATTTGTACAAGACCTATATGTAAGAATTTGTATCCACTGGCTATATGCTTTCTAATTGACTTTTTAGTGAATAAATGTAAAGTTTGTTGATCACTTACTAAAGGAAGGACTTGTTCTTCTGTTTTTATAGTATAAGCTGATCTAAAGTCTAATATGCTTTGTTTATATATTGTACTCTTATCTACATTTGGTGGTTTCCAATTGAACAAATCTTTATCTTCCCAAGTATTTTCAATAGTAGATACTACATTTTCATTAGTATCTGGTACAGATGATGAGGTAGAAGCCATATTGTTCCTAAAAAGCTTATTCATTAATCTTACTTGCTTGATTTCGTAAAAGCTAATTCAGACATCGTCTTACACACCTATCCAAGGAATTATATGCGTGTCTATTAGAATCAAAACTTACTACTAAATCATGTCTGTTTAATTAATTAATACTCTCCCCGGGGACTTTATGGCTCTGATACCATTTGTATCAGGTAGCATAGCGGAAATATAGGTATACATACTGATGAAATGATTGACAAGATTAATTACTATAGAAAAATCAAAATTACTGTAGCAATGAAGAAAATAACCAGAATTATACCTGAGATAACTCTGAATTTAACTCTGACTTGAAATTTTATCGGATTACAACTCTGACTTTAACTTTGAAACTTGATCAGATTACAGGAATCTGAATATTGCTAAGCTAATATTTTTGGGTGAAATTTTTACAAACACATAAAAGAATCTGGAGGAATACAATACAAAGAAAAAACTATCTGAATACATTTTTTGCTTTGGGATTTCCTTTCTTTTGTCTGTTTTTTCTTCTACTTTTCTTCCTTCTGATTGAAGCCTATTTAAAGGAATGTCAGGCTTCTGTGCGGATTTGAAAATCTTCAATTCACATCCGAATTTTGTTACTTTGTGCTGATTTTTCTCTGATTGAATAGTCTGTCGGGAATCTTGCTTTGTGCTGATTTTTCTCTGATTGAACAGTCTGTCGTGATTTTGTCTTTCACTTTATCTTTCTTTTCTTTAATTGAGCAGTTTGTCGGGAATCTATCTTGTCACTTTCTCTTGTTTTTACCTCTTTGTATGGGAGTAAAAATCCCATAACAATCATCTTCATTGTCTTGTTCAAAATTGACTGAGGAACTTGATTCTTCATCTTCACTTGCAGTTTGTAGAATTGCTTTCATCTCATCCAATGAGCTTGCTTGTGCTAATCTTGTTTGAATGGTATTTTTCATCATCATGAATTCTTCATTTTGTTGAACCTTTTCTGGGGAGACAATTTGTTTGCTAAACTTTGGATGAAGTTTGAACCATTCCGATATGCTGTCCAGTTCCAATGGACTGGTGTCCATTTTGTTCCACCATTTAACTTCTGCTTCTTTTGTTAACCAATATAAATTGGTATTTTCATCATACCAAACATTTTGTAGGATTCTCAAAATCCAAGTTCAATTGAATTCTTTGTAAAATTTGATCATCAGGGGGTATTTGTGAGAACAACTTTATTTTTTGTACCTATCCGAAAAGTACTCAAATGATTTTTGAACTTTGTGGGGGAACATTTCTGGTAATGGTCCAAAATCATGCCACCATGCAAGAAACCAGTTAGGAAGTTCTTCTGGAGGTGGTAGAGTTTTTCCCATTAAAAAGAAATATGACATGGAGTTGACTGCATTTTGTTTGTAGAGGAATTTTGTCCAAGCTTGTATGTAATCAAAATAATTACAAATAAGATGGGGTCTTATCTCTCTCAGAGTATAAGGGTTTCCCCAATCAGCTAAACTAATAACTTTGTTGATGAAATTTTTTCGATAACCAATGGCTGATGAGGTATCTGGATGGTTTTTTGGAACTTTGTTTTGAATATGAAGAGAATTTGTTTGGACTAAGATGTCCTCATAATATTGTTGTGGTTTCTGATGATTTTCATAGATCCTGCAAAATTTGTCGTCTAAGATAAATTGTGAAATGATAGCATTTTGTTCTGCAAATTGTGAGGCATTATCATTATCTAATTGTTTTGGAAAATTTTCTGGAAACCAGTCATCTTCAATGACACATTCTTTGTGAAAGTGTCTTGTGCTTAAATAGGGACAATCTGGCTGGTCATCTCTATTTGAAATTTGGGACTTGGTTTGTGTCAAAGTTTGTTGGGACTTAGTTTGTGTCAAAGTTTGTTTGTAGGTAGGTAATGTGGCTAATTTTGAATGCAGAGGTGGAAATTGTTCAGTTTTGGGATATGGTGTTAATGCTACTTTGCTAAGAGGTTGAAATTTGTTGGCAATCTGCAGAGATGTCTGTTGCCTTGTTTGTGGGCTATTTTGTAATGGTTTTGGTGACAAAGTTTGTTCAGGCTTACTTTGTGCATATTGTGCTAAATTTACCATTGGTCTTTTTCCGGAACTTGTGCTCGCTGCTGCCAATGGTACTAATCTTCTTTCTTCCATCCCTGGAGAATTTCTCTTGTCAAACAATCTGGAATACAATTGTCAGTTCCTTTTATGAATTCTATATGAAAATCAAAAATGGATAAGATAGCTTGCCATCTAGCAAATATTTGTTTTGATGCCAAATTTTGTATATCTTTTGTCAAAACTTCTTTTGCTGCTTTACAATCAATTTTAAGTAAAAACTTTTGGTTTAATAAATCATCTTCAAATTTGTTAATGCATAAGACTATTGAAAGTATCTCTTTCTTAATAGTTGAATAATTTTGTTGTGCCCCTGATCTCCAAGTACCCGAATGATATCTAATAATTGTCTCTTTATTATCAATAATTTGTTTAAGAATACCTCCATACCCTAATTCTGATGCATCTGTTTGTACAATCATAAGAGTATTAGGGTGGCAAATGGTTAAACAGGGAAGAGTTTTGACTTTTGTTTTTGTTTCTCTAACTATCTCAGTATGTTTGTTTGACCAAATTGGCGGGTTCTTTTTCAGTCTGGAGGTTGTTTGATCCAAAGCATCCTTGAATAGTGGTGAGTAAGAGGCCAAACTGATTCTCATTCATCCCGAACTCACTAGGACGAATGATCTGCCCATTCGGGAGGGTAAAGTTTCTTCCTGGAGGAGGACCATGTGTTCCTGACGGAGGAACCTGTCCTTCGTCCCCAAGTGTCTGGATCCTTACTGGTGGATTAATGGCTCTTTCCTCGCCAGAAGAAAGACTAGCGGTATGGCCATCACTTTGGATCATCTATTACTTCTCTTGTTGAAACTCTTGCTACCCCACCTCTTCTAGTGAGAGGTCTTCCCCTTTGTCTTGGAGCAGGCGTACCAATGGCAGTGGCGTTGGTTCTTGTGGACCTTCTTGTTCTTGCCATTACTGAAGAGAACGGGACTTTTTGTAAAGTTTCCCACAGACGGCGCCAAAATGTTGAGGGTGTAACTCCCCAACTACTTAGATTTTAATCAACTCCACTAATGGGTGCCAAGGTAAGAAGCTCCTTGCTAGGTAAGGACCAAGGCGTAAGAACCAGCGACCAACTGCTTCGGTAAGGACCTGCACACTTGAGTGGGGGGGGGGGGGGTTAGTGCCCGGTTTGCTAAGTGTCAAACCGGGATGAGACTTTACTCGAGAGTGACTGAAGATCAACTCTGTCTAATATTCGGGATTGACGTCGTGATGTGACTTGTCCGATGACTTACTTGTGGGGATGTGTGCCTTATTTATAGGCTATCATCAAAATGGAAGGCCTTGCTTGGATTGCGCCAAGTGTAAGGCTACGATTGAGCCACCAATGCTAATATGAGGCCCATAGCCCAATAATGAAGCTTTAGCCCATGCCATCTTGGGCTTTACGGGTAGTTTGGTCATTATTGGGAGAGTTTTTGAGGATGTGACTAGTTCTGCCGAGATCCCAGGTTCGGAGAGATGGGTCCGGACGACTGGTCCGGACCATATTTGGTTGTCAGCTGAGGAAGTTCTCCTGCCTGTCCAACTCTTCCGATTCGGAGCTCCTGGGTTCGGACATCTCACTCTTTGGTGCCCATTTGCTTGGTTGCTTTATGAGATGGTCATGTTGGATCCGAGTTGACATCCGGATCGGAGTTCTTGGGTCGGAGAGGGTACTGACTTAGCACTATGCTCCTTTCCCAGAGAGGCTCGGACCAAGCTGGGTCGGACCCGTGGTTCCGGGTCGGGCCTTGTAGGTCCAAATCCTTCGTCCCTTTATTTCAATGTGGGTCGGACCATGGTTGGTCTGCCCGGATCGGACCGTTGGCTCGGACCAAAGTGTCTCGGATCCATTGGATAACTTGGGATGCCTTAGGATTCGTTCCTAGGTCCTTTATGATGGATTGGACATATTTCCGTATCAACATATGTCCCCCTAGTTTCCAAGTATCTTAGTAGAAGATAGTTGTGGAACTATTGGCTTGGGAAGCTGTTGAAGAAGGATCCGTTCTTCAGTCCAATCCGCCTAAACGAGTTGAAAAAAGGTGTAAATCGTACTTCGTGTGGCCACTGACTTAGTCTCTCTCCCCCCCCCCTTTTTTCTTTTTCTAAAACATCGTTGCCATCCGAGAGGCTGGGTCCGAAGGGCAACGAAGTGAAGAAAAAAGAAAAAAGGGTATTTGTAATGGAGACTAAGTGTAGGCTCCGAACATCGGTAGTGTACCTTTGACGAGCTACGGTGGCGGACCGTAGGTGCGTGTCCCGTCCGAACCAACCTCTGTGGTCAAGTGGAGGTCCGAAGTGTAATCGCTCGAGTAAACGAGGTTCCTTGTGTGGACAAGTTATGTTGGACTGATAAGCCGCTAGGCGTCCGAGAAGATGATAATCCGGAACTGTCGTGTTGTCTGCCGCCCGAGGGTGGGATAGTTGTTGTATTTGCCTATCCGTGAGATAATTTTGTTGTACCAATTCGTCATTTCACTTGGTATATTTGTACTATGCCGTTGGATGATTTTTGATCTACGGTTGAGATTTAATCCCGAAAAATCGTGACGGTTGGAGTTCCCAATATGGCCCTCTATAAATAGAGGGGTTGGCCGGTTCATTTGCTCACCGTTTAGAGAGAGAATTTTCGCATTCTGAGTATATCCGAAGCGACTACTGTCAATCCGAAGCGAGCGACGAGAGACCTAAAGCACGAGATCGCATACGAAGCCAAGGCATTTCCATCTAATCATCCGAGTCCAAGTAAGTTTACTTGTCTCGTCTTATCATTTGTCTGCATTGTCTTTCATCTTCTAGTTGCTCGGATGCATGCTTATGATGTGTATTATAGTTTTAATACTCCATACGTTCTCAATGTTGACTAACGCCGAATCGGCATCGTACTGACTCCGAACTAACTTCGCCTGGGAAAGCCAGTAGTGTTTGCTTATAAACTGACCATTTTAATATACATAAACGACCTCTCGGACTGCCATCTTAAAGCTTACGAAATTGCTTTTCCTTTCCCTAGGATGTCCGAGAGTGATAGCCAAAATCGATCCGAGGCTGAGGGATACGACTCCGAAGCGATATCTTTAACCGATAGCTCCGAGGAGATTGAGATCGTAGATGGCGACGAAGTACTGGAGGTGGAACAAGCGCCCCATCCGAGCCGGGAAGAGCCCGAGGTAAGTTCCTTACTTCGGTTAGTTGTTCCGGATCCAGGTCCTCCGAGGCGTCAGGATTACCTGCGAGTGTCCCATGTGCAGGTTATTGTAGCGGCTCAAGAAACAAGTTCGCGAGTTGTAGGAACTCGTCGCCCGGGTCGGGCTGGCCAAGAATCCGAACTTCCGGTAGAGATCCGATCTTTAATTCGCAACCTTGGTTATAATTTTAGGAGTAATCCTAATCGAGTCCCGTTCGTTCCGGATCCGCAGGCGCCGATCATCGAGGAAGTTCATGATACCTCGGAAGCACCTCCCAATTTGAGCATCTTCGAAGAGGGTGAGGAGGATCGTGTGTAGGCCGTTGCGCCTCTTCGGACTGTCGTAGAGTTAGCGTCCTCATCCGAGGAAGATGAGGCAGAAGAAGGTGTACGGGGCCAAGATACTGGTTCCGAAGAGGAAGAAAGTGTAGAGCCATCCGCTCGTGTGCTCCGTGTGGAATCTGCTGGGCAAGCAGGACCGAGTCGGCAGACGGCTGAGGAGGAGCGTCCGGAGAGGCTGAGGAAGGGTGAGGACGTATTCCAAGTAAAGTTCCCTCGGTCTAAAGACGAGGTCACTCACCCCGATCCGGAGGGCGAGTTGAATGAAGACGGTACTTTGCCTACCTGTGCCTCAACCATCCGAGCCGATGAAGTGGATGAGCTCCGGAGGAGATATGAGATCCCGGAGTGTGTGGAGATTCTAGTCCCAGACGAATCTCATGTGTTCTACAATCCGCCTCCGGGATACATGTGTGTTTATGAGATAAGTCTCCATTGCGGGTGGCGGCTACCCGTATCGTTCGAGTTTCTGGAGATTTTGAACAGTATGGGGTTGAGTCCGCACCAGATCATCCCCAATTCCCTCGGAAATCTGATGTGCTTCGGGGTCTTATGTAAATATAAAGGCATCCCGGTCACATTCGATAATTTTCGTAAATTATTCAACATAAGTGTAAGTAATAGGAACACATGGTTCTATACGTTCGTATGTCGCCAGGCGTACACGCTTTTGTTGATTGACCCTCGCTGGGAATCCAATGGTTCAAGAGGTACATTTTTGTCCGTCCGCTCAAGCCCGCAATCCGGAGAGGGCCAAGTGGCAATTTGAGAGGAAATTCTTCCGGCAAGTCGCTAGATTGGAAGCCACCGCACGAACATCCTTTGTGGATGCAAGCGCTTCATCGAGTCAAGAGCCGAAAAGTACTTCTTCCGAGTGCCGATATGTCGCCTCTTCCTTACTTAGCGGCGGCTTGTCCGAGCCAAGTTTTTGTGACAATATGGAGGATTTGAGTAAGTGGTTTCTCTCTACCTACGGTTGGTCAGACGATTCGGTTTGTCGACTATGTAGTTACCATTTGTAGATTCTTTTGTAATTTTCAACTCATTGTGATTCGGATGTGACTTTTTGGTTCGAGTATACGATGTCGACCATGCGGAGTTGAAGGCCAACAAAATGTCAGGCAGCGGAAGGAGTCAAGAGGGTTCCGGACCCATTATCAAGACTTCCACCACTCGATGGACGAGCCAAGAAATGCCGTGTTCGAGTGGAGGAATCTGAGAGTCAAGGGCTAAGAGGCCCAAACTATCCCTACTCCGGACAAGGGTAAGGTGGTCGGATCTAAGGGCTCGAAGAGGCCTCCAAGATCTGTGTCCCGAGATCCTCCCGCAAGCGGATCGAGCGCTGCGGCTGCAAAAAAGCGCTCCTCCGAAGGTCCGAATCCTCCCGCCAAGAAAGGCAAGGGAAAGATGAGCGAGCCGGATTCGATCGGGTTGTTTTCGGTTGGTTGCTGCCTCGGAGTTGGAGCGGATCTCGGAGTTAACTGCCGCTCAGCGCAAAGTGAGTTTAAATTTTCCGTTGGTTTTTCATTTTCTTGTGGTTCGGAGGTATCTAACACTTCCGATGTTTCGTTTTTGTTTTTAGCTTGCTGCTGCCGTGGGAGCATGCTCCTTGGTAGCTGCTCGAAGGGCTACCCTAGAAGAGGATTTAGCCAAGGCTGAGGCTGCCCGGGCGATTGAAGCGTCCCGGTTGAACAGCACTTCGGAGCGCCTAAAGAAGGCCATAGCTGCTAAACAGGAGGCTGAGTCGGAGACGGCCAAGATGAAAAGTTCCATTCGATCTTTGGAGACTGACTTGAAAGTGCACCAAGATAGTTTGGACGAGTTCGTAGGTGTCTCTCGGACTTTCAAAGATAAGATGCTGAAGGAGCTTCTGGGGGTCCGGACAAGGGCTGTCCAAGATTTCCTTGATTCGGACTCCTGCAAGTTTTTGTTCGAGTCAAAGTATGACGAGGCCCCGCCAAGATGGGTTTGATGCAGCTGTGGACCAGTGCCGGAGGAAGGGTTGGATACCGGATGACTGCAACTTGGAGGCTGAGGGAGTATTCGCCTTTAAGAATGGAGATGGCTCGGACTTTGCTCCGGAGGGTGTCTTGGACGAAGACTGCTTAAGTGTGAATTTGTGGAGCTGGTCTGCGACGAGCCGGAGGGCAAGAAGTACAACCATGGCGGTCCGTATCTCCCATCCTTCGTCCCTCGGGTGCTTATGTCCAGTGTTTTCGTTCCTTTGGAGGATCACTTGGAACACAACCGAGACTGGCTGACTCTGCCTGGGCTTGTCCATGGCTTTGATCGCGACCTAGAATTGATGGAGCAGTGTCTGGCCTTCCTGAAAGAGGTTGAGGCTCGGAGGGAACGGAGGTTAGCCCAGGAAGCCCAACAGCAAGGTCAAGCGCCTCCGGAGAAGGATACTGGGGGCCCCTCTCGGTCTCAACCTAGTTCGTCCGAGATATAAAGTGAAGACGGGGTATGCCCCGGGTTTTTTGTAGTAGGGTGCCTCCAGGCCTAAAAACAATGTTGTCCTTTTTGCTCGTCATCTTTTGTTGGCTAAACATATACTTGTCTTGTTGATTGTTGTTGGTTCGGGCCCATTGGTGGCTCGGAACTATTCTTGTTGTTGAAATGCTAAATGTTTCTGTTTACATTCTTGCGCGATGAATCCCATATATCTGTTTAGTAGCTCATTAACTCTCATAAACTCGGATAATGGGTTCGGACCCTTGAGATTCAAACCGCCAGAACGTTAATTTGCCTAATGCAAATTCTCCTGTGCGGGTCTTTGGGGATGATCAATCATTGTGCCCATCCGAATCGGAACCTTTAATAGAAATAAACCGGACCACTAACGGTTCGGAGCCACGTCTTAGAGTGACCAGGCTTGCGAGAAAGAATTTCCTTGTATCGTGGTGAGTAGCGTCGATTCGGACGTTGACTTGGTGCGTCATCCCGAGCCATACAGACTTGTGAAAGAGTGAGAAGATGATCAGCATTAAGCATAGGGTGACTCTTTACGAATCACAGTTGCTTCGGATGTTGTTATGTCAGCCCCGAGCTTGATACGTCCGAGTGAGTAACTTAGTCGATTTGCCCGACCTTATGGATGGATTATTGGGTTGGGCCAATGGAAGCCGAAGAGCCAGGCCCATGTTCGGCCCAAGCCCATTTCCGGTAGCTAGCTGGGACACGTGTCCGCTTCTGATTCTCTCTTTCTATATATACTCCTGGTTTGTACGGCTTTTCTTTAGGATAATTCTCCCTTTTATAGTAGCCAAGGGTCCGGAGCTCGGGTCCGAGCGGTTGGTGAGCATGTTTATGCCATCACTCTTGCGTGTGATCTTGTCCCCAGGGTTTCTCCGATGCTTCGGAAGTCTACCCGGGTTGGTTCATGGTGAGAGGTTTTGGAAATTAAATTGCTCGGAAAGCCAACCTCGGATCTTCGAGGATACGGTCCGGCCGAGTGAGGCTTGAAATCTTTGCCTGTCAATTCCTCTGATCGTCAGGCTAATCTTCTTTCTCCGGGGCTGTGGTCTATATCCACGACTTTAGCCCCGGAGAGGTAGATTAGCTGGATGGTTTAGGGATCTTCAAGTAGTTGTTTTTGAACCTCAATGCATCCGAAGCATTCTGCTCTGGGTATGTGCCCGGGGGGCGACAAGTCGGCATAATTGGTTTGGTAGAATCCCTTCCAGTATTTCGTGGTTCGGTCGTAAAAAACCGCCCGAGATGTTGGTAGGCTTTCTACCAATCCTGTTGTGTCTAGTTGTTCGTTTCTCGGATTGAGGGAGCTCCGGATGTATCCTTTTTAGTAGGTCTTCCAGCTCGTCCTTGAAGATACGTATCCGAGCAGTTCAGTTCTGTTGGTGACTTTGTTTCCAGGATTGAAGGCTCGAGGGAGCTACTTGCAATTCTGGAAAGGAGTCCCCGACAGTGCTGAGCTTGTTTGGAGTCGGATCATTGGGGACTTCCGGAGGTAACCTTTCTGGTAACTCGTTTGTCTTACACCTAAGGTCTTTCGTCCGAGCAGCTCGGCTTTGTTGGTGGCTGCGTTCCAGAATTGAAGGCTCGAGGGAGCGACTTGCAATTCTGGGACGGAGTTCCTGACAATGCCGGTCTTGTTGGGACTCGGACCAACGGGAGCCTCCGGAGTGACTTGGGTTAATCCGACTATCCGGGTTGGTCGCCTTCCAAATACTCGAACTGGATGTATTTATAGTATTTGGTAAGAGGCGATCCGGATTGTTATAGTGCTTCTTGCTTGCTTCGGAGCTCTCTTTCGTTCAGAAGTGATGAAGTATCCTTTCTGGAAGCATTGAATGGCCTTAGTTATCTCGTCCGGCTGCTGTTTAGTCTTTAGATCGTCCGAAGGGGGCTTCAAAATCTTTGTCAGTAAGCAATCAAAGTTGGGATGGTGGAATTCCTTCTTCCTTCGGAGCGTCCATAGATAAAGTTAATAGTGCTCGGACGGGGTTTGGTTCGGTAGACCATGGTTAATTAGGAAGCTTCGTTGTAGAAGTAGAAAAGATAGAATAGGAGCTTGTTTTTGTAAGCTCGATTAGGGCTCTTCGGACCCTGACTTTGTAATTTTGTACTCCTGTTTTAATAAAAGCGTATTTGCCTTTGTCAAGGTCGGACACTGTTTGATTGTGTTAATCCGATCCGGATCAGTGTATGATCTAGTTTCGGATCGAGTAGTTAAATATCTTCATGGCCTGTCCGAATCATGAGATCCGAAGGACATGATTATTAACAATGTTTATGAAATCACAGTTGTATTGATTTGACGGAAATCGAATTACAACTTGAGGGCTTCGAGGCCTTTTCAAAAAAACAAACACAAAAAACAGATCGACAAGATAAAGGAAGGTGACAGTCGTTGCCACACTCCTTCTCTAAGTGTAAAACTTTTGGAGATTCTTGGCATTCCAAGTTCTCTTCAAGGCCTGCCCTTGCTCGTCTTCTAGTTCAAAGCTTCCATTAACTCTTGCCCCAGTAACTTTATACGGTCCTTCCCACTTGGGCTTAAGTTTTCCCACATGACTTAGTATATCGGCTCTTCTGAGGACTAAGTCTCCAACTTGTATGTCCTTGGGAAAGACACGTTTATTGTAGGCTCGAGCGGTCATGGCTTGGTACCGAAGGATGTTGGCCAATGCCTTATCGCGTTTGTCTTCAAGGAGCTCAAGGTCATAGATCCTTGCGATCTCATTATCAACTGGGTTGTATTGCTGGATTCTCTGGGTTGCCACCACCATTTCCGAAGGGATGACCGCCTCGGATCCATAGACCAGGGAGAAAGGTGTTTCTTGTGGCGTCCGGTCGCTGCTCGATGCGCCTAAAGGACCGCGTCGAGATCATCCGCCAACTATCTTGGGAAGTTCTCAACCTTTTCTCCAAAATTTTGACTATGGTCTTGTTGGTGGCTTCCACGACCATTGCTTGGGGGTGGCCAACTAAGTAAAGCGTTGTTCTATTTTGAAGGATGAAGCCACCTTCCGCCTTTGACCCAAAAATTGTGCTCCATTGTCCAAACTAGCACTCGTGGGAGTCCAAACCGCAGATGATGTTCTTCCATGAATGTCCGAACTCGCTTTACGTGATGGTTGACCTTGCTCACGACCCACTTAGTGAAGTATTCCACGCCACTATCAAGAACTTCTTTGATGTGTTCCTCATGAAAGGGACCAACTATGTCTATACCCCATTGATCAAATGGGCATGCTATGATTGACGGAATCATAGGGTTGGTCGGGCGGTGTGGTATGTTGGCATAGTATTGGCAGTCTTCACAGGCGCGGGCGATGTTGGCAACATCTATGTCAATAGTTGGCCAATAGTATCCTTGCCTTATGATCTTTTACCAAAGTTCTTCCTCCGTAATGACTTCCACAACTTCCGTGGATTTCTTCCATCGCAGCCTCTTGAGGATCTAGGCACCTCGGTGAGTTCCATTGTAGGATCTTTGTAGAGATCTTCTTCCGAATAAAGTATCTGTTAGCTCGACATTGAATCTTCCCGGCCTCTAGGATCCACGGTAAAGTACCATCCTTGAGGTAACGGAATATATCACCATCCAGCTTTCTTTACGTGCTCAAGAGAAACATCCGTCTGGGTTTCAGGAGGATTCCGCGCGGGTCATTAGGATGACACTTCTTGTGTCCAAAGCTCCTAAGGCTGAGGCGTACTTAGAGAGGGCGTCGGCTTTTTCATTCCATTCTCTGTGAAATTTGTCAAGAGTGAATTCTTCAAAGTGCTCAACCTCTTTATTGAGGAGCTCCAAGTACTTGATCATGTTAGGTCCTTTGGTGGTAAAGGACCCGAGAAGCTGAATTGTACGAGTCATGAAGTCCGTGCTTTGATCCTTTTTACCTGAAGGGCTTTTGCCATTCTCAGGCCGGTGATAAGTGCTTCATATTCGGCTTCGTTGTTCGTCACCTTAAAATTGAGGGTGATGGCGTACTCTAGCTTGGCTACTTCAGGACTTTGAAGGAAAATTCCTATTCCTCCCAACCGTCCGGTGGATGATCCGTCCACTTGTAATGTCCAACATTCTTTGTTTCTTTCCTTTCCTCCGGAAGTGGGAGTGAGTGCTTTCCCAACCTCCTGCTTCTTGTCGAAAGATGCAGTTGTCGAGGTATTGAGTTCTTCGTCCAAGAGAAACATGTGCCTTACTCTCAGTGAATCGTCCATAGGTTGGTGATACTTAGTCACAAGCTCGATGCTGCCTCTTTGTGTCTCTTCTGCTTCTTTCTTTCCACTTGATTCCTTGATTTGGGCTATCACCACATGACTAGCCTTTTCCTGGGAGTTTTCGTTCCTTCGCTTTCTCCGGATAGTCTACCAGGAAGTCGGCCAGAACTTGCGCTTTCTTGGCGGATGGGGCTTGATACCCAATATCATATTCACTTAGCTCAATAGCCCATTTGGACAGGCGCCCTGACTGATCCGGTTTGTCCTAGACATGTTTGAGTGGCTCGTTTGTAATGACCACAATCCGATGCGACTTGAAGTAAGGCTTCAGTCGCCGTGCAGTGTAAACCAGTGCGAAGGCGAGCTTTTCAACCTTGACATATCTGGCCTCAGAGCCTGCAAGGGCTTTGCTCAAGTAGTAAATTGGTAAATGCTCGTTGTCTTGTATCCGTACCAGTACAGAACTCATTGCTTCATCAGTGGTGGCCAAATAGAGGTAAAGAGTTTCAGCCTCCATGGGTTTAGACAAAAGGGGCGGCGAGAGGAGATACTTTTTCAAGTTTTCCAGGGCCTCTTCACACTCCTTTGTCCATTCGAACTTAGTTCCTTTTCGTAAGATCTTAAAGAAGGGAAGGTTCTTCTCGGCGGATCTTGAGATAAAACGGCTCAATGCCATCACCTTTCCTAGAAGCGTCTGAACTTCATTGACAGTCTTGGGCTGTGGTAGATCTACGATTGCTTTTATTTTCTCTGGGTTAGCACTGATGCCTCTTTCTGTGACCATGTAACCAAGGAATTTTCCTCCTTTCACCCAAAAGTGCACTTTTCAGGGTTCAGCTTCATTCCGTATTTCCGGAGAATAGAAAAACAATTGTTAAGGTGTTCGATGTGTTCCTCTTCAGTCTTGCTTTTCACAAGCATGTCATACACATAGACTTCTATGGTTTTTCCCAATTCTTCCTTGAACATCTTATTTACCAGCCGTTGGTAAGTAGCTCCTGCATTCTTGAGGCCAAAGGGCATGACTTTGAAGCAATAGACTCCTCCGGCCGCAAAGAATGCCGTTTTCTTGATGTCTTCTTGAGCCATCCTAATTTGGTAGAAGCCTTGATATGCGTCCATGAAACTTAGAAGCGCACATCCTGCAGTGGAATCAACCAGCTGGTCTATGCGTGGCAATGGATAAGGATCCTTTGGACAGAATTTGTTGAGTCTAGTGAAGTCATTGCATATTCTCCACTTTCCTGTAGTTTTTTCGACGAGGACCACGTTGCAGACCCAATCGGAGTATCTGACTTCTTCAATATGACCTGCTTTCATCAACTTGTCAACTTCCCCTGCTATGATAGCATCCTCAACTGGTCCAAAGTCTTTCCTCTTTTGCCGGATGTGTTTGACCGTCGGATCCATGTTCAGACGGCGAACTGCGATCCTTGGGTCTATCCCCTTGAGATCATCTGTGCTCCAAGCAAAGATGTCGCGATTGTCACGAAGGCAAGCAATGAGCTTCCGCTCTACTTCCGTACTCATCTCCGTTCCAATCCGAGTTGTTTTTTCCGAATTTCCTTCGACCAGTTGGACCTCTTTCAAGGCTTCATGGGATTCTATTCTAGCTGTCTTGGGGAACTTTTCTCTGAGCGACCCAATACCGATTTCTTCCTTTGGTGGCGTTAGAGTAATGGAAGAATGGCCATGAGGGCCCTTAGTGACCGAAAGGATAGGTACTGTGGCTCCTCTGGTTGACATGATATAGCACTCCCAGGTTTCTCTAATGTTGCCCATCTCTTCCCCCACGCCGTTTGGGGTTGGAAACTTTACCCTGTTGTGTAAGGGAGAAGCAATTGCTCTGAATCGGTTAGGTCCCGGGCGGCCCAAGATCACGTTATAGTCGAAGGTGCTATCTACTACCACGAAGAGGATTGTCTTGGTCACCCTTGTCGGAAAGGTGCCCATAGAGACTTGTAGTGGTATACTTCCAAGGGGGGCGTACTACAGACCCTCCAAAACCTACCAATGAAGTGTATACTTGTCCATATTGTATTTGCCCCAGGTGCATTTGCTCCACGGTCCTTTTGGATATGACATTGGAGGAGCTTCCTGTGTCGATTAGTA
This sequence comes from Plantago major, assembly GCA_026545765.1. Lineage (NCBI taxonomy): Eukaryota > Viridiplantae > Streptophyta > Magnoliopsida > Lamiales > Plantaginaceae > Plantago > Plantago major. The sequence goes on from CM048841.1 coordinate 34,496,515, forward strand.
CCTTGTTGACCTTGTAAGTGGCAATCACTAGAGAAATAACCAAAGGGACATCGGGGTCCTTGAGATCTCCTCCGCCAGACGTTGGTGGGGGGATCTCGCTATCGTCAAAGGTAATTGCATTTGTGCCTTTCAAGGCTGGTGGACCGTAAGCTCTGTCGTTGTTTCTCAAGTGTTGCGCTGTCCTTTCTCTTGCATTTCTGCTATCTCCTCCTGTCGGTCCTCCTGCAATGCCGTTGATAACTCCACTGTAAGGGAGGTTCTCCATTTCTGTATCCTCGCGGTACCCTTGGTATCTTTGGGCATGCCGAGGTGGGATTTCCACTGGAGGTGGTGGTAAGGATCCTGTCGGAGGTTCAGAATCATGCTCCTCTCTTCTTTGCTCATTCTTTCTATGCCTGGAGGGTTCTTCTTCGCCTGTTGGTTCTTTCAACTTCCCACTTCTCACTAGTCTTCGATTGCCTTCAAATTGGATGCAATCCCTTTGTCGGGTGACCTTTACGCCAGGAACCTACAGTAGTCTTTAGAAAATTTACTCTTCTTGCTGCTCTTGACAGGTTTAGGCCATTGTATATCTAAGTCCTTTTCAACAATAGAAGCCAAGATGTCGGATCTTGGTCTGTTGAGGCGAGTATACTCGGCGTATCTCCTAGGTGGAGTTCTTTCTCTACGGAATTCTTTCCTGTCCCCGAGATCTCTTTTTTGCTCGAACTTCCCTTGACGAGGAGGGAGTTCCTGTCGTACTTGTTCTTTCCCCTTCTTTATCCCTGCTCTTATTGGGACATTTCTTCGGTAATCTTCTCCATACAAGACTCCTTCGCAGATATCTTCCAGGTACTTTTCAGTGGTGATTTCTTCGTTGGAAAGCTTCCTTCTAAGCTCATCATTATAAGTGTTAGCATATAGGTGTCGGACCCGCTCTTTGATACTATGAGGCTCCACCAGCCGATTTCAGCGGTCAAGGAAGGTTCTAAGGTCCTCATGCTCTTTCTGGATTATACCTGCCAGGTGCTCAACTGACCTCTTCCTTCTCTTTGCTTTCTCAAACCTTTTCAAGAAAAGGGAGGCGATGTCCGCATAAGATTTGATGGAACCATTAGGTAGTGAGGTCCACCAATCCATTGCTTCTCCAAAGAGTGTGGTGGAAAAGTTGAGAGCTTTCATGTTGTCATTGAGTCCATTGCTTTCCATCTTACTTTCGTATCTAGCTAAGAATTTAGAATAGAACGCATAGTAACATAGGAAGGACATCTATAGGTAAGATGCCCTACAGGGCAAGTATCTCCATAGTAATGCTCAAGGTTTGGGATAACACAGTCGGGGTGCTTCCTTTCTCTTCTGATCTCATCGCACAGAGGGTTGGGAGTTTTAACTACCACCTTCTCATGTGCTTTGACCATCCTGATCAAGGTGGCAATTTGTGTTTCCAGGGCCTTCTGTTGGAGGTAGATCTGCTCAGCTGTCAGTCTTTCACCAGTTCTGGGGTTGACAGCTACATCCGGAGGAAGATCACCGATCGGAACTATCGGGATGCTTTCCGCCATTTGATCTCTAGGCGCTTGTTGTTGAGCTCCTCACGTTGGTTCCCACTCTGCTCACTCGTGCATACGGACTTCTCCCTCGTTGTTCATGAGAAGCAGCGGCTCTTCTATTGAGAAGATGTCTCAGGTCTTCTGGTTGAGCTTGTACCCCAGCCTTTGTTGGGTAGGACGGTGCTCATTTCTTGATTGAGCGGGTTCGGCTTGCCTTGGGATCGGCGTAGGCGGGGTGGGCTGAGGAGGCTGGAGGTTGTTTGATCCAAAGCATCCTTGAATAGTGGTGAGTAAGAGGCCAAACTGATTCTCATTCATCCCGAACTCACTAGGACGAATGATCTGCCCATTCGGGAGGGTAAAGTTTCTTCCTGGAGGAGGACCATGTGTTCCTGACGGAGGAACCTGTCCTTCGTCCCCAAGTGTCTGGATCCTTACTGGTGGATTAATGGCTCTTTCCTCGCCAGAAGAAAGACTAGCGGTATGGCCATCACTTTGGATCATCTATTACTTCTCTTGTTGAAACTCTTGCTACCCCACCTCTTCTAGTGAGAGGTCTTCCCCTTTGTCTTGGAGCAGGCGTACCAATGGCAGTGGCGTTGGTTCTTGTGGACCTTCTTGTTCTTGCCATTACTGAAGAGAACGGGACTTTTTGTAAAGTTTCCCACAGACGGCGCCAAAATGTTGAGGGTGTAACTCCCCAACTACTTAGATTTATTTCAACTCTACTAATGGATGCCAAGGTAAGAAGATACTTGCTAGGTAAGGACCCAGGCGTAAGAACCAGCGACCAACTGCTTCGGTAAGGACCTGCACACTTGAGTGGGGGGGGGGGGGTAGTGCCCGGTTTGCTATGTGTCAAACCGGGATGAGACTTTACTCGAGAGTGACTGAAGATCAACTCTGTCTAATATTCGGGATTGACGTCGTGATGTGACTTGTCCGATGACTTACTTGTGGGGATGTGTGCCTTATTTATAGGCTATCATCAAAATGGAAGGCCTTGCTAGGATTGCGCCAAGTGTAAGGCTACGATTGAGCCACCAATGCTAATATGAGGCCCATAGCCCAATAATGAAGCTTTAGCCCATGCCATCTTGGGCTTTACGGGTAGTTTGGTCATTATTGGGAGAGTTTTTGAGGATGTGACTAGTTCTGCCGAGATCCTGTGTTCGAGATGGGTCCGGACGACTGGTCCGGACCATATTTGGTTGTCAGCTGAGGAAGTTCTCCTGCCTATCCAACTCTTCCGATTCGGAGCTCCTGGGTTCGGACATCTCACTCTTTGGTGCCCATTTGCTTGGTTGCTTTATGAGATGGTCATGCTGGATCCGAGTTGATATCCGGATCGGAGTCCTTGGGTCGGAGAGGGTACTGACTTAGCACTATGCTCCTTTCCCAGAGAGGCTCGGACCAAGGTGGGTCGGACCCGTGATTCCGGGTCGGGCCTTGTAGGTCCAAATCCTTCGTCCCTTTCTTTCAATGTGGGTCGGACCATGGTTGGTCTGCCCGGATCGGACTGTTGGCTCGGACCAAAGTGTCTCGGATCCATTGGATGACTTGGGATGCCTTAGGATTCGTTCCTAGGTCCTTTATGACGGATTGGACATATTTCCGTATCAACACTTACAACAATTGCAAACACTTTTTCCCATTTGTTCAAGGAAACAGTAACACGAATCTTCTTCTTCTGAATAATCAGAAGTTTCATCATTATCTGATTAAATTGATAATCTTCTTTATCTGTTCCTATTCCTTCTTCATCAGAACTTATTTCAGAAATTATATTTAAAAGCTGATTTTTTAATTGTTCGTCTGAAATTAATTCTTGTATCTTTTGCCTTACCTTGCAAGTGTTGGCATAATGTCCAGGTGTCTTACACTTGTGACATATTATTTTGTCTAGAGGGACTCTTTCTTTTTTATAAAATCTTTCTTTTTTCTTATAAAAATTATTTTTATTATTTGGTTTGTAATCTTGCTTATTGACCTTTTTGTTGGAATATTTTCTTTTGTAAGTTTTTATGTCATGGCTATGAATTGGGGGTTTGATTTTATCAAAACCAAACTGTTCGCACCAGCTTCCCAATTCTTTTCTACTTACCATATTTTGTTTCTTTATCTGGAATTTTAATTTTAAATCATTACAAATTTGTAATCCAGTCAGATTTATTTGGTTTATAATTTCTCCGTAAGGCATTGTTTCTATATTCCCATTAATGTTTTTAATCTTTTCTCTTACTTTCTCCGCAAATAACTTTGGTAACCCTGAAATAAATTTTTCTTTCCAATAATAATTATTCGGATCATCCCTCTCATAAATTTTCGTAAGAAAAACATCTTTGTATCATTTGAAATCCTGAAGCTTTCTACATTTTAGATTTTGTAAAATTTCAGTATTTCTTTCACTATACAAATTAGGATCCCCAACAAAATGAAGTAATATAGTGTAAATGAGAGAAGTAACAGCTACTGAAATTGGTCTATTATTATCATCTAAAATTGGTATTCCATTGTCATCTTGTTTAATACTATATAATATTACATTTTGTTCTAATGGTGTAAGGGAGTTATCCCACCATCCTTTTAATTGTCCATTAAATCCTAAAATTAAAGTTTTTGCACAATCAACTTGGTCCATTCTATTTCCGTATATGTTTAATATGACTACCATCTCTTGACAAATTTTTATAATCTGGTATTCTGCTAACCCATCTATATTCCACTCATAAACTGTTGATCCATTAAAAGTCCTTTGGGTATGTGTTTCTTCTAATTGGATGTCTGGGGGAGTGGGTATAGGATAGAAATTTTTGTGTTCTACAGGGAAAATATGATTACCATCTTCAGACTCATCACCTTAATGGACAGTTTCTAATGATTTTTTTAAAGTATTTAATTTTTCTAAATTGAAATCTCCTAACTTAGAATTTATTTTCTGAAGAATCTCTATCTCAGTTAACTTAGGTTTATACTCATTGATTTTAAAAGGAAATCTGTGTATCTGCTTATCTGGTGAAGTATGTTCTTTACTTGAGGATGCTAAATTTGTCTCAACTGGAGATTGGCTACCTAATTTCTTTTCTATACTATCTTCTATTCTTTCTAATTGTTTTCTCAGACAATGTAAACTTATATTAGTGTAATTTCTTTGTTTCATTCCTGACTCATCTTCTTTGTTGTCAGTAAGAACTGGCGTACAATCTATGACATCTGTTAAAACCTTTGTTCTTACAGGCTCTAAAGGTGGAAATTCATGTAAGATACTTGAGCCATCTTTCTTTGTAAAATAAGATTTTGTTTTGGTTAAAACTGAAAGTTTATCATACTTTTGTAAAAAATAAGTAAAAAATGGTATATGATTTTGTATAGTAACCATAAATTCATACCAACTGTTTCTTATGACATTCCTTTGTTTTTCAGAGAATGTTTCCATGAACCATTTTCTTTCTTGTTTGTTTTCGTCACTCATAAAATCTTTTTTTATCAAATTCTTATCTATACAAAATTCTTTTGTCAAAACATATATGCTTGAAAGATCTGGTGAAGTTGGTTAATCCTCTTCTTGTTGTTCTAAATCATTTGTGCTATCACTAAAGCCTTGTGAAGTATAAACTGGTTGGGCAACATTTTTATGTGTTCTAACTCCTTGAAAATTATGGCTATCCTTTTCAAAAATACTAATAGAATTTCTATGGGAATTACTCCGAGATAAATATTCACTATTTCTCTATGAGCTATAATCTCTAAATGACATAGAACTTTGTCTGTTAAATCTTATACTAACCCCTCCATCTGGGTGGTCTACTATATTTTCTATTTCAGTATTTTCTATTGGTTGGAATCTTGGTATTGTTCCAGAACGAAGCAACCAAGCTTCGGGAAGATTAACATTTTTCCATTCTATAGTCTTAGGGACTGTAAGATTAGACTTTGACTTATTAATTTCCCAAAAGATAGTTTGTCCAGAAGGTTTTTCATAATGTACTGCTTTGGCATTTAAACCCGTATTCATAACTTTGTAATGTATCCTATAAAATACTTCATATATATGAGAACCATGCTTCATTTTGTAATTATGAGTTTTTACATTTAAAGTAAGAATATCTAAAATATGTGGGGCAGTCAGGGATATGGTAAAATTCGGATAACAATTAAAATAAATTGGTCCATTACAAAGACTTGTTTCAATTAATCCTAAAAGGGAATCTTGAAAATCAAAACGTCTAGCATCTCTGAGTGCAACAAAAATGCTAGTATCTAATCCTTCTCTTGTTAAAGGTTTAATAGCAATTTGTACAAGACCTATATGTAAGAATTTGTATCCACTGGCTATATGCTTTCTAATTGACTTTTTAGTGAATAAATGTAAAGTTTGTTGATCACTTACTAAAGGAAGGACTTGTTCTTCTGTTTTTATAGTATAAGCTGATCTAAAGTCTAATATGCTTTGTTTATATATTGTACTCTTATCTACATTTGGTGGTTTCCAATTGAACAAATCTTTATCTTCCCAAGTATTTTCAATAGTAGATACTACATTTTCATTAGTATCTGGTACAGATGATGAGGTAGAAGCCATATTGTTCCTAAAAAGCTTATTCATTAATCTTACTGGCTTGATTTCGTAAAAGCTAATTCAGACATCGTCTTACACACCTATCCAAGGAATTATATGCGTGTCTATCAGAATCAAAACTTACTACTAAATCAAGCCTGTTTAATTAATTAATACTCTCCCCGGGGACTTTATGGCTCTGATACCATTTGTATCAGGTAGCATAGCGGAAATATAGGTATACATACTGATGAAATGATTGACAAGATTAATTACTATAGAAAAATCAAAATTACTGTAGCAATGAAGAAAATAACCAGAATTATACCTGAGATAACTCTGAATTTAACTCTGACTTGAAATTTTATCGGATTACAACTCTGACTTTAACTTTGAAACTTGATCAGATTACAGGAATCTGAATATTGCTAAGCTAATATTTTTGGGTGAAATTTTTACAAATACATAAAAGAATCTGGAGGAATACAATACAAAGAAAAAACTATCTGAATACATTTTTTGCTCTGGGATTTCCTTTCTTTTGTCTGTTTTTTCTTCTACTTTTCTTCCTTCTGATTGAAGCCTATTTAAAGGAATGTCAGGCTTCTGTGCGGACTTGAAAATCTTCAATTCACATCCGAATTTTGTTACTTTGTGCTGATTTTTCTCTGATTGAATAGTCTGTCGGGAATCTTGCTTTGTGCTGATTTTTCTCTGATTGAACAGTCTGTCGGGAACAGTCTGTCGTGATTTTGTCTTTCACTTTATCTTTCTTTTCTTTAATTGAGCAGTTTGTCGGGAATCTATCTTGTCACTTTCTCTTGTTTTTACCTCTTTGTATGGGAGTAAAAATCACATAACAATCATCTTCATTGTCTTGTTCAAAATTCACTGAGGAACTTGATTCTTCATCTTCACTTGCAGTTTGTAGAATTGCTTTCATCACATCCAATGAGCTTGCTTGTGCTAATCTTGTTTGAATGGTATTTTTCATCATCATGAATTCTTCATTTTGTTGAACCTTTTCTGGGGAGACAATTTGTTTGCTAAACTTTGGATGAAGTTTGAACCATTCCGATATGATGTCCAGTTCCAATGGACTGGTGTCCATTTTGTTCCACCATTAAACTTCTGCTTCTTTTGTTAACCAATATAAATTGGTATTTTCATCATACCAAACATTTTGTAGGATTCTCAAAATCCAAGTTCAATTGAATTCTTTGTAAAATTTGATCATCAGGGGGTATTTGTGAGAACAACTTTATTTTTTGTACCTATCCGAAAAGTACTCAAATGATTTTTGAACTTTGTGGGGGAACATTTCTGGTAATGGTCCAAAATCATGCCACATGCAAGAAACCAGTTAGGAAGTTGTTCTGGAGGTGGTAGAGTTTTTCCCATTAAAAAGAAATATGACATGGAGTTGACTGCATTTTGTTTGTAGAGGAATTTTGTCCAAGCTTGTATGTAATCAAAATAATTACAAATAAGATGGGGTCTTATCTCTCTCAGAGTATAAGGGTTTCCCCAATCAGCTAAACTAATAACTTTGTTGATGAAAATTTTTCGATAACCAATGGCTGATGAGGTATCTGGATGGTTTTTTGGAACTTTATTTTGAATATGAAGAGAATTTGTTTGGACTAAGATGTCCTCATAATATTGTTGTTGTTTCTGATGATTTTCATAGATCCTGCAAAATTTGTCGTCTAAGATAAATTGTGAAATGATAGCACCTTGTTCTGCAAATTGTGAGGCATTATCATTATCTAATTGTTTTGGAAAATTTTCTGGAAACCAGTCATCTTCAATGACACATTCTTTGTGAAAGTGTCCTGTGCTTAAATAGGGCCAATCTGGCTGGTCATCTCTATTTGAAATTTGGAACTTGGTTTGTGTCAAAGTTTGTTGGGACTTAGTTTGTGTCAAAGTTTGTTTGTAGGTAGGTAATGTGGCTAATTTTGAATGCAGAGGTGGAAATTGTTCAGTTTTGGGATATGGTGTTAATGCTACTTTGCTAAGAGGTTGAAATTTGTTGGCAATCTGCAGAGATGTCTGTTGCCTTGTTTGTGGGTTATTTTGTAATGGTTTTGGTGACAAAGTTTGTTCAGGCTTACTTTGTGCATATTGTGCTAAATTTACCATTGGTCTTTTCCCGGAACTTGTGCTCGCTGCTGCCAATGGTACTAATCTTCTTTCTTCCATCCCTGGAGAATTTCTCTTGTCAAACAATCTGGAATACAATTGTCAGTTCCTTTTATGAATTCTATATCAAAATCAAAAATGGATAAGATAGCTTGCCATCTAGCAAATATTTGTTTTGATGCCAAATTTTGTACATCTTTTGTCAAAACTTCTTTTGCTGCTTTACAATCAATTTTAAGTAAAAACTTTTGGTTTAATAAATCATCTTGAAATTTGTTAATGCATAAGACTATTGAAAGTATCTCTTTCTTAATAGTTGAATAATTTTGTTGTGCCCCTGATCTCCAAGTACCCGAATGATATCTAATAATTGTCTCTTTATTATCAATAATTTGTTTAAGAATACCTCCATACCCTAATTCTGATGCATCTATTTGTACAATCTTAAGAGTATTAGGGTGGCAAATGGTTAAACAGGGAAGAGTTTTGACTTTTGTTTTTATTTCTCTAACTATCTCAGTATGTTTGTTTGACCAAATTGGCGGGTTCTTTTTCAGTCTTTCAAATAAGGGTTTACAAACTTGTCTTAAATTAGGGTAAAAATCCCCTACATAATTCAAAGCTCCAAGGAACCTTTGTAATTGGGTTTTATCTCTAATTTCATCTGGGAACTTATCTCCAAATTCTAAGGACCGTTGGATGGGTATGATAGTATTTTCATGAATTTGATGTCCTAGAAACCTTATGTTTATTTGAAATAATTTTATCTTTCTGGCAGAAACAACCAAACCATTTTCTTTTATGACTTTTAAGAAAATATTTAGATGTTTCCAATGTTGTTCTATGTCCTGGCTAAATACTAAAACATCGTCTATGTAAACAATTGTAAAAGTAGTGTAAGGGGTGAATATATCATTCATAACTTTTTGAAATTCTGATGGAGCATTTTTTAATCCAAAAGGCATAACATTCCATTCAAATTGTCCAAATGGAACTGTAAATGCTGTTTTGTACTTATCTTTTTCTGAAATTTGTATCTGCCAGAATCCTGACTTCATTCAAATTTTGAAAATACCTTAGCATTATAAAGTCTCTTGAGTAAATCACTTTTATTTGGAATTGGATATCTAATCCATTTGAGAACTTTGTTCAATGGTTTGTAATTTATAACTAGTCTAGGTGTTCCTCGTTCAAGTTCAGCATTCTTTTGTACATAAAATGCAGAACATGACCATGGTGATTTTGCTAGGCCTAATAATCTTCATTTTTAATAATTCTGAAATTTCTTTCTTACAGTATTCTAATAATTCTTGATTCATTTGTATAGGCCTTGCTCTAGTAGGAATTTTATTTTCTTCAAAATCATTTTCATAGGGTAAAGTTACAATATGCTTTTTTCTTTCCCAAAAAGCTGTGGGAAACTCTGAACAAATCTCTTTTTCTATTTTCTTTTGATAAAGTAAAATTTGTTGCTGAAGAACTGGGCTTTTAATTTTTTCTTCAATTCTTTTATGACTGAGTTCTTCTTTTAGATACATAATTTGTTTTTCTTTATTTTTTATTTTTTGAAAAATTCCAGTTTCTTGTAAAAGATTTACATCTCTGGTTGTTACCGGATATTGGAATTGGAAAAGTATTTTCTTTCCTAGGACCGTAGTTCCTACACCTTGGTTATCTACGTGTAAAGGAAATAACATTTGTAAGAATGGGTTTCCTAAAATGACTTTGGTGTTCAAGTTTTTTATTAGAACAAAACTTGCTCGGAAACAAATTCCATCATTGCAAATGTGTGCATTTGAAAGTTTGTAATTTATTTTTAGGTTTGTTGCATCTGCAGTTGATAACCTTTCTTTTGTTTTTTCAAAATATTTTGTCGGTATCAGTCCTTCTTGTATGCAATTCATGTCTGCACCACTGTCCATTAAGGCTATTGTTTCTAGGGTAAATGTCCCTATAACAATTTTAATTTTGACATACCATCTTTGGTAGGTAATTTGTGATAGAGTATTTATGAATGATTCTCCATTATTCTTATTTTCTACATCATCAACATTGTCGGTAATGCTTTCTTCTTTTAATTCATCTTTTAGTTTTAAAATTAAAATATCTTGTTTTATTTCTTCATTTTCTTGCCTTAATTGTCGTATTTCTGTTTTTACTTCCTTAATCTCTCGTTGAATATCATTAACAGAGATGCTGTTTGTTTTGTGGGAATTGAATGTTTTTATTACATCTTTGAAATCTGTTTTTTGTTTATTTGAAGTAGAAGTTTCTTGTCCTTTTTCTAAAATCATATCTTTTAATTTCTTTAGATAATTATCTTTTTGTTGAGGGTCTTTGACCTGATCAATCATTTCAAATATTAACTCATATTGATTTTGTTTTGTGATTACTAAAAGTTTCTTACTACAATTGCAAACACTTTTTCCCATTTGGTCAGGGAGACAGTAACACGAATCTTCTTCTTCTGAATAATCAGAAGTTTCATCATTATCTGATTGAATCTGATTAAATTGATAATCTTCTTTATCTGTTCCTATTCCTTCTTCATCAGAACTTATTTCAGAAATTATATTTAAAAGCTGATTTTTTAATTGTTCGTCTGAAATTAATTCTTGTATCTTTTGCCTTACCTTGCAAGTGTTGGCATAATGTCCAGGTGTCTTACACTTGTGACATATTATTTTGTCTAGAGGGACTCTTTCTTTTTTATAAAATCTTTCTTTTTTCTTATAAAAATTATTTTTATTATTTGGTTTGTAATCTTGCTTATTGACCTTTTTGTTGGAATATTTTCGTTTGTAAGTTTTTCTGTCATGGCTATGAATTGGGGGTTTGATTTTATCAAAACCAAACTGTTCGCACCAGCTTCCCAATTCTTTTCTACTTACCATATTTTGTTTCTTTAACTGGGATTTTAATTTTAAATCATTACAAATTTGTAGTCCAGTCAGATTTATTTGGTTTATAATTTCTCCATAAGGCATTGTTTCTATATTCCCATTAATGTTTTTAATCATTTCTCTTACTTTTTCCGCAAATAACTTTGGTAACCCTGAAATAAATTTTTCTTTCCAATAATAATTATTCAGATCATCCCTCTCATAAATTTTCGTAAGAAAAACATCTTTGTACCATTTGAAATCCTGAAGCTTTCTACATTTTAGATTTTTTAAATTTCAGTATTTCTTTCACTATACCAATTAGGATCCCCAACAAAATGAAGTAATATAGTGTAAATGAGAGAAGTAACTGCTACTGAAATTTGTCTATTATTATCATCTAAAATTGGTATTCCATTGTCATCTTGTTTAATAAAGTCTAATCTTACAGTCCCTAAGACAATAGAATGGAAAAATGTTAATCTTCCTGAAGCTTGGTTGCTTCCTTCTGGAACAATACCAAGATCCCAACCAATAGAAAATACTGAAATAGAAAATATAGTAGACCACCCAGATGGAGGGGTTCGTATAAGATTTAACAGACAAAGTTCTATGTCATTTAGAGATTATAGCTCACAGACAAATAGTGAATATTTATCTCGGAGTAATTCCCATAGAAATTCTTTCAGTATTTTTGGTATACATACTGATCAAAAATATAGGTAGCATAGCGGAAATATAGCATATATATATATATATATATATATATATATATATATTCAAAGAAGACATATGCCACATAGGACAAAATCCTATATGGCAAATTCAACCTCATTAAAATGTATTTAAAACCAAGCCTATTTGCTAATTATAGTAAAGACATTAATACTATTTTTACTATTCCATGTCTTAATTATTACAAGAAAAATCTATTGTTAGTAAATACTATTTAAAACCAAGCCTATTTGCTAATTATAGTAAAGACAATAGTATATTTCGAAAAAAATATCACTATGCTACATTTCAAAAATTAAAAAATGAATTTATTTATTTGCTCTTATTTAGGGAAATTAATTTGTTCAATTTTCCTCACAGTCCTAAAATCAAGTTAGTTTTTACCTTCACTAAATGAGATCAACTAAATTAACGTGTTATAGAAGATCAGATCTGATCTTCTTTTTTTTCTTCCTAGGATTTGGATTTTCGATTCTTATCCTAAAGTCGGAAGGCTAATGATTTTTGTGAAACAAATTTATTTCAACTCCAATACAGAATATTCCGATATTTTATGAGTAACTAATCTTTTAGGTGTCCTATTTTATTTGAGATGATATCAAATAGTCTAAACAACTCCAACAGATTATCAATTAGATATTCAGGATAAACTTAAAATCCCTAATATTATTTATTTTCTCCTATAAGTTCGGCTGCATCATCAGTAGTGTGATTACTCAAGCCGTTTGTAGCGCCATTCCATCCTTTATTCTAAAACGTTGCTCCATCTGAAATTTATAAAAAATGTTCCGTATTTCTTTGAGGCAGCATAATGACTCGAGCTCAATCAACAAAAAGGATGAAAATTATGTCTTTATTTGAACTACCACATGATTTACTAATTGTTATAATCTCCACCATTGCGTCTACATTGACAAAGACATGGGCACTCGAAAATGAGGTATGTTTTGTTAGTTTCATCACTGTTTTTAACAGAGTACATTTATTCAAATGTCGTATTAATATTCGGACAGTTGTACAATTCTTAACTGTTGATACGGAAATATGTCCAATCCGTCATAAAGGACCTAGGAGCGAATCCTAAGGCATCCCAAGTCATCCAATGGATCCGAGGCACTTATGTCCGAGCCAATGGTCCGATCCGGGCAGACCACCTATGGTGCGACCCACCCTGAAAGAAAGGGACAAAGGATTAGGACTGAAGGCCGACCGGAACCATAGGTCCGACCCACCATGGCCCGAGCCTCCCTGGGAAAGGAGCATAGTGCTAAGTCAGACCCCCTCCGACCCAAAGACTCCGATACGGATGTTAACTCGGATCCAGCGTGACCATCTCAAAGGCTACCAAGCAAGTGGGCACCAAAGAGTGAGATGTCCGAACCCATGAGCTCCGAATCGGAAGAGTTGGACAGACAGAGGAACTTCCTCATCGTGACAGTCTTGTCGGATCGGACATCCGGACCGACCCTCCGAACAGGAGATCTCGGCAGACTCATCACATCCTCAAGAACTCTCCCAATAATGACCAAATTACCCCTAAAGCCCAAGATGGCATGGGCTAAAGCTTCATTATTGGGCTATGGGCCTCATCTTAGCATTGGTGGCTCAATCCTAGCCGTACACATGGCGCAATCCTAGCAAGGCCTTCCATCTCAATGGTAGCCTATAAATAGGGCACATATCCCAATAAGCAAGGCACTTCAAGTAAGTCATTTCGAACAAGTCTTCTCACTAGTCACATCACGAGCACTATACAGAGTCGATCCGCAGTCACTCTCGAGTAAAGTCTCATCCCGGTTTGACACTTAGCAAACCGGGTACTAATCCCCCCCCCCCCCACTCAAGTGTGCAGGTCTTATCAGGGGTAGTTGGCAGCTGGTTCTTACGCTTCGATCCTCACCTAGCAAGGAGCCTCTCATCTTGGCACCATTTGGAAGAGTTAAATAAATCTAAGTGATTGTGGAGTTAGACCCCCAACATTAACGAGCTTGGAGAACATAAGGATGTGTTAAAGAAGATACGCATTGACGCATCGTTTGACATTCCTAGACCATTTCTTTTCAAGCTCCTAAGATCAAACAATCTATAAACGATATTGCGACAATCTTTGGTTAGAAATATTATAATTAACTTTAATATTTCTTAATATTCAACGTTTATCTAATTTCCACTCATGTTACGGGACGAATATTATCATTGAAGAAGATGCATTCAAACTGATGAATAAAGCCATCACATATAAGCATACTGATGGCCATTACTGCTTGAATTACATTAAATTATTTAGCGAAAATCACAACATCTGAGAAGATGGGATAGAAAGACTCTATAAGTTGAAAGCCCAACCTGATGTTGCATTATATCTCAACAATTGTAGGTGTGAATTGAAATTTAGACTTTCTAAACTTAAATTGAAGAATCCTAACTACCTCGAGATTTCGATGTATAGTGCCTTGAACGGCGAAGAATGGTTATTGCATTTCGAAGCCAGACAAATTATCCAAAAGGATTGTCCCAGATGTGTTGCTGATCTTGAGGTGGCGTACGTACATGCATATTAGGCATATATTTTTTTATTAATTCTTTTAGTAATATTGTAATTTTTCAATTGCTCTTAATTTGATTAATTCCTTTTGTAATAAATAGTGTGCTTTTGATTATATTAATCTGTGAAAATAAAAAGTGTACTGTTTCGCTATTGAATTAAACAATGGAGTTAAACTATTAATTAATACTGAAGAGTTTCAAGTTTAAGCTCAAATAATGAATTACTAACCTCAGTTAGAGATGTTCATGGTTGTGTCATATCATATAAAAATTGCCAATTTTATCTAATTAGTTGTAGTCAGCGTAGAATTCAATACTTAATAAGGGACCCATGTCTAATCTGATTGATTAGGTATTGAAAGATTTAACCTAAATACTTAATTTATTCGACCCTTCGTTTTTTAATATTAAATTTTATTCATGACCAAATAGATTCGAACACCAGTAGTGTTCTCTTACAAAACCGATTTTGATTCAGTTCTACAGAAACAAGACCAAAAAACAAAGGCAATACCATAAAGTTGAGACCAAGGCCCAAATACCAGTCCTCACTGCAAACTCCAGTAGTCAGCCGAATATATACCTTCATTTGCAGTGTCTTTCTTCTCCTCTATGAATTAGTAAAACAAATAGTTATTGTGTTAGGTTAGCTATTCGACAAAATTTTCAAAATAACTTTTGAATGATTATTCAAAATTAGTTAGTTCAATTTTAGTTAGATATGAATCTAGATTTATGTAATTGATAATAACAATAAATATAAATTAATTAAATTAGATTGAACAAGACATTCCATCTATCGATGATATCTCATCTCAGGCGTGAAAAGCAATTATTAGCAAATGGATTAGTGACTTATCAACAAATAAAAAATCTAATTTGGTTAGATTCGATACGTATGACACGGGTGTTCAGTAAAAGGGTATTTGAGTTATCGATTTAACAAACCCCGCCTAATAATATGATTTTTCCAATGTATGTTTACAATTAAAACGCACAATTGACATTTTAGTAGCTATCTATTATTAACGTTTTTTTTAGAATAAATTTTATTTTACACTAGAACCTTTTTGGCCACTTTGAAGTTACACCGCAACCTTTTTTTTTCCTCACTCGACACTAAAACGTTAGTCAACACTTTGAGTCTACACAAAGGTTAAGTTTTTTTTCCAATCAATACCAAAACCTTGATGATAAATTACACCAACTACCAAAACCATTTCAGTTCACCAAAAATAAATTATGTACAACCTTGATGATAAAAAAACAAAAGAACAAGTATAAAAAAGATTGCTTGTATAAGAAGAAACATGTAATTACATTATTTTGAGGAGAAGAAGTATAATCAAAAGAATTAATCGTATATAATATGGAAAGAGAGACATAATTGTACGTGGCCATAATTTCAAATTCTTACGTGGCAGGATGTGGTTCTTGATTGTTAAATATTTAATAGCCATTCTGATGTAAATATGCCGACTTTGCATAATTGTTATAAGAATAATAATAGGGAATCATAAAAATAGTTGTGGTTCCTTGAATTCTTGCAATATAGATGAGATGAGGGCATTAAATGAAAATATTTGTCACCTCCTTGATCTCATTGCAATATACATGATTTAAAAATGAAATTTACATCTAATGTATGGCAAACAAAATACATATATGATATCTTCATTCTCTTTCTCTCTCACTCAGTTATGTCTCTCTTTCAACATTATGTACGATTAATTCTTCTGATTATACTTGTTCTCATCAAAATAATGTAATTACATGTTTCTTCTTATACAAGCAATCTATTTCATAAATTTTCTTTTGTTTTTTTATCATCAATGTTGTATATAATTTATTTCTGGTGAGCTGAAAAGGTTTTGGTAGTAGGTGTAATTTATCATCAAGGTTTTGGTGTTGATTGGAAAAAGAACTCAACCTTTGTGTAGACTCAAAGTGTTGACTAACGTTTTAGTGTCGAGTGAGAAAAAAAAAAGGTTGTGGTGAAACTTCAAAGTGGCCAAAAAGGTTCTAGTGTAAAATAAAATTTACCCTTTTTTTTATTCCAACTACACCAGAAAACATATCAGCATTGTCGGGTAAAAATGTGAAGATAAATGCTCAAGCAAGTGAAAATGTCATATCACCTTTTAACGACATTACTAATTGTAAATGACATATGACTAATTATTGATCGTTGAAATTATGACTATCTAACTGTACATTAATCCCTCTTTCAATATTTATGTTCAGTTATTTCACCAAGTCAGACGGATCCCGTTAGAACAATTAAACATGATGGTATTCATAAAGGTCTGAATGCTCAGAGAAATTGGCTCACTCCAAGGTCCTCTCCATTCAGTTGCGTAACACGAATGGTAAAATTTTACACGAGTTATAAACTCTAATCAATTTAATACAACCTTGGAATTTCTTATAGATAATGTTAAGCTAATGTATTTATTATAGTTCATGGCAACGAGTTTTTGACTCCATCAATGTCCATGATATTCCAGAGGGCTCTACATCAGTTAGGAAAGGCAAACACTTAAGTGTAGGACGAGATATTCTACATGAAGTTCGAAGAGCGTTCCTCAAGTAAGATTTTTATAATTTCAACTCTATATAATTAGATGGTATTACCTTTAACATTATATATATATGAAAGTGTGTTCATATATTAATTGTTTACAATATTATTATGTAATATCGATGAAGATTACAAAGCAGTTACAAGGTTCAATAAATTGAACAGACGATTTACGCTGAATATGAGAAGACATCTCAAGTCACATCCATTTGATTACTTTATGTATCATGAAGACCCAAGAGGCTACAATTAGTAAGGATGTCTTTAAGTGACGCCCCAATTCTCAAGCCAGAGAATTATGAGAAATGGAAGAACAACATGATGCTCCACCTAGAAGCCATCAGTGACGAAATGATCGACGTGATAAAGAATGGCCCAATAGTCATTCAACAACTCAAGCATGTCATGGAGGTTTCTAATGGTAGAGCAGAGAACCAAGCGATGGGTCTTCACAGACAGATGCGTCAACTAGTGGGAGACCTGCCAGTCAAGTTATTTACGAACTAAAGCCCAGAGAACTCTGGACATCGGAAGATGCCAAGAGAAATCGACTGGATGGTCAGGCTCGTAATATCATCATACATTCTACTCCAGAGCACATACAGTGTAAACTGTGGGGTGCAAAAATGGTGAAAGTGGCCTGGCAACTGATTGAAGAAATCTGTGCCGGCATTGAGAAAACGAAGGAAAATAAGTTCGAAGTTTTGAAGCTCAAATTCCAAAACTTTAAACAAGGTCCCATAGAGACTCTTGAAGAACTAGATTTCCGGTTTACAACACTTATGAGTGACATGGCTGCACTTGGTGAAAGTAATAGATATACCCAGTCCGAAAAGATTAAGACTATTGTGAGAAGTCTAAATCATAACTGGGAGAACACAAATTTTTTCTACTTTAACCAAGGAATGCCAGATATCACTCCAGTGGAACTTTTCTCTCACCTTGCCACTGTTGACTATGAGACAACTCAAAGAGAACAAACAACTGAAAAGTTGCAGAATGTTGCTCTAGTTGCTCAAGGAACTTACGAAAGAAGGAAGGCAAGGACGGATCGAGGATGCTCTTCAGTAAAGCAAATGAGAAAATATGTCGGAAATAGAGAGAAGAAAAGCCAAAGAGAAGTGAAAAAGCATCTAGGCTCAAACTATCACCAAGACAAAATATGCAAAGCTCATTGAACAAGCCCATTTCGAAAAGCATCAAAATCTTGAGGAAATCGGAAACGATATCTGTTTCAAGAAGGATTGCCCTGCCTTCAACAAGCTAAAGACAGGTGACAAGAAAGATAGGAGAAGCTTCAAGAGAAGCCATAGAGCTCTGCTCACTGAAGAACGGAAAAAGGTACAACTCCAACTGGATGCTCTAGACATTGAATCTGATTCTGAGGATGAGGACTTAGATTATTCCACATTGCCTTCTCCAGAAATGTGCGGTGTTTCTCATGAATTGATTGACTTTGGTCAAAAGAAGAAAGAAGTATGTGGAATGGCTGAAGAAATCTTCCCAGATATCTCCAACATTGAACCTTGTCTAATGGCTGATGAGGTAACACAAACCACTTGTTATACTTATAAAAGTGATGAGAAAGGAATCAAAGATCTGGAACATTTCAGAAGAGAACTTGATCTCTACGAAAGAGAATTTCTAATGGTCCGAGGTAGAGCCGAAATCTTTGAAGAAGAAAAGAATTCTCTTGAAAAGGAAAATTCAAAATTACTCAAGATATCTGAGGAAAAGGATGCCGAAATTGCATCTCTCAAAACTCAGATATCAGAGACTGAAAAGTCACATGAAGAAGCATTGGCCAATCTTCAAAAGAAATGTGAAGATCTTCTTTCTGAGAATGAAGAACTCAAAAAGAAAGAACTATCTTTTCAATCTTATGCCAAAGCTAGTGACACTCTTACTGAAGTACAATCTTATTTAAGAGATCCTTCAGAAAAGAGAGGACTTGGGCAGGACACACAAATAGATAGTTCTACCACTCTGAATAAGAGTGATGAAAGAAGAACATTTGTCAGTGCTCAGCAAGGTGGTTCCCAAACAACCTACAGTATCAGTCCAAAAGGCAGTTGCGACCAAATAAGGATGTTGACAAAGGAAAGGTAGTTGCGACCAAATATAAGAGTGATGAAAGCTAAGGATGTTGACAAAGGAAAGACAGTTGCGACCAAATATTTTTGGGAAAAACAAGTCCAAAAGAAATATGTTGGGAATGTTTCTGAAAAGAAACATAACACTGAAAAGTGTAATCACCCACAGTGCTATGTCTCTCAGAAAGGAAGAATTGCAGGAGCTGACAAATTATCCTATGTCACGTTTTCTGGAAAGAAAATAGATTACCGAGAGACTAGCAAAGCTGCTGAGGAAAGATCTCAGATAGCACCCGGAGCTCGGAATGGTATTGGCTATAAAGCCATCGGGAAACAACTTGCTCATGGGTACAAATAAGAGCAAGAACGATGGTTAAAGGCTAGAATTGCTCACGGCAATTATCAAAAGTGGAAGATGAGTCAAGCCACTGAAAATCTGAATGCCAGGGCTAGAAGAAATCTGGCAAGGAAAGCTAAGTTTGCTGAGAAGCAGACTCAGAAACCTGACAGGTATCTGAAAGCACCAAATGGAGCACCTAAGAACACACCAAGGAAGAAAATAGTTCTTGATAACAATGATACTAATCATTTAACTAGAATTCCTCCTTATGTTCCTGTTAGACAAAAGAATGTTCCTATGAAATTCATTCAAAAATGGATTCCTACTGGAAGATTCTTTAGTCCAGATGGTTCCATTGTTGGTATGAGAACCTAATCTCCTGTTTCCTGTTTTGTGCAGAACACTCTAAAGACTAATCCAAAGTGGCATTTTGAATGTGGATGTGGGAAGCACATGACAGGAGACAAAGCAAATCTGATTGACTACAGAAAGTGCAATGATGGACCAATTATCAGGTTTGCTGGAGGAGATGAAAATCCAACCATAGGATTTGGCAATCTGAAGTTTGGAGCCCTTACAATCTCTGAAGTACTACATGTAAAGGGAATGAAATATAATCTCCTAAGCATGAGTCAATTAGTAGACAAAGGGTACACTGTCAAGATCAAGTCAAAACTATGCAAAGTGATTGACAATGAGTCAAAGCAGACAGTCTTGGTTGCAAGGCGTAAAGGAAATATTTATGTTGCTGATTGGGCATCCGCCACAACTGAAGAATGTCTCATGGTGAGTCAATCTGGCCACACTGAAGAAAATTGGCGCTGGCATAAAAGAATGAGTCACTTGAATTTCAAAACTCTGAACAAGCTAGCCAAGAAAGAGTTGGTGGTTGGTTTACCCAAAATGGCATATAGAAAAGTAGGTGTATGCTTAGCTTGCCAAATGGAAAAACAATCCAAAACATCTTTCAAGTCAAAAACTAGACATTCCAGTGAAAGGCCACTGCAAATGTTACATATGGATCTTTTTGAATCCTCTGTAACTAGTTATGCAGGAAAGAAGTATGGTCTGGTTGTTGTTGATGATTACTCAAGATTCACTTGGGTTGTCTTTCTTAAACACAAATCTGATGCAAGGGTTGAGATACCCAACTTGCTGAATAAGCTCGAAGTCATGAAAAATGACAAGGTATCTGTCGAAAGACCATATGCTTGAGTTTGTGAACCAGTACATAAAAGAGTTTCGTACCTGCAAAGGTATACAACATCAACTATCTTTTGTAAGGACACCACAACAAAATTGTGTTGCTGAGAGAAAGAATAGGACCCTGAAAGAAGCGGCAAGAACAATGCTTGCTGACACTGAAATAAGTGAAATCTATTGGGTTGAAGCTGTAAACATAGCATGCTACACTCAAAATAGATGTTTGATTAATAAACACCATGACAAAACTCCTTATAAGCTTTTCATTGGTAGATCCCCTAGTATCAAACATCTAAGGGTGTTTGGTTGCAGATGTTTCGTTCTTAACAATGGAAAAGAATACATGAGAACATTTCAACCAAAGGCGCATGAAGGAGTATTTCTTGGTTATTCTCTGAATAGCAAAGCCTGTAGAATCTACAACAAAAGAATGCAAAAGATTGAGGAATCTATTCATGTAGTATTTTATGAAGGAAACAAGAAAGTACTCTTGAATGATGATCTCTCAGATAGGTTCAAAGAACTGATGATTAAAGATTCTGAAAAAGGATCCTCAAAAGAAAACAATTCTATCATTCAATTAGAGGATGAGTCTGACGATGAAAAGCAACCATTGCTTAGTAACAACCAGATGACTCTAAGACATGATGAAGAATTTCCTATGAGAATTCCAGAAATGGATCAGGTTACTGAGAACCTTCATCATGAAGAGGTATCTGAAAATGAGATTGCTGAAATGCAAGTTCCATATATCTCAAACACTGAAAGAGTGTCAGATATCCATGGCATTTCCCATGTGTCAGATATCTCAGATACTGCACAAGTATCCCATCAAGATCATATTGATTCACATTCAAATCAAAATGATATTGATCCTACTAGTTCAAAACTCATTATGAAATGGATAAGAAATCATCCTGCAAAGGATGTGATCTGTCTGTTAGACAAAGGAGTTAGAACTAGAAGAGCAATCGCTGAAAATGCAGATTATCTCTATGGATGTTTCATCTCAAATATTGAACCTAAAACTATAGTCACCATTTATGAACTTGTTGTGTCGTTTGAGTGGTATGTTAGCCACTGAACTTGGGTGATATGTTAGTCACCATTGTGTTAGTCAATTTTAGGACAATTTGAGTGGTATGTTAGCCACTGAATTGAATTATTGTAGGACTACTACATTTGAGTTTCATTTGAGTGTTATATTTGAATTGTTATCTTTCTTTATACTTGTGTGATTTTTACTTTGAATGGTTGTTGTAGAAGGACTATTTCATTCCCAATGCGCTGGTGTCCCAGTTGTACTCCGTTTTCGAGACTTTAGGGTCCGACATCTATAGGAAAATGGTCTACAAAATGAAGGAGACACGCAGGCAGCCAACTTGGGTGGGGGATGACGAGTGGGCACTGTGGTTGACGTACTGGAATGATCCCTTCGTCTAGGATCAAGCGTCTGAAACAGAATATAAAACCGTTTGTCCGAGCCGCATGATAAATGCAATCGCCAGACATCACTATGGGTCGCGAGCTATTGTTACAGATCACGTGATGGAGGTTAGTAAATATGTTGTTTATGACTTGGAATATGATACATAACAGTTTTTAGCTTTCATTTCAATCAACTAACTACTTGTTTGCACATATATTTTTTTAGGCCAATAGAGGACAGCCGAAGAGTGCTCAGTACCACTTCAAGAAGGCTAAGCTGAAGAATGGCATCTGGACTGACGTGAGGGCCGAGCGTATTGCGGTACGTTTCTTTCTTAAGGTTAACATGTGTATTTGAGTATTTTAAAGTGATTCCTAAAATTGCATCTCATTTCGTATGCAACCAACAATTGCAGAGTGAGGTCGAGAGGAGGATGGACGAGAGGATGATCGACGGTCATGAGCTGTCAATTGAAGAGCAAGACCAGATCTTCTTCGAGGTCAACCCAATGGACAGCAAGGGTCGAATGTATGGATTGGGAAGTTTGGGCCCTTCCATGAGTTCTGGTAGCTTCTCAGTGTCCCAGGGATCAGGATCGCGATCTAACCTCTACACGCAGCAGCAGGTTAACGAGATGATGACTCCTCTCCAACAGGAAATAGCTGCGACCAAGGCAGCTTACGAGCAAGTGCTTGAGGAACAGGCTCGTATGGCCCAGCGGATGGACGCTTTGACCCAGATGTTCAGTAGCTCTTCCCAGTCTCACCCACCGCCTCCTCCCGATTATTCTTAGTTACATCAGACTTGTTATGGATAATTTGACACTATTTCACCTTCTAATTCTTGTTTCGGATTATTTGTAGATAATTTATATTGTTTCGGATATATTAATGTAATTTAATTATTTCGGGTATATTATCTATGATTATATTATGTGAAAAAAGCAATTGAAAATATTAAAAAAATTTAAAACAGTGAATTTAGCGACGGAAAAAATCCATCGCTAAATTCACGAACTAAGGGCGAATTAGCCCGTTGACATTTAGCGACGGATTTTTTTTCGTCGCTAAATGTCAACCGAACTAAGCCGGCTTAGTGGTGGGATTTAGCGACGGAACAAATCCGTCGCTAAATCCCGTCTCTAATTAGCGACGGATACGAAATTCGTCGCCAATGCGGACGGACTGGTCAGCGGATTAATCCGTCGCCAGTTCGTCGTTATTTAGCGACGGAATATCTATCCGTCGCCAATAAAAATAGTGACGACTGTTTTGGAGACGGAGGGTTATCCGTCGCTAAGGATTTAGCGACGGATCGGCCCAGTTTTAGCGACGGATAATTCCGTCGCTAAAACTCGTTTTTTTTGTAGTGGAAGAGTTGGATCAATTTGAGAGAAACAAAGTCTGGAAACTGGTTCCATTTGTTGAGGGAATATCTGTAATTGGAACCAAGTGGGTTTTCAGAAACAAAATGAATGAGTCTGGTGAAATAACCAGAAACAAAGCTAGGTTGGTTGCCAAGGGATTCACCTGCATCAAGGACTAGATTTTGATGAATCTTATGCACCAGTTGCAAGATTGGATGCAATAAGACTCTTTCTAGCCTTTGCAGCTCATAATGACTTTACAATTTATCAAATGGATGTCAAGAGTGCATTCCTAAATGGTGAACTTGTTGAGGAAGTCTATGTTGAGCAACCACCAGGCTTTGAAGTTTCCTCAGAAGGTAGGATGGTCTATAAGCTTCAGAAAGCTCTGTATGGGCTGAAACAAGCTCCAAGAGCATGGTATGATACATTGGCCAGATACCTACTAGAAAGTGGTTTCAAGAAAGGAGATGTTGATAAAACACTCTTCACATTGAACCATGATGGGAAACTACTTTTAGTTCAAGTATATGTTGATGACATTATATTTGGATCTAAGGACAAGCAACTTTGTGAGGACTTTGCTGAACTCATGAAATGCAAATTCGAGATGAGCATGATGGGAGAATTGAATTACTTCCTAGGGCTGCAAGTCAAGCAACTCAATGATGGAATATTCATTAGTCAAACAAAGTATGCAAAGGACATGCTCAACAAGTTTAATCTAAAGCCTTCTGAAAAGATTGCTAAGATACCTATGAGCATTGGAACCAAAATGACCTATACTGAATCTGACAAGAGTGTTGAAGAACACAAGTATAGGAAATTGATTGGGTCTCTATTGTACCTCACTGCAAGTAGACCTAATATTCAATATGCGGTTGGAGTATGTGCCAGATTTCAGACAAATCCAATGCAATCACACTACAACATTGCTATGAAAATATTAAGGTATGTAAAGGGTACTGTAGAAGTTGGATTGTGGTATCCAAAAGACAGTGGATTGAGTTTAGTTGGCTATTCTGATGCTGACTATGCTGGATCATTGCTTGATAGAAAAAGCACCTCAGGAACTTGTCAATTTCTTGGTGCCAGATTGATATCATGGTTCAGCAAGAAACAAAACTCAATTGCTACATCTACCACAGAGGCTGAATATATTGCTGCTGGGTGTTTCGCTTCACAGACATTGTGGATACAACAACAACTCAGAGACTATGGACTCAATGAAGAGAAAACTCCCATTTTCTGTGACAACACAAGTGCTATTGCCATAACTCAGAATCCTAAGTTTCATGCAAGAACAAAGCACATTGATGTTAGACACCACTTCATCAGAGACCATGTTGAAAAAGGCAATATAGAGATACTCAGGATTGGCATTGAAGACCAACTTGCAGATATCTTCACTAAGCCACTACAAGAAAGTAGATTCTTAGCCTTAAGACATAGTCTTGGACTAATAATGGAGCTACCAAAGAACTGAAAAAGTTCACATATCTGAAGAAGATATCAAAGGAGAGAAAAGAGGAATCTGGAACGGGTATTCAGAGAAGAGGAATCTAGAACGGGTATCCAGAAAAGAGAAATATGGAACGGGTATCCAGAAACCAAAGGCTAAAGGGTAAAATAGCTATTTGAAGATTTCTGAGACGGGTACTCAGATATCTAGATCACTTAGTGAGGGGGAACACAAAAGAGAATAGTACAACTGTCTACAGTCAACTACTATCTTGAAATTTGTATTATTTCTATCTTTGTGTAAAACTATGAAAAGACAACAAGTATAAGATAGACTCAGATACAAATAGTGTTCTCATTCACACAGAAACGTGATTCAGATAGCTAATAGCCAAAATTCATTAAATGGGCACAATTACAATTGTTGATTGTGATCATTGCTGAAGAAGCAATGGTGACCCTTGATGAAATGGGCGATTGATCTTAACGGCGGAGATTAATTCTCTGTAAATAGTGGACTGTAGAAATTCAGAAGTGGCCCACTATGCATTTAATGTCGAACAAACTTTTACCCACGCCTTACTGCAATTCACAGATACGTACATACAAAACCAATTTGTATGTATATGTTTGTTAGAATTACGTTGCTATATATATAGGATTTTGGCAAAAGAAATCACTTTCGCCTAATCCGACATTTTGCCTTGCATAAGAATAGCAAAAACCATTCTTCAACCTCTGCAAATCTCTGTTAGTTTTTCTGCAAAGAATCACTAATCTCTCACCCAAATCTCTTTCAGACTTTCAAACACTTGCACTATATAAAGAGATGGCTCCTAAACGTTCTTCTACCCAGAAATCCCAATCTTCTACCACTGGTACTGCTGAAAAGCAGGCACCAGAGTTGGTTATAGTGAACAATCGATTGGTAGGAGACTTTAATCCCGATCATTGGATTTCAAATCACATGATGATTTGGGGTGGTGCCATGATTGAGGAGTACCTCACGACTACTGTTGAAAACCAAGCCGATAGGAAACTGATTCTTGACATGCTTGAAAAGGCACAAATCAAGGGTTTTCTATCTGCTCTTCCCAGTGGAGTTTCTTCACTGGATGTGTTAGAATTCTACAATAACTCCAGGATTATATCATGTGTTTCTGAAGGCACTGCAATAGTGTCTATAAAAACTAAGGTCCAAGGAAAGGAAATCCTTTTGGACTTAACAACTTTCTGTAAGTTGTTTGATCTTCAAAATCTTGGAAAGGATTTTGAAATAGACACCAAGGATGAAGATCTCCTTGAAGGTGTAAAACAACTGTACAGTGGTGTGTGTGACACTGATAAACAAGATACACCCACTGATTTCAAGCTTGATGACATCAGAACCAGACATCTGTTAGTTCACTGGGATGTGTTGTCATGCATTCTTCACAGATGCTTTGATGGTCTACAAGGAGGTGCTGACCAGATAAGCCAAGAACGCTGGATGATGATGTCCTTGTTGCAACAACAAGACAAAAGGCTGGAAAACCCTTTCAATTGGGGCAAGTACGCCTTCATGAAGTTTGTGAAGAAGATTCAAGGCTTTGAGCCTAAAATCGCTAAGGGACTTGCTGAGCCAAAGGCCACAGTGAGCTATGGTCTAAAGATATGCTACTTGCTGGAGAAGCTTGGCATTGAGCTCAGAGAGAAGGCTGACATAGCCAACAGTAACCTACTCTACAAATATGAGTATACGAACATAATGAAAAAGGTTACTGGATCTCAGAAAGGTTCCAAGAAGCGAAAAACTGAAGAGGTATCTGAGGGAAAAGTTGCGACCAAAAAGCCCAGAACTTCACGAAAGAAGTCTGCTGGCAAATCAGAAGACACACCCATTGTGGTTGTCGACTCTCAGATATCTGCCGCCACTGCAGATGAACTCATCAATGCTGCAAAAGATACAACTGCTGATGAACTCATCAATGCTGGTAATGAGAGCCTTGCTGATGAACTCATCAATGCTGCTAATGAGATTAGTGATAGGTACCAAGTTGTTTCTGCAGAAACCGCAGGGATTATGGACCAATCAGTTCCTAATGCTGATGAGAACTCTGACGATGAAGATGATGACTTAATCATCTCTCAAGTCCTAGAGAAATCAAAAAGGGCTAAGGTTACTGAAAAAGTAACTAGTGTAGAGGTATCTGAAGAAGAACCTATACCACAGGTTGCTGAATAAGCACCTGTTTCAAAGGTTGCTGAAGAAGCAACTGTGTCCAAGGTCACTGGACAAATTACACCATCAGAGCAAGAAAAACTGAAGCATATTGAAGATGCTCTGATGAGTGATAGCTTAGTGTTGGAGGATACTGCCATTGCCTCAACACTTAAAAGTTTGTCTCAAGCAGATCTGGATAAGCCCCAAATAGCATCACCTTCTTCATCCAGATCTGAACGACCACACCAACCACAACAGCTAGATGTGGATACTGCTGAAATGGTCGTTGAGTTACAGATACCAGCATCTTTCCTTGCTGAAGAAAATCCTGCAAAAGAGCAGGTTCCCCAACTCAAAGAGAGGGATCAAACTGAGGCATCTACTCAGAATGATCAACCAGGGGAGGTAACTGAGTTGCATACTCAGGAAAGGTCTAAAGTACCTGAAACTTCAAATAAAGAAGCTAAAATGGAACAACAAGACCAGCACATGGAAAGGCCATAAGTTCCAGAGACCAATCAGGCTGACATTGCTCAGGTAGCTGAATGGTTTAACTCTTTACTTGTGATATTTTTGTGTCTGATAAATCTTGTTATTTAATGAAATTTCTTTGTTACAGGCTGATTTAGAAACACAACAACAAGAGGAAGCTGCAAAGCTTACCTCAGAATCTGAGAAGGAGGCTTCCATAGCCTCACCACTTAAGGAACAGGAGCCTGTCTCACAGGTAGGAAATAGTTTCTTAAGATATAACTCAGATATGTGCTTTATACACTTGACTAATAAAGTGTTTGTTTCTAATAGGCTCCAACTGATGAGAAGAAAAATGAAGAGACTGAAAAGTCTATCTCTTCAGAGAGGAATCCAGAGACTTCCAAGGTCTCTGAAGAACGAGTATCTGAACCTTCTATAGAGAAGGTATTTCATTCAGATATCTATATTCTTCAAAGAACAACTCTGATCATTTTTCTCAAACTAACACATTCTACTTAACAGGTTCAAAAAGAAGTAAAAGTTGTTGAGGAGTTGCCCACTCAATCCTCACAACATATGGAAATTGATGAGGCATCAAGGCCTTCATCACAAGAAAAGATTCCAGAGACTGCACAAGTCTCTGAGAGACAAGTATCTGAGCCTCCAACGGAGGTAATTGACCTCTCAGATATCTGATTTGTCAATAAAAATTTTTCTTGGTAAAATTTCCTAAGTGTTATGTTTCTAATCTCAGGTTCAAGCAGAAAGAAAGGTTGATGAGGACCAGACTTCCAAGTCCCCACCTCACAACAAGATGTCTGAGGAACCCCCTACCTCAGTAGTACAAGTCTCTGAGCCTGATGCATTCATTCAGGTCACTTAGAAACCTAACTACACAAACACTCAGATATCTACACAAGTTTTGAATCTAACTCAAAACTCTTTCTTTCAGGCTCAAACAAGTGTGCCAAAGGTTTCTGCATTCTCAACAGAAGACCTGCTTACATTCTTCAAGAACCACACACTCAAGAAACATCTCAAGTGTTTCAGAAAGTGGCAAAGCTTCGAAGCTCGATCTTTGAATTAACAAAGGTGACTGATCACCAATTGAGAAGAGTCAGAGCTTTTGACTTGGAGAATTATGTCCATGCTATGTTCCCAACAGAGCAGTACTCTTTTGATACTCTGATGCATAAAGACTTTATCAAAGAAGCTGCACACAAGCTCATAGAAGCTTTTGAGAAGGCAGATGGTCATACTAGAATGCAGATGGCATTCAAGCCTACTTTGCCCCAGACCTTACAATGCATACCCTCTGAACAAGAGGAGGTAAATGGGCAAATTATCACTATTCCAGAAGTGATCAATCTGGTCTCTGAAGATGAAGAAGAGAAGGAGACTGATGAGAATGACTATGAAGATTCTCCTTCTGACCATCACAGGGATTAGGATGATAAGAAGGACGATGATGATGCCCCTGCACCAGGGACAGGAGGGATTACACAGAGGAAGAATGCCTCAGCTGTTGAAAAGCACACTGAGAGGACATCACAACAATTCCCTCCTCCATCTCCTCAGAAATCTACCCATCCATCTTCCCAACAACAAAAGGACACTACTGAACAAGTAGTTGAGCACTCTGAGGAAACAACTCAGAAGATATTGAATACACAAACTAGAGCTGCTCAACTTAAACAACTGTTGGAAGAAGAACAACAGCTCCATCTTCAATTGGAAGAAGAGCTAGTTAAATCCATAGATAAGCTTAATAAGCTTCAAGTTCAATACTTGAAAGAAATGGTAGCTTACTCTGAGGTCAAAGAGCTCCAGGATGCTGTAAATGCCATTGCTAAGGAGCTAGATACTGAAGAAGTATATGAAGAAAAGCATGATGCTAAGGCTGCATCACCATCAAAAGATATACCATCCTCCTCTCTGAAAGGAAAGAAGCCCATCTCTGAGATGGTTGCTGGACTAGAAAATCTTGAAAATGTCCAAGAGGACGAAGATCACTGGGCTGATGACTCAGATGATGAAGAAGAGAAGAAATTGGTAGAACACCGAAATGAGCATTTGGTGATTTCTCACTTGAAAAGGAAGCAAATTGCTCCTGAAATCTTCAACCAACTGCCAAATATCCACAACTCCAGTGAATACTTGACCAGATTTCAAGTACTGTCTAAACTGCATAAGGAGTTATCTTCTCAAAATGAAGCCGCCATTACATCAGTCCCTCCAGAGATGAAGACCTTCACTGAGCTCATGACTCAGAGAACAACCAGTCTGGTCATTGCTCAGAGAGACCTAGGCATGGTAAGGGATGATGATCATTCTTTGGCTCAAAAAGCTCTTGAAGCAGCATGCTATGCTACTCAGAAAGCAGAAGCCACACAAGGCCCATTGGCAGAGCTCACTGATAAGGATAATGGACTTATCAAACAAAATCAGGAGCTCAAAGCTGAACTTCAGAAGTTGGTCACTGCCTATAACTACTTACAAGGACATTTTGAGTCTCTCTCAGAATCCTTTATGAGACTTAGTCAGCCAACAATGACTAGGGGGGAAGGATTGTACAAATCTGGACCTCAAAGTCAGGGGGAATGGGGAATGGGAATAAGGAGAAGGATACAAGAAGAAATCTGGAGCTGGTGCTGCTCACAGAGGAAGAGGAAACAAGAAAACTTTCCAGCCACCACTCAATATCAATGAGCCCTGCTCAAGTCAAGCTGCTTTGCAAATAGTAGCTACTTCCCAGAAACCAACTGAAGGAACTTCAATGACAACAAGGGCTAGAGCACAGAAACCTCCAAGGAGTACCAATGCTCCAAGGAGAAGACAAGTAAGAGGGATTGATGAGTCTTCTGAAGAAGACGAAGAAGGCCAAATCAAATCCCAGGGCAATGAAGAAGGCTGCGAAATTCTTACAAGAATTGATCTTGATGATGATGAAGAGACTGATGAAGATGAAGCTCCTCTTCACAGGAAAATAAAAAGGGTTGATAGCCTATCTGAGCCCATAGCTGCAAAGCCTTTGGCAGCTAAAACACCCTCTGGAAATACCAAGTCTATCCAGGGTGGTTCTTCAAGCAATCCCCCAAAGGAAAATTCTAGATAAAGGAGGAATAGGATAAGAGCTGAAAAGAGAAAAGGTCAACTTCCACTCAGGCCAGAAGAAGCCAAAATTGAGTATGTGAAGACTGACAACAACTCCTCTGTCTACAGGTGCATAAATCAGAAAAATGGCTACTGGATTCTGGAACTCAAGCATTTACTGCTAAATTCAAGGTTTCCAGAACCAATACATAAACAACTCATGGCATGGAGAAAAGACAAACCATTCATGATTAACACCAACCACATAAAAAACTGGTTGGATTTTGAAGTTATCAACAGGATAAAAGCCATGAAGAAGGACATCTCTGATGAATGTCCTTATGGAAAGCCAGATGATGTGCACAAAATTCCTAATCTGATTGGAACAGGCACAAGGCCAAGACTTTTTGTGGAACCCTATGAGTCCTTCTACATGGATGCAGAACAATACAGGGGTGACATCAAATATCTGAGGATCATATATGATTATTTCAAGCTATCAGATATCAAGATTGTGCATGCCTGGATATGGGAAAAGTATCTGTGGGTCAAGCATTTTGTCAAGAAAAATCCTACCAAAACCTACAAAGAAGTCTGTGGATTTGCCAGAGACACAGAGATGATTGTCAGAATTCTTCTCTATGACTACTCTGATGATATAAGAAGGTTTAGTGATGGAAAATTTGCAGATTGATCCATGGAACTGTTTTGAAGACTTGAAAATTTTGAAGACTTGAAGACTAGTTTGTTAGGATGTTCAATTGGAGTTTGGTTACTCCTGTTGTCCTAATTTACTATGTAATTTTTTTTTTTGTATCTTGCTGACTGTACCTTATTGTTGTTTTATCTTGTAAAAGTTATTTGAACTTTCATTATAACATATCTGATGAACCTACTCTCAGATATCAATCTATAAAAGATAACTTGTCAGCAAAGATCACACCTTGTGATTTGGTTGATGTTTACTTCCTGCACTTAATTATATGAATTGAAAGATCATAAGAAATGATTAAGTGGTGGATTGTTTCCTCATCTAGATTTGTAATAGGTCAGATAGTCATCGTTGACTGATCAAAATGGGGGAAATTTGTTAGGAATATCTGTTTAGATTTTGATCAGCAACCTAATGACTTATCTTAGCTCAGAAAGGTGGTTAGTACTCATGGTTCATTTGAACACTGTAAAAGAGAAAACTCACTAAGTATGATAGTCTAGCAAATCTTGTATAGGATGTTAGGTCTTTGAATATAATTTTTATTCCTCTAAAGAAGACCAAGAAGAAGGCATCCAGCAGGAAAAGTTCAACGGATTAGAAGATTTGAAGACTGCACAAGATTGCTGAAGACAAGGGTTTTCAGATACCTATGACCAGATATATTGAAGACACAAGCGTTTTTAAATAAACAGTGTTGCAAAAGATATCTGAGATATAAAAGGTTTCTGAAACGAGGAAAGTGCCCACAGATATCTACACTCAGATACCTTGGACATAAACTATGTTTCTAAAAAGAAATATA
Source organism: Plantago major (assembly GCA_026545765.1). Lineage (NCBI taxonomy): Eukaryota > Viridiplantae > Streptophyta > Magnoliopsida > Lamiales > Plantaginaceae > Plantago > Plantago major. The sequence continues at coordinate 34,528,671 of CM048841.1, forward strand.
TTATAACAAGCTGTTTCAACAAATGGTATCTAGAGTTGTGATAATCTCTGGAAAAGGATGTGCAAAGCTTCAGAGAACTCTGATAGTATAAGATCTCTGATACAATTCATAGTTTCGTTGGCACTACAGGACAAAGTATAGTACAATGCATTGAATGCGCAGACAGAAATGTCTGAACAAAATTGGTAGCTTCTGAAGAAGAAGACAAACGTACTACAGTACTATACTTAGATATCAATAGTTTGAATTTGATTTAAGTCTAACGGATACTATTCAAACGGCACTCAAATTCATCTATAAATCAACACTTAGACTGCTTGAGAACACACCTTAGAACACTGAACACACCTTGAACTTGCATTGAATACTCTCACACAAGCTCTCTCAAGCACACTACTTACCTTCAAGATTTCTGTTGCGACCAAAGCTCTTGATTCTAAGTAGCACAAAAGTTCTAAGTTTCCTGATCCTTAACAAGCATTGCTATTTGTGAAAGAGTTCAATTAAGATTTGATATCTGAGCATCATTCTCTTGAACACTTATCATAGACTTGGGTCAGTAAAGAACAAAATACCATACATTGCAACGTGTATTAAGTATACTTGATTCTCAGAGCTATCTGAACAAGTTATTAAAGAAGCTCACCTGAAAAACTACCTTAACCAACACCTTAATTGACGTGGATTACAGGAAGTACTTAGTTTGGGAAACTAAAGAACAACTCCAGGAAAGAGGTTTCTGAGTACAGGAAGTACTTGGCTGTGAAAGCCGGGGAATAACTGAGGGGGAACACTTGGTTGGGAACCTAGTGTAATTAGGAATCGAGAGAAGATATTTGTAAGGTTACATCAATTATCTGTCTTAGTGGATTCTAGGTCTGAGAAAGGTCGAAGTGGATTAGTTGAAGGATTACGCCACCTTCAGATACCACTATAAAAAGACTCATGTTATTTACTTTCTGCATTTTATTACTTGCTTTATTTACCTTGCAAAGTATTTACACCTATCTTGCTGAGCACGTGCACTTATCACAGAAAAGTCTTCCGCTCTCTGAAATTAAGTATCAGATATCTGAGAAACCGTGTTTATCGACAAAAGTTTTAAAAGACTTTTCACCCCCCCCCCCCCCCAGTCTTTTACTTTGCCGTTATCTGGACCAACATTCTCCCATTCACATCGAATGGTATAGCTTCTCTACTAGACGCTATTAGACATGACATTGTTCTCCCGTTCGCATCGACTGGTATAGCTTCTCTACTAGACATTGTGCTCTGCATTAAGTGGTACACGCGACATTGTTCTCCCGGGGGTCGAACTACACGTTCAAGATTCAGTATTCCATTAAATGTAGACGAGACTACCGCGTGCAATAGAATAACCCCCGACAGCTCTCTAACCGGTTTTGATTTGAGGCTCTTGATCGCAGTCTTGAGGATGTTATGAGAGGTCCTGGTGGTAGACAGTCGAACAAGCCGTTTGGTGGTTCGGTAGTCGTTTTTTGTGGTGATTTCAGGCAGATATTGCCCGTCATACCGAAGGGCATTAGGCAGGATATAGTCCACCATTCTCTTTGCTCATCTAAGCAGCTTTGGAATTCGTGTCGCGTGTTGAAGCTAACGAAGAACATGTGAATGCAGGTATTTTTATTGCATTATATATTGATTATTATATTTTGTTATCATTTAGACAATTTAAATTATATATTGCTTTGTTTAAAAATGATGTATGTCGACTTCATGTAATTTAACTGTAGTCTGGCGGAACACTTGCTGAGATCGAGAGCATCAGGGAGTTTGCGGATTGTATTGTTGAATGTTGGTGATGGTGAAGTTGGTGGTGATAATGATGGGGAGGCAGAATTCACACTGCCCGAGGATATTTTGATCCGTTCAACTGGTGAACTTATTGATGTTGTAGTTAAGAGTACATATCCAAGGACATTGGAACATTTCGGTGACGGTCTATACTTCCAGGATAGGGCTATTCTTGCTTCGATTAATGAGATAGTCCAGGAGGTCAATGATTATATCGTGTCACTCCTGCTTGGAGATGCCACATAGTTCATGAGTTACGATAGTATATGTCCTGATGAAAATGATATCGTTAATAGATATGATGTGCATTTTGTTGAGTTCCTAAACACTATTAGGGCTTCTGGAATACCAAATCATATCATTCAACTTAAGGTTGGTTGTCCCATTATGCTTCTTAGGAACATAGACCAGTCCAGTGACCTATGAATAGAACCGGGTTGATTGTTATTGCAATTGGCAAACATGTTATTGAGGCGAAGACAATACATGGAAAGAATCCTGAATTTAAGATTTTCATACTTTGGATGATACTCACCCCCTCAGACATCACCAAGTTCCCTATTAGATTCCAGAGGAGGCAGTTTCCTATATTCGTCTGCTATGCCATGACTACAAACAAAAAACAAGGGACAATCGCTATATCATGTTGGGCTCTACCTCCACAAGCCTGTTTTTACCATGGTCAGCTATGTGTGGCATTTTCCATAGTTACGAGTAGGGGTGCACGTTCGGATTAATCCGATCCGAAGTTCGGATCAATCCGAAGTTTCGGACCACTAAAGGCTCAATCCGAACGATCGAATTTCGGATTAATCCGAAAAAGTTCGGATTGGATCGGATTTAATCCGCATAATCCGAACTTAAAAAAAAAAAAAATTGAAATAGCATTTCGTAGCCAAATTAAATACTAGTTCAGTAGTTCCACATTCAAAATAAACAAAATAAAGTTCACAAGTTTACTTCAAGTCCAAAACAACAAATACGAAAAGTTTGGAGTTCATGTTCTAGAATAACGACTAGTCGATTACATTCTTTGAAGTAAAAATAGAAAGTGCATATTTCCAACAGCCAAAATCCAACTTCCCAGCATCCTAAGTATTTTGTATTTTGTTTGGCTGAATAAGGGGAATATATATATATATATATATATATATTTTAATTAATTCGGATTAATCCGAAAATCCGACGGATTGGATCGGATTAATCCGAAAATCTTCGGATCTAAAATATCATAATCCGTAATCCGATCCGAATACATCGGATCGGATTTTTGGATCAGATTTTCGGATTTTATGATCACCCCTAGTTACGAGCAAGAAGAGGCTCAAGGTTTTAGCATTGGATGAGGAGGGAAACTCAACTGACACCACTACCAACATCGTCTACAAGGAAGTGTTTAGGAATATTTGAGTTATATATTATCATTATATTAATACGCTTTTTATTTAAACTATTAGTTTACAAGTAATTAATTTTCAATATTAACTAATTCATTTATAATTTTTTTTTGCAGTTGGTGACGTGACATATTTACACTTTGCATTCGTTTTCAGATTCTTTGAACTTAACTTGTTTGTTTGATATGATCGTTTTGATATATCTTCTTTAGTTTTATCCAGTGTCAGTCAGTCAAATACTTCATCATCTTCTCACGAGCTGAAATCAAGAAACAGAAATGGAAATCCTAGGTCTCCAACTTCCATCAACTAATGCTCTTCGCGTTTCCCCAAAGACAAAAAGTTGGAATTTTTATCATCTTGGAAGCTCATCATCTTTGAATTTTGCTTCAACTCCATCATCCTTTCAACCCAAATTTCAGAAGGTTTTGTTTCTGGGTTTTAATTTTTTTCCTCTTTTGTGTCCTTTATAGAATTCTATGCTGTTTGATTTTCATTTTCTCGGTATTCTTTGAAATTGATTTTCAGCGTAGACGTAGAAATGGAATAAGAATGCAAGTAGTAGAAGAGGAATTTGAAGTGAAGCAAATGAGAGACATGGCTGCTGCTAGAAAACGATGGGAGTCTCTGGTAATTTACCCTTTTCTTTATTAGGTTTTACCTCCGTCGTGTTCGGAATTCAAGTTTTGCCTGTAGTTTTGATAAAAGGGGTGGTAAATTTGTGAAAAAGCAATCTTCTTTACCATTGTACTACGATGAATTAAGCATGAGCTTTGCTTAGTTATATGTTGCATACTCGGCTATTGTTAGTGCATTATAAACATAATCAATTGATGGCGATTTTGCTAGATGAAATCGAGCTTTTTTGCTGCAACAAATTCATGGTTTGATAATGTGAATTAAGGAGCTTAGTTGTACGATGCATAATCTGTCACTGTTAATATGATAGGGTAATAGTTATTGTCGACTATGACGATTTTACTAGATGAAATTAAGTTTTTTTTGCTTCAGAGAAGTCATGATTTGATAATGTGAATTAAGCATGGAAGCAGCTTATATGTCGGATGTATGATCAGCTATTATCTGTGTATTTCATATAATAGTAGTCCGTGGATGGCAATTTTGCTAGAGCAAATCTGAGTTTATTTTTCCACAGCATATTCGTGGTTTCATGAGTTTATAGTTAAAGCAATTAGCTTGTACTTTAACATTTCTACATAATGTCATTTTGATGAGTACATGGGAGAAGAAACATTTCTTATGTATAGAGCTTAATTTGTTCGACTGTAGTGTAGGTCCGGGATGGCAAAGTGAAAGTGCTAATGCCAAGAGAAGCTGGATATGCTATTCAACTGTCAAATAAAACGTTACTTGATGTTCGACCCTCTACCGAGCGTAAAAAGGTGAGAGTGCTTATCCATGTTTAAATTATTCGTTTTCTTCTTTTTGAGTTTTAACGGTATGCATGAGGATCAAATTGTCCTTACACAACTACACTATTGATTATGTGTTAAATGGTTCTCGTTTTGTCAAACAAAGTTTCTAGTTGGCTTGAACTTGGAAGTATTTTTTGCTTTTATAGATTTTCTGGATTGTTCATTACTCAGTCAGTCTAAGTCTAGCATATCAAACTTAGAATGTCTACATAAGGTTTGATGTAGAAAAGTTTCATTTTTATCTGTTCAGAACATAACAAACAGGCATCTTTCTGGTACGTAATTTATGTTTGTGTTTTTTCAATTTTTGATATGAAGGCATGGGTCAAAGGCTCTACTTGGATTCCAATATTTGACGTTGATGAAAGAGTTGATGCTGGTATTCTGTCAAGGAACGTCACGGGATTTATGATGGGTAAAGTAACTTTGTTTCTCTTAATCTGAAGTTACAGTTCTCTTGTGAGTCAACTTTATTTTCCATATCTTTTGGTCATCATTCTCTTACTATAAAGGTAGTACAGTGATGCATCTATTATAAGCCTTTGCTCGTCATAATATCCTTTCTCTGTCATCAGATGTATTTCTGAGTTTAGTTCCAAAGTTCTTTTAAAGGGATTATTATGTAATGGTTATTTTCAGGAGGATGGTGGAGTGGTGCCCCTACATTATCCTGGAATAAGTATGCCATCCTTTAATTTACTCTATTTGCCTATGATAACACTCACTTCATAATAAATTTTCCGTATCAATTCCTCGACAGACAATTTTTAGCGAAAGTCAAGGAGAATTTCTCTGAAGATATGGATCTTATTGTAGCGTGCCAGAAAGGCTTGAGGTGATTTTTTCTGTCCCTGACGGAGTTAAACCTATCAATAATTTGTTGTTTTCTTAGCTGGCATCACGTGACCTGAATTTAGGTGGTGGATATTTCATTGCTGTCTTGTTGTTTTATTTCCAAATGTTTTGGTACTGAGTCATTTACAATCAATCAGATCCCTTGCAGCTTGTGAGCTATTATATAATGCCGGTTATGAAAACATTTTCTGGGTTCAAGGGGGTCTAGAGGCTGCAGAAGAAGGGGTCAGTCTATCTCAATTTTGCTTTTTATTAATGATTTTCTATGAATCCTCTTTTGTGATTGAACTTGGAACAATTTAAATGTTTCATCATATTATTCCAGGATCTTGAAAGGGAAGGTCCTCAGCCATTTAAGTTTGCCGGAATTGGCGGACTCTCTGAATTCCTTGGGTATACCTTTGCTTATTTTCTTAAGCCAATATAGTTTATAACTATTACACTTCAAATTCTGCGAATTAATATTTTGCAAGCAAATTTCTCAGAATATCCTGGACGTAGAATATATGTACCTGAATAGTGGTCATACAATATATATGGTGTTATACTAATGATGACCTATATCTTGGTAGTTGGACAGACCAGCAGAGAGCACAAGCTGCCAAAGAGGGCTGGGGTTACCGACTAAATTTTTTTGCACGTTTGGTAACTAGTTCCTGCCATTCTTCGCATTCATTCATGTACCTTTGTAGATTTTGCTATTCGACTATCAAAGATGTCTGTCTTGCAGCTTGGACTTGTAATTGCTGCTGACGCATTGTATCTGGGAGCACAGCAAGTGGGCCACTATCTACAGGACATAAGGTCTCACTGAAGGCCAGCAGGTACAACAGTTCAATACTCGTTACAGGAGGAGCAAAGGGTTTTAAAATTTTGATAGAGCACTGAACTCAAAGTCGAAGCAGCACATCATTTTGAAATATGAACTGGAAAACACGATAGGTATGCTTTTCCTACATTCCTTTCCGACTCTAAGCTGTAACGTCTAGTCAGTTTTCCTATATGATTGTAAATTCTAGCGGTGTAGTATCATGTAGAAATAAGTTGAGTGAGGCTATCTTGAGTTCTTGACATCTGAATAACATTCTATTCTATAATTCTCATGGCATTCTATATTTTCTACTGTCGATGCTCTATGTTTACTCTAATTTATTAGAAGCATTACTGTGTTTGTGGGAACCTAGAATATTCGCTACGTGATTTGCTTCCTATCCAAACTCAGGTTGAACATTCAAAGATGAAATGATAAAACTATGTAATCTTTTGGAGTTTGGTTAAGAAACAAGAACAGAACATAGAGAACTCTAACAAGTACAGACAAAAGAGAAAAATTAGTGCACACCAAACATTGCACTAATTACCCCCAACTAATGCCATTTTCATCAAATGAGCAACACTAAAGAAACAAGTTCTGATCATGTAATGGTTTAGTATGGAAAATAGGTTGAGAATTCCACAGAGCAAATCTTTCCATGCTGTCAAGTTATGCAGATAACTTCAATATATTTCTCACTTTGTTGCTTGTTGTTTGAGATTATTAATCATGTCTTTTTCCAGCTTTATCCTATCTTTCTATGGATCATAGTCATGTCAGGAATAGTAAAATTGTAGCTACTGCATGAAGAGGAACTGCCCTGTGGACTGCGAGACCAGATCATTCAGTCATGTCCAGATCTTTGGCCTCCACCCCATCTGACAGTTCCCAATCAAGCTAGAACAAATCCAACAGTAACTATCCCAAATGTGATCCCAGGACAACCCTACTTCGAGACTTCCAGTTCCAAATGGAAGGAACTTCAAATCAAGGACTCTAAAGTCTATCGAGGAATTCAAGAATCTCTCTGCTTAAACTCTTCAGTTTCTTCCCAATATGCAGGGTTCGTCCCAATAATTTCTAGCTGTTCTGTGTACGAATCAAGGAACATGAGGATGGCAGTGGAGAGTTTCGTATATTATTGCTTTCAAGTAGTGCATTCTTTCTAACTCATCATTGTTTATGTCTTTTCGGTCATTAACTATTGTTTGTAGTTCGGTTTGCAGTATTTCCATGATGCTAGGGCGTCACATAAGTTCAGACATTGCCGACTCAGGAACAGCAGATGTATCAATAATTCAGTACCACCGACAATTATATCTTCTTTGTTAGAATGGACTGAACAATTAACCTTCACTAAGTCATGGAGTAATCGAGTCTCCCGACATAATACGGAACTTGTAAAATAGATGGAGTTGCAGGAATTTTAGATTCTTACCATGACTAAGGCTCTGGTACTCTCTCTCAATGTAGTTTCCATGCGTTCTTGTACCACTCCTTCCAGGAACTCATCTACCTCTTGATGAGGCGACGAGTGTTAGCATACTGCCAAAGTGATAAGCCTCCTCATACAATTAAAGTCATGTTAAACATCATCAAATCACACTATACTATACTAGTGAGGTTGTACTCCTTATGATGTAGAGTATCTTATTCGATCAATCGAATAGTCCATGATGATAGTGTCAGATTATTCCGCGACTATGGACAAGGTTGTTGAACCATATATTCACATATAACATCCTTCACAGTTGACTCATAATACGAATGTAGGCAAGATCGTTGACCTTATTTCGTTTACCTCTTTTATCCATTAATACCCTTGGTTCTATACAAGGAATACAGTTTCCATTTAAGGAAACTTGAGTTCAAGACTTCTATTTGTAATCCCAAACCAACTTAGCATTGGAGTCAAACTTTTATCCTCGTTTTACTGAGTAGTGAATCAAGTACTTTCACACACATTCCCGCCTACGTGAAACTAAGTAACCCAAATAACTAAGATCGTTTCACACGTTGGTGACCACTCGATAGAAACTCAAAGTTAAATGGCGACACGCATTAGTTCGTCCATGTGAAGACTAGTTAAGATCTGTCGCAAATGACCATCGTTGACGATACTAATATTGAGCCTATCACTAAACCTTGTTCAACGATATTTGTTAGTGAATGCTCGCTTCTTGTCGTGTCCAGGCATCGCTGACTAGGATAAGTCAGCCCACTCAATTGGACGAGAAATACACTGATGACTTTATCCTCGTATCCCAATCCTAATTAGTATACGAAACCGTCGTTGACTTGTTTAATGAATGTAATATTTGCAAGTCTAATCAACTGTATACATCCCATGAATACTAAACTTGAAGGTCACATGATAAACATTTGGATTCCAAGATATATGTCTAAATGTCTAAAATCATATAATGTTAAATAAACACAAGCAAGGACTTTGTATAATACGATTCGTTTTATTTAAGCTACCGAAATACGATTTATTACAATTGATTCTTGCTCTACGGGCATAACTCTATAAGTCCTTGAAATATGGGAACTTAAGAAGAGTTTCTTTGTGTATCAAAGTCACTGAAACATTGAGATTAAGGTATACACTGTGATGTGGAACGAATGGCATTAAATTATGTGTAGAATGTGAAGGGTCAAAGTTGTGTTTTCTTTATTTATTAGGCATTTTTGTTATTTACGTATGTTCGTAGCAGCTAGGGTTAGGATATGTCAACGCTACTTGGTTTTTGCGGGTTCCCTCAAACCGCCTTGAAATTATGATATAATACTCCCGAGAGCGTATGCTCTCTTTATTTTATTTTTTTTAAAAAAGGCTAGGGTTAGGATTTTCTACGTAGTATTTAAACACTTGTTAGTTATTTTGTCAGGGAGTAGATGGTATTTTGAATGAAAAAAAATAGAGGTGTTCCTCCAAATCTGTCAATTTTCGGTATTTATGTGAAATCAATGAATTTTTATCCATCAATTCTCGGTATTCTATTGAATCAACGAGTTTGAGTAAATTCTCGGCATTCTGTAAGAATCAACGAGTTTTGAGTTTATTGTTTTTGTATCCAACGACGCACGCTGTATCAAATTGGTATCATATTCCAGCTCAAATATCGTGTGCCGTCAAACAGCAGATGGCTAGAAACTAAGATCCGATTTATACATACACGCTTAAAATCCTGCTAAGTCTACATGTACATATATGACTTTATTGTGTGTTAATTGTCAAGGTGGAATCGATCAATTGTTCACCCCTGAGGACCGTTGTTGCAAGACGACCTGGAAAGAGCCTCCTATCTGGGATAACTATCCGGAGAAAAAGGGTAATGAAGAAGAGAATGATATTGTTATTATTTGGGACGAGAAAGTACTAGAAGATAGAAAAGATTTGTTGTACGAGATGTACTTATCACTACAACAAATAATTATTCTTTGCCATATGGGATCCCAGTAAAATTGAATGCACCTGAGCTATCCAGATCTTCTCGTTCGAATTTAGAAGCGTCTGATGAGATGGAAGATGGTCATGAAGACTATCGACAATTTTTATTGGAAGATCTGTTAGAGAAAGAGCCGTTGTGGCTTGCATCACTGGAGAGACTAAGTAGAGTTGCCATGATCGACATAGTTTACATGCAAGACGAGTGTTACCACCATTACACACACCCATGTATCTTAGAGTTTATTGGCGACATCCGACATGTGTTTGACTGATGAAAGAATGACCCGGAATCCCGGATAGGGAATTGATTAGACTTGTGGATGGTCGATATGTGTTTCCACAATGTTTGCTTTTGTACATGATTCTTCAGCTGAATGATGACGCGACTTATGATTCGAGGACGAATCTTTTCTGCCGTGGAGAGAATGATATGGAACTAATGGCATTAAATTATATGTAGAATGTGAAGGGTCAAAGTTGTGTTTTCTTTATTTATTATGGCCTTTTTGTTATTTACGTATGTTGGTAGCACCTAGGGTTAGGATTTTCTACGTAGTATTTAAACACTTGTTAGTTATTTTGTCAGAGAGTAGATGATATTTTGAATGAAAAAAATAGAGGTGTTCCTCCAAATCTGTCAATTTTCAGTTTATCTATGAAATCAACGAATGTTGATCCATCAATTCTCGGTATTCTGTTTAATCAACGAGTTTTGAGTCAAATTCTCGGTATTCTGTAAGAATCAACGAGTTTTGAGTTTTATTGTTTTTTTGTATACAACCACGCACGCTGCATCACACTGTCTTGACAAAGCCAACTACAACTACAACCAAATAGACATGTTAAGAAGTAGAGAGGAACTACTTAGTTGAGAGAAGTAAAGAAAACCCCTTGGAACAAGGTTAAGGGAGGAGCTGATTAACTTGGGAAGTTAAGGAAAACCCCTTGGAGGAATCGGAGTATTTGGCTTGGGAAGTCAAAGAAAGAGGGTTTAAGGTTGCTAAGTTGGGAACTTAGGGTATAAAGGATTTAGCTAAGGATAAGATTTTGTAAGGGAACTCATCATTCTGTCTTAGTGAAGTCAAGTCATGTTAAAGGGCGAAGTGGATGAGTTGAAGTATTACGCCTCCTTCAGATACCACTATAAACAAGTGTTATTTACTTACTACTTCCACCGTCCCAGGAATAGCTTTCCGTTTAATTTTTTGGTGGAGAAAATAAGGCACTCCCTTCGTTCCAGAGAACTTCATACATTAGGGTTGGTGCGCAGTTTTATGCGAAAAGTTAAAGCAATGATAAGATATTTAAAAAGTGGGAAAAAGTGTACTTTTAGTGGCAAACTGTGTAATTTATGTGCAAAGTTGATATTATTTATTACTTGTTGGGTGTGGGGTAGCTTCTTTTTGTAATAATGTATGTTTTGTGGGACGGCTAAAAGTAACAAATGTATGAAGTTCTGCGCGACGGAGAGAGTATATGTTTGGGACACCCAAAATGGCAAAATGGGAAGCTATATCTCGAGACGGAGGAAGTACAATTTACTTTCAGCAACATAACTATCTATAAAAGTATAATTGCGCACTGAACGCACACACTGAGTCACTTGATTGTAAAAGTCTTTCAAGCTTTGACCTGTTGAGAAAATGTGTTTTAGACACCACACGTTTTAATGTCTATTCACGAGTCCCACTGATCCAAATGCTCACCAAACCGCTACGATACTCCATGTATGCTCCTGAATCGGTGGTAAGACCTTGGTAGCACCCCTGTAACCCCGTGTAATCGGAGGCAAGCAAGTTTTGCCTCTCCTCTATTTTCCCAAGTCGGGGTTCAACCCACTCCGTAAAACGGGTGCTCAATTGCTGAAAATCGGCGATTAGATCTTCTCCTTCTTTAGTGTGTGGTGGATCTTCTTCCTCGTCATCGGTCTCCTCGACAGACACTTCTTCATGCCCGTCGTCAAACTCAGGATCGAAATCACTATCCTCATCCCCGTCATCTTCACCAAATGCATTTGCAAACACAGCTAAGTAGTTCTCCGCGGTTGCCTCGATAAGCTTGATGTCGTGTAAGTTCAAGCAACCCTTCAATGTTAGTCAGTCGAGTTGCCTCACACATCTCGATGATCGAACATGGAAAATCCAAAGCTAGAGGCCTCGGACGATGTGCGAACGTCTCTGCCACAATGATAGCTCCAGCATTCACGAACTCTCCTCTGATCAATGCCGCTATCAACGGCCAATAGGAGCTACCATAAGGGCGAAGTAGGAGTTGGGAATCAAGTTGTACTAAACCAAATTGGACCAAACACTCGAGCGCGAGCTAAGGTGCAAATGTCTCAGTCTTCTAATCCTTACGTCTGGATGGAAATCCGGATGAGTGACAATTGCCAATATCTCTTCATCCCAATACTCGTCTCGAGCCACTTCCAGGTCAAAAATACCAGTTTCCAAGTCGGGATTGCAATCCGCCCTTGTACGAAGAAATCGGTTGATGGAGTCTGAAGTGTACTCCACCATCTTCCCCCGAACAGGTACAAATCCTCTATCGTCCCTGTCAGAGAAGTTAATGTAGAACTCCCTGACTAAGGACGTGTCATACTCCCTCCTCGTATAGACTAGTCTTTTCCATCTCAACCTTCTTATGCTCTCGTCGATTCTCTCCATGATGGGTATGTCGAATCGGTGGATGTTCATTCCACGCTCCAGTATAATTCTCCTTGACTTGCTAAAGTGTTTGATCCGGAAGATTTCGCCTTGCGTGCTCAGCTTGAATCCATATGCATCCGGTCTAACACAAGGAGCCACTACCTTTGCTTTGGAACTCCCTTCTCCCTTCTTTTGCTTCTTGTTCTTGTTGGACACAACCTTCTTCTTGGGTGCCATACTACCTGGATAAAAGCTATTAGTTCATGGTACTACACCCATCTCAACACGTAGTAACACGAATGCCTAATCCTAAAACAATATCATGTATCCCATATATATTGCATTCGAATGTTTCCTACGATATAGTCTTCCCCAAACCAATTCTTGCAAGTAGTAACAACAATGCCTTATCCTATCACATGATCGTGTAAACCATAGTGCATACAATTATTACTACAAGTGATTCTCCCAACCGAAATGAAAGCAAGTTCTTCTTAGCATAAATACTAACATGAGTGTAAGCCTATGTAAGAAATGCTAGTACAATATCACACTTCCACCATCAAACGCATCAATCTTTGTAAATCTTAACTAAGCTCACATGGATTGTTACTTAACATGAATAATCAATAGATATTAACCCAAGTCACATACTCAATCAATCAAAATCAAGCATGAAAACACACAGTCAAGGTCTAGGTGCAATTTTTTTGGCGGTTAGTTTTCCTTTGTTGCAATGGTAACGAAGAGGAGAAATCAATTGGAAACTCGGGAAAACGTGATTGATGAAGGTACTTCCAAGATCGGAGAAGATGATCTACTTGTTGATGATGGCGGAGCGGAGGTTGAGGATGGTGAATTGCTGAATGGAAGAGATGGAGGTTTTCCGAATCGATTGCATCCAGTTGGTACTGATATAGGGCGGGTTGATCAACAGTGGAATTGTCGTTGGAATAGCTTGTTTGCAGGTAATCAGAGGATTGGAAATGGTTGTGCAGTTACATATACTCGACCGGAGAACAGAGAGATGCTAGAATTTACTCAGGCTGACATTGCTGAGAATGTTGATTTTTGGAGGTTTGCTTTGATTGGTACTATAATCGGATTAAAAATTCCTCTGGAAGCTTTGAAGAGGTTTATTTTCCAACGATGGCCGGTGGAACCATCCATTCATGTAGCGGATAAGGATGTTTTCGTATTTCAATTTGATTCTGAAGAAGATATGTTAACTGTGCTCGAAGGTGGATCTTATATGGTGAAAGGTAGTTTTTCGCTCCTTCTTAAGGAATGGAAGCCAGGAATGAAGCTGGATCCTTCAAGTTTACAGAGTTTCCCGGTTTGGATTCAATTTTCTTCCCTCGATTTACAATTTTGGTCTCCTGATATATTAGGGCATATTGCTAGTTTTGTGGGAAAGCCTTGCTACTTGGATAAGATGACTGCTAGCAGGGAGAGGCTGTATTATGCTAGAGTATTGGTTGAATTGAATTATGGTGACAAAGTTATTGATTCGGTGAAATTGAAAGGGCCAGATGGTGTAGTTTATGATCAACGTGTTGTTTATGAGGTTAATCGTCATTAGTGCTTTAAATGTTTGAAGTTTGGTCATAATGCTAAGGTGTGTAAGTTTGCTCATGTTCAAGCCTGGATTAATAGGAATCCTATAGTGTCTTCCTCTAGTGTTGGTGTTCCTCAGGGTGGTGGTCAGGATATTGTGTCACAACAGGGTGGTGGTCAGGATATTGTGTCACAACAAGTGGCTCCTGGTGCAGTAGGGGTGGTGGAAAGTCAGTCTGCGGTATTGAATGGCAATCAGTTGAATTCTACTGTAGGTGTTAATGCTGAGAGAGGTGCTTTGGAAGATCAATTGGGACACAATGTGTGTTCTCCAGTGGTTAATTTTGGTTCACATGTTACTTCTGTGTTGCCAGCTAGTTCTTTGGTTGGTCAGACCTCAACTAGTTCTTCTCAACCTATGATAAATTCTGATAGAAGGTTGATTGATAGTACTGGAGGTGTAGGAGGAAATGTTTCCAGACAAATTGCTCCTGTTGTTTGTGGTATTAGCCCGTGTGAGGAGGCTGGATGGAGGACTGTGGAGAATTGGAGGAGGGTGGGAAAGGGAAGAGTGTTCAAGGTCCTGATAATAGAGTGGGAGTGTCCCAGATGAATTTGAGACAAAATCCTAAAAGGACTGTAGGTCCTCATGGATAGTCTTCATATATGTGTTTGGAACTTGAGAGGACTGAATGATCCTCTCAAGCAAAGGGCCTTGAGAAAGGTGTTACTAGACTTTGGTTGTGCAATTGGAGTGGTGTTGGAAACTAGACTATAGGGGACTCAGTATGGTAAAGTTACTGGTAGTTTAGCTCATTATTGGAGCTTTGCGAGTAATGTGGATTTAGATAAGAATTGTAGGATTCTTGTTTTATGGGATCAGAGTAGGGTGGATTTGCAGGTGCTTCACAAGACTGATCAGCTGATTCATTGCAAGGTTACTACTAAGGATAAGGCTTGGACTGGTGTTTTCACCTTTGTGTATGCTCATAACACTAGTGAGCAGAGGAAGTCATTATGCGTTCAGAGGTTTCAGTCAGGAATTCAGATTCCTTAGGCTGTAGTTGGGGATCTTAATGTTGTTTTGAGTAGTACTGAAAAATGGAATGAGCATCATGGTTTTCTTCCTTAAGGGGATGAGTTGAGGGATGTTTTGCTGCCTACTGGATTGTTTGATCATCCTTATGTTGGTCCAAAGTTCACTTGGACAAACTCACACACTTTTTTGTAAACTGGATAGGATTTTAGTGAACAATTTCGGGATGAACAGTCAAAGAGATTCTACTGTGTAGTTTCTTCATGCAGGCCCTTCTGATCATTCTCCTGGGCTTTTAAGAGTTTTTCAACATTTTGCAAAAAGGGCTATACCTTTTAGGTTTAAGAATGTGTGGGTGCAGGATGAGAATTTTCTAAGCATTGTAGCTATCTGTTGGAACCAGAGCTTTCAAGGTTGTAAAATGTTTTAGGTGGTGCTGAAGCTTAAGTTGGTCAAAGCTGCAATGAAGTCACTTAATACTGGAAAATATCAGCATTTGAGACTGCGGGTTGATACTAATTTAGGGGAGTTGCAATCACTTCAACTTCTTTCACTCAGAAATCCTGGAGATGTTGGTTTGAAAGATCTGATTACTGATGCTAGACAAATGTATGAAGAAAGTTTTAGGCTGTATAATCAGGAGCTTCACCAACAATCTAAGCAAGAGTGGTTGAAGGATGGTGATAGATGCACTAGTTTATTCTATAACAGTGTCAAGATTAGAAGGCAAAGGAATGGTCTCTTTTTGCTGCTGGGAGCTAATGGGGGGGAGTTCAATACCAGAGTTTCTATTGTCAATCATGTTCTGGAGTTTTATCAGCAGTTGTTTGGGACTGAACAACAAGTGCAGGGGTTTCAGCAAGGGGTCTATAGGATAGAGGCTCAAGTTTCTTCTTCTATGAATACTCTTCAGACTAACTCTTTTTCTGTAGGTGAAATTAAAGTGGATTTGTTTTATATGAGTGATATTAAGAGCCCAAGGCCTGATGGTATTAATTCTTGTTTTTATAAACATACTTGGCCTATTACTGGGCCTTTGATTGTGCCGACTATACAGGAGTTTCAATCCACTAGAAGGTGGTTACGACAAATTAATACAATTGTTGTTACTTTGATCCCTAAAGTACCTTATCCTTCTTATATTACTGAGTATAGGCCTATCTCTTGATGTAATGTTCTTTACAAGCTTATCACTAAGGTTCTTGCTAATAGGTTGAAAAGTTTGATGCCTGACTTGATTGATTGTAGTCAGAGTGCTTTTGTTAAAGGTAGGGATATTTTCCAAAATATTTTTCTTGCTCAAGAGCTGATTAGAGGATATAATAGGAAAAATATTTCTCCCAGATGTATGTTCAAGATTGATTTACAAAAAGCTTATGATACTGTGAATTGGTCTTTCCTCAATCATGTCTTGCTTAGTGTAGGATTTGATAGTTGGTTGTTCATTTGATTATGGTTTGTATCTCTTCTTCTAAGTTCTCTTTTAGTATTAATGGGATTTTGGAAGGTAATATGATAGGCAAACAAGGTTTGAGGCAAGGGGATCCTCTTTCCCCTTACTTGTTTGTTTTCTGTATGGATTATCTGGATAGGTTGTTTAAAGCTAGAATTCCACATATGCCTGCTTTTAAGTTCCATCCTAAGTGCAAGAAAATTGGTTTGTGTCACATGGTATTTGTAGATGATTTGTTGTTGTTTTGCAGAGGGGATAGTGATTCTATGGCTGTACTTAAAGCAGTGGTTGATGAGTTTTCCCTTGCTTCTAGCTTGAAAATTAACATGGGAAAAAGCACCATTTTCTGTGCAGGTGTGACTGATGAGGCTAAAAGGGACATTAAGAGCATTTGGGGTTTTCAGGAGGGGTTTTTCCCTATTAGGTATCTAGGAGGTCCACTTAGCCCTAGAAGGCTATATGTTAATGATTATGACCCTCTTATCTCTTCTATGCTAAGAAGGATTCAAGGGTGGCAGGGGGGACACCTTAGTTATGCTGGTAGATTGCAATTAGTTAAAGCTATTTTGTTTAGCATTCAAAACTTTTGGGCTCAGTTTTTGTTTTTCCTATTGCTGTGATTAACAAGATTCATAAGGTGTGCAGAAATTGCTTATAATTCAGGGAGGAGATGTCCATTAGCTTGGAAAGTGCTTAGTTGGAACAAAGCAGCACTTGGAGGCCATGTCCTGCAGTTGACTTCTACTAATGGTAGACAGACTATGTGGCAGAAGTGGGTAGCAAAGTATAAGTTGAAGGGCTGGAGTATGTGGCAGATTTTACCTAGGCCAACTGAATCTCCTTGGTGGAAGGCATTGCTGAAGATTAGAGATGATATGCTTAGGTTGGATCATAGTATTGATCAGGCTTCTATGGATACAAAGGCAAGGAAAGAGTTTTGTTCTCAATTATATATTTCCTATTATCCTAATCTTCCTGCTGTAGCTTGGTTCAATCAGGTATGGAATACCCTTTCCCCTCCAAGGGTTAGTTTTATTCATTGGTTGACTATGCATAGGAAGTTAGCTACTAAAGATAGGATTTGTAGATTTGTTGATATGCCTGACATGACTTGCTGTTTGTGTGGTATTCATAATGAGTCTATCTCTCATTTATTTTTTCAATGTGAGTTCTCTCAAGGTGTTTTAAGAACAATAATGAATGCTTTGAATATGAATGTTTGTGTGTTTGATCTTTCATGGTGGTATTGTTTTGCTAATTCTGGGCTAGTACATTCTATAGTGTTTCAGGTTAGAGCTACTGCTATTCGGGAAATCATTTGTGCAATTTGGCAAGCTAGGAACAATATTATTTTTCAGGGAGCCACTGGTAATCTCATTGGAGTTTGTAAGAATGTTGCCTCAGTGCTGAGTATGTTGATATTGAGTAAGTTTGGTAAGAAGTTGAACAGGTTTTTAAAGAGTATACTTAGTAAACTGGCTGTTGTATAGTTTGTTTTGAATGATTAATTGATTGGTTGATTGCACTGGTTTGTGTTAGATATACTTTTGTACATGTTTTGCGAGGTGATGGAATTTTGTGGCCTATTCTTTGCTGGACTAGTAGGCAGGTTTTGCTTCTCTCTACACTTTTCTCCTTCTTCTACCCTTTGAGAGATGGATCACTGTGGGAGATCTAAAGACTTTGGAGCAAAACAACTTCTTGAATTGTTGCTTGGTGATTGGTCACAGGCCTAGTAACTGGAGCCATGTGAAGAGAGTGCGATTTTCCAGTTTGTGTCTGGAACTAGTTTTGTTTTTTGAACATTCTAGTTAGTAGTTGTTTGTGAGCTTTAGGTGTTTGAATCATAGTCTTTGTACTAGAGTTCCTCTATACTCTTACTTGTCTTTAGACATTGATTTGTGTTGATTGGCACTTGTTGCCTAGTTTCTTCCGATTGGGGTATGCCCCTCTTATTCTGTTTGACTCTCATTGGGTTTTCTATATATTCAATTTCGTGCAGAAAAAAAAATCAAGCATGAAATCCAAATTTTGCAAAGTAAAGTAAGTAGGAAGGATTACCTCAAATCCGGAGAAATTGATGGATGAAAAGATGAATCGAAGCTCGTAAGTGATAGAAGAACTTACTACCTTCGTAATGGTCTATTACCCAAGTGAAATGGTGGAGAATTGGGGAAAAACCGAGAATTGGGGGAAAAATGGGGAAATGGAAGAAGGAAGAATGGGAAGAATGGAGGGGAAGAGCCACTCTGTTCTTACTTATTCCCAGGGCTCACCGCGGTGGTGGGGGGGGGGGAGTACCTTCACCGCGGTCGAGCTTAAACAGAGAATTCTCTGTTTTAGCTTGACCGCGGTGAGTTCTGTTCCCCAGCAGAAAATAATTTTCTTTTGAAAATTTTTGATGAAATTTTATAAATAAACTATACTAAGAATTCAAACAACATTTATACTAGAAAGCAGTAAATTGTTTTCATGCAATCCAAATTAATTACAAATTCAAAAATTTTACCTAAATGCATAGTCTATGTGCAAAGCGGTAAATCATGCTTTGGTTATAGTCGTTAGCGTTGACTCTTTCTCCAAGGCTCGAACCTGCAAATTATCAGCCTCGCACAAGAAGTTAACATACCTCGCGGAACCACCAACCTTAGGGCGATTGTATAGAGGTAACTTGTACGAAACCCCTAGCACCTCCATTGTGGCACTTACAATCGTGGACGTTGACGGATATCCCAACCGTATATTGAAACGTCCTTCCTAGCAAGATCAGCTCCTGCTCGTCTTTGTCTGGGTTGTCGGACTCTTAATACTTCTGTCCGCCATAATCATGTTCCCTACGAGAGGCTTCATCTCTTCAAGTCCTAGCCTCTTGTACTAGCTCAGTGTCATCATGTTAATTCCAGCCCCTGAGTCAAGCGTTCTAATCACATGGTTGGAGTTTCCTACTCCAACCTCGAGGTCCATACATGGGATTGACATTGGCATCGGCTAGCTCTGGACCACCATTATAGGTCGTATATCCCCCTGTGGATGCGGGTCCATATTGAAAACCAGATTAACCGGGTCATCCTCCTTTTGATCAGCAAAGCTCAGCACTTCATCCTCGTCCATGATTTCGCCTTCTTCAAGAGACTCTTCTGGCTCGTCCTTGGGAGCTAGAGTCAACTCCTCGGGATCCTCCTCAGGATCTTCTTCGGGATCCTCCTCCGAGTCGTCACTGGATATGTATATTGGGAGCTTTTCTTCGCAGCTTCGCATCCGTGATTGGGTATGTCACATACCACACGTCTTGCAACGTGGATGGAACTGGAGTTGTCCAGCTTTCACCTCGAAGTCCGGAGTTCCTCCTACTCCTTCAACTACATCGATTGCCCGAGCCTTCTCAGTTGTACTTGAGAACTTTCCTTGTTCCCATCTCAGTGATTTTCCTACTAGCTCTCCGACCATGTTCTTGATCCTCCTCACAGCATTTTCCAAGACTTTAAACCTCTTGTCATTCCGTTCATGTACCTGGTTTCGGTCCGAATTCTCCATGATCATCTTGATCCTACCAACAAGATCATCCTTGTTTGCTCCGCCCTGAGGTGGCACGTAGTTCTTGTAGTTGTTGCTAGAATAGCTCAACAATCTACGGTCTCAATAATCCATCGTCTTCCTGTACTACACATACCCCGGGTGTCTTCCTCCTTGCCTATCGACCCAATTTGCCTCCTTTGCGAGGTTTGGGTTCATCTCCCTGGCTTTTTGTAACCTGCACAAGTTAGCACCGTGCCCTATATTATAGCACACTCCACATACCTCACTTGATTGGAGACTCGATGCGGTAACCGTCGCAGCCAAGTTCGCTTGCTGCATCTCCTCTAGCATTCAGGTCAAGTTGGGAACTCCTACTTCTTCGGCGGCTCTAGCCTCGCCTTTCCCTTTCTCTCATCCCATAAAAAACCTTATGCTGAGACGCCTGTGCCAGCTTCTCAAAGGCCGTCTCGATCTCCTCTGCTGTGCTCTGCATAATAGAGCCACCCAGGCTCATGTCCACAAGCATCTGTACCATAGTATCTAGCTCCTCGTAGAAGCTTTGGCACAACGTCATCGTGTCAAACCGGTGGTTTGGACATTGGGCCAGCTGGTATTTGAATCTTTCCCTGGCCTCGTACATGCTCTCATCATATCGTTTCTGAAAATGGGCGATTTTGTTCCTCAGACTCGAGGTCTTCGAATAGGGAAAGTACTTCCCCACAAACACCTTGAACACATCCTCCCACGTCCGCAATGAATTCTTCGGGAGGTGTAGCAGCCATGTCTTCGCCAAATCCTGCAGACACGTAGGAAATAATTTCTTATGGGCAACCCCATCCGTCACTCCGTTATTTGCTCCTATGGTAATCTGCCCCACTAGCGCCTCGAACTCCTTCAGAAACTTCATCACATCCTCGTTTGCATGCCCGTAGAACTTAGGCATGGCGGAAGTGATGGTTCTTAATCTCTAAGTTCCTCGATGATGCGCTTTGAAATTACTACTTATATTAACACAAGTAGAAAAAGCAATTTTTATAGACAGACAAGGCTTTTAACCACAGGGTTGTTCTCTCAAGGAATTGATTAAGCTAGTTCTATAGAATAGACTCGCTTGTGTTGGTTGTAAACAGATAGTGTGGATTGTGATACTTCAACCCTAGAATAAAATCTAACAATCACAAGACAAGGTAATACCTAGATCATGCAATTCTACAAACAATGAAGCAAATAAATCCTTTCATGAAGTGTGCTGATACGAGAAGGACCAATTAAGGATACACTAATCGCAGTTCATCACCTTGCAATTGTTAGTTCAACCAAATACGGGCTATAAGTACGTAATCACTACAAAGAGCCAGTCACGAGCTATGCAATCATACGGATATAGCCTAATTAATGATTAAGACACTGACAAGTTCACACCGATACACCAAGATTCAGTAATCGAAGTAACAACCTGTCACGTACAAACTTAAACAACAATTTGCACGATTGATACCTGGATACGTCAGTGACAAGAGATCGTCTGAATGGAAATATACTGCTATTGCACGAGAGATTCAATCTCTAAATTGTTTACAATGCTTGAATTGAGAAAAAATAAACTTAGAAGGTATGAAGATATTAAAATGACTGAATACAAGTGACCTATTTATAAAACCAAGGAAGTAGAAATTTGAAATCATGGGAAAAAATTGCCAGAAATCATGGTTGAATTAGTCTCGAACAGCACTCGCCACGGTGAGCTTCCTGGCTCGCCGAGGTCTGTCTTCTGCGTGACCATTCGCTTCTGTTTTGCTCTTCTAGACCGCGATGAGCCTCCGTGTTATTGGAGCTCACCACGGTGACCCACCCATCCGGAGAAACTCCCATTTTTCCCACTTCTTCCTATTTTCACTCCCTTTTCTCAACCTCCTTGTCACCTCCTTGGAGTAATGGCCCACTACTTCACCTTAGTGTGCTTCTAGAAGCTTGGATAAGCTTCAAATTGCACATTGGTCGTCCATCTTCTAGCCTTTTACCTAAAAACACCAAAAAAATACAAAAACACACAAAATACCCAAACGTGAAAACGCACTAAAACACTATAAAAAAGGGCTAAAGTACATAACAAAATACGGTAGAAAAGACTAAATGAGTCGTTAAAATATCGACTCATGAAACTCCCCAAACCGAACCTTTGCTCGTCCTCGAGCAGACAAAACTCTAAAATGTCCTAGAAAAGAAAAAACACAAAGACACGACACAACACAGAAGAGTTCAATCAACAAGCTACCGGAAATATTGCAAGAGTCAAGCCTAAAACTGATGTAAACTTGTATGCCCTCTAACATTGGCAAGTAGCTTAGCAAAGATCACAATCTTCCGTTTCACAAGTAAATAAAACTTCGACTTACCCTAGCAGTCCCTTACAAAGGATAATATATGTGCAACTCAAGTCTCTCTTCTGGAAGTGTCCAGTAAATAAAGGTAATCGCTCAAGACATAACTTAGGAAGGTGACAACAAACGTCACAAAGCTGTCACTAATATTACATGCTTTTGCACTCAATTCAAACGAATTAGAAAGGAATTTTTGGTGAAAGGGTCGAAATCAATACATAGAAATAGAAATAGCTGCCGTTCTCGTGCTTCGCTCTTTTTGCACGTATTATTTCTTTTTTTTTCTTCTTGTGCTTTGCTCTTTTTGCATAGATTTTCATTTTTTCATTTTTTATCTCAATTTTGCAAGTGTATCCCAATAGGTTGCTCAAGATCCGCACTTTTGTGCGTGTCGGTTTGGAGTACACCCCATCAACCCTCACAACATACGAGAACCGCCAACGCGCTGGTTTGTAGGTAGTATTTGGCATGCAATTTGAGAACATAACCATCAACCCTCACAACATACGCACAATCAGCCCCGTGTTGGTTTATAGGTAGTATTTGGGAATGCCCAACACGATCACAAATGATTCTGGAAAAATACTTCGAGATTTTTCTTTTCCTTTTTTTTTTTTAGAACGGCAGCAAGCAATACAAAACGATTTTTCAAAATCGACCAAATGCTCAAAATATAGAGTGTAGTCAGCCTGAGTATGAAGTAACAAGTACCCTTCTCCCCAAACTTGTTCCTTGGAACGGGTTTGAAAATCGAGATAACAAGTCAAAATGTCGTCCGTCATACTCGTTTTAAAAAGAGTGCACATGTATGAAGTGGCGCAAGGATTGCCCTTGCTCATCCTACTAGAATCACACATTTACCGGTACAATATTTTTTCATCGGCTCAATAAGACTTCTCACCGGCTTTTTAATTGCTAGAATTGGGAGCCTTTCTATTTACAAGTGAAACGGACTAAAGTGATTTTTTAAAATTCCTTAATACTAGTTAAAGGTCATCAAAGATCACATCAGTAACAGGCTTATCTTTCGTAACAGATAACCGACTTGTCAAAAGAACTCAAACTCAACACACAAAAAATTTCGAAATAGGCCAAAAAATTAGGCCAAAAGACAACTCACACAAGACTAAGCAAAAGTGGCTAACATACCACCCACATAATCACAAGAGTGTCTAGGATATCACTCAACACCACCAAAATAAAAATAGAAAAAATAAAGAACACATATATACATATATACAATGCAGCGTAAATAGTTCATACCGAGGCATTTAATCAAAAGAGCATACAACTTCCCTCCCCAAACCTATTCAATAGCTAGATCCTAGCATAAAGAATAAATAAAAAGAGTAAGTTGTAGAGTTACCGCCCGTAGTATGCCTCGGTCGACATGATCAATGGGAAGAAGGCGGACCTTGGGGTCCGAAAGACGATCCTCCTCCAAAATACTGCTGCCACATGCTCTCCACTCTCTCCAATCTCCTCTCTACCCTTGCATCCAACTCTTGTAAGGCCGCCAAGTTCGAGGAACTACTCTGTTCCCAACTATCTATCCTTTGATTGAGGTCATTGGCGTACGGATGCACTTGTGCTACATCATTGGAAAGGTTTTGGTAGCTAGTGTTGAGCTCGCCATATTGGGTAAGCAATTCGTTGTGTTGTTCCTCGATGGCATGGCATCTCGGGCCAGCCCATTGCTCAAAGTGAGCTTGCATCTCCTCAAAGTACCGAGAGTAGTTGGATGTTCCGGCACCATGTTGTGCTTCCTATTGGGTGCCTTCGTCAACGAGATGTTCATGAGCTATTCCTTCTTCACCATATTCCTCAGGATCAAGCTCTTCTTCCACCTCCATATCATCCACATCATTGCGAGCTTCAAACCCCTGCAGGCCCCCCCCCCCCCCCCCGAATTTTGGATTATGCTGTTCACATCTTTGGCCGAAAATGCATCCTTCCATTCCCCATTTTTGGATATCCCGGGAACTCAGGCTGCTTCACACAATTGTGTGATGATGCTCGGGAAAGCTAACCTCTTCGGTTTATGTCGATGGGTAAATGTTTATCCCACAATTATTTCCCCGATGTTAATGAAATCCCCCTCCATGAATGCTCCAACAAGTCTCGCAATAGGAGCAGGCATATGCGAGAAATAAGTCATAGGTACCACCGAGTACTGTAACCAATGGGAGAGAACACGAGCCATTGGGATAAGAAACCTCTTCTCCACCTTCTTCCTCTACAACTGAATAGGGCATAGGGGGCTTGCCACTTTATAGAGATCTCCTTCCGTAAAGAAGTCTCCTTGTGAATTATAGTAGTTGTATACCCCTTTATCCCTGCTCGGATCATACTCTTCACGGACTCCCAAGAGACGGTTGATGGCTTGAGGAGTGTACACGAATGTTATTCCCTCTCACCTTGACAACCCCACTCTCAATACACTCCGCAACGTTGATGTAGAACTCCGTAACAAGAGTCGGATCAAACTCACGCATTTCTGCTGCAAGACTCCCCCATCCAAGATCGTCAATTCTTTTCCAAATCATCAGAGCAAGAACACTATGGTCGCGAGGAAATGAGATCCCCCTCTCCGGTATTATGCTCCTATGTTGAGAGAAGTTTCTAACTCGAAAGGTTTCTCCTGCGGGAGAAAGAGCAAACCCATATTTGTCCGGTCGAGGTGCATCCGCCTCCTTCTGCCTTCGGGTCCTACTCCCTGATGCTTCGTTCGTTCCACACGCGAGGTCACCTTTTTCCTAGGCATTGTCCTACAAGGAATATGTTAGCACAACCCTTCACATTTCTCACACCAAAAAGCTTCACAAATAGCAACAATCATGCCTTATCCTATCACATAAAAATATGTAGTCCATAGTGTAAGCAATTGTTACATACTATTGTCTTCCCCAAACCAAATTTCATCACATCAGTCAATCAAAACGCCTAATCCTATTCAATAATCAATCATTACATAGTGCGTTCTGTAATGTGAATGAATTTGGTTTAACAATCAATCAAACAAGCATTATCATCGATCACATACCATCATATCACATATAGGATGAAACCATGTATGTCTAAGAGCACCCACCAAGCATATTTCGCAAGAATCAAGCAAAAAGAGTATGAACAAGGTAATGTTACTTCAAATCAAGATAGGATATCAACAAACAAATTCAAACAATCATAGTGGAACATCAATTAAACACTTAGACATGCATAATTCTAAAAACCCCCCAAATTGAGTAGCAAGTTAGGGTTTGAAGAGAATTACCTTGATTCCTATGCAATTGATGGTTGAAAAGATGAATTGATGCTTGAATCAAAGAGAGGACACTTGTAGCTTCGTACAAACACCAAGATCAAGTGTTTTGGTGAATAAATAAGGGATTTGGAAGATTTTTGGGCAAGAAAAGGCGAGCACGGCGAGGTGAGAAGTGAGAAAAGTGAAGAAAAAATCGGGCACCTTGTCGTCCTTAAAGGTTGGCCTCGCTGCGGTCCACAAATTGCCCAAAAAATTTAGTTTCTTGGGACCGTGGTGAGCTCATTCTCCTGCCGCGGTGAGTCCTGTTTTTGAATTTTTTTTATAATTAAAAAGATGCATGTATGCAACATAATTCTAAATGCAATGCATTGTTTGTACGATGAAATGATATAATCTATATGCAAAGCAGTAAAGTCGCAAAGGTTTATAGTCATGTGCTCGACTCTTCCGTTCCACTATACGGGTACTCTTCAAGCTCGAATTCCTGAACCCCCGGGTTGCCTCCCGGGAGGCGCCTTTTCTTATAGTCGTTGGCTCAACTGCTGTAGATTACGTTTATCCGTTCTCATACGGGAACGAATTTTGAGCAGGCGTCGAGCCTACTTGGAGCTTCCAGTGAATACCTTCTGCTCCATTGTGTGTTGATCCCACAATATACATGTAATCCTACAAACGAGTATGTCGAGAGTATTTTGTTCAAATTTAAGCACATAACACTCATAAACAACAAACAAAGAAAAAGGGCAGAAAGGATCAACAAAACTCCCCTCGGGTAATGACATATGTGTGGTGTCGGGGTGATGAGGCACAGTGCTCTGTATGGGCTCAAGTGGAATGGAAGTGCTTTCTAAAGCTGGGATACCCATGCCTCCATCATTAAACAAAGAAGAAGTATTTTTATCTGGCGTAGTAATGGAATCTGACGTCTCTTCTTCCATCACTTCAGACTCAACTAGTTCGAGTTAAATGCATAACACCCCCCTGAGTTATTAATAATGTGCGCGAAACCTCCCTGAGTTAACGAATTAGTACCAAACCCCCTTGAGTTATTAAAAATGGGCACAAAACCCCCCACCCTTTATTTTTAAAGTGTATGAGGTACACTCTCATTAGGTGTGACTATAGATGTTTGTTTATGTTATCTTACACCAAATCAATCCAAAAAAAAAAAAAAGACCATAGTTATTAAAAATATGCGTAAAATCCCATGGAATTCTTATAAAGTCATTGCAATACTCCTTTTACATAAATATTAAATATACATGATGAATTCGTATTGTGTGCAGTTTGATTCGTTAGTCTAAATTTTCGAAAATATTAAAATGACTGAAATTTGAGCTATTAAACATAGTAAAACTCTACTTTTTTCCTGGTTAAATGAACAATAATAATCGATCACACACTACTGGTTATATAGCACTGAAATATACAAATAACAACCATAGATAACACTAATTAAGATTGTCTTTACATATCAACAACATATACCAATTCATTATTAGTGTAAACGGAAAAAAGTCAGGGCAAAAGATAATAAACTAAAACTATGAATGTCCAGTCCACCTAGTCGCGTTAATTTGGAGTAAGAAAACCTAAAAGAACATCCATTGTCGCACCTAACATGAGCACGCCGTAAAAAAAAATAGGCTGAGGGGGTTCCACGCACATGTTTTAATAACTCAGGGTGTTTCGCGCACATTTTTTAATAACTCATTGGGGTTTGGTACTAATTTGTTAACTCAAGGGGGTTTCGCACACATTTATAATAACTTAGGGGGGTATTTTGCATTTAACCCCAACTAGTTCCCTTCAAAGTAGACACGTTGGCACGAACCCCATGGAATGCATCCTAGTCAGATAAGCAGTCAGTTCAAAGAACTCCCTTGCCCGATCTAGATCAACACCCTAAATACAACCACCGGTAATAACATCCACTATCTTCCTATTCCCCCTTCTCAGCGTTTTGCAGAAATAGAACACCATGCACTCATCCAACAAATCGTGATCCGCCCACTCTTGCTCAAATTCCAAATACCTGTACCAAGTATCATGGAATTTTTCATCCTCTCCTTGCTCGAAATGAAATAGATTCCTCTTGGCAATGCAATATCTCTCGTTGTGCCCATATTCTCCATTGTCACACACTTCGCAGTAAGAGTCATCCATATTACCCTACACACACAAAAACAAGAAACCAGGAGTAGTTCCGCCCAAACAATTGAAAATAAAAAAGACATAAAAAGTAAAAAAAAAAATCGTTTTTTAAAGATTTTCTAATTTTTTGTTTTTTATTTTTTTTCCAATAAAGATACGCAACAAACACAATTGATCCTACTCTAAAAGAACGTAGGAATCAATTCCCCGGTAGCGACGCCAAATTTCTGATGTGCTCAGAAATTACTACTTATATTAACACAAGTAGAAAACGCGATTGTTATAGACAGACAAGGCTTCTACCCACAGGGTTGTTCTCTCAAGGAATTGATTAAGCTAGT
The DNA here is from genome assembly GCA_026545765.1 of Plantago major. Taxonomy (NCBI): domain Eukaryota; kingdom Viridiplantae; phylum Streptophyta; class Magnoliopsida; order Lamiales; family Plantaginaceae; genus Plantago; species Plantago major. The sequence goes on from CM048841.1 coordinate 34,556,793, forward strand.
TCTATAGAATAGGCTCGCTTGTGTTAGTTGTAAACAGATAGTGTGGATTGTGATACTTCAACCCTAGAATAAAATCTAACATGCACAAGACAAGCTAATACCTAGATCATGCAATTCTAGAAACAACGAAGCTAATTTAATCCTTTGAAAAGTGTGTTTATACGATACGAACCAGTTAAGGATGCACTATGCGCAGCTCATCGCTCTTGCTATCATGAGTACAACCAAATATGGAATATAAGTACGTAATCACTACACTAGTTTGCTTATACGATACGAACCAATTAAGGATGCACTATGCGCAGCTCACAAACAACATGCAATCATACAGATATATTCTAATGGATGATAAATACTTACATATTCACAACCAATACATCAAGATTCAGACGTACGAAAATAACAATTTGTCATGTACAAACTAAATTAGTAGTTGCAAAATTGTTACCTCGACTCTTCAATGCCAATGGATCATCTGAAATGAATAAATACTTCAATTGAATGAGGGATTGAATCTCTAGAGTGTTTACAATGAAAGTACGAGAATATAGTCTAGGAAGGTCAGAAGATATGATAAAAACGAGTTACAAATGACCTATTTACAGAAACAAGGAAGTTCAAATTCAAAATCATGGGAAAAACTGCCAGAAAACATGGGTTTGAACAGGTCTCACCGCGGTGAAGGCTATGCTCACCGAGGTCAGCCTGTTTTTCCCAACTCTCTGTTTTGTCCAGACCGTGGTGAGCTCATTACCTTTGAGGCTCACCGCGGTGAGCTGCTCCTCCGGGAAAGAGTTAGTTTTTTCCACTTTCTCCTCATTTGACTCCATTTTCTCAACCTCCTAGTCAACTCTTTGGAGTAGTGGCTCACTATTAGCCTTGTTTGCTTCTAGCAGCTTTGAACGAGCCTCGATTCACGTACGCTCCTACAATTCCTTGCCTTTTTTTAAAACCTAAAAACACATATAAAATTACAAAAACACAAAAAACACCCAAACGTAAAAAGCACCAAAAACACTAATAAAAGGCTTAATGACTTAACAAACACAGTAAAAAAAGACTAAATAAGTCGTTAAAATAACAACTCATCAAACTCCTCAAACCGAACCTTTGCTCGTCCTCGAGCAAAACTTTAAAAGTTCCTAGAAAGAAAAACACATAGACAACACAAAACGGAAGAGTTTAAATGACAAGCTACCGGAACAACTATTGCAAGAGTCAAGCCTTAAACTTATGTAAACTTTTATCCCCTCTAACATTGGGAAGTAGCTTTGCAAAGATCACAGTCTTCCATTTCACAAGTAAATAAAACTTCGACTTACTCAAGTAGTCCCTCACAAGGATAATATAAGTGGAACTCTAGTCTCTCCTGGAAGTGTCCAGTAAAAAAGGGGTAATCACTAAAGACTTAACCTCAAGAAGGTGACAACAAAAATCACAAGATGCACAAATATCACATGCTTTTGCACTCAAATCAAACGGACCAGAAATGACTTTTCTTGAAACGGTCGAAATCAATACACAAGGGTAAATAACATACCGTTCTTTTTCTTGTGCTTTGCTCTTTTTGCACATATTTTTTTATTTTTTTATTTTTTCTTGTGCTTTATTCTTTTTGCAAAGATTTTTCATTTTTTATCTCAATTTTTCGAGTGTATCCTAATAGGTTACTCAAGATCCGCACGTTTGTGCGTGTCGGATAGGAGTACACTCCATCAACCCTCACAACATACGAGAACCACCCACGCGCTGGTTTGTAGGTGGTATTTGGCATGCATTTTGAGAAAAAAACCATCAACCCTCACAGTATACGCACAATCAGCCCCGCGTTGGTTTATAGGTAGTATTTGGAAATGTCCAACACGATCTCGAATGATCACAAGAATTATGCATTTGTTGAACATAATTTAAGATAATTTATGTCACATGATTGTACTATACTAATTAATATTCGTTTCTTGTCTTATACATTGATAACAAATTTTGTCCTGCCTGTGCTTCCAAGAAACTAAGTGAAGCAATCAAAGCCAAGAGTGAGATCCCGGGCAACGAGAAGTGGTCCAAGATCTCGGACTGGCAGAACTCAGAGTACTCTGATGAATTGCGGGTAAGCTTAAATTTCACAGTGCTTTATTTGTTGTTTTATTCGTTGTTTTAATGTGAGTGGTATGTTAGCCACTATATGTGAGTGGTATGTTAGCCACTGAACTTGGGTGATATGTTAGTTACCATTGTGTTAGTGGTATGTTAGCCACTATATGTGAGTGGTATGTTAGCCACAAAACTTTGGTGATATGTTAGTCACCATTGAATTTGTTGTGTTATCTTATTAAATTGCTGTTTTTATTTACGTTATGTAATTTGGATGTTGTATGGAATTGTTGTAGAAACACTACTTCATTCCCAACGCCTTGCTTCCCCGGTTGTGGTCTGTTTTCGAGACTCTGAGGGGTCAGAGTTGTATAGGAAGAAGATGAGCAAGGTTAAGGAGAGGCCAGAATGGATAGGAGTTGAGGAGTGGGGGGGGGGGGGGCATTGGGTGGACTACTGGAATAGAAATCCGGTCAAAGATGTTGCGGCCCAGAACAGAGTGAACCGGCTGACTGAGCCCTCTGATGGTACGGGGTTGGCCAGACACCATTTTGGATCGTAAGTAGTGGTTACGGCTCACCGTTTAGCAGTTAGTGTACATGTTACTTATTTCTCCGTTTATTCATACATGTGTTTTGTGTTTAGTTTCTACCCACTTACTAGATAATTGTTTGTATATATGTTCTTCAGCTCGATGTTGGACAGGAGAAGACCGCGCTACAGCTCTTTAAAAGAGCCAAGCTGAAGAACGCCATATGGGTGGACATGAGGTCCGAGCTTATTGAGGTACGTTTCTTTGTTAAGGTTCATATTTGTGTTGTATAAACGATTTTGAAAACTGTAACCGATGGTATGCACTTTACGATTTCAGGCTGAGGTGGAGAGTAGGATCGACGGTCGGGAGCTGTTAGTTCAAGAACAAAATGACATCTTCTTAGCCGTCAACCCAATGGACGACAAGGGCCGAGTATATGGATTGGGGAGTTTGGGCCCTACCACTGCCTGCTCCTAGCTCTTCAGCATCACAGGGATCCTGACAACCTGTTTACACACAGGTCGAGGTCCAGGAGTTGTTGCATTGAAAGATCACTCCACTGTAAGAGGAGTTAGCTAAAAACAAGGAAGATTACTGGCAACTCTAGGAGTCCCAAGCTTTGTTAATGCAGCAGATGGCGGAGATCAACAAACGGCTAGCCATGTACCCACCACTGCCTCCCGATAATTATCCGTCGCTAAAGTACAAGGTATTGGTCTACTCTTTATCCGTCGCTAAATTATACGTCTCTAAAAAGTTTGTGACGCCAAAAATGGCAACGACTTATTTATTCGTCGTCAATTCCGTCATTAATGGATTAGCGATAGATCGGGAGCTGTTTAGCGACGGATTTATCATTCGTCACTAAACAGGAGGATTTTTGTAGTGCTTTTTACCTAAAAACACCTATAAAAGTACAAAAATACAAAAAACACTCAAACGTAAAAAAACACCAAAGACACTAATAAAAGGCTTTCATTCTGGGCATCTTTGATATGGATTGCGTAGTTTTTCCCAAACTTATTCTCATTTGCTCTCTCCCCTGGTTCCTGTAAAGCTGTCAAGGAAGAGATGTGAGCACTTGTCTGGGAGTTCTACTATCTGTATTTGTGGAAGTATGGTCACAGCTTTGCTGGAGCCATGGTGAGATTTTGACAGCCGCTTCTGTTGCCTTGGGATCACAGATTAACTGGAGTCCTAGCCGGAGCATTTTGTTTAGATTCCCACGACTTAGGCTTTGTATATTTTTCATAGTTTTTGTGCTAGAGTAATGTATTTAGCTGTCTTTCTTCTCTTGATAGAAAATGTCTTAGTTTCTATACCTTGATATTGTTTGGTATTGTGTAATGTGGGGTATGCCTCACTTTCTCTTTTTTTGTACACTACCTTTGGGCTTTATATGAAACTTTAATTTCTTCGGAAAAAAAAGGCTAAAGGACTTAACAAACCACGGTAAAAAAGACTGAATAAGTCGTTAAAATAACGGCTCATCACCCCTGACTTTCGATTTGGGGCATGTTGATGTGAGTTGTCTGATTAATACTGATACTAACGCTTGGAATGAAGACATCTTAGACCACTAGCTGTAGGATGCTCATTTAGTTCTTTTATCCTAATTTTAGGATAAAATGTAAATAAAACAATAAAAATGTTCCATTTTCAGGTTATCTAAAAGTAGTATGGCCCACTCTCAAATTTGTAATGTTGTAAATCTCATCCTTCATTTAAGCACCCCTAATTTTTTTTGAAGGAGTAATTGATGGACCCAACAAACTTTTTGGGTGGTTTTTATTGAAAATAGGTCTTCTATGATTATGTAGAAAAGTAAGGGTTCCCTAAAAATAACATGGGAGTTCATTAGAGATATAGATTTTAAAGAAAACATAAGATTCCTACAATTAGGCTCTGTTTTCTTCATCTGAAAACTCATTAATTTCAGTTCAGTTTAGTTCTGCGTAGTTGTTTTTTATACTACAAATAAATTCAGTTATGTTCAAACGAAAAGAATAGAGCATTAGTACTCTTAGTGGTTATTTTGGGAGGAAGATATGGTGTCTCTCCGGTGTTCCCTATCCCTGCCTTTCTTTTGTGGGAACTAGGGGTGTACGTGGGCGGTTATTTACTCAAATACTTACCAACCCGTCTATGGCGGGTAGGCCAAATCACTAACCACGGCGGGTGGGGTTTTCAACAAACCGCCACGGTCGGTTGACTATTTCATGCGGGCGGGTTGGCGGTTTTCACACTTTAACATGAGAACTTGCATTACAACGTTTAAAATAAAATAAATAATTTTAAATACAAACTAAAACATTCGATAAGATATATTGTCAAAGATGAGACACGTTTCAAGCTTGATGTTAACTAAATACAAGTACATAAATTTTAAATACAAAATTTTAAATTTTTAAACATGTTGGTACATGTACATAATGAAAAATTAAAATTAATTTTCTTGTGAAATGCGAGCGGGTCGGTCGGTTGGGCGGTTGGCACTCGTCCAATCTGCCACCCACCCGCCTAATAGCGGTTAATCAAAAAATTAACCTTGACGATTCTGTGTCAAAAAAATAATCCACGGGTGCAGTTGGTCGATGGATGAAATGGCGGATGGGACGGGCGGTGCATCCCTAGTGGGAACTATGGTGGAAGATATAAGAGACTTAATTTCATTTCTTTATTATGTATGTTTTTCTTTTATTTCAAGACTTGGCAATAGTTGTTTTTATTTCTCTTTCACGCAATATTAGGGTTGACGAAAATGGAGGATCATCTTACTCTTAGCCAGCATATTGAGACTAATACTTTTGTGTCCTCTGTTTTGCCCTTTGATTGTGTGGATATACTCTAACTAAATTAGGTTTTAAAAAAAAAAAAAAGTTATATTAAAGTCACAACCTTTCTGATAAAAAAAATAAATCATGTTAAAATATAATTGGACTCTGTAATTCTATTCGTACAAGTAGCCGGCCCAGATCAACTGTTAATGAGCCTGCTAATTTTACTGGTAAATTAACATGATGATGACACGTGTTACAAAACTTAAGAGTGTGTCTGTTTTTCCTTGTTCCTGTTACCCTCTTAATTTCGACCGTCTCTCTGCAATTTTGAAGGATGAATTACATATACCTCTATCAGAAGACTCGGTTGCATATAAATCCATGTTACTTAAACAATTACATCTGATCTTTTTCAGCTGATTTTGAGTTGACTAACATATTTGCTACAGTAATTTATTGTGCAAACAAACAAGGCCTTACCCATTCTTTCTAAATAATACCATTTTAATTTGTCAAATGATTAATTGTTGAATGATTAATTTTTTATTGTATCCACTGTTAACATATGACATACATAATACGCATAGTAATTTTTTATTAATTATTAAATCATTAATTTTAACAAAAATGATTAATTTTCAAGAAAATATTATTAATGTATATAAATATGTTTAATTGTTATACAAATGTTATAAATTCTTAATCATATGGAATATGTTATATATTCATTATTGTCCAATATAAATACCATATGACACTTGGCAGTTGTTGGTCCAGATAACGGCAAAGTAAAAGACTAGGGGGGGGGGGGGATGAATACTCTTTTAAAACTTTTGTCAATAATACGGTTTCTCAGATATCTGTGAAGATTTCTGATACTTAATTTCAGCCGTGGAAGCTTTTACTCGGGGAGGTGCTCTTGGCCCGGTGAATATCGCTTATTCTGGTGTTTATCAGTGGTGGTAGCAAAAGACTTTTCTGTGATAAGTGCACGTGCTCAACAGGATAGGTGTAAATACTTTGCAAGGTAAATAAAGCAAGTAATAAAATACAGAAAGTAAATAACACATCTTTTTATAGTGGTATCTGAAGGTGGCATAATCCTTCAATTAATCCACTTCGGCTTTTCTCAGACCTATAATCCACTAAGACAAATAATTGAAGTAACCTTACAATATCTTCTCTTGATTCCTAATTACACTAGGTTCCCAACCAAGTGTTCCCCCTGAGTTATTCTCCGACTTTCACAGCCAAGTACTTCATGTACTCAGAAACCATTTGAGCTATTCCTTAGTTTCCCAAACTAAGTACTTCCTATGCTCAGTATCCTTGGAGTTATTCCTTAGTTTCCCAAACTAAGTACTTCCTGTACTCCATGCCGATTAAGGTGTTGGTTAAGGTAGTTTGTCAGGTGATCTTCTTTAATAACTTGTTTAGTTATGCAGATAGCTCTAAGAATCAAGGATACTTAATACACTTTGCAATGTATGGTATCTTGTTCTTTACTGACCCAAGTATATATTAAATGTTCAAGAGAATGAATCTCAGATATCAAATCTTAATTCAATTCTTTCACAAATAGCAATGCTTATTAAGGATCAGGACACATAGAACTTTTGTGCTACTTAGAATCAAGAGCTTTGGTCGCAACAAAAAGCTTGAAGGTAAGTAGTATGCTTGAGAGAGCTTGTGAGAGTATTCAATGTAAGTTCAGTGTTGTAAGGTATAAGTTCTGTGTGTATGCTCAAGCAGTCTAAGTGTTGATATTTATAGATGAATTTGAGTGCCGTTTGAATAGTATCTGTTAGGCGTAAATCAAATTCAAACTATTGATATCTGAGTATAGTACTGTAGTACGTTTGTCTTCTTCTTCAGAAGCTACCGTTTTTGTTCAGACATCACTGTCCGAACATTTAATGCTTTGTACTATACTTTGTCCTGTAGTGCCAACGGAACTATGCATTGTATCAGAGATCTTTTACTATCAGAGTTCTCTGAAGCTTTGCACGTCCTTTTCAGAAATTATCACAACTTCAGATACCCCTTGTTGAAACAACTTATAATATATTTCTTTTCAGAAACATAGTTTATGTTCAAGGTATCTGAGTGTAGATATCTGTAGGCACTTTCCTTGTTTCAGAAACCTTTTCTTTCTCGGATATCTTTTGCAACACTGTTTATTTAAAAACGCTTGTCTTCAAGATATCTGGTCATAGGTATCTGAAAACCCTTGTCTTTAGCAATCTTGTGCAGTCTTCAAATCTTCAAATCTGTTGAACTTTTCCTGCTGGATGCCTTCTTCTTGGTCTTCTTTAGAGGAATAAAAAATTACATTCAGAGACCTAACATCCTATACAAGATTTGCTAGACTATCATACTTAGTGAGTTTCCTCTTTTACAGCGTTCAAGTGAACCAAGAGTACTAGCCACCTTTCTGAGCTAAGATAAATCATTAGGTTGCTGATCAAAATCTAAACAGATATTCCTAACAAATTTCCCCATTTTGATCAGTCAACAATGACTATCTGACCTTATTACAAATCTGGATGAGGAAACAATCCACCACTTAATCATTTCTTATGATCTTTTAATTCATATAATTAAGTGCAGAAAGTAAACATCAACCAAATCACAAGGTGTGATCTTTGCTGACAAGTTATTTTTTATAGATTGATATCTGAGAGTAGGTTCATCAGATATGTTACAATGAAAGTTTAGATAACTTTTACACGATAAAACAACAATAAGGTTCAGTCATCAAGATACAAAAATTACATAGTAAATTAGGACAACAGGAGTAACCAAGCTCCAAGTGAACATCCTAACAAACTAGTCTTCAAGTTTTCAAAATCTCCAACTCTTCAAAACAGTTCCACGGATCAATCTGTAAATTTTTTATCACCAAACCTTTTGATATCATCAGAGTAGTCCTAGAGAAGAGTTATCTCTGTGTCTCTAGCAAATCCACAGAATTCCTTGTAGGTTTTGGTGGGATTCTTCTTGGAAAATTGTTTGACCCACAGATACTTTCCCCATTTCCAGGCATGCTCGATTCTGATATCTGATAGTTTGAAGTATTCATAAATGATATTCAGATATTTGATGTCACCCTTGTATGGATCTTCAGTTAAGTAGAAGGACTCATAGGGTTCCACAACAAGTTTTTCTCTTGTGCCTGTTCCAGTGATGTTGGGAATTCTGTGCACATCATCTGGCTTTCCATAAGGACATTTATCAGAGAGATCCTTCTTCATGGCTTCTATTCTCTTGATTACTTCAAAATCCAACCAGGCTTTGATGTGGTTGGTATTAATCAAGACTGGCTTATCTTTTCTCCATGCCATGAGTTGTTTATGGATTGGTTCTGGAAATTTTGAATTTACCAATAAGTGCTTGAGTTCCAGAATCCAGTAGCCATTTTTCTGATTAGTGCACCTGTGGACAGAGGAATTGTTGTCAGTCTTCACATACTCAATCTTGGCTTCTTCAGGCCTGAGTGGTAGTTGAAGTTTTCTTTGTTCAGCTCTCAGCCTGTTCCTCCTTTGTCTTGAATTTTCCCTTGGGGGATTGCTTGAAGAACCACCTTGGATTGACTTGGTATTTCCAGAGGGTATTTTAGCTGCCAAAGGCTTTGCAGCTATGGGCTCAGTTAGGCTATCAATTTTTCTTTTTCTATGAAGAGGAGCTTCATCTTCATCAGTCTCTTCATCATCATCATCAAGATTAATTCTTGTGAGAATTTTGCAGTCTTCTTCATTGCCTTGGGATTTGATTTGGCCTCCTTCTTCTTCTTCTTCTTCTTCTTCTTCTTCTTTAGAAGACTCTTCAATCCCTTTTACTTGTCTTCTCCTTGGAGCCTTGGTACTCCTTGGAGGTCTTTTTGTCATGGCCCTTGTTACCACTGTTGTTTCTTCAGTTGGTTGCTGGGAAGTAGCTACTATTTTCAAAGCAGCTTGACTTGATGAGGGCTCATTTATTCTGAGTGGTGGCTGGGAAGTTTTCTTGTTTCCTCTTCCTTTCTGAGCAGCACTAACTCTAGATTTCTTCTTTCCTTCCCCTTCTTCCCATTCCCCCTGACTTTGAGGTACAGATTTGTACAATCCTTCCCCTTTAGTCATTGTTGGCTGACTAAGTCTCATAAAGGATTCTAAGAGAGACTCAAAATGTCCTTGTAAATAGTTATAGGCAGTGACCAACTTCTGAATTTCAGCTTTGAGCTCCTGATTTTGTTTGATAAGTCCATTTTCCTTATCAGTGAGCTCTGCCAATGGGCCTAGTATGTCATCTGCTTTTCCAGCAGTGTAACTTGCCTCATGAAAAGATTTTTAAGCTAATGACACATCATCGTCCCTTACCATTCCCAGATCCTTTTGAGCAATAACCATACTGGTTGTTCTCTGAGTGAGGAGCTCAGTGAATTTCTTCATATCTGAGGGGACAGAGGCAATTACGTCTTTGTTTTGTGAAGACAACTCCTTTTTAAGATGTGCCAAAACTTGGTATCCATTCATGTATTCTTGGGAGTGGACATTTGGCAGTTTGTTGAAAACTTCAGGAGCAATTAGCTTCCTTTTTAGATGAGAAATCGCTAAGTGTTCATTTCGGTGTTCTGCCAAAGTCTTGTCTTCTTCATCATCTGAGTCATCAGCCCAGTGATCTTCATCCTTTTGCAATTCTTCATCAAGGTTTCTGAAGGCGGCAACCATCTCAGATATGGGTTTCTTGCCTTTGGAGGATGGTTTCTGTGGTGAAGATGCAGCTTTAGCATCATGCTTTGCTTCAGATTCTTGTTCATCATCTAGCTCCTTAGTAATATAGGCAACAACGTCTCGGAGCTCTTTAATCTCAGAGTAAGCTTGTGTTTCTTTGCGTGTTTGTTCTTCAAGTTTATCTAGCTTGACTCTAGATTCAGCTATCTTTTCTTCCAGTTGAAGATGTAGCTGTTGTTCTTCCTCCAACAGTTGTTTGAGTTGAGCAACTCTGGCTTGTGAATCCACTATTTTCTGAGTGTTTTCCTCAGAGTGCTCAACTACTTTTTCAGCAGTGTCTTTTTGTTGAGGAGATGGATGTGTAGACTTCTGAGGAGATGGAAGAGGAGAATTTTGTGAAGTCCTCTCAGTGTGCTTTTCAGCAACTGAGGTATTGTTTCCTTGTGCAATCCCTCCACATCACAGTGCGGGCATCATCATCATCATCCTTTTTGTCATCCTCATCCTTGTGATGGTCAGAAGGAGGTTCTTCATAATCATTTTCATCAGTCTCCTTCTCTTCTTCATCTTCAGATACCAGATTGATCACTTCTGGAATAGTGACCATTTGCCCATTTACTTCCTCTTGTTCAGAGGGTATGAACTGTAGAGTCTGGGGCAAAATAGGCTTGAATGCCATCTGTATTCTGGTCTGACCATCTGCCTTTTCAAAGGTTTCAATAATCTTGTGTGCTACTTCCTTTATGAAGTTCTTATTCATCAATGTGGCAAATGCATATTGCTCAGTTGGAAACATTGCATGCACATAATTCTCCAAGTCAAATGCTCTTGCTCTTCTGGTAGGGTGATCTATGACCCTTGTGATTTCAAACAGATCAGAGCATCTGAGTTTCTGCCATTTCTTGAAACACTTTAGATGTTTTGGCAGAGTATGAGCTTTGAAGAATGGAAGTAGGTCCTTGTTTAAATCTTCAGGGACCACCAAGGCACTAGCTTGAGCCTGAAAGAGAGAGTTTTGATTTAGTTTCAAAACTTTTAGAAGATATCTGGGTTTTAGAGTAGTCAAGTATTTGTGTTACCTGTGCAACCGCAACAGGCTCAGAAGGTTGGACTAAAGAGGTTTCAGCTGCCTGAGATATCTTGGTGTGGGAAGGAGACTTGGTGGTGTGATTCTCAGCATCCTCTCTTTCTTTTTGAACCTGAGATTAAAAAACATAACACTTAGAAATTTGTCATGAGAGAAATACTTAGACAACTTGATATCTGAGAGGTCATTTACCTCCACAGTATGAGGCTCAGATACTTGTCTCTCAGAAACTTGTACAGTTTCTGGTATTCTCTCTGGTGATGAAGGTTTGGTTGCCTCATCAATTTCCATTGGTTAAGGGGGTTGAGTGGGAAATTCCCCAGCAACTTCTACTTCTGTTTGAGCCTATGAGTAGAAAGTGTTAAGTATTTAGAAAAATGATCAGAGTATTATTATGAAGAATATGGATATCTGAGATAAAGGCCTTCTCTATAGAAGGCTCAGATACTTGTTCCTCAGAGACTTTGTAAGTCTCTGGTTGATTCTCTGACGAGTTAGGCTTTTCAGCCTCATCATTTTCCTTCTCAGTTGGAGCCTATTAGAAACAAACACTTTAGTATTATTCATAAGTATAAAGCATATATCTGAGATTTTATATCTTAAGGAACTTTCTTCTACCTGCGAGACAGGCTTCTGTTCCTTAAGTGGTGAGGCTATGGAAGCCTCCTTCTCAGATTCTGAGGCAAGCTTTCCAGCTTCCTCTTGTTCTTGTGTTTCTAATTCAGCCTATAACAAAGAAATTTTATTAAATAACAAGATCAACAGACACAAAAATATCACAAGTAAAGAGTTAAACCATTCAGCTACTTGAGCAATGTCAGGCTGATTAGTCTCTGGAACTTGTGACCCTTCTATGCCTTGGTCTTGTTGTTCCATTTCAGCTTCTTTGTTTGAAGTTTGGTGCCGGACCTTTCACGAGTGAGCAACTCGTTGCCTCCCTGGTTGATCAATCGGCGGTGTCTCAGTTTGATCCCTCTCTAGGAGTTGGGGAACCTGCTCATTTGCAGGATTTTCTTCAGCATATTGCATTGCTGGTATGTCGAAATGGAGTTCATTGACCATTTCATCAACCACTTGTGGCTGTTGTGGTTGTGGTTGTTGTGGTTGTCTGGAAGCAGAAGTTTGAGCATTTGAGAGCTCTTCCAGATTTTTAAGTGTGGTGTTGACATTAGCGTCTACCAACACTAGGTCACCACTCATCAGGGCTTCTTGAAGATGTTTATACGTGACTTTTCCTGATGGTGTGTTGGCACCAACAACCTTTGCTATAGGTGCTTGCTCAGCAACCTTTGAGCTAGTTGCTTTCTCAGCAACCTTGGACCTTTTGTTCCTCTTTCCCTTGGTCTTAGTTACTTTTTCAGCAACCTTAGGGGCTGGAATCTTCTCCTCGTTTGATTCGTCATCGAAATCTGGAACAGAGTTATCAACAATCCCTGCTGCTCTTATCAGCATTGATAAGCTCATCAGCAGTGGTCTTAGCAGCATTGATGAGTTCATCTGCATTTATGAATTCGTCAGCAGTGGCGGCAGATATCTGAGATTCAGCAGACTTCTTTTGTGAAGTTCTGCGCTTTTTGGTTGCAACGGAACCCTTAGATATCTCGTCAGTCTTTCATTTCTTGGAACCTTTCTGAGATGCAGTAACCTTTTTCATCATGTTTGTATACTCATATTTGTAGAGTAGGTTACTATTAGCAATGTCTGCCATCTCTCTGAGCTCAATGCCAAGGCATTCCAGTAAGTAGCATATTTTTAGTCCATAGCTTACTATGGCTTTTGGCTCAGCAAGGCCTTTAACGATTTTAGGCTCAAAGCCTTGTATCTTCTTCACAAATTTCATGAAGGCGTACTTCCCCCAATTAAAAGGGTTTTCCAGCCTTTTGTCTTGTTAACTCAACAAGAACATCATCATCCAGCGTTCTTGACTTATCTGGTCAGCACCACCTTGTAGACCATCAAAGCATCTGTGAAGGATACATGCCAACACATCCTAGTGAACCAAAAGATGTCTGGTCCTTATGTCAGCAAGCTTAAAGTCGATGGGTGTGTCTGGTTTGTCAAGATCACACACATCACTGTATAGTTGCTTCACACCTTCAAGGAGATCTTCATCCTTGGTGTCAATTTCAAAATCCTTTCCAAGATTTTGAAGTTCAAATAGCTCAGAAAGTTTTCGTCCATGTGATTTCTTGTCCTTGGACTTTGGTCTTGATAGACACTGTCTCAGTGCCTTTAGAGACTTTGGAAATAATTGTGGAGTTGTTGTAAAACTCCAGGACATCCGGTGAAGAAACTCCACGGGAAGAGCAGATAAAAAGCCCTTGATTTGTGCCTTTTCAAGCATATCAAGTACCAACTTCCTGTCAGTTTGGTTTTCTATTGCAGCCGTGAGGTACACCTCAATCATGGCACCACCCCAAATCATCATGTGATTTGAAGTCCAATGATTGGGATTGAACTCTCCAATCAATCGATTGTTTGTTATAACTAGCACTGGTGCTTGCTTTTCAGCAGTACCAGATGTAGTAGCTTGGGATTTCTGAGTAGAAGCACGTTTGGGAGCCATCTCTTTAAATAGTGAAGTTTTCGAAAAACGAGAAGAGATTAAGGTAAGAAATTAGTGATTCTTTGCTGAAAAACTAAGAGGGAATTTGCAGAGGTTGAAGAATGATTTTTGCTATTCTTGTGCAAGTCTGAATGTTGGATTAGGCGAAAGTAATTTCTTTTGCCAAAATCCTATATATATATAGCAACGTAATTCTAACAAACATATACATACAAATTGGTTTTGTATGTACGTATCTGTGAATTGCAGTAAGGCGTGGGTAAAAGTTTGTTCGGCATTAAATGCATAGTGGGCCACGACTGAATTTCTACAGTCCACTATTTATAGAGAATTCATCTCCGCCGTCAAGATCAATCGCACATTTCATCAAGGGTCACCATTGCTTCTTCAGCAATGATCACAATCAACAATTGTAATTGTGCCCATTTAATAAATTTTGGCTATTAGCTATCTGAATCACGTTTCTGTGTGAATGAGAACACTGTTTGTATCTGAGTCTATCTTATACTTGTTGTCTTTTCAAAGTTTTACACAAAGATAGAAATAATACAAATTTTAAGAGAGTAGTTGACTGCAGTTGTACTATTCTCTTTTATGTTCCCCCTCACTGAGTGATCTAGATATCTGAGTACCCGTCTCAGAAATCTTCAAATAGCCATTTAACCCTTTAGCCTTTAGTTTCTGGATACCCGTTCCAGATTCCTCTTCTCTGGATACCCGTTCCAGATTCCTTGTCTCTCTCCTTTGATATCTTCTTCAGATAGCTGAACTTTTTCAGTTCTTTGGTAGCTCCATTAGTCCAAGACTATGTCTTAAGGCTAAGAATCTACTTTCTTGTAGTAGCTTAGTGAAGATATCTGCAAGTTGGTCTTCAGTGCCAATCTTGAGTATCTCTATATTGCCTTTTTCAACATGGTCTCTGATGAAGTGGTGTCTAACATCAATGTGCTTTGTTCTTGCATGAAACTTAGGATTCTGAGTTATGGCAATAGCACTTGTGTTGTCATAGAAAATGGGAGTTTTCTCTTCATTGAGTCCATAGTCTCTGAGTTGTTGTTGTATCCACAAAATCTGTGAACCACAACACCCAGCAGCAATATATTCAGTCTCTGTGATAGATGTGGCAACTGAATTTTGTTTCTTGTTGAACCAAGATATCAATCTAGTACCAAGAAATTGACAAGTTCCTGAGGTGCTTTTTCTATCAAGCAAAGATCCAGCATAGTCAGCATCTGAATAGCCAACCAAACTCAATCCACTATCTTTTGGATACCACAATCCAACTTCTATAGTACCTTTTACATACCTCAATATTTTCATAGCAATGTTGTAGTGTGATTGCATTGGATTTGTCTGAAATCTAGCACACACTCCAACTGCATATTGAATATCAGGTCTACTTGCAGTGAGGTACAGTAGAGACCCAATCAATTTCCTATACTTGTGTTCTTCAACACTCTTGTCAGATTCAGTATAAGTCATTTTGGTTCAAATGCTCATAGGTATCTTAGCATTCTTTTCAGAAGGCTTTAGATTAAACTTGTTGAGCATGTCCTTTGCATACTTTGTTTGACTAATGAATATTCCATCATTGAGTTGCTTGACTTGCATCCCTAGGAAGTAATTCAATTCTCCCATCATGCTCATCTCAAATTTACATTTCATGAGTTCAGCAAAGTCTTCACAAAGTTGCTTGTCTTTAGATCCAAATATAATGTCATCAACATATACTTGAACTAAAAGTAGTTTCCCATCATGGTTCAATGTGAAAAGTGTTTTATCAACATCTCCTTTCTTGAAACCACTTTCTAGTAGGTATCTGGCCAATGTATCATACCATGCTCTTGGAGCTTATTTTAGTCCATACAGAGCTTTTTGAAGCTTATAGACCATCCTACTTTATGAGGAAACTTCAAAACCTTGTGGTTGTCCAACATAGACTTCCTCAGCAAGTTCACCATTTAGGAATGCACTCTTGACATCCATTTCATAAACTGTAAAGTCATTATGAGCTGCAAAGGCTAGAAAGAGTCTTATTGCATCCAATCTTGCAACTGGTGCATAAGATTCATCAAAATCTAGTCCTTCAGTCTGGGTGAATCCCTTGGCAACCAACCTAGCTTTGTTTCTGGTTATTTCCCCAGATTCATTCATTTTGTTTCTGAAAACCCACTTGGTTCCGATTACAGATATTCCGTCAACAAATGGAACTAGTTTCCAGACTTTGTTTCTCTCAAATTGATCTAACTCTTCTTGCATTGCAGAGATCCAATCTTGATCCTTTAATGCTTCTTCTATAGTTTTAGGTTCAATATTTGATATGAAACATCCATAGAGACAATTTGCATTTTTAGCGATTGCTCTTCTAGTTCTAACTCCTTAATCAATGGGACCAATCACATCCTTTGCATGATGATTTCTTATCCATTTCATAATGGATTTTGAACTAGTAGGATCAATATCATTTTGATTTGAATGCGAATCAATATGATCTTGATGGGATACTTGTGCAGTATCTGAGATATCTGACACATGAGAAATGCCATGGATATCTGACACTCTTTCAGTGTTAGAGATATCTAGAACTTGAATTTCAGCAATCTCATTTTTAGATACCTTTTCATGATGAAGGTTCTCAGTAACCTGTTCCATTTCTGAAATTCTCATAGGAAATTCTTCATCATGTCTTAGAGTCATCTGGTTGTTACTAAGCATAGGTTGCTTTTCATCGTCAGACTCATCCTCTATTTGAATGATAGAATTGTTTCCTTTTGAGGATCCTTTTTCAGAATCTTTAATCATCAGTTCTTTGAACCTATCTGAGAGATCATCATTCAAGAGTACTTTCTTGTTTCCTTCATAGAATACTACATGAACAGATTCCACAATCTTTTGCGTTCTTTTGTTGTAGATTCTATAGGCTTTGCTATTCAGAGAATAACCAAGAAATACTCCATCTGCTTTTGGTTGAAATGTTCTCAAGTATTCTTTTTCCATTGTTAAGAACGAAACATCTGCAACCAAACACCCTTAGATGTTTGATACTAGGGGGTCTACCAATGAAAAGCTCGTAAGTAGTTTTGTCATGGTGTTTATTTATTAAACATCTATTTTGAGTGTAGCAGTCTATGTTTACAGCTTCAACCCAATAGATTAAACTTATTTCACTGTCAGCGAGCATTGTTCTTGCCGCTTCTTTTAGGGTCCTATTCTTCCTTTCAGCAACACCATTTTGTTGTGGTGTTCTTACGGAAGATAGCTGATGTTGTATACCTTTGCATGTACAGAACTCTCTTATGTACTGGTTCACAAACTCAGTACCATGGTCTGTTCTGATTACAGATACCTTGTCATTTTTTATGACTTCGAGCTTATTCAACAAGTTGGGTATCTCAACCCTTGTATCAGATTTGTGTTTGAGAAAGACAACCCAAGTGAATCTTGAGTAATCATCAACAACAACTAGACCATACTTCTTTCCTGCATAACTAGTTACAGAGGATTCAAAAAGATCCATATGTAACATATGCAGTGGCCTTTCACTGGAGTGTCTAGTTTTAGACTTGAAAGATGTTTTAGATTATTTTCCCATTTGGCATGCTGAGCACATACCATCTTTTCTATATTCCATTTTGGTTAAACCAACCACCAACTCTTTCTTGGCTAGCTTGTTCAGAGTTTTGAAATTCAAGTGACTCATTCTTTTATGCCATAGCCAATTTTCTTCAGTGTGGCCAGATTGACTCACCATGAGACATTCTTCAGTTATGGTGGATGCCCAATCAGCAACATAGGAATTTCCTTTATGCCTTGCAATCAAGACTGTCTGCTTTGACTCATTGTCAATCACTTTGCATAGTTTTGACTTGATCTTGACAGTGTACCCTTTGTCTGCCAGTTGACTCATGCTTAAGAGATTATATTTCAATCCCTTTACATGTAGTACTTCAGAGATTGTAAGGGCTCCAAACTTCAGATTGCCAAATCCTATGGTTGGATTTTCATCTCCTCCAGCAAACCTGATAATTGGTCCATCATTGCATTTTCTGTAGTCAGTCAGATTTGCTTTGTCTCCTGTCATGTGCTTCCCACATCCACTATCAAAATGCCACATTGGGTTAGTCTTTAGAGTGTTCTGCACAAAATAGGAAATAGGAGATTAGGTTCTCATACCAACAATGGAACCATCTAGACTAAAGATTCTTCCAGTAGGAATCCATTTTTGAATAAATTTCCTAGGAACATTCTTTTGTCTAACAGGAACATAAGGAGGAATTCTAGTATCATTGTCATTAATAACTATTTTCTTCCTTGGTGTGTTTCTTGGTGCTCCATTTGGTGCTTTCAGATACCTGTCAGGTTTCTGAGTCTGCTTCTCAGCAAACTTAGCTTTCCTAGCTAGATTTCTTCTAGCCCTGGCAGTCAAATTTTCAGTGGCTTGATTCATCTTCCACTTCTGATAATTGCTGTGAGCAATTCTAGCCTTTAACCATTGTTCTTGCTCTTGTTTGTACTCACGAGCAAGTTGTTTATTGATGGCTTTATAGCCAATACCAGTCCGAGCACCTGGTGCTATCTGAGATCTTTTCTCAGCAGCTTTGCTAGTCTCTGGGTAATCTATTTTCTTTCCAGAAAACGTGACATAGGAGAATTTGTCAGCTCCTACAATTTTTCCTTTCTGAGAGACATAGCACTATGGGTGATTACACTTTTCAGTGTTATGTTTCTTTTCAGAAATATTCCCAACAGATTTCTTTTGGACTAGTTTTTCCCACAAAGGTTTGGTCGCATCTGCCTTTCCTTTGTCAATAACCTTAGATTTCTGACCGATACTGTAGGTTGTTTGGGAACCACCTTGCTGAGCACTGAATCACTCTTATTCAGAGTGGTAGAACTATCTCTCTGTGTGTTCAGCCCAAGTCCTCTCTTTTCTGAAGGATCTCTTAAATAAGATTGTACTTCAGTAAGAGTGTCACTAGCTTTGGCATAAGATTGAAAAGATAGTTCTTTCTTTTTGAGTTCTTCATTCTCTGAAAGAAGATCTTTACATTTCTTTTGAAGATTGGCCAATGCTTCTTCATGTGACTTTTCAGTCTCAGATATCTGAGCTTTGAGAAATGCAATTTCGGCATCCTTTTTCTCAGATATCTTGAGTAATTTTGAATTTTCCTTTTCAAGAGAATTCTTTTCTTCTTCAAAGATTTCTGCTCTAGCTCGGACCATTAGAAACTCTCTTTCGTAGAGATCAAGCTCTCTTCTGAGATGTTCTAGATCTTTGATTCCTTACTCATCACTTTCATATGTATAACAAGAAGTATGTGTTACCTCATCAGCCATTAGACAAGGTTCAATGTTGGAGATATCTGGAAAGATTTCTTCAGCCACTCCACACACTTCTTTCTTCTTTTGACCAAAGTCGATCAATTCATGAGAAAAACCGCACATTTCTGGAGAAGGCAGTGTGGAATCATCTGAGTCTTCATCCTCAGAATCAGACTCAATGTCTAGAGCATCCAATTGGAGTTGAATCTTTTTCCGTTCTTCAGTGAGCATAGCTCTCTGACTTCTTTTGAAGTTTCTTCTATCTTTCTTATCACCTGTCTTTAGTTTGTGAAGGCAGGGAAATCCTTCTTGAAGTGACCAGGTTTCTGACAATAGAAACATATATCATTTTCGATTTACCTTCCTCAAGATTGATGCTTTACGGCTTGTTCAAATGAGCTTTGCATATTTTTGTACTGGTGATAGTTTGAGCCTAGATGCTTTTTCAGCTTCTCTTTGGCTTTCCTTCTCTCAATTTCTCGACTGACATATTTTCTCATTTGCAGCCATGTCACTCATAAGTGCAGCCAAGTGCAGCCATGTCACTCATAAGTGTTGTAAACCGGAAATCTAGTTCTTCAAGAGTCTCTGTGGGACCTTGTTTAAAGTTTTGGAATTTGAGCTTCAAAACTTTGAACTTATTTTCCTTTGTTTTCTCAGTCTTGACAGATTTCTTCAATCATTGCCAGTGCAACTTTCATTTTTTGCACCGGTTTACGCTTTGTATGTGTTCTGGAGTAGAACGTATGATGATATTACGAGCCTGACCATCTAGTCGATTTCTCTTGGCATCTTTCGATGTCCAGAGCTCTCTGGGCTTTAGTTCGTAAATAACTTGACTGGCAGGTCTACCACTGGTTGACGCATCTGTTTGTGAAGACCCATCGCTTTGTTCTCTATCTCTACCATTAGAAACCTCCATGACCTGCTTGAGTTGTTGAATGACTATTGGGACATTCTTTATCACGTCGATCATTTCGTCATTGATGGCTTATAGGTGGAGCATCATGTTGTTCTTCCATTTCTCATAATTCTCTGGCATGAGAATTGGGGCGTCACTTAAAGACATCCTGCAGCAAACACACTAAACAAACAAATCGAGTGAAGGTAAAAGGCAGTTAGTGGGCACTTATCTGGGATCTAGGTTCAGTGCAGAAGGCTTGGGAAGCTCCTGCTCTGATACCACTTGTTGGTCCAGATAACGGCAAAGTAAAAGACTGGGGGGGGGGGGTGAATAGTCTTTCAAAACTTTTGTCGATAAATACGGTTTCTCAGATATCTGTGAAGATTTCTGATACTTAATTTCAGAGAGCGGAAGACTTTTCTGTGATAAGTGCACCTGCTCAGCAAGATAGGTGTAAATACTTTGCAAGGTAAATAAAGCAAGTAATAAAATGCAGAAAGTAAATAACACAAGACTTTTTATAGTGGTATCTGGCGGTGGTGTAATCCTTCAACTAATCCACTTCGGCCTTTCTCAGACCTAGAATCCACTAAGACAGATAATTGAAGTAACCTTACAAATATCTTCTCTTGATTCCTAATTACACTAGATTCCCAACCAAGTGTTCCCCCTGAGTTATTCCCCGACTTTCACAGCCAAGTGCTTCCTGTACTTAGAAACCTTTTGAGCTATTCCTTAGTTTCCCAAACTAAATATTTCCTATGCTCAGTATCCTTGGAGTTATTCCTTAGTTTTCCAAACTAAGTACTTCATGTACTCCATGCCGATTAAGGTGTTGGTTAAGGTAGTTTGTCAGGTGAGCTTCATTAATAACTTGTTCAGTTATGCAGATAGCTCTACGAATCAAGTATACTTAATACACTTTACAATGTATGGTATCTTGTTCTTTACTGACCCAAGTCTATGTTAAATGTTCAAGAGAATGAATCTCAGATATCAAATCTTAATTCAATTCTTTCACAAATAGCAATGCTTGTTAAGGATTAGGACACTTAGAACTTTTGTGCTACTTAGAATCAAGAGCTTTGGTCGCATCAGAAAGCTTGTAGGTAAGTAGTGTGCTTGAGAGAGCTTGTGAGAGTATTCAATGTAAGTTCAGTGTTGTAAGGTATAAGTTCTGTGTGTATTCTCAAGCAGTCTAAGTGTTGATATTTATAGATGAATTTGAGTGCCGTTTGAATAGTATCCGTTAGGCGTAAATCAAATTCAAACTATTGATATCTGAGTATAGTACTGTAGTACGTTTGTCTTCTTCTTCAGAAGCTACCGCTTTTGTTCAGACATCTCTGTCCAAGCATTTAATGCTTTGTACTATACTTTGTCCTGTAGTGCCAACGGAACTATGCATTGTATCAGAGATCTTTCACTATCAGAGTTCTCTGAAGCTTTGCACGTCCTTTTCAGAAATTATCACAACTCCAGATACCACTTGTTGAAACAACTTATAATATATTTCTTTTTAGAAACATAGTTTATGTTCAAGGTATCTGAGTGTAGATATCTGTGGGCACTTTCCTTGTTTCAGAAGCCTTTTGTTTCTCAGATATCTTTTGCAACACTGTTTATTTAAAAACGCTTGTCTTCAAGATATCTGGTCATAGGTATCTGAAAACCCTTCTCTTCAGCAATCTTGTGCAGTCTTCAAATCTTCAAATCCGTTGAACTTTTCCGCTGGATGCCTTCTTCTTGGTCTTCTTTAGAGAAATAAAAAATTACATTCAGAGACCTAACATCCTATACAAGATTTGCAAGATTATCATACTTAGTGAGTTTCCTCTTTTACAGCGTTCAAGTGAACCAAGAGTACTAACCACCTTTCTGAGCTAAGATAAGTCATTAGGTTGCTGATCAAAATCTAAACACATATTCCTAACAGCAGCTTATTTACGCGACACGTATCACATTGAAAAATACATAAATGTGTTGGACTAAAATGCAAATACAGTTGATATTTGCTAATTTCACATTGATCATATTTTATGAAAAAATTCAAAATTATCCATAAATTTCAAACCTTAAAAAAGAAAAAATAATAAATAAAAAAGTTAAAAAGAAAAAAAAATAATTTTTTTTTAAATTAAGAACAATTGCATTAATTCGATGGTAGATACATAATATGGAAGCGCCATGGAGTTAATTTCATTTTAAAAAAAATAAATAAATATGATTTTTCTTTCTTTTTTTAACCTTTATTATTATTTCTTTTTTACTTGTTTCATTTTAGTAAAATGGTGGTTTTAGAAATTATGTTTTCAAAATGGGGTCCATTCATAATTATTCGAAACAATGTGGTTCAATTGAAATTGATGGAAAAATAAAATTTTATTAATTTTTTAAAAAAATAACAGTCAGATTTCAATTACATGTAATAACCTAATAGTTGAACTTCAATTACATGTAAGTCCACACGTGACACCTATAAGTTAAGCCTGTTTGGTTAATTCTAAAAGCTGATAATTGAAGATGGGTAAAAAAGGCTTTTCCAGATTTTAATCTGCCAAAAGTCAAATTCGTGGACTTAGATGTAATTAAGTTGAATCTAATTGGACTTTATTATTATTCTTGAACTAACAGGGATCCATCTGTAATAAGCAAATCTAGTAGGGGTTGTAATTCGCCCCAATTTCCGATTATTTCCATGACTCCATGACTTCATCATCAAGAATTCAAGATTTTCTATCTTGCACTGATGCACGTATTAATCCTTTATTTGCATCTTCTCTTCCTTCTTGACATTTCTAAATCACTTATTTCATACATTAACTTAATCAAATATGCACCCAAAATGAAAATCCAAAATCAACAAAATGACAGATACCTAAAATTTCAAATTTCGTACCCAAAGATTGACCATAAATTTTTCATCCAAATATCAACACTGTGAAGTTTTGTTTCATTAAAAAGACGAACAAATCCACACAATACGTATGAACCCTAATGGTTAGTGCTTTAAAATTAATGTTCAGAGCTTAAAGCCTTCAACCCTTCAATTTTTAATTTTAATGATGACTGAATTTATCATCAGTTAAAGATGGAGATAAAACCGATAATGGAAGCAAGAAGAGAGTACTGGAAATATTGAGATAATACTTCACCAAACAGATCTTTATCATCTCTTAATAGATTTAGTTTGTTGGACACGTGTAGCCATTCTTTGAATTAAACTATATTATAAATAATACTGGCCAATTAACAGTCGATCTCAAGCCCAAGTAGCCACTTAGTCTTAGCAGATCACTAATATTAAATGCAACACCAAATATTTGCGTACTTGCCTAAAATGCCCTTACCTAAAAAAAAACTTATAAAATTAACGTATAATCAAAATAAGTCGTTTACACAAAAACAATAACATTAACATGCACGGTTGAATACAAATTACAATAATAAAAAACATCGAAAATTTTTCACAAATTTTTTTTTTTTTTGAAAAGTGAAAAAAGTTGGGAAATATATACAGAAATTGAAAAACAAAATTAAAAAAAAAAAAATTGCAGCCATGATATGGCCGGTTTTGATATTTGCGTACTTGCCTAAAATGCCCTTAACTAAAAAAAAACTTATAAAATTAACGTAAAATCGAAATAACTCGTTTACACAAACACAATAACATTAACATGCACGATCAAATACAAATTACAATAATAAAAAACATCGAAAATTTTTCAAAATTTTTTTTTTTTTTGTGAAAAGTGAAAAAAGTTGGGAAATATATACAGAAACTGAAAAACAAAATTAAAAAAAAAAAATTGCAGCCATGAAATGGCCGGTTCTCAGAACCGGCCATTTCAAAATGGTCGGTTCTCAAAACCGGCCATTTTAAAAATGGCCGGTTCTCAAAACCGACAGGCAAAATTTTTTAATTTTTTTTAAATTTTAAATTTATTTATTTTGAATTCGCAACTTTAACTTTAATTCGAACTTGAATCGAAATGCTTCTGAATAAAAGGTTACAACTTGAATACGGACGAACTTGAATAGAGAACTATTCTTTTAACATTTATTTATTTATTTATTTTAAACAAAGAACTATTTTAGTAAAAGTAAAATCATATTTATTTTAACTACGACAACATGAATTTTCACATATTTCACTATAAATACGGAACAAAACATAAAATTGAAAGCATAAACTAGAACAAAAACCATTGACGTAGCCGAACGAAATAATGTTGCATCCAATGACTTATTCTTTCCTCTCTAGCAGAAACCAGGACATCCATAATGGTGGAAGTGGACATTCATCTATCACGCGCAGCCTAATATAGTGATTGTTATCAACGAATTCCATTGTCCACTCTTCATCTGTCGATGGAGGGTCCGGAGATGGTGAGTCCATTTGTGAACGACACTCCAATGGAAAGTATGTAAGACTCCCTACCGCAGCATAGCAGCTCAAGACCCGTTGGTACGTTGTAGCTGTAAGAAACCCCATATCCGAGAGTGTATACCACCATGGGTTGTTACATGGGCCTACAAACCAGTTCAAACGATTAGTTATTTCCGTGACCCATCGTGGCCCCATTTATGCGACGTCAAGCTACCTGTGGTTGTTCAACTACTCCATAAGTTCCTGCCTAACGTCGCGCCACCGGTCTTTTGAACGGTATTGGAGTTGTGCTACGACCCTAAAACCGCAGTTTCCATCGGAGATGACATTAGTCCAACCTCTAATGAAGTGTACAGTTTGTTTAGGCATTTGACTCTGATATCTAAATGATCTACCAGTATTTGCTTGCGAACCTGAACCTGCATTGCTTGGGGTGGAATTCCGTCGAGATTGATTCGCGTGTTGCTGTTCCCAAGCAGACGGGATCCTACTCCCTGTTGCTCTAGGTCGCTTACATCTCCGTTGGTTTATGATTGGCTCCTCCAAGAACGATTGTGACGCACTCGAATCGCCGAAATACTATCTCATTTCCTCCTCCGTGGAAGTCTCGCTGCGGTCCCTCGCCCAGTCATTAAACTGGTCCCGTACACTCTGCTACCTAGTCTCAGGTGGTTCCCCATGTGAAGATATCTCCAAAACACGTTTAGATCGTGAACCGGGTGGACGGTCCTCGTGTTTCTCAACTTAACGGCCAATTGACATGCGCACATTAGTCCAAAACCTGTGCGCAATGTGTGATCGCAATCACTAGGATTAACATCGTCCATTTCTTTGACCATTTTGTCAATGGCGAGATGTGAAACCACACCTCCCAGCCTATGGAAGATGTGACTTGTTGTGGAATGAGGCTTAATCATAAGAGATCTCTCAAACTCTGTGCGGATTGCATCAAACTGCATTTGAAGTAGGCCATGCAGCTTCGGGAATGCCCGGTGAAACTTCTGATTTGAAGGACCCAACCACAACTTGTACTTGGTGTGAGCATATTCGACTCTGCAACCAATTTACAGTGTTGAATGTCAGTTTCGTCATAACTGTAATTATAGGCTAGTAGTGCATTACGAAATAAACTAAGGTACGAGTGGTTTTATGACGATAAATAGAATTACCTGTTGGTCATGTTTGTCCCGTATTGCAGGATGTTCTTGGTCCAAGCGTGGACAAATCGCTCACAATATGGGTCCAACCATGTCCTCCGTACGTACTCCATGACAGCCGGTAGTCTTCGCCAGGCCTCTGCTATTTCTGCAACAGCCTGCTCATGGAGTTCCGCAGTCTTTGCATGTACGATGCAATCCCATCTGGATTTTACTGCCCCTTGATACTTTGTGGAACCACATAGCATGTTTACTTTAGCCTGCACAACCTTTGACATGTGCCTCCGCTGCTTCTGGAAATACGATATTAATCACATTCATTGCCGCTAACTCTCTGTCGGTAACAAAAACCCCCGGTGATACACCACATCAGCAAACAACTCCCGCAATTGTGTAAGCCCCCACACATAACTTGACGTTCTTGTTGACACGGATATATGTCCAATCTGTTAAGGGCGCCATAGAGCGTGTCCTAGAGCGCATCAAGGCTAAAATAGGCAATTCAGTACTTATCCGACCTTGGCTAGTTCGCCTTAAGGAAAGCCTTCCAGGTCAATCAGTACGCTCAAGTCAACACACCTTTTCAGCTGGTCCGACCTAGCTAGGTGCACGACTTCCGAACCTGACAAGAGGTCACATGGTCTCACCAAGGACCACACACTGTCAGTCCTAGGATGCCAAACGGACCGGACGAGATAAACTCGGATGTCACCTTAACAATAAAACCAAACGTATACACTGGAACCTCCAAGATACTTCCGAGCAGCTAGTATCTCGGACCGTCACTGAGCTACCTAGGAACAGACTAACTCAACAGAGCTCGGATCATTCTAAAGGGTCTCACACTGACCCATCAGCTGAAATAGTACTCAAAGGGGAAAAGGACTAATCTACCCTCCCAGGCCCATCTAATAGTGTTAGACCCTCACATACTATTGGGCCATGGGCCAATGTAGCATTGTTGTCCAAATCCTGAACATACACTTGGCATCATCTTATGAAACACTCCATAAGTACATGATAACTATAAATCTAGCACAAGGTCCCATACATTAAAGTAAGTGAACTCTTGTCATAACTTCCCTCATAACTACTACATTGAGAGCCTTCCTCTCTCTCTTGAGTAAAGTCTCTTCCCGGTTTGACATCTAGCAAACCGGGTTTACCTATCTAACCCCCCCCCCCCAAACTTAGTCTTTTAAGGTGTCCCGGCTCGGACCGAGTCACCAGGATGGACTTCAAGTTGGAGGCGGACCTTAGAATAGGGATTTGTAGTAGTTTAGTTAGTGTTTGAGGCTCAACCCCTCAACATTTGGCGCCGTCTGCGGGAATCAAACAAAAGGGTCCGTGTTTAAGCTGAGCTGATGGTGAGAACAAGACGGACAGCACGGACCAGTGCTGCTGGCATCAGAACTCCACCTCCATGCCCACGCGGACGTCCACCCAACAGAGGACGGAGGGCCATTGTAGCAGAAAGAAACGCTGAGGGAAGGAGATACCTGAGCAACGGTCACACAGCAAGCCCATCCTCTGATGAGGGAAGAGACGTTCCGTCTAGGGGAATCCGTAATGTTCCTGAGAATGTTGGGCCTGAAAATCACGGAGAAGGGGCCACTCAAGTTCTTCCGGCAGGGACACAAGGTCCTCCACCAGGTCAGCACTTTACCATGCCAGATGGTCGTATAGTCCGCACTAGTGACTTCAGATTAAGTGAGAATCAATTTGGTCGACTGCTCATGATAATCCAGGGTTGTCTGGGGTCTAACATTGTCCAACCCCAGCAAGCCACTCCGCCAGTGGCTAATCCAAGGCAAGTAGAGCCCGCTCTATCAAAGAACGAGCAACGTCCGATCCAGCAGAGGTTGGGGAATCAGCTACCATAGGAGGATTTGTGGAATCTCCTAGACAGGAGAGCCTCTACTTCCCAGGCTCGATGAGAAGGCAGCCCAAATGGGCAGAGAGCTTATCAAGAAGACGAAAATAGGCAACCTAGAGCTCCACAACAGATACCTCCACGGGCTAGGGATCACGTGGCGGAAAGCATTCCACTGGTCCACTTGGATGAACTTCCCGTGGATGTAGCAATTCATCCTAGAACGGGAAAGTTGATGACTGCGGAAGAAATCTATGCTCAACAAAAAGCCTTGGAAGCCCAGATTCTCAATCTCGGACGCTTGGTAAAGGATCATGAGCAGCTACTAGTGCGCCAAACCCTTTGTGTAACGATATCATGAAAGAAAAGGAAAGAAACAAGAACTTGGATCAAGTGATGTCGGACTCAGTATACTATTACGGAGATACTTGTCCTGTGGGCCACTTGACAAGGTACAATAGTAAGATGGATTCCAAGGGGATGAGTGATAATACAAAAGCTCTCACTTTCTCATCTACTCTCTTCAGAACAGCCATGGATTGGTACACTACTTTGCCAAACAAGTCAGTAAGATCCTATGCGGACCTCTCTTCCATGTTCCTGAGAAGATTTGGAAAATCGAAAAGAAGGAAACGAACTGTGGAGCACCTGGCAGAAGTTATACAAAGAAAACAGGACGATCTTAGGAGTGTTCCAGTGAGCGCTGGTTCCAAGAGAGGAAAAGAGCAAATGAAGCAAGAGCAACGTCATGGAAAGATCGATCCGAAGAAGGATTACAGAGATAAAGGTTTCAACAGGGAAATGAGTCCGCCAAGAAGATTCGCGGATTACACCCATCTCAATAGACCAAGATCCGACATCTTAGCAACCATTATTGATAAAAAAAAAGGTTGGATATTCAATGGCCAAAGCCATCTCACAATAATCGGAAGAACAAGATTTCGAAAGGGTATTGCAAGTTTACAAGAGTCGTGGCCATGAGACGGACGATTGCATTCAACTGAAAACTGTGGTTGAGAACTTAATAAGAGAGGGAAAGTTGAAGGAGCACGTCTATACGGACGAGCCTTCTAGGCATGATAGGATGAAACGGAGAAGGGAAGACAGAACCACAAAACCGCAACCATATCCGCTATCCTTGCCACCTCCGCCAACCAATCATCCACCTCGGACAGATCATCACAAGTACAGGTATGATGATGATATCGAAATGGAGAATCTTACATACAGTGGAGTGAGCAACACCATAGCAGGAGGACCGACTGGAGGCGATAGTAGGAACGCAAGAGAACGGACAGCTCAGAATCTGCGGAATAACGATAGATCCTATGCTGCTCCGGAAATCCGTGGAACCAACACTATATCCTTTGATGACAGTGAGATTCCCCCTCCTACGGCAGGAGGTGAGGACATAGATGATCCAGATGTTCCACTGGTGGTCTCTTTAATCATAACAACTAATCAGGTGAACAAGATCCTGGTAGATACGGGGAGTTCCTCGAACATCATTTCCAAAAGAACAATAGATCAGATGAACCTGGGAAGAATTCGATAAGAGAGTCTCAATACCTCCATACTAGGGTTTGGAGGAGGAACTGTCCGCCCTCTAGGAAGCATCATGTTACATGTATCGTTGGGGACACATCCCTCGAGAGTGACACAGCTGGTCCGTTTTGTAGTGGTGGATCGAACTTTTGACTACAATTCCATCTTTGGTCGTCCGGGGCTCAATCAATTCCGATCTATACCTTCCACCCTCCATAATAGAATGAAGTTTTCGACTCCCTGCGGGATTGGAGAAGAAGTAGGAAACATCTGAAAAGCTTGGGAGTGTTACATCATGTCTACCAGGAGAGCATCCGCTCCCGTGTTGACAGTCTCTCTGACTTCTGATTCGCAGATTATTCTCCCACCAAAAAAGGGGAATCCCAACATTGGAATAGAGAGCCAGAAGGACAAGTTTCCCAAAACTGCACGGATCGAACCTCATGAGACTCTCAAGGATGTTGAACTTGTTGTTGGAAGCCCGGACAAGAAGACTAGAATCGGAACGGAGATGAATGCGGAAGTGGAGATGAAGCTCATTGCTTGTCTCCGAGACAACATCGATGTCTTTGCTTGGAGTACTGACGACCTCAAGGGGAAAGATCCGAGGGTCACTGTTCACCGTCTGAACATGGACCCCTCGATTAAATATATCCGCCAAAAGAGAAAAGATTTTGGTCCAATCAAGGATGCCATCATATCCGCAGAAGTTGACCGGCTCATGAAGGCCAGACACATCGAAGAGGTCCGTTATTCCGATTGGGTTTGCAACGTTGTCCTAGTTGAGAAATCACCTGGCAAATGGCGGATGTGCAATGATTTCACCAGGCTAAATAAGTTTTGCCCAAAGGATCCATACCCTTTGCCACGGATTGACCAATTGATTGATTCCACGGTCGGATGCGCATTACTGAGTTTCATGGATGCGTATCAAGGCTTTTACCAGATTCGGATGGCTAAGGAGGATATTAAGAAAACAGCTTTCTTTGCTGCGGGAGGGGTGTATTGCTTTATAGTGATGCCCTTCGGATTGAAAAACGCGGGAGCTACTTACCAACGGCTGGTAAATCAAATGTTCAAGGAAGAAATCGGCAAGACCGTGGAGGTGTACGCGGATGACATGCTCATTAAAAGCAAAACTGAGGAACAGCATATAGAGCACTTAAACAAATGCTTTGCTATCCTTAGGAAATACAGAATGAAACTCAATCTGAAAAAGTGCACCTTCGGCGTAAAAGGCGGGAAGTTCCTAGGCTACATGGTCATAGAAAGGGGAATAAGTGCAAATCCTGAGAAGATAAAAAGCCATCCTAGACCTGCCTCATCCGAAGAACCTCAATGAGGTACAACAGCTTATCGGACGCCTCATGTCCTTAAGTCGTTTTATTTTACGATCCGCAGAGAAGAATCTTCCTTTCTTCAAAATCCTTCGGAAAGGAGAGAACTTTGAGTGGACTACGGAATGTTCCGAGGCTTTTGAAAACTTGAAAAAGTACCTCCATTCCCCTCCACTGCTCTCCAAACCCGTAGAAGGAGAACCACTCTACCTCTACCTAGTAATTACGGAAGAGGCAATGAGTTCCGTATTAGTACGGATCCAAGCTAATGATCACATGCCAATCTACTATCTTAGTAAAGCCCTTGCTGGGGCGGAGACAAGATACGTAAAGATTGAGAAATTTGGATATGCTTTGGTTTACACCGCAAGGCGGTTAAAGCCCTATTTCAAATCTCATAAGATAGTAGTCCTAACTACGGAACCTTTGAAACAGGTACTGGGAAAGCCCGACCAATCCAGACGACTCTCTAAGTGCGCAATTGAGCTAAGCGAATACGAATTTAGCTATCAGGCTCCGACAGCCAGGAAAGCTCAAGTTATTGCTGACTTCCTAGCGGAGTACCCTGAAGCGGAGTCAGAGAAAGTCTCGGATAAACAGGCATTTGAGTGCCTGATTACCATGCAGATCAAACGAAAGTCAGTTCCACCAAAGATCAACCCAGATAACCTTGAAGATGCTCAGTTCATCAATCAATCTCAGACTACGTCATGGGAAGAAACTCGGGTCAACCAAATGTTCCTCCTTGATGATATCACAAGAGAATCAAATACTGATAACTCTGACCGGGATACTAAAAAGGAGGAGGAACAAAGGTTAAACTTTCAGGAGCTTATAGAAGACTCCCAAACCAAGGAACAGCCCACCGATATTTGGACATTGGAAGTGGATGGTTCATCCACCGGAAGAGTGGGAGGCATTGGAATCTATCTTAAAAGTCCTGATGGCGCGGAACTCGACTATGCGATATCCTTGGACTTCAAGGTTACAAACAATGAAGCTGAATAAGAAGCACTGTTGGTCGGACTACGTATAGCCAAGTCCCTACAAGTCTGGAAACTCAAAGCTTACAAGGATTCACAGTTGGTTGAAGCCTAGTTTTCTGGTGCTTTTGCTACAAAAGGCCCTTCAATGATCAAGTATCTCGAACTACTGAAGCAAGAAGTGAGTCTCTTCGATGAGTTTACCGTGGAAAAATTTGATAGGGAATGGAATGAAAGAGCGGACACTCTGGCAAAGTATGCGTCCGCAACAGCTGCTTTGGATACAAGGAGAGTCATTCTACTCACAATTACGAACTCATCCGTCATGAGTCCTACTCCAACCATTATGATCACTGGAACATGAAGAAATTGGATGACTGATATCTTTAGTTACCTCAAGGGTGGATCATTACCTACTGATCCGAAGGAATCAAGGAGTGTACAGTGCCGAGCAAACAGGTATTTCATACTTGGGGAAGATTTGTATAAGAAATCCTTCGCTGGGACACATATGAGATGTTTGGATCCACAAGAAGCGAGGACGGTGCTTGAGAAAATTCACAGTGGAAGCTGCGGAAGTCATTCTGGTGGGCGGACTCTTGCTCAAAAGATCATCCGACAACGTTACTACTGGCCTACCATTGATAAGGGTTCCGCGAGCTTCGCCCGAAATTGCCCTGATTGTCAGGATTATGCAAATGTCCCCCATCGTCCGACAAACCTATGATTCCGTCAGTCATAGCATGTCAGTTTGATCAATGGGGCATTGATATTGTCGAACCTTTCCCAAGAAGCACTCAACAGAAGAAATTCTTAATTGTAGCTGTGGAATATTTCACCAAATGGGTAGAAGCGGAAGCAGTGGCCAATATCACGTAAAGCCGTGTGCAGACCTTCATTTGGAAAAACATCATTTGTCAATTTGGCTTACCGAGAGTTCTTGTCTCGGATAATGGTGCTCAATTTTCAGGCAACAGACTCAAGGAATGGTTGGCCTCTTTGAAGATTGAGCAACGCTTTACATCTGTCGGATATCCACAGGCTAATGGACAAGCTGAATCCACGAACAAAACAATTGTTAAGATCCTGGAGAAGCGACTGAGGACCTCTCAGGATAGCTGGGCGGATGACCTGGACGGTGTACTCTGGCTCACCGCACCAAAGCACGGACTGCAACTAGGGAGACCCCATTTGCTCTGGTTAATTGCACGGACGCAGTCATACCAGCGGAAATTACAATCGAAAAAATGAGGGTCCAAGAATTCCATGATTCCGCCAATCAGGAAGCTCGGACCTATGACCTAGATATGCTAGAACATAAAAGGACCGAGGTATTGGCTAATATCCACATATATCAAGCAACTGCAGCCCGGGCCTACAACAAAAATATTCAAGCTAAAGATTTACAGGTCGGAGACTTGGTGCTCCGCAGAGCTGATATCTTGAGCAATGTTGGGAAGCTCAAGCCTAAGTGGGAAGGACCCTACAAGATCGTTGGTGCAAGAGTGAACGGAAGTTATGAACTGGAGGACGAGCACGGACACCCACTCAGGCGTACTTGGAATGCCAAGAACCTTCAAAAGTTCTATGCTTAGGGCTTGTTACACGGAACTCCATAAGTTGTTTTGAGATTCTAGTCTTAAACAGTTTGTTACACGGAACTCCGTCAGTTCTATTTTTGTTAACTCTTTTGTCATTGGCCATGCAGCTCACAAGTTGTAATTGAATTTACGGCAAATCAATACAACTTTCATCTTTCAATTCAAAACGAAATTTGATTATTTACATGGCAGAAAGATTCTAACAACAATCTTGTTTCTACAAATGAACAAAGAAACACACAATCTCCTTTGTACGTACTACGATCCGACATAAATATACGGATCACTACAATATCTACACTACAATGGAAGAGAATGTCCCATTCTCCGAGATATACCATAAATTCACCAAAAAGATCTCTCAAGCAAAAGGGTCCATCAGCACACCAACATCATCAATCTTTCTATAGACAACGAGCAATGGGATGTGCCTGTAACACGAACCAATCAAGAATCAACCTCCGGACACTAAGATTCTTCAACATATCCATTCGTTTGAATCCAAAACACGGATCTGATACATTGATCGTATCATGATCCACCCGCCAGCAGCTCTTCGGATAGGACAAGCTCCTACTGGGTGGATCACGCATACGACCGATGGGGTCGTCCGTCAGCTTACTCAGATCGGAAAATATGCCAAGATCTACGTTTCCTAAAAACAGATCTCGAGTAATCTATCACTCTAGACCCACGCCACTCTCAAACTCAAAACAATACATGCCAATTTGAGATTGTCGGGAGTCTTGAGGGGGAGACTAGTCAAGAAATCAACTTCCTATTGGGACCACTAGGCTCAAACAGCAAGATCAGTCCGAGCTTGAGAAAGAATGATGAAATTTTCAACAAGATGAAAATTAGAATCAGATTTATGCTATTAATGCAGTGGGGGACTCGGGTATTAATAGATAGGACAAACCAATTAGCGTCCGCCACGTAAGAAGACAGACGTCGACGATGGGCTTGGGCCATCCGTAAGGGCCGAACAGTATTGAATCATTTGGGCTTACCCCAGTTGATCATATTGAGCCCATGTTTTTAACTTCCCTATAGAAGTATCCGAGTATTCATTCATCGGCAAGTCCGACAAACTTCATTTGCAGAAACACCCGAAGGTTAAGTCTATCGAGTAGTCCGAGGATCAGACAACTTGCTTTACATCAAATATTGCTCAAAGTGATCCGAGCTTGCAAGAGTTGTGTATTTATCCAGCCTACTAAGACTACGCATAACATGACGGATCAAGAAAGCATAAGAACAGAAGCATTGATATATCAAAAGAAGCATATTGTACTTGCATTACTTATACAAAACGGGAAATCAGTGTACTTGGCAACAGAGTCGTGCCATTAAAAATTAATATTCAAAAGTTACAGCATTACTACGGGGCATACCCCGTACTTCTCATTGAGCAGGCGGCTAGCTTGGGCCGGATCCTTCAGTCCCAGGCGGATTGGTGGAGAACGGATTCGCATTTGAGGCACCCGCGCGTGACTCAGCAACAACATCAAAGGAAGCCTTTATGCTTTCGAACAAGTTAATGTCCGCGTCATGGCCAACAATCCGAGAAGGCATGAAGTACCAATTCTTCAGATAATTCATGTTATCATGGAAAGACTTGAAGCATACCTTCCCTATAGCTCCCGGGACACATTTGGGAAGAAAAGGTCCGCCGTTGGTGATTTCAATTTCACCTTCCTCGGTGACCACCTCCGCGAACTCACACGCCGCTAACCGCTCATTCGGGACGATTTCCACCGGGATTTCAACTCCACCAGCATCCGCGGAACGATCCAATCCTTCTGCCTTCCAGTCAAAGTTTGGAGGAACCAACCCCTTTGCTTGTAATTGGCCAATGGCGGATGAGAAACCTTCCAGGGGGAGAGCGTCGGCCTTGTCCGCCATGAAGAACTTGAAGGAGTCTAACTTCACGAAGTCTTTAACAACTTCGAGCCGGGCGAACTGGAGATCTTCGAGGAGCGCATCCTTGCACTCCAGGAACGCCTTCATCGATGTGTCAATGAAGTTCTCCTGCCACTCCACGTCCGACTTTTCCTCCTCCCAGCTAGCCTTCAGCTTGGCGACGAGCATATCCTTCTTCTTCAATTGGGCCTCCGCCCGCTTAACCTTCTCCGCCTCCTCCGCTGATGCAGCCAAAGCCTTATGCAGGTCCTCCTCAATAATGGCCCGCTCACTGGCCTTCCACTGCATGGCCTTGATCATGCATCCGAGCTACAAGAAGTCTGTAAAGTCAGAAGTTATATTTTTAGCCAAAAGCTGAAATCAAACGAGGAAAACAGGCGGAAGGTACTTACCCTTTCATGAAGTTCATAGATTTCTCCGACCCTCTCAACCTCAGGGAGTTCGCGACTCCATTCATACTCCGCATCAAGGGCCGCCTGGTCGGATAATGGCATAACCGCGGAGAAAAGCTGCCTTTTCGATGCAGGAGAAGCATCCGAGGTCGCGCCCCTTTTCTTGCCAGAGACGATGGCATCCCGCATCAACACATCCCACGGAGGCGCGGACGCAGCGGAACCACCGGGCCCAGATGTCCTCGGAGCACCTGTGGTTGGTGGCTTCGACGCAGTAGTACTGTGGGTCGCAGGACCTTTGCCCTTGTCGGGCACCTCCAAGATCTGCGGATCCTCACCCGCCTTCTTCCGCCTCTCCTCCTCAGACGTAAATAGGGCCGCATTTTTGGGGTCCGCCATAGGCATACCCGCGGAAGTATTGATGATCTTGGCCTTTTGGCTAGTAGCAAGTTCAAGAGCTTGTTGCTCCCTCTGTTACTTCTTCTTCTCTCGGAGGGTCGACATTATATATTCGATCCAGTAAGCTGCGAAAGGAACAAACGATATCAGCAACGGATCTATAAAACTACGAACAACAGTCTCATATGCAATTATATATGACGCTCAACAGATAGAAAGAAAACATGAACCCTAAAAAAAAAAATCCTTACATATGTCGGTCTTCCCTCCGACCTCAAGAACGTCAGTCAGTCCGCACAAATTGGGCAGCGGCTAACAAATCAATCCGTGGAACGGATAGGTTGGCGGGTTATTTTTCTTGTGGATCTCCGCCACCCACGGAGCCGAGTTTTTAGGAAGAGGGCGCCAATCCGGAATGCTCTCCCTCAAAAATTTTTGGGCAACCCCCACCGTTCTCGCCTTCTCGCGGAACCAAATCACTTTACGGTGGATTCCACTACTCCTGTGATTCAGATGGTGGAAAAAAGTGTTAGTGATGCGGATAGCTTTGACTTGGTTGTTGGCATTGGTAACTCGTCTGAGGTGACTGGTATTGTTGACACAGGGGCTGCCTGTAATCTGATGACTTTTGCTACTTACGAGGAGCTGAACTTGAAAGGATTGGAGCCCCATAAATGCTTCGTTTTGCTAGCCAATGGAACAAGGAGTAGGTGCATGGGTATAGTTGAAGATGTTTCGGTTAAACTGGATGGTGTTGTGTTTATGACATATTTCGTGGTTGTGGAGTCGTCTTGGGTCAAGGGAAAAGACATGGAGAAGGATATATTGCTTTTCGGGCGCCCCTTCATCAAGTCTACCCGCATGATCGTTAATCTTCATGCTTGTACCTGCACTATTGAGGTACATGGCAAGCAACGTGAGATGCGAGCCACTACTATACCATATACTGTTGCACAGGTTGATACGAAGACATACATAGGAGCACACACCGGGCCACTCTACACCCACACTTACCTGTAGGGAAGGAAAGGTGCCGCGAAGGCAGGGAAGCCCAAGAATTTCCAGAGTACCTGTTAGCCAACATGGAAGAGTCTTGTACATGGCTTTAAAGGTACACTCGCAGGCAAGTAACTTTTGATCACATTTCTATTTCTTTTCACTCTTATCTTGAGGACATTCTTGAGTTTCGGTATGGGGAGGGGAATGTACTATTTAGTTTCTTTCCTATGCTTCTTAGTATAGTATCTAAGTCTCTAGAGTCTTTCGGTTTTATTCTTTATGCATGTGTCAACTTCTCCCTTGTGTTCTAGAGTCCTTCGTGAGTCGTGAGTTGTTCTTCCAAGTCGAACATCTATTGTGGATGATAAATTTGCTTGCTGCTTATGTTTTGTATGATATTTAGCTGGAAGTAGTGTAGTGGATTTAAAATCCTATAAGTTCGTTTCTCTTGTAAATAATAAGTCTGTGTAGCTCTTTAGTCCAAAAGCCTGTGAGCAAACCTTAGCCAATGAAAAAATATTGTACCGGCACCTGTGTGATTCATTTGGGAAGTGCAAACTCCCTTGTTTGCGCCTCATCATGCTCATGTGTACTCTGTGTAAGTTAAGTATGACGAACAACATGCTCTACATGATCTATTTTATCGAAGCCAAACCCGTTCCAAAGAGCAGGTTTGGGGAGGAGGATTTTACTGTGCTGTTATCTTTATATACTTGTAATTCACACTGCTCTCCCTAATTGTATGATTCATCTCGGAGTGTATCTGTGGTGCTTGTCATCACCGTTAGTCGTCTTGGGCGTGTTTCAAATACTACCTGTATAACGGCGTGGTCCTAAAAATCCATATGACCGTGAGGGTTGATGGCGCGTATACCAAACTGACACGTACAAAAGTGCGGACTTTCGGTAAAACAGACACTGCCAAAACAGTGAGACTAAAAGAGTCCAGTGTGGCCAATTGAAAGCATATATTATATAAGTATGCAAGAAATGTGGTAATATGGGAGAATGATTGTATGATACTGGTCCAAGTTGTTATGTGCGAGAAAAAGTCCCTTCTGACTTAGCTGATTGAGTACAAATCCATGAGTTATTTGAGGCAAATTTGTGATGAAAGTCACCTTCCTTATCTCCTTATATTTCTTGAGTGATTACCCCTACTCGACACTTCCAGGAGTGTAAGAGATAGTTGCATAGGATCCAATTGTGAGGGATTAGCGAGCTAGACTTAAGTGTTATTTACTTGAGAAACGATCTTATCTGACTTTCTGTGTACTATTCTGCCAAGGTTAGTTGAGTACAAAACTTTTGCATCTTGTGAATTTAATGTTTACAATGGTAGATTCGGTCACTTGGGAGTTTAACTCTGTTATGTGCAATTTGTTCGTTTTTGTTTCGAGTCTAGTTCTTGTCTAGGTTGTTTGTTTGCTCGAGGACGAGCAAAGGTTCGGTTTGGGAGTTTGATGAGACGATAATTTAGAGTCTCATCTTACCTTTTTTACCGTCTTTTGGTTAGTCTTTGTTGGCATTTTGTAGTGTTTTTGTGTGTTTTTATGCTTTGGTACTTTGTTTGTGTTTTGTAGGATTTTTGTATTCCGAAGGTGAAAACCGGAGTGAAAACTAAGGTTCTAGAGCTTTGAATTTGGAGTGACTCGGCGAAAATGGAAGTGGATTCGGAGTTCGGACGAAGAATTGAGAGCCATTTTAGCGAAACTTGCAAAAGTGAAATTTTCTGGTGCAGTCTAGCCATTTTGGACATAACTCTCTCATATGATATCCGATTGACCTGATTTTGGTGCCCACGCAAGGATAATTCAAAGAGCTACAACTTTCACTTTGGAAGCATAGGAAAATGCTGCTTGTAGACAAAGATAAGAAGGTTTTCAGCTCGCTGCGGGGAGATTTCCAGAAGCAAAAAGAAGGCTTAAACACAGCCTTTCGCCGCGGCGAGAGTATATATGGAAAATCTTCATTTTCTGTTCGATTTTATGCCCTTTTGACATAACTTCCTTCTACGTTTGACACATAAAAAGCTCCAAAAACCTAATTTTTGAACATTGATTGATCTTGGAGCTTGGTTCTTCTCTTGTAACGAATCATTGACATCGAATTCTTAGTAAGTTTGACAATTCTCTATTGCTTCCATACAATTCTTGTGCTTGATTGATTTATCGAATTGTATGCCCTTGCTTGCGATTATCATTATGTTTATGCTTTGCGTATACAAGATTATGAATTCCTTCGTCTTTGCTTCAATCATGAGTAGCTAAACCATTCCAGAACTCGGTAGTTGTGTGATGGTTATACAAATTCGAATCTAGGGTTTATCTTCGTTCATAAAGGTTTGTCTAGTTTGATATTGTCGTAAAACCATCAATCCAATATGCTAGTTTAAAACCTTCTAAATCGTTTTGTTTAAGAATCGTCGGTCTGACAAACCTGACGATTTCTCTAGTTTGAAATCTTCGAAAAACAACTTGGTTGAATTGGATTGATTGCTTTTTGTACACCGACCGTGTGACAATATGAATGATTACCTTAGATTGAATTAGCATAACCGGATCATTACTACCGTGTTCACTTTCTCTCATTGATCAAAACAGTTTATTTGCTTTTAGTATTAATCTGTGATTTAGAAGTGCAAACATCCAAAACTTATCTGTTACTCACAAACAAACTGTTTACTCTCATTCGTTGTGGTAGCCTAATTGATTTCCTAGAGAACGATACCAAGTTAAGCATAGTCTACAACTACAGCTTAATCTCTTAAGTTATTTAGAGTATAATTTGAGCTTATCAGATACAAAAAAGTTCAGACTATATATGTACGTCTAACTACGAATTGGCGAATTATACTACCGGAGTCAAGCTCAAGAACTGGAATAAGAAAGCAAATGAATTGATACAGACACAATTATTGCAGATATTGTTCCTGTACCATGGGAGATAGAAGGTTCTAGTGTATTTGAATATGGAGCAACCTGAATCTATAGATTTCAGAAGTTATGTATGAAGAGACATAACTCTTCAGAAATCTAGATAAAAACTGATGCAATGATCGTGATTAAATTATCTCATCCATTGGATCACACCTAATCACACCAATGGTATAATTAAATGACTGTTGGTTCATATTCAAAAGGAGGTTGACTTTTTTTCGAGTTGAATCCGACTGTTTATCCAGATTAAATCACGACTGTATAAATTGTAAACCAAATTAACGACTGAGATCGATGAGCGATGCAAGCGTGCAAAGTGCGCCTCCGCCAAGTGCACTTAAATAATGATATCATTAATGCACTTTTATATATAAACTAATTTTTCTACACTTACATATTCCACGTATGAGACAAAGATATTAATTTATTTGTTACTTTACACCTTTCAAAACTCATCTTTCATTTTTTCAACATTTGATATTAAATACCTATCTCTTCCACAATTTATCTTATAAATCTCCCACTATAACAAATATTACGGTGGATAGATTAGTTTGATTCGTCAGTCAGATCATACCCAACCAAGTAAATGGTGTTTGCATTGTGTTGCTTGATTTCTCATTAATAGTAGCACCAACTTATAGGATCGGGTTTCGATCAATTCATTGTTGGATCGTAACATAATTATCGTAACATAAAGTAAAAGTTAATTGTTGGATCATTACATAATTATCTTAACATAAAGTAAAAGTTTTAATAGTATTTTACACTTGCAACAACACAAAGAGGAGCAGCCCTGTGAATCGCAATACCAGGACGTTCACTCATGTTGAATTCTTCACCCTGCATCCCACCAGGTGATTCCCAATCGAACTTGTGCACAATATTCGCCAACACGAGTTCATTCGTAGCCATGGCGAATGTGATCCCTGGACACGCCCTCCTTCCAGCTCCGAAAGGGATCAACTCGAAATCTAACCCTTTGTAGTCAATCGGAGAATCCAAGAACCTCTCCGGCTTGAACTCCTCCGGTTCCTCCCAGTAGGCAGGGTCCCTGCTGATGGTCCATGCATTTATTATAGCCATTGTTCCAGCTGGAATGTCGTATCCCAATATGTTCACATCCTTTCTCGCGATTCTAGGTACCAGTAACGGGATAGGCGTGTGACATCGAAGAGTTTCCTTGATCACGGCTTTCAGATAATGCATATTTTCCAAGTCACTGTCTAATATGTCGCGTCTCTCTTTAACAATTTCTCGTACTTCAAGTTGCAGTTTCTTCATGATCATCGGGTGTCGTATGAGTTCTGCCATCGCCCACTCTAACACGGTTGATGTCGTATCGGTACCAGCAGCAAATACATCCTGCACATCATACATTGATTTATAAAAAGTCTGAAAGCAACTTAAACAATCTCTTGTCTATCAGACACCCCTGAAATTAAAGGAATAAACCTTACCAAGATGATTGCTTTGATACTATCTCTGTCAATGGAAACACCAGTGGTATTATTCTGATAAATGTCAAGCAAGATATCAAAAAAGTTGTCTCCATTCGTATCCATGGCAGCCTGTTCTGCAGGAGTTTTCATACGTTCTCGAATCACGCTCTCGAAAAAAACATCAAGCTCTCTCGCAACCTTATCAACACTGGCATCAAAACCATTAACTTGATTAACCCACCGCAAACACGGGATGTAGTCTCCGACGCTAAAAGTGCCTATCAACTCCACAAATTCATGCAGCAGATTAAGAAACTTCTTCCCAGTTTCCCCATCTCTGTACTTCTTTCCAAAAGCAGATCTACAAACAACATCATTCGTCAGCTCCGTAAACATGTCGCTCAAATTTACCAAACCTGATGGTGATTCTTCAATCCTGTCTATCAAAAGAGACGTTTCTTCCGCTCTAATGGAATGGAATGATTGAACTCTCCTGTTGCTCAGCAGCTGAAGCACACAAATACTCTTGAGCTGTCTCCAGTACTTGCCATAAGGAGCGAAAGAGACGTCTTTGCAGCCGTACATCAGTCGCCTGCTAACAGTTGATTGAGGCCTGTCTGAGAAGGCCAAATCATGAGTTTTCATGATCTCTTGAGCCAATTCAGCAGAAGAAGCGATGAGAGTAGGCGTGTTTCCAAATTGAAGAAGCAT
Organism: Plantago major; assembly: GCA_026545765.1. Lineage (NCBI taxonomy): Eukaryota > Viridiplantae > Streptophyta > Magnoliopsida > Lamiales > Plantaginaceae > Plantago > Plantago major. The sequence goes on from CM048841.1 coordinate 34,598,478, forward strand.
GAGAGGACCATGTTTCTTAGCTAAAGTATGGAGACTCTGGTGAGGCAATGAGCCTAGTTGATGAAGATTGCCTAAAATTGGTAGTTTTCGTGGTGATGGTGGCAAGTTCTTGCTTGGAACTGGTGTGTACAACTTTTTTTGGATAATCCATATTGAGAAGAAGCATACAACACCTGCAGAGATTATGAGCAGGGACATTGTTGATTTGCCTGATTAGATATATAACATATCTTCTTTTATATATATACCATTACTAACCCGTGGCATCTTATAGTTTACTTTTAATAATAATTAGAAATGTGAGGATAAAATAAAATAATTAAGACAATAAGATAATCAAAATTTCTTGCAAACAACGTTAGTACAGATGCGTAATCTTCGTCATTCAATACATCACTATGTCTTTGTTTATGATAACTATGAAAAATGTAAAATATGACTCATTATGACGTATATGATTTGAAAGGGTCGGACTCAACCCGAACACGTCCAGAACCCGACGGTTGAAAACATATAGTAGTATATTATATTGAGTCCTATACACGTACCTAACACGTTAATTAATAACTTATACTCCAATTTGAACCAAAATAAAATACAAAAGTGTATAACACAGTTAACATGGTTGGTTCCCAACAACCCTGGAGTGGTATGTGCTCCTCCCACCACACATAAAAAAGTATTCTACAAACATAATTTCAATTATTGTGGTGGTTTTTTAGGCAACCATCCCCAACATATCCCCCCTCCCCCGGACTTTTTACTAACTTAACCATAAAATATTGCAGTTCGGGTATTGTCACAAAGGTTTGGAAAGGGTTCGAGTATATGCCCGATCCGGACATGAACATCATTATTTAAAAGGGGGTTGGATAGAACCCGACCCGTTTAAAAGTAAAATGACGGAATACCAGTGTAGAGTGTTTCTGACTCTTGTTAATTGTCATAACTTAAACATGTATAGAAAAATGTATGCGCTGGAATATATAATAGGTGCAAAATATAGTGTTAAATTTAATATCATATTGTCTAATAATTTTTCTAACTAAGATTTGATGGTAAACGCACTACAACAAACGTGATATTTAATTAATGACCATCGAAAGTGTTATTAATTGTTATTTTGGGTGACATATTAAACTTCAATGACATTTTCTATGAAGTGTCACTTCAAGAGGGGTGACTAATTCTATAATGTCGCTAATCTATTGTACAATGACATCTTATTCAATGCCACATTAGCTATTTCAACCAACACTTTCAAGTGTTACTGTAATAATTATTAGTTACCATTGAGAGTGTCACTGCAGATGGTATTCATTTCATTTATAAATGTCATTGCATCTCAATATCATTACACTTGAAAGTGTTACTTCCCATTAATAGGTGGCACTTTAAAGAGTCATATTTTGAACATTTACCAAGCATTTGAATTGTTACGGTAGAATTGTATTTGTGACATTTCACAATGATACACTATTTTCAAAATGCAAAGTGCAAATCCCTTAAATCAAAGTTCACCCATAGAATACAAATTAACACAACTTTAAACGTTTGCTCATGTTAAACTATATAATAATGTATGAGTTTAATTCTTGTAAGCTTGGATTAGCTTAGTATTGTCCTTAGAGTATATAATCCACTTCATCAACATCTATCTATTATATCGAAATGTTTTAATTTTGTAGGAGATGTACAGTCAAACTTATTCTCATGATAACTATGACTTGAATAAGTATATTATTTAGTATTTTTCTACTTCTTTTATTCTTGGACCACCTCATTTGGAGAAACACCAATTGAAACGTAAAAAAATAAATCAGAAAAAAAAATACGACAAATTAAATTGAATTTTCTTTATTAATACAAACAGATAATCAATGTCAGATAATCAATATCGGGCATGAAGATGGAGATAAAATGAGTAAATGATTTGTATATACGTAGGTTTAATATTGTAAATGGATAATTGTTGTTATGATTATTAGTATTCAAAATTTACATTTTAGGTCGTAAACATTTGATTGTAAAAAACATTTTAGTACACTTGTGCCAATCAAACTTTATAAATTCGTTTGGCCAGTGGTTGAATCGGAGTTCCTAGCTAATTTTACGGTTGATTAATCAAGTAAGAATGTTTAATTTTCCTTGTTTTTTAATATATAAAAAAATCATTATGGAATAATGTAGTAGTATATAGTGTTGTCATATTTTCTTTTTAATCGTGAGGGATCTCAATAAAGATTAAAATTATAATTAAATCTCATATACATCATCAACTTACTCACTTGTATTATACTACTACTAATTCGCAAGGTACTTTAGCCACATTTCGTCAATGATGGGAATTACTTAGCTAATCTACGTGATGGTGAATAACGAACACGTGCTCAAGGTTACTCTTACTTATCCCACTCGTGCAGTGTAAACTTTGACTCCGCATTTTTCCGCATCAACATCTCTGCCATTTAAGAATCACAAATAAAGGGTATTCTTCCCGCATCCAAGTCAAATATGTCCCGAATAATATTGTGCAACTACTCCAACCTCACATGATGGAGCTTATTGTCAAAAATAGAAGTATCAAATTTATCTTGATCCCATATCAAATAAAAAAATTAACAACTCGAGAAGAATATGCGAAGATTTGTATTTAAGTGCACCATTATAGTAGATAGTATCGTTGTTAGCCGACTTTATGAAAACATGCAAGTGATAAAGTCGAAAAGATTTAGATAAATTTCGTCTTGGCACGGTGAATTTAAATATATGTTTAAAATATTTTTCGGATTTTTTTATATAAATTTATATGAGATTTAATAAAAATATATATGCAGCCAATATACAAAAAAATAAACAGTGAAAGATATACTGGCTGAAAATGAAACTAACTTCACAAAATTATTCGCCGTTTACGTTTAATAATAAATAGAAATGGTAGGATAAAATAAATTAATCGAGGCAACCGCTGGGGTGGTATGTGCTCCCTCACATAACGATCTTGGTACCAAACCAACATCATCATAAGAAAATCCAACTGTTAATTAATTTATGTGCTAAAACGTTAGCCTCTCGTTTAACCAGTTGGCAAAACTTAATTCTCCATCAAATATCTGAATTACTTTGAATAGTGAAACAAAAGGGCAAAGCTAAAATTTTTCGGTTTAAGATATTTAATCCCAAAGAACAATCACTTTTAATTACTACATGTTGCCACTCAAAATTTTGAACAAATTTAGTTAAATTTGGTTGACCAACCTTCCGCATTTTCTACAACCTAGACATAAAATTTTGTCACCAAGCAATAACATTGCCCTCATGATCCCTAACAACAACACTAATATGTTCCCCTATTCGCCTATGCTCAACCGTATCAAACTTTTACGTAGGATGGCTGGAATTTGGATGAATCTGGTGGGATTTAGCCATCAGCTTTATATTATCTTATTTAATAAATTTTTATTTTTATTTTAGTGAATAAAATGATTTATTTAATTAATAATAATAATCTAGATTGGTGTCTATAGATTCGTCTTGACACGGTGAATTCAAATATATGTTCAAAGTATTTTTCAGAGTTTCGTAGATAAAAATTTATATTACATTCAATAAAAACTATATACGTAGCCAACATATCAAAAATAAATTATATTCAATCTTTGGTGTACATGGATTAAATCATTTAATTCAAATATATATTCAAAATATTTTTGAATTTTTGTAGATAAAGTTTATGAGATTGAATAAAAATTATATATGTAATAACATACAAAAAATATGATGAAATATATCTAAATAAAATATAAGAATTAATGAAATTAGGTAATCTTGAATTAATCTAATGAAGTTTAGACCCTTGTGCTATATATATATATATATATATATATATATATATATATATATATATATATATATATATATATATATATATATATATATATATATATATATATATATAGACACACACACTCACACGCAAGGAGATAGGTTGCTCTAAATTCAATGAATGTACATTATCCAAAAGTGACATTAGCCTACTACTCCCTCCATTCCACCAATTTATTTCCATTTTGTTTTTGCACAAATTTTAAGAAATTTGAGTAAAAAATGGATTTATATAGATGAAGTAGTAAGTGTATAGTAAAAAGTAAGAAAGAGAATTGAAAAATTATGAAAGAGAGAGATTAAAATATTAATAATGGAGATAGTGGGTTTCCATAAAAGTAAATGGAAAGTTTTTAATGGAATACTCAAAATGAAAAAATGGAAAGAAATCTATGGAGCGGAGGGAGGGAGTACTAGTTTATAGAAAGATCTTGCTTGTTTGCACTACAAAACAAAACAATAAAATAGAATTTGGCATATTTTGGTAACATGCATAATTCTGATTGAAAGGTAGGAAATGATTTCAAAGTGATAAGGCTGGCAGGAACTAATAGACTACTAATTGAACTGTTCCTTTATCACATGTCGCGTACCGAAGAAATCTCCATCATCTTCACTTTTCTAGCAAAATATGAAAATTCTTCTGTAAAGGACTTAAATTAGTCCAAGTAAAACGTATCTATCATTTCAGAAAGCTGATATTGTGAACTTTCGACCACGATTATTAATTGCGTTGATAAGATATATCCCTGTCAGTGTCACGTACCGAATAAATTTCTTGCAGTTTGCTCATTACTAGTGGGTGGCGCAAGAGCTCTGTCATCGCCCATTCCAGTGTTGCAGATGCTGTATCAGTTCCTCCATGAACCAAATCCTGGAGTAACACAAGAAGCATTGTGAGATTACAAATGAAGAAAGGTAAACAAGCAAAAATGCCTGCATTAATGGATACTGGGCAGGAACTCTACTCCTGGATTATGCTTGTACTTCTAGTTATTTTACTTTTGAAAAGTCCAGGAAGAAGCCAGAAGTCTTATATGCAAACACTGCAACTTAGCTCAGAATCCAGTGTCACATTGAATGTAGAGTTGAGAAGCAAACACCCCCTTAATGCATGAACAATAATGGCTTATAGAAATCATGTTCTCATGAGGATAATGGCCTTGACGTTGTCTTGGTCGATAGAAGCACCCGTTGTTTTCTCCTTGTAGATCTCTAGCAGAATGTCTAGAAAGTTCTCTCTGCTTTCGCCTTCATTGGCCGTCCCATCAGCCGAGTCTAGATGGTCTTGAATCACTTGTTCCAAGAAATCATCGACTTCATTAGCTACCTTGTCTACTCTGGCAGCAAAGCCATTCACATGACTGTTCCACCAAAGACTCGGAATAAAATCTGCAACAGAAAAATTCCCAAGTAGCTGCATGAGTTCAATGAGAAGTCCTAAAAACTTCTTCCCATCTTCCCTTCCGCTGTAACTTCCTTCCGAAAGCAGATCTACATATCATGTCATTAGTTAATGACACCAAACATCTCACTCAAGTTCTGAGGCACGCAAGATAAAGAACATGCCTTGATCTTTTCCATCAGAAGAAGGGTTTCTTCCTCCCTGATAAACCCGAAAGACTGGACCCTTTTGTTATTTAGAAGCTGGAGTACACAAAGGCTTTTCAGTTTTCTCCAGTATTATCCGTCTGGAGCAATGGTGATATCCTTTCCTTCATACAGAAGCCACCTTGTAACACGGGAATCAGGCTTATCTGCACAAGCAAGGTCTTGCTTTTTCAGGATCTCCATCGCTGCATCGGCTGATTGGACAATGATCACTGGTTTGCTTCAATGTAAAGAAGCATTAACGCCCGTATTTACTGCCTAAGTATTGGAGTGCACGGTGAGTCAGTAGTCCGAGCTGGTGAAGATTGCCAGTATCAGTAACTTCGGAGGCAATGGTGGTTGTGTTTTGTTGCAGCAAGGCTTGAATAGCCATTTGCTGAAAATATATAGTGAGAGTAGTGAAGTGGTAGTAAAAACGAGAAATGGATTCAACATAAGTTCTTGGTTACATAACTGGAAACTGAACATGGCTATGGAGTTTGGTGATCATAATCTTGTTTTTATTTTTGTTAAATACTATTCTGATTACATTGGTTTTGCATAACCTCATTGAATGGCTTGTTTGGATGATGATTCAGTAGTGACATAACGAACTTTGCCGGCATGATTAAGTCTGATTTTCCAACTCCACCTTAAATCCCACATGTAATTGTATTCTGACATTATTTAATTGTGATGCTTCTATGTAATTAGAAAAGGCAAATATAAAAGAAGAGTAAACGTAGCTATCGAAAATTTAGTATTCTCGTCTTTTACTATAAAGTTGTTAGCCGGGGTGTTACAATATAAAAATTAAGAGAAAACTATATTGCATAAATAAATGATCAATAGATCGAAGTAGTAAGAAGAGTAATAGTACAAGAAATAGAAAGCAACATAACATATGCTCTTGTTATATATCTTGACAGGGGATACTTGGATTTCATGGTGAATCAATGTTGTATAATTTGGATCCTGTTGTACATGTACTGTTAGAATTTTAGTCTACAATGAGGCTAGTCCATGTTTTTACACCTAAACCAAAGGGGCTCTACATGTTGGAAATGACGTTTCCTTGAACATGAATAATCTACTATAGTAGTAGATTGCACTTGAGAAAGAATTACTAAAATTCATTGAAAGGTGAAAGAGTAATTAAATCTCAAAGTGTGTTGGTTGATGCATTAAATATGGAATGCTAAGAGTTGAAAATAGGAGAAGTCCCACATGGCTAAAATTGAGAAAGAATGAACTAGTTATAAGTCAAAGACTCATTAATTTGGGCCCCATCCTTTTTTTTGGGAGGGGAGGAGATTAGATCATCATCGACCATGACCTACCGTAGCTTGGCTCATGAGCCGGTCCTCAGTCGGGCGTGGAGGAATTAATGGTCATGATCTTGAGTTGATTGTAATCTTTTTGGGCCAGAAACATATTGTGTTTGGTTAAGCCCAATAGAAAGTCTGAAACGGAAAAGCCCAACAGATGCGTCTACTTGGTTTGGGCTTAAGCGAACGGATTTGTCCATTCGCTGAGGGATGTAATTGAACGGGAAAATTCAAACAGGTGTGTTCGTTTGAAATTATAAATAGACCCCCATATTCGGATTTTCAACACACAGAAATCCAAACCTTCTTTCTTCTCTCTTACTCTCTATTGTTCTATCCTGGGAGACAGATTGCTAAGTAAACCGTAGGCACCAGAGCGGGGCAATCAAAGTCTTAAGGACGGAGGTCCAACCCTCTGCTGAGCAGATTTCTATCTTACATTATGTTTCGTTCACCATCTTCATACTCTCTACAACCAACAACTTAAGACTTTGATTCTGTATCGAAGATGTCTATTGATGGAGTTGAAGTACCTGCTGTTCGTGTGAATGTTGCTCCTGCTAACCATGGGGAGAAACCAGAGAAGTGCTTGGGTACGAATTTCAAACAATGGAAACAGAAGATGATGTTCTACCTGACAACTATTGGGCTGGCGAATTTCCTCACTGCTGACCCTCCTGCTGCACCCACTTTGCAGGAGGTTGATGCAAATGTTATAGCTACGGAGGAGGTGCAAGTCGTGCAAGATGACAACCGGAAGAGGCAACTGGCCTATGATGCTTGGGTCCACAACGACTTCTTATGTAAGAACTACATTCTCAATTGTCTTTTGATGCTCTTTATACTGATTTCTACTCTGTCAGTACCGCAAGGGAATTGTGGGAGAAACTGGACAGGACTGCGCATAAGATGCCGGTACAAAGAAGTTCTTAAACTTCAGGACGACTGACTCTAAGTCTGTGATGAGTCAAGTTTTGGAGTACCAATTGATTCTCCACGAATTGGAACAAGAGGGCATGAAGCTTAATGAATCATTTCTGGTTGCTTCATTGATTGAGAAACTGCCACCATCATGGAATGAATTCATGAGTTATCTCAAGTTGAAGACCAATGAAATGGGGCTTGAAGAGTTGATCATTAAGCTTCAGATTCAGGAAGACAACCGAAGGGCTTTAGGCAAAGGAAAGCAGCCCATGGATGCCAAGGCTCACCTGGTGGATTCAAAGGGGAATTCCAACAAGAAGCGCAAGCAGCGCATGATGAGCCTGTATTTTAGGCTCTCATTTCGTTCTATTTACCAGCTTTTGTTCGTCTCTATTTGTCTTTCGTAGCGTATTTTGTGCGTTTTTATGTGTCTTGTGTTTTAGTTGGGTTATACAGATTTTTGTGTGTTTTGGGATGTTTTGGAGGAAGAAACGATCCCTTTGAAGGTCGTGTTCAAGAAGAAGCTCAATACTCCACTCAGAAATACTCAGAATTCCAAGATTTGCATGAAAAGGCCGCTGGTCGCGACCCAAACTACCCTGGTCGCGACCAGCGGTGAACTGTTTTCCAAGAGGCCGCAGGTCGCGACCGGCATTACCTTGGTCACGACTAGCGCTGCAGAATCAGTTTCTGCGTGTATATTACCTAATATTTAACGTAGATTTAGACACTTCTTTTCTTACGCTTTGTTCTGACTCTCAAGCAAAAACCCTAGTTTGGTTCTCTTACCTTAGTTTATCATCGATTTTCTCTTATAATCACATATTGACATTGGATTTTGATCCTCGAGGTTAGATTATCAATCGATTCATTCTTTCTCTTGCAATTACTTCTCTTTTGTGATTGATTGATTGATTTATGCTTGTAATCTCCACTATGATGCTTAATTTGATTATTACTGTCTTTGTTTATGCTATTGCTTACGATATGAGTAGCTAATCTCTTCGATAGATGCGGTAGCAATGTAGGATTAATCGATTAGGATCTTGACCTAGGGTTTGTTCATATGTGTTAAGATCATTATCAAACTTCGTAAAAACTCCAATTTCAGTACTCTACTCTTGTATTTTCAAACCATTCAGGTTAACAATCAATCGCCTGACAATCATTTGATTAACTACTTCACATTTTCAAAGAATGTCTTGGTTAAAACTGAAATCGAGAATTTATCTGGACAAATAACTGTGACAGCATATGAACACATGGTCTGATCCATATTCGATATATCTGAATGCTACCGTATCTATTTATCTTCTCTTGATTCAAATCTACTTTCGTTTACTTAGTTTAATTTATAAAACCATCTCAATCATACAAATTGCTACTTGCAAACTCTCACGTTTGATACTTTAAAACGTCATAGTTGCCTAGTTAGCTCCTTGAGAACGATCTCGTAGTTAAGGCTTGTTTACTCAACAGTGCTTTAGTTACTTTGAATTTTATCAAGTACTAATTTGAGCACATCAGCACAATGGGGACGTGAAGTCTCAAGGGAATTCTGGGAATTCCGGGAATCCAAGAATGACCAGGAAAATCAAGGGAAAGTGCTTCAACTGTGGGAAGCCTGGGCATATGAAGGCAAATTGCGGCTTACTCAAGAATGAAAAAGCCAATGTTTCTGAAGCAAAAGATGATCCTATGGTGGAGGATATGGTCAATTCCTTTGCTGCTGTGGTCCTGGACGCATGCAAATCTAGTTGAGAATCCAAGGCAATGGTGGATTGATATGGGTGCAACTCGCCACATATGTTCTGACAAGGGTGCCTTCTCTACCTACTCTCCGGTGAAGGATAAAAAGTTGTTCATGGGGAACGATGCTACTTCGGAGGTGAAAGGAGTTGGAAAGGTGGTTCTGAAAATGACTTCTGGGAAGGAGCTCATTCTGAATGAAGTGATGCATGTGCCTAACATCCGCAAGAACTTGGTGTCCGGAACACTATTGGTCAAGCCTGGTTTCAAGATAACTTTCGAGTCTGGTCAGTTTGTAATGCTAAAGAATGGTCAGTTTGTAGGAAAGGGCTACATAAGTGATGGGCTCTTTAAGATGTCTGTAATGTCTGTACTTCGCTCCTTTGAGAGAAATGAAATAAAGCATTCTACCTACTTGTCTGAGTTCTCTAATTTATGGTACCATAGATTAGGACATACAAACTACAATGCTATTCGAAAGTTAATCAGATTGAAACATTTGCCGTCCTTTGAAATCAACCCTCAAACTAAATGCGAGGTTTTTGTGGAGGCAAAATTAACTAAGACACCATTTCATTCAGTGAACAAAACCACTACTCCTCTAAAGTTAATTCACAGCGACTTGTGTGATTTAAAGTTTGTGCAAACTAGAGGAGGGAAAAAGTACTTTGTTACTTTTATTGACGATTACACAAGATATTGTTATGTTTACTTACTATGAAGTAAGGATGAAACCTTAGAAGCATTTAAACATTACAAGACTGAAGTTGAGAACCAACTTAATAATCGAATTAAGGTAATTCGAAGTGATAGAGGTGGAGAATATGGAGCACCGTTTGAAGAATATTGCTCTCAGTTTGGCATCATTCATCAAACTACTGCTCCTTACTCACCTCAATCTAATGGTGTTGCTGAACGCAAAAATCGCACTCTCAAGGATATGTTGAATGCACTATTACTAGATTATGGGTTACCCCAGAACTTGTGGGGGAGGCTATTCTCACGGCCACTACTATTCTTAACAGGATACCCCAGAAAAATAGTGATGTTACTCCATATGAATTATGGAAGGGTCACAAACCATCATACAAATACTTGAAAGTGTGGGGGTGCTTGGCTAAGGTAGAAGTACCTAAACCAAAGCAAGTCAAAATTGGACCCAAGACTGTAGATTGCATATTCATAGGATATACGAATAACAGTAGTGCGTATCGCTTCTTAGTGCATAAGTTGCTGATACCAGATATCCATGAGGGCACAGTTATTGAGTCAAGGAATGCAGAATTCTTTGAAGAGATCTTTCCTAGAAAGGAAAAGAAAGAATTAATCACTCGCAGGAGAGATTATGAGAGTGATATAGGTTCGAATGAAGGAATTCCTGAACCAATAGTAAATGAGGAAATTCTTGAACCAAAAGAAACTAGTACTAATGAGGAAATTCCTGAACCAAAAGAAACTGGTACTAATCAGGAAATTCCTGAACCAAGTGGTTCAAGGGGGGAACCTGAAGGTTCACATCAAGAGAATGTTGATGTCGAACCTAGGAGAAGTAAGAGGGTAAGGACCGAGAAGGACTTTGGCCCTGATTTTCTTACCTACATGGTAGAAAACAAACCAAGGACAATCCAAGAGGCGATGTCTAATCCTGACGCTGCTCTTTGGAAAGAGGACATTGATATCACTTGTCCCAAACTAATAATTGGCAACTTATACATCCACATGTTATCAGGTTGTGATATTCACTTGTTTATCCTTCAACATTTTCTTACAAACTTTTATTATCAAGTGAAAACAGCCAAATCAACACTAGTAATGTTCACTGGCAACTAGACATAGAGGAACTGCCCTGTGAATTGCAAGAGCAGGACGTTCACTCATGTCCAGATCTTTACTCTCCAATCCATCAGGCAATTTCCAATCAAACTTGTAAACCATACTCGCCAACACGAACTCATCAGTAGCCATGGCGAACGTAATCCCAGGACACCCCCTTCTCCCAGCCCCAAAGTCAACTCGAAATCCTGACCCCTATAGTCGACCCAAGAATCCAAGAATCTCTCGGGCTTAAACTCTTCCAGTTCATCCCAATATGCAGGGTCCCTGCTGATGGCCCATGCATTGATCATGGCCATCGTTCCAGCTGAAATGTCATATCCATTTACTTTTACATCATTTCGCGCGATTCTGGGTACAAGTAGTGGTATAGGCGTGTGACAGCGAAGAGTTTCCTTAATTACTGCTTTTAGGAAATGCATTTTTTCTATGTCGTCGTGTGTTATGTCTTGTTTGTCTTTAAGGATTTCTCGTACTTCATGTTGCAATTTTTTCATCATTTTGGGGTGTCGTACAAGTTCAGACATCGCCCATTCTAAGACAGTCGCTGTTGTATCAGTGCCACCAGCAAATACAACCTGCATGTTAAAAAGAAGAAGGGTGTTACTACAGGAAAACATTTTACTAAACGCATATCAGGAATTAAATTCTGATTTTGCATAAAAACCATAATCAGAAGATACATATCATAAAAAATTATTTAAAATGTCCACTTATATACTTAAGAATATCAATTTGTCTCTTAGGTCTCTCACTAATAAATACAGTCTCTTTCAAGACTTTGTGTAATCAGAATCATCAGATCCAAATACTTATATAAACCAAGTATTTTAGGCTGTGAAAATGAGAACTTACCAAAATTGTTGCTTTGATACCTTCCCTGTCAATGGAGACGCTAGTACCTGCAGTACTACCATTCTTATGGTAAATATCAAGCAAAATATCAAGAAAGTTTTCTCCGGTGTTACCGTCTTTCCCATCCTGATGACAGTTCCATGTGTTCTCGGATAACTCCTTCCAGAAACTCATCAAGTTCCTTCGCCACCCTATCAACTCTTTCATTGAAACCATTAACATGATTGATCCACCAAAGCCACGGAACGAAATCACCAATACTAATATTCCCTAGTAACTGCACGAATTCACGCAACAATTTGAGAAACTTCCTGCCAATCTCCCCATCTCTGTACTTCTTCCCAAACGCGGACCTGCAGACCACGCCATTTGTCAGTTAAGTAAGCATGCTACTCAATTCCACCGAACCAGGCGAATTTCTTATCTTATCCACTAAGAGAGCGCTCTGTTCCACCCTGATAGAATGAAAAGATTGAACTCTTTTGTTACTGAGCAGCTGAAGTACACAAATGCTCTTCAACTGTCTCCAGTATTCTCCATAAGGCGCAACGGAGACGTCTTTACAGTTGTATAGAAGGCGCTTGTTGATATTCGATTGGTCGCGGTCTGAAAAGGTGAGATCATGAGTTTTCATGATTTCCTGCGCGGCTGAGGCGGATGAGACAACAAGCGTAGGCCTACTGCCGAAATGGAGGAGCATGTAAGGGCCATGTTTTTTGGCCAAGGCTTGGAGATTGTGGTGAGGAAATAGGCCTAGTAGATGGAGATGGCCAAGTATAGGGAGCTTTGATGGAGCTGGGGGCAAGTTTTTCTTGTAAGTGAATTTAGAGAACAATATTTTTGCAGTAAGACTGAACAGGAGTAGTGATATAAGAGCTGAGATTATGAAGGGAAATAGTGAAAGTTGATTAAAAATTTCTACTAGCACTTGGAATATAGACATGTTGTGTTTTTGTATGTTTTGCTCTCCAATGAGTGTGTTTTGTGGTTTATCATTGGATGAATGATCAATGTTATATAGAAATTGTAGTACTGTTAATTTGTCTTTGGAATTTGATTCTCATTACCAATTGGTGTGCATTTCAATGAAGGTTGATTTTGTCCTCAAGTGATACTGGTTTTTTATTAAGGTTGATTATCATTAAGGTTCTTAGTATCCAGTAACGGGTAGTAGTACTGTCCCTTTTATTCTTTATAAAGTATGTATATATTTTGTGTCGATCATGCTGCTCTTTATAAGAGATCCTTTGATACTTACTTGTATAAGTTGTATTTAGTAAAGAGTGTGAAGGGGACCGTTTATTAAAAAAAAAAAATTAGTATTATTACCCAAAATTTGGGGTGTTGAGTTAAGAGTATAAAAGCTTAAAATAAACAAAAAGTTTGTTAATGTTTCGCTTAAAAATACCGATATTTTTTTTAACAAAATAAATCGATCTTCTTTAAAGTTAAATATAAACTGGTCTCCTGTGATATTTGAAGTTGAGTACGTGATAGAACTAGCGATTTTTGCACCCTAATACTTGAGTTTGAAAATTATACTCGGTTGCGCGCATAGTCTTTGTGTATATATCCACATTCCACATCTTCTATTATGAAAGGGACGACTAAGTTCGTTAGCGGACAACTTTAAATTTTCCTTCATTAATTACCCCCTCATTTTTGCATCTTTTCTCATTGTAGATATTAATTCAAATCAAGACATGATATATCAATTTCCAGACCAATTGTATTGAATTTTTTCGCGCATATTTCGACATCAAAATGTTTGTTCATTTATTTCAATCCCCACATTCATTTTCATCCATGCATCAAATAGAAACATTGAATGTTAGTTTAGCTGCGTTAAACAATAAGTAGTTCTTTTCAAAAAAAAAAAAAAATTTTCACCACAATTAGGGGTGTTAACGAATCAAGCTGATCATGAGCAGCTCATGAGAAAGTTCGGCTCAAGCTCGAGATCGGTCAACATGAGCTTGATCGCAAGCAAGCTCGACTTGCTATCGAACAAGTCACGAGCACTCTGGAAAAAAGTTCGACTCGTGAGCAGCTCGTGAATGCATAAATAAAGATATGTATATTTATAATTATATATGTATTTATAGTTATATTTAAAAAAATATACATATAATTTTATGTGTGTATATATTTTGTATTTAAAAAATTAAGTAACATATTAATATTGTAAAAAATATTTATATATGAACATATTAAATACCATTCATAAACTAAATATATAATTTAAAATAATTATTAAATTTATTTAGCCGCTCGTCAAAAGTTCATGAGCAGCTCGAAGCTCGCGAGCTTCTGAACGACCACATAATTTCAATGCTCGAGCTCGAAATCGACTCGACTTCTGTGATAAGGTCCACGCTTAACTCGGCACCTCGGCTCGGCTAATTAACACCCCTAACCACAGTACACTAAATTGAGATTGTTTTGTAACATAATGTGAATTATTAATTTGTAGTTGAAAGTGCGGCGTGCTAATTTTTTTAGTGAACATGAAAGTCAAGAAATTGATTGTTTAAGTTGGTGACATATCTATTTTTTATATATATAAGGTACATATATGTTGTTTCCACAGTTGTTTTCAATAAGATTTATTACATTGCAGTATTTTTTTATATATATAAATGGACAACTATTAGAGTTGTGCAATTGAGTACTTAATTTAAGTTAAATTAAACTCATTTGTAATATATGTGTAAATTAGACTTTAATTATAAAGAAATAATTTGTTTTATTCAATCAAATTACGAGCTCTAATTCAGTCTCAACAAAATCAATGCATCATAACAAAAATCAATCTTCCTTCTCCATTTAAATTTTTAACACTAATTCAACCCCCAACAAAATCAAATCATCATTGAAAAAAATCAATCTATAATCTCCAATTAATTTTAAACCCTAATTCAATCTAACAAAATCAATTCATCATTAGAAAATAACTATAACCAATCTTTCTGCTCCATCTTTTCCAATTAATTTAAAACAGATCAACTCAAGCACTAATTCAACTTGAAAAAAAGAAATTCATCATAAAAAATAACAATATTACTTGCATTCGTATACGTCTTCTATAACTGTAACTATGCGCCACAAAAATACGCATAGCGTGTTCTTAGACATTCTAGTAACATTTATATTTGGTTAGAGTTAAAAATCATTGTTGTTATCACTAGTAGGATTGACAGAGTTAAAAATCATTGTTGTTAACTTGTTATCACTAAAGAATTAACCTTTTCTTTCTATCCTAATTTTTTCCTCTACCTGCTTTTTCAATTAGAATAATAAACTTAAACCTATCTAATAATATTGAAATTTAAACAAATTAAATAATTTTAGAAAATCAAACATGTCACATCTTTTTGTACACACCCTCTATAACAACTCTATAAAACTTATATATACTATCACATACCCTATTAATATCAATTAAATTTTAACTCTATTCAAACACAATTTGTAATCATTTAACTCAATTACGATTTATCAACAAAATAAAATTGAACTCAGGTTTTTAACAATATATCAAACCAAAAGATCATTTTTACACTTGGTGTTGGCATTTAGCGAATGGCATCTTCTCGTCTGTACAGAAGAATATGAATTTGGAAGTGAGAATATTTACTCCAATAATAGTGATTTATCATGTTCATTCTTATATTAATCAATAGTTTTTAATTTGTTCTCAGGTTTAACTTGGGCGTTGCGGATCCTCTACCCCATAAAATACCCCATTTTATAACCCACTATTTTTATTGGTCCACTTGGCACCACCTAACCCAATTAACTTAACCATAGTAAGAAAACACTAACCATCTTTTCCTTTTCTAAAAATCCTCATTTTACAAATTTACTATAAATATGCACTAGTGTTCATCATCCCACTTCCACACAAACGTGCAATCTCCATTTCTATCCAAATTCCAAACTCCTTCTGTGGTTTCTTTCTTTTCTGCACGAGATGTTTTTCGACTTTCATTTCAGTATAACTTGGTGCATACAAAATAAAAGAAGAAAAATTCAAAATTAATTGAAAATTTCCAATCTTACAAAATAAAAATAAGAATTCAGAATTAATTAATTCATAGTATATACAAATTTTTTTTAGTTTTAAGAAGATCCATTCAAAGAATATATGAACTTGGCCTAAGTCTTCGCCATGGATTCTAAACGGATATAGCATATAGTTACTCGATGTTATGTAGCAAATAAGATGAAGAACTTTTTTATTTGTCAATTGCAAAAGTTTAAACACTATGACTGGATCAAGAGTAACTTTTATGCATGTGAATTGCAAAAACTTGAACAAACTTGGGAGGGTTGAATCAACATAAATAGATCGATGTATATTCTTTGAGCGTTTATAAATTCAAAAAATAGGAACGGATTGTATTTATAATTTATTATATGGAACCAACTATAAGTAACCAGTGTTATATAGTTACATATTTCGAATAAATGCTTAAATTGAAAACTATTTTTAGCAAAATGGGAAAGAATTGAGATTGGAAAGAGAATATCGTGATCATCTTTCAAGTGACCATGGTTAAATTATTTCATAACTAATTGGGATTAATAATGCCAAGTGGACCAATAAAAATAGTGGGGTATAAAATGAGGTATTTTATGGGGTAGAGAATCTGTTGATCCTATGTAACTTGGGGTATGGGTTGGTCATGATCGTCTCTAATTTTTTTAGTCGAATTGGAATTCCAGAAGTTAGACCGGGGCGATCTGTTTTCAAATTTTGGGTGTGTTTGATTTTTAGTTTAATTTGGGTTCGGATTTCATGATTTTTGTTCTGGGTTAGTTGTGAGACATTGTTTTAAGCCCTTTTGATTAGAGATTAGTATCACGACCAACATTTTTTAAATATTTTTGTTGGTCCAGATAACGGCAAAGTAAAAGACACCGAGGGTGGGGGGGGGGGGGAGGCGGGGGTTGAATAGTCTTTTCAAACTTTTATCGATAAAATAGTTTCTCAGATATCTTGACAGGTATCTGGTACTTATATTCAGAGAGCGGAAGTCTTTTGTGATAAGTGCACGTGTCAGTAAGCAGTAAGGTGTGTAAATACTCAGCAAGCAATAAATAAACAGTAAGTAAAGTGCAGTAAGTAAATAACACAGTGCTTTTATAGTGGTATCTGAAGGTGGCGTAATCATTCAACTAATCCATTCACCCTTTATCAGGACTTGAATCCACTAAGATAAGATTATGAGTTCTCCTTACAAAATCCTATCTCTTGATCCCTTTTACAATAGGTTCCCAACCAAGTGTTCCCCCTGAGTTATTCCCCGGCTTTCTCAGCCAAGTACTTCCTCTACTCAGTAACCTTTGAGCTATTCCTTAGTTTTCCAAACTAAGTACTCCTGTGCTCAACGCTTGTTTGGTCTTGGTTATGGTAGTTTGTCAGGTGATCTAGCTCTTATAACTTATTTAGTTATGTCAGAGAGCTCTATAGAATCAACCTTACTTAATACACTTTCCAAAGTATAGTAAGTTGTTCTTTACTGACCCAAGTCTTGATGTTGTTCAAGAGAATGAATCTCAGATATCAATCGAAACTTTATCCTTGGATTCAAGTCTTTCATAATATATAATTCTAGTTTAAGGATCAGGACACTTAGAACTTTCGTGCTACTTCGAATTCAAGAGCTTTGGTCGCAACTGTTAGCTAGTGAGTAAGTAGGTAGAAGGCTTGTATGCTTGAGTATAACTTGTGTTCAATGTAGTTCTTGGTGTGTCTTTCAAGCATTCTAAGTGGTGATATTTATAGTTGAAAATCATGCCATTTGAATAGTATCCGTTAGGCACAATGTAATTCAAACTATTGATATCTGAAGATAGTGCTGCAGAGAGCTTTGTCTCTTTTCAGAGATTTCCTCTTTTGTTCAGACATTTCTGTCTGCGTAATAAATGCAGTGTACTATCTTTTGTCATGTAGTCTGAACGAAACTATGCAAGCTATCTGAGGCTTTGCATGTCCTTACTCAGTGAGCATTGGGTATCAGAAACCTATGGAAATACTTGTCTTCCAAAGACACTTGATTTCTTTAAGGTATCTGAGTCAAGCTATCTGAGGAGACATTTCTCCTTAGTCTTCAACAATCTTGTGGAGTCTCTTAATCTTCAATAATGAGCTCCTTTCTGCTGGATGCTTGCTTATTAGTCTTCTTCAAAGATATAAGAATTACAATATGACCTAACATCCAATACAAGATTTGCTAGACTAACATACTCAGTAAGCTTCCTCATTTACAATGTTCAAGTGAACTAAGAGTATTAGTTACCTTTCTGAACTAAGATAAGCCATTAGGGTTTTCTGATTAAAATCTAAACATATATTCCTAACAAATTTCTCCCTTTTTGATCAGTCACCTATGACTATCTAAAAAGCTAACATGAATTGGATGAGAAAATAATCCAACACTTAAACATTTCTTATGATTTTTCAATTCATTAATGTAAGTGCAGAAAGTAAACATCAACCAAATCACAAGGTGTGATCTTTGCTGACAAGTTATCTTTTCATAGATTGATATCTGAGAGTAGGTTCATCAGATAAAATTACAAGTAAGTACAGAGACAACTTTTACAAAATAAGCATTTAAGTACAATCAGGAAGATACAAAATTACACAACATTATAGGACAGCCAAAAATTCCAAGTTCCTAGTGAACATCCTATAAGTTAGACTTCAAGTCTTCAATCTTCAGCTCTTTTGAAAAACCCTATCACCATATCTCTTAACATCTTCTGAGTTTTCAAGGATGTATGTTCTGACTCTCATTTCAGCATTCCTTGCAGCGTCAGCATTCTCCTTGTAAGATTTGGTGGGTTGGTTTTTGATCATATTCTTGATCCAAAGGTACTTGCCCCATTTCCAGACATCTTCCAGCTGCTCTTCTGTGAGATTTTAGTGTCCATATATCTCTCTCAGATATGCTAGATCTCCCAGGTATTGATCCTTGGTCAAGTAAAATGACTCGTAGGGTTCAACTTGCAGCTTTGTCCTTGACCCAAATGGATCTTCAATCTTGTGCACATCATCAGGTCTGTGATAAGGACAGGCTTCAAATAGATCTTTAATTCTGGCTGTCTGTCTGACTTCTATTTCAAAGTGTAGCCATTTCTTGACTCGATTTTTAGCCATTAAGTCTGGTTTGCCCTTTCTCCATGCCATCATCTGTCTGTAGATGGGTACTGGTAGTCCTCCCTGGTTAACTAGTAGATTTTTCAATTCAAGTATCCAGTAGCCATTCTTTTGATGAATACATCTCCAAACAGTGGGATCACAGTCATCAACCTTCACATACTCAATCAGAGCATCTTCAGGCTTTGGTGGTAGTATTCTACCAAACTTTATATCTCTTTCCCTTTTTCTCTTATGTTTGGAGTTTTCTCTTTTCTTTGTTGGGGGGTCTTCTAATGAAGTACCTTGCTGAAGGGACTTGGTGATGCCAGAAGGTGTCTTAGCTGCTAAGGGTACTGTAGCTATAGGTTCAGACATGCTGCTCAGATTTCTCTTTATGTGAAGAGGACTTCTATCTTCATCTTCATCATCATCATCAGAATGATGCATGCCCATTATTTCCTTGCAGCTGTCATCACCAGTCTTCCTTCTCTTTTCAGAGATCTCTCATTCTTCTTCAGAGTCTTTGGTCATTCTTCTCATTGAGCTCTTGGTAGCTGTTGGAGGTTTCTGAGACCTTATTCTAGTGACCCTTCTTTCATTAGCAGGGATTATTTGAATTTGACTAGGGGTTGCAGAACGAGGTTGGGCATCTTTAGATATCATCTTTTGTTTGTCTTTCCCCTTGGTGTCTTTTCTTGCTCTTTCCCCCTTAGTCATAGGAGATTGATCAAAATTATCCAGTAGTTTGACAAAGGAATCTGACAAAGAGTCAAAATTCTTTTGGAGACCATTGTAGGCTGTGGATAATTGATGTAACTCAGCTTGTAGTGCAACATTTTGTTGTGCAAGGCCAGTTTCCTCATTAGTGAGCTTGGAAGCTTCAGCAACTACTTGATTGTCTAGTTTCCATATGTAACATTTGTAGTGGCCTTTCACTGGAGTGTCTAGTTTTAAACTTGAAAGATGTTTTGGATTGTTTCCCCATTTGGCAAGCTGAGCATACACCATCTTTTCTATATGTCATTTTGGGTAATCCAACCACCAACTCTTTCTTGGCTAGCTTGTTCAGAGTTTTGAAGTTCAAGTGACTCATTCTTTTATGTCATAGCCAATTTTCTTCAGTGTGGCCAGATTGACTCACCATGAGACATTCTTCAGTTGTGGCAGATGCCCAGTCAGCACATAGAGACTTCCTCTCGGCCTAGCAACCAAGACTGTCTGCTTTGGCTCATTGTCAATTAGTTTGCAGAGATTTGATTTTATCTTTACAGAATAACCTTTATCTGCAAACTAGCTCATGCTTATTAGATTATATTTCAATCCCTCTACATGTAAAATAGATGAAATTGTAAGAGCTTCCAATTTTAGATCTCCAAATCCTAGCGTAGGATTTAATTCTCCTCCAGCAAATCTGATATTTGGTCCAGTGTTGCAAACTTTGTAGTTGACCAGATTTGCTTTATCTCCTGTCATGTGCTTCCCACATCCACTATAAAAAATCCAAGTTGATTTCTTCTTTGGAGTGTTCTGCACAAGACATGAAATAGGAGTTAGGTTCTCATTTCAATAATGGAACCATTTAGACTAAACAAACTTCCAGTAGGAATCCATTTCAGTATGTGATTCTTAGGAACATTCTTTTGTCTATATGGAACATAAGGAGGTATTTTTTGTAAATGACCAGTAACATTACTATCTAAAACAATTTTCCTTCTTGGTGTGTTCCTAGGTGCTCCTCGTGGTGCTTTTAGATACCTGTCAGGTTGCTGAGTCTGCTTGTCAGCAAACTTAGCTTTCCTTGCCAGATTTCTTCTAGCCTTGGCATTCAGATTTTCAGTGGTTTGTTCGTTTTTCCACTCCTGATGGTTACTTTTAGCAATCATAGCTTTCTTCCATCGTTCTTGCTCTTGCTTATGTTCCAGAGCAAGTTGTTTCCCGATGGCTCTATAGCCAATGCCATTTCGAGCACTTTTAGCTATCTGAGATCTGTTCTCAGCGGCTTTACTAGTCTCTGGATCACTGTTTCTTCTGAAAAATGATACGTTAGGAAAGTTGCCAGCTCCTGCAATTTTTCCTTTTCGGGAGACATAGCAATGTGGATGGTTGCACTTTCTAGTGTGTTGTTTCTTCTCATAAACCTTTTCCACATTCTTTTTGGAGACTTGTTCCTCCCTCAAAGGTCGTGTCGTAACTTCCTCGCCTTTGTAAACAACCTTAGCTTTTTGACCAATGCTATAGGTTGTTTGGGAGCCATCTTTTTGACTTCTTACAAACGTCATTCTATCATCGCCCTTTTTCAGAGGAGTAGAGTTAGAGGTTTGTGTGTCAAGCCCAAGTCCTCCCTTTTCTGTAGGATCTCTTAGATAAGATTGTACTTCAGTAAGAGTATCACTGGCTTTGGCATATGATTGAAAAGATAGTTCTTTCTTTTTGAGTTCCTCATTTTCAGAAAGAATATCTTCATATTTACTTTGAAGCACGTTCAAAACCTCTTTGTGTGATTTCTCTGTCTCAGATATTTGAGCCTTTAGAAATGCATTTTCAGCATCCTTTGTTTTAGATATCTTGGTTAGCTTTGAAATCTCCTTTTCAAGAGATTTCTTTTCTTCTTCCATAAACTTAGTTCTTGATTGAACTACTAAGAATTCTCTTTCATAAAGATCAAGCTCCTTTTGGAGATGTTCTAGATCTTTTATACTTTCCTCATCACTTTCATAATTTAAGAACTGAGAAAAGTTGGTTACCTCATCATCCATTAGACATGGTTCGATGTTGGAGAAATCTGGAAAGACCTACT
Source organism: Plantago major (assembly GCA_026545765.1). Lineage (NCBI taxonomy): Eukaryota > Viridiplantae > Streptophyta > Magnoliopsida > Lamiales > Plantaginaceae > Plantago > Plantago major. The sequence goes on from CM048841.1 coordinate 34,620,589, forward strand.
CAGCAACTCCACACATTTCTTTCGTCTTTTGACCAAAGTCAACCAAATCGTGAGTAATGCCACATAACTCAGGTGAAGGTAGCTTGGAGTCATCTGAATCTTCATCTTCAGATTCTGACTCAATGTCAAGAGCATCCAATTGAATTTGAATCTTTTTCCATTCTTCAGTAAGCAAATCTCTCTGACTTCTCTTGAAGCTTCTTCTCTCCTTCCTGTCACCTGTCTTTAGTTTGTTGAACATAGGACAATCTCTTTTGAAGTGTCCAGGTTTCTGACAGTAGAAGCATATATCATTTCCAATTTCTGCAACATCAAGATTTCAGATTCTCGAGGTGCTTGTTCAGCGAGTTGTTTTGTATATTTTTGTACTGATGGTAGTTTCATCCTAGATGCTTTTTCAGCTTCTCTTTGGATTTTCTCCTTTCAATCTCTTGACTCACAAATCTTTTCATGTGTTTTACAGCAAGAGCATTTTCTTCAGTCACTTCCTTGGGTTCCTTCTTTTCAGAAGTACCTTGAGTTAAGAGAGCAACATTATGCGACTTTTCAGTAGCTATATGTCCTCTCTAAGTTGTCTCATAGGTGACAGTTGCCAAGTGTGAGAAGAGTTCCACTGGAGTGATGTTAGGCATTCCTTGGTTGACGTAGAAATACTGAGTATGTTCCAAGTTTTGGTTTAGACTTCTCACAATAGTCTTAACCTTTTCAGAATTAGTGTATCTATCACTTTCTCCAAGTGCAGCCATTTCACTCATTAGTGTTGTGAACCTAAAGTCAAGTTCTTCAAGTGTCTTTGTAGGACCTTGTTTGAAGTTTTGGAATTTGAGCTTCAAAACTTCGAACTTGTTTTCTTTAGTTTTCTAAGTGCCAGCACAGATTTCTTCAATCAATTGCCAAGCAACTTTAGCTGTTTTTGCACCCCACAGTTTACACTGTATGTGCTCTAGAGTAGAACGTATGATGATGTTACGAGCTTGTCTCTTGGCATCTTCGATGTCCATAGCTCTCTGGGCTTATCTTCATATTCTATTCGACCGGTGACTCTCCCAGCATCTGGTGTGGAGGAGCCACTGCTTTCATCACCCTTGTCGGCTGGTGCTTTGTCTCTTCCATATGAAACTCCTATGACTTGTTTGAGCTGTCGAATGACTATAGTGCCATTCTTGATAACGTGTATCATTTCGTCACTTATGGCTTCCAGATGCAACAACATGTTGTTCTTCCATTTTTCGTAGTTTTCTGGCTTAAGGACAGGAGCATCACTCAGAGACATTCTGCAGCAAACAAACTAAATGAACAAATCAAGTGTAGGTGTTAAATAGTTAGTGGGCACTTATCTGGGATCTAGGTTCAGCGCAGAAGGCTTGGTAACCTCCTGCTCTGATACCACTTGTTGGACCAGATAACGACAAAGTAAAAGACTAGAGGGGGGGGGGGGGAGGGGGTAAATAGTCGTTTAAAACTTTTATCGATAAACACAGTTTCTCAGATATCTATGGAGATATCTAATACTTCATTTCAGAGAGCGGAAGACTTTCTGTGATAAGTGCACGTGCTCAGCAGAGTAAAAGTGCGTAAATACTTAACAAGATGAATAAAGCAAGGTAAATGCAGTAAGTAAATAACACATCAAATTATAGTGGTTACTGAAGGTGGCGTAATCCTTCAACTAATCCACTTCGGCCTTTCTCAGACCTAAAATCCACTAAGATAGATAAATGAGGTACCCTTACAAATATCCTATCTCTCGATTCCTGCAACACCTGGTTCCCAACCAAATGTTTCCCCCTGAGTTGTTCCCCAGCTATCTGAGCCAAGTACTTCCTCTACTCAGAAACCTTTTTTGAGCTATTCCTTAGTTTCCAAAACAAAGTACTTCCTGTGCTCAGTAACCTTGGAGTTGTTCCTTAGTTTTTCAAAGTAAGTACTTCCTGTACTCCATGCAAGTTGGTGTGTGGTTAAAGTAGTTTGCCAGGTGAGCTTCTTTATAACTTACACAGTTATTTCAGAAAGCTCTATAGAATCAACATTACTTAATACACTTCACAATGTATGGTAAATTGTTCTTTACTGACCCAAGTCTTTGTTAAATGTTCTAGAGAATGAATCTCAGATACTTTATCTTTTGATTCAACTCCTTTACAGATAGCAATGCTTGTTCAGGATCAGGACACTTAGAACTTGTATACTACTTAGAGTTCTAGAGCTTTAGTCGCAACAGAAAGCTAGAAGATAAGTAGTAAGAAAGCTTGTATGCTTGAGAGATCACTTGAAGATATTCAGTAAGTTGTAGTTTCAATGTGAGTTCAAGTTGTAAGTAAGTTCTTGGTGTCTTTTCAAGCATTCAAAGTGGTGATATTTATAGTTGAATTTGAAGCCGTTTGAATAGTATTTGTTAGGCTCAATTTAAATTCAAACTATTGATATCTGTATATAGTACTGCAGAGTTCTTTGTCTTCTTCTTCAGAGACTTCTGCTTTTGTGCAGACATTTCTGTCCGAGCAATAAATGTATTGTACTATATTTGTCCTGTTGTCTCAACGGATACGTGAAGCTTTCTGAGACTCGACACGTTCCTTAATCAATAGACTTGTGTTCTCAAATATTCTTTGAGTAACTTGTTTAATCAAAACACTTGTTGACTCAAGGTTTCTGGACATAGGTATCTGAGGAGACTTTTCTACTTAGTCTTCAGCAAGCTTGAGCAAACTTCAGTCTTCTGAAAATGAGTTCCTTTGCTTGGATGCTTCCTTCTTGGTCTTCTTTAACTAAATAAAAATTACATTCAGAGACCTAACATCCTATACAAGATTTGCCAGACTAACATACTTAGAGATTTTCTTCTTTTACAGTGTTCAAGTGAACCAAGAGTACTAAGCACCTTTCTGAGCTAAGATAAGTCATTAGGTTGCTGATCAAAATCTAAACAGATATTCCTAACATATAAGCTGGAGGAACTCTATATGGTGAAAACCTTGGCAAATAGAGTTTACTTGAAACAAAAGTTGTATTCCTTTAGGATCTCGGATGAGAAGCCAATGTTTGAGAAAATTGATGAGTTTAAAAGCTCATTGATGATCTTGAAAACCTGGAATCCAATATTGGTGCAGAAGATCAAGCTCTTCTACTACTGCAAGCACTGCCAAGATCACTTGACAACATTAAAGGTGCATTGCTCTATGTAGGGAAAACTTCAATGTCTTTGAATGATGTTGTGTAAGCCTTGAAGACTAAGGAACTACAAAAGTTGACTGATAATGGTGATGCTCATGGAGAAGGGCTTATTTTCAGAAACAACAAGCAAGATCACAAGAAGTTCAACAACAATAAGAAACATCAACAATCAACTAAAAATCATAGTGCTGTTGAAACAAGGAAGTGCTATTACAGCAAGGTAGATGGACACTTGAAGAAGGACTGCCCACTTCAGAAACGGCAAAAGAAGGGCAAGGGAGTCCAACAACACTACTGAAAGTGCAATTTATATTACACTTGTTTTGTTAATTTGGCCTTTCTTCGTTTATTAACCGGTTCGACAATTGTAGTTGTTTTTCTATGGATATTTTGAAGGATATATCCAGTTGGGCCTCAATATGCTTAATGGATCAAGATTGGTTAGCTTGGGCCTTAAGGAAGAATCCAAACATAATATGGAAAGAGCTAGGTGCAGGAAACTCAATATGGGAAGAGTTGGTGAAGGCATGGACACTTGGAGAGAAAGAAGGAAATAAAGATTCTCAAGGAAACACAACAAGGAATATTTCCTTCTTGATGATTAACGCAAAGAAGCACACTGTAGCAAAACGTTACTGTAGCAAAACGGGCACTGTAGCAAAAAGGAAAATAAGAAGCATAATGCAAGAAGTAAGCTGCCATAATGATTCAAGGAAGAATTTGATGCTATAAGGAAAGTGAGATTTAAAAGAGATTGATATCTAGAAGACTCCTTATACCATTAATACATCAAAGGAAGTTTCCTTATCATAGAATCCAAGTTGGTTTAGACTTGGGCCTGCTGCCGACTTCTTCCTTCCTGGACGTGAGATGTCGCAATTATATATATTGGAAGAAGGAGGCATTGCAAGGCTGCCGATTGCCTTTGAAGAATAAAGATTATATATTTTAGGCATCTTGCTTTACTAGACCTTTACCTCGGTGTTTACTTGTGAGTGTTCTCTAAAGATTGAGAATTACTCTAGTATCATTGAACTAGAATAGGTTTTTCTTATCTGTTCTAGGTCTAGTTTTCTGTAAGTTTAATCAATCGTTTGTGATTGATTTAAACTTCTTTTTGTAATTCTACTTTTCAAGTTTAGTAGAAGTTTTGCTACGGCACCGTCGGTATCTTTATATACCGGCTTTAGAAATCTGTTCGAGTTTTTATTCACTGCACTTTACGTAGTTACACTCACAGTATACTATTGCCGTAGTTTAGTTGAACACTGTACACTGTTGAGAAACGGTGTTGACTCAACATCAATAGTCAACATCGTTTGAAACTGTTCAGAAGTACCAATCCCGGTCCTACAGTTCTAACAAGTGGTATCAAAGCCAGCCACCTAATTAATTGGTGTCTGGATTTGGTACTACTACAATGGACGTTGTCAATTCAAGTGTCAACAAGCCACCTGTGCTAGATGGGTCGAACTACCACTCTTGGAAAATACGGATCGACGTATATCAAATCCATTGAAGGACGTGCATGGAAATACTTCTTGAAGGCTATGTGGCTACCATAGGACCAGACTGATGGAGATGTCGTTCCTAAACCGTAAGCTCAATGGTCGTGATGATTTTCTTGCTAGCTCTTCAATGAAAAAGCTTTGAATGCTATTTTTTGCATATTGATCCACATATATTAAGCTCATTCGAATTGCACTCTTGCTAAACAAGCTTGGGATTTGTTGCAAAATCATTGTGAATGTGATAACATGATAAGCAAACTAAACTTCAACTTGCTTTGGTCAAAATTTGAAAACTTGAGAATGGCGTAAGAAGAAACCATTGATTCTTATTTTGATAAACGCTCACTATTTCAAATGATATTCAAGCTAGGTGATGCTATGTCTAATAAGCAACTGATTTTCAAAGGTGTTCGTACTCTTTCTTCAAAATTTGACATAAAACGAACTGTTTTGGAAGATACTCAAAACCTGGCTACTATGGATTTTCATACTCTGATGAACAATTTGAAAAATTTTGAGCTCCAACAGAATGAGCGCAAAGGTACGAAAAGCCATAGTATGTCTCTTCACTCAAAATCAAAAATCTCTGAGTCTGAAAGCAGTAGTGATGAATCTGATGAGATGACTGAAGAAGATTTCGATAAAGCTCTTGCTAGGTTGCGTAGAAAGTTCAACAAAACCAGCTTTAGAAAGAATTCTAACAAAGGCTCTTCAAGCAATTCAAAAGGCACAAACAAGTTTAAAAAGACTGTAGATTCCCCTAGTTTAAGTCCTGCTCAACTTAGCAAAGTTAGATGTTTTGAATGTCAAGGATGGGGACATTATCAGAATGAATGTGCTAACTCTCTTCGTAAGAAGAAAAAGACTTTGTTTGCTTGTCTCAGTGATGTTTCAGGTGATGAACAGGAATCTGATGCTTCAGAAGGTCGTGTTGCAGCTCTGTCCTCTGTTCTGGACGATGTTGGAAATCGATGTTTAGTCAACAATGAAAACTCAACATCGTCTCAGATCCTCTTCTTTGATTATGATGACTCACAGACGTGCAAAGAAATATTCAGGGAAAAAGTTTCTGACTCTGAAAACTCAATGTCTACTGATGTCTATTGTTTGCATGGTTCAGTTGATTTGTCTGCAGATCATTCTCTTGAAGAAGAACTCACTGACGAACAAATTAAGGCAAGAGATGATGAAGCTGTGACTTGGCACAAGAAATTTGGCCATGTAAGCTATAGGAACATTGAAAGGCTCATCAAACTGGATGCGGTTAGAGGACTGCCGAAGCTGAGCAATGCCGGAAAGCAAGTGTGCGGTGACTGCCTAAAAGGTAAACAAACTAGAGCTGTGCATACATCCCTACAAACCGAAGGGCAGAAAACAGGTACATCCAACTGCTTCAAACTCTTACATATGGACTTAATGGGACCAATTAAGGTAGATAGTCTAGGTGGTAAGAAGTACATCTGTATCATAGTTGATGATTTTTCTCGATTTACATGGGTAAGTTTTTTAAAAGAAAAAAATGAAACTTTTGATTCCTTCAAGAAACTGCATGCTAGGTTTAGTAATCAATATGCTACTGTTGTCCAACGCATTAGGTCGAATCATGGTAGGGAATTTGAGAATCAAACCTTTGCTGATTTTTGCGAAAAGAATGGAATCCTTCATGAGTTTTCTGCACCCAAAACTCCACAACAAAATGGAGTGGCTGAGAGAAAGAATCGGACCTTACAAGAAATGGCTAGGGTTATGTTGAGTTCCATGAACCTTTCAAAAAGATTGTGGGCTGAAGCTGTAAATACTGCTTGTCACATAATAAATAGAGTCTACCTTAGACCAGGAACTTCAATCACTCCCTATGAGATTCTAAATGGCAAGAAGCCTAATCTTAAGTACTTTCATGTGTTTGGTTGTGCTTGCTATATTCTCAATGATAGAGAACATTTAGGCAAGTTTGATGCAAAAAGTGATAAAGGCATTTTTGTTGGTTAGTCTCTTAATAGCCATGCATATAGGGTGTATAATCTAAGGACACAAACTGTTCAAGAATCTGTTAACATTACTTTTGATGACTCAGTGCCCTTTGAAAAACAGAAAGTTGAGACAGTCATCGCATCGAAAACAGATTCGCACTGAAGCAGTACTAAATCGCACGCGGAGTTCTATACCGATTCCCGTCTCGATTCATCGCCGAGAAGATGGAGTCAATGTTGATCACAATGTTGAGTCAACATCGCGCCCAACATTGCAGGGGGAGAGGTCATCAGATGAATCTGTCTCTGAAAATGAAGATGAACCTGTTCTGGAACCGACTGTGCCTCTAGATTCCATCAGACGTGATCCACCCCCAAGGATTGGCAAAGATCATCTAAGTTCTCAAGTCATCGGAAGCACCAGTGGGAGAATGACCTTAAGAGGAAACACTCGGAAAAACTAAAAGGACACGAATGAAAAATCTAATGTTGAGCACTCTATTGAGTCAACATCGACATCAACATTGTCTGTTTCCAGAAAGTTTGTTTCTAAAACTGCTTCTTCATCCTTGTCCGTAATGGTAAACCCATTGGGCTGGAAAAACTCTAGAGAAAAGTATAAGAGAATTTGGGCTCCTAGGGAAAAGATTGTCTGTAATGTTGCTTTTTCTGTTGCTACCTCTCCTAACAATCCAGGTAGATGGTACTTTGATAGTAGATGTTCAAGACATATGACAGGAACCTTCAGTTATCTTTCTAACTTTGTCTCTCAAAAGACTGGAATGGTAACTTATGGAGAAGGATACAAGAGTAAAGTACTTGGGAAGGGGGTGTTAACTCTTGATGGTTTTCCAACCTTGAAAAATGTACTGTTGGTTGAAGGTTTAACTGCTAACCTTATTAGTATCTGTCATGTCTGTGATGATTATTTGAAGGTCAAATTTAACAAACACACTTGTAAAGTACATACTTGCAAGGAGAAATGCTTTGAAATGATAGTACTGGTCTTCGACAAGCGCTACGTGGTGGTCGATCCCCAATTGCAATCGTGCAAAAGAAGATTATATTGTGCTTAACCTGACTAATCTTTCCATAGTACATCAGTTTGTGCAAACTATGATAGGTACCTTTGAGATGAATATGATTGGTGAACTCAGCTTCTTTCGTGTCTGGGAGAACTCTAAATCATTCAGTACACTTATGGGTACCTCTCTGAAGCTGAGCAGAATCGATGTTGGCGCGGATGTTGACCCAACATTGTACAAAGCAATGATTGAAAGCCTTCAGATTCTGTCACCAAGAGACACGATATCATGCTCTCTGTGTGTGCGCCAGTGTATCACCCAACCTAAAAGCCCCCATTTAACTGTCGTTAAAAGAATCCTTGGATATATATATCAGGAACTGTTAATTTTGGATTATGGTTTGCATGTGATACAAACACTAATCTGGTGGGATTTAGTGATTCTGATTGGGCTGGTGATCTAGATGATAGAAAATCCACTAGTGGAGGTTGCTTTTATCTTGGTCCAAATTTGGTGTCTTGGTATAGCAAGAAGCAGGCGTAATCCTTGTCATCATTTGAATCTGAATATGTAGCAGCTGGCAGTTGTGTGTCTCAACTGGTCTGGTTGAAAAATATGCTGCATGACTATGGTCTACAAAGTGCTACCCTTTTGATGTTCTGTGATAACCTTAGTGCCATACATATCTCTAAGAACCATGTTCAACACTCTCGCACTAAGCACATAGATATTAGGCATCATTTTCTTAGGGACTTGGTCAATAAGCAAGTAATTAATATAGAACACATAGATACAACCAATCAACTTGCAGATATTTTTACCAAGCCATTAGATAGTGAGAGACTCTTCAGTCTTCGAAGATCTCTCGGTCTGTGCTCTCTGTGATTGTCATTGTTGAGTACCAATGTTGACTCAACGTCACGGTCAACATTGGAAAATTAGAATAAGTGATGATGTTTTCTTTTTGCTTTTTAGTTCTACTGTGTGTTTATGTGCTCCTGTGTACATCTTGGCTATGGCATTCTGGTTTGTCGTTCTGTGGTGATGCTTAGGGTCCGAAGGCATTTGAAACCAAGGTTGAAAGGGATCGAGTCTCTTGTGTGTTTGCTTTATGTAAAACCCACTTTTGCTGCTTTTTGGCTATTTTTACTCGTACCTTGACTCGCACTTGATGTTGCCTCCTGCTCTTTATGCTTAATAAATCTAATGAATTATGATAAAAAGGGCTCGAAGTGTTTCCGTCAAGGATCGTGTTGGGCAGGTTTCAAATACTATCCAGATATCGACGTGGCCAATGTGTCATATGTCGTGAGGGTTGATGGCCTGTACTGGAAACCGACACGCACAAAAGTGCCGATTCTCGTAATGTTGCTGGTTCACTCTCTGAGTACCCAAAAATTATCCAATGTGGTCAAATGAGTGATCTTTATGCCATGAGACCTGTGTTTGGCTAACTCCGCATAGGCTTCGGTTTTGGAGCGGATTCATACGTGTTCCAATTATTTGACATGGTTCACGGTCTCATGGTCACCCCCACTCAAACCTATGCTAATTGTTCAATTTACTTTTTGAGGCAATGTTTTATGTGTTTCTTTGGTATTCCTTTCTCTTTCTGTTTTGCCTGCAGCATCAGTGGTGTTAATCGAATCTGCACATTTTGAGACTTGGTTTCCTGGCTGACTTACATTAAGAGTGGTCTGATTTTCCGATGTTGTCATCAATGTTGAGTCAACATTCAGGTCAACATTGACTGTGCATGAAGTACTATTTGCTCTTTTGTTGTGCTCCATTTTTTTTGTGCTCTATTTCTGTGTGTTTTTGGGTTTGAGGGGTAGTAGGTCTAAGGTGTTTTCTTCAGGTTTTGGGTTTCTGCATTCCTGTACTTGCATTTCAAGTCATTTTCTTGAAGATCAAAATTTTTGGTCAACCTCCCTAGGGTTTATCTATTTATCTGATTACGTTGACTTGACGGATAACTGTCTTACTTGCAACTTTAATCTTTAATTACCAGTTGTGCACAGTTTTTTGTTGCTTTGATATATATATGCAGGAATCTACCTTGAAGCAAACCCAACAACACCCATCATGACTTATCTTGTAAGCTGTGTACTTGACCTTCCGCTCTCTTCACATCACTGCCCTCCAGCTGACCATCCACTCTATTCCTGACACGCCTTCAAATTGATCCTTCCTATAGTCCTGCTTTTGCTACTTTCTTTGCCAGTGTTGACTACAATGTTGAGTCAACATCGTTTATCTGCATTGGTACTTTGTCTGCAGGTCCTTAACAGATTACCAAGATGGTGAAGTTTTTTTTAAAAGAACTTTGTTTTCTTTCCTTCCTCACAAAAAAGGGGGAGAATGTTTGTACTCTTGGTTGTTTTGTATTAAGGGGGAGTTCTTGAAGCAAGGGGGAGTTTCTTGATATTGTCCTGTATTTTCCTACTAACTGCTTTCAGGTTTTTGTGAAGAAAGGCAAGAATTAAGGGGGAGATTGAAAGTGCAATTTATATTGCACTTGTTTTGTTAATTCGGCCTTTCTTCGTTTATTAACCGGTTCGACAATTGTAGTTGTTTTTCTATGGATATTTTGTAGGATATATCAAGTTGGGCCTCAACATGCTTAATGGATCAAGATTGGTTAGCTTGGGCCTGAAGGAAGAATCCAAACATAATCTGGAAAGAGCTAGGCGCAGGAAACTCAATATGGGAAGAGTTGGTGAAGGCATGGACACTTGGAGAGAAAGAAGGAAATAAAGATTCTCAAGGAAACACAACAAGGAATATTTCCTTCTTGATGATTAATGCAAAGAAGCACACTGTAGAAAAACGTTACTGTAGCAGTTACTGTAGCAAAACGGACACTGTAGCAAAAAGGAAAATAAGAAGCATAATGCAAGAAGGAAGCTGCAAAAATGATTCAAGGAAGAATTTGATGCTATAAGGAAAGTGAGATTTAAAAGAGATTGATATCTAGAAGACTCCTTATATCATTAATACATCAAAGGAAGTTTCCTTATCATAGAATCCAAGTTGGTTTAGACTTGGGCCTGTTGCCGACTTCTTCCTTCCTGGACGTGAGATGTCGCAATTATATATATTGGAAGAAGGAGGCGTTGCAAGGCTGCCGATTGCCTTTGAAGAACAAAGATTATATGTTTTAGGCGTCTTGCTTTACTAGACCTTTACCTCGGTGTTTACTTGTGAGTGTTCTCTAAAGATTGAGAATTACTCTAGTATCATTGAACTATAATAGGTTTTTCTTATCTGTTCTAGGTCTAGTTTTCTGTAAGTTTAATCAATCGTTTGTGATTGATTTAAACTTCTTTTTGTAATTCTACTTTTCAAGTTTAGTAGAAGTTTTGCTACGGCACCGTCGGTATCTTTATATACCGGCTTTAGAAATCTCGTGTTCAGTTTTATTCCGCTGCACTTTACAGTGTTCTGTCAATCACAATATACTATTGTCGTAGTTTAGTTGAACACTGTACACTGTTGAGAAACGGTGTTGACTCAACATCAATAGTCAACATCGTTTGAAACTGTCCAGAAGTACCAATCCCGGTCCTACAGTTCTAACAACTACAATGCTAATGGAGACAATACAGGCAGTTCTGAGGCTTACCACACTGCTGAAGCATTAACTATTGTGGAGGTACTTGCAGTCACTCAGACTTGTTCGAATTCAGTATGGGTTATGGATTTGGGGTGTTCTTTCCATATGACACACATTAGAGATTGGTTTACAAGTTTTGAGCACAAGAACTGTGGGTCTGTATTGTTGGGCAATGATGAATCATTTAAGATAAAATGTATTGGTTCAGTCAGGATTGAGATGTTTGATGGAGTTATTAGAGAGCTTTTAAATGTGAGGTATGTTCCTGAGTTGAAGAGAAACCTCATATCATTAGGATTGATGGATTCAAGAGGTTATAGTTATCAATCTCGTAATGGAGTATTGAAAATCATGAGAGGTAACACAGGTGTTATGCAAGGAATAAAAAGGAATGAGTTGTATTACTTGCAAGGAAGAACTGTAGTTGGTGAGGCCTCTAATGTACAAAGTGATGAGAAGACATTACTATGGCATAACAGACTAGGGCACATTGGCGAGAAAGCACTAATGGAACTGTTAAAGAAAGGCTTGTTATGTGGTGACATAGTGAACAAGATGGGGTTATGTGAGCTGTGTGTACTTAGGAAAGCTAAGAAACTTAGCTATGACATAAGGAAACACATTACTAAGGACATCATGGAATACGTACACTCAGATCTTTGGGGACCATCAAGGAAAGCTACAAGAAATGGTGGCAAGTATTTCCTGTCAATTATTGATGATAAATCAAGGAAAGTATGGATCTTCATACTCAAGTCAAAGGATGAAACCTTCAAGAAGTTAAAGGTGATAAGGACATATAATGGATTGGAGTTTCTATCACAAGAGTTCAACAACTTCTGCATTGAAAAGGGCATTATCAGACATAAGTCAGTCCTAGGTAATCCACAACAAAATGGAGTAGCTGAGAGGATGAATAGGACTTTGTTGGAGAGGATAAGATGCATGTTACTCGGAGCAGGAATGTCAAAGAAGTTCTAGGGAGAAGCAGCTGCAACTGCAGCACACTTGATCAATCTATGTCCGCTGCACTAAACTTTAACTCACCTGAAGAAATTTGGAGAGGAACCACGCCTGACTATTCAGAGCTAAAAACCTTTGGATGTTTAGCATATGTACATGTTAAACAAGACAAGTTGGAAGCAAGGGATTTGAAGTGTGTGTTTCTTGGATATCCAAAAGAAGTGAAAGGATTCAAGTTATGGTGTATGGAGCCTGGAAAGCAAAAGTGCATTATCAGTAGAGATGTGGTGTTTGATGAGTCAATAATGCCACTGAAGAAGACTGAAGGCCATCAGGTTCCACCAGACATGCATAAGAAACGTACACAAGTTCAGGTGGAGACTACTACAGGAGGTGTTAGAGGCAATGTTGAGCTAACATTGGTACCAGATACAACAACACCACCAGCTGTAGAAACTTCTGAAGATAGTCAACATTCTGAAATAAGTCACGTGGGTGTTTCACGGGTGGTAAGACAACCAACAAGAAGTAGAACTGGGGTTGAAGGTGTAAATCCAGTTGCTGTGGTTGATTATCAATTGACAATAGATAGAATTCCAAGGAATAGGACTTCAACTAAAGATCCTAATATGGTATACTTTGCATTGCATACAGCTGAGGAGATAGAATGCTCTGAACCAGATAGTTACGGCCAAGCTATCAGCTGTTCTGAGAAAGACAAGTGGAGCATTGCTATTCAACATGAGTTGTTATCTTTGGAGAAGAATACAACCTGGGAGATTGTGACTTAACCTAAAGGACAAAGGTTAGTCAGCTGCGAGTGGATATTCAAGAAGAAATTGGGAATTGAGACTGGTGAGAAGATAAGATACAAAGCAAGGCTTGTTGCTAGGGGTTTCACTCAAAGAGAGGGGATAGATTAAAATGAAATTTTCTCTCCCGTGGTAAATCATAGTTCTATAAGGATCTTATTGGCCATGGTATCTCAGTTTGGTCTATTTCTACATCAGATGGATGTCACTACAGCGTTTCTACATTGTAGATCGGATGAACAAATCTACATGACTGTACCTGAAGGACTGAATGTGGTTGATAAGGAGAGTAAGGCATGTTTACTTCTCAGATCACTGTATGGGTTGAAGCAAAGTCCTAGGCAATGGTATAGGTGGTTTGAAACTTTCATGATCACTAATGGACTTAGGAGATGTGATTATGATACATGCGTTTACTTCAAGGGTGAGAGAGTTGTAGATATGATTTACTTGCTTATATATGTAGATGACATGCTCTTAGCTAGTAAACATATGATTGGGATCACTGAAGTAAAGTAGTTACTCAAGTCTGAGTTTGATATGAAGGATCTAGGAGTGGCAAAGAGGATCTTGGGCATTGATATATGTTTCAAGAAAGATGGTAGAGTCATGCTTAATCAAAAAGTATATCTCATCAAAGTTCTTGAGAGGTTTAACATGAAAGGTGCTAAGATCATGTCAACACCTATAAGTGCAAACATTAAGCTATCAGAGAAGCTGTGTCCTATTGAGGATTAAGAGATTGAGTACATGAAGAAGGTGCTTATGCTAATGCAGTTGGGTCAATTATGTATTCAATAATGTGTTGCAGACCTAATTTAACTTATGTATGAGTTCTGTGAGCAGATATATGGACAATCCAGTAAGAGTTCATTGGGAAGCAGTGAAGGGATTGTTGAGGTATATTGCAGGCTCAGTAGATAAGGGAGGCATAAAGATTCAGAAGATCAAGTCTGCGGAGAATCTAGCAGATGGTTTTACTAAGCCTGTTCCTGTACATAAATTCAGGTTGTGTCTTAGTTTGATCAGTCTGGTGGATGGAAGGGGTGTATTCTAACCTAAGGAATACTTGAGGATTTTCAGATGATGAAGCTAGGTGGAGAATTGTGAGTTTAGCTTAAACATCTAATACTGAAGTTGTTAAGAGTTGGATGTTGAGGAATCATTTTGGAAACAGAATTAGAAATTCCATTGGCAACTGGAAACCAACGAAACTACTAGTTATTTGATTCCTAGTTAGAAGTAAATTGGTACTATTTACGTTGTATAAATAGGTGGTTCCATAACTAGTTAGTTCATAGAATAATAGAACACATCACATCTTCATACTAGATAGATCATAACGGTTAGGAACAGAGAGAATCAAAGAAGTTCGACATTGTTCGTCGAGAATAGCTTCTTCTATCTTGTAATCTATTTGGTTTTGGTTGTCTAGTGAAATCTGAGAATCCTTTGTGGACATAGGCAATTGTCGAACCACGTAAAAGCCCGGTGTTATTGTTTGCTTTATTCTTCGGGTTTGTTTGGGTTCTTGTGTGTGTTTTTTTGTTCGATTGATCTTGGTTTGTGATTAAAACTTCACAAATTGCTTTGACGTTATCTCTATCAATGGTGGTTCCAATTTGATTCTCCTTGTGATGAATCTCTAGCAAAATGGCTAAGAAGTTCTCTTATTTCACTACGGTTACATCACGCTAATCCAGGTGTTCTTCAATCACTAGATCCAAGAAACCATCTAGTTCCTTGGATAACCTTTGAACTCTTGCATCAAAACCATTTATGCCGCTGAACACCAAAGACTCGGAATAAATTCTCCGATATTTAGACTCCCCAGTACTTGCATCAGTTCAATGAGCAGTCCTGTAAACTTCTTCCTGTCTTCCCTTTTGCTGTACTTCCTTCCAAAAGCAGATCTGTAGATCATGTCATTAGTCAATGACACGAATATCTCACTCAAATTTAGAGGCATACGTGATGAAGAACATACCTTGATCTTCTCCATCAAAAGCAACGTCTCTTCCTCCCTAATGAAACTGAAAGACTGTACCCTTTTGTTACTCAGAAGCTGGAGAACACAAAGAGTTTTCAGTTTCCTCCAATATTCACCATAGGGCGCGACTGTGATATCCTTGCCATCGTACAAAAGGCGCCTTGTGACACTAGACTGAGGCTTATCTGCAAAAGCAAGATCATGTTTTTTCATGATCTCCATTGCTGCATCTGCCGATTGGATAAGGATCACTGGTTAACAGCCCGTACTTTTGGCCTAATGAGTAAAATGACCAGTGAACTAATATCCCGAGTTGGTGAAGATTTCCCAATATTGGTAGCCTTGGTGGTGATGGTGGTGGCTGTGTTTTGTTGCAGCAATGCTTGAATAGCCATTTGGTGAAAAGGTATATTGAGAATGAACTGATAACGAAAAGCAGAAATGGACCGAACATGAATTCATCAATACTGCGTTGTAAATGGTAGATAAACGACATGAGTATGCTAGTCTTTTTGATAGCTATACAAGCAGAAAGTAAGATCTGTGATTACATCAGATCAACTCATTGTGAAAGAGTATGTATTGCAAATTTAGTTACTTCACTTAATTAACTTCCATGTTCTTTGACAGATTTTTGCATTAGTTTAAGGTCTGTTGTTCTATGTATTAATGTGCACTTGTAGATATAATCAACTTAGAATGCGGACATATATAGTTCCTTTAACAAATTGACTAGTTGCCAGGAGCTTTTCAAAGGAATCTCCACCTAACTTATTGTCCTGGCTGTCATTTTTGAATTACATATTTGTTTACTGGATAGGTTTTGTGAAAAAACGATAACAACTATTTATTCCGCTGCATTATGCTCTGTTCTATTAATTGATGTAGATCATTGTTGACATCGTATCGAAGTCAGTTCAGAATAGTAGTCCTGATCCTTAGCTTCTAAAACTTACAAGAAAAACAAAGTTTATGATCACCAACCTTTAGCCATGATCAATTTCCGGTTACATATACCAGGATTTGATTCTTCATTTTGGTCAAATAAGATGGAATCACCTGATAAGTTGTTTATCTGGCGGCGCCAAACAAAGCGATTACTTAAAAGGTAAGGCTATTGGAGACTATTACCATCTGCTGATTGGAAATATGGAGATTGGATATCATCATAAATTCTTCATGATGTGTTTGCTTTCTCCAAAAAAAAGAAGAAAAAAAACTCAATTTAGCAAGAAGACATGTGCAAGCCATTTACAGTAAGATAAATGACAATTGATATCACTTGTCCAAAACTAATAATTGGAAACTTATACATCCACATGTATCAGGTTGTGATATTCACTTGTTTATCCTTCAACATTTTCTTACAAACTTTTATTATCAAGTGAAAACAGCCAAATCAACACTAGTAATGTTCCCTGGCAACTAGACGGAGAGGAACTGCCCTGTGAATTGCAAGAGCAGGACGTTCACTCATGTCCAGATCTTTACTCTCCAATCCATCAGGCAATTTCCAATCAAACTTGTAAACCATACTCGCCAACACGAACTCATAAGTAGCCATGGCGAACGTAATCCCAGGACACCCCCTTCTCCCAGCCCCAAAAGGAGTCAACTGGAAATCCTGAGCCCTGTAGTCGACCGAAGAATCCAAGAATCTCTCGGGCTTAAACTCTTCTGGTTCATCCCAATATGCAGGGTCCCTGATGATGGCCCATGCATTAATCATGGCCATCGTTTCAGCTGAAATGTCATATCCATTTACTTTTACATCATTTCGTGCGATTCTGGGTACAAGTAGTGGTATAGGTGTGTGACAGCGAAGAGTTTCCTTAATTACTGCTTTTAGGAAATGCATTTTTTCTATGTCGTCATGTGTTATGTCTTGTTTGTCTTTAAGGATTTCTCGTACTTCATGTTGCAATTTTTTCATCATTTTAGGGTATCGTATAAGTTCAGACATCGCCCATTCTAAGACAGTCGATGTTGTATCAGTGCCACCAGCAAATACATCCTGCATGTTAAAAAGAAGAAGTGTGTTACTACAGGAAAACATTTTACTAAACCATAATCAGAAGATACATATCATAAAAAATGCTTTAAAATGTCCACTAATATACTTGAGAATATCAATTTGTCTCTTAGGTCTCACACTAATAAATACATGTCTATTTCAAGACTTTGTGTAATCAGAATCATGAGATCCAAATACTTATATAAACCAACTATTTTAGGCTGTGAAAATGAGAACTTACCATGATTGTTGCTTTGATACTGTCCCTGTCAATGGAGACGCTAGTACCTGCAGTACTACCATTCTTATGGTAAATATCAAGCAAAATATCAAGAAAGTTTTCTCCGGTGTTACCGTCTTTCCCATCCTGATGACGTTCCATGTGTTCTCAGATAACTCCTTCCAGAAACTCATCAAGTTCCTTCGCCACCCTATCAACTCTTGCATTGAAACCATTAACATGATTGATCCACCAAAGCCACGGAACGAAATCACCAATACTAATATTCCCTAGTAACTGCACGAATTCACGCAACAATTTGAGAAACTTCCTCCCAATCTCCCCATCTCTGTACTTCTTCCCAAACGCGGACCTGCAGACCACGTCATTTGTCAGGTCAGTAAGCATGCTACTCAGTTCCACCGAACCAGGCGAATTTCTTATCTTATCAACTAAGAGAGCGCTCTGTTCCACCCTGATAGAATGAAAAGATTGAACTCGTTTATTCTTGAAAGCAAGCACAAATGCTCTTTCAACCTCTCGAGATTCTCCATAAGGTGCAACGGAGACGTCTTTACAGTTGTATAGAAGGCGCTTGTTGATATTCGATTGGTCGCGGTCTGAAAAGGTGAGATCATGAGTTTTCATGTAAGGGCCATGTTTTTTGGCCAAGGCTTGGAGATTGTGGTGAGGAAATAGGCCTAGTAGATGGAGATGGCCAAGTATAGGGAGCTTTGATGGAGATGGGGGCAAGTTTTTCTTGTAAGTGAATTTAGAGAACAATATTTTTGCAGTAAGACTGAACTGGAGTAGTGATATAAGAGCTGAGATTATGAAGGGAAATAGTGAAAGTTGATTAAAAATTTCTACTTGCACTTGGAATATAGACATTTTTTGTTTTTGTATGTTTTGCTCTCCAATGAGTGTGTTTTGTGGTTTATCATTGGATGAATGATCAATGTTATATAGAAATTGTAGTACTGTTAATTTTTCTTTGGAATTTGATTCTCATTACCAATTGGTGTGCATTTCAATGAAGGTTGCTTTTGTCCTCAAGTGATACTGGTTTTTTATTAAGGTTGATTATCATTAAGGTTCTTATTGTCCAGTAACGGGTAGTAGTACTGTCCCTTTTCTTCATTATAAAGTATGTATATATTTTGTGTCGATCATGCTGCACTTTATAAGAGATCCTTTGATACTTAATTGTATAAGTTGTAGTATTTAGTAAAGAGTGTGAAGGGGACCGTTTATTAAAAAAAATAAAGATTAGTATTATTACCAAAAATTTGGGATTTTTTCTACCCCATACAGCATGTTGCACTACCTTATAGTGCTTTAATGTATTGTACATTACACCATTTAATGCATATGATACAACCATGGTACAACCTTTAAAGCACCAGGAGGTAGTGCAGCATGCGGTAGGGAAGAGGAAACTAAAATTTGGGGTGTTGAGTTAAGAGTATTAAAGCTTAAAATAAACAAAAAGTTTGTTAATGCTTCGCTTAAAAATACCGATATTTTTTCGATCTTCTTTAGAGTTAAATATAAACGGGTCTCCCGCAATATTTAAAGTTGAGTACGTGATAGAACTTGTGATTTTTGCACCCTAATACTTAGCTTGAAAATTATACTCGATTGCGCGCATAGTCTTTGTGTATATATCCACATTCCACATCTTCTATTATGAATGGGACGACTAAGTTAGTTCAGGTTTTCTACCGTCAGTCAAGGTGTCGCCCTGACTATTGTCAGTCAATGTATCGACATCTGACACGTCTCCATTGCTCGGTATCGCCCTAAACCGGTGCTCTGTGTCGCCCTCAACCATTGCTCTGTATCGACTTCAACCGCTATTTTTTAAACTATTAACTTCTTCCAAAAATTTTAATTATTAAAATTTTAAATCTCCTTCCCCAATCCCCACCACCACCCACCATCACCGCACCAACACCACCACCCACCACCAACACCGCACACCACCACCAAAATCACTGTCGGAGCTTCCTTGGCGGAAAGCTGATCATTTTTTTTTATTTCTTTTATGAACTTCCGCCACCATGGAGGAAGCTCCAGATCTGGAGCTTCTGCCATGGAAGAAGCTCCAGATCTGGAGCTTCTATGGAGCTTCCATGGCGGAAGCTCAGCTTCCGCCATGGAAGCTCCGGCAGTGGCGTGACCGGAGCTTCCACGTCCATGGCGGAAGCTCCAAATCGGAGCTTTCGTGGCGGCTTTCGGTTAGAGTAAAAATATTTTTTTTAAATATATTTAAATAATTTAAAGCGACGTAGGCGGTTAGAGGAACACGTAGCGCAACACCTTGTACGACACGAGCGACACCCAATGGCAACACTTAGTGCGAAAGGTAACGATTATTCGATCTCCACCGTTAAAATTTTAATCTAATGGATCAAAATAGGTGACTGATACGTTAGTCAGGGCGACACCTTCACTGACAGTAGAAAGCCCCAAGTTAGTTAGCGGACAACTTTAAATTTTCCTTCTTTAATTACCCCCTCATTTTTGCATATTTTCTCATTGTAGATATTAATTCAAATCAAGACATGATATATCAATTTCCAGATCAATTGTATTGCATTTTTTCGCGCATATTTCGACATCAAAATGTTTGTTCATTTATTTCAATCCCCACATTCATTTTCATCCTTGCATCAAATAGAAACATTGAATGTTAGTTTAGCTGCGTTAAACAATAAGTAGTTATTTTCCAAAAAAAAAAAAAAAAAATTTTCACCACAACTAAGGGTGTTAACGAATCAAGCTGATCATGAGCAGCTCACGAGAAAGCTCGGCTTAAGCTCGAGATCGGTCAACACGAGCTTGATCGCGAGCAAGCTCGACTTCCTATCGATCAAGTCACGAGCACTTTGGAAAAAAGTTCGACTGCTCATGAGAAGCTCCTGAATGCATAAATAAAGATATGTATATTTATAATTATATATGTATTTATAGTTATATTTAAAAAATATATACATAAAATTTTATGTGGGTATATATTTTGTATTTAAAAAATTAAGTAACATATTAATATTAATATTGTAAGAAATATTTATATGTGAACATATTAAATACCATTCATAAGCTAAATATATAACTTAAAATAATTATTAAGTTTATTTAGCCGCTTGTCAAAAGTTCGTGAGCAGCTCGAAGCTCGTCAGCTTTTGAACGATCACATAATTTCAATGTTCGATAAAGATCGTGCTCGAAATCGACTCGACTTCTATGATAAGGTCCACGCTCAGCTCGGCTCGGCTCATTAACACCCCTAACCACAACACACTAAATTCAGTTTGTTTTGTAACTTTCTATAGTTTAACCTTATTAAATGTTACTCCCTCCGTCCCAGACCAAATGTCCCATTTTGACTTTTTGCAGTTAACATTTTCAAACTTTGACTACGATTTAATCTTAAACCGTAAATGTAAAATGTCTAATTAAATTGTATGATTAAAGTTTTGGAAGTAAATTTTCATTATATAATTTAATTGTACATTTTACATTTACAGTTTAAGATTAAATCACAGTCAAATTTGAAAAAAGTTGAATGGAAAAAATCAAAATGGGACATTTGATCTGGGACGGAGGGAGTACATTATAATTAATATTCTTATAATATTGTGAATTATTGATTTGTAGTTGAAAGTGCGGCGTGCCAATTTTTTAGTGAACGTGAAAGTCAAGAAATTGATTGTTTAAGTTGGTGACATATCTATTTTTTATATAAGGTACATATATGTTGTTTCTGTTAGAATGTGAAATATCTTAGTCTCCTAAGTATTTCATATCTCTACTATTGTTGTATTCCTTGTTGTATTTAAATTCCTAGTTTATAGCCTACATTATAGGATTATTCTTGTATAAATATGTACGATTGTGGTAATGAGAGGATCACGGAATTATATTCTTTCATGGTATCAAGTTTGGTTCTCTAACATCCAATTAACCTTCCACTCCCATATTTTTCTTCCCTCTTCAATCTCGTCTGCCGTCGATCTTGGCCTCATGCCATTATCGATCTTCTCTCATCGATTTGGCCTCACGCCATTGTCGATCCTCACCAGTCGATTCGGCCTCACGCCTTGTCGATCTTCTTCTTCTTAATTCGATTATATATAATCGATTTCTCTCTTCTATTCCGTCATGATGGGCGAAAACATGAGTTCTTCCTCTTTTCACCCTGCGCTTGCTGTTTCTAACATCAAGTCGCATGTTCCCATCACTCTTGAGATGGAAAACGTCCAGTATGCTAATTGGGAGGAATTATTCAAGGTTCGTTGCCGTGCGCACAAGGTTCTTCATCATATTATCCCGCCAAAGTCCAAGGATGGGAAAGTTATTGAAAAGGAGCCGCTCAAGGATGACGAACACAAACTATGGGACACGTTGGATGCTGCTGTGGTGCAGTGGATTTATTACACTATATCGACTGATCTCTTAAACACCGTTATTGAAGCGGATGTTTCGGCTACGACTTTATGGAATCGCCTTCGCGATTTGTTTCAAGACAATGAGAATTCTCGTGCGGTTGCTCTAGAACACGAGTTTAACAACTTTTATTTACGGGATTTTTCATCGGTTTCTGCTTATTGTCAACATCTAAAGACTCTTTCCGACCAACTCAAGACGTAGGGGCTCCGGTTACCAATAATCGTCTTGTTCTCCGTATGGTGGGGGGTCTAACACCAGCTTACAAAGGTGTTGCTTCTGTTATTTGACACATGAAGGTTTTACCTCCTTTCTATGAAGTTTGATCCATGTTAGCATTAGAAGGAACTAGCGTGAAGGAAGCCGCGACTGGGAATAATGATTCGATGATGGTTACTATCCGTGATTCGGATGAGACGCATGATTCTCGTCCGACGGGTCAAGGTCGTGGAAAGCAATCGAAGCAGCGAAACAAAAAAAAGAAGGGCGGCTCGGGACAGCAGTCCGGAGGTCAAAATGGCACGGGTCATGTGTAAACCGGTCCGGAGGTCAAAGCGGCATCAATTTTTCAGGTGGGCCCCAATCTTGGGCCATGCCCCCTTGGTGGACTTGGATGCAGCCGCCATGGGCTGCTGCACCGTGCCCTTATCCGACCCAACCATGGAGTCGGCCCAACGGGCCGCGTTAGCTCGGAATCTTGCGCCAGCGACCCCAACAACAGCAGCAACAGGCGTATGCAGCTTCTCAGTATGCTCCAACGGATATTGATTCCGCCATGCATACTATGTCTCTTTCGCAGCCGGATCCTAACTGGTATATGAACACCGTGGCTTCTTCGCATATGACATCTACTCCAGGTAATCTCACGTCTATTTTAATATGAGCAATAATAATGGTGTTACTGTTAGTAGTGGTCAGTCTATTCCTATTCGTGGTTATGATCATACATCTTTATCTTTCCCTCACCCACCATTATCCCTCAAACATGTCTTACACACTCCAAATCTTTTAAGAATTTAGTATTAGTTCGTACGTTTACAACTGATAATCTTGTGTCGGTAGTGTTCGATCCTTTTGGTTTTTCTGTGCATGATTTACAGACGGGGACCCGTCTCATGAGATGTGATAGTACCAGCCCACTCTACCCCATTACTCCTTCCAGTCCTTATCCGGCCTCTTCCCCGACTACTTGTCTTGCATCCACTCTTTGGCTTGATCGTTTGGGTCACCCAGGAGATTCGGTCTTAGCTTTTTGTCGGCAAAATAAATTGATTGCTTGTAATAGTTCATCTAGGTCTACTACTTGTCAATCTTGTGTTCTTGGAAAACATATAAAATTGCCTTTTCTTTCATCAACTTCTACTACTTGTACGCCTTTCGATATTATTCATAGTGATCTTTGGACTTCTCCTACTTTGAGTTCTTCTGGCCATCGATATTATGTGATTTTTTTAGATGATTTTTCGAATTTCTTGTGGATATTTTCCATTGCTCAAAAATCCCAAGTTTTCTCAATTTTTTCGAAATTTCATGCCCATATACAAACCCAGTTTGAACGCAATATCAAAACCATACAATTTTATAACGGGGGAGAATTCGATAATCTTTCTTTTCGGCAATTTTGTGATTCTAATGGAATATCTTTTCGTTTTCCCTGCCCACATACATCTTCTCAAAACGGAAAGGCCGAATGAAAAATTCGATCCATTAATAATGTCATGCGTACACTTCTCATTCATGCATCTTTTCCACCTTCTTTTTGGCACCATGCACTTCATATGACAACCCATCTCCTCAATATTATTCCAAGTAAGTTGCTTGCCGATAAATCTCCTCTTCAGGTGCTTTATCATCGTCTTCCATCTTACTCTCATCTTCGAGTTTTTGGGTGTTTGTGTTATCCACTTTTTCCTTCCACCACTATTCGAAAATTGCAAGCCCGTTCCACTCCTTGTGTTTTCTTGGGTTATCCTGACAATCATAGAGGTTAGAAGTGTTATGATTTAAGCACTCGTAAAATCATTATATGCCGTCTTGTTGTATTTAGATTCCTAGTTTATAGCCTACATTATAGGATTACTCTTGTATAAATATGTACGATTGTGGTAATGAGAGGATCACGGAATTATATTCTTTCAGTTTCCACAGTTGTTTTCAATAAGATTTATTACATTACGGTGTGGGTGTGTGTGTGTGTGTGTATAAATAAGTGGACAACTATTACAGTTGTGTAATTGAGTACTTAATTTAAGTTAAATTGAACTCATTTGTAATATATATGTAAATTAAACTTTAATTATAAAAAAACAATCTGTTTTATTCAATCAAATTTCAAGCCCTAATTCAATCTCAACAAAATCAATGCATCATAACAAAAATCAATCTTCCTTCTCCATTTAAATTTTAAACATTAATTCAACCCCCAACAAAATCAAATCATCATTGAAAAAAATCAATTTCTCTTGTCCAATTAATTTTAAACCCTAATTCAACCCAACAAAATCAATTCATCATTAGAAAATAACGATAACCAATCTTTCTGCTCCATCTTCTCCAATTAAATTAAAACAGATCAACTCAAACACTAATTCAACTTGAAAAAAATAAATTCGTAATAAAAAACAATAATATTACTTACCTTCGTATACGTCTTCTATAAGTATAACTATGCGCCACAATAACACGCATAGCGTGTTCTCACATTCTATTACTCATTTATATTTGGTTAGAGTTAAAAATCATTGTTGTTATCACTATTAGGTTTGACAGAGTTAAAAATCATTGCTGTTAACTTGTTATCACTAAAGAATTAACCTTTTCTTTCTATCCTAATTTTTTCCTCTATTTGCTTTTTCAATTAGAAAAATAAACTTAAACCTATCTAATAACATTAAAATTTAAACAATTTAAATAATTTTAGAAAATCAAACGTGTCACATCTTTTTTTACACACGCTCTATAACAACCCTATAAAACTTATACAATTTTAATTCTATCACATACCCTATTAAAATCAGTTAAATTTTAACTCTATTCAAATAAATTTTTAATCATTTAACTCAATTACAATTTATCAACAAAATAAAATTGAACTCAGGTTTTTAACAATATATCAAACCGAAAGATCATTTTTATTGGAAATTCTTGAATAAAAGAATAAATAAAGGGACGAAGAAATGCAATTTACCATGACTAAATTGCATAGAATTCGAAATTATTGGGATTGGAAAGAAAAGTGGGAAAGAATATAAGACCGCAATTGATAAAATAAATAATTTAGAAGGTCAAGCCGTAAGTCAGGAGAAGAGAGGCAGCCAATCAAATTATAACACCTCATGCGAACAAAGTGCTGGAAAGGAGTCAACGAATTTGTGCAAGTCAGGAACACGAATTAGGAAGCTACAAGAGGATCAAAACAGCAAGTCGGGAGCGTCTTCTTCACTTTTTCAGAAGAAAACAAAACGAAGTCGTACGGAGTTGCAGAGTACCAATTTTGGCACCATTAGAGCTTCACCGTTCGATCAAATTGGACGATCAGATCAACAACAAAGGACAACATGCGAGTTGTGATACTGTGGAGATGCTCTGTTCTTCTAATTAAGCCGTTTAATGCCTTTTAGCTTCTTGTTTTTTACTAGTATTGTAGTTTGATTTTCCGGCTATAAATAGGCCGAGATTCCGTTAGGCTTTCTGTAACTGGCCATTCACAATCAATACAATCTCCTTTCCAGTTGTTCATGTTATCAAATATTGATTTTAACATGGCACCAGAGCAAGGTTGCTTTTAATCCTACTTCTCTTTTCTAACTGCTTTCTCATAAAGCTTCAAGCTCAGTACTCTTCTCCTAACAGCACACTGAAATGGCTGATGATATTGCTAACCCCACTGGCACTGGTTCTAGCTCTCAAGCCTCACTTACTCCTCAACCTGAGTAGGAGAGCCCCTTTAGCCCACTGTACTTGCACCACTCTGAAAATTCAGTTTCAGGAGCTATAACTCCTCTACTCAACAAAAACAATTACCATACTTGGTCAAGAGCATTTTTAATGTCTCTAAGCATTAGAAACAAAGTTGGATTGATTGATGGAAGCATCATTCTACCAGCTACTGATGAAGTTAAGAAAAATGCATGGATGAGATGTAACACTATTGTTATGTCATGGATGATCCATTCTGTTTCACAAGAAATCAAGAGTGCTTCACTCTATTGCAAAACAGCAGTTGAATGCTGGAACAAACTCAAGGTTAGGTATGCACAACCTAATGATGTGCGTATCTTTCACTTGCAACAAGAGATGAGCATAGTTGTTCAAGGAAACACCTCTGTAACTGACTTTTTCACTTAGTTTTCAGGCTTGTGGGAAGAGTTGGAAGATCATAGGACTTTGCCTACATGCTCATGCAAAGATACCACTGTTACTGGTTACCTTGAGAGGGTACAAGACATTGATAAGATTTTCAAGTTCCTAATGGGATTGAATGACTCTTTTGATATGGTGAGAGGGCAGATTCTCTTAATGGATCCCAAGCCCTCTCTTGACAAAGCTTACTCTCTTGTTCTGCAAGAGGAAAGACAGAAAATGTCCATGGAGAGCTACATGTCTCCCAGGGAAACATCTGCTATGAATGTTGGTTTTAAATGGAAAGACAAGAGAGGTCTCACTTGCCCTAACTGTCCCACTTTAAGCAATCACACCTTTGAAAATTGCTTTAAAGTTCATGGTTTTCCTACAAATGGCAACAAGAAGCCTTTTGATCACGGTGGGAGAACTGGTAGAGGCAGAGGTGGAAGATTTAATGGTGGTGGAAGAGGAAATCACTATCAGGCAAATGCAGCTGCACAAGGTCAAAACAACAGCTCTGTGAATCTCACAGGTCGTCAACTAAACCAGCTCATGAGTTTTGCACAAAACAACCCCAGTGCATCTGCTAACAACCCTGCACAGCATAATGCAAATGCAAATGGCAACATGGTGGCAAGTCCCAACTCTGCACCTGTTGCTATTGAGCCACTAGCTGAGCTCAACTATGCAGGTATGAACTCTTCTATTAATTTCATATCTTATAGTAATTTAAATAATTGGATTCTTGATTCTGAGGCTTCTGATCATATCATATATGATGAAAATTTGTACACTAGTAATATGATAACACTTAATGCATCTGCTCAGTTACCTAATTTAAGTAGAATTCCTATAACACATATGGGAGATATCAAGCTAACGGATAGCTGTATTTTAAAGAAAGTGTTATGTGTGCCTACATTCAAACTGAATTTAATGTCTATAAATAAAGTTTGCAGAGACAATAGCATTGCATTTCTGTTTGCTAATAATAATTGTCAAATCTTACAGATAAGCTGTTCATTGAGTCCCTCAATGACAAAGATTGGTCTAATTGAGGCTCAAAAAGGACTTTATCAGTTGAAGAATGTTACTGCTTTACCTAAGGCACTGGCCATCACTAATCAAAATGACCATGATCAAGCTGCAGCTATGAAGGAGCATGTATGGCATTTTAGATTAGGTCATCTTAGTTTGAACAGACAAGCTGTTATTCAGTCTTTAGATACTAAAATTTCCTGTAAGGAATTTTCTTACTGTGATGTTTGTATGCAAGCAAAACAGAAGAAACTCCCATTTTCAGTTAGAAATAAAAATTTTGTTTCAGTACTTGATTTACTGCATTGTGATTTATGGGGACCTTACTCAGTTGCAACTCTGAATAATCATCAATATTTTTTGACAATAGTAGATGATTTTAGTAAGTTAACATGGATTGAAACATAAGTCAGAAAATAAAGAAGCACTTAATGTTTTCATACAGATGATTCAAAATCAAATGGAAAAGAAAGTTGAGATCATAAGAACTGACAATGGAATGGAGTTCCATTTACCAAAAATGATGAATAAATATGGGATTATACACGAGAAAAGATGTGCTTATACCCCACAGCAAAATGGTGTAGTTGAAAGAAAACACCAACATCTCTTGAATGTTACAAGAGCTTTGTTGTTTCAGTCAAATTTGCCCAAGTCTTTTTTGGGGAGAAGCAGTTTTGACTGCTGCATTTCTTATAAATAGAACCCCTAGTCATATACTGAATGATAAAACACCATTTGAATTATTTTACAATGGAAAGCCAGACTATACTAACTTAAGAATTTTTGGTTGTCTGTGTTTTACTAGACCAGAAGTAGTGGGAAGGACTAAATTAGATCCCAGATCACAGAAATGTGTGTTTGTTGGTTATCCACTAAATGTTAAAGGATATAAAGTATATGATTTACACAGAAAGGTGTTATTCATATAAAGGAATGTAATTTTTATAGAAACTGTATTTCCATATAAATTAATGACTGCAAAAAGAGATGAAATTCATTTGCAGGCACCAACTGACAATGATTATGATTGGATTGTACAAGAAAGAAATATAGAGTAAGAAAATTTCATCATAAATGATGAAAATGAGAATGATTTTAGAGAAGCAATTATAGATGAAGATATAACAGTAGAACATGAATATGACACAGAAAATGAAAATGAAGACCAACAAGAACAAGAACAACCTGTCATACAGGAAGAAATATTGAGAAGAACTTCAAGAACTAGAAAACTTCCATCTAAATTAGATATATATCATCACAATTCTAAAGCATACAATGTGAAATATAAGAATAATTCACTAAAATATCCAATTTCAGAGTTTTTAGGATATGATAAATTCTCAGAAAAATACAGAATTTATTCAATCAACTTGGCTCTCACATATGAACCAGAAACTTATGAAGAAGCAATCAATGTTTCTCACTGGAGAAAATCTATACAAGAAGAATTGAAAGCACTTGAAGAAAATAAAACATGGACTGTATCTAAAAGAACAAATGATATGAGACCTATTGGTTGCAGATATATATTTCAGACCAAACTAAATTCATAAGGAAAAATTGACAAATATAAAGCTAGATTAGTAGCTAAGGGCTACACACAAAAGTATGGCTTTGATTATACAGAAACATTTAGCCCTGTAGCTAAATTAACTTCTGTAAAGATATTTTGAGCTTTGGCCTCAAAACAGAAATCGCATTTATGCCAACTTGATGTGCATAATGCTTTCCTAAATGGAGATCTCATTGAAGAAATCTACATGGAAATACCTCAAGGGCTTTCAATTCAGGGGGAAGATGATCCAAACAGATATGTCTGCAAATT
Organism: Plantago major; assembly: GCA_026545765.1. Classification (NCBI taxonomy): domain Eukaryota; kingdom Viridiplantae; phylum Streptophyta; class Magnoliopsida; order Lamiales; family Plantaginaceae; genus Plantago; species Plantago major. Next base: position 34,649,549 of record CM048841.1, read on the forward strand.
ACACAAATCAATTTATGGTTTAAAACAAGCCACCAGACAGTGGAACTCTAAAATCACCACTTATTTAAAGAATATTGGCTTTGTTCAATCAAAAAGTGATACTCACTATTTACTAAAGGATCAAAAGAGAATAACAACTTTATTGCATTATTAATTTATGTAGATGATATCATGATTGGGAGTGAACGAATCTCAGAATTAAAGATAATCAAGAAACAACTCGAAGACATTTTTAAAATAAGGGACCTTGGTCAGTTGAAATACTTTCTAGGTTTATAAATTGCAAAGAATAATACAGGAATACATATTTCTCAGAAGACATATGCTTCAGAAATTATTGAGATAGCTGGTTTACTTGCCTGCAAACCAGTTACAACTCCCATAGAACAAAATGTGAAGTGTATGCCAAACCACTCAACTCCCATTCAAGATCCTACTTTCTATAGAAAACTAACAGGAAAGTTAATTTATCTAACTATTACTAGACCTGATATAAGTTTTGTAGTTGGAATTTTTAGTCAATTTATGGAAAAAACCCTGCACGGATCATTTGAATGGAGTATTAAGAATAATTAAGTACATTAAAAGTGATATAGGATTGGGAATCTTCTTTTCAAGGAATCAAGATTTACAGATCACTGCCTATAGTGATTCAGATTATGCAGGTTGTCCCATGACTAGAAGATCAACCTCAGGATACTACATTATGTTGGGAGATTCATTAGTTAGCTGGAGATCAAAGAAACAAGTGACTGTGAGTAGATCATCTGCAGAAGCAGAATATAGAGCCATGGCTTTCACTTGCTGTGAAATTATGTGGTTTCTTTCTTTGCTACATGATCTGCAGATATCACTGTCAAGACGATTTAGGCTCATGTGTGATAATCAGTCTGCCATACACTTAACCAAGAATCCTATATTTGATGAGAGAACAAAGCATATTGAAGTTGATTGCCACTTCATTAGAGATAAAATTGTAGAGAAGAAAATTGAGATTGAGTTTATAAACTTACAATTACAATTAGCAGATATTTTTACAAAAGTTGTTTGCCAGCAAATCTTCTCAAAGCAATGATCAAGATGAACATAAAGAATCCATATGTTCCACTTGAGGGGGAATATTGGAAATTCTTGAATAAAAGAATAAATCAAGGGACGGAGAAATGCAATTTACCAGGACTAAATTGCATAGAATTCGAAAGTATTGGGATCGAAAAGAAAAGCGGGAAAGAATATAAGACCGCAATTGATAAAAGAAATAATTTAGAAGGTCAAGCCGTAACTCAGGAGAAGAGAGGTGGCCAATCAAATTATAACACCTCCTGCGAACTAAGTGCTGGAAAGGAGTCAACGAATTTGGGCAAGTCAGGAACACGAATTAGGAAGCTACAAGAGGATCCAAACAGCAAGTCGGGAGCGGCTTCTTCACTTTTTTCAGAAGAAAACAAAACGAAGTCGTACGGAGTTGCAGAGTACCAATTTTGGCACAATTAGAGCTTCACCATTCGATCAAATTGGACGATCAGATCAACAACAAAGGACAACATGCGAGTTGTGATACTGTGGAGATGCTCTGTTCTTCTTATTAAGTCATTTAATGCCTTTTAGCTTCTTGTATTTGACTAGTATTGTAGTTTGATTTTCTGGCTATAAATAGGCCAAGCTTCCGTTAGGCTTTCTGTAACTGGCCATTCACAATCAATACAATCTCCTTTCCAGTTGTTCATGTTATCAAATATTGATTTTTAACAATTTTTACTCTTGGTGTTGGCATTTAGCGAATGGCATTTTCTCGTCTGTACAGATGAATGTGAATTTAGAAGTGAGAATATTTACTCCAATAATAGTGATTTGTCATCTTGTTCATGCTTATATTAATCAATAGTTTTTAATTTGTTCTCAGGTTTAACTTGGCAGTGCGGATCCTCTACCCCATAAAATACCCCCACTATCTTTATTGGTCCAATTGGCACCACCTAACCCAATTAACTTAACCATAGTAAGAAAATACTAACCATCTTTTCCTTTTCTAAAAATCCGCATTTTACAAATTTACTATAAATATGCACTAGTGTTCATCATCCCACTTCCACACAAACGTGCAATCTCCATTTCTATCCAAATTCCAAACTCCTTCAGTGTTTTCTTTCTTTTCTGCACGAGATGTTTTTCGACTTTCATTTCAGTATCATTTGGTGCATACAAAATAAAAGAAGAAAAATTCAAAATTAATTGAAAATTTCCAATATTACAAAATAAAAATAAGAATTCAGAATTAATTGATTCATAGTATATAAATTTTTTTTTTAGTTTGAAGAAGATCCATTCAAAGAATATGAACTTGGCCTAAGTCTCGCCATGGATTCTAAACGGATATAGCATATAGTTACTCGATGTTATGTAGCAAATAAGATGAAGAACTTTTTATATTTGTCAATTGCACAAGTTTAAACACTATGACTGGATCAAGAGTAACTTTTATACATGTTAATTGCAAAAACTTGAACAAACTTGGGAGAGTTGAATCAACAGAAATAGATTGATGTACATTCTTTGAGCGTTTATAAATTCAAAAAATAGGAACGGATGAAATGAGATCAGATTTATAATTTATTATATGGAACCAACTATAAGTAACCAGTGTTATATAGTTACATATTTCGAATAAATGCTTAAATTGAAAGCTATTTTTAGCAAAATGGAAAAGAACTGAGATTGGAAAGAGAATATCGTGATCATCTTTCAAGTGACCATGATTAAATTATCTGATAACTAATTGGTATTAATAATTCCATGTGGTCCAATAAAAATAGTGGGGTATAAAATGAGGTATTTTATGGGGTAGAGGATCCGGTGATCCTGTGTAACTTGGGGTATGGGTTGGTCATGATCGTCTCTAATGTTTTTTGTCGAATTGGAATTCCAGAAGTTAGACCGGGGCGATCTATTTTCAAATTTCGGGTGTGTTTGATTTTTAGTTTAATTTGGGTTCGGATTTCATGATTTTTGTTGTGGGTTAGTTGTGAGACATTGTTTTAAGTCCTTTTCATTAGAGATTAGTATCGCGACCAACATTTTTTAAATATTTTTGTTGGTCCAGATAACAGCAAAGTAAAAGACGCCGGGAGGGGGGGGTGGGGGGGGGGGGGAGGGAGTTGAATAGTCTTTTCAAACTTTTGTCGATAAAATAGTTTCTCAGATATCTTTATAGGTATCTGGTACTTATATTTAGAGAGCGGAAATCTTTTGTGATATGTGCACGTGTCAGTAAGCCATAAGGTGTGTAAATACTCAGCAAGCAATAAATAAACAGTAAGTAAAGTGCAGTAAGTAAATAACACAGTGCTTTTATGGTAACTGAAGGTGGCGTAATCCTTCAACTAATCCACTCGCCCTTTATCAGGACTTGAATCCACTAAGATAAGATTATGAGTTCTCCTTACAAAATCCTATCTCTTGATCCCTTTTACACTAGGTTCCCAACCAAGTGTTCCCCCTGAGTTATTCCCCGACTTTCTCAGCGAAGTACTTCCTCTACTCAGTAACCTTTGAGCTATTCCTTAGTTTCCCAAACTAAGTACTTCCTGTGCTCAACGCGTGTTTGGTGTTGGTTATGGTAGTTTGTCAGGTGCGCTAGCTCTTATAACTTATTTAGTTATTTCAGAGAGCTCTATAGAATCAACCTTAATTAATACACTTTTCAATGTATGGTAAGTTGTTCTTTACTGACCCAAGATGTTGTTCAAGACAATGAATCTCAAATATCAGTCGAAACTTTATCCTTGGATTCAACACTTTCATGATATACAATTCTAGTTTAAGGATCATGACACTTAGAAATTTCGTCCTACTTAGAATTCAAGAGCTTTGGTCGCAACTGTTAGCTAGTGAGTAAGTAGGTAGAAGGCTTGTATGCTTGAGTATAACTTGTGTTCAATGTAGTTCTTGGTGTGTCTTTCAAGCATTCTAAGTGGTGATATTTACAGTTGAAAATCATGTCGTTTGAATAGTATCCGTTAGGCACAATGTAATTCAAACTATTGATATCTGAAGATAGTACTGCAGTGAGCTTTGTCTCTTTTTAGAGATTTTCTCTTTTGTTCAAAAATTTCTGTATGCGTAATAAATGCAGTGTACTATCTTTTGTCCTGCAGTCTCAACGGAACTATGCAAGCTATCTGAGGCTTTGCATGTCCTTACTTAGTGAGCATTGGTTATCAGAAACCTATGGAAATACTTGTCTTCCAAAGACACTTGATTTCTTTAAGGTATCTGAGGAGACATTTCTCCTTAGTCTTCAGCAATCTTGTGCAGTCTCTTAATCTTCAATAATGAGCTCCTTTCTGCTGGATGCTTGCTTCTTGCTCTTCTTCAAAGATATAAAAATTACAATATGAGACCTAACATCCTATACAAGATTTGATAGACTAACATACTCAGTAAGCTTCCTCATTTACAATGTTCAAGTGAACTAAGAGTACTAGTTACCTTTTTCTGAACTAAGATAAGTCATTAGGGTTTACTGATTAAAATCTAAACATATATTCCTAACAAATTTCCCCCTTTTTGATCAGTCACCTATGACTATCTAAAAACCTAACATGAACTGGATGAGGAAACAATCCAACACTTAAACATTTCTTATGATCTCTCAATTCATTTATTTAAGTGCAGAAAGTAAACATCAACCAAATCACAAGGTGTGATCTTTGCTGACAAGTTATCTTTTCATAGATTGATATCTGAGAGTAGGTTCATCAGATAAAATTGCAAGTAAGTACAGAGATAAATTTTACAAAATAAGCATTTAAGTACAATCAACAAGATACAAAATTACACAACATTATAAGACAGCCGAAAATTCCAAGTTCCAAGTGAACATCCTATAAGTTGGTCTTAAAGTCTTCAATGTTCAGCTCTTTTGAAAAACCCTATCACCATATCTCTTAACATCTTCTGAGTTTTCAAAGTTGTATGTTCTGACTCTCATTTCAGCATTCTTTCCAGCCTCAGCATTCTCCTTGTAAGATTTGGTGGGTTGGTTTTTGATCATATTCTTGATCCGAAGGTACTTGCCCCATTTCCAGACATGTTCCACTTGCTCTTCTATGGGATTGTAGTGTCCATATATCTCTCTCATATATGCTAGATCTCCCAGGTATTGATCCTTGGTCAAGTAAAATGACTCATAGGGTTCAACTTGCAGCTTTGTCCTTGACCCAAATGCATCTTCAATCTTGTGCACATCATCAGGTCTGTGATAAGGACAGGCTTCAAATAGCTCTTTCATTCTGGCTGTCTGTTTAACTTCTATTTCAAAGTCTAGCCATTGCCTAACTCGATTTTTGGCCATCAAGTCTGGTTTGCCCTTTCTCCATACCATCATCTATTTGTAGATGGGTACTGGTAGTCCTCCCTGGTTGACTAGTAGATTTTTCAATTCAAGTATCCAGTAGCCATTCTTTTGATGAATACATCTCCAAACAGTGGGATCACAATCATCAACCTTCACATACTCAATCAGAGCATCTTCAGGCTTTGGTGGTAGTATTCTACCAAACTTTATATCTCTTTCCTTTTTTCTCTTATGTTTGGAGTTTTCTCTTTTCTTTGTTGGGGGGGGGGGGGGTCTTCTGATGAAGTACCTTGCTGAAGCTTGCTGAAGGGACTTGGTGATGCCCAAATGGCATAGGTACCTTGCTGAAGGGACCTTCTGGCATAGGTACCTTGCTGAAGGGACTTGGTGATGCCCATTTAGGTACCTTGCTGAAGGGACTTGGTGATGCCAGAAGGTGTCTTAGCTGCTAAGGGTACTGCAGCTATAGGTTCAGACATGCTGCTCAGATTTCTCTTTCTGTGAAGAGGATTTCTATCTTCATCTTCATCATCATCATCAGAATGATGCATGACCATTAGTTCCTTGCAGCTATCATCACCAATCTTCCTTCTCTTTTCAAAGATCTCTCCTTCTTCTTCTTCTTCTTCTTCTTCTTCTTCTTCTTCTTCTTCTTCTTCTTCTTCTTCTTCTTCTTCTTCTTCTTCTTCTTCAGAGTCTCTGGTCATTCTTCTCCTTGAGCTCTTGGTAGCTGTTGGAGGTTTCTGAGACCTTATTCTAGTGACCCTTCTTTCATTAGCAGGGATTATTTGAAGTTGACTAGGGGTTGCAGAATGAGGTTGGGCATCTTCAGATATCATCTTTTGTTTGCCTTTCCCCTTGGTGTCTTTTCTTGCTCTTTCCCCCTTAGTCATAGGAGACTGATCAAAATTATCCAGTAGTTTGACAAAGGAATCTGACAGAGAGTCAAAATTCTTTTGGAGACCATTGTAGGTTGTGGATAATTGATGCAACTCAGCTTGTAGTGCAGCATTTTGTTGTGCAAGGCCAATTTCCTCATTAGTGAGCTTGGATTCTTCAGCAACTACTTGACTCACAGTAGATGTGGAAATGCTTACTTGAACATCTGCAAGTGTCATAAGCTTTCCATCTGAGTGTCTCTTCATAGCTAGATCTTGATGTTCTAGAGCAATACTGGAAGTTCTTCTTGCAATCATTTCAGCAAACTTTTCAAATTTTGATGGAACAGAAGCAACCATTTGCTTGTTCTGATCTTCTAGCTCTTTCATCTTCTGCACCATGATCTGGGATCTCCCTTCATAATCCTCAGCATCTTCATCAGGATCTTGGATGTGGACAAGAGGAACTAAAGTCCTTTGCTTAGAGTTTGACTCAGTAGTCTGAGGATGATAATGGTCAGGTACTTTCTGAGTGTTGTCCTCCTTGTCTTCTTCTTCTTATTCATAACTCCAGTTTTCCTCATTGTCTAAATCAGCAACATTTTCTGGCAAGGTCTTCTTCCCCTTGATAGATGAGGGCACTTTTCTAGTATCTTACATTTTCTCTGGAGTTTCTTCAGCATCCAATTCCTCAGCAAATGCTTGTGCAGCAAGCTGGATTTGCTTTTGCTCAACAAGGGCTTCCTCTGCCTTGTGAGTCATTTCCTCAACCTTTCTTAGGTTGGCTTGTCTCTCTGCCATCTTGGTTTCCAACTCAAGGTGTAGTCTTGCTTCTTCTTCCAACAGAGCTTTGAGTTGGGCTACTCTGTACTCAGTTTCCTTGAATTTCTGTGAGGTATCTTCAGAGTGCTGAACTACTTGTGCAATAGTGTCTTGATGTTGGGGATTAGGACTTGATGATCTTTGATAAGAAGGAGGAGGATAATTGTTTGATTTCCTCTCAGGATGCTTTTCAGCAACTAAGGCATTAGTTGTAGCAACTCCTCTTGTTCCTGGTGCATGGGGCATCATCATCATCCTTGGGATCATCCTTCTTATGAGCATATGGAGATGGAGACTTTGGTTTTTCAACATAATTTTCACCAGTCTCATCATCTTCTTCATCTTCAGATACCAGGTTGATGACCTCTGGTATATTGACCATCTGACCATTGACTTCTTCTTGCTAAGTGGGAGCTGTCTACAGTGTCTTCGGAAGTACTGGCCTTGTAGCCATTTCCAGTCTGGTCTGACCATCTGCTTGCTTAAAAGCTTGGATGAGCTTGCACGCCTCTTCCTTAATGAACTTCTTTTCCATCAACTTGGCAAAAGAATATTGTTCATAAGGGAACATGTTATGAACATGATTCTCCAGATCAATTGCTTGTGCCCTTCTTGTAGGGTCATCAAGGATTCTGATGACTTCATGGATATCAGAGCTCCTTAGTTTCTGCCACTGTTTGAAGCATCTAAAGTGTATGGGCACAGTATAATTTTTGATGAATGGAAGGAGATCCTGGAATTTATCCTCAGGAATCCTTATAGCGCGTGAAGGAGCCTGAAAGAAAATGGAGTTTTGATTAAGTATCAAAACTTGTTCAGATATCTGAGTATCAGAAGTGTCAGGTTTCTGAGTTACCTGTGTCGCAACAACAGGCTCAGATGGATTGACTTGTGAGGTGGAAGAACCCTCAGATATCTTTGGAGGAGACTTGGGCATCTTATCCTCTTCAACTTCCATTTCTTTCTGACCTGAGAATAAAAAGTGTTAGAACACTTAGAAAGATTAAGTAGGATTTCACACACATTGGTATCTAAGATTTCTACCTCACTGACAGGAGGCTCAGATATGTGTTTCTCAGAGACCTTGGAAGTCTCTAGTATATCCTCTGATGTCTTTGGCTTTTCAGCCACATCATCTTTCTTCTCAGTTGGAGCCTTTAAGAAACATGAGACTTTTTTAGTAATTTCATGTGATGGAGATTTCTGAGAATCCAAACTAGGATCTTCAGGTACCTGTAGGACAGGCTCAGATTCCTTGTTGATGGAGGGTAAAGAATCCTCCTTCTTAGATTGTGAAGGAAGCTTTTAAGCTTCCTCTCCTTCCATAGTTTCTTTTTCAGCCTGTAACAAAGATTAATTAATAAGATACAAAACTCATAACATAGAACTTAACAAGTAAAGAGTTCAACCACTCAGTAACCTGATCAATGTCAAGCTGATTGGTCTCTGGAACTCCTGTGGATTCCATGTGTTGGTCTTGTTGTCCCTTGACAACATCTCTGTTTGAAGTTTCAGGCACTTCAAGCCTTTCCTGAGTCTTTGGTTCAGTTGCGTCCCCTAGTTGATCTCCCTGAGTCGCAACCTCAGTTTGATCCCTCTCAGATGAGAGTTGGGGAACCTGCTCAATTACATGATTTACTTCAACAACACCATTAGTACCTTAACGGATTTCAATCACGTTCACAAAGTAATCTTGCCTAAGATCGGAAGATGTCTGAGATGCTTGTGGTTGTTGTGGTTGTTATGGTGATCTGGATTTGGATGGAGAAGGAACAACAGTGATTGTTCTCTCCAGATCACCAGCCATCTTCTGTACTGGTGCATTAGCAGTGTCATCAAGTACAACTGCATCACTTATCAGGGCATCATGCATATCCTGAAAGGTGGACGGCCCGGGAAGAGTGTTTCCTCTGGACATGGTTACTTTCTCAGCAACCTGTGATGCAGTGACTTCTTCAACAACCTCATTACTTTCCAAGAATGGGTCAAAGTCTAAACTATCTACTTCTTCAGCAGATATTGGCTGGGATGCATCAACCCTCTTGGCATCAAGAGTGGTATATTCAACACTATGGAGTGTTTGTTGGATATGTGCAAAGGTATCTGCAACACTATGGAGTTGTATCTGAACTCCTCTAGTGTTATCTGTGGCACTGGGTTCAGATACCTGTCTTTCAAGGTCAACCACAGAGGTGGTCTTCTTAGCAGCTGATTTCTTCTTGCCTCCAGTCCTTGGTTTCTTTATGGGCACAGAAGTTGCCTTAGAAAACTCTTCTACTGGCCTCTTCTGATTAATTTTCTTGGCCTCTTTTGCCAGTTTCATTAGCTTGAGCTCAGAGTCATATTTTCATATGAGATCACTGTTGGAAATATTCACATTTCCTCTAAGCTTTAGTCCAAGCATTTCCATAAGATAGCATATCTTCAGACCAAAGCCGATAGATTGCTTGGGCTCAGCAACGTAACCTTCTACATCAGGCTCAAAGCCTTGAAGTTTGTCAACAAACCTTAGAAAGATGTATTTACCCCCGGTTGAAGGGCTCATCTTGGTCCTCCAGTGAGTTGAGGAAAACCATCATTCCCCATATCTCCATGCTGATTTGGTCAGCTCCACCATGGTTGGAATCAAAGCATCTATGTAGTATTAGTGCCATCATTTCCCATTGTTCAACAAGGTGTCTTCTTCTGACAATCGATTTGTCAAACTCTGGTGTAGTGTCAGCAAGTTGAGGATTCATGTAGAATGAGTAGAAGTTTTTCACACCATCCAGTGAGGTGTCTACTTCAAAGTTATCTCCTTGAGTGGGTAACCCAAAGAGATTGCTGAAGGTCTCAACGTCAAGGTTTATCTCCACACCTTGGACCTTTGTTTTGATGCGCACTTCCTCAGTGCCATCAACAGAAGTGTTTATGAAGGTGGAATTGTTGCAAAATTCCAACACATCTACAGTGTATAAACCACTGGGTCTTGCAGAGCAAAACTCCTTGATTTGTACCTTTTCAAGTAAATCAAGTGCTCTTTTAAAATCTGCTGGTCCCAGCAGGTAACCATCAACAAGTACTCCTCCCCAGAGTACCTTTGATTTAGGGTTCCACATCGAGAAGTTGAAATCATCAACTAGTCTCTTGTTGGTCACAACCAAAGCTGGAGTTTGCTTCTTAGCAGTTCCAGATGCAGAAGCTTGGGATTTCAGGGATCTCGCTCTCTTGGGTGCCATCTCTTTAAATAGTAGTGAGTTGAGAGTGTTTGAAAGAGATTAAGGTCGAATTCGTTTAAGTGATTCTTTTCAGAAAAACTTAGCAGAAAATTCAGTCGATTTGTAGAGAAGATTTGCAGAGAAAGTTTGAGATTTTGTTATTTTTGTGCTTGATAAAATGTGAGTTTATGCTAAAGTGATTTTCTTTGCCAAAAACTTCTTTATATAGCAATGCAAAACACATAGATACAAATGAATTTTGTATATACATATCTCGCAGTCTGCATAAGGCGTGGGTGAAAAAGCGATTTTACATTATATGCTAGTGGGCCTGAATCTGGGTTACTGTGCTAGTGGGCAGTTGGGACTCATCTGATCCATTGAATTTCTAACGCCATATCTTTCAATGGTTGAGGTTGCTTTCTCATCAATGATCACAATCAATACATGTAATTGTGCCTAATTAATGCTATTTGGCTAATACTCCCTCCGTCCCTGAGAACTTCATACATTAGAGTTAACGCGCAGTTTTATGCGAAAAGTTAAAGTAATGATAGAATATAAAAATGGTGGCAAAAAGTGTACTTTTAGTGGCAAAAGGTGTAATTTGAGTGTAAAGTTGAGATTGTTTATTATTTGTTGGGTGTGGGGTAGCTTTCTTTTTTAGTATTGTATGAAGTTTTGTGGGACGGCTAAAAATGGCAAATGTATGAACTTCTGCGGGACGGAGGGAGTAGCTATCTGAGTCTCTTTTGATTCTCAGTAATCTATAACTAGGAGACAAACTGGTTTCTGAGCTTATTAATTAAGCGTCCAGTCTGTTTGAAAATTATCACAAAAACGGAAATTTTACAAAACACAAGAGATAGTTGACTTCTAAAAGATTGTACTGTTTGTCGACTTCTCTTCTTTTGTGTTCCCCCTTACTCAGTGGCCTTTCATATCTGAATACCCGTTTCAGATACCTTTTTAACCAATTTCACTCAAAGCCTGATATCTGAGTTTCTGTCTCAGATATCTCTTTCTCTTTTAAAAGTACTTTTATTTTTAGAAAGCCTTTCTCTTCTCTTTTGACTTACTGAGTCCCCGTCCCAGTGATCAAATTAGCACCTTGGCAATTCCATTAACCCAAGACTTTGTCTAAAGGTTAGGAATCTGCTCTCTTGCAGAGGATTTGTGAAGATATCTGCAAGTTGGTCTTCTGTACCAATCATGAGTATCTCAATATTGTCTTTTTCAACAGGATCTCTAATGAAGTGGTGTCCTTGCTCTTGCATGGAACTTAGGATTCTGAGTTATAGCAATAGCACTTGTGTTGTCACAGAAAATGGGAGTTTTCTCTTCATTGATCTCATAGTCTCTTAGTTGTTGTTGTATCCACAAGATTTGTGAAGCACAACACCCATCGGTAATATACTCTGCTTCTGTGGTTGATGTGGCAATTGAGTTTTGTTTCTTGTTGAACCATGATATTAGTCTGGTACCAAGGAATTGACAAGTTCCTGAGGTACTTTTTCTATCAAGCATTGATCTAGCATAGTCAGCATCAGAATAGCCAACTAAACTCAAGCCACTCTCTTTTGGATACCACAATCCAACTTCTACAGTACCTTTAACATACCTTAGAATCTTCATAGTAGTGTTATAGTGTGATTGCATTGGATTTGTCTGAAATCTTGCACATACACCAACTGCATATTGAATATCTAGTCTGCTTGATGTGAACTAAAGTAGAGACCCAATCAATTTCCTATACTTGTGTTCTTCAACACTCTTGTCAGATTCAGTATAAGTCATCTTGGTTCCAATGCTCATAGTTATCTTAGCATTCTTTTTACAAGGCTTTAGATTAAACTTGTTGAGCATGTCTTTTGCATACTTTGTTTGACTAATGAATATTCCATCATTAAGTTGCTTGACTTGCAACCCTAGGAAGTAATTCAATTTTCCCATCTTGCTCATCTGAAATTTACTTTTCACGAGATCAACAAAGTTTTCACAAAGTTGTTTGTCCTTAAATCCAAAGATTATGTCATCAACATAAACTTGTACTAAGAGTAGTTTCCCATCATGGTTCTATGTGAAGAGAGTTTTATCAACTTCTCCTTTCTTGAATCCACTTTCCAACAAGTACTTGGCCAATGTGTCATACCATGCTCTTGGAGCTTGTTTAAGTCCATATAGAGCTTTCTGAAGCTTATAGACCATCTTGCTTTTTGAGGAAATTTCAAAACTAGGTGGTTGCTCCACATAGACTTCCTCAGCAAGCTCACCATTTAGGAATGCACTCTTGACATCCATTTGGTAAACTTTAAAGTTATTATGAGCTGCAAATGCTAGAAATAGTCTGATTGCATCCAATCTTGCAACTGGAGCATATGACTTATCAAAATCTAGTCCTGCATTCTGGGTGAATCCCTTGACAACAACCTTGCTTTGTTTCTGGTTATATTCATTCATCTTGTTTCTGAAAACCCACTTAGTTCCTATGACAGATATTCCATCAATGTAGAGTCACATTAGATCAAAAATATTGTAGTGAGGTTGGTTTTTCCATTTTTCAAGCATGTGCTCGAAGCACGATGAAACTGTTAGAGGAATCTAAAATTTAGATTAATTTGACAACTCATTTGTAAGTTCAAGCTTGCAAATGATCATAAAGATTACTTCATAAATTAGAGGCAGGCAAATGCGGAGGTTTAAATATCAAATTTGCTAGGAGGTATAAATATCAAATTTGGTAGTAATTAAAAAGGTCAGGATTGATGCAGAAAATTTCTTTGACACAATGACTACGATGTTAAATCAATTGTATCGGAAAATAAACTGTAGACCAAAGTAATTTTCTAGTTGAGTCGTAGCCGATATATCTATCATCATGGAAATTAAATTTACAAAAACTATGTTTAATCAATCACAAACGAATTTTAAACTGAAAATTCATACGAGTTAGTTAGAAGCAACAATCCTAACTTGATACACTCAGGACAACCTCAAGTAACCGAGATCACACACCTGATGCAAATGTCAAGACCATGTTTAGTAAACGAAAGACAAGACTACAAACTTTAGAGTAAGATGACTTTCAAAAGTATGAAGCGTGTAATCTGTAAATGGGCAAACGCAAAAATTTATTTGAGGGGGTAGCACAATATTATTTTAGAAATAATATTGAATTTTATCAATAAAATAATTTAATTTAATAAAAAATATTTATTAGTTGTAGTGTCTTGCTTTTTTTTTTTACAAAATGAGTATATGTTACTCTGCATCTCTAGCTTTCAATTTTATTATTTTATTATTTTATTAATTAGAATATTTTTTTTACACAAATAAGTTTCTAACTTTCTTTTTTTTTACTTTTAAACAGTTCATTTGAACATAAACTTATAAAAAATAATTCATAAATGATGATTTAAATTAATATATATAAAAGTATAACAATTATACTATATATTTTCTATTTATTTTTCAATATAAGTTCGAATTAGTTTGTAGTGAAACGAACATAACAAGAAATTAACAAAATAAAATGAAAACTTATAAAAGGACGTAGTAGCATCTTACATATTTTATTTTGTGAGAATAATATTAAATTTAAAATATAAATGAAAGAACTCAACAAAAAGAGAAGGATTTAAAATGATAAGGATTGCTAAAAATAGAAAAATAAAATAAAATGAAAAGGAAAGGAAAGGAAAAGAAAGAACATGCATGAAGAGAAAAATAAAGATCTAGTGTTGGTGATGGGTGCCTAAAAATTAAACATCAAACCAAAAAGAAAAGAAAAAACATGAAATGGGTGGAGATAAAATAAAATTCAAAAAAATAGTACTGATGGGGGATCAATCCCTCACCCTGCAAGTGCATGGAAGCACTTATCACTTGCCTTATGTCCAGTTGGCTACAAGCAACATATATCATTAGTCATTGCGTAAATATTTATTTAGACAGTCAAATACATTTTGAATAGGGGTATAATAGTACTTTCACATGAAAAATCGAGGGGTAGCACATGCTGCCCCGTGCTCCCTGTGTATTTGCCCCTATGTGTCATTTCTTCGTATATATACTTGTTGTAGGCGTCCTAGGTCAGCTCCTAAATAGTAGTCCCTTGTGTAAACCTTAGAGGGCTTCAGATTCACTGCTAATTACTTTGTTAATATAATAATATTGTTCACTAAATGAGATCGTATCACTTGTCTCCTTAACTAGAGTAATTTTTCATCAGGATTCATCTGGAGGGCAACACACTCCCTTTATCCTTCATCATCAACTCACCATGTCTGAATTTATAAAGAAACATATATTACCATCCCTTATTTTCATTCCAGTATAAAATTTTATAACCAATTTAGTACACTTTTATTTTGTGAGTTTATCTTCACATCTTCAATTAATAATATAAGGTAATTTCGCAGATCAACCATACGGAAAGATTTTTCTTAATCTTCTTTGAAAATTTTGAGATCCATCCATTTAGTACCCAAATTGATTTGTAATGTCATTATAAAATTATTAGTCAATAACTTGTCGATACTCGACGGAAAATGAAAATAAAAATTTCAGATAAATTATCTACAAGTTTTACAATACAAACATATAAATGTTACAACATATAAGGATTTATATGTGTTTCATCAAATGCTTCAATATTTAATACAAATTCATCACATGCCTATAAACACATAAAGAAGTGATATTATGAATAAGGTGAACACTATTTAAAAATCACAAATTCATTAGATATACGGTCTCTAGATAAATTATCAATTGACGAACCAATGTTGTTAATAAAAACATCCATGTTGTGTTGTTAACTTTTGTGTTTTTTGTACACAAAAAATGCAATTTGTTCACAACATAGATGCTTTTATTAAAAACACGCCCGTCTCTAGATTTATTGGATGTTTGGTATAGAGTTAAAAAGTGAGTTCAATGAAAAATTTTAGTTGATGAATAGTAATGAGTTAAAATTGAGTTATATAAAATGGTGTTTGAGATAGAGTTAAAGTATTAAACCCTCCGTCACGGAGAACATCATACATTAGGGTTGACGCATAGTGTTAGGTGAAAAGTTAAAGTAAAGATAAGATATCAAAAATGTGGAAAAACGTGTGCTTTTAGTGGCAAATTATGTAATTTGTATGTAAAGTTGAGATTGTTTATCATTTGTTTGGTGTGGGGTAGCTTCCTTTTTTAGTTGTATGAAGTTTTGTGGGACGACTAAAAATGTCAAATGTATGAAGTTCTCTGGGACGGATGGAGTATATAGTTTATAGGGTTGTTATATAGGTTGTGTAAGAAAGAAGTGATGTGTGTAAGTATGTGACGGACGTTTGGTTAGGCAAATGTCGTTGAGGTAAAACGCTTTGCTAATCACTCGCAAAGTTTCATGATTTATATAAGCGGAAGGCTACAATGTACAATCCAGAAACAATTAAGTTCGTATAGCAGAAAGATGACTCAGTGTCGTTCCAGATACTTGGCATAGGCACTAGCAAATAATGACATAAAGTTGGCAAATCTAAAGCACGTAATCATAAACAAGAGATCTTTCGGGTTGTTTCGTGACAAATCGATTTAAAGCTGTGAAATCATGCAAATACGTAAACATATTGTAAACAGTAGTAAATGCGTAAAGATTGAAAAGGCTTAACTAGTGGTTTGACGATGTAAATGATCCCTAACTTCCCTTTATTGTATTTGCTCACGACTACTTAGTTTCAAACAACGTGATTATCGTCTATTGGACCGTCAGGATATGTATCATAGATCAAGACGTAGTTAGTCAATATACCCCGCGTTTTCACTAACAGTTACCTTGTCAATGGGGTAAATCCATCACATCTCAATTCCTTGCTTGAGTTTAAAGAAGATGACAACAAAAAACAATCACGGATTATATCTAAAACTAATTCATCGAATATAATAAGAAGTACAATAGAGTTTGGCGGTTCACCTTTATGAAAAGGTTTAACTACTCATAGCAAGAGTAGCAAACATTGTTAAGACTACAAGAACACAAAGTAAAAGAGAATCAGAGCTTCTTTGATGACAGCTGCATTCTTTGTTCTTCAATGGTTATGAAGGCCAGAGTTTCTGATTAGGGTTTCGGGAGTGTTTCCTTCTCTCATATCTTGTTGTACTTCGAGATAAGTAGGGTAATGATTTTGAGAGACCTGGGCATTGCTCATGTAGTGTTTAATGTTCAAGGCCGGGAATTTTCGTGCATATCAGTCTCTCGAAGGTGGTGGATCACGGGCCAGAAGCTTACTTACTTGGGCCAAAAGAAAATAGGGTGCAACAGTGTGGGCACGGCTGCATGGGAGGCCGTCGAAGGTGTGTGCGGTCGCAGAGTATGATTTATGCTCCGTTTTTGTGTTTTTGTCTTCGGGGCCTTTTCGGATGTCCAAACTTCAGTGGTCTTGTACAATGTTTTAGTAATTTGAATAAGCTTCGCAGTGGTGGGTCTCGTGCTTTCATTAGATTCCCCTAGCTCCTTGTATGAATTGATGACCGTTTATCGGTATTTCCTCTAATTAAGCGTATTTCATCGTATTTACTTCGTAATCACCATAATCTCTTCACTTTGCATATTTTTACCTCGTGAAACATCAAAACACATAATATAACAATAATATTCAATATTGCACCGAAAATGATGGTCAAAATAGGCCTTAAATCGCACATTTCATTGGCGCATCAGTATGAAGTGATGGATCTGGTTTTTGTAAGGTTATTTGATTGGTTATATGTAATGTTGTTTGATTGATTTAAGGTTGTTATTATAATATATATGTAGTACATAATCGATACATGATCATGCGATTTGCCATGGTTTTGATTATGTATATAATTGTTAGCAATATGTTCTTCATGGTTATGATGCGAGTTCAAAATCACTTAGTCAACGTAGGTGATTTACGATGTGTGTAAATTGAATTAATGTATTAATTGTACTACCTTGGTGACTCATTTACCTTGCGATTTGGTAAACGCATTCATAGATTATGAGAGTTAATCTATGAATGGGTGTTTTACTCGTGCAAAAATTTTAAAAGGTCACCATACACACGATCCGCGATGCGATTTCACCCATAAAAAACCACTACAATAAACAAACCAAACAGGCGTGAAGAAGGAATAGGGGGGTGGGGGGTGGGGGAACTACTTAGCTTGGGAAGCTAAGAAAACCCCTTGGATGAACTGGAGTATTTGACTTGGGTTAGTCAAAGAAAGAGGCTTCAAGGTTACTAAGTTGGTAACTTAGGGTTTAAAGGGATTCAGCTAAGGATAGGATTTTGTAACATAACTCATTTTTTCAGTCTTAGTAGATTCAAGTCCTTGTGAAGGGCGAAGTTGATTAGTTGAAGGATTATGCCAACTTCAGATACCACTATAAACTTGTGTTATTTACTTTATGCACTTTATCTTTTAGCATGCTATCTGTTTACTTGTTTATCTACATGCTTTCTGAAAGTTACTCAACACTTAACTAAGACTTCCGTTCTCTGATTATTAAGTATCAGCAATCCCTGTTTTGATGAGAAAAAGTCGTTAGACACAAAAAGTTTTTAAATCTATTCACCCCCTCCCCCTCCCTCCTTATATAATCTTGTTATCTCAGTGACCAACAATGTTCATCTACGATAAATTACAACAATCAAAGTAGTGAATTACAGAGAAATTGGCAAAGTATGGATAGGACAAAACAATCAAACCTAACTTTTGGTTTGTCAATCCAAGATAATCTGTCTTCGTAAGTCTTCTTGATATTCGTAGATGAAATAGAGAGAAAAGATAAACCCTAGTTTTTCTCTCTATATCCTAATCCTTATGAGTTGAATCAGATTTCGAGACTTAGATTTTCAATGCTAGAAGTTCTATTTATACAAGAAGGATAAAATCTAATTAATGAGATTATATATAATCTCGCAGAAATCCTGCCATCGACTCGCCTCGATGCGTTGCTTGTTTTGCTCGCCAAAAGTGTTATGCCAATAACTCACCGAGGCGAGACTTCCTGCTCGCTGTGGCGCATTTTTGTCTCATTTTTCCAGTTTTCTTCTTTTTGATTCTTTAATTGCAATTCACTCCCTTGATTTCTTCATTCCTTCATTGTAGCCCATAGTAGATGCATTTAAACATCTTTCTTCTCGACCTTGGAAATAATCTTCCTCTCTCGTACTGATAAACTTTAAAACTTCTTTTCCTATTAATCCTTGTGAAAAACGTTGTAAATAAATCTAAACAAATACTCATAAATCATGGTTAATTAAATACTTAAAGACTACAAAAGCATGGTAAATAAAGGCATAAAATAGGGTATTTTCATGCACCATCATCGTATATAAGCCTACTGAGAAAGAAGATTTTTCTCGCTGGCACATTTGGTCAAGTGAAAATCTATATGACAGGGTAGGTTGACTAAGTCACTCACTGAAGAATACTCTCCACTGAAGGATTTACTTGCTCAAAAGAAAATGTATCCGTTATTAGAAATAGATAAGGAAGTACATTTTGTCACCAGACGAAATAGTACTATCTGCCAAAAAGCAAGATTATTGGAGGACAACAAGACAAACTTTTGTACATCCAATAATACAACTTAGCTCAAACGTTTTGAAACGTTACCAAAATGGAATTTGCACAATAAATAGGAACACTTAGCACTTGTTAAACAATGGGATTCAGCTAAGGACATGATTTTGTAGCTGAACTCAATTTTCTGTCATAGAATCCGGAAAAAGGGTGAAGTGGATTAGTTGAAGTATTATGCCACCTTCAAATACCACTATAACTATGAGCACTTACTTTCAACAATTACTACTTTCACCAATCTATGGAGACTAACATGGAAGCCGAGACGAACGACTCTCTTAAGATCTTTGAAGTCGGTTAGTGTAACAAAGTCAATCTAAGACTCTTAGGAATAAAGGGGGAAATGGATCAATGCTTGAGGCCTATCACATTCTTATTGGGAAAACCCTAGTTATATCTCTGGGACGCCGTTTACTCTCTGAACCTTTCCGATCACTCCATTGAATCATTACTCCTCACCCATCTCCATTTATCATTATACATCGCCTTCCGACAAGGTTAGCTAGTTCACTCTGATACTCATCCATACTATGCGGACCGATTCAATCAATAGGATAAGTCGACTCTCATCACCCTCCTCTCTATCCCCTTCAATGTATACATCTTCTACAAGCTTTCTAACTTGAGCATCGGAGTCCCTTCAGTCGTTACCACACTGATGGAACCTTGGAACCTCACGTCTTTAGGTTTGCTATTGATGCCTTGCAAGTTGCTGGTGCCCTCCGATTTCCTAACCTAATTTCAGTTGTAGATTTTTTAGCATCTACAATAGCCAATTTCCATTCTATTAACATTTTTCTATGGGTGATATTCAAAGAGATGGACTCTAGCTATATAAATTTTTTATCCAATAAAGGAAAATTTACATCACGAGGGCAATTTTATATGAATCACAAAAACAAAAAAAAAACATAGTAAACCCGAATCAAACAAAAAAAAGGTCCAACTTTATTGTATATCCCATGATACTGATACTCGAACGTGAGAACACGCTACATGTGTTATTGTATGATCTAGTTACTGTAGATGCTTAGGAAACCTACAATTAGAATTTGTTAATTCGCAGGCACCAGTGACCTGCAAGGCAGAACAATAGCACAAGAAGAGCATGAGGTTCGAACTGGACACTGGTGTGGTGCCGACCATACTTCGACGCTCAAGTTAGCGAATTTGCGAGATGGAAGATAATATGAATGCAAGTGACTAAAGACAAATAGAGAAACTTAGCAAGATTCGGGTTGCCGGAGTGCTAGTTTGGATTTGGGGTTCCGGTGAGATATCAGTGAGAACTTAAGATTGCGTGATACTGGTCGGCTTGTTAATGGTTAGAGGTCGGAGGTCGATGTATTAGGGTTGGAGAGTGATTTGGCTAATGAGAGACCTTATTGCTTTGAGTATTGCTAGATTGATAGCTTGCTTGTGAGTCTGCGACGATCCTTCTCTTCACCTCTTAAACCCTTTCATCCTGGTCTCCTACCCGCTCCTCAACGTTCCAAGTGGTTAGAGAGATATCCGGAGCCTTCCAAACGTTTCATAACATTAGTGGACTCATTCTCTTTTGGTTACTTCAGTAACCGGTTCGCAAGGTGGCGGGTTGTTGAGGTCGTTAGACATACCTCCAAACCCTTTATGGGATACCTATAAAGTGGTTTGTAATATATTTCCAAGTAGCTAATTGGACGGCTCAATGTAGATAGTTAGATACCTCCAATTGACGTGTAGGATACCTCTAAAATAATTGGTAGAATACCTATTAAATGGTTTGTAGGTGACCTCAAAAATAATTTGTAGGGGCGCATCCCGAAATAGTCAATAGGACACCTCCAAATGTGTTGCTAGCAAAGCAACTTCGAATAGTTATAGGGTCACCTTTAAATTAATAAGGTATATCCAAAGTAGTTTGTATGTTACATGTAAAATGCATGTGGGCACCTCTTAAGTAGTGAGGTGCCTCAAAGTGCTTGTAGGAGACCTTTGAAGTAGTTAGGTGTCTCAAAGTGCTTGTAGGCAACCTCTTAAGTAGTGAGGTGCCTCAAAGTGCTTGCAGGCGACCTCTTAAGTAGTGAGGTGCCTCAAAGTGCATGTAGGCAACCTCTTATGTAGTTAGTGGGCTGCCTCTTAAGTAATCAGGCGCCTCCAAATGGTGAGTTACCTCTAGCTAGATAGCTCCTACCGGTTTGCGGGTTGCCTCTAGCTAGATAGCTCAAAACGGTTCCCGGGTTGCCAGTCCAACCTGAATTTTGGTCTTCTTGGTTAATGGACCAAATGGCCTTACCTTGGGCCTATTGAACAAATATTTTTCTTGTTCGCTTGCACTCAAACAATGTTAATGGACTGGGCCGGCATAATTTGACCGTGGGCCAATATAACTAAATTTTGCCAATACAGTTTGTCCCCCACTCTTAAAGTCGTGTTTCTCGAGTCGGAGAGTAGATAATTTGTAAAATTTGAACCGACCGGGTCGAGTCTTTTTTGTCCTTGACTCGATATTTTAATAATATTCGTTAACTCTTGTAAGGGCGTAATTTTACCGAAAGGAGTAGTCGCAATTTTTAATGACACGTAATATTTTATTATTTCTATGGAGAAATTAGTATACGACTTCCGCCAATTGTGGGCTCTTTTCATGATAGAATCCGAGAAATGTATGTGCTCTTTTCGTGAGAGCTACCGTACAATGGTGGATTTCAATCTAAGTTCTAGATGATGACCACACAAATAAATAAATAAACAAATAAATGTATGTGAAGTTGGGGTCAGTCAAGTTGCCAACGAGTTGGGTGTTTCATCTTTGACCAAACGTACCACCTCACTTGCTAGCTTGGCACCTGGTGATAAAGAGGTTCCCTTGTCAACGACCTTAATGCATTTGAAGGTGGGGAAGGAAGCTTGCTACTGCCCAAGGACGTCACATTTTGAGGTGATTGGTATGAATGAGACGACCTCTTATGTGCTGATAGAGACCTTGCGGTAATTATTGTCGCCTTCCTCTCTTCTCTACTTTTTTTTTTTTTTTTTTTTTTTTGCTTTATGTAGATTCTTTGAACTTATATCGTGATTTTGTATGGGGCTCAAGCCATGATCCATCTTGTGGATGGCTTTAGATTCTTGGTGTGGGAGGTTGCAAGCTTGAAGACCCTTAGTGAAAGCTTGCCCTCAGAAAAGGAAGATTTGTCACGCAGAGCATCAGAGGATAGCAAGAGAGCTAATGATTCTATGAAAGATCTAAAGGAGTCGAAGGCTTCCTTGAATGCTAAAAAGGAGCTAGTGTGCAACCGCACAATTATGCATACCAGACTTGAAGCTCTGTTGGAGTTCCAAAGTGGGACAAGCAAGAAGTGGAAGCCAATCAAAGAGATAAAAGAGTGGAGGCACCGTCTTAGAATCAATACTAATGATGCCATAGAGCATTTACCAGAGGAGAATTCAAGTGATGATGATACCGAGTCCGAGGGTGTAGAGGAGACTCGTGGTACCTAGTTTGTTGTGGTAGCATACTTTATAATTTGACTTCTTGGTGTACTCTTGTAGAATGGACTAGTCATGTTTTGTTATCCCCATTTGTTGGGTTGGATCGTTGATCACGTAACTTTATGCCTTGCATAGCTGGTACTCCTTGAATACTTTAGTTTGCTATTTCGTTAGACTTTTCTCTTCGCGGTTCATGTGCAGTTCAAACTTTCCTTGTGCTTAGGAATTTGATATGTCGAGCTCTTTTATCGGTGGCACCAACTTTGGTTATCTAGGTAACCAAGTATGATGAATGATTTGTTTGCATGGGTGCTCAATAGTTTTATAGTCTTTGACCTGAAACTTTGATGTTAATGGATGAAAATTTGGTGGTGCATAGTAGACCTGGGCGGTTGGCCTAACCGCCAGTTAGCTCTCATGGAAAATCACCAACCGTAACCGTACGATTATGGTTTTCTAACCGGCAGTTACAATTTAGTTACGGTTATAGCCGGTTACTAACTAACCGTACATTTTCTAACCGTGAAACCGCCGATTTTGAACCGTCGATTTTTTGATTTTAAAGAATATTTAAAGAATAAAATATTAGTCTATTATTATGGTTATAGTTCATGATACTAGTGTATTATTTGAGCATCATTTGACTGGGCAATTTGGTGTAATGAATTCATGATACTAGTCTATTATTTGAGCATCATTTTATTTAAAGATTTAAAAATAATACTACTACTTATTTATATTTACTGGACAACAAATTGGCAAAAAAAATGGCTTACAAACTAGTAAAAGGTTCAAAGTACAGCTCTTTTTCTGTTAAACCGGCGGAATATAACCCTTTTGGGATGAATAGTTTATCAGTCTGGGCATGGATGTTCTTATTTGGGTCCTAATCCTACAATGGAGCTAATAATGCAATTTATTCTCGACAAATCCGACAATTTAACCGCCGGTGTTGGTCCAGATAACGGCAAAGTAAAAGACGAGGGGGGGGGGGGGGGAGGTGAATAGTCTTTTAAAACTTTTGTCAATAAAACAGTTTCTCAGATATCCTCATAGATATCTGATACTTATATTCAGAGAGCGGAGGAGTTTTGTGATAAGTGCACGTGTCAGCAAGCTATAAAGTGTGTAAGTACTCAGCAAGTAAATAAAGCAATAAGTAAAGTGCAGTAAGTAAATAACACAAAGCTTTTTATAGTGGTATCGGAAAGTGGCGTAATCCTTCAACTAATCCACTCGCCCTTTCTCAGGACTTGAATCCACTAACATAAGATGATGAATTCTCCATACAAAATCCTATCCCTTGATCCCTTTTACACTAGGTTCCCAACCAAGTGTTCCCCCTGAGTTATTCCCCGCCTTTCTCAACCAAGTACTTCCTCTACTCAGTAACCCATGAGCTATTCCCCTGCTTCCAAAGCCAAGTACTTTCTGTGCTCAACGCCTGTTGGTGTTGGTTATGGTCGTTTGTCAGGTGAGCTAGCTCTTATAACTTATTCAGTTATCTCAGAGAGCTCTTTAGAATCAATCTTCCTTAATACTCTTTTAAGTGTATGGGAAGTTGTTCTTGACTGACCCAAGTGTTGATGTTGTTCAAGAGAATGAATCTCAGATATACAATTCTTGTTAAGGATCCAAGTGAACATCCTACAAGTTGGTCTTTGTTGGTCCAGATAACGGCAAAGTAAAAGACTAGAGGGAGGGGGTTTAATAGTCTTTTCAAACTTTTGTCGATAAAACATTTTCTCAGATATCTGTGAAGGTATCTGATACTTATAATCAGAAAGCGGAAGACTTTTGTGATAAGTGCACGTTCTCAACAAGCTATAAGGTGTGTAAATACTGACCAAGCAATAAATAAGCAGTAAGTAAAGTGCAGTAAGTAAATAACACAGTGCTTTATAGTTGTATCTGAAGGTAGCGTAATCCCTCAACTAATCCACTCGCCCTTTCTCAGGACTTGAATCCACAAAGATAAGATAATGAGTTCCCCTTACGAAATCATATCTCTTGTTCCCTTTTACAATAGGTTCCCAACCAAATGTTCCCCCTGAGTTATCACCCGGCTTTCTCAGCCAAGTACTTCCTCTACTCAGTAACCTTTGAGCTATTCCTTAGTTTTCCAAACTAAATACTTCATGTGCTCAACACCTGTTTGGTGTTGGTTATGGTAGTTTGTCAAGTGAGCTAGCTCTTATAACTTATTAAGTTATCTCAGAGAGCTCTATAGAATAAACCTTACTTAATACACTTCTCAATGTATGGTAAGTTGTTCTCTACTGACCCAAGTCTTGATGTTGTTCAAGAGAATGAATCTCAGATATAAGTCGCAACTTTATCTTTGGATTCAACTTTCACAATATGCAATTCTTGTTTAAGGATCAGGACACTTAGAAGTTTCATGCTACTTAGAATTCAAGAGTTTTAGTCACAACAGAAAGCTAGAGAGTAAGTAGGTAGAAGGCTTGTATGCTTGAATGAAAGATTGTAGTTCAATGTAGTTCTTTGGTGTGCCTTTCAAGCATTCTAAGTGGTGATATTTATAATTGAAAATCATGTCGTTTGAATAGTGTCCGTTAGGCACAATGTAATTCAAACTATTGATATCTGAAGATAGTACGGCAATTAGCTTTGTCTCTTTACAGAGATTTCCCTTTTGTTCAGACATCTATGTCTGCGTAATAAATGCACTGTACTAACTTTTGTCCTATAGTCTCAACGGAACAATGCAAGCTAACGTGAGCATTGAGTATCAGAAACCTATTGAATTACTTGTATTCCAAAGATACTTAATTTCCTCAAGGTATTTGAGCCAAGCATTCTGAGGAGACTTTTCTTCTTAGTCTTCAGCAATCTTGTGCAGTCTCTTGATCTTCAATAATGAGTTCTTTCTGCTGGTTGCTTGCTTCTTGGTCTTCTTCAAAGATATTAAAATTACATTCTGAGACCTAACATCCTATACAAGATTTACTAGACTAACATACTCAGTAAGCTTCCTCTTTTACAATGTTCAAGTGAACTAAGAGCACTAGTTACCTTTCTGAACTAAGATAAGTCATTAGGGTTTACTGATCAAAATCTAAA
Organism: Plantago major; assembly: GCA_026545765.1. Classification (NCBI taxonomy): domain Eukaryota; kingdom Viridiplantae; phylum Streptophyta; class Magnoliopsida; order Lamiales; family Plantaginaceae; genus Plantago; species Plantago major. The sequence continues at coordinate 34,674,961 of CM048841.1, forward strand.
CGGATATTCCTAACAAATTTCCCCCTTTTTGATCAGTCACCTATGACTATCTGAAAACCTATCATAAACTGGATGAAGAAACAATCCAACACTTAAACATTTCTTATGATCTTTCATTTTATTTATTTAAGTGCAGAAAGTAAACATCAACCAAATCACAAGGTGTGATCTTTGCTGACAAGTTATCTTTTTATTAGCATGATATCTAAGAGTAGGTTCATCAGATAAATTACATTTGAATACATAGATAACTTTTACAAGATAAGCTTTAAAGTACAATCAGCAAAAATCAAAATTACACAACTATATAGGACAACTGGAAATTCCAAGTTCCAAGTAAACATCCTATAAGTTGGTCTTCAAGTCTTCAATCCTCATCAACTTCCTTTAACAGGGTATATATAGTCACCATATCTGATAATGTCATTGGAGTAATCAAGTAGGTAGGTTCTTACATCCATTTCAACTCTTCTTGAGAACTCAACATTATCTCTGTAAGATTTGGTGGGTCTTCTCTTGCTAGTTTGTTCAACCCAGTAGTATCTTGCCTAGATCCAAGCATAAACAAGTTCATAAATCTAGCTCATAGTATGGGCAGGATTCAGATAGCTCCTTCTTCCTAGCTATCTGTCTAACATAAATCTCAAAGTCAAGTGCATCCTTGATTCCTTTGGCACTAGATCTTCTCTGTACTTCCTCCATGCCATCATTTGAAGGTAGACTGGTACTGGAAAGCCTTCTTTTTTCAATAGAAAAATTTTCATGAACATTACCTAGTAACCATTCTTGGACTTGTAAATTTTAAAGTTTAGATCAGATTGACTTGGAGTATATATAATCATAGCTTCCTCAGGGCTAAGAATATCAACACCTCTGAATTCTTCTTCCCTTTGCTACATAAGGGCGATACTTTTCCAGTATCTTCCTATGGAGTTTCTTCAGCAAGCATTTCCTCAGCAAATGCTTGTGCAGCAAGCTAGATTTAATTTTGCTCAGCAAGGGCTTCCTCTGCCTTGCGAGTCATTTCCTCAACCTCTCTTAGGTGGGCTTGTATTTCTGGCATCTTGGTTTCTAATTCAAGATGCAGTCTTGCTTCTTCTTCCAACAGAGCTTTGAGTTGAGATACTCTGTGTTCAGCTTCCTTGATCTTCTTTGAGGTAACTTCAGAGTGCTCAACAACTTCTTCAGTAGTATCTTGCTGTTGGGGATTAGAACTTGATGATCTCCGATGAGAGAGAGGAGGAGAGTTGTGTGATTTCCTCTCAGGATGCTTTTCAGCAACTGAGGCATTATTAGTTGCAGCAACTCCTCCTATTCCTGGTGCAGGGGCATCATCATCATCCTTGGGTCATCCTTCTTGTGAGCAGATGGAGATGGAGGCTTTGGTTTTTCAACATCATTTTCACCAGTCTCATCATCTTCTTCATCTTCAGATACCAAGTTGATGACCTCTAGTATACTGACCATCTGACCATTGACTTCTTCTTGCTCAGTGGGTGCTATCTGGACTGTCTTAGGGAGTACTGGCCTTATAGCCATTTCCAGTCTGGTCTGGCCATCAGCTTGCTCAAAAGTTTTAATGAGCTTGCCCGCTACTTCCTTAATGAACTTCTTTTCCATCAGCTTGGAAAAAGAATATTGTTCACAAGGGAACATATTGTGCACATGATTCTCCAAATCAATTGCCTGTGTTCGTCTTGTGGGGTTATCAAGGATCCTGATGACTTCATGGATATCTGACCTCCTTATTTTCTGCCATTGTTTGAAGCAGCGAAGGTGTTTGGCACAGTACGATTCTTGAAGAATGAAAGGAGATCCTGGAATTTATCCTCAGGAATCCTTATAGCGCGTGAAGGAGCCTGAAAGAAATTCGAGTTTTGATTAAGTATCAAAAGTTGTTCAGATATCTGAGTATCAAAGGTGTCAGGTTTCTGAGTTACCTGTGTCGCCAGAACATGTTCAGATGGCTTGACTTGTGAGGTGGTATCCTCAGATATCTTTGGAGGAGACTTGGGTGTCTTATCCTCTTCAACTTCCATTTCTTTCTGAACCTGAGAGTAAAATGTGTTAGGACACTTAGAATAATTAAGAAGGATTTCACACACATTGCTATCTGAGATTTCTACCTCTCTGACATGAGGCTCAGATATGTGTTTCTCAAAGACCTGTGAGGTCTCTGGTATATCCTATGATGTCTTTGTCTTTTCTGCCACATCATCTTTCTTCTCAGTTGGAGCCTTTAAGAAACATAAGAAATTATCAGTAAGGTCATTGGAGATCTCTGAGAATACAAACTAGAATCTTCAGCTACCTGTGTAACAGGCTCAGATTCCTTGTCGAGGGAGGGAACAGAATCCTCCTTCTCAGATTTTGAAGGAAGCTTTTCAGCTTCCTCTCCTTCCTCTTGTGAATGATGCTTTTCAGCTTCCTCTCCTTCCTTAGTTTCTTTTTCAGCCTGTAACAAAGATTAATCCATTATAACAAAACATATAACATAGAATTTTAACAAGTAGAGATTTAAACCACTCAGTAACCTGATCAATGTCAGGGTGATTGGTATCTGGAACTTGTTTGGGTTCCATGCGTTGGTCGGGTTGATCCCTCTCAGTTGGGAGTTGGAGAACCTGCTCAATTACAGGATTTACTTGAACAACACCATCAGCACCTTGGCGCATTTCAATCACTTCTACCATGTAATCTGGCCTTAGATCAGCAGATGTCTGAGATGCTTGTGGTTGTTGTCGTTGTTGTGGTGATCTGGATCTTGATGGAGAAGGAACATCAGTGATAGTTCTCTCTAGATCAGCAACCATGTTTTGTACTGATGCATGGACAGTGTCATCAAGTACAACTGCATCACTCATCTGGGCATCATTTATATCTTGGAAAGGGGATGGCCCTGGGAGAGTATTTCCTTTGGACATGGTTGCTTTCTCAGCAACCTGTGATGCAGGGACTTCATCAGCAACCTCATTCCTTTCCAAGAATGGGTCGAAGTCTAAATCATCTGCTTCTTCAGCAGACAATGGCTGGGACACATCAACCCTCTTGGCATCAAGAGTGGTACCTTCAGCACTATGGGGTGCTTGTTGCACAAGGGCAGAGTAATCTGCAGCACTACGGAGTTGTATCTGAACTCCTCCAGTGTTATCTACGGCACTGGGTTCAGATACTAGTGTTTCAGTATCCACCACAGAGGTGGTCTTCCTCGTAGCTGCCTTCTTCTTGCCTCCAGTCGTTGGTTTCTTCTTTGGCACAACAATTGCCACATAAACCTCTTCTTCTAATGGCCTCTCTTGCCAGCTTCTTCTGCTTGAGCTCAGAGTCATATTTGCATATGAGATCACTATTGGCAATTTATGCCTTCCCCCTGAGCTGCAGGCCTAGCTTCTCTAGAATGCAAAATATTTTTAGACCAAAGCTGATAATGTGCTTCGGCTCAGCAAGGTCTCCATCTACCACAGGCTCAAAGCCTTGAAGTTTGTCGTCAAACCTCAGATAGATGTACTTCCCCCAATTGAAGGGCTCATCTCTATTCTCTACAGAGTATTGAGGAAAGCCATCATTCCCCATCTCTCCATGCTGATTTGGTCAGCTCCACCCTGATTTGAGTCAAAACACTTATGCAGTATAAGAGCTACCAAATCCCAGGGTTCAACAAGATGTTTTCTCCTAACAATCGAGTTGTCAAAATCTGTTGGAGACTCCTCCTGCTCAGGAGTCATGTAGAGAGAGTAGAAGTGTTCTGCACTCTTAGTTGAGGTGTCTGGCACACACTCATCACCTTGGGTGGGTAACCCAAAGAGATTACTAAAGGTCTCAACATTAAGGTTTATCTCTAAACCTTGGACCTTTGTTTTGATGTGCACTTCTTCAGTGCCATCAACAATTGTGTTTATGAAGGTGGAATTGTTGCAGAATTTCAACACATCTTTGGTCGATTTACCATTGGGTCTTGCAGAGAAAAATCCTTGATTTTTACCTTTTCAAGTAAATCAAGTTCTCTTCTAACATCTGCTTGGTTCTTTGTAGCACCAAGCACGTAATCATCAACTAGTACTCCTCCCTAGAGTATTTTTCGATTTAGGGTTCCACATGAAGAAGTTGAAATCACCAACCCATCTCCTGTTGGTCATAACCAAAGCTGGATTTTGCTTCTCAGCAGTTCCAGAAGTGGACACTTGGGATTTCTGGGATGTAGCTCTCTTAGGTGCCATCTCTTTAAATAGGAGTAGTAGTAGAAGAGAGTTTGAAAGAGATTAAGGTCAAATTCGTTTAAGTAATTCTTTTCAGAAAAACTTAGCAGAAAATCAGACGATTTGCAGAGAAAGTTAGTGTTTTGCTATTTTGGTGCTTGATAAAATGTGAGTTTAGGTGAAAGTGATTTCTTTTGCCATAAACTGCTTTATATAGCAATGCAATTACATAGATACAAATGAATTTTGTATCTACATATCTCGCAGTCTGCATAAGGCGTGGGTGAAAAAGCGGTTTTACATTAAATGCGAGTGGGCCTTGTTTCGGGTTATTGTGCTAGTGGGCAGTAGGGACACATCTAATCCGTTGAATTGCTAACGCCATATCTTTCAATGGTTGAGATTGCTTTCTCAGCAATGATCACAATCAACTCATGTAATTGTGCCCACTTAATGCTATTTGGCTAATAGCTATCTGAGTCTCTTTCAATTCTCAGTAATCTGTAACTAGGAGACAAACTGGTTTCTGAGCCTATTAATTAAGTGTCCAGTCTGTTTGAAAATTATCACAAAAATGAAAATTTTACAAAACACAAGAGATAGTTGACTTCTGACACATAGTACTGTTTGTCGACAACTCTTCTTTTGTGTTCCCCCTTACTAAGTGGCTTCACATATTTGAATACCCGTTTCAGATACCTCTACAACCAATTTCACTCAAAGCCTTGATATCTGAGTACCTGTCTCAGATATCTCTTTCTCTTTTAAAAAGTACATTTCTTTATAGAAAGCCTTTCTCTTCTCTTTATGGCTTACTGAGTTCCCGTCTCAGTGACCAAATTAGCACCTTGGTAATTCCATTAACCTAAGACTATGTCTCAAGGTTAGGAATCTACTTTCTTGCAGAGGCTTTCTGAAGATATATGCAAGTTAGTCTTCTGTACCAATATTGAATATCTCAATATTGCATTTTTCAACATGATCTCTAATGAAGTGGTGTCTAACATCAATGTGCTTGGTTCTTGCTTGAAACTTAGGATTTTGTGTTATAGCAATAGCACTTGTGTTGTCACAGAAAATGGGAGTTTTCTCTTCACTGATCTCATAGTCTCTAAGTTGTTGTTGTATCCACAAGATTTGTGAAGCATAACACCCAGCAGCATTAATATACTCTGCTTCTGTGGTTGATGTGGCAATTGAGTTTTGCTTCTTGCTGAACCATGATATTAGTCTGGTACCAAGGAATTGACATGTTCCTAAGGTACTTTTTCTATCAAGCATTGATACAACATAGTCAGCATCAGAATACCCAACTAAACTCAAGCCACTCTCTTTTGGATACCTATCCAACTTCTACAGTACCTTTAACATACTTTAGAATTTTCATAGCAGTGTTATAGTGTGATTGCATTGGATTTGTCTGAAATCTTGCACATACACCAACTGCATATTGAATATCAGGTCTGCTTGATGTGAGGTAAAGTAGAGAGCCAATTAATTTCCTATACTTGTGTTCTTCAACACTTTTATCAGATTCAGTATAGGTCATCTTGGTTCCAATGCTCATAGGTATCTTCGCATTCTTCTCAGAAGGCTTTATATTAAACTTATTGAGCATGTCTTTTGCATACTTTGTTTGACTAATGAATATTCCATCATCAAGTTGCTTGACTTGCAACCCTAGGAAGTAATTCAATTATCCCATCATGCTCATCTCAAATTTACTTTTCATGAGCTCAGCAAAGTCTTCACAAAGTTGCTTGTTCTTAGATCCAAAGATTATGTCATCAACATAAACTTGAACTCAGAGTAGTTTCCTGATGAGAAAATATTCTAACGTCTCATTTGGTCCTTTTTAGCGGTCTTTTGTTAGTCTTTGACCTTAGTTTTATAGTGTTTTTGTACGTTTTTATGTTTTGGTACTTTTTTTGTGTTTTGTAGGATTGTTTGTGTTATTTGGTCCCGAAGGTGAAAATCGGAGTGAAGACATTGGTTATATATCTCTGAATGAAGAGTAATTGGGCGAAGACGGAAGTGGATTCGGAGTTCGGACGAAGAATTGAGAGGCATTTTAGCGTGACTTGCAAAAGTGATGATTTACGGATCAGTCTAGCCATTTTGGACATAACTCTCTCATATGAAGTTCGATTTACCTGATCGTGGTGGCCATGGAAAGATAATTCAAAGAGCTACAACTTTCGTTCCGGAATCGTAGCCAAATTCCTCCTGTAGAAAACGATATGGACGTCGTAATCTGGCTAGCAGAAAACATCCGCGCAGCGGCGAGGATTTTTGTTCGCCGCCGCGAGAACTTACGAGTGCAGATTTCTGGACGGTCTCCTGGTCGAATTCTACTAGGATTCTCTTCGTTTTTTCTCCTTTAAATAGATTTCTTTCACCATAACTTCATATATAACTTCTTTTACCCTAGATTTACATAGAAAATGCTCCAAGAGCCATACATTAACATTGAGACATCTTTAGAGCTTGGTTATTCATTGATTTTGTTCATCAAATCAAGATTATTGGTATTGATTTCTCAATTGCTTTGTTCTTCACAATTCGTTCTTTATTTTATCGATTGAATTGTATGTTATTGCATGCGAGTTTTTCATCTATGTTTCATATAATTATTACCATGAATCTTTGCATGCAATCATCAATTATGAGTAGCTAAACACCTTTGAATACAGTAGTATGTGAAAATTATGCGTATTCGTTCTAGGGTTTATCAAGGCACTCATATAAGTTAGTCTCGTATTAAATCTTCGTAAAAAACTTCAATTCGATAAGCGTATTAAATGCTCTAAATTGTTCATGTTTAAGGATCGTGAATTGACGACTCACGATTTCTCCAGTATAATATTTTCTAAGAACAATTGGTTGAATCGAATTGATTGATTTGCTGTACAACGACCGTGTGACAAACATGAGTGTTATCCCTAGTTCGAATTAGCATAATTGGATCTTGCTACTGTATTCATCTTTCTCTCATTGTTAATTGTAATCTTAGCTTTAATTAAACTAGTTAGAAGTATAAACAAACCATCAATCAGATTGTTACTCGCAAGTATCTGTTTACTCTCACTGCTACATAGCTTAATTAATTCCCTAGAGATCGATCACGAGTTAGGCTTTAGTCTACAACTACAGCTTATTCTCTAATTGCTTTTTAGAGTATAATTTGAGCTTATCATTTCCCATCATGGTTCAATGTAAAGAGAGTTTTATCAACTTCTCCTTTCTTGAATCCACTTTCCAGCTAGTACTTGGCCAATGTGTCATACCATGCTCTTGGAGCTTGTTTAAGTCCATATAGAGCTTTCTGAAGCTTATAGACCATCTTGCTTTCTAAGGAAACTTCAAAACCAGGTGGTTGCTCAACATAGACTTCCTCAGCAAGCTTACCATTTAGGAATGTACTCTTGACATCCATTTGGTAAACTTTAAAGTCATATGAGCTGCAAAGGCTAGAAATAGTCTGATTGCATCTAATCTTGCAACTGAAGCATAGGACTCATCAAAATCTAATCCTTCAGTCTGGGTGAATCCCTTGGAAACCAACCTTGCTTTGTTCTGGTTATTTCACCAGATTCATTAATCTTGTTTCTGAAAACCCACTTAGTTTCTATGACAGATATTCCATCAATGTAGGGAACTAGTTTCCAAACTTGCATTGCTAAGATCCAATCTTGGTCATTTAATGCTTATTCAATGGTCTTTGGTTCAATGTTTCAGATGAAACATCCATAGAGAGAATTTGCATTTTCAGCAATTGTTCTCCATGTTCTTACCCCTTGGTCTAAAGATCCTATCACATCCTTTGCAGGATGATCTCTTATCCATTTCATAATGGGTTTAGAACTAGTAGGATCATTATCATTTTGATTCATTTCTGTATCGTTATGATCATGATAAGATACTTGTTTAGTATATGAGATATCTGGCACTTGTGATGTGCTTGGGATATCTGACACTTGTTCAGTGTCCTAGGTATCTGAGACAAGATTCACATCAACTTCCTGCTCAGAGACCTCTTCATGATGAAGATTCTCAGTGTCTTGATCCATTTCTGGATTTCTCATAGGAAACTCTTCATCATGTCTTAGAGTCATCTGGTTGTTACTTGGCAATGGTTGCCTTTCTTCCTCAGACTCAGCCTCTAAGTGAATGACATAATTATTTCCCTGCTGAGATTCTTGCTCAGAATCCTTGATCATAAGTTCTTTGAACCTATCTGAGAGTTTCCTTCATAGAATACTACATGGACAGATTCTTCAATCTTTTGTGTCCTTTTGTTGTAGATTCTGTAAGCTTTGCTATTCATTGAATAACCAAGAAATACACCTTCATCTGCCTTAGGTTGAAATGTTCTAAGATATTCTTCCATTGTTAAGAACAAAACAACTGCAACCAAACACCCTTAAATGTTTGATACTAGGGGGTCTACCAATTAATAACTTATAAGGAGTCTTATCATGGTGTTTGTTGATCAAACATCTATTTTGAGTGTAGCACGCTGTATTTACAGCTTTAACCCAATAGATTTCACTTATTTCAGTGTCAGCAAGGATTGTTCTTACTGCTTCTTTTAGGGTCCTAATCTTCCTTTCAGCAACACCATTTTGTTGTGGTGTCCTTACTGAATATAGTTGATGTTGTATACCTTTACAAGTACAAAACTCTTTTATGTACTGGTTCACAAACTCAGTACAATGGTCTGTTCTGATCACATATACCTTGTCATTTTTCATGACTTCACACTTATTCAGCAGGCTTGATATCTCGACCCTTACGTCAGATTTCTGTTTGAGAAAAACAACCCAAGTGAATTTTGAGTAGTCATCTACAACAACCAGACCATACTTCTTTCCTGCATAACTGGCTAATGAGGACTTAAAGAGATCCATATGTAACAGTTGCAGTGGCCTCACACTGGAATGTCTAGTTTTAGACTTGAAAGATGTTTTGGCTTGTTTCCCTAATTGGCAAGCTGAGCATACACCATCTTTTCTGTAAGCCATCTCAGGTAATCCAACAGCCAATTCTTTCTTGGCTAGCTTATTCAGAGTTTTGAAATTCAAGTGACTCATCCTTTTGTGTCATAGCTAATTTTCTTCAGTGTAGCCAGATTCACTCACCATGAGGCATTCTTTAGTTGTGGCAGATGCCCAGTCAGCAACATAGAGACTTCCTTTTCGCCTAGCAACCAAGATAACCTGCTTTGACTCATTGTCAATCAGTTTGCGGAATTTAGATTTGATCTTCACTAAGAACCCCTTGTGAGCAAATTGACTCATGCTAAGGAGATTATATTTCAATCCCTCTACATGTAGTACTCCAGTGATTATGAGGGCTCCCAATTTAGATCTCCAAATCCTACAGTTGGATTCACTTCTCCTTCGGCAAATTTGATATCTGGTCCTTTATCGCATACTCTGTAGTTGACCAGATCCACTATCAAAATGCTACGTTGGATTCTTCTTTAGAGTGTTGTGCACAAAACAGGAAACATGGAGTTAGGTTCTCATTCCAACAATGTAACCATCTAGACTAAAGTATCTCCCAGTTGGAATCCATTTTTGAATGAATTTCTTAGGAACATGCTTTTGTCAAGCAGGAAGATAAGGAGGAATTCTAGGTAAATGACTAGTATCATTATTATCAAGAACTATTTTCCTTCTTGGTGTGTTTCTTGGTGCTCCTCGTGGTGCTCTCAGATACCTGTCAGGTTGCTGAGTCTGCTTTCCAGCAAACTGAGCTTTCCTATTAAGATTTCTTCTAGCCCTGGCATTCAGATTGATTGTGGCTTGTTCTTTCTTCCACTTCTGATGATTGCTGTGAGAAACCCTAGCTTTCATCCATCGTTCTTGTTCTAGTTTGTACTCATGAGTAAGTTGTTTTCCGATGGCTTTGTAGACAATGCCATTTCGAGCACAAGGTGCCGACTGAGATCTTCTCTCAGCAACCTTACTAGTCTCTGGGTCATCTTTCTTTCCAGAAAAAGTGATATTAGAGAATTCGCCAGTTCCAACAATCTTCCCTTTCTTAGAGACGAAGCACTGTGGGTGATTACACGTTTTAGTGTGTTGTTCCTTTTTCAGAACTTTCCCATTAGATTTCTTTGGGACTTGTTTTTCCCTGAAAGGTTTGGTCGCAACTGCCTTTCTATTGTCAGCAACCTTAGCTTTCTGACCAATGCTATAGGTTGTTTGGGAACCACCTAGCTGACCCCTAACAAATGTCATTATTTCATCACTCTTGTTCAGAGTGGTAGAACTATTTGTTTGAGTGTCTAGCCCAAGTCCTCCTTTCTCAGAGGCATCTCTTAAGTAAGAGTGTACTTCAGTGTGAGTGTCACAAGCTTTGGCATAGGATTGGAAGGACATTTCTTTATTTTTGAGTTCAACATTGTTAGCTGCCTTCCCCTTCAACATTGTTAGCTGCCTTCAGAGTCATATTTGCATATGAGATCACTATTGGCAATTTCTGCCTTCCCCTTGAGCTGCAGGCCTAGCTTCTCATGAATGTAGCAGATTTTTAGACCAAAGCTGATAGTATGCTTCTGCTCAGCAAGGTCTCCATCTACCAAAGGCTCAAAGCCTTGAAGTTTGTCAACAAACCTCAGATAGATGTACTTCCCCCAATTGAAGGGCTCATCTCAATCCTCCAAAGTATGAGGAAAGCCATCATTCCCCATCTCTCCATGCTGATTTGGTCAGCTCCACCCTAATTTGAGTCAAAAACACCTATGTTGTATAAGAGCTACCAAATCCCAAGGTTCAACAAGATGTTTTCTCCTAACAATCGAGTTGTCAAAATCTGTTTTAGAGTCCTCCTGGTCAGGATTCATGTAGAGAGAGCAGAAGTATTCTGCACTCTTAGTTGAGGTGTCTAGCACACACTTATCACCTTGGGTGGGTAACCCAAAGAGATTACTGGAGGTCTCAACATTAAGGTTTATCTCTAAACCTTGGACCTTTGTTTTGATGTGCACTTCTTCAGTGCCATCAACAGTTGTGTTTATGAAGGTGGAATTGTTGCAGAATTCCAACACATCTTCAGTGGATTTACCATTGGGTCTTGCAGAGCAAAAATCCTTGATTTTTACCTTTTCAAGTAAATCAAGTGCTCTTCTAACATCTGCTTGGTTCTTTGCAGCACCAAGCAGGTAATCATTGTTGGTCCAGATAACGGCAAAGGAAAAGACTAGACGGGGGGTGAATAGTCTTTTACAACTTTTGTCGATAAACACAATTTCTCAGATATCTGTGAAGATATCTGATACTTCATTTCAGAGAGCGGAAGACTTTTCTGTGATAAGTGCACGTGCTCAGCAAGATATAAGTGTGTAAATACTCAGCAAGGTGAATAAAGCAAGTAATAAGTTGCAGAAAGTAAATAACACAGATCTTTATAGTGGTATTTGAGGGTGGCGTAATCCCTCAACTAATCCACTCGCCCTTTCTCAGGACTTGAATTCACTAAGATAGATATTGAGTTCTCCTTACAATAAACCTATCCCTTGATTTCCTTTTACACTGGGTTCCCAACCAAGTGTTCCCCCTGAGTTATTCCCCGGCTTTCTCAGCCAAGTACTTCATATACTCAGAAACCTTTGAGTTATTCCTTAGTTTCCCAAACTAAGTACTTCCTATGCTCAGTAACCTTGGAGTTATTCCTTAGTTTCCCAAACTAAGTACTTCATGTACTCCACGCCGTTTAAGGTGTTGGTTAAGGTAGTTTGTCAGGTGAGTAGTCATAATAACTTTCTCAGTTATGTAGGAATACTCTATAGAACAAGAATCACTTAACACACTTCACAATGTGTGGTGATATGTTCTTTACTGACCCAAGTCTATGTTAAATGTTCTAGAGAATGAAACTTAGATACTTGATCTTTTGATTCAACTCCTTCACGGATAGCAATACTTGTTAAGGATCAGGACACTTAGAACTTTCGTGCTACTTAGAATTCAAGAGCTTGGTCGCAACAGTAAGCTAGTGAATAAGTAGATTGAAGACTTGTATGCTTGAAAGAATAAGTTCGTAGATGTAAGTTCTTAGTGTGTTAAGTGTGTGTTCAAGCATTCTAAGTGTTGATATTTATAGTTGAAAATCATGCCGTTTGAATAGTATCCGTTAGGCTTATTGAAATTCAAACTATTGATATCTGTAAATAGTACTACAGAAGACGTTGTCTCTTGTCAGAGATTTCCTCTTTTGTTCAGATGTCTCGGTCTGCGCATTTATTGCATTGTACTATTTTTGTCCTGTAGTGCCAACGGAACTATGCATGCTTTCTGAAGCATTGCATGTCCCTTTCCAGAGACCTTCACATCTTCAGATACCTATTGAAACATTGTTTCCCAGAAACATAGTTTTATCCAGGGTATCTGAGTGTAAATATCTGTGGGCACTTTTCCTCGTTCAGAAACCTTGTGTTTTCAGATATCTTTTGCAAAACTTGTTTATTGAAAAACACTTGTTTATTCAAGATATCTGGACATAGGTATCTGATGACCTTCTTCAGCAATCTTGTGCAGTCTTCAAAACTTCAAAATTGGTTGAACTCTCCTGGTGGATACCTTCTTCTTGGTCTTCTTCAAAGATATAAAAATTACATTCAGAGACCTAACATCCTATACAAGATTTGCTAGACTAACATACTTAGTGATTTTCCTCTTTTACAGTGTTGGAGTGAACCAAGAGTACTAACCACCTTTCTGAGCTAAGATAAGTCATTATGTTGCTGATCAAAATCTAAACAGATATTCCTAACAAATTTCCCCCTTTTTGATCAGTTAACGTTGACTATCTTTAAAACCTATTACAACTTGGAAGGGGGAATAATCTAACAATTAATCATTTCTTATGATCTTTTCAATTCATTTTATTTAAGTGCAGAAAGTAAACATCAACCAAATCACAAGGTGTGATCTTTGCTGACAAGTTACCTTTTTATAGATTGATATCTGAGAGTAGGTTCATCAGATATGTTACAAAGAAAGTTCACAGATAACTTAATAAATAAAACATATTACAGCACAGTCAGCAAGATACAAAACACTTAGTTAAATTAGGACAACAGAAGTAACCAAGCTCCAAGTAGACATCCTAATAAACTAGTCTCAAGTCTTCAAAATCTTCAAGTCTTCAATCAGCAGATCTATGGATCAATTTGCAAATTTCCTATCCCCAAACCTTTTGATATCATCTGAGTAGTCATAGAGCAAGGTCCTGACTATCATCTTAGTGTTTCTGGAAAATCCACATACTTCTTTGTAGGTTTTGGTGGGATTCTTCTTGGCAAATTGTTTGACCCACATATACTTTCCCCATTTCCAGGCATGCTCAATTCTGATATCTGATAGCTTGAAGTATTCATATATGATCCTCAGATATCTGATGTCACCCTTGTACTGATCTTCAGTCATGTAGAAAGACTCATAGGGTTCCACAACAAGTTTTGCTCTTGTGCCTGTTTCAGTGATGTTGGGAATTCTGTGCACATCATCTGGCTTTCCATAAGGACAATCATCAGAGAGGTCCTTCTTCATGGCTTCTATTCTCTTGATTACTTCAAAATCTAACCAGGTTTTGATGTGGTTGGTGTTAATCAAGACTGGCTTGTCTTTTCTCCATGCCATGAGTTGTTTATGGATTGGTTCTGGAAATTTTTCATTTACCAGTAAGTGCTTGAGTTCTAGAATCCAGTAGCCATTCTTCTGATTAATGCGCCTGTAGACAGAGGAGTCATTGTTGGTCTTCACATACTCAATCTTGGCTTCTTCAGGCTTGAGTGGTAGTTGAAGTTTTCTTTGTTCAGCTCTCAGCCTGTTCCTCCTTTGTCATGAATTCTCCCTTGGGGGATTGCTTGAAGAACCACCCTGGATTGACTTGGTATTTCAAGAGGGTGTTTTAGCTGCTAAAGGCTTTGCAGCTATGGGCACAGATAGGCTAGCAACCCTTTTTCTTTTTCTATGAAGAGGAGCTTCATCTTCATCAGTCTCTTCATCATCATCAATATTAATTCTTGTGAGACTTTTGCAGCCTTCTTCATTGCCCAGGGATTTGATTTGGGCCTTCTTCTTCTTCTTCTGAATATTCATCAATCCCTCTTACTTGTCTTCTCCTTGGAGCCTTGGTACCCCTTGGAGGTTTCTGTGCCCTGGCCCTTGTTGTCATTCCTTTTTCAGGAAGTTGCTTAGTGGTGGCCACTAATTGTAGAGCAGTCTGACTGGAGGAGGGCTCATTTATTTTTAGTGGTGGAAGTGATGGCTGTTCAGATTTCTTCTTGTTTCCTCTTCCTTTCTGAGCGCCGGATCCTTTTCCTTGTCCTTGATATCCTTCCCCCTTAGTCATTGTTGATTGACTCAGTGTCACAAAGGATTCTGAGAGTGACTCAAAATTCCTTTGCAGATAGTTGTAGGCAGCAACCAACTTTTGCAATTCAGCCTTGAGCTCCTGATTTTGTTTGATAAGTCCTGTTTCCTTATCAGTGAGCTCTGCTAGTGGACCTTGAGTAGCATCTGCTTTTCCAGCAGCATAGCTAGCATCATTGAGGGCTTTTTCAGCAAGATTATTGTCATCATCCCTTACCATGCCTAGGTCTATTTGAGCAATGACCATGCTTATTCTCTGAGTGATTAACTCAGTGAACTTCTTCATTTCAGCAGGGACTGATGCAATTACTTCTTCATTTTGATGAGACAACTCCTTTCTTAGAGTTGCCAGAACCTAGTATCTGGCCATGTAATCATGGGAGTTGAGATTTTCTTTCTTACTGAAGCTTTGAGGAGCTATCAGTTTTCTCTTTAAGTGAGAAACTCCCAAGTGAACATTTGCATGTTCTGCCAGGGTTCTATCTTCTTTATCATCTGAGTCTTCATCCCAGTGATCTTCATCCTCTTGGGAATTTTCATCAATATTTTCTAGCCCAGCAACCATCTCAGAGATGGGCTTCTTTCCTTTCAGTGAGGAGGATGGTACTTCTTTTGGTGATGCAGCCTTAACATCATGCTTGTCTTCAGATACTTGCTCAGTATCTAATTCTTCAGCAATTGCCTGAACAACAAGCCGGAGTTCTTTCATCTCAGCATAAACTTCCATTTCCTTGATGGTTTGATCTTCAATCGTTTGGAGCTTTGCTTTGGATTCAGCTATCTTCTCTTCCAGTTGAAGATTTAGCTATTGTTCTTCCTCCAACAACTGTTTGAGTTGAGCAACTCTGGCTTGTGCATCCAATATTTTCTGAGTGTTGCCCTCAGAGTGCTCAACTACTTGTTCAGTAGAGTCTTTTTGTTGGGGAGATGGATGTTTAGACTTCTGAGGAGATGGAGGAGGGGAATTTTGTGAAGTCCTCTCAGTGTGCTTTTCAGCAACTGAGGCATTGTTTCCTTGTGCAATCCCTCATGTCCTTGGTGCAGGGGCATCATCATCATCCTTTTTGTCATTATCATCCTTGTGATGGTCAGAAGGAGGTTCTTCAAAATTATTCTCATCTGTTTCCTCCTCATCTTCAGAAATCAGATTGATCACTTCAGGAAGTGTGACCAATTGCCCATTTACTTCCTCTTATTTAGAGGGTATGCACTGTAGGGACTTGGGGAAGATTGGCTTGAATGCCATCTCCATTCTGGTCTGACCATCTGCCATTTCAAAAGTTTCAATAAGCTTGTGTGCTACTTCCTTTATGAAGTTCTTATTCATCAACGTGGCAAATGCGTATTGCTCAGTCAGAAACATTGCATGCACATAATTCTCCAAGTCAAATTCTCTTGCTCTTCTAGTAGGGTGATCAGTGACCCTTGTGATCTCAAACAGATCAAAGCATCTGAGTCTCTGCCATTTCTTGAAACACTTTAGATGGTTTGGCAGAGTATGAGCCTTGAAGAATGGAAGTAAGTCCTTGTTCAAATCTTCAGGGACCACTAAGGCACTAGCTTGAGCCTGAAAGAGAGAGTTTTAAGTTAGTTTCAAAACTTTAGTAAATATCTGGGTTTTAGAGTAGTCAAGTATATGTGTTACCTGTGCAACAGCAACTGGCTCAGAAGGTTGGACTATTGAGGTTCCAGGTGCCTCAGATATCTTGGTGTGAGGAGGAGACTTGGAAGTCTGATCCTTAGCATCCTCTCTTTCTTTTTGAACCTGAGAATAAAATACAACATAACACTTAGAAATTTATCAGGAGAGAAACACTTAGATAATTTGATATATGAGATGTCAATTACCTCCACAATAGGAGGCTCAGACACTTGTCTCTCAGAAACTTGTGCAGTTTCTGGTATTCTCTCTCGTGATGAAGGTTTGGTGGCCTCATCAATTTCCATTGGTTGAGGGGATTGAGTGGGCAATTCCCCAGCAACTTCTACTTCTGGTTGAGCCTGTGAGTAGAAAGTGTTAAGTTTTTAGAAAAAATGATCAGATTAACATTGTGAAGAATATAGATATCTGAGATATATACCTTCTCAATAGAAGGCTCAGATACTTGTTCCTCAAAGACTTTGTGAGTCTCTGGTTGATTCTCTGATGAGTCAGGCTTCTCAGCCTCATCATTTTTCTTCTCAGTTGGAGCCTATTAGAAACAAACACTTAGTTAGTCAAGTGTGTATAAAAGATATCTGAAAATTTATATCTTAAGGAACTCTCTATCACCTATTGCACAGGCTCAGATTCCTTAAGAGATGAGGCTGTGGTGGCCTCCTTCTCAGTCTCTGAGGCAAGCTTTCCAGCTTCCTCTTGTTCTTGTGTTTCTAATTTAGCCTGTAACAAAGTTATTTTAATAAGTAACAAGATTTAAGCATAAGTTATCACAAGTAAAGAGTTAAACCATTCAGCTACCTGAGCTTTGTCAGGCTGACTGGTCTCTGGAACTTGTGAAGTTTCCATGCATTGGTCTTGTTGTTCTTTGACCACTTCTTTGTGAGAAGTTTGAGGTACTTCGGACCTTTCCTGAGTATGCAACTCAGTTGCCTCCCCTGGTTGATCATTCTGAGCAGATGCCTCAGTTTGATCACTCCCATTGAGTTGGGGAACCTGCTCATTTACAGGATTTTCTTCAGCAAGGAAAGATGCTGATATCTCATGCTGTAACTCAAGTATCATTTCAACAGCATCCACTATTGGCTGTTGTAGTTGGTGTGGTGATTCTGATCTGGATGAAGAAGGTGATGCTGTATGGGGCCTATCCAGATCTGCTTGAGACAGACTTTTAAGTGTTGAGGCAATGGCAGTATCCTCCAACACTAAGTTAACACTCATCAGAGCATCTTCAATGTGCTTAAGTGTTACTTGCTCTGATGGTGTATTTTGTCCAGTGACCTTGGACACAGTTGCTTCTTCAGCAACCTTTAAACTAGTTGCCTTCTCACCAACCTCTGCACTCGATTCTCTTTCAGCAACCTTGGGGATTATGGCTTCCCCCTCATCTTCAGATTCCTCATCAAAATCTGGGACTGAATTATCAACAATCCCTGCCGCTTCTGCAGAGAGAGTTTGATGTTTCTCATTGCTTTTATAACCATTGATAAGTTCATCAGCAAGGCACTCTGCAGCATTGATGAGTTCATCAGCTGTGGTCTTAGCAGCATTGATGAGTTCATCTTCATTGATGAGTTCATCAGCAGTGGCGGTAGATATCTGAGAGTCGACATCCACAATGGGTATGTCTACTGATTTGCCAGCAGACTTCTTTCGTGAAGTTCTGGGCTTTTTTGTCGCAACGGAACCCTCAGATACCTCATCAGTCTTTCGTTTCTTGGAACCTTTCTGAGATGCAGTAACCTTTTTCATCATGTTTGTATACTCATATTTGTAGAGTAGGTTACTATTGGCAATGTCTGTCGTCTCTCTGAGCTCAATGCCAAGGCACTCCAGTAAGTAGCATATCTTCAATCCATAGCTTATTGTGGCTTTTGGCTCAGAAAGGCCCTTAACGATTTTTGGCTCAAAGCCTTGTATCTTCTTCACAAATTTCATGAAGGCGTACTTCCCCCAATTAAAAGGGTTTTCCATCCTTTTGTTTTGTTGATTCAACAAGAACATCATCATTCAGCGTTCTTAGCTTATCTGGTCAGCTCTTCCTTGTAGACCATCAAAGCATCTGTGAAGGATACATGCCAACACATCCCAGTGAACCAACAGATGTCTGGTTCTGATGTCAGCAAGTTTGAAGTCGATGGGTGTGTCTGGCTTGTCAAGATCACACACATCACTGTAGAGCTTTTTGACACCCTCAAGGAGATCTTCATCCTTGGTGTCAATTTCAAAATCCTTTCCAAGATTTTGAAGTTCAAACAGCTCACAGAAAGCTGTTTCGTCCAACAGGATTTCCTGTCCTTGGACTTTAGTCTTGATAGACACTGTCTCAGTGCCTTCAGAGACTTTGGAAATAATTGTGGAGTTGTTGTAAAACTCCAGGACATCCAGTGAAGAAACTCCACTGGGAAGAGCAGATAGAAAGCCCTTGATTTGTGCCTTTTCAAGCATATCAAGTACCAACTTTCTGTCAGTCTGGTTTTCTATTGTAGCCACAAGGTATTCCTCAATCATGGCACCACCGCAAATCATCCTGTGATTTGAAGTCCAATGATCAGGATTTAACTCTCCAGTCAACCGATTGTTTGTTATAACCAACACTGGTGCTTGCTTTTCATCAGTACCAGAGGTAGTAGCTTGGGATTTCTGAGTAGAAGCACGTTTGGGAGCCATCTCTTTAAATAGTAGTAGTTTTTGAAACTTGGAAAGATATTAGGGTAAAGGATTAGTAATTCTTTGCAGAAAAACTAAGAAGGAATCAGTAGTTGCAAAGAAAATTGCAGGGAGATTTGAGAGTATTTTGCAGTTTTTGTGCAAGGGCAAATGTAGGATTAAGTAGTGATTTCTTTTGCCAAAATCCTATATATATAACATTTACTCTCAATGTATATATACATACATACAAATTGATTTTGTACATATGTATCTGTGCAAATGCAGATAGGCGTGGGTAAAATTCGTTTTGCATTAAATGCTTAGTGGGCCACGTCTGTGTTTTTACAGTCCACTAATTTACTGAGAATTGATCTCGTCTATTAAGATCAAACGCCCATTTCATCAAGGGTCACGATTGCTTCTTCAGAAATGATCACAATCAGTAATTGTAATTGTGCCCAATTAATGAAATTTGGCGTAAGGCTTTCTGAATCACATCTCTTTTCTGTGACTAGGGGACAGTCTTTGGACTTATGTAGTCAGTTCAGAGACTGTGTGTAACTTAACATAAAAATGGAAAGATACAAAACACCAGAGATGTAGTTGACTGAATATAGTTGTACAACATTTCTCTTTTGTGTTCCCCCTCACTAAGTGATCTAGATATCTGAGTACTTGTCTCAGAAATCTTCAAATAGCCATTTTACCCTTTAACCTTTGATATCTGAGTATCCGTCTCAGATACCTTTTTGTTATGTTTTCACCTTTTGTTTTTGATATTCTGGATTCCTGTTCCAGATATCTTATCTCTTCTTTTTCCTTTCTCAATCATACTGAGTTCCTGTCTCAGATACCTTTTTGCCTTGAATATCTGGATGCCTGTTCCAGATATCTTTCTCCTTTCTGAGTTTCCGTCTCAGAGATTAGAACTTTTTAGTTCCTTTGGTAGCTCCTTGTACCCAAGACTATGTCTCAAGGTTAAGAACCTGCTTTCTTGCAAAGGCTTTGTAAAGATATCTGCAAGTTGGTCTTCAGTTGCAATCTTGAATATTTTTATATTGCCTTTTTCAACATGGTCTCTAATGAAGTGGTGTCTAACATCAATGTGCTTTGTTCTTGCATGAAATTTAGGATTCTGAGTTATGGCAATAGCACTTGTGTTGTCACAGAAAATCGGAGTTTTCTCTTCATTGATCTCATAGTCTTTGAGTTGTTGTTGTATCCACAATATCTGTGAAGCACAACATCCAGCGGCAATATATTCAGCCTTTGTGGTAGATGGGGCAATTGAGTTTTGTTTCTTGTTGAACCATGATATTAATCTGGCACCAAGAAATTGACAAGTTCCTGAGGTGCTTTTTCTATCAAGCAATGATCCAGCATAGTCAGCTTCAGAATAGCCAACTAAACTCAATCCACTGTCTTTTGGATACCACAATCCAACTTCTACAGTGCCCTTGACATACCTTAATATTTTCATAGCAATGTTGTAGTGTGATTGCATTGGATTTGTCTGAAATCTAGCACACACTCCAACTGCATATTGAATATCAGGTCTACTTGCAGTGAGGTACAGTAGAGACCCAATCAATTTCCCATCCTTGTGTTCTTCAACACTCTTGTCAGATTCAATATAGGTCATTTTGGTTCCAATGCTCATAGGTATCTTAGCATTCTTTTCAGAAGGCTTTAGATTAAACTTGTTGAGCATATCCTTTGCATACTTTGTTTGACTAATGAATATTCCATCATTAAATTGCTTAACTTGTAATCCTAGGAATTAGTTTAATTCTCCCATCATGCTCATCTCAAATTTACTTTTCATGAGCTCAGCAAAGTCTTCACAAAGTTTGGCAGGATGATTTCTTATCCATTTCATAATGGGTTTTGAACTAGTAGGATCAATATCATTTTGATCTGAATGTGAATCAATATGATTTTGATAGGATACTTGTGCAGTATCTGAGATATTTGACACATGGGAAATGCCATGGATATCTGACACTTTTTCAGTGTTAGAGATATCTGGAATTTGATTTTCAGGAATCTCATTCTCAGAAACCTCTTCATGATAAAGGTTCTCAGTAACCTGTTCCATTTCTGGAATTCTCATAGGAAATTCTTCATCATGTCTTAGAGTCATCTGGTTGTTACTAAGCAATGGTTGCTTTTCATCATCAGAGTCATCCTCCAAGTGAATGACAGAGTTGTCTCCTTTTGAGGATTCTTCTTCAGAATCTTTAATCATTAGCTCTTGGAACCTATCTGAGAGTTCTTCATTCAAGAGTACTTTCTTTTTTCCTTCGTAGAAGACTACATGAACAGATTCTTCAATCTTTTGCGTTCTTTTGTTGTAGATCCTGTAGGCTTTGCTATTCAGAGAATACCAAGAAATACTCCTTCATCTGCTTTTGGTTGAAATGTTCTCAAGTATTCTTTTCCATTGTTAAGAATAAAACATCTGCAACTAAACACCCTTAGATGTTTGATACTGGGGGGTCTACCAATCAAAAGTTCATAAGGAGTTTTGTCATGTTGTTTGTTAATCAAATATCTATTTTGAGTGTAGCAGGCTGTGTTAACAGCTCCAACCCAATAGATTTCACTTATTTCAGTGTCAGCAAGCATTGTTCTTGCTGCTTCTTTTAGGGTCCAATTCTTCCATTCAGCAACACCATTTTGTTGTGGTGTTCTTACTGAAGATAGTTGATGTTGTATACCTTTGCAGGTACAAAACTCTTTTATGTACTGGTTCACAAACTCAGTACCATGGTCTGTTCTGATTACAGATACCTTGTCATTTTTCATGACTTCAAGCTTATTCAGCAAGTTGGGTATCTCAACCCTTGCATCAGATTTATGTTTGAGAAATACAACCCAAGTGAATCTTGATAAATCATCAACAACAACCAGACCATGCTTCTTTCTTGCATAGCTAGTTATAGAGGATTCAAAACGATCCATATGTAACATTTGCAGTGGCCTTTCACTGGAGTGTCTAGTTTTAGACTGGAAGATGTTTTGGATTGTTTTCCCATTTGGCAAGCTGAGCATATACCATCTTTTCTATATACCATTTTGGGTAAACCAACCACCAATTCTTTCTTGGCTAGCTTGTTCAGAGTTTTGAAGTTCAAGTAACTCATTCTTTTATGCCATAGCCAGTTTTCTTCAGTGTGGCTAGATTGACTCACCATGAGACATTCTTGATCAGGCAGATGCCCAACAAGAACATAAAGATTTCCTTTTCGCCTAGCGACCAAGACTGTCTGCTTTTACTCATTGTCAATTACTTTGCATAGTTTTGACTTGATCTTTACAGTGTACCCTTTGTCTACCAATTGACCATGCTTAGGAGAATATATTTCAATCCCTTTACATGTAGTACTTCAGAGATTGTAAGAGTTCCAAACTTCAGATTGCCAAAACCTATGGTCGAATTTTCATCTCCTCCAGCAAATCTAATAATTGGTCCTTTATCGCATTTTATGTAGTTAATCAGATTTGCTTTGTCTCCTGTCATGTGCTTCCCACATCCACTATCAAAATGCCACTTCAGGTTCTTCCTCAGAGTGTTCTGCACAAGACAGGAAACAAGGAGTTAGGCTCTCATTCCAACAATGGAACCTTCTGGAGTAAAGAATCTCCATGTAGGAATCCATTTCTGAATGAACTTCATTGGGGTATTCTTTTGTCTTGCTGGAACATAAGGAGGAATTAAATGATTAGTGTCATTATCATTTAAAGCTATTTTCCTTCTTGGTGTGTTCCTTGGTGCTCCTCGTGGTGCTTTCAGATACCTGTCAGATTGTTGAGTCTGCTTTTCAGCAAACTTAGCTTTCCTTGCCAGACTTCTTCTAGCCCTGGCATTCAGAGTGATAGTAACATGTTCTTTCTTCCACTTCTGATGATTGCTATGCGCAATCCTGGCTTTCATCCATCGTTCTTGCTCTTGTTTATACTTACGAGCGAGTTGTTTCCCGATTGTTTTATAGCCAATGCCATTTCGAGCACCTGGTCCTGTCTGAGTTCTCTTCTCAGCAGCTTTGCTAGTCTTTGGAACGTCTTTCTTTCCAGAAAACGTGATGTTGGAAAATTTGCCTGCTCCCGCAATTTTTCCTTTCTGAGAGACATAGCACTGTGGGTGATTACACTTTTCAGTGTTATGTTTCTTTACATAAATATTCCCAACAGTTTTCTTTTGCACTTGTTTTTCCCACAAAGGTTTGTTCGCGACTGCCTTTCCTTTGTCAACAACCTTAGCTTTCTGACGAATGTTATAGGTTATTTGAGAACCATTTTGCTGAGACAAGCGTTATTCTTTCGTCACTCTTATTCAGAGTAGTAGAGCTATTTGTTTGTGTGTCCAACCCAAGTCCTCCCTTTTCTGAAGGATCTCTTAAATAAGAGTGCACTTCAGTAAGAGTGTCACTAGCTTTGGCATAGGATTAAAAAGATAGTTCTTTCTTCTTGAGTTCCTCATTTTCAGAAAGAAGATCTTTATTTTCCTTTTGGAGTATATCCATTGCCTTTCTGTGTAACTTCTCCGTCTCAGATATCTGTGCTTTGAGAAATGCATTTTCAGTATCCTTTTTTTCAGATATCTTGAGTAATTGTGAATTTTCCCTCTCAAGAGAATTCTTTTCTTCTTCAAAAATGTCGGCTCTAGCTCGGACCATTTGAAATTCTCTTTTGTGAAGATCAAGTTCTCTTCTGAGATATTCTAAATCTCTGATTTCTTCCTCATGACTCTCATAATTTATGAATTGAGAAATGTTGGTTACCTCGTCAGCCATTAGGCAAGGCTCAATGTTGGAGCAATCTGGATAGATCTCCTTAGCAACCCCACATAATTCCCTTTTCTTTTGACCAAAGTCAACCAATTCATGAGTGATGCCACATAATTCTGGAGAAGGTAGTTTGGAGTCATCTGAGTCTTCTTCCTCAGATTCTGACTCAATATCAAGAGCATCTAGTTGGATTTGAATCTTTTTCCTTTCTTTAGTGAGCAAAGCTCTCTGACCTCTCTTGAAGTTTCTTCTATCTTTCTTGTCACCTGTCTTTAGCTTATTGAAAACAGGGTAGTCTCTTTTAAAATGACCAGGTTTCTGACAATAGAAACTGATATCGTTTCCGATTTATGCTTCCTCAGTACTAGATGCTTGCTGAGCCGGTTTGTTCAGCGAGCTTGGCAGCTGCATATTCTTGTACTGGTGATAGTTTGAGCCTAGATTCTTTTTCAGCTTCTCTTTGGCTTTTCTTCTCTCAATCTCCCGACTGACATATTTTCTCATTTGCTTTACAACAAGAGCATCTTCCTCAGTCATTTCCTTGGTATCCTTTTTTTTCAGAAGTACCTTGTGTTACTAAAGCAACATTGTGAACTTTCTCAGCAATTGTTTGTTCTCTCTGAGTAGTTTCATAGTTGATAGTAGCTATATGGGAAAAGAGTTCTACTGGAGTGATATTTGGCATTCCTTGGTTGAAATAAAAATACTGAGTATGTTCCCAATTTTGATTCAAGCTTCTCACGATAGTCTTAACCTTTTCAGAGTTAGAGTATCTCTCTCTTCCAAGTGCAGCCATTTCACTCATCAGTGTTGTAAATCGGAAATCTAGTTCTTCAAGAGTCTCTGTGGGACCTTGTTTAAAGTTTTGGAATTTAAGCTTCAAAACTTCGAACTTATTTTCCTTTGTTTTCTCAGTTTGCATGATTTCTTCAATCAGTTGCCAGGCCACTTTCACCGTTTTTGCACCCCACAGTTTACACTGTATGTGCTCTGGAGTGGAACGTATGATGATATTGCGAGCCTGACCATCTAGTCGATTTCTCTTAGCATCTTCCGTTGTCCAGAGCTCTCTGGGCTTTGGCTCATAAACAATTTGACCAGTAGGTCTTCCACTGGTTGAAGCACCTGTTTGTGAGGAACCACAACTTGGTTCTTCATCAGTGGGAACTCTGTCTCTGCCATTGGAAACCTCCATGACCTGCTTGAGTTGTTGAATGACTATGGGACCATTCTTTATTACTTCGATCATTTCGTCACTGATGGCTTCTAGGTGGAGCGTCATGTTGTTCTTCCATTTCTCATAATTCTCTGGCTTCAGAATTGGAGCGTCACTTAAACACATCCTGCAGCAAACACATTAAACAGACAAATCAAGTGTAGGTGAAAAGCAGTTAGTTGGCACTTATCTAGGATCTAGGTTCAGTGCAAAAGGCTTGGGAACCTCTTGCTCTGATACCACTTGCTGATCCAGATAACGGCAAAGGAAAAGACTAGAGGGGGGGTGAATAGTCTTTTACAACTTTTGTCGATAAACACAATTTCTCAGATATCTTTGAAGATATCTGATACTTCATTTCAGAGAGCGGAAGACTTTTCTGTGATAAGTGCACGTGCTCAGCAAGATATAAATGTGTAAATACTCAGCAAGGTAAATAAAGCAAGTAATAATTTGCATAAAGTAAATAACACAGATCTTTATAGTGGTATCTGAGGGTGGCATAATCCGTCAACTAATTTACTCGCCCTTTCTCAGGACTTGAAATTCACTAAGATAGATATTGAGTTCTCCTTACAATAAACCTATCCCTTGATTTCCTTTTACACTAGGTTCCTAACCAAGTGTTCCCCCTGAGTTATTCCCCGGCTTTCTTAGACAAGTACTTCCTGTACTCAGAAACCTTTGAGCTATTCCTTAATTTCCCAAACTAAGTACTTCCTATGTTCAGTAACCTTGGAGTTATTCCTTAGTTTCCAAAACTAAGTACTTCATGTACTCCACGCCGTTTAAGGTGTTGGTTAAGGTAGTTTGTCAGGTGAGTAGTCTTAATAACTTTCTCAGTTATGTAGGAATACTCTATAGAACAAGAATCACTTAACACACTTCACAATGTGTGGTGATATGTTCTTTACTCACCCAAGTCTATGTTAAATGTTCTAGAGAACGAAACTTAGATACTTGATCTTTTGATTCAACTCCTTCACAGATAGCAATGCTTGTTAAGGATCAGGACACTTAGAACTTTCGTGCTACTTAGAATTCAAGAGCTTGGTCGCAACAGTAAGCTAGTGAATAAGTAGATTGAAGGCTTGTATGCTTGAAAGAATAAGTTCGTAGATGTAAGTTCTTGGTGTGTTCAGTGTGTGTTCAAGTATTCTAAGTGTTGATATTTATAGTTGAGAATCATGCCTTATGAATAGTATCCGTTAGGCTTATTGAAATTCAAACTATTGATATCTGTAAATAGTACTGCAAAAGACATTGTTAGAATGTAGGATCCCGGATTGGTACTTGGAACAAGATCAACAGACAATGTTGCCAATAATGTTGTTCATCAATGTCTTCAACACAGTAAACAAAACGCAGCGGATGAATATGAATGAAACTTCTATTACCAAGCCAACATATATAAAAATGTTGGCCGCGCCTTTAGGCAAAATATCTACTGACAGGAAAAGTAGATCTAATCAACTAGGTTTAATACAATCACAGATGATTGATTAAACAACCAAAACTAGCCCTAGAAGAACTAACAGTAAAAGCTATTCTAGGTCGATGTTTGAAAGAGTTATTCCAACAATGAATACTCTTAGACAAACTCCAAAGCTAGCAGAAAATAAGAAGCCTAAACTCTTTACTAAAATCTTGATTAATCATCAAAAAGGCTTCTCCATTGCTCGGTTGAATCCTTCTTTCTTTCAAGGTGCCCATAACTTGTCAAACTCTTTCCTTCTTTTTAGATTGCATTCCTTGTGTCCAAAGCAACTCAAACTCTTTCCTTATTCCTGCAGAAATTTGAATTGATTACTTCCAGTCCAAGTCATCAGTCCAATTGGCCTGCTTGTTTCTATGTTGTCTGCTGTTGTCTGTAATGTTGTTCCAACATTGTATCGGCACTATTTCGCAATGTTGCACAACATTGAAATCCTGCAGTTCACAAACAACAACAACAAACACAAACATTGAACTGAATCATGAAAGATAAGATTATCTAATCAAGTGCAACTTGCACTTTCAATCTCCCCCTTAATCTAAGTCTTTCATCAAGCAATATCATTCATGTGGGCTCATTAATTCCTTTTGATCCATTAAGCATGTTTAAGCCCAACTTGATATATCCTACAAAATATTCATAGAAAAACAACTACAAACATTGAACCGGTTATGTTACGAAGAAAGGTTGAATTACTAAACAAAGTGCAATAAATCGCACTTTCAATCTCCCCCTTAATTCTGACCTTTCTTCACACAACCTAAAACCAGTTTGTTAGTCAAATCGAACAAGTAGGATTTAAACAATTCAAGAGGAATCCTTTGTTGGGAACTGAAAGATAAAGTGCAATCGATCAATGCTGATGGACAATGTTGAGTCAACACAGAACTCAACATTGCTGTAAATATGCACTTTCAAACTCCCTCTTATTTCTTTGTCTACTCATCTCCTTTGAACTCATCATGGGCATCATATCATACTTCTTTTGACAATTCCTGCACTTAGTAGTTAGTGAATAAAGACAAACTTGCGTAGAATCGCAGTATAAGTGCAGTAAACAAAGTCGTCTGCAATGTTGACATAACATTGCAGTCAACACTGCTCTATTCAATCTCCCCCTATGTCTTTCTTCACAAAAATACACCTGAACAAACTTGTTAGAAACAAACAAATATAACAGGCATGAAACTACAGAACTCCCCCTCAACATTAGACAAGAGCAATATAACAAAATAAAGTATGTTAGCTTTTTGTTCAATCTCTTCTCTTCTCCCCCTTTTTTGAGAAGAAAGATATCTCTCAGATTATTCAACCAAGTTCACAGAAGGAGACAAGAAGACATGCAATGAGTGCAATGCTGAGTTATGGCCTATAGGACTTGCAATAAGAGCTGTGCAATGTTGGAGAATGATGTTGAAAACATTGAGTTCAACATTGGCAACCAAGGTGATAGCAAAATCAGGAAAAGAGTTTGGATCGGCTGGAGGGCAGTAATAAGAAATAGAGGTTGGATTAGCTGGAGAGAAGTGTTACGATAAGAGTGGATGGTCATGATGGGTGTTGTTGGGTTTGCCTTAAAAGATCCTGCAAATATATATATCAATGCTACAGAAACTGTGCATAACTGTTAATAAAAGATTAAAGTTGCAAGTAAAACAGTTATCCGTCAAGTCATAGTAATCAGATAAACCCTAGGGAGGTTGACCAAAATCTTGATCTTAAATAATGACTTGAAATGCAAGAACAGGAAAGCAAAAACTTGAAACACCTCAGACCTACTCCCCCTCAAACCCTAAAACACACAGAAAGGTCAAATAGAGAAGCACATATAAAAAAGAGCAAATATAAGTCACAAAGTACTCCAAGGACAGCCAATGTTGACCAGCATGTTGACTCAACATTGATGACAACATCGGGAAATCAGACCACTCTTAATGTAAGTCAGCCAGGCAACCAAGTCTCAAAATGTCCAGATTCGATTAACACCACTGATGCTGCAGGCAAAGACAGAAAGAGAAAGGAATACCAAAGAAACACACTCAACATTGCCTCAAAAAGTAAATTGAACAATTAGCATAAGTTTGAGTGGGGGTGAGCATGAGACCGTGAACCATGTCAAATAATTGGAACACATATGAATCTGCTCCAAAGCCGAAGCCTATGCTGAGTTAGGCAAACACACGTCTCATGGCATAAAATCACTCATTTGACCACATTGGGTAATTTGGTACTCAGAAAGTGAACCAAAGAAGACACGAGAATCGGCACTTTTTTGCGTGTCGGTTTCCAGTACAGGCCATCAACCCTCACGACATATGACACATTGGCCACGTCGATATCTTGATAGTATTTGAAACCTGCCCAACACGATCCTTGACAGAAACACTTCGAGCCCTTTTTATCATAATTCATTAGATTTATTAAGCATAAAGGACAGGAGGCAACATAAAGTGCGAGTCAAGGTACGAGTAAAAATAGCCAAAAAGCAGCAAACGTGGGTTTTACATAAAGCAAACACACAGGAGACTCGATCCCTTTCAACCTTGGTTTCAAATAGCCTTTCAAACCCTAAGCATCACCACTGTAAGCTACAAAGCAGGAACAACCATAGACCAAGATGTACACGTAAAGCACATAGACACACACAAAAAAAAGGCAACAAAACACATCACTTTTCTGCCGGTGTTGGTCGTGATGTTGAGTCAACACTGGTTTCAACATCGAAGATCACAAAGAGCACAAATCAAGAGATCTCCTAAGACTGAAGAATCTCTCACAATCTAAAGGCTTGGTAAAAATATCTGCAAGTTGATTGGTTGTATCTAAGTGTTGTATGACTATTACTTGCAGATTGACCATATCCTTAAGAAAATTATGCCTAATGTCTATGTGTTTCGTGCGTGAGTGCAAAATAGGCTTCTTAAAATTATTTATGGCACTAAGGTCACCACAGAACATCAACAAGGTATCACATTGTCGACCAAAGTCATGCAGCATATTTTTCACCCATATCAATTGAGTAACACAACTCCCAGATGTTACATGTTCAGATTCAACATATGAGAGTGACACATTGTTCTGTTTCTTGCAATACCATGACATTAAATTAGAATCAAGTTAAAAGCAACCTCCACTAGTGTATTTTCTATCATCTAGATCACCAGTCCAATCAGAATCACTAAATCCCACTAGATTAGTGTTTGTATCACATGCATACCATAATCTAAGATTAACAGTTCTCGATATATATATGAAAAATCTTTTAAGAACAATCAGGTGTGGGATTTTAGGGTTGACGATACAGCACAAACACACACATAAAACATGATGTCGTATCTTTGGTTGATTGATATAGAAGGTGAGTCATTGTTAGATGATGTCAATCAACATCATCTCCAACATCGATTCTATTGAGCATAAGACCATTAGCCATAGGAGTCTTTGGGTTCGCCTATCATGCTCATCTCATGGTACCGCCGATGGAATTTACTGTGATGTTGAGCTCGATGTTGTGTCATCATCATTGTCAAGATTGACAATTTCTCCTTGTACACCATTTGGAGTTCTTGGTTTAGACACCTTTTCGTGTTCGACGCTTTCTCGAGTAGTGTCTCAGAATCTGCTCAAGACTGCAACAAGTCGTTTATTCGGGTACAGTGCCTTTACGGACAGAGACATCGGAAGAGCGGTGAAATGCATAATGTTGATGTCAATGTTGACTCAACATTATTTTCATTCATCAGTTTCAGCTCTTCCCAGTGATAATCTGCAGATAGATCAACTGAACCATGTAGATACAAAACATTAGTAGAAACTGATTCCTCAGGGTTAGTCCAGAAAAATGTTTCACGGTTTTGAGAATCATCATAGTCGAAAAAGACTTCTTTTGTCAATGTTGGACCATCAATGTTGGACCAACATTGTTTCTCAACATTGTTCAGAACAGCAGATAGGGCTTTGGCATGAACTTCTGGATCATCATCTTCCTGTTCGTCATCTGAAACATCACTGAGACAAGCAAGCATAGTCTTTTTCTCCTTTCGAAGAGTGTTAGCACATTCATTCTGATAATGCCCCCATCCTTGACATTCAAAACATCTAACTTTACTAAGTTTACTAAGACTAGGGCTAGAGTTAGACACACCATTTATCTTTTTGAAATTTCTAGTTCCTTTTGAGTTGCTCAAAGAGCCTCTATTAGAATTCTTCCTGAATCTAAGTTTCTCAATTTTCCTAACCAAGTCATTGTAGGCTTCTTCAGTCATGTCATCAGAATCATCACTACTGCTTTCAAGCTCAGTAACTTTAGCTTTACATTTAGAGTGAAGGGACATACAAAGGATTTTCGTACCTTTTCTTTCGTTATCAATTATCTCAAAAAATTTCAAATTGTTCATCAAGGTATGAAAATCCATAGTAGCCAGATTGTGAGTGTCTTCCAAAATAGTAACTTTAGTGTCGAATTTTGAAGAGAGAGAACGAATGGCTTTAGAAATCAGTTGCTTGTTGGAAATAGCATCACCAAGAAGTTGAACATCATTAGACAAAGTCAAAAGCTTTTCAAAATAAGAATCAATGGTTTCAGCTTCTTCCATTCTTAGATTTTCAAATTTTGACCAAAGCATTTGAAGTTTAGTTTGTTTGACACTATTATCACCTTCACGATGATTCTGAAGTAAGTCCCAAGCTTGTTTAGCAGTAGTGCAATTTTGAATGATTTTAAACATATGAGCATCAACATGTCCAAAAATGGCATTTAAAGCTTTTTCATTGTAAGAGCTTAAAAGAAAGTCACCTGCAGTGAAGCGTTCTTCAGGTATGGGAACAATATCTCCATCAGCATCAGGTCCTTCAGTAGGCCAAACAAATCCTTCAAGAAAAGATCTCCAAGCTCGACCTTCAATGGACTTGATGTATGTCCTCATCCTGATTTTCCAGTAGTGGTAGTTCGATCCATCAAGCATAGGTGGCCTGTAGACACTTGAGTTTGCAACATCCATTGTAGTAGTACCAAATCCAGACACCAGTAGTTAGGTGGTTGGCTCTGATGCCATTTGTTAGAACGTAGGATCCCGGATTGGTACTTGGAACAAGATCAACAGACAATGTTGCCAACAATGTTGTTCAACAATGTCTTCAACACAGTAAACAAAACGCAGCGGATGAATGTGAATGAAACTTCTATTACCAAGCCAACATATATAAAAATGTTGGCCGCGCCATTAGGCAAAATATCTACTGACAGGAAAAGTAGATCTAATCAACTAGGTTTAATACAATCACAGATGATTGATTAAACAACCAAAACTAGCCCTAGAAGAACTAACAGTAAAAGCTATTCTAGGTCGATGTTTGAAAGAGTTATTCCAATAGTGAATACTCTTAGACAAACTCCAAAGCTAGCAGAAAACAAAAAGCCTAAACTCTTTAATAAAATCTTGATTAATCATCAAAAAGGCTTCTCCATTGCTCGGCTGAATCCTTCTTTCTTTCAAGGTGCCCATAACTTGTCAAACTCTTTCCTTCTTTTTAGATTGCATTCCTTGTGTCCAAAGCAACTCAAACTCTTTCCTTATTTCTGCAGAAATTCGAATTGATTGCTTCCAGTCCAAGTCATCGATCAATTGGCTGCTTGTTTCTATGTTGTGCTTTGTTATGCGTAATGTTGTTCCAACATTGTATCGGCACTATTTCGCAATGTTGCACAACATTGAAATCCTGCAATTCACAAACAACAACAACAAACACAAACATTGAACTGAATCATGAAAGATAAGATTATCTAATCAAGTGCAACTTGCACTTTCAGACATTATCTCTTTTCAGAGATTTCCTCTTTTGTTCAGATGTCTCTGTCTGCTCATTTATTGCATTGTACTATTTTTGTCCTGTAGTGCCAACGGAACTATGCATGCTTTCTGAAGCATTGCATGTCCCTTTCCAGAGACCTTCACATCTTCAGATACCTGTTGAAACATTGTTTCCCAGAAACATAGTTTTATCCAGGGTATCTGAGTGTAGATATTTGTGGGCACTTTTCCTCATTCAGAAACCTTGTGTTTTCAGATATCTTTTGCAAAACTTGTTTATTGAAAAACACTTGTTTATTCAAGATATCTGGACATAGGTATCTGATGACCTTCGTCTTCAGCAATCTTGTGCAGTCTTCAAAACTTCAAAATTGGTTGAACTCTCCTGCTGGATGCCTTCTTCTTGGTCTTCTTCAAAGATATAAAAATTACATTCAGAGACCTGACATCCTATACAAGATTTGCTAGACTAACATACTTAGTGATTTTCCTCTTTTACAGTGTTCAAGTGAACCAAGAGTACTAACCACCTTTCTGAGCTAAGATAAGTCATTATGTTGCTGATCAAAATCTAAACAGATATTCCTAACAATCATCAACCAGTACTCCACCCCAGAGTACTTTTGATTTAGGGTTCCACATGAAGAAGTTCAAATCACCAACCAATCTCCTGTTGGTCACAACAAAAGTTGGATTTTGCTTCTCAGCAGTTCCAGAAGTGGACACTTGGGATTTCTGGGATCTAGCTCTCTTGGGTGCCATCTCTTTAAATAGGAGTAGTAGTAGAAGAGAGTTTGAAAGAGATTAAGGTTGAATTACTTTAAGTAATTCTTTTCAGAAAAAACTTAGCAGAAAATCAGACGATTTGCAGAGAAGATTTGCAGAGAAAGTTAGTGTTTTTGCAATTTTGGTGCTTAATAAAATGTGATTTTTGGTGAAAGTGATTTCTTTCGCCATAAACTGCTTTATATAGCAATGCAATTACATAGATACAAATGAATTTTGTATCTAAATATTTCGCAGTCTGTATAAGGCGTGGGTGAAAAAGCGGTTTTGCATTAAATGCGAGTGGGCCTTGTTCTGGGTTACTGTGCTAGTGGGCAGTTGGGAAGCATCTGATCTGTTGAATATCTAACGCCATATCTTTCAATGGTTGAGATTGCTGTCTTAGCAATGATTACAATCAACTCATGTAATTGTGCCCTCTTAATACTATTTGGCTAATAGCTATCTGAGTCTCTTTCAATTCTTAGTAATCTGTAACTAGGAGACAAACTGGTTTCTGAGCCTATTAATTAAGCGTCCAGTCTATTTGAAAATTATCACAAAAATGGAAATTTTACAAAACACAAGAGATAGTTGACTTCTGACAGATAGTACTGTTTGTCGACATCTCTTCTTTTTTGTTCCCCCTTACTCAATGGCCTCACATATCTGAATACCCGTTTCAGATACCACTTTAACCAATTTCACTCAAATCCTTGATATCTGAGTAAATGTCTCAGATATCTCTTTCTCTTTCAAAAAGTACCTTTCTTTACAGAAAGCCTTTCTCTTCTCTTTTTGGCTGGCTTAGTTCCCGTCTCAGTGACCAAATTAGCACCTTGGTAATTCCATTAACCTAAGACTATGTCTCAAGGTTAGGAATCTACTTTCTTGCAGAGGCTTTGTGAAGATATCTGGAAGTTGGTCTTCTGTACCAATCTTGAGTATCTCAATATTGCCTTTTTCAACATGATCTCTAATGAAGTGGTGTCTAACATCAATGTGCTTGGGTCTTGCATGGAACATATGATTCTGAGTTATAGTAATAGCACTTGTGTTGTCACAAAAAATGGGAGTTTTCTCTTCATTGATCTCATAGTCTCTGAGTTGTTGTATCCACAAGATTGAATAACCAAGAAATACACCTTCATCTGCCTTTGGTTGAAATGTTCTAAGATATTCTTTTCCTTTGCTAAGAACAAAACATCTACAACCAAACACCCTTAAATGTTTGATACTCGGGGGTCTACCAATCAATAACTCATAAGGAGTCTTATCATGGTGTTTGTTGATCAAACATCTATTTTGAGTGTAGCACGCTGTATTTACAGCTTCAACCCAATAGATTTCACTTATTTCAGTGTCAGCAAGCATTGTTCTTGCTACTTCTTTTAGGGTCCTATTCTTCCTTTCAGCAACACCATTTTGTTGTGGTGTTCTTACTGAAGATAGTTGATGTTGTATACCTTTGCAAGTACAAAACTCATTTATGTACTGGTTCACAAACTCAGTACCATGGTTTGTTCTGATCATAGATACCTTGTCATTTTGCATGACTTCAAGCTTATTCAGCAGGCTTGGTATCTCGGCCCTTGCATCAGATTTCTGTTTGAGAAAAACAACCCAAGTGAATCTTGAGTAGTCATCTACAACAACCAGACCATACTTCTTTCCTGCATAACTGGCGACTGAGGACTCAAAGAGATCCATATGTAACAGTTGCAGTGGCCTCACACTGGAATGTCTAGGTTTAGACTTGAAAGATGTTTTGGCTTGTTTCCCTAATTGGAAAGCTGAGCATACACCATCTTTTCTGTATGTCATCTAAGGTAATCCAACAACCAATTCTTTCTTGGCTAGCTTATTCAGAGTTTTGAAATTCAAGTGACTCATCCTTTTGTGCCATAGCTAACTTTCTTCAGTGTAGCTAGATTGACTCACCATGAGGCATTCTTCAGTTGTGGCAGATGCCTAGTCAGCAACATAGAGACTTCATTTCCGCCTAGCAACCAAGGCTACCTGCTTTGACTCATTGTCAATCAGTTTGCAGAATTTAGATTTAATCTTCATTGAGAACCCCTTGTCAGTAAATTGACTCATGCTAAGGAGATTATATTTCAATCCCTCTACATGTAGTACTCCAGTGATTGTGAGGGCTCCCAATTTTAGATCTCCAAATCCTACAGTTGGATTCACTTCTCCTCCGGCAAATATGATATCTGGTCCAGTATCGCATACTTTGTAGTTGACCAGATTTGCTTTGTCTCCTGTCATGTGCTTCCCACATCCACTATCAAAATGCCACGTTGGATTCTTCTTTAGAGTGTTGTGCACAAAACAGAAAATATGGATTTAGGTTCTCATTCCAACAATGGAACCAATTAGACTAAAGTATATCCTAGTTGGAATCCATTTTTGAATGAATTTCTTAGGAACATGCTTTAGTCTAGCAGGAACATAAGGAGGAATTCTAGGTAAATGGCTAGTATCATTATTATCAAGAACTATTTTTCTTCTTGGTGTGTTCCTTCTGCTCCTCGTGGTGCACTCAGATACCTGTCAGATTGCTGAGTCTGCTTTCCAGCAAACTGAGCTTTCCTATACAGATTTCTTCTAGCCCTGGCATTCAGACTGCTTGTGGCTTGTTCTTTCTTCCACTTCTGATGATTGTTGTCAGCAACCCTAGCTCTCATCCATCGTTCTTGCTCTAGTTTGTACTCATGAGCAAGTTGTTTTCCGATGGCTTTGTAGCTAATGACATTTCGAGCAAGACATGCCGACTGAGATCTTCTCTCAACAACCTTACTACTCTTTGGGTCATCTTTCTTTCCAGAAAAAGTGACATTAGAGAATTTGCCAGCTGCAACAATCTTCCCTTTTTAGAGACGTAGCACTGTGGGTGATTACACTTTTCAGTGTGTTGTTCATTTTTCAGAACTTTCCCATCATATTTCTTTGGGACTTGTTTTTCCCTCAAAGGTTTGGTTGCAACTGCCTTTCCTTTGTCAGCAACCTTAGCTTTCTGACCAATGCTATAGGTTGTTTGGGAACCACCTTGCTGACCCCTAACAAATGTCATTCTTTCATCACTCTTGTTCAAAGTGGTAGAACTATTTGTTTGAGTGTCTAGCCCAAGTACTCCTTTCTTTGAGGCAAGTAAGAGTGTAC
The DNA here is from genome assembly GCA_026545765.1 of Plantago major. Taxonomy (NCBI): domain Eukaryota; kingdom Viridiplantae; phylum Streptophyta; class Magnoliopsida; order Lamiales; family Plantaginaceae; genus Plantago; species Plantago major. The sequence continues at coordinate 34,711,095 of CM048841.1, forward strand.
TTCAATGAGAGTGTCACAAGCTTTGGCATAGGATTGGAAGGACATTTCTTTCTTTTTGAGTTCAACATTGTTAGAATGAAAATCTTCACACTTATTTTGAAGTTTATCCATTGCTTCTTCATGTAACTTTCCTATCTCAACTATTTGTGCTTTTAGGAATGCATTCTCAGCATCCTTTGTCTCAGATAGCTTCCGCAGTTGTGAGCACTCCTTTTCAAGAGATTTCTTTTCTTCTTCGAGAATCTTGGTTCTAGATTGGACAACCATGAATTCTTTTTCATAAAGATCAAGCTCATTTCTGAGGTGTTCTAGATCTTTGATTCCTTCCTCATCACTTTTATAATTTACAAATCGAGAAATAGTGGTTACCTCATCAGCCATTAAGCATGGATCGATGTTGGAGCAATCTGGATAGACCTCCTCAGCAACCCCGCACATTTCTTTCCTCTTTTAAGCGAAGTCAACCAATTCATGAGTGATGCCGCACAACTCTGGTGAAGAAACTTTGGAATCATCTGAGTCCTCATCCTCAGACTCAGAGTCAAGATCAAGAGCATCCAGTTGGATTTAGATCTTTTTTCTTTCCTCAGTGAGCATAGCTCTCAGACCTCTCTTGAAATTTCTTCTATCTTTCTTGTCACCAGTCTTTATCTTGTTATGAGCTGGGCAGTCTCTTTTGAAGTGACCAGGTTTCCGACAATAGAAATTCTGATTTCTGCTCCCTCAGTACTCGATGCTTGCTGGCAGGCTTGTTCAGTGTGCTAGTCAATTGCATACTTTTGTACTGGTGATAGTTGGGACCTAGATGCTTTTTCAGCTTCTCTTTGGTCCTTCTTCTTTCTATTTCCTGACTGACGTATTTTCTCATATGCTTTACAACAAGAGCATTTTCCTCAGTCACCTCTTTGGTATCCTTCTTTTCAGAAGTACCTTGAGTTATGAGAACAACATCCTGCGATGTTTCAGCAGTCATATGTCCTCTTTGCTTTGTCTCATAGGTTACAGTTGCCAAGTGTGAGAAAAGCTCTACTGGAGTGATGTAAGGCATTCCTTGGTGAAATAGAAGTACTGAGTATGTTCCCAGTTTTGATTTAAGCTTCTCACAATAGTCTTAACCTTTTCAGAGTTAGAGTATCTTTCACTTTCACCAAGTCCAGCCAATTCACTCATCAGTGTTATAAACCTGAAATCATGTTCTTCAAGTGTCTCAGTAGGACCTTGTTTGAAGTTTTAGAATTTGATCTTCAAAACGTCAAACTTGTTTTCCTTGGTTTTCAAGATGCATGATTTCTTCAATCGGTGATGACTGTGCTTCTTTCGCCGTTTTAGCACCCCCACAGTTTGCACTGTATGTGATCTGGAGTAGAACGTATAATGATGTTTCTTGCTTAACTATCCATCAGGTTTCTCTTGGAATCTTCAGATGTCCAGAGATCTCTGGGCTTTGCTTCATAAGCAATGGCTCCTGTTGGTCTTGCACCTGAGGATGTGCTGGTTGTTGAAGATCCAACAGCATCTGTTATATCTTTGTCTCGACCACTAGATACTTCAGTGACTTGTTTCTCATGTTGAATGACAATTGGGCCATTCTTTATCACTTCGATCATTTCATCACTGATAGCTTCCAGGTGAAGCATCTTGTTGATCTTCCATTTCTCATAGTTCTCTGGCTTGAGAGTGGGTCCATCGCTTAGAGACATCCTGCAGCAAACACACTAAACAAACAAAGCAAGTGTAGGTGGTGAGCTGTTAGTAGGCACTTATCTTGGATCTAGGTTCAGTGCAAAAGGTTAAAGAACCTCCTGCTCTGATACCACTTGTTGGTCCAGATAACGGCAAAGTAAAAGACTAGAGGGGGGGGGTTGAATAGTTTTTTCAAACTTTTGTCGATAAAACAGTTTCTCATATATCTGTGAAGGTATTTGATACTTATAATCAGAAAGCGGAAGACTTTTGTGATAAGTGCACGTGCTCAGCAAGCTATAAGGTGTGTAAATACTCAGGAAGCAATAAATAAGCAGTAAGTAAAGTACAATAAGTAAATAACACAGTGCTTTATAGTGGTATATGAAGGTGGCATAATCACTTAATTAATCCACTCGCCCTTTCTCAGGACATGAATCCACTAATATAAGATAATGAGTTCCCCTTACAAAATCCTATCTCTTGATCCCTTTACACTAGGTTCCCAACCAAGTGTTCCCCCTGAGTTATTCCCCGGCTTTCTCAGCCAAGTACTTCCTCTACTCAATAACATTTGAGCTATTACTTTGTCTCCCAAACTAAGTACTTCCTATGCTCAATGTCTGTTTGGTGTTGGTTATGGTAGTTTGTCAGGTGAGCTAGCTCTTATAACACATTCAGTTATCTAAGAGAGCTCTATAGAATGAACCTCACTTAATACACTTCTCAATGTATGGTAAGTTATTCTTTACTGACCCAAGTCTTGATGTTGTTGAAGAGAATGAATCTCAGATATAAGTCGCAACTTTATCTTTGGATTCAACTCTTTCACAATTGTAATTTTTTTTTAAGGATCAGGACACTTAAAACTTTCGTGCTACTTAGAATTCAAGAGCTTTAGTCACACCAGAATGCTAGAGAGTAAGTAGGTAGAAGGCTTGTATGCTTGAATGAAAGATTGTAGTTCAATGTAGTACTTTGGTGTGTCTTTCAAGCATTCTAAGTGGTGATATTTATAGTTGAAAATCATGCCGTTTGAATAATATCCGTTAGGCACAATGTAATTCAAACTATTGATATCTGAATATAGTACTGTAGTGAGATTTGTCTCTTTACAGAGATTTCCTCTTTTGTTCAGATATCTCTGTCTACGTAATAAATGCACTGTACTAACTTTTGTCCTGTAGTCTCAACGGAACAATGCAAGCTATCTGAGGCTTTGCATTTCCTTACTCAGTGAGCATTGAGTATCAGAAACCTATTGAAATACTTATCTTCCAAAGACACTATTTCCTCAAGGTATCTGAGCCAAGCATTCTGAGGAGACTTTTCTCCTTATTCTTCAGAAATCTTGTGCAGTCTCTTGATCTTCAATCATGAGTTCCTTCTGCTGGATGCTTGCTTCTTGGTCTTCTTTAAAGATATAAAAAATACATTCTGAGACCTAACATCCTATACAATATTTGCTAGACTAACATACTCAGTAAGCTTCCTCTTATACAATGTTCAAGTGATCTAAGAGTACTACTAGTTATATTTCTGAACTAAGATAACTCATTAGGGTTTACAAATCAAAATCTAAACAGATATTCCTAATAGTCTTCAAGTCTTTAGCTTCCTTTTTCTGGGGATATAAAGTCAACATATCTGATAATGTCGTAAGAGTGATCAAGTAGGTAGGTTCTTATAGCCATTTCAACTCTTCTTGAGAACTCAACATTTTCCCTTTTCACTTAAACGGTCGTAGAAACTTCATCCGAACTCCAAATGCACTTCTGTTTTGACCGTCGGACTACACTTTCCACCACCTTTGAGACCTTAGAACTTTTGAATTTCCGGTAATGCAATAAAATGCACCATTTTAGCCTCATTTCTTCACAAAAACATCTAAAACCTGGATACAAGGCGGAAACACACAAAACACAAGAAACAACACAAAATACATACAAAACACAACTAAACAACTAATAAAAAGAGGTTAAAAGGGTTAAATGATGTGTCAAAAAATGTCTCATCACTTCACTCCCCACATGGTCGGGAACCGCACCACCTGATGGTAGGTTGAGGGGACCGCTCTCATCTCATGGATCCACGGCCTACCAAGGATGGCGTTGTAACTTGACTGGCTATCCACGATTAGGAACTTAGTTGGTAAGTTTACTCCCTCTGCATAGATAGAAGGGTGTCACTTCCAACAGTGTACTTCCTTTCTCCGTTGAAGACATATAGTGAAGTAGGTTGGTGGAGGATGGTTTCCTCTATTCCCATCTCTGTCAAGGCATCTAGGAAAAGTATGTTAGCAGAGCTCCCATTGTCAATGAGAACCCTCTTTGTAAGACAATTTGCAATGAGAATAGAAATAACTAAAGCATCATCGTGAGGACTGATTAGTTGCTTAGACTCGGAGTATGAGAAGCTAATAGTCAAGTCAGATGAAGAGGTGTCTAGTATTCGGCGAGCATTAAGCTCAAGCCTTACCGTTTCCCTACTGTGGCGCTTTGCTGCAGAATATGAGACACCACTGATCTCTGACCCCCCAGAGATTACATTGATCACCTTGTTAGTGTGAGGGGGCTCAGGTGGATCATTTCCATGCCGACCGGCTAGGGTCTTTTTACCTTTGCCAGAGAACTCTATTAGGTGTCCTCTCTTTAATAGTTCAGCTACCTCCAGTCTCAATGAGATGCATTCAGCAGTAGTGTGCCCATGGTTCCCATGGAACTCACACCACTTGTTGGAGTTTCTCTGTTCTGCAGGTGTCTTTAATTTCCCTGGCCATCGAACTCGGTCGCCCAAACCCTTCATGACTACAACACACTCGTCCGGTTCGATATTTAGTGTGTACTCGGGAGGAGGTATCCGACCTTCTATCCTCCTTGGTTGGATTATAGGGCGGCTTGGATTGCCAACAGGTCCACGTCTTCTTTCAATTGGGTACGGTCTGGCTCGGTAGTCTAGAGTCCTTATTTCGAGGCGCCTGTCTCCTCTAGGTTCCCTACGATCGTTCTGGCTTGGTAAGTGTGGTATGTTAGCATTATCCTCCTCCCACTTGATTTGTGCCCATGCTTTGGCGAGCACAACCTCCATGGTTCAGCAAGGATACATGGTCAACTCCTTATACAACCCCGAGTTGGGTGGCAATCCTTTCAGCGTTCACTGATGTGTCTTTGTTACAATTGGGGATTGATACCTTCTCTTTGTTAAATCTTCTGACGTATTCCCTGAGAGTTTCGTTAGGCCTTTGTCGGATGCTATATAAGTCGTCCGACATTTTTAAAAGCTTATGACTGCTAGCATATTGTTCTACGAAGCAATCAATTAATTGAGCAAACGAACTAATACAATTATTGGGCAAGTTTGTATACCATTGGAGCGCCGGACCTACCAGGCTGGAACCAAATCCTTTGCACATACAAGCTTCTTGGAGGTCCCTTGGGATGGCTATGGTGAACATTCACTACTTTTACTATGAGACGTGGTCGTCCGGACCTGTTGTGCCATCATATAGCTTCATGGTAGGGAAGCTAAACTTAGCAGGCATTTCAACCAGAGCGATAGGTGAGTCAGGGAAACTATTGGGCAGACTCTTTTTTATCGGTGCTGGAACTCCAGGAATTTGCTGGATCATTCCTTCCTAACTCAGGAGCTTGGATGCTAGCTCGTCGTTGGTGTTTCCTGCAAAATTTGTTAGAATATGATTTGAATTGTCCAAATGACTAGCATTGGTACGACCATGATGCTGATTTTCGGAGTGTGTCTGTGGATCGACATCCTCAAACGATACCATTTTCCTTGTCTCAAGCGAAGTAGTTCCAGGCGGGTTGCTTGACAACTGAGTGTTCGGAGTAATGGGTATCTCCCCCTCCGAATCCTCAAATGTCAAATGACGGGCTTCCATCAGGCTGGGAGAGGGATTCGCTACACCGGAATCTTGGCGTCTCGAGCGAGATGAGCATGCCTCGTGGATCGGAGCATCTTTCTCCTTTTGGAGGTTGGTTACGGGTAGACTCTGTTGGACCAATGATTCCACCTTTTCCTTTAGTGCTAGGTTATCCTCCCTAACAGAGTGGTTCTCCTTCTCAAGAAGTAGGATCTTAGCTGCATTCACCTTCATTTGGGCTGCTAGATTCTTAAGTTGGATAATGACATCCATCTCTTCCACGTTCTCCAGGAAGAAATCGTTGATTTGTGCCATGAATGATTGCTAGTGTGTTACGGTTGTTGCTACTGGATTGCCTCTTTTGATAGCCGGGGCCCCACAGTGGGTGCCAAACTGTAGATGCTCAGGAAACCTACAATCAGAATTTGATAATTCGCGAGCACCAGCGACCTGCAAGGCAAAACAATAGAACAACAAGAGTGTGAGGTTCCAACTGGACACCGGTGTGGTGCCGACCGTATGGACTCCGACGCTCAAGTTAGTGAATTTGCGAGATGGAAGATAATATGAATGCAAGTGACTAAAGAAGAATAGAGAAACTTAGCCAGATTCGGGTTGCTGGAGCGCTAGTTTGGATTTGGGGTTCCGGTGAGATATCAGTGAGAACTTAAGATTACGTGATACTAGTTGGCTTGTTAATGGTTGGAGGTCGGAGGTCGGTGTATTAGGGTTAGAGAGTGACTTGGCTATTGAGAGACCTGATTGCTTTGAGTATTGCTAGATTGATAGCTTGCTTGTGTGTCTGCGATGATCCTTCTCTTCACCTCTCAAACCCTTTTATCTTGGTCTCCTAGGTGATGAGACAATATTCTAACGTCTCATTTGGTCCTTTTTAGCGGTGTTTGTTAGTCTTTGTCTCTAGTTTGTAATCTTTTTAGTTCGTTTTTACGCTTTGGTGTTTTGTTTATATTTTGTAGGAATTTATGTCTTTTGAGCCGAAGGAGAACAAGCTATTCAGCATGGCTCGCCGCAGCGAGGATTGATCCTTGGCGTAGATTTTGAACTTGGCTTTGAAACTCCCATGGCTACTTGTGGCGAGGAATTCGATCCTTGTGCAAGGTTTCTGAATGATCATCTTTTGAAATTAAAGAAGACTCACCGCGGCGAGATTTTGCGATTGGCTCCCCTGTTTTGAAGGAAGATGCTCGCCGCGGCGAAGGATTCAATCCGCCGCGGCGAGATTTTGCGAGTAGGATATATATTGGGATTAAGAAGGCTCGCCGCGGCGAGCTATTTCTTCTGCCCCGGCGAGAGACGCAGAATTAATATTGTTCTCCTTATTAGATTAGAATTTTGATTCTTTTCTTATTTACTTCTTTTAACCTAGTTTTGAAAAAACCTCCTAGATACACATATTAACATTGAGACATTCTTGGAGCTTGATTATTCATTGATTTTATTCATCAGGATTATTGGTATTGATTTCTCTATTGCTTTCTTCTTTGCAATTCATTCTTTATCTTATCGATTGAGTTGTATGTTATCGCATGCGAGTTTTTCGTCTATGTTTCACATGATTATTACCATGAATCTTTGCATGCAATCATCAAGTACGAGTAGCTAAACACCTTTGAATACAGTAGTAGTATGTGAAGATTATGCTTATTCGTTCTAAGGTTTATCAAAGCACTCATATAGGTTAGTCTCGTATAAAATCTTCGTAAAAACCTTTAATTCGATAAGTTCGTATTAAATCCTCTAAATTTTTCATGTTTAAGGATCGTGAATTTACGACTCACGATTTCTCCAGTATATTATTTTCTAAGAACAATTGGTTGAATCGAATTGATTGATTTTCTGTACAACAACCGTGTGACAAATATGAGTGTTATCCCTAGTTCGAATTAGCATAATTGGATCTTGCTACTGTATTCATCTTTCTCTCATTGTTAATCGTAATCTTAGCTTTAGTCAATCTAGTTAGAACTATACAAAACCATCAATCAAATTGTTACTCGCAAGTATCTGTTTACTCTCACTGCTACGTAGCTTAATTAATTCCCTAGAGATCGATCACAAGTTAGGCTTTAGTCTACAACTATAGCTTATTCTCTAATTGCTTTTTAGAGTATAATTTGAGCTTATCAAATTTGGCGCCGCTGCCGGGGAATTAATTCCTATTGTAGCACTGAGAGCCGGTGGTTACTTGTCATGATTTCATTTTACTTGGACTAACAGAAACTAAGCATTTGTTGAGTTACCGTTGTTGAGATCCAGGAATGGAGTCCTTTTCCAGCTACTACACACCCTCTGCAAAGGAAATGGTGAATAGTGCAAATATTTTACCAGAGAGCAGCTCATTTAGCGAAAGCACATTGAGGGCCTTAATTGCCCATGATGAAAAATTTATGCAAGTTGTTATGGAAGGGCAAGAGAGAACATGACATCAGATTGAAGGGATGATGACCAGAATAGAGGACCTAGCAGATAGGTTAGCTAACTTCGTAGCAGGTCTGGAATTTGGGGACGAAGATGAATTGGAAGAGGAGATTCAAGCAACTACAGTACTGCGTATTGGTAAGGTTGTTGAGAAGCCAGACATGATGATTGAACCGGAAACTCCACCTACACCAGCTATCGATGTTACTGAGAAGGAAGCTGAGGAGATTATTGAGGACCCAAGAAGTAGCACTGAGGTTCTACATAAATCTAATAACCCCTTCCGCCCCTATGCTAAGTTCTTCAAAGATCTAAATGCTAATAAGAAGAAGCTTTCGTCTGCTGAAAAGCTGATTCTTCCATAAACAACAAATTATGTTATCGGATTACCAGTGAAACAACAAGACCCAGGGAGCTTCGTGATTGATATACAAATGGAGAACGGGAAGGTAGAAAAAGGTATGCTCGACTTGGGAGCGAGCATTAATCTTATTACCCATGACCTTTATCAGGAGCTCGGTTTGGGGAAGTTGGAACCTGTGAATATGATTTTGCAGATGGCTGATTGTAGTCTCCAGCGACCACTTGGTATTATACGGGATGCTTTGGTCAAGGTTGACACATACTTGGTACCAGCAGATTTTGTAGTTCTACCTCCCAGCAATGCAAAGAACCAAAGCAGAAACCATGTGATTTTGCTGGGAAGGTCGTTCATGAAAACTGTCAAACTTCAAGTCGATGTTGCAGAAGGGAAGATAGCGATGGATATCGGAGGCAATCGAATCAGCAAGGATGCAGTCCGTCCTACAGGTAACTCTAATGCTTATTCTGTTACAGATTGTGAAACAGAACATGAGATTGCCAAAGAATTTCATTGCATCATTGATGTCTATGTATATACTGCTCTGCTTGATGATATTGCTAGCGATAAGTTAGAGCCCGCTTTGACACTAGATCATGATAAGGGAATTGTGAGTGAGGAAAGTCATGAGCTAATCTGTACTTTAGATTCAGCTGAAACTGAACCGGCAGGTGAACTTGATCCCTCTAGTGAACCATTAGGTGAATTCGACTCCCTCAGTACCAATACTGGGGAAATCGAACCCCCTAGGCTTGACCTTAAGGAACTCCCTTCCCACCTTAAGTATGCTTTCCTTGATGAAAATCGGTCCAAACCTGTGATAATCTCTTCGAAAATGCAAAAGGAAGAAGAGAACCAACTTGTTGAGCTTCTTAAGGAGAATTCTGTGGCCATAGGATGGGGAATTGGAGACATTAAAGGCATTAGCGCAACCCGTTGCACACACAGGATAAGTTTAGAAGATGATGCTAAACTAGTTGTTAGGCAACCCCAGCGCAGGCTTAATCCTGTCATGCAAGATGTAGTGAAAACTAAGATCCTTAAGATGCTTGAGCACGATATAATTTACCCCATAGCTGATAGCAGATGGGTGAGCCCTGTGCATGTAGTTCCTAAGAAGTCGGGGGTTACTGTCGAAACAAACGAGAAGGGAGTAGAGGTCCCGGTAAGGAAAACCACTGGGTGGCATGTGTGCATTGACTATAGGAAACTAAACGCAGCCACTAAGAAAGACCACTTCCCTCTACCATTCATTGATGAGATGCTTAACCGCCTTGCTGGGCGAGAGTTCTATTGTTTTTTGGATGGTCTTTCAGGTTTCTACCAAATACCCATAGCTCAGGAGGATCAGGAGAAGACGACATTTACTTGTCCCTATGGGACTTTTGCCTATCGCAGAATGCCTTTCGGACTCTGCAACGCTCCTGCTACTTTTCAAAGATGCATGCTTTCTATATTTTCTAACATGGTGCAGGATTTTATAGAGGTCTTCATGGATGACTTCTCTCTTTTTGGAGATTCTTTCTTTGATTGTCAGATAAACTTGATAAAGTGCTTAAACGCTGCATTGAGTGTAATTTAACTCTTAGCTGGGAAAAAGTCACTTTATGGTTAGAGAAGGAATTGTCTTAGGGCATGTAGTCTCGAAACGTGGGATAGAAGTTGATAGAGCAAAGCTTGATGTGATTGTTAAACTTTCCCCTCCCACTTGTGTAAAAGAGCTGCAATCTTTTCGTAGGCATGTTGGTTTTCATAGGAGAATCATTAAGGATTTTTCGAAGATTGCTAAGTGTTTGAGCAACTTGCTTATGAAAGATGTGCCTTTTGTTTTCAATGATGAATGCATGCAGGCCTTTAACATCTTGAAAGAGCAGCTTGTTTCCGCTCCCATTGTTGTTGCCCCTAACTGGTCCTTACCCTTTGAGATTATGTGCGATGCTTCTGATTTTGCTTTAGGTGCTATTTTAGGACAAAGGATAAATGGACACTTTCATGTAATTTACTATTCCAGCAAGACACTTAACCCTGCGCAGGTTAACTACACCACAACTGAGAAAGAATTCCTAGCTGTTCTTTTCGCATTGGATAAATTCCGCTCGTATCTTAAAGGGTTCAAGGTGATCATCCACACGGATCATGTTGCGATCCACCACCTCATGGCGAAGAGTGATTCTAAGCCGCGCCTCATTCGGTAGGTTTTGATGTTACAGAAGTTCGATTGCGAAATAGTTTATAAGTGTGGCAAAGATAATCTTGTAGCTGACCATTTATCTAGGCTTGATCCTAAGACAATCTCCCCTTCTCCACCTATTCCCGATGACCTACCTAATGAGCATCTATTCTCTGTTAGCCTAGAGCCTTGGTTTGCAGATATTGTGAATTTTCTTGTTGCAGGTGTTTTCCCCGCTAACATGTCTTTGCAGGAAAGAAGGAACTTTGCGCGCCAAACCAATGGCTACTTTTGGGATGACCCCCACCTTTTCAAGGAGGGAGCTGATGGCATCCTACGGCGCTGCATTCCAGAGAGTGAAGTAGGCAGTGTTCTCACCTTTTGTCATACCAAGCAGTGTGGAGGGCACTACAGCGGGAAGAAAACCGCCCTAAAGGTTCTTCAATCAGGTTTCTTTTGGCCCTCTCTGTTTAAAGGTGCTCATAAGTTTTGTGCTAGTTGTGATGCATGTCAGCGTAGTGGTAACATTAGCAAGCGTAATGAGATGCCTTTGACCAGCAATCTTGTGGTAGAACCCTTTGATGTGTGGGGCATTGACTTTATGGGACCCTTTCCCAAAAGTAATGGTAATGAATATATTCTTGTTGCGGTGGACTATGTGACTAAGTGGGTGGAGGCTATGGCCACCAGAACTAACGATTCCAAAGTTGTGCTCTCTTTCTTGTCCAAGAATATTTTCAGCAGGTTTGGTACACCCAGAGCAATCATTAGCGATGGCGGATCTCACTTTATTAACCGTTCATTCGCGAACCTGCTTGTGAAGTATGGAGTGCAACACCGTGTCACAACTGCATACCACCCACAAACTTCGGGTCAACTGGAATTCAGCAATAGGCAAATCAAGAACATTCTCACAAGGGTTGTAAAACCAAATCGTAAGGATTGGTCAACCAAGCTAGATGATGCACTGTGGGCTTACAGAACCTGTTACAAGACTGTTATTGGTACAACCCCCTACCGGTTGGTTTATGGCAAAGCTTGTCATCTTCCCGTGGAGTTGGAGCACAAAGTGGCATGGGCCACCAAGGAGCTAAATCTCGATATGCTGGCAGCTGGGGAGGAACGATTGCTGCAAATCTCCGAGCTGGAAGAACTCCGCCACCTTGCATTTGAGAATGCAAAGATTTACAAGCAGAAGACGAAGGAGTATCATGACAAGGGGATAATCCGCAAGGACTTGCACCCAGGTATGAAAGTTTTGGTTTTTAACTCTCGTCTTAAACTGTTTCCAGGAAAGTTGCGTTCGCGTTGGGATGGACCGTACACTATAATTCATGTGGCACCGCATGGTGCTGTCGAACTCTTGAATCCCGCTGACGGTTCCACCTTCAAGGTCAATGGGCAGCGAGTTAAACCATACTTTCACGGGTACATTAAGCGACCAAAAGAAGTGGTCGAACTCTCCGAGTCCAGTACATGACTCTAAACTGTACATCACATGCAAGTCACTGTTGACCCCATTCTTTTTCTTTTGTACTCTACGCTTGAGGACATGCTTGAGTTCAGGTTTGGGGAGGGGGAATGTGCTCTCTAGTGTCTTGTCTGCGTTCTTCTCTATTTTTTGAGTCTCTAGAGTCTTTCATCCCTTACTTTCTGTTTGTTTTGGTGATTTTTCTTTCCTTCTCTAGAGTCTTTCGTGAGTCGTTCTTCCAAGTGACGAAAACTTCTATTGTGATTGTTAAATTTGCTTGTTGCTTACGTTTTGCACGATTCTCAGCTTAGATAGTGCAGTGAACTTAAGATCTCGTAAGTTTATTTTCCTGTAAATAGCAAGTTTGTTTAACTCTTTAGTCCAAAAAGCCGGTGAGAAACTTTAAGCCGATGAAAAAATATTGTACCTGCGCTTGTGTGATCCTTTCGGGAAGTGCAAACCCTCTTGTTTGCGCATTTTCATTCTCATGTGTACTCAGTTAAGTTAAGTATGACGAACACCAGTGCATTGCGAGAACCGGTTTGGGGAGAAGAAATCTACTGCGTGATGATGTTATTGTTCAAATCTTGTAATATGTATTCCCCCTGATTAGTTGAATTGTCTCGTAGTGTATCTATGGTGCTTGTCATCACCGTAGTCGTGTTGGGCGTGTTTCAAATACTACCTATATACCGGCATGGTCCTAAAAACCATATGTCCGTGAGGGTTGATGGCACGTACTCCAAACTAACACGCACAAAAGTGCAGACTTCGGTAAAACAGACACTACCAAAAAAGTGAGACTAAAAGAGTCCATAGTGGCCAAATTGATTAGAATTTAATTCATTTGACGCAAATATTTGGTTTATGGAAGTTGGTTGCATGTCTTGGCAAGCTGCTATACGCAAGGAAAAAGTCCCTTCTGACTTAACTAATTGGGTACATTGCATGAGGTATTTAAGGCACCTTGGTGACGAGAGTCACCTTCCTTTTTCTCTTATTGTTCTTGAGTGTTTAACCCACTGGACACTTCCAGAGTGTCAGAGAGAATAGTGTAGGGTTTCCTTGCGAGGGATTGGAGAGTTAGACTTAAGTGTTATTTATTTGAAAAACTCTCTTGCATGATTTTTTGTGCACTATCTCTGTCAACGCCAGTTGAGTGCAAACCTTTTGTATCTTGTGAATTTAACGCTTACAATGGTTATTTGGAAGATTGACTCGTCTGTGTGTTATTATATATTTTAGTCTAAGTCTAGTTGTCTTTAAATTGTTTGTTTGCTCGGGGACGAGCAAAGGTTCGGTTTGGGAATTTTGATGAGACAATATTCTAACATCTCATTTGGTCCTTTTTAGCGGTCTTTGTTAGTCTTTGTCTCTAGTTTGTAATCTTTTTAGTTCGTTTTTACGCTTTGGTGTTTTGTTTATATTTTGTAGGGATTTATGTCTTTTGAGCCGAAGGAGAACAAGCTATTCAGCATGGTTTCGCCAAGTAGATTTCTGAACTCGCTTTGAAACTCCCAAGCATGGCTACTTGTGGCGAATTCATCCTTGTGAAGTTTTACGAATGATCATCTTTTGAAATTAAAGAAGACTCGCCGCGGCAAAGGAATTGGTCCGCCGCGGCGAGATTTTGCGATTGGCTCCCCTGTTTTGAAGGAAGATGCTCGCCGCGGCGAGATTTTGTGAGTTTATATATTGCGATTAAGAAGGCTCGCCGCGGCGAGCTATTTCTTCCGCCGCGGCAAGAGACGCAGAATTAATTTGGTTCTCCTTATTAGATTAGAATTTTGATTCTTTTCTTATATACTTCTTTTAACCTAGTTTTGAAAAAACCTCCTAGATACACATATTAACATTCAGACATTCTTGGAGCTTGATTATTCATTGATTTTATTCATCAGGATTATTGGTATTGATTTCTCTATTGCTTTCTTCTTTGCAATTCATTCTTTATCTTATCGATTGAGTTGTATGTTATTGCATGCGAGTTTTTCATCTATGTTTCACATGATTATTACCATGAATCTTTGCATGCAATCATCAAGTATGAGTAGCTAAACACCTTTGAATGCATTAGTATGTGAAGATTATGCTTATTCGTTCTAGGGTTTATCAAAGCACTCATATAGGTTAGTCTCGTATAAAATCTTCGTAAAAACCTTCAATTCGATAAGTTCGTATTAAATCCTCTAAATTGTTCATGTTTAAGGATCGTGAATTAACGATTCACGATTTCTCCAGTATAATATTTTCTAAGAACAATTGGTTGAATCGAATTGATTGATTTTTTATACAACAACCGTGTGACAAATATGAGTGTTATCCCTAGTTCGAATTAGCATAATTGGATCTTGCTATTGTATTCATCTTTCTCTCATTGTTAATCGTAATCTTAGCTTTAGTCAATCTAGTTAGAAGTATACAAAACCATCAATCAAATTTTTACTCGCAAGTATCTGTTTACTCTCACTGCTACGTAGCTTAATTAATTCCCTAGAGATCGATCACGAGTTAGGGTTTAGTCTACAACTGCAGCTTATTCTCTAATTGCTTTTTAGAGTATAATTTGAGCTTATCACTAGGTTAGTTCTCCCACTCCTCAACGTTCCAAGTGGTTGGAGAGATATCCGGAGCCTTCCAAACGTTTCCTAACGTTTGTGGACTCATTCTCTTTCAGTTACTTCGGTAACTGATTCGCAAGGTGGTGGGTTGTTGAGGTTGTTAGACATACCTCCAAACCCTTTATGGGAGACCTCTAAAGTGGTTTGTAATATATTTCCAAGTAGCTAATTGGACGGCTCAATGTAGATAGTTGGATACCTCCAAATCTCCAATTGACGTGTAGGATACCTCTAAAACAATTGGTAGAATACCTACTAAGTGGTTTGTAGGAGACCTCACAAATAATTTGTAGGAGGCATCCCGAAATAGTCATTAGGACACCTCCAAATGGGTTGCTAGCTAGGCAACTTCGAATTGTTATAGGGTCACCTTTAAATTAATAAGGTATATCCAAAATAGTTTGTAGGTTACCTCTAAAATGCATGTGGCCGACCTCTTAAGTAGTTAGGTGCCTCAAAGTGCTTGTGGGCAACCTCTCAAGTAGTTAGGTGCCTCAAAGTGCTTGTAGGCGACCTCTCAAGTAGTTAGGTGTCTCAAAGTGCTTGTAGGATACCTCTTAAGTAGTTAGGTATCTCAAAGTGCTTATAGGCGACCTCTTAAGTAGTGAAGTGCCTCAAAATGCATGTAGGCGACCTCTTAAGTAGTTAGTGTGCTACCTTTTAAGTAATCAGGCGCCTCCAAATGGTGAGTTACCTCTAGCTAGATAGCTCCTACTTGTTTGCGGGTTGCCTCTAGCTAGATAGCTGAAAACGGTTCCCGGGTTGCCAATCCAACCTGAATTTTGGTCTTCTTGGTTAATGGACCAAATGGCCTTACCTTGGGCCTATTGAACAAATATTTTTCTCGTTCGCTTGCACTCGAACAATGTTAATGGACTGGGCCGGCATATTTTGATCGTGGGCCAATATAACTAAATTTTGCCAATACAGGTTGTCCCTTCTCGTTCGCTTACCTTGGTTTTTTGTAATTAAAGTCTAATTTACATATATATTACAAATGGGTCCAATTTAACTTAAATTAAGTACTTTATTGCACAACTCCAATAGTTGTCCACTTATATATATATATACTGTAATACTTCATCCGTCCCGGATTCAACTTCTCGCGGCCCGGGCACAAGTTTTAATAGAAGAGTGAATAAAGTAGGAGAGATATGGTGATAAAGTAGGAAAAATGAGTGAATAAAGTATGAGAGATACTAAATAAAATATGAGAAATAGAGAATAAAGTAATGGATGAGAAGTTAAAATTTGGACGTCCTAAAATAGAATGCGGGAAGTTGAAATCGAGATTAACGGAGTACAATATTTTACTGTATATCTACCCGAAGAAATATATATTATGATGTATAAATAGATTAAAGATATACAGTAAAATTAGGTCGCATGTTTCTGAATAAAAATTTCAAATTACATAATTCTCCCTTGAATAAAATGCTTTTAGACTGTTTGACATACAACTTAATATATGTTAAAGTCGAGTTGTATGGTAAATTGTGTTTATCATGTAACTAAATAATTATGCTAAGTTACTATACCAATTATATAAAATTGAGAGTTTCTTCTTGAGTAATTAGGAACGAAAAAATTCACGAGTAATTAGGAACGAAAAAATTCTCTCTTCTTGAGAGCTTCTTCTTCTTCTTCTTCTTCTTCTTCTTCCTCTGGCTGGAGATTTGGGTCCTCTTCTTGTTTGTGAGAGCTTCCTTCACCCTTCCCTGTTTTCTTTCTCCTGCTCCATATACTGGTGAGATCTGTTGGCCTTGTTCTGTTTGGTGAGGATTATCTATTTAAACTTATTCTCTGGTGACTTCGCTACTCATGTCGGTTTACACTTTGCCTTTTTGCTCAAAATCTGTTAAGATACGCAATAAAATCTTTATTAGTTACAAGTTTGTTATCAATTTAAGTCGATTCCCTCTTTTTTTTACTAAACTTACCTTATTTTCTCTGGTGTTTGGGTGTTATTTCTTTCACTTTCTCTTGCAGAAAATACATACAGGCCAAGTCGATAGTGGAGCCTTTTTTGTTTATAGTATTTACAACTTCTCTTGTTAACCAATCTGCTTCTGTGATGGAAGGTGTTGACAGTTTGGATTTGGAAAAGATGAAACAATTAACGGTGGATGAAGGTGAAACAGTGGCTATCCCCTCAGATGTCTGGAGCGAAAGAAGCATTAAGTCGAATCTATGTCTTGTTGGAAGAGTTCTCTCACGGAAACAGATCCATTTGGAATCCCTTCAAAGAACTTTGGTTGGGGGGTGGAACTTGGCAAAAGGAGTACGTATGCATAAGATTGGGGATGATCGGGTCCTATTCGAATTTGGTCATTCATTAGAACGGACTAAGGTGATTTGGAAAGGTCCTTGGGCATTCGATCGGAATTTGGTTGTTCTTCGCCCCATTGAGATTGATGATGATCCTATGGCGACTGATCTTGATGTTTGTGATTTCTACATCCAAGTGGCTGGACTGCCGATTGCAGGGGTAAACAAAACAGTAGCCAAAATCATTGGTGACTCTGGAAAATTTGTTGCTTGGGACGAGGAAGCTGACAAAGGTGGATTGGGCACGAAGATGAGACTCCGGGTTTGCATTAACATTAAGAAACCGCTCTTGCGGTGTATCACTATTGAAGGGCCTAGGAAACAACCATTACAATTGCGGGTTACGTATGAACGTTTACCCAATTTTTGTTATTATTGTGGTATTTTAGGTCATCTAGCAAAAGATTGTCATTGTTGTTTAGATTTGCTTGGTGAATCGGATAGAGTTGATGAATCCAAATTAGCCTACGGAGATTGGATGCGGGCAAATACGAATGATACGACTGCCAAAGTTTTAGGTACTGTTAATTCCAGGGGAGGACGACCTCCGATCTTTAATTACCAGCAAAATAGACGCCTTTGGCATACTACACAGGGGGGAAATTCCGGTGAGGGTATTTTGGGGAAACCATCTCAGCAAAGTTTGAATTCTGCTAGGCCCGCTAATTTTGGTAACAATAATTCAAAAGGCAAGGGAGTTATGACTGAGAGATTTTGGGGGGATTCTAGTAACCAAAAAGATAACTGGCGGAAACAGACTGTTGACTCTCAGGGATCTGCTTCTGTGACCATTGATTGTGATTTTCCTATCCAAAACCCAACCAAAGATTTGGTTCCTTTTGAGTCCATAACCCCACAACTGGCCCAACACAACAGCCCATCTGCCCCTAACCCGAATCCATCCGAAATGGACATCACACCTAGCCTGGAAATAATGGACCCATCCCCCATCCCAATCCCGTGTAGCCCAACACAAACTTACCCAAACCCAATACACCAATCTACTACCATCCAGCCCACTATCCAGATCTCGCCTGCTTTCACCTCATCTGGATCACCTTTCCAAACTCAATTCCAATTCTCCCAACTGGCCCAACCTCCTACCACGCCTTACACTATCTTCGTGCCACTCCATGATACTACCAACAAGTTGCCTAGCCCATTCTCCACTGAAACCCAAACCAAAAAACATGGACGTCCACTAGGATCTAGCTCACAGATAAAAAAGTACGGTCCTAAGCAGAATAATGTCAAAGAGGGAAGAGGAAAACGAACACAGAATAAGAAGCTTCGAATTGACGAGTCTACCTTGTCTACCTTACCAGAGGCGGGAATTGCGGAGCAACCCCGCCTATCCCAATGAGTATCCTATCTTGGAACTGTCAGGGTTTGGGGAACCCTTGGACAGTTCGAGCATTGAAGGAGTTTGTCTGTACTCATCACCCCGATCTTGTCTTTCTTATGGATACTAGGTTAAGAGTACCAGGGATAGATAAGATTAAACAGACACACGATTTCTTTGGTTTGACGATTCCGTCGAGAGGCCAATCTGGGGGCCTGGATCTTCTTTGGAGGAAGGATATCACAGTTACGGTTAGGAGTTTTTCACATCATCATATAGATGCGGACGTCCAGTTGAAGAGTAGTAATGACATATGGGAGGATAACTGGATTTTACGGTGAGCCTGACACAAATAAAAGAAAGTATACTTGGGCTTTGCTGAGACAACTTTCACTCATGAGTCAACAACCTTGGGTGATTCTGGGCGACTATAATGAAATTAGCTCTCATAATGACAAATTGGGAGGAACATGTGTCGCAGAATGGAGGATCAGAGACTTCAGGTCTACTTTAGAATACTGTGGATTATTGGAATTGATGTTTGATGGTTATCCATACACTTGGTCAAACAAACAAGAGAATGAGGACCACACACAAGTTCGACTTGATCGAGCCACTGCAACACAGACCTGGATCGATTTGTTTCCAGATTCACGGGTCACCCATCTTCATACAAGGAATTCAGATCACCTCCCTATTCTTCTTCGACTTCGGAAAGCTCAGCAACGTCGGTATAGACACAACAGACGACGCTTTCAATTTGAATCAATGTGGCTGGAGTCCTCGAATTGTGCGCAGATAATTGGGGATATCTGGGACTCGAATGAAGGCTTTATGAGTAATGCGGAGAATTGTCAATTGGGGTTGATTCGATGGGACAGAGATGTGTTTGGTTCAGTCAAGAAGAATGTTAGAGAACTGAAAATGGAACTGGAGCGACTTCACAGTCTTCCGTACACAACCGGAACTAAAGCCCAGATTACTGAAACAAAACTGAAGCTTGAATCGATGTTGGATAGGGAAGAAAAGATGTGGAAACAGAGGTCTCGAACACATTGGCTTATTGATGGAGATAGAAATACACGATTCTTTCACGCCCAAGCAACTCAGCGGGCAAAGATCAATGAGGTAATAGGTTTGCAGAATGAGAATGGGGTGATGTGTTCAGATCATAGAGACATGGGTCAGATTGTTAACCAGTACTTTAGGTCGATCTACTCGTCACAGCGGCCTCTTGCAGCGGATATAGAAGATGTTGTAAATACTATCAGCAGGAGAGTGGACCCAGCTATCAATTTGGAAATCTGCCGTGTATTCTCTCCAGATGAGGTAAAGAAAGCACTTTACGATATGTATCCCCTTAAATCCCCTGGCCCTGATAGCTTGAATGCTCTTTTTTATCAGCGTTTCTGGCATATTGTTGGAAATAATGTGACTAAGTGTGTTTTAGCTTTTTTTAATGATCGTATTTTGGAACCTCAGTTAAATTTTACCCATGTTGTGCTGATCCCTAAATGTCAAACACCAGAGCAAATCACTCAATTCCGGCCTATCAGTCTTAGTAATGTCATCTTCAAAATAGCTTCCAAAGCTATTACTAATAGACTGAAACCTCATATGAACCCCCTTGTAGCCGAAACCCAATCTGCTTTTGTGCCTAATCGACTTATAACTGATAATGTTCTTGTAGCCTATGAAGTTAACCATTTTATTAAACAAAAAACCAAAGGCAAAGATTCTTTTATGGCTTTAAAACTTGACATGAGTAAAGCGTATGATCGGGTTGAGTGGGTTTTCTTAGAACGAGTGCTTGAGAGACTAGGCTTTGAGACTTCCTTTATTGCTCGCATTATGCTTAGTGTGCGTACTGTCTCCTATTCTATTTTACTTAATGGAGATCTTCTTGATCCTATCCAGCCAGAGAGGGGGATTAGACAGGGTGATCCTCTTTCTCCTTACCTGTTCTTGTTCTGTACTGAGGCTTTTAGTTCCCTTATTAGAAATGCGGAGGAAAGGGAGGTACTTCGAGGGGTTGCTGTAACCCCACGGGCACCAAGGATCTCTCATCTTTTATTTGCGGATGATACTTTAATGTTCTGTCAAGTTACTATTGAGGCTGCTCATGAGAATACTGATTTACTTAGACGATATAGTCTTGCTTCTGGACAAGAAATAAATCTTGACAAGTCCACGGTGGTCTTTAGTAGGAATACGGGTCAGGATTTGATTGATGTTGTTAGGGAGATTCTTCCAGTCCAAGTAGTTAACAAACATGATAAATACTTAGGACTCCCTACGGAGATGGGTCGGTCTAAACGTGAGGTCTTTGGGTGGTTGAGGGAAAGGGTTTGGAAGAAGTGCAGAGTTTTGGAACTAAATTTCTTTCGAAAGCAGGAAAAGAGGTTCTCATTAAAGCTGTTATTCAAGTCATTCCTACTTATGTCATGGGTTGCTTTAGACTTCCGAATTATCTTCTTTCCGAGATAGAATCCATAATTGCTAGGTTCTGGTGGGGGAATGGGATTGATAGTAAGATCCATTGGACTAAATGGGATAATTTGTGTGATTCGAAACGTGATGGGGGTATGGGATTTCGAGACTTGAGATCCTTTAATCTTGCTATGTTAGGAAAACAGATTTGGAGAGTGATTTATTACCCCGATGCCCTCCTTAGTCGAATTTTGAAGGCTAAATATTTTCCGAATTGTGACATTCTTAAGGCGAGACCTAAAGGGAATAGTTCATTTACTTGGAAAAGCATTTGCGGGGCTTTGGACCTTGTGAAGGAGGGAGTTCGATGGAGCATTGGTAATGGCCGACAGGTACGGATGTGGGGTGATAATTGGCTCCCAAGAGATTACAACATGCAGCCTAACACTCCTGATTTCTGGGACCTGGGATCGACTACTGTAGCGGGTTTGATCGATGAAACTGAAGGGTGTTAGAACAAAATTCTGGTTGAAACTCTGTTCTCGAAAGATGATAGTGATGCTATCTTTCGCATCCCTATTTCTACTACGAGGGCTGATGTTCGTGTCTGGAACTATACTAAACATGGACACTATGCGGTTAAATCGGGTTACTATCTAGCTCGCAGATTGATAACACAACGAACAAGGGACGATGTTGGGCAGTCTAGTACTCTGATAAATGTCAACTGGGATTGGATTTGGAAATTGAAAATGCCTAACAAGATTAGAATTTTTCTTTGGCGTATTCTTAAGAGCTCCCTCCCTACCATTGATGCTTTGAATACTAGGGGACTGAATATCACTAATCTTTGTCCTGTTTGTAAACAACAGCCTGAGTCTATTCTTCACCTGTTAAGAGATTGTGCATATTCCAGATTATTTTGGGCTGTATCACAGCTGCCTTCTATTCTTATACAGGTACAATCCAATAATGTGATGGAATGGATTTTGCAGATAAAAGCACAGGTTAGCCGGGAAGATTTGGAATTCTTTGTTGAATCATGTTGGACCATCTGGAGTAATCGCAATAAGACCGTACATGATGGAAAGGGATACGATGCCCAGGAATCTGTTGGACTCGTTCGGAACTATCTAGCAAGATACAAGGAGGCACAGTCCAAATTCTCGAGTCCGCACCCTCCAGAAACACCTATCTCGTGGACCCCGCCGGCTGATGGAATTTTCAAGGTGAACTTTGATGCCTCCTTCGATGTAAGATCAAGCAGCTGCAAACTTGGAGTGGTAATACGCAACAGTGACGGTGACATCCAAGCTTGGGAACGGAAAAAGGTCGACTTCATCACTTCTATAGAGATGACTGAAGCACGAGCAGCATTGGCAGCAATCAAGTTGGCGGAACAACATCACCTGCAACGCATAATACTTGAAGGCGATAATTTAAGCATCATCACACAGCTGAACCACCATGAACCGCCACTGACAGCAGTAGGGGGAATTATTACAAACATCAAACTTTTGGGTTGTTCTTTTATTTCCATTTCATTTTCTTTTGTTCGCCGGGACGGCAATAAGCTAGCACATCTTTTTAGCATCAAACTTTGATTCCGATTGTTTTGGTACTTTTGATTTACCTTGTAACAACCCTGATGTACAGTGATTGTCTTTGATGAGTTTTATGAAATGATTGAAGTTCTCAAAAAAAAAAAAGTTATTATTCATGAGTATTAAAGTTGTATGCCAATTCGATATTCCAAAGAATAAAATCCAACTACTAAAACCAATTCCATAAGTTTACAGGCCCAACATCCCTATGCCCTAGCTTGGAAACAAATTGGGTAGAGATGAGGCCGGTACCCTTTTTGAATTAATAATTCAAAAAACGACCTCTGTATATCGTCACACTAAATATACAGTTAATATTGTATTTCGTCACACTAAATATACAGTATTTTACTTTTATTTTTCTTCATACTGTATATTTTCACTCTAATATATAGTTTTTGTCCTTGATTTTAAATTTTGGGGCCAAAAGGTTCTTTGGCGGAATTTTTCCCAACAAATTGACAATATGCGATTGAAGCACTAATAGTTCATTGGGCCTATAAAACAGCCCAACAGACTATAAAGCGAACCAAAAGCCCAATATAACGTCAGCTTCACGACAGCTCAATAATGATAAAAAGCCAACAAGAATAATCTAGTAAAGGATCGGCTCATCTTCCGCCACGTGGACGGTTATGATTACCAAGACCGACTCTCTTGCACGTTGTTAGGTCAATATTAGGGTTTGTTGTCTCTCACGCCATCACACAATTTTTCATCGTATCAATTGCTTATCTCTCTCTAGAAACAACAAGCAAAACAAGATCGATTCCTTTCTCTCTCTAGATATGGAGATGGAGCGCGTTACAGAGTTGACGATGGATCGGAGGCCGAGAAAACGGGCACGTTTGGGATGGGATGTCGTTCCGCAGCCACCCAAGGTAAAATCTTTCTCTCTCTAGATATTGATGTGAGTTTTTCTTTTTCTTTTTTCGATTTTGTTTCTTGTTTTGTAGATCTGATCAGAATTATAGGCTTTTTAATCGATCGGGTATGTTAAAGTTTGTTATTTTTTCTGTATATCGGTAGATCTGTAAGTTTCTGAGTTGATATGTTGATTCTCTTTTTCTTTTTTAATTTTGTCTATATTAATTTGAGAACAAACAGGTTGTCTCAAATTTGATTAGACTTTATTTTAATGTATTTTTGGAGAATTTTTTGTTTCTAATGATTAGTAGATTACTGTTGCGAGTATGATTTGTTTTGTTTGCGACTGTTTCGTTGAATTTCTATCTTCTAGTTTTATTGTTTGGTGTTTTGTTTTATGATATTGGTGGATTCCTGAACGATGCAATTTTTGGTCGGAAAATAGGAGTGATGGAGGTAAAACAAATTAATAATTTTTGTATTGAGAAAAAATGTGAATGGATGGTTGTGTAGGCTCAGGTAGGATTGTTTTGTGGGCAAGAGATTGGGAATGTGACAAGCTTTGCACCTTCAAGGGATCATCCTAGTCCCCTCTATGTTAAGGGCTTGGAACGAAATGGTTCTCCCCCGTGGCGAGAAGCTGACAAAGATGGCCATTATATGTTTGAGATCGGAGAAAATTTAACTTCTCGCTGTAACTACCTTTTACTATCATCACAACTTTCTTTTAATTATTTTGTAATGTATGCTTTGTGTTGTTTGTCTCACCGGTTAGGTTTTCAAGTAATATAATAGATGCAATCGGAATTATTGATAAAACTGCATATGAAAGATCTTGGTTTTCTTCAATTAAAATTACTAATTATGAAGTAGATGTGATGGTTTTGTGCTTTCTTCAATTTTTTTTGATATGTTTTGACATATTTTGATCTGATGTCTTTGCAGATAAAATTCATAGCAAGATGGGAGAAGGTGTGTTACACTGTCAACTATTCTCCCTACGCATTTGTAGATTGGCTTGTTTGAAAATTACTCAAGTTTTTGTTTCTTCCAGGCACGTTTGGCCAGGTTCTAGAGTGCTGGGATAGAGAACAAAAGGAAATGGTAGCTATTAAAATTGTACGTGGCATAAAAAAATATCGCGAAGCTGCCATGATTGAGGTAGATGTGCTTCAACAGCTTGGTAGACATGACAAAGGTGGCAATCGGTGAGTGTTTTTATAGTGGCAGTGATAGGTGTTTCTGCACTTATAAAATTCTGTGAATAATTGCAGTGGTTAAACAAGTTTATTCCTTGCAGTTGTGTTCAAATACGGAACTGGTTTGACTATCGTAACCATATCTGTATTGTAAGTATTGATTGATTTGGTGGATAAGTTTCCACAGACTAACAAATATATTGGGGATTAAAATTCTGGATGGACTTAAATGGTGTCGACAGGTCTTTGAGAAGCTTGGACCAAGCTTATACGATTTCCTTCGCAAAAACAATTATCGCTCATTTCCCATTGATCTTGTCCGTGAGATTGGCAGACAACTGTTGGAATGTGTAGCATGTGTGTAAATAGTTCCTCTTCGTACTTAAGAGCAAGTTCTGTCAATAAAAAACATAGTATCATATCATCAGTAGGCAGTACTTCGTTTCGTGCAAACCAGTTATGCTACAAAACCATAGGACACAATCATAAGTTCTAAATCAAGTCACTACATGATATTCTAGTTTTCATTTTAATTTGTATAGCTGTATTTAAGTATTCTTTTCCTTGCATCTTCAGTTATGCATGATTTGCGTCTCATCCACACGGACTTGAAGCCTGAGAACATTCTTCTAGTTTCACCGGAATATGTGAAAATCCCTGACTATAAGGTTTTCAATTGACTTGAGAGCTGTGCAGATATTGTTTGTTCTGTGATCTGTTCTGCTGGTAGCTAACATGGGCTTAATTCTGTTTCAGGGTTCCTCCAGGTCCCCCAAGGATTCCTCATACTATAAGAGGGTTCCAAAATCGAGTGCTATCAAGGTTATTGATTTTGGTAGCACTACTTACGATAAGCAAGACCAGACATATATAGTGTCAACCAGACATTACCGAGCTCCTGAAGTCATATTAGGTAACTTCAATATGTGTGAACTTGGTTACTCTTTGGGGCTCTTGTTGAACTCAAGATAACTAATTTGGTGCGATCCTGCTCTGTAACGAACAGGGCTTGGATGGAGCTATCCTTGTGATGTATGGAGTGTGGGGTGTATTTTGGTGGAGCTTTGCTCGGTATATTAACAATCCATCATTTTTTTTTTGTTCACTGTTCTTTTCTGTTTCCGTTCTTGCTAATATGTCCACCTGGAACAGGGTGAAGCATTATTCCAAACACATGAAAATCTTGAGCACCTTGCAATGATGGAGCGAGTCCTAGGCCCATTGCCTACTCATATGTTAAAACGAGCCGAGTAAGCTAGCTAACCTCCACTTGAACATTGTGTTATTTCTGATCATGACGTTTGTTTAATGCATGGACAAACTTATGACTTACTGTTTTCTTGCTTCGTATTGCAGTCGTGCTGCGGAGAAGTACATTAGAAGAGGTAGGCTAGATTGGCCAGAGGGAGCAGCCTCTAGGGACAGCATAAAAGCTGTATTGAAATTGCCTAGACTACAGAACCTGATAATGCAGCATGTGGATCACTCTGCTGGTGATCTCATTCACCTTTTGCAAGGTCTTCTGAAATACGACCCTGTAGATAGGCTTTCAGCACGGGAGGCATTGAGGCACCCTTTCTTTACTAGGGATCATCTGAGGAGATACTGAAAACAATATTTGATGTAATGGCAAGGGGGTATGTTGCAATGCAGTTTTGGTTCCTACCTCCAGTGAATATTAGCTATTGGCAGAGGAGCATGGAGGTGATTGGCCTACAAAGCCTCCAAAAGAATGCCCGTGTACATAAAAAAAATCTCCAAGGACCGGCATTCTTCCTATCTGAATCCACTATGTTGTTCTTTGTACAAACTATGTTAATCTTTGATCTGCTATAATGTAGAGCTGGAAATAACTTGATCATTATTCAACTCGAATGATTTAGTGTACCTTTTACCTTTGGCGACCAAGTGTTTGGTTGCAATCCACTGATATACTACTGTAGCAAGAATAGTTTGCAAATTTGCAAAACAATCTAAAAGCACATGCAACACATTATCTAAAATTTTAGATGTAGCTATGATGTAGCTAAAGCTACGATAGGATTGTAGTGTAGTTTCATCAAAACGACTTTAGCAAAATTTGGCTTTCCCATTATTTGGGTTTTAGGTTTAAGGATATTGGGTTTCTTTCCGATTCCTAGACACCCTAGAGTGTGATCCCACATTTAGATCCTAATTGCATCCTACCTTTTCATTATGTGCCAACAAATGCTAATTTATCCCGATTCGTAAAAGGTTAAGCAGGGTAAAATTGATTCGTCTCTTAGGTGTGCGGGGGCTCTCCGATTCCTATTCTTTATATTGTGGATGACTGTACAGTACAGTCTTTCACAAAACAAACAATAAATCGCCGAGGGCTCTAACTCAATGTTTGCAGCGAAATGAGCAATCAGCTGGACACGGAGTTTGTAGAGAAGAATCCCGCGTGGTTTTCTCACCAAACATACCTGTACGCTAAAAGCATGAACCATTCAGCAACATTGGGAGTCACCCCTCATATCTGGGTATTTCCGTTCTCATTATCAGAAGAATAAGCTTCAATCATATAATTAATCGGGTTTTGGGGAGGGTGGATTTGTGGTCTAATAAATTGTTTTCCTGTGATGGTTGTCATGTGTTACTAATACGATTCCAATTTAATGTTTGTATATTGCCAGAATTCCCCAGTTGAGGGGTGCCATAAGAAAAACCGCATCATAGTTGGTTCTGGAAAAATCTTATATGGCTCAAGGAGAGTTTAAAAACCAAACTATTTGGAAAATTGAATTTGGGGTTGATATCTCAGTTTGGAATGATTTATGGCTCTAATCAAATACTACCCCCTGCGTGATTTTGTTGTGGGAATCTAACCTCTCTGGTATAGTCTCACAGTTGATGATCTAATTGACCAAAATCGTGATGGGCGAAATTGCATCGCGGATCATCTGTAGGGTGACCTTTTTAAATTTATGCACATACGTTTTCCAATAAATGTCTATCTATTAAATCAAGTCGCAAGATTTGACAGGTTTGTTTATCAAGTCGTAAGATAAACGAGTCAACAAGGTACATGATTAATATATTAATTATATCAATACACACACATCATTATCATTGTATCACATAAGCTAACCATGCAATCATGCACTACAAAAATCCAGCCAAATAGCGACGGCCAAATCCGTCGATAAACAACTCGGTCGACGGATTAGCAACGGATATGAAACCCGTCGCTAAATGTTGGGGACAAATATGTGTCCGTTGCTAAACGTTAGCAACGAGATGACGACGAATAGTGACGGACATGTTTGTTGTCACAAATTAGCGACATAATAGACTTTTTTTCATTTTCTTTTATTTCAATATTTAACGACGAAAACCCTAATACATCCCTAAATTAGCTACGGGTTTAGTGACGGGTTCTTAAAAAATAAATTTTTATTTTATTTTATTTTATTATTTTTCATCTTTTCCATATGCTTTAATTTACGATAATATAATACTGTAATAATTTTTTTCCCTTTTATTTATCATATTTTTGCAATTATGTAAATTATTTTATTATATAAAAATACGTGTTAAACTGTAATTTTGTGACGGGATCTGATGTTTCTTCCAAATTTTTCAGATAAATTAATTTAAAAACATGGTTAGACTCTAACTATGATTAAGATTAAAATGTTAGAAAATAAGAAAATAGAAAGAGAATTAGATGAGTTGACACTTGTCAAAATTTTGATGAAGGTGGACTAGTGAGAAACCCCTAGCATCAAACAAACCGTCCAGTAGTGAGACTTCAGATACATCTGATGCTAGCAGTTAAGACTCTGGGGAGCTTGGATATGTCATTGATTGTTGTATTTTGTCTAGTCACAACTTACTTGGTAAAGGGAAAGAACTATAATAAATGTATCTTATTGTTTTTAGAATTAAAGTTTCTTTGTAATGATTGATTGAACTGGGTTCTAGACTCTGGAGCGCATATATGTTGTTCTTTACAAATGCTGATAAACCTCGTAGGCTTGGACATAGAGACATAACAATGCGAATTGAAAATGGTTCACAAGTACAAGCTTCAGCAGTAGGAGTAATTAGGACTCACTGCCAAAGAATAAACTTTTAAATTTCCAACCGTGTTTATTTTATTTCAGATTTTGCTTGTAATTTGATCTCTTTATCCGAACTTGTTAGCGATGGAATTCCCATTAATTTTGATGTAATGCAAGTAACAATTAATTTTAAACGTAACGTAATTTATCGTGGGCGACAAGAAAATGATTTATGAATAATGAAGCATAGTACTCTTGCGCACTGCTAAACTGTGAACCAACGAATAATAGAACTCAAACGATGCTATATATTCTGATGTAATATAACTTTGGCATCAGGCGCGGAGACAGGGGTGGCGGGTCCCGCCACCCCCAAAATTTTCAATTTTTTTATTACTATAGCCATATTTTAGAAAATTATATGTTCCACCACCCCTAAATTTTTTTAATTAGTACATTTTGTTAGTCGGCTTTATAATTAAATAAGTTGAAAGAATTATACAATTTGATAAATTTAAAGTAAGTCTATTGAGAGACGGTCTTATGGAAAAAATAAAAGAGATGGACAAATATTACAGTTTTATAAAAAAAAAAATATTAGAGGTTTTACTAAAAATATCGGTGATATACATATACATTAAAAAATGATATAAAATGTATACGTACTCATTGCACGTTATACATATACTTAAGAACATCAATCCGGCTCTCACTAATACACGTCTCTTGCAAGACTTTGTGATTAAATAGATATTTTACTAATAAACTAATTTAAGAGGGTTATACCGGTTGTTTTTATACTTTTGGAGCAAGTTCTAAGCGTGCATTTTTTGTCATGAAAACTACATAGATAAGATTGTGGAGTTCGATGGAGAATGACTTCTTGTCTAGCAATTTGATAATGCATATTGAAATGAATTGTCGAGAGTTTTGATATTGATTCAATCACTGATGATTTTGAGAAGATGAAGAGACGTAGAGTACGATATAAAAGTGGGTCATTTATTCATTTTGCTTTACCTTTATCGTGATGTGGTTCTTTCGATCCTTTCATTTTACTTGAATATTCATATTTAAATATGTATGATGAATTTGGTGTAAAAAATATCGATCCGACCCGGCCCGACCTGGCCCGACCTAACCGATCTAACTAAATTACATATTGTGCCCGTGTTATAATACTCTGCCACCCCCACTTTCAAATCCTGACTCCGCCCCTGTTTCGCATCTAAGCCTGGGACACAATAACCTAGATAGGATTAACAGGTTGGCATCTAATCCAATTTGTGAATCATGTTTGGAAGGTAAAATGAAGCTAGTGAGCTAAAGATCTCCTAAATCTCGTACACACTAATGTGTGTGAACTGTTTAATATCCGAGCCTTTTGGAGGCTTCGAATACTATGTCACATTCATAGATGACTATTCAAGATATGATTTCACTTACATAATAGCAAGAAAGTCCGACACCTTTGATAAGTTTAAGAAATTTGGAGCTGAGGCTAAAAACTACTAGGTAAAATTATACAATGTCTTCGAAGTGATCGAGCGGTGGTACGTGGAGCACTGAGTTCAAGAATTACATAACGAGCAAAGGGATTTCATCCTAACGTACAACACAGTATACACTACAATAAAATGGTGTTGTTGAGATATTGTTGATGCATTGGGTATGCCCCTCTAATATGTTATACACTTTGAGCTTTAGTGGATTTTAATTTACTTTCAAAACAAAAAAAAAATGGTGTTGTTGAAGGAAGAAATCAAAAGTTAATTAACATCATATGACCACTTCTGAGTTATTCCCAACTTCTTTTGGGGCTAGGCTATGGACACTGCAATATATCTTCTAAACCATGTGTGGCAACTAAAGTTGCTCAAATGATGATTTTATTAATCTTGATAATGCGGGGTACAATCTCTATTCTAATCCTCTGATTCTAGTCTTCTAAAGCGGCGAACTTGAATCTTCAAATTCTTCGTTTTAGGATTTACGACTTTAAAGTCGGGCAAACATCGATGCGAGGGCTTCTCAGCTTGATCTCGGATCGAATTATGAACTTAGGAGTGCTTGAGGCGAGCGATGACGAACTTCTTGGGGATTTGATGAACTCCACGAAGAACGCTTCTAGATCGTCGCAGAATTTGGCCTTTGATCTTCTTTAGAGGAAGTTTGGCCGGCATGAAACGTTTCTCCAAGGGCTTTTGAGCTTGATCTTGGATCCAACGCAACTTTTGGGCGAAGAACTTGAAGAAGGTTGATCGGGCTTTGGCTGGGCCTTTAGGTTTGATCTTCCTTCAGCAACAGTTGTTCTTCCAATAACGTTTCTCCAAGTGCGTAGGGGCTTCTTCTTGGATCAAACGGCGACTAATACTGAATTTCCGGATGAACTTCTTGAAGGCTTGCTCGAACTTCAAGGCGGATCATGAGAGGAAGATGAGAAGATTTGGCTGGCTCTGGAACTTGTGATCTTGCTCTGCAGCTCTTGGTGGCTCCTTCTTGTGTGGTGTACAACGATGAATGGGGTCTTCTTCATTTATAATGGTTTAGAAAGATATTTTCCTTAAATGTAGGCCATACCATTTCCATCACTATTACCAATTTATTCATATAGTTTCACCCATCACCCATACCAATTTATTCACATGTAATCCAATTTATACGATTCTTACGCGTACCATATGACATAATTTTATTTTAAATTTATATATTAAAAAATAATCTAGCAATTTTATTTTAGAATTTAATTTAGTAAAATTCAAAACAAATGCTAGAATATTGTATTTTGCCTTTTAATATATATTTTTAAATGTCATTTTAAAGTAGACGAATTTCGTTCGTCTACAAATGCCCCCTCGCATCTTGTTCATGAGTAGCGTCTTGAAATGAACAAGTTGAGATATGTCAGTGACTTGGATTTTTATACCCAGACTCATTATAGACTGTACGTTGATTGATGGTCTAATTAGGACATAGGCCATAATCATCTTGGTTTAATTAATCACTTTTGGGTTGGACAAAGTAACTTGGGCCTGCAGCTTAAAAGGATAAGTCCAATTTTCGTACTAACCCATCTTCTCCGGTTAGCAAAGGTGTTTGCAGCTTTTCAACTTCAAAATACAGAGTGCAATGGTCTCCTTCTTCGGATCGAATTCATCGTCACCCTAATAATCGGACTCTCTAAAAAATTGTATCTATTACAACTCTAAGATGATCTTCAATTTTGTTCGGGATTTACCAGAAAAATCTGTTGGGATTATTTAAATATGAAGACCGATACTTGCGCCTATATCTTCTATTTTCGGGCTAGAATTCAACTTCAATTCTGATTCAGACCGCACTCAAATTTTGGACTTTGGTCAGTACTCAAACACTGCTTTCACCACTATATAAAGACCTAGACCCATTCTTTCGATTCACATCATCTTTACTGAGAGCAAGAACGAGCAAGAAAGAGGTCGAGAAAAGCAGCAATAGTGAGCCAGAACAACCTGTTTCGATTCGAATCCGGTGAGAACTTCCTCCGACCTGAATCCTCTGTCATTCCTAGTCATCCGATCAGTCAAGACGCCACAGTTAGCCGACCAATGCGCAACAGCTACCTCCGATCTGAATCTTGTGCCCATTCTGAGCCATCCGAAACAATGATAACGCGGTGGAGACCGGCGCAATCAGGTGGCCTGGCGTGATGGCGGAGGCAGGGAGGTGATGTGTTCGATTTGGGGAGGAGGCAGCCAGTAGAGAAGCGGACTGTGGTGGTTGGCGAAGGATGAGCAGCGGTGAGAGGAGGACAGCAGCGTGAAGGAGGAGGAGATGGCGTAAACTGGAGCGGAGAGAGAGAGTTGCGCTGAGGACGGGAGGCGTGGCGGCGTGAAGGAGGAGGAGCAGAGGCGCTGTTGGCGAAGAAGAAGAAGGAGAATTGGGGATTTTTTTTCCTTCTCTCGTTTCTCTCTCCTTTTTATTCTTTAGTTTTTTTTTTAACCCTTCCTTTTCTTTTATTGCTCCTTCATTCTTCCTCTTTTGTTTATTCTTTCCAATTTATCTTTTACCTCGCAGAAATCGAGAAGAATGGTGTTCTTTCGGAAAATAGCCCCTACTTCGACACATGGTAAACTTTTGGCGAGATCCTATCGCGAAGATAGCCCACCGAAAATTGCACGCTGGTACCCGTTGATGATCCACTTATTGGACGCTACCCGAGTCGATGGCCAAAACTAGTGAATACCCTATCTTTGTCGGAATGGACTAGCCAACAATATGACATGTCGGGTCGTGTAACCAAGATATTGATCCTCCGTAGTGCCCATACCGAATTAGAGTCCTATTCATCATTCCGAACTTTAAGGCGTCGAATCTTAGAAGGAAAGGCCACCCGATTTTTGATCAATCTAAGGAAAGCTACCACATGGAGAAGTGTAACATCATCCACTTCGAGGCATGGGTATCCAATTTCCGATCTAGGCCACCACATGAAGATGCATAACACCATCCGTTTCAAGGCATGGCTACCTAACTTCCGATCTAGGCCATCACATGAAGAGGCACAACATTATCCGTTTCAAGGCATGGCTACCCAACTTCCGATCTAGGCCATCACATGAAGAGGCACAACATTATCCGTTCGAGGCATGACTATCCAACTTCGGATCAAGGCCATCACATGAAGAGCACAACATCATCCGTTTTAAGACATGACAATCCAACAACCGATCATCCTAGACTTTGAAGTCCAACTTGGGCATATTAATCAACCTGGAACTTGAAGTTTAGCTTGTACATACCGATCAACCTTGATTTGGAAGCGTAGCTTGGACATATTGATCAACCTGGAGATTCGCTCAACCACGATGAGTCAATGAAGGTTCCACAAGTAGCCGCTTTGATTTATTCATCTGTTTTCACATATTTTGACTGAACTTAGAAATTTCTAAGCCGCCTACGTACCTCCATAAGAGAGGATCAAGTCAAAACGTAGTTCAAACATTTGGAAAGGGGGTGTCGTACACAGTTTATACTCATGTGGGCCAGGCGTACTTTTACTTAGCCACCTTAGACGAGGTGAGGCGAGTTAACAGTTTAGCCACGTGTCATGTCATTGGTGGTCACCGTTCGCAGTTTATGCTCATGCGGGTCAGGAGCTTTCTAATCTAAGCACCCCTGCTTTGTTTTGAGGGCTCCTGCACTTTTTTTTTTTTTTTTGCTAGTCTAAGCACCCCTACTTGGTTTTAAGGGCTCCTGCACTTTTCTTTTCTTTTTTTTTTCTTTTTTTTTTGTTTTGTGCTAGTCTAAGCACCCCTGTTTTGTTTTGAGGGCTCCTGCACTTTTTTTTTTTTTTTTTTTTTTTTTTTTTTTTTTTTATATCACGGGTAGTACCGCTTCAAGAACTTCCCATTGATGGGGCCAATTCTCAACCCATCATCAGCTCTAGGTTTGTATGAGCCGTTGGTATATGCTTCTTTGATAACGTATGGTCCATCCCACTTTGGAGTGAACTTGTTTCCGGTTTTGTGAGTCACGATGGTTGGTCTTCTCATAACAAGTACAAGATCTCCTACTTGAAAGGAACGAATGCGAACTCTTTTGTTGAATGCTCTCGAGATGCGTGCTTGATAACATTCGAGCCTTTGTTGGGCTTCCAACCTTTTCTCATCCAATGATTCCAACTCTTCCAGCCAGAGGCGAGCATTTTCTTCCTTGGTGAGCCCTTCTTGAATTGCGATCCTTAGAGATGGAATTTGACGTTCTAGGGGAAGAACAGCCTCTACACCATAGACCAGTGCATAAGGGGTGGATTGGGTAGGAGTTCGGTGCGTTGTCCTATAGGCCCACAAGGCTTCTCCAATTCTTTCATGCTAGTCCCTTTTTTACTTTGCCACTACCTTCTTCAGCAAGTTGCACAATGTCTTGTTGAAGGCTTCCGCGAGGCCATTTGCTGCCGCATAGTACATTGATGATTTCCTTTGCTTGAAGTCAAATTGCTGGCACAACTTGTCAATCACATTGTTGCAGAATGGCTTCCCATTGTCTGTGATTATGCATCGAGGAACTCCATAGCGATAAATGATGTTTGAACGAATGAAGTTAGCGACGTTCTCTTTCTTTACTTCTTTCAAAGGCACAGCTTCCGCCCATTTAGAGAAGTAGTCTGTTGATGCTAGTATGTATTGATGTCCACCAGAGGACTTCGTCATTGGACCCACAATGTCCATTCCCCATGAATCAAAGGGCCAGGAGGCAATAGTCGGATGTAAAGGCTCTGGTGGCTGATGAATGAAGTTAGCATGAAACTGGCAAGCTTGGCATGTTCTAGCGTAATCCATGCAATCCTTGACCATTGTAGGCCAATAATATCCCATCCTTTTGATTCAAAAATGTAATTTGGGGCCGGATTGATGTGCACCACAGATCTCGGAATGTGCTTCCTCCATTGCTTGCATAGCTTCCTCCTCGCCTAAGCAACGTAAGAAGACTTCATTGAAGGAGCGTCGATAAAGCGTCTCATTGTAGTATATGAAGCGAGTTGCCCTACGCCTGATTTCTGATCTTCACCGCAGTTCACTAGGCAATTTATCGTACTTTAAATAGTCCACGAGGCATTGGCGCCAATCTTCTTTCTCGATTTCATATACTTCTATGGCGTAGTTGTCTTCTTTGCCGATGCTGTCATCATCTTCAAATATTGGAGGGACAACCCAGTTTTGACAGACCGGGACATTGAAACTTTTCCCTGGTATTGAAAGAGTGGAGGCAAGTTTAGCTAGGGCATCGGCTTGCCATTTCCCCCTCTTGAAATGTGTTTGACTGTCACACCTCCGAGCCATGCGACTATTCTTCTAGCATAGTTGACATATGGCAACAACTCTATATTTTTTACCTCATATTCACCGGATAGTTGATTAACTACCAACTTAGAATCGCCATACACGTTGAGCTCCAACCGTTTTGCATCAGTCGCTAATTCTAACCCAATTATCAAGGCCTGGTATTCTACAACATTATTTGAGCAGTTTTGAGTTAGAGTGAAGGAGTAAGGCAACACGTCGCCTTCAGGTGAGATGAACACTACTCCTGCTCCCGCACCATTTCTATGAGAAGCCCCATCAAAGTACATCTTCCATGGAGGAGTAACTTCGATGACCATAACATCCTCATTGGGCAAGTCATCTGCTAGCTCCCATTCTGCAGGAATTGGGTGATCAGCATAGAAATCAGCTAGGGCTTGGCCCTTGACGGCTTTTTGCGGTACGTATATAATTTCAAACTGTTGAAGTTGTAAATACCATCTTGCAAGCCTATCAGAAAGCACCGGTTTTGACATGACATACTTCAATGGATTAGCCCTCGAAACAAGGTGGATCGTATGAGCTTGGAAATAGTGTTCAATTTTTGGATCACGAAAATCAGAGCTAAACAAAGTTTTTCAATGGGGGAGTATTTGACTTCATTTGGCGTCATCATTCTACTCAGATAGTAGAGCACATTCTCTTTTCCATCATCGTTTTCTTGTGCCAACAATATCCCCACAGAGCGCTCTTGAGCAGCGATGTAGAGAATTAGGGGACGTTCCGGTATTGGAGCTGCCAACACTGGAGGCTTCATCAGGTAAGACTTGATACATTGGAATGCATTTCTACAGGCTTCATCCCATTCAAATGGGACATCCTTTTCATGAGGCTAAATGGTCGACATCTTCCCTTGAGTTAGATATAAATCTTCAGAGACAGGCCATCTTTCCTTGCAAGCTTTTAAGCTCATGTATATTCCTGGGTTCAGGCATCTTCATGATTGCATCAATTTTAGCTTGTTCGATCTCAATGCCTCGCCGTCGGACAATGCAGCCTAAGAACTTTCCAGATCTAACTCCAAATGCACACTTCAAGGGGTTCATCCTTAATTGGTACCTTCGTAGTCGTTCAAATACTGCCCTCAGATCTTGCCAGTGATCTTTTCTTTCCCTTGTCTTTACCACCAGATCAACTACATAGCATTCTACATTCTTATGGAGCATATCATCGAATATCTTTTGCATAGACCTTTGGTATGTAGCGCCAGCGTTCTTGAGACCAAACGACATTACTTTGTAGCAGTATATTCCTTTTGGAGTGCGGAAAGCTGTCAGCTCTTCGTCTTTGGGTGCCACACGGATTTGATTGTATCCTGACGATCCATCCATGAATGATAGCGCTTCATGACCGGTAGTGGCATCAATCATAATCTCTGGTATGGGCAACGGGAAGTCATCTTTAGGACATGCGGAATTCAGATCTCTAAAATCCACACAAACTCGAATCTGTTTATTCTTCTTCCTTACCGGAACTATGCTGGAGATCCAAGTAGGGTATTTGACTTCGCGGATAAACCCCGCTTCAATGAGCTTATTTACCTCGCCTTCAATGGGAGAAATCAATTCGGTGCAAAATCTTCGTTGAGCTTGTTTTATAGGCCGGGCTCCACATTTCACCGAGAGTTGATGGACGGCTATTTTGGGATCAAGTCCAGGCATCTCCTTGTACGTCCAAGCAAACACATCTATGAATTCTTGTAGTAAGGCTACGCAAGTCGCTTCTTCCTCTGGGCCTAGGGATGCAGTTATATAAGTAGGTCGGGGATTATCAGTATCACCAAGATTGACTTCTTTCAGTTCATCGATAGTGGACTTAATTCCCTCCTCAAGCTCGGGCGGTGCCTCTTCGGCATCTTCTTCCCTAGTGCAATCTTTCAAGGTGATGTGATATGATGTTTCTATGTCGTTGCCTCTTTTATCACTATGTGGCTTCGTATGAACTACCGTGGCCCACTTAACCTTGAGTAATTCACCACATGAGACTTTGATATCTTCTTCCCGTGTCATACGAGATGGGATTAAACTTCGAAGTTTATCAAAGGCACAGGGCTTACTGGCTTCTTCCTCCTTGTCGAGATTTACAGGTCCCAACCTTTGGTGTACGGATTTAGTTATCTTTAGTCTTTGGTGTATGGATTTCTTAATTAGTCCCAATCTTTGGTGTACAGATTTATTAACTGGTCCCAACCTTTGGTGTGCATCTCTTTTAGTGGTTCCCACCCTGTCAAAGATGGACTTACGTTGGGAAATGCTATTACTATCAGTAGAATTGCTTTCCGTCCGAGACTTCTCATCCTCTTCTATATAATTGCTAGTGGCTCGCTTAATGGTGATACGTACGGGGTTGGGTCGTGTGAATCCCAAACCTTCTCGAGTCTTTCCATTCCTTTGTGAGCTGGTGGACTTTGACGCATCTTCTTTCAGGGGAGAGCCCCTCTTAGGATTGTATCCTGCTTTCCCTAAGAGTTTAAAAGCTTTAGGTCCAAAATGACTGTCTCTTTCCTCAGGATGAGCAGTTTCATGTTCCTCCAAGCCCCCTTGTACGGGATTAACGAATCCCTTGAGTGGTGGTTTGACAGGACCGGTAATGCTGAACTTTGTCAAGGGTAGGGTAAGACCTTTCAAACAACCGTCTTCTATCTGTGAGACTTTAGCAGGTGACTTTGGGGCAATGACTTTCCCTTATTGACGCACAGTTTGGTCTTTGACTCTTCACGAGCTTGATTCTTCATTTGGACTCTTGGTGCGTTCTATGTAGTATTTTGCATCAGCGAAGTAAGATTCGACTTCAGTGAAGGGTTTCTCATCTGCAAGCACTTTCTTAACCATTCCATTCTGGCAGTATTGGAAACATTGATGTAAAGTCGATGGAACTACACCATTTTCATGTATCCACGGTCTCCCTAGGAGTATGTTGAGGATGTTTTAGCATCAATAACATGGAAGAGTGTGACTGATGACATATCACCAATTATCAACTCTAATTGTATAATGCCCATTGCTCATTGACCTTCTTGATTGAAGCCTTGGATCATCAGTCGGCTGCTACCAAGATCTTCAGCTGAAATTCCTATTTCTCTCACGGTACGTAATGGCAGGATGTTGACTGCAGATCCTCCATCAATAAGTTTCCTTTTCACCTTATGCTCGTGTGTAAAGACGGTTACGAACAACGACCTATTATGGGGTTTAGAGCCAAGTAAGAGGTCCTCTTCACTAAAGGACATGGTGCTCATGCAGTCGATATGCTTCAACTCTTTAGTTGGTGAAGGCATGTCATCTAAAGATCTTTCCAAAGGAGTTGTGTTGACTGTATCAACTTCAGAGGATGAAATAGTGTTAACATCGGCACCCTCCTCATCTAGCGAGATCTTCCATTCCCTTACAAGTTTCATCACTTTTTCCTTGAAGACAAAGCAATCTTGGATGGGGTGGCTTATGAGACGATGGTACTTGCAGTACTTGGGATCATCTAAGCGTCCTTCTTCATTTGGCCTTTTCATTTCTGGCAGTTCGATCAAGTTATTCTTCAGTAGCTCATCGAATATCCTAGGGACATCGGAGCTGAGGAACGGATACCGTTTTGCCATCATCTCTTTCAAAGTAGACCTTCTTTGTTCCTCCTTTTGCGAGCTATTTACTGGCATATAGGCTACTTTCTCTTTGTCTTTCGACCCTCTTGGCACTGTGATCTTTGTAGTATTTGAGGCCATTGCTTCTTTACCTTTAAAGGGAAGCTTGCCCCCTCTCTTGATGTCATGTTTGCGTGATTCCTCTATGGGAGGGCCATCAACACTACTGTTATTCATGCTTAGCTCCATATCATATGCACGAGTGGCTAGCTCCTCGAATGACCGTGGATGGATTGCTTGGAGAATATATCGGAGCCCCCAGTGCATCCCTTGAACACACATTTCGATTGCTGAAGCTTAAGATAATCTATCTTTACAATTAAGGCTCAGTTTCCTCCAACGGTTGATGTAGTCGATGACTGGCTCTTCCTTCCATTGACGTGCATTGGTAAGCTCGACCATGCTATGTTCTTCGTGTCAGAGAAAGCGATTGAGGAATTCTTGTTCCAGCTGATCCCAACTATCTATGGATCCAGCCTCCAAGTCGGTGTACCAGTCAAACGCATTGTTTTTCAGCGAGCGGACAAATTGCTTCACTAGATGATCGCCATAAGTCCCGGCATTGTTGCATGTCTCGACAAAATGGGCAATATGTTGCTTCGGACTCCCCTTACCATCGAACTGTTGAAAGTTAGGGGGTTGATATCCAACTGGCATTCTCAGATTGTCAATCCTCCGTGTGTATGGCTTACTGTATGTGAAGGATGATTTGGAA
Organism: Plantago major; assembly: GCA_026545765.1. NCBI lineage: Eukaryota > Viridiplantae > Streptophyta > Magnoliopsida > Lamiales > Plantaginaceae > Plantago > Plantago major. The sequence goes on from CM048841.1 coordinate 34,750,709, forward strand.
CCTTCATCAAGACTTTCTTTCAGAGCTCCCCTGATGAATTCCTTCAACTGATCAGCCGGGTTCATTCCACTGGAGCTAATTGACATATCTCCTTGTTTTGATATCGGCTTAGCGTATGACGGTTCCTCATACACCACATGGCGCTTTCCTCCCACCTTGCTAGTTTCAGCTGTTTCCTTGCTTAAAATCTTCTCGGGTGTGAATTCTCGTTCCATAAGCTTTGCAATCTTGAGGTCTTGTTCCTGAGTATGCTTCATGAGGAACTCCATGGATTTTGTCAAAGCTAACACCATTTGGTCGAGTGAAGGATTACTCATTGTTGGGAGCTGAGGAGGGACCCCTCTTGTCTTAGGAGATGATGGCAAAGACCCGTCGTCATCATCGGATGTTTCTTCTCCATCTCTTTTGGTGGCAGTTGCACCTAGAGCTTCAAAGTCTTTGTTAGCCAAGGTTTGCGGGTCTTCAGCACCCTTGGACTGCGCTTCATCTGAGGCTTGAGTTAATCGTCTTCCTAGGAGGCATAGTGCTTCACTAGAGATGAGAGGTAGAGATGTCCCATTGGGCATGCCAAAAATTTGTGGCAACTAAAGTTGCTCAAATGATGATTTTATTGATCTTGATAATACGGGGTATAATCTCTATTATAATCCTCTGATTCTAGTCTTCTAAAGCGGAGAACTTGGATCTTCAAATTCTTCGTTTTAGGATTTACGACTTCAAAATTGGGCAAACGTCGATGCGAGGGCTTCTCAGCTTGATCTCGGATTGAATTATGAACTTAGGAGTGCTTGAGGCGAGCGATGACGAACTTCTTGGGGATTTGATGAACTCCATGAAGAACGCTTCTAGATCGTCGCAGGATTTGGCCTTTGATCTTCTTTAGAGGAAGTTTGGCCGGCAGGAAACGTTTCTCCAAGGACTTTTGAGCTTGATCTTGGATCTTACGCAGCTTTTGGGCGAAGAACTTGAAGAAGGTTGATCGGGCTTTGGCTGGGCCTTTAGGTTTGATCATCCTTCGACGGAAGTTGATCTTCCAATAACGTTTCTCCAAGTGCGCAGGGGCTTCTTCTTGGATCAAACGGCGACTACTCCTAGATTTCCGGATGAACTTCTTGAAGGCTTGCTCGAACTTCAAGGCGGATCTTGAGAGGATTTGCTCTGGCACTGAAACTTGTGATCTTGCTCTGCAGCTCTTGGTGGCTCCTTCTTGTGTGGTGTAGGGAAAAATGAATGGGGGTGCTCTTCTATTTATAATGGTTTAGAAGATCATATTTTCCTTAAATGTAGGAGTCCATAGCCCACTCCATCACTTATGGCCCAACTTATTCATATGTAGTCCAATTTACATGATTACTTCCACGTTGGCCCATATGACATAATTTTATTTTAAATTTATAAATTAGAAAATAATATAGAAATTTTATTTTAGAATTTAATTTAGTACAATTCAAAAAAAAAATGCTAGAATATTGTATTTTGCCTTCTAATATATATTTTTAAATGTCATTTTAGAGTAGAAGAATTTCGTTCGTCTACACCATGTACCAACGAAGTCAACGTCTACGACGCCTTATGAGCTTATGCGTTGCAGTTGGGATGTTTAGCACTCGATCAGCTTTTAGAAGTGGGGCTAATATGCAACTTTAGAAACTATCTATAAGGTCTCCTATATGGGTGACTTAGTCACTGATATTAGAGGGTAATAAATGATTATGTATTAAATGTCCTATTGAATGTGTGGTAAATTCTAGGTTAGGGGACGTGACCAATGCACCCACTTGACAAAGAAAAAGGTGGGATTCAAGCAGGTCTCACATGTTTGTGTGTAATGGGTGTACATATTCTCACCCCTTGTATAAAAGTAACAACAATATGAGGTTGTATGTTTATGCTCGTTTAGCACTAGCTTATTAGCACAATGGGCTTATTTTTTAAATAAGAATGTTACGCGAACGCCTATCTGGTAGCTGATATGATAAGCTTGTTTAGGGAGCTTATAAAAAAAAATAAGCTAACTGATTTATTTTTACATACCATATTAAACAAATCTGCTAGCTTATAAGCTAATTAATTTACTAACACATTTATAAAAAGAATTAGATAATCAGCTAACAGCTAGTTTTGTTAAATTTAACCTTAATTCCCACAATAAAAATGTAGTTCGTTTAACCCCGACTACAGGGTGGTGCAGTGTGTGGATAAATACGAAGAACATGTGTAATAATGTATATTAATTTAATGCATAACACATTACATGTATAAATACAACTTTAAATTTTTCAATGATTTTTATTGATGAGCTGAGGTTACTTGAACCGTCAGGTACATTTCTTTAATTAGGTGCGCAAGAGTAATACTAGGATGGATCACCTTAAAAATCACTATTTCTATAATTGTCCGAAAATTTGTATTTCGAATTACCCATTTTAGAGCAAACCGAGTGTTGGGGCGGAGTTTGTAGATAGTACGTTTTACCCCACACTAATTGGTCTCATTTAATCCTATTTATCCATGGCATTAAACTCCCTTATTTCACTTCCCATGAGTTACAATATTTGAGAGTTGCAAAGTTATCCCTAACTTTGTAGGCTTCTTCCTAAATTCGCCCTGCCTGACAACAGACAATTGTATATACACTATTAGATCTTTGATCTAACGGTCCATATCAAATTGCCTTTGGCGACAAGGCGATCGCCCTATCGTCTTTTAGCGACAAGGTAATCGCCTTTCCCCTTATGAATATTTAAAAATAAAAAATACAAATATTAAGTAAAATACCAAATTTGCCCTCAAAAATAAAAATAAAAATCTATTTTTTTTATTTCACGAAATTATTATTATTATTTTTATTCCGAATTTATTATTATTATTATTATTGTTGTTGTTGTTGTTGTTGTTGTTTGATTGTTCCAAAATTTAATTGAAAAATTAAAACACAAAGTGGAATCGAACCATGGTCATGACTCCTGTAAGCAAGTTAATCTACCACTCGACTATGAACAATTTTTGTCTAAATTTAGACTGTTATCATATTGATTATAATAATTGTTATTTAATTGTTCCAAAATTTAATTGAAAAATTAATACACAACTTGGAATCGAACCATGGTCATGACTCCTATGAGGAGGTAATCTGCCACTCGGCCATGAACAATTTATGTCTAAATTTAGACTATTATCGTATTGATTATAATAATTGTTATCTTTTAATTAGGACTTCATTTTTATCCAAGGCTGATCCGTTTTTTATCACCTGCGTTTTTCTCTTCTCATCCGGTCGTCTTTCCCCTGCCTCCGTAGAAGGAAGCAAGACTTTTCAAGGTGAGATTTTTTTTCAATTTGAAATTATATTATGATACTTTAGGGGATTAAAGTTTTATAATATAAATTAATTAAACATTTTACATTTGCGGTTTAAGATTAATTCGTAGCCAAAGTTGGAGATGGTTGACCAAAAAATCAAAACAGAAAACATGGGACGGGACGGAGGAAGTAAAATATTTGAAGTACCTAGTACCTTTAAAATTTAAAATTTTTGAATTTTTATTTAATGACATTTCAACTTTTTACATTAGTTGAATATATATTATTTCATTAGTCCTGTATTAAGTTTTTCATTTAATTATTTTTTTATTTTTTCAATGGAAATTTGACTATAAGTTAATTATAATCATGTAGTATAATGATTATAAATACATAATTTAGTTTATAGTGAGATGGAGGTTAAAAAAATCAACAAAAATCACATTTAATCAATTAAGGTAAAGTAATATATTTCGAATCCGTTTATCTGCATGTGTGGATCGGAGATCTGATCCGTAAGCTCAAGAATTGGAAAACGCATACAAATTTTTCATATCCGTAAGGAGCGGATCGGATCGGATATGACTCTTTCCACATGCTATCATGCCCTTGTGTCTAGATGCACTTGTAATTAGGTATGGTACGTTGCTAGTTGCATAATTTGGTAACTTAGACTCATGGAGTTAACTTTTAATCCGTATTTCAAATATTCGAACCTTTTACATTGTTCGTTGAAAGTGTTTAGATATTTTTTTATGAGTGGCTAATTATGCAAACATTTTCTTTTATAAATTTGGCATATTAATCTAGATCTACGCGGGTTGATCCGCAATCTGATACGTCCATACTGGATCGGATAATGGATAAGCATTTTCTTCATCCATTTATACGTATATCCGTTCAAAAGATAGATCTGATATGTTGTGCAACCCTGAGGAGAACCTTATTTGCTCGAACGATTTCAACAATATCATCATCAATGATCCATTAAGGTTACAATGCGTGAATGTTAATATGACATTTTGATAATTTATTCTCATCTTTCTTAATCTTCTATCACTACAAGAAAGCCTGTTAATAGCCACGGAAGAATAGCGACGGAATCTATCCGTCGCTAGCTAGCGACGAATCGCTAGCTCTAGCGACGGATAAAATCCGTCGCTAGGTTTAACGACGGATAAGCCTATCCGTCGTTAAACATAACGGCGGATAGGCTTATCCGTCTTTAGTTAACGACGGATACGACTATCCGTCGTTAAACCTAGCGACGGATAATCTATCCGTCGCTAGATTCTTTGACCAAGAAAAAAAAAAAAAGAATAATTTTTTTTTAAAAAAAACTGGAACTCTAGCGACGGATAGGCTTATCCGGGGTTATTAGCGGCGGAGTGCCTATCCGGCGCTAGAGTTCAATTTTACGGAAGCGAATGCTTCCTTCCCATTTTCTCTTCTTCCTCATTCTTCTTCCTTTCTTCTCCTTATTTCGCCCAAAGCCATTCCGGTCCAAATCTCAACCATTTTGTCCATTCTTCATGTACATTCGAAGCTCGTGAATCAAGGAGGTCAATTGTGCCGTCAATTTCAAATTCCATCCGCTCATTTCTCCTAATTCGAAGGTAAACCCTAATTTTTTATATTTGGGAATTTTGTTACTTTGGACTAATTTGAGCAATTGAATGTAAATGAAGAGTATATAGTACTTAGTTTAGATGTAATTAGGTAATGTTTTACCTTTGAGATGTGCAATTGATAGATATTGATTGTGAATTTGAATTTTTAGTATAGTATGTTTGTAAGTATGTTGGACTTTTAATTAATTTGATATTGGTGTATATTTAGTAAAATTATGAAGATTTAGTACCTCGTTTTGAAACCCTAACTTTTTGACATATTTGGAAAATTTAGTTAATTTAGACTAATTTAAGCAATTGTAATTGTATGTTTAATTAACTTTGAGATGTGAAATTATTTGAATTGTTAATTAGTATAATGTTAAGTATGTCGTAGTTTTGATTTAAGTATGTTAAGTATGTTAATTAAGATTTGCAATTGTTTCATTTGATAAATTTACACATGTACTAGATTATAAATTAGGAGAATTTAATTAATGAAGTGTGTTGATATAATTTGGTGATTACATTCGTAAAATGCATGTAATTTATAATTTATAAATTCGCATTAAAGGGTTGGAATGCTTTATTTGTAATGGGAATTTTGGTAAGAGACAAAAACTTTATAACATGCAAGAAATGGGGAAATGGGAATCGAGTTGAAAAAATACGATCTAATCAATTCAAACGTGTCAGGTTATATAATCATCCAATGAACACCGATCGTTCATGGATGTACCAAAGGATAGTTAATGACAGAGTTTTACCTAGTTTTGTGGAAGGAGTTGAAGCATTCGTTACATTTGCACTGACACAGACTAATTGTTTGAGTGGGGGGATGATGAAGTGCCCTTGCACCCAGTATAAATGTAGAAATAAGCAATTTTTACCTCCAGAAACGGTAGTGGAACACTTGAAACGTAAGGGGTTTGTAGGTTAGTATGACGTATGGACTTCTCATGGTGAGACATACAAGCCGTTCATGGATTATGAGAATTTGGGGAAGCGTAAAAGAAAAGCGAAGCTGTGATGGGAAGTACTCAAAATACTTCTACATCGATGCTAATAATGATCATGAGCAGGTTGAGCAAATGGTATATGATATTGCGGGTCGAGTTCATGGACACGAGGAGCCGATAGGGGGATGCGGAGGAGCCTCGAATCACGAGGATCAAGTCTTCTTGACTTGATGGAATCCATGAAAAGCCGGTTTATCCGGGTGTAAGCACGAATTGTCATTGTTGGCTCACTAATGAGTTGTAAGGCTAATGGCGAATCGAATCGAGCTTCAATGAATGGGTATAAGTAATGTTGGAGCTTTGTCGAACCAAACCTAGTTCCCACCAACTTTTACGGCGAAGAAAAGATCGAGGGATGGGGTTGCCCATGGAAACCATAGATTGTTGTGAGGGTATGTGCATGATTTATTGGGAGGAGGATAAAGATCTCTTGAAGTGCAAGTTACGTGGTAAGGACGGTAAGCGTTACAAGGAGGCGCCTCAAAGAAAGCGTCGGAAGAAAAATCTCCCACATAAGAAAATGTGGTATTTCCTCTAGCACCTCGTTTGAAAAGGTTATGCGCTTCAAGTGCTTGTCTTGATAAAATGCGTGGCACAAGGAGAGAGTAATCCGGTAGAGGTAGAATGGAGCATCCATCGACTCACTGCATGGAAACACTTGACGAGCTATCCGGAGTTTGCATGAACTAGAAATGTACGATTGGGCCTTTATGCGGATGGTTTTAACCCTTTGGAAGTGGCCGAAGTACTCTTGTTGGCGATTATCTTGACACCGTACAACTTGCCCCGGTGAGTGCATGAAGGCTATTCATGTTCTTGGCGCTTTGGTGCCAGTCCATATGATCCGGAGACGGAAGGTGGATGTGTTCTTGCAGCCTAATCAAGGAGCTGATCGAGTTGTGGAAAAAGGTATCCCAACATATGATGTGTCAGCGAAGAAGAACTTCAACTTGAGAGCGGACTATTGTGGACCGTGAGTGATTTTCGACTTACTCCATGCTATCTGGAAGGAAAACGCGGGCTTTAATGCTTGTCCACATTGTTTGGACGATGTAGTGCATTTAGGCGAAGGAAGCGGAAAGGAATGTTGGTTTGATCATCGTAGGTTTCTACCAAAAGATCATCCGTTCAGGAAGAACAAGACTCAATTCTTGAAGGGTCGAGTAGAAATGAAAGGGCCCCCGACAAAACTTACTGGTGCACAGATACTTGCAGAGATAGAAAGGCTGGGTCTTATGAAAGTAACTGAACTTGGGTCGGAGAAGCATAACGATAAAATTAGCAAAAATTGTGGATGGAAGAAGAGAAGCATCTTCTGGGACTTGCCTTATTGGAGCACTCTTCTTATCCGTCACAACTTGGATTTCATGCACATTGAGAAGAACGTGTTGGCCGCTTCAACACGATTTGCAACATTACAGGAAAACAAAGGATCTGATTAAATCTAGATCTGAGTTGGATACATTTTGTAATAGGCCGGAGTTGACAAAGCGGAATGATAAGGGACTGTGGCCCAAGGCAGCCTACACAATTGACATTGAAGCTAGGAACAAGCTGTTTGATTGGGTGAGGGGATTGAAGTTCCCCGACGGTTATGCATCAAACTTGGGAGGGTGTGTGGATTTGAAGAAGACAAAGATGTATGGGATGAAGAGCCACGATTGCCATGTGTTCATGGAGAGACTTCTCCCTGTTGCATTTCGAGAACTACTACCTAAGCCTATATGGAGCGCTCTCGGCGATCTGAGCTTATTTTTCAAGAATTTATGCTCAAGGGTGCTTGAGGATGAAGTGTTAGCAAATCTTGAAAGCAACATACCATTGATTCTATGCAAGCTTGAGCGTATCTTTCCACCGAGCTTCTTTGATTCTATGGAGCACTTGTCGGTTCACCTCCCACATGAAGCGAGACTTGCTGGACCGGTTCAGTATCGATGGATGTATCCATTTGAGAGGTGTGTAATAAAGGCATCCATTTACGTAAAATGTTCTTATTTTCGAAGGAACATTATCTTACCTAAATATATATACAACTTACAGGTATTTGGGAAAATTGAAGAAGTACGTCAGCAACAAAGATAAGCCTGAGGGGTCGATGGCCAATGCATACGTGAGGCGAAGCGCCATCTTACGCATTTATTACTTTGGAGACCACGTGCCCACTAAGGCATCTAGACCGAAATGGAACCGTATGAAGTTCAAAAGGATGATGAAGTTACACTTTCAATATTTAGGATCTCGAATTCGACCTATGGGCGAAAGGAATCTGAATGGTGACGAGATAAGGAGGTGAAGGCGACCACTATTATGTCCTCTCGAATCTTGAAGTTGATGAATTTATGAAGATCTTTGCTAGGTGGCGACTTACTTATTATAACACATAAATTTGAACTTCTAACTACTATCTAATCATGTCATCATGTCCTGACGTTTTCAAAAGCGTTATGCGAAGATGGATCCAAATATGGCGGATGACACACTTGAAGAAGCGCTTGAAGAGAAGTTGCCAATTGAATTTCTGATTGGTTCGGGATTATGTCGAGATCACGCAAACCAAGTCACATGTCCTTACTACGGTCTTTAGCGGAGGGCCATTCGATCGGTATCCATTTTCCATCGTATATAGTAAATGGTCTTAGATTTCACACAATGGATTGACACGTCAAGTCTACTAGCAATTGTGGGGTGTGTGTGAAAGGTGATCAAAATGGAGGTGATGATTTGTTTGATTTCTATGGAAAACTTAAGCGAATTGTGAGGCTTGAATATGCGGTGTGCCTCTGAAAAGAAGCATTACATTTGATGTCATTGGTATGATCCAGTCAAAATGGTGCAAGGTATCTGAGCAATATCAAATGGTTGAGATTAACCATAGGAGGAGCCGTACTAAATCTGAACCTTTTATCTTAGCGGATCGAACGCGTCAGTGATGTTCATTGAATATCGAGCCTAAAATGCGATAAAGGCGATTTGGTTGGCGTGATACACATACAAGCCCGCTCGAGTTGAAATGCGTTCATAAGGACAAATCAACTACCAACTCGTACCAAGAAGAGGTTGTCGATGAAACGGCGAGAAATCCTGTAGAGCTTCGTGATGAGTACATTGACACTGCGAAGACATATATGTAGACTTAACCATTGGTGGCGAAGATCAGTATGTGTGTAGTGTAGAGTAGTATATGTATCTTAATTGTTATATGCTTACTTTTCCCATTACATGCCAACTCATGTCTTCATTTATACTAATACAATTTGTTTGTGTTTGTCATGTGCTTTTTGCAGATGCCCCGGCAAAGAAAGTGTAGTTACCAGATTCCCAGCTCTAGTGGGACCCAGGGTTCACCACTGACTGCTGAGAGTAGTCCTGGTGGATCGGGCAGATACTCTCATGTTAGTCAGACTCCTAGTGGATCGAGCATGGGGACGTCTGGTGGTGGTTATGGGCAGGGATTACACTTGTGGTGTCCATATCCGAGATCGTCGATGGTGCTACGTGGGAGGGGAAGTTGGTGTTGTTCCCTAATGGCAGGAGGAAATAAGTATTATATATACATTTGTAGAACATAACTTAAGATAAGTGTTTATATATATGTCACATGAATTGTCTAATAAATATATGTACTCTTCTATATGTCATTCATAACTGCAGGTTGTGGCCTCAGCAATCTTCAGACGACCTGCATGAGATATTCAAGCTTAGGAGGGAGTTGCCGGGCCAGGGAGGCGAAAAGTGGAGCACACTCAAGGCTGAGACGAAGCACTTCTACTTTGATGAGCTTCGGGTATGCTTTTATATTTCGACAATTTGTTGTGGTATGTTAGCAACTTAATTGGGTGATATGTTAGTCACCATTGTGTTAGTAAATTCTAGGACAATTTGTGTGGTATGTTAGCCACTTACTTGGGTGATATGTTAGTCACCATTGTGTTAGTAAATTCTAGGACAATTTGTGTGGTATGTTAGCCACTTACTTGGGTGATATGTTAGTCACCATTGTGTTAGTAAATTCTAGGACAATTTGTGTGGTATGTTAGCCACTTACTTGGGTGATATGTTAGTCACCATTGTGTTAGTAAATTCTAGGACAATTTGTGTGGTATGTTAGCCACTTACTTGGGTGATATGTTAGTCACCATTGTGTTAGTAAATTCTAGGACAATTTGTGTGGTATGTTAGCCACTTACTTGGGTGATATGTTAGTCACCATTGTGTTAGTAAATTCTAGGACAATTTGTGTGGTATGTTAGCCACTTACTTGGGTGATATGTTAGTCACCATTGTGTTAGTAAATTCTAGGACAATTTGTGTGGTATGTTAGCCACTTACTTGGGTGATATGTTAGTCACCATTGTGTTAGTAAATTCTAGGACAATTTGTGTGGTGTGTTAGCCACTTACTTGGGTGATATGTTAGTCACCATTGTGTTAGTAAATTCTAGGACAATTTGTGTGGTATGTTAGCCACTTACTTGGGTGATATGTTAGTCACCCTTTGTGTTAGTAAATTCTAGGACAATTTGTGGTATGTTAGCCACTTACTTGGGTTATATGTTAGTCTCCATTTTTTATCTTGAAATTGTGACCTTGGGGCATTAATTTTTACTTTGTATGGAATTGGAATGTAGAAAAATACTACATTCGTGGCCTTATTCCCGGATGTGGCTGTTTTGAGAGTTTAGGCTCGACTGTATAGGCATCGATTGGGTGATATGAAAAATCTGAGACAAAGGAAAGCCGCCACGGTTGTTGATACGGAAATATGTCCAATCCGTCATAAAGGACTGAGGCGAATCTAAGGCGTCTAAGTCATCCAATGGATCCGAGACACTTTAGTCGAGCCAATGGTCCGATCCGGCGGACCATCCATGGTCCGACCACCCTAAAGAAAGGGACAAAGGATTTAGACCTACAAGGCCGGAACCATAGGTCCGACCCACCTTGGTCGAACCACTCTGGGAAGGAGCATGGTGCTAAGTCGATACCCTCTCCGACCCGAGGACTCCGTCGGATGTCGACTCGGATCGACATGACCATCTCATAAAGCAACCAAGCAAATGGGCAAAGAGTGAGGTATCGAACCGGAGCTCGAATCGGAAGAGTTGGGCGGGAGAACTTCCTCAGCGTGACCAGTGCAGTCGGATCGGGCATCCGGACCAATCTCTCGAACACAGGATCTCGGCGGACCTTGTCACATCTTCAAGAACTCTCCCAATAATGACCAAACTACCCTAAAGCCCAAGATGGCATGGGCTAAAGCTTCATTATTGGGCTATGGGCCTCATATTAGCATTGGTGGCTCGATCCTGGCCGTACATGGCGCTTGATCCTAGCAAGGCCTTCCATTTTGATGGTAGCCTATAAATAAGCACACATCCCAACAAGTAAGTCACTTGAACAAGTCATCTTGCTAGTCACATCACGACCCCAATCCAGTATTATCTGAGTTGATCCTCACTCACTCTCGAGTAAAGTCTCATCGGTTTGACACTTAGCAAACCAGCACTAACCCCCTACTCAAGTGTGCAGGTCCTTACCGAAGTAGTTGGTCGCTGGTTCTTACGCCTTGGTCCTCACCTAGCAAGGAGCTTCTTACCTTGGCACCCATTAGAAGAGTTAAATAAAATCTAAGTAGTTGGGGAGTTACACCCTCAACATTTTGGCGCCGTCTGTGGGACTCTTTACAAAAAGTCCCATTATCTTGATGGCAAGAACAAGAAGGTCCATAAGAACATACTTGCCATTGAATGCGCTTTGCTCAAGACAAAGGGAGACCTCCCATTAAAAGAGGTGGGGTAGCAAGAGTTTCAACAAGGGAAGTAGTAGATGATCCAAGTGATGGCCATACCGCTAGTCTTTCTTCTAGCGAGGAAAGAGCCACTAATCCACCAGTTAGGATCCAGACACTTGGGGATGAAGGACAGGTTCCTCCGTCAGGAACACATGGTCCTCCCCCAGGAAGAAACTTTACCCTCCCGAATGGACATATCATTCGTCCTAGTGAGTTTGGGATGAATGAGAATCAATTTGGATCAAGGATGCTTTGGATCAAACAACTCTGACCTCCTCATTACCCGCCTACACCAATCCCAAAAAGTGAACCCGCTCAATCAAGAAATGAGCACCGTCCTATCCAACAAAAATTTGGGAACAAGCTCAACCGGAAGATCTGAGACATCTTCTCAATAGAAGAGCCATTGCTTCTCATGAACAACGAGGAGAAGTCCGGAGGTGCCACAGTGAGCGAAGTGGGAACCCGGTCGGAGCTCAACAACAAGTGCCTAGAGATCAAATGGCGAAAGCACCCGATTGTTCCAATCGGTGATCTTCCTCGGATGTAGCTATCAATCCGAGCCGGTGAAAGGTGGCGGTGGGATCTACCTCAACGAAGGCCTTGGAAACACAAATTGCCACCTTGGCGGGATGGTGAAAGCACATGAGAAGGTGGTAGTTAAAACTCCCAACCCTACGTGCGATGAGATCGGAAAAGAAAAGCGCCCATGTGTTATCCCAAACCTTGAGCATTACTATGGAGATACTTGCCTGTAGGGCATCTTACTAGATCTGAAAGTAAGATGGAAAGCAATGGACTCACGACAACATGAAAGCTCTCAACTTTTCCACCACACTCTTTGGAGAAGCAATGGATTGGTGGACCTCACTACCTAATGGTTCCATCAGATCTTATGTGGACGTCGCCTCCCTTTTCTTGAAAAGGTTTGAGAAAGCAAAGAGAAGGAAGAGGTCAGTTGAGCACCTGGCAGGCATAATCCAGAAAGAGCATGAGGACCTTAGAACCTTCCTTGGCCAGCTTCAATTTGAAATCTGACGGTAGAGCCTCATAGCATCAAAGGCGGGTCCGACACCTATATGCTAACACTTATAATGATGAGCTTAGAAGGAAGCTTTCCAACGAAGAAATCACCTTGAAAAGTACGGAAGATATCTGCGAAGGAGTCTTGTATGGAGAAGATTACGAAGAAATGTCCCGATAAGAGCGGGATCAAGAAGGAAAAGAACAATCTGACAGAACTCCCTCCTCGTCGAGGGAAGTTCGAGCAAAAAGAGATCTCGAGGAGAAAAGAATTCCACAGAGAAAGAACTCCACCCAGGAGATACGCCGAGTATACTCGCCTCAACAGACCAAGACCCGACATCTTGGCTTCTATTGTTGAGAAGGACTTAGATATACAATGGCCTAAACCTATCAAGAGCAGCAAGAAGAGTAAATTCTCTAAAGACTCATAGGTTCCACAAGAAAGGTCACCCGTGAGGATTGCATCGATTGAAGCGAAATTGAAAGACTAGTGAGAAGTGGGAAGTTGAAAGAACCAACAGGCGAAGAAGAACCCTCCAAGCATAGAAAGAATGAGCAAAGAAGAGAGGAGCATGGTTCTGAACCTCCGACAAGATCTTTACCACCACCTCCAGCGGAAATCCCACCTCGGCGTGCCCAAAGATACCAAGTGCTGCGAAGATCTGAAATGGAGAACCTCCCTTACGATTGGAGTTATCAGCGCCATTGTAGGAGGACCAACGAGGAGGCAGCGAAATGCAAGGGAAAGGACCGCAACACTTGAGAAACAACGAGCTTACGGTCCACCAGCCTTGAAAGGCACAAATGCAATTACCTTTGGCGATAGCGAGATCCCCCACCAGCGTCTGGCGGAGGAGATCTCAAGGACCCGATGTCCCTTTGGTTGTTTCTCTAGTGATTGCCACTTACAAGGTCGACAAGGTACTAATCGACACGAAGCTCCTCCAATGTCATATCCAAAATTTGTGGAGCAAATGCACTGTGGCAAATACAATATGGACAGTATACACCTCATTGGTAGGTTTTGGAGGGTGCATGAGTCGCCCCATTGGAAGCATACCACTACAAGTCTCTATGGGCACCTTTCCGACAAGAGTGACCAAGACTATCCTCTTCGTGGTAGTAGATAGCACCCTCGACTATAACGTGATCTTGGGCCGCCCGGGACTTAACCAATTCAGAGCAATTGCTTCACCCTTACACAACAGGGTAAAGTTTCCAACTCCGAGCAGTGGGGAAGAAATGGGCAGCGTTAGAAGCACAGGAGTGCTACATCATGTCGACGGAAGGGCCCGCGATACATCCTTTCAGTCACTAAGGGCCCTCATAGCCATTCTTCCATTACTCTAACGTCACCAAAGGAAGAAATCGGTATTGGATCGCTCAGAGAAAAGTTCCCCAAGACAGCTAGAATAGAATCCCATGAAGCCTTGAAAGAGGTCCAACTGGTCGAAGGAAATCCGGAAAGAACAACTCGGATTGGAACGGAGATGAGTCTGAAGTAAGTGAAGCTCATCACTTGCCTTCGTGACATCTTTGCTTGGAGCACAGATGATCTCAAGGGATAGACCAAGGATTGCAGTTCACCGTCGAACATGGATCCTACGATTGACACATCCGTGAGAGGAAAGACTTGGGCGATTGAGGATGCTATCATAGCGAGAGGTTGACAAGTTGATGAAAGCGGTCATATCGAAGAAGTCGGATACTCCGATTGGAGTGCATAGCGTGGTCCTCGTTGAAAAAGCTCCGGAAAGTGGAGAATGTGCAATGACTTCACTAGACTCGACAAGTTTTTCCAAAGGATCCTATCCATTGCCACGCATAGACCATTTGGTTGATTCCACTGCGGGATGTGCACTTCTAAGCTTCATGGATGCATATCAAGGCTTCTACCAAATTAGGATGGCTCGAAGACATCAAAGCGGCATTCTTTGCGGAGGAGTCTATTGCTTCAAGGTCATGCCCTTTGGCCTCGAGAATCAGAGCCACTACCAACTTGGTAAATAAGATGTTCAAGGAAGAATTGAGAAAAACCATGGAAGTCTATGTGGATGACATGCTTGTGAAAAGCAAGACTGAAGACGAGCACATGAACACCTCAACAATTGCTTTTCTATTCTCCGGAAATATGGAATGAAGCTGAACCCTGAAAAGTGCACTTTCGGGGTGAAAGGAGAAAATTCCTTGGCTACATAGTCACGAAAGAGGCATCGGTGCTAACCCGGAGAAAATAAAGGCAATCATAGATCTACCACAAGAGTATCGATGAAGTTGAAGCTTCTAGGAAGGTGATGGCGTTGAGCCGTTTATCTCAAGATCTGAGAAGAACCTTCCCTTCTTTAAGATCTTCTGAAAGGAAATAAGTTCAGTGGACAAAGGAGCGAAGAACCACGGAAAACTTGAAAAGTATCTCCTCTACGCCTTATACATCTAAACCCATGGAGGATGAAACTCTTTACCTCTATTTGGCCTGTGATGAAGCGATGAGTTACATCTTGAGTGCGGCTACAAGACAACGAGCATTTACCAATTTACTATTTGAGCAAAGCTCTTGTAGGCTCTGAGGCGGATATGTCAAGATTGAGAAGCTCACCTTTGCCTTTGGTTTACCTTTGACGGTGAAGCCTTACTTCAAGTCGCATCAGTTAATGGTCCTTACAAATGAGCCACTCAAACATGTCTTGGAAAAGCGGATCGGTCGGGGCCTTTGTCGAATGGGCTATTGAGCTAAGTGAATATGATATTGAGTATCAAGCCCCATACAGAAAGCGCAAGTTACGCCGACTTCACAGTGGACTATCCGGAGAAAGCGGAAGAAGAGAACAAAACTCCGGAAAAAGGCTAGTCATGTGGTGATAGCCGGATCAAGGAATCAAGTGGAGAGAAAGAAGCGGAAGAGACACAAAGAGGTAGCATCCGACCTTTGGTGAATATTACCAACCTATGGATGATTCATGAGAGTGAGGCACATGTTTCTCTTCGAAGAACTTCGATACCTCGACAAGCTGCATCTTGAGCAAGAAGCGGGAGGTTGAAAGCACTCACTCCCACTTGGAGGTAAGGAAAGAAACAAAGAATGTTGGACATTACAAGTGGGCCGGATCATAAGCCGGACGGTTGGGAGGAATAGGAATTTTCCTTGAAAGTCTGAAGGAGCCAATAGAAATGCGCCGTCACTCTCAATTTTAAGGTGACAAATAACAAGGCCGAGTATGAAGCACTTATCACGGACTAAGAATGGTGAAAGCCCTTGGTAAAAGGATCAAATCCTACAGGACTTCATGACTCGTACAATCCAGTTCTCGGGTCCTTCACCACGAAAGGACTAACATGATCAAATACTTGGAGCTCCTCAAGAAAGAGGTTGAGCACTTTGAAGAATTTACTCTTGACCAATTTCACGAGAATGGAATGAAAAGGCGGCGCCCTCTCCAAATGCGCCTCGGCCTTAGGAGCTTTGGACACGAAGTGTCATCCTCATGACCAGCGGAATCCTCCTGGCAAACCCAGCGGAAAGATGTTTCTCTTGAGCACGAAAGCTGGATGGTGATATATTCCGTTACCTCAAGGATGGTACTTTACCTATGGATCCTAGAGAGGGGAAGATTCAATGTCGAGCTATGATACTTTATTACGGAAGAAGATCTACAAGAGATCTACGGTGGAACTCACATGAGGTGCCTAGATCCTCGAGAGTAGCTGCGATGGAAGAAATCCACGGAAGTTGTGGAAGTCATTACGGAGGAAGAACTTTGGTAGCGAAGATCATAAGGCAAGGATACTATTGGCCAACTATTGACATGGATCTTAACAGACATCGCCGCTGTGAAGGCGCGATACTATGCCGACGACATACCACACCGACCGACCTATGATTCCGTCAATCATAGCATGCCCATTTGATCAATGGGGCATAGACATAGTTGGTCCCTTTCGCGAGGAACACATCAAAGAAGTTCTTGATAGTGGCGGTGGAGTACTTCACTAAGTGGGTCGCTGAAGCGGTGTCAACTATCCGCGAAGCGGTGCGGACATTCATACGGAAGAACATCATCTGCGGTTTGGACTCCCACGAGTGCTAGTTTGGACAATGGAGCACAATTTTACGGGTCGAGGCGAAGGTGGCTTCAATCCTTCAAAATAGAATAACGCTTTACTTAGTTGGCCACCCCCAAGCCAATGGTCGGTGGAAACCACCAACAAGACCATAGTCAAAATTTTGAGAAAAGGTTGAGAACTTCCCAAGGCGGTTAGGCGGATGATCTCGGCGGTCCTTTGGGCCCATTGAGCGACAATGAGCGCCACTGAAACACCTTTCTCCTTGGTCTATGGATCCGGGCGGTCATCCCTTGAAGGCGGTGGTGGCAACCCGGAGAATCCAGCAATACAACCCGATTGATAATGAGCTCGCAGGATCTATGACCTTGAGCTCCTTGAAGACAATAGCGATAAGGCATTGGCCAACATCCTTGGTACCAAGCCATGGCTCGAGCCTACAATAAGCGTGTCTTTCCCAAGGACATACAAGTTGGAGACTTAGTCCTCGGAGCCGATATACTAAGTCATGTGGGGAAACTTAAGCCCAGTGGGAAGGACCGTACAAGGTTCTTTGAGGCGAAGTTAATGGAAGCTTGAACTAGAAGATGAACAAGGGCGGGCCTTGAAGAGAACTTGGAATGCGAAGAATCTCCAAAAGTTTTACACTTAGAGAAGTATGGCAGCATGTCACCTTCCTCTATCTTGTCGACCTGTTTTTTGTGTTTGTTTTTTGAAAAGGCCTCGAAGCCCTCAAGTTGTAATTCGATTTCCGTCAAATCAATACAACTTTGATTTCATAAACATTGTTGATAATCATGTCCTCGAATCTCATGATTGAGCGGGCCATGAAGATATTTAACTACTTAATCCGAACTAGATCATACTGTTGATCCGGATCGGATTAACACAATCAACAGTGTCAGAGCCTTCACAAAGGCAAATCGCTTTTATTAAAGCGAGTCTGATTTACAAAGTCGGGTCCGAAGAGCCTAATCAAGCTTACAAAACAAGCTCCTACTCTATATCTTTTCTACTTCTACGGTGAAGCTTCCTAATTAACCACAGTCTGCAGACAAACCCGTCCGAGCACTATTAGCTACATCGTAGGCGCTCCGAAGGAAGAAGAATTCCACCATCAACTTTGATTGCTTCTTGACAAGATTTGAAGCCCCCTTGAGACGATCCAAGACTGCGGTAGGACGATATAAGCGAGGCCATTCAATGCTTCGGAAAGGATCTGCATCAATCTTGAGCGAAGACAACTCGAAGCGGCAAGAAGCACTATAACAATCCGGATCGCCTCTTGCCAAATACTATAAATACATCCAGTTGAGTATTTGGAAGGCAACCCGGATAGTCGGATTAACGAGATCCTCCGGAGGCTCCGTTGGTCGAGTCCCAACAAAGCATTGTCGAGGACTCCGTTCGAGGTGTAATCGTCCCTCGAGCCTTCAATTACAGGCAGCGACCTAACAAAACGATTTGCTCGGACGAAAGACCTTAGGTGCAAAACAAGCGAGTCACCGGAAAGGTTACTTAGGAAGTCCCCAATGATCCGACTCCAAACAAGCTCAGCACTGTTGGTGACTCCTTTCCAAAATTGCAAGTAGCTCCCTCGAGCCTTCAATCTTGGAGACAAAGTCATAAGCAGAACAGCTTTTCGGACACGTATCTTCAGGATGAGCTAAAGACCTACTAAAAGGATACATCTCCCTCCATCAGAAAGCGAACAACTAGACCTGCAGGATTGGTAGAAAGCCTTCCAACATCTCGGCGGTTTTACGGCCGAACCACGAAATCTTGGAAGGATTCTACCAAACCAATGCTTGACTTATGCGCCCGGGCACATACCCAGAAGCGGATCGCCTCGGATGCATTGAGGTTCAAAAACAATTATTTGAAGATCCCCGAACCATCCAGCTAATCTACCTCTTCGGGGCTAAAAGTCACGAATATAGACCACAGCCCCGGAGAAAGAAGATTAGCCTGACTATCAGAGGAATTGATTGGCAAAAATTTCAGGTCTCACTCAGCACGGACCGTATCCTCGAAGATCCGAGGCTGGCTTTCCGAGCAATTTAATTTCCGAAACTCTCACCGAGAACCAACCCGGGTTGACTTCCGAAGCATCGGAGAAACCCTTGGGACGAGATCACGGGCAAGAGTGACGGTATAAACATGCTCACCAGCCGCTCGGACTCGAGCTCCGGACCTTTGATTACTATAAAAGGGCGATATGTCCTAATGAAAAGCCGTACAAAGCAGGAGTATATATAGAAAGAGAAGACCAATTAGAAGCGGACACGTGTCCCATATTCACCGGAAATGGGCTTGGGTCGAACATGGGCCTGGCTCTTCGGCTTCCCAACAATCCATCCATACGGTCGAGCATATCGACTAAGCTACTCACTCGGACGTATCAAGCTCGGGGCTGACATAACAACATCCGAAGCAACTGTGATTCGTATAGTGCATACATACTTGATGCTGATCATCTTTTCACTATCTCACAAGTCTGCATGACTCGGGATAACACACCAAGTCAACGTCCGAATCACCACTACTGATCACGACACAAGGAGATTCTCTTTCTCGCAAGTCTGGTCACTCTAAGACGTGGCTCTGAACCATTCGTGATCCGGTTTATTTCTATTAAAGATTCCGATTCGGATGGGCACAATGGTTGATCGTCCCCCAAGACCCGCAAAAGAGAATTTGCATCAGGCAAATTAATGTCCTGGCGGTATGTATCTCAAGGGTCCGAACTCACTATCCGAGTCGACGAGAGTTGATGAGTTACTATGCAAATACGAAATTAAAACGTGCGAATGTAGCGACAACATTAGCATTCTTGTGACAAAAATAGTTCGAGCCACCGGGGGCCCGAACCAACAAGCGTTCATCAAAACCAAGTATATATTTATCGAACAAAGATGGCGAGCAAAAGAAAAAACAACATTGTTTCTAGGCCGGAGGCACCTATTACAAACAACCGGGCATACCCGTCTTCCTTTACTTTCCCGCTCGGACGAACTAGGTTGAGGGAGAGGGCCCCGTATCCTTCTCGGGCGCTTGATCTTCTTTGGGGCTGCTTGGGCCAACCTCCGTTCTCTCGAGCCTCAACCTCTTTCGGGAAGGCGGACCTTTGCTCCATCAAGTCTAGGTGTGATCAAAACCATGGGCCAGGCAGGCGAGTCGGCCGATCTCGGTTGTGCTCAGTGATCCTCGAAAGGCGAAAGCTTTGGACATAAGCACCCGAGGGGCGAAGGATGGGAGATCTGGACCGCCATGGTTGTACTTCTTGCCCTCAGGCTAAATGAGACCCGACTCCACAAACTCACATTTGGCGGGTCTTTGTCCAAGACACCCTCCGAGCAAAGTCGAGCCATCTCCATTCTTAAAGCGGAAACCCCTCGGCCTCCAAGTTGCGATCATTCGGTATCCAACCCTTCCTCCCTTTGCTCCACGGTGCATCAAACCCGTCTTGGCGGGCCTTGTCGAATCAGGAAATCTTGGGCGACCCTTGGGACCCCTCGAAGCTCCTTGACATCGTATCTTTGAAAGTCAGAGGCGGCCACGAAATCGTCAAACTATCTTGGTACACTTTCAAATCGACCTCGAAAGATCGAATGGCACTTTTCATCTTGGTAAGTCTCGACTCGGCCTCTGTTTGGCGGCTATGGCCTTCTTGAGCGCTCAAAGTCTTTTCAGCGGGGCCTTCAATCGCCGGGCAGCCTCGGCCGCCAAATCCTCTTCGAGGTAGCCCTCAGAGCCGCCACCAAGGAGCATGCTTCCACAATGACAAGCTAAAATAGCGGATATCACAAGCGTTTAGATATCTCGAATCGTAGGAAGATAACAAAATAACCAAAACACTTACCTTGCGTTGGCGGCAACCAACTCGAAATCCGCTCCACCTCAAGGCGTGACCTTGACCGAGCAACTTGACATCGAATCCGCTCAGGCGCCTCGGTCATCTTCCCTTGCCTTTTTGGCGGGAGGATTACGACCTTGAGGCGCTTTTTGTATGGCGCTTTCGATCCGCTTGAGGAGGATCTCGGGACCACGGATCTTGGAGGCTTCTTGAGCCCTTAGATCAACCACCTTACCCTTGTGGGAGTAGGATAGTTTGGGCCTCTTAAGCCCATGACTCTCGAGACTCCTCCACTGGAACACAGCATTTCTTGGCTCATTCATGGAGATGCGGTGGAAGTCTTGATAATGCAGGTCAGGAACCTCGCCAACTCCTTCATTGCTTGGCGTTTGTTGGCCTTGACTCCCGCATAGTCGACATCGTATACTTTCAAAAAGCGCACATCAAATCACAATGAGTTGCAAGATACAAAAGAATCCACAAATGTTAACTACATAGTCGACAAGCAGAATGACCGACTGAATGACCAACGGAGGTAGAGAAACCACTTACTCAAATCCTCCATATTGTCACAAAAACTTGGCTCGGACAAACCCGGCGAAAAGCGGTGACATATCGGCCCTTGGAAGAAATACTTCTCCGGCTCTTGACTCGATGGGCAGCTTGCATCCACAAAGGGATGTTCGTGCGGTGGCTTCAATCTGGCGGCTTGCCTCGGAAGAACTTTTCTCGAAATGCCGTGGGCCTCTCCGCGGATTGCGGGCTTGAGAGACGGACAAAATGTACCTCTTAAACCATTGGATTCCCAGCGAGGACAAGGTCGACAAAAGCGATGTCGCTGGCGACATCTGAGCGTATAGAACCATTTGTTCCTACTACTTACACTTATGTTGAATAATTCTGAAAATTATCGAAGGTGGCGGGATGCCTTTATATTTACATAAGACTCAAGCACATCAGATTTCCGAGGAGTTGGGGATGATCAGTGCGGACTCGAACCCATCTTTGTTAAAATCTCGAAACTTCGGACGTCTGGTAGCCGCCACCCATGATGGAGACTTATCTCATAGGCGGACATATGGCAGGCGGATTATAAAAAGCATGAGATTAAATGCAGGATGAGAATCTCCACACTCAGGGATCTCTCTCGGAGCTCATCCACTTCATCGGCTCGGATGGTGAGGCACAAGTAAATGATGCCGTCTTCGTTCAACTCGCCCTCCGAATCGGGGTGAGTGACCTCGTCTAGGCGAGGGAACTTCACTTGGAATCGTCCTCACTCTTCCTCGGCCTCTCGGACGCTCTTCCTCGGCCACTGACTCGCCTGCTTGCCCGGTTTCCACACGGAGCACATTAGCGGATGGCTCTACACCTTCTTCCTCTTGAACGAATCTTGGCCCTTACACCTTCCTGCCTCATCTTCCTCGGATGAGGACGCTAACTCTACGACAGTTTGAAGAGGCATAGCGACTTGCACACGATCCTCCTCACCCTCTTCAAAGATGCCCAAATTCGGAGGTGCTTCCGAAGTATCATGCACTTCCTCAATAGTCAGCTCCTGCGGATCCGGAACGAACGGGACTCGATTAGTATTACTCCTAAAGTTATAACCTAGGGTGCGAATTAAAGTTCGGATCTCTACCGGAAGTTCGAATTCCTGGCGGCCCAGGCAGGCGACGAGTTCCTATAACTCGCGAGCTTGTCTCTTGAGCCGCTACAATAACCTGCACATGCGACACTCGCAGGTAATCCGAATGCCTCGGAGGACCAGAATCCGGAACAACTAACCGAAGTAAGGAACTTACCTCGGGCTCTTCCCGACTCGGATGGGGCGCTTGTTCCACCTCCAGTACTTCGTCGTCATCCACGATCTCAATCTCCTCGGAGCTATCGGTTAAGGATATCGCCTCGGAGTCATATCCCTCAGCCTCAGATCGATTTTGGCTATCACTCTCGGACATCCTAGGGAAAGGAGAAAGCAATTTCGTAAGCTTTAAGATGGCAGTCCGAGAGGTCGTTTATGTATATTAAAGTGGTCAGTTCAAAGCCAAAACTAGCGGCTTTACTCGTGAAGTTAGTTCAGTCGATTACTTATTCGAGGTTAGTCAACATCAAATGCGTAATGGTTACCAACTATACTACATCATAAGCATGCATCCGAGTAACTTGAAGATGAAAGACAACGAGATAATTTAATCATAAGGCGAGGCAGGTAAACTTACTTGGACTCGGATGATTAGATAGAAGTGACTTGACTTTTGCAGGATCACGCGCTTGAACCCCTCGTTGCTCGCCGGATTGCTGGTAGTTGCCGGATATACTCGAGAATGCAAAATTCTCTCTCTAAGCGGTGAGAAATGAACGTGACCCCTCTATTTATAGAGGGCCATATTAGGAACTCAACCGTCGCGATTTTGGATTTAATCTACCGTCGATCAAAACCATCCAGCGGTATAGTACAATTATACCAAGTGAAATGGCGAATTGGTACAACAAATTTATCTAGCGGGTGACGAATCTGACAACTATCCCACTCTCGGGCGACCAAGCGACAAGAGTTCGGATTGTCATCTTCTCGGACGCTAGCGGCTTATCGATCAATATAACTTGTCCACACAAGGAACCTCGTATACTCGGCGATTACCCTTGGACCTTCGCGACCACGAAGTTGGTTGGACGGGACACGCTTCTGATCGCCGTAGCTCATCAAGTACACTACCGATGTTGAACCTAAACTTAGTCTCCATTACAAATACCCTTTTTCTTTTTCTTCACTTTGTTGCCCTTGGGACCCGGTCCCTCGGATGGCGGCGATGTTTTAGAAAAAGAAAAGAGAGGAGAGAGACTAAGTTAATGGCCACAAGTATGGAGTACACCTTTTTCAACAAAATCGAAGCAGTTGGGTGAAGAGCGGATTTTTTTCCTCAAAACTTCCCAAACCAATAGTTCCACAACTATCTTCTACTAAGATACTTGGAAACTAGGGGACATATGTTGATCTGAAATATGTCGATCCATCATAAAGGACCTAGGAGCGAATCCTAGGCGTCTAAGTCATCGAATGGATCCGAGACACTTTAGTCCGAGCGATGGTCGATCAGGCGAGACCATCCATGGTCCGACCCTAAAAGAAAGGGACAAAGTTTAGACCTGAGGCCGACCGGAACCATAGGTCCGACCCATGGTCCGAACCTCTGCGGGAAAGGAGCATGGTGCTAAGTCGATACCCTCTCCGACCCGAGGACTCGTCACGGATGTCGACTCGGATCGATGACCATCTCATAATGCAACCAAGCAAATGGGCACCAAAGTGAGGTATCCGAACCGGGAGCTCGAATCGGAAGAGTTGAATGAGCGAGAACTTCCTCGGTTTGACCAGTGCAGTCCGGATCGGGCATCGGACCAATCTCTCGAACACAGGATCTCGGCGGACCTTGTCACATCCTCAAGAACTCTCCCAATAATGACCAAACTACCCTAAAGCCCGAGATGGCATGGGCTAAAGCTTCATTATTGGGCTATGGGCCTCATATTAGCATTGGTGGCTCGATCTGGCCCGTACACATGGCGCATGATCCTAGCAAGGCCTTCCATTTTGATGGTAGCCTATAAATAAGGCACACATCCCAACAAGTAAGTCACTTGAACAAGTCATCTTGCTAGTCACATCCGACCCCAATCCGAGTATTATCTGAGTTGATCCTCACTCACTCTCGAGTAAAGTCTCATCCGGTTTGACACTTAGCGGGCACTAACTACTCAAGTGTGCGGTCCTTACGAAGTAGTTGGTACATTGGTTCTTACGCCTTGGTCCTCACCTAGCAAGGAGCTTCTTACCTTGGCACCCATTAGAAGAGTTAAATAAAATCTAAGTAGTTGGGGAGTTACACCCTCAACAACAGTATAGGCATATTGGGGACGAAGAGTGGGCTATGTGACATGAGTATTGGAGACTTAATCACGTCGAGATCGATCCTACAAACAGGCGAGCAAATTTGGTGAGCCTTGAGATAGTAAAGACTCTGCGAGCATCACTTGGTCCTGTTGTATCCTTGATCGCCGGATGTCGTAAGTATATATATGTGTTACGATTACAACATGATTTGTACACATGTATTGCTTTCATTTATACCAATTTACCACTTGTTTGCATTCCTACCAACTTACTAACTACTTGTTGCAATATATAATGTTCTTTATTTGAACTGAACTTGACCCAGACTTGCCTAGAGCAAATGAAGATGGGAAGTTCAAGAGCGGCGTTGGGTGGACGAAGTCCGAGCTTATTGCGGTATGTGTATTTACTAAGTGTTACGATTGTATATGCATGTGTATTATAAATTAAATATGAAATTGTAGCTCATTTAGTATACACTTGACTATTACAGTGAGGTGGAAGCGGATCATTGCGGAGAAATTTGCTCGAGGTGAGGAGTTGTCGTGGAAGAACAAGACCGGATCTTTCTACATGTCGACCCACAACAAGGGTCGGGTTTATGGTCTTAGTAGTTATGGCGAGACAACGTGAGCTTCTCCGTGTCAGCAACAATCTCGAGGACATGGTGGTGTTTATATACGAGGCGGTCGGCGGATGGTGAATGAAGCGGTGACTCCTCTCGGTGAGATTGGAAATCTCGAGGATGAAGCGAGCTCGTATGAATCGGAGGATGGAAGAGCTACGCTTGTATATGAGCCAGAATACCCCCGCCCCCTCGTCTTAGTGATGTTGTGATATTTTGGATACTATGCTACTTTTTACTTTGTTGGATATTTGGATTTATATTCGGATATGTAGACTTTATTTTGGATAATTTGTTTTTTAGACGAATCGTTGTTGTTAATTAATGCAATTTCCCCTTTGTGACATATCACTATTATATTTGTTGAAAAAACAGGTGAAAATTATAAAATAATTTTTAAAAATTTAAAAAAAAGCGATGGTTTAGCGGCGGATAATTATCCGTCGCTAAACTCTGAATTAAGCGTGCTAGCCTAATTCGATTAGAGGCGGATAATTATCCGTCTCTAATGGCGACAATCGCCTATCCAATTCCAATTAAAATTAATGGCAGCGGATACAAATTAAATCGCTAATTCGCCTTAGAGACGCCCGTCTTAATCCGTCGCTAAGGCCTTAGCGACGGATCGGCAGGGGTTTAGCGACGTATAATTCCGTCGCTAAACCCCTGTTTTTTTTGTAGTGTATCGATATATTTCTAACAACATCAAGTCGATCAATCGGAAACACGAATTTTTAGATTTTAGAGCACGGATTTTGAGATCCATGCGTAAATATCTATCGAAAGCGGAGAATATTAAGTGTGAGTGAGATTGTTAGGCAGTAATTTATGGATAAACATGTATAATATTAAGTTTTAAATATTTCAATTTCATACGGTTTTAAATTTCAAAAGAAATTCCATGTGTTTTGTATTAAAATCATGTTTGAGTTTATTGAACTTGAATTGGGCTTGGCCGAAAAACGTATTTGACATTAAACTCGACACTATACTTGTCATGCCCCAAAACCAAATCACTTTAGTATGGCTGCGGGGACGAGATCGGGAGAAGAACATACACAACGAGGGATAGCGGCTAGTCGGTGATGGGTGAGACTGGTGGTTGGAGAGAGAAGAAAGCAAACATGGTGAAGATGAAGAAGAAGGCTGAGGAAGGACAAAGGGGAAGAAGAAAAAAGTAATCAAAATAAATAAAAACCTATTGGGCTTTCAAACAACTGAACTTGGGCTTTCCAATAATTGGGCTTATGAAGCTGAACCACTTCAAATAAGATCCATAGAACCACGTAAATAAACTCGAGTCCAAAAAATTATCGTCTCCAAATTAATTTCAAATGGACGGTCCTAAAAATGATAAATTTAGTAAGTAGCATATTTTAATAATATCCATCAAAATTAATTTATAATTTATTTGTATATGATTAAATATTAAATTTTACATGTACACAACAACATAAGAAAACATGAGGTAAAGTAAGACATTGTGGCCTTATGAAGCACCACCTTTCGATGTCTCGGCACCACTTTGCACCCTTCCTACCAGACCATCTCTTATCTGTCAGAAGTTGCAGGAACGGACTAAAACCCAAGAAATGTAAAGCCATGTACTATACCTAATATTTTCAGCATTCTTTACACCTCAATCTTTGTTTCACTTGAGGAAATATGGACAGAAGAAGAAGAATGAAAGGAGTAAGTCTTTGATGACTTAGTAAGGTTTAAAGGTAACACCGTATCAAAGAAATAACAAGAGTTGAAAGGCTATAAAATGACAGACAATGTGAAACAAAGATTTCAATGTGTAACCAGATGATGATCTGATGCAGAATCGAATACCAACCATAAAACTCCGAACATATAGACTACATTTTACTCCATCGAGGTGTGACCTCAAATAAACAAGATCAAGCATGCGAGGTTCATGCTATACGGATCACGGAACACACTAACCACGGTAGTCTCCGAATCGAGGATTGGGATCTATGAGATGACCTTAACCGTCCGTCAAATCCGCCCGGTAGCCACCCACTTACGATCCACAGGTCGAATCGAATTCAAATCAATATATGTAACTCATAATCACATATGCTCGTTATCATCTCTGAAAGAGAACAATATCAAATAAACAAAACCTGAACTCGAATCAGGTATATTAATATGATGTCATGTATACAACAATAGACCGAATGGTCAACATGTGAAGAAGAAGAATATATGAATCATGATTTCATCATGAATGGTTTGAACAAAAGATTGAAAATGTATGAAGAGGTACATGATAAAACCTTTATCATTTCAACATGATAAGAGTAGAAGGAAAGACAATGTGTGGGGAAATATATATGATAAATAGTAAGGGCACACTTGGTGAGGAAAGATCTGAGGAATCCAGAGAAGAGGACAATTTGGTCGATAGGACATGTAACATATTTTAAAATGAAAGTCATCACGGGAACAACTGGACAAGTCAATCATGGATGAAGAAATATCTAGGGAAACAATAAAAGTGATGACAGAATTAATCCAGACGAAAAGAAGTAAATGGTGAAAAGGACAAGACATGAATATGAGTGAGAACACTCGAAACAGAGAGGAATGGATTCAGGAATTGATTGTCAAATAAACAAGGGGTTAACGGGCAAGGAAATGGGAGATATAAAATAAGAGGTTTCGATGAGTAATATAGATTTCAAATGAAGTAAGATGATCATGAGTTAACCAACTTATACCAGGCTTATAAACAACAATGATCATGAACAAATGAATGAGGAGGTTAACAAGTACAAGAATAAGCTAATTGTTGTTTAATAGGAATATATGAAGAAAGGCTGATCAAATATCGAAACAATGAACAAGATTTATGGCTGGTCTGATAAACGATAATGGTAAAAAGGAGATTAGATCAATACCAGGTGATACAAGATATCAAGGTTAATTGGGTAAGCCTAACCGAAAGGGCTTAGGAATGATGAAGTATTGTATAAAGAGTAGTACCACACATTATCAATGAAAAATACTTGCAGGAACAAGACAGAATAAATATCCATTTCCCCAGGGGCCGGATACCCGAACGGTATAAAAGAGAAGGCTACAATCCTTACCCAAGGTACCACACACTACTCG
Organism: Plantago major; assembly: GCA_026545765.1. Classification (NCBI taxonomy): domain Eukaryota; kingdom Viridiplantae; phylum Streptophyta; class Magnoliopsida; order Lamiales; family Plantaginaceae; genus Plantago; species Plantago major. The sequence goes on from CM048841.1 coordinate 34,779,015, forward strand.
GTCAATCCAACCATATAGTCAAGATGCTCTAGAAAATCCTGCAACACCTCGCCTATTAATACACGAACAAAGGTTATCCCTAGTCAGTCCGTGAGGCCGCTAACCTATACATGTGGCACGATCACCGTCCCTACAAATATAACAATTGAGCAAAACACAAATTCACCATTTAAAATACGTACAAATTGTATCGGCACTATCACTAGGGCTAAATTATCGATACACGATTATTATTAAGATAAAATATCATAATTTAATGAAAATCAAACTAACCGTATAAATCAAATAAGGAGCATATAAATTCATCACCTTTGAAGGGTCGTGGACTCCATGGAAATCATTTCTATAATTTTCTTCCATAGTTATTTCATGTTTTGATTCACTAGGCATGGTCGACTTTGGTGTGTGAAAATTTTGTGTGAAAAGTGAGTAGTGGTACGATGTGTGTGTATGTGTTTGTGTCATTTCTCAGAGACTTTCAAGGAAAACTGCATATGGATACGTGCAGAGAGGTGGTGAGGTGTGAGTATATGTGAATTGCTTAGTGTAATTGTTGTGGCAGTGGCTTGAAGCGGCATGTGTAGTGGGTGACAATATATATATATATATATATATATATATATATATATATATATATATATATATATATATATATATATATATATATATATATATATATATATATATATATATATATAGTGATTTAGTATAAAAGCGGTTAAGTACTTTAGTTTAAATACGATTATTCCAAAGCTTAGGTTAGGCGAAGAGATCGCACTTAGAGCCTCGGAATAGAACTTCAACTTTGCAAGGCGAGGTAGTGTGTTAGACCCTTTTAGCAGTGCGCCTAAGACAAATCGGTCGTATGATTCAACACACCTAGTCGGACAAAGTGGAGCCGAGTAGGTTAGAGAGTAATATATTTGTGGTAGTTAATTAAGTTACTTCAAGTGGAGTAAATGCCCTTGTATTTATAGGCGATACTCAGGGACGGACCTCGACTTGCGGAGATTGGTGGATCAATCACCTTGTGACACGTGTTGTCATCGTAAGGTGGCGCGTTTAGATTACATGATGGCTTGGGACCTTTAGGAGGTCGGCTCCTAGTGAGGTCGGCGGCTTCTATGTTTCTGTCCCCTAGTGAGTAGTTCTTCCATGATGAGAAGCACGTGGTCGGACCTGTTTGGGTAGGATCGATCGACAAGATAGCTTTGTCGACCTTTGGAGAGATATTGATTCTCATCAAGTATAGGAAGTCGGCTATCATGGTGAATGGTGGCCCGGCTTTAGGAGATGAGAGCGACGGATCGTCTTTAAGTCCTCTAAATCGCGGATTAGTGAGAGGGACTCATTTGCATATATCATATAGTTATATTAATATTTTAATTATTGGATTATTTGCATGAGCACCTTATTTGGATTATTTAAAAAAAGCCATCATGTCGAAGAGGTTCGATAAAATGGTTCAAAACAACACTATAAACAAATCGGGGCCTAAAATTATATAAAACAACTATAACAATTAATGTTCAAAAGCTAAACAGCTTGAATAACAATAATAGAAAATGACGATTATTATAGTAATAATTTTATAATATATTTATCTAGTTATCTAAGGCAGTTACTACAAGCTGGGCGTCACAATCACCCCTCCTTAAAGGAATTTGGTCCCCAAATTCCCAAATCGTAACTTCGACTTGTAGACTACGGTCTTGTTGATTCATCGTCAAACTTGGAGATCGAATTGAAGTATAACACAGGAAACCATCGGTTGCTTGGGATCATTGAGATTTCTCTTTCCATTCATCGTACCTTTACATGTAGTATCGGAAAGAGTTTTCCTTTCTCAACAAGTAGACACATTAAACATCGCATATCGTGTAAGCGAACACACTATTTATAGGGCCTTCTCCTACTGAAAATGAAAAGGGTCAAGTGGAATGGAACAAAATAACCAAGTTATAGTAACTACAAGATAAGAAGATAAGCGGTACAAGATGGTATTTGAACTAATAGTGACAAGGAGCTAAGTCGATAAGATGAATCTGAGAGGATCTTTGGGTGATAAGGCGAAGAGACAAGATAAGTGTTTGAGTTCAAAATAGAATACCACAAGCGATAGGATTGAGGTGAGTGAAAGTCGACAAGCTCTCGGATAACAATTTGAAAGGTAAGATAATAGAAAGAGAATGGACAAGTGCTCGGTTTGTAATAAGTGAAGTTGAGATAGCGAAGAGTTGTATATGAACATCAAGATGAAGAAAGTCACTGCAAATAGGATTCTGAGGAGAAGTTAAGCGATGTTAGCGAGAGGCAAGATAAGAAGATAAGTTCAAGATGATAGGCTAAATTCACATGATGTGGGATGGGAGATAGATGGACAAGTTCAAAAGAACATATCCAAGTGAAATCCAAAACAAAGAAATGGATACAAAATATTCGGTCAAAGTGGTAGCAATTGCGATACAAGAAACAAGTGAGGAGTTCAGAAGGATACATTTTAGTGATATCAGCCGAGATTCAAGAAAAGTGAATGAGTACAAGAGGATTAGATCAAGTGAGAATAGGGAGGATCAATCTGAAAGAAAAGAGTTTAAATGGTCAAATATAGAATGTGTCACTTAAAGTATGAAATAAAATCGAAATGAACTTTTGGAAATAGAATTTCCAAGGCGATAGAACCACAAAAGATATGAAGTTCAATCTAACGAAAGCATTGACATATTCACGAGGAATGAAACAAGAAAGAAAAGGAAGAATTCTCACCTTTCCACTAATGTCCTTGTGTTTCTTGGACTTTTATAAATCCATGCATGAATAGAGAATGAATAATTATGTATTCGATTTACTTGTTCTTATCAAGATATGCATGAAATATGACAGTATACGATGTGCTGGAATTTCTATACTGCAACAAAGCATATCAAAGCAATTTCAAATATGGAATATTACTTATGAAACATTTTCAAGTCAAACAAAATACATTCTTATATAGTTATAATTTCAAAAATCAAAATTTGAAATAAGAACAAGGTTTGCAAAGTTAAACGAGAACATGTCTGGTTTCATCATTAAAGCATCCAAACTTTCATGAAAATTGTTTGAATCCGGAAACTTTCTAAGATAAGAGTATAACAAGTGACAATGTTTTATTATAATGGAGCTGGAGTTATTTAGTAAGAATAACATCTAACTTGTTCAAAATCATATACTACTAAATATCTATTTTGGTACAAAAGATAGAACTTAATATTCTTGTTGAGGTAAGATCTGACTACTTAGAGACTAAGACCTCATGGGTAATGGCGAGGTAAGAAGCTCCATTACTATGTAAGAGCCGGTGTGTGAGAGCACTGCGCCCTTAAGCAGTAAGAACACCTGAGTGACTTGAGTGGGGGGTTCTGACCCGGTTTGCTAAGTGTCAACTGAAGATCTGCTCTGTATAATGTTCGGAATTAGTTTCGTCAGCTGACTTACCTTAACATGGGGAAGTGTGCCATATTTATAGGAATTTCTCAAAGAGGTGGACTCCTCTGGATCGTGCCAAGTGTAAGGCCTTGATCGAGCCACCAAGGCTTGTTTAGGCCCATGGCCCAATAATGACACTTAGCCCGTACCATTTTGGGTTTTAGGGTAGTTTAGTCATTATCAAGAGAGTTTTAGAGGGTATGACATAGTTTGCCGTGGGTCGAGGTCCGAAGAGGTTGGTCGGGCCTTTCGGTCCGGATCGTGATAGGCATTTATGGGGAACTTCCTAGGTTTGCTCAACTCTTGGATTAGGACCTTATGGCTCGGACCTCCTACTCTCTAGTGCGGTTTACTTGGTTGCCTGCGAGATATTCATGTTGGGTCCGAATGATCATCCGTATCGGACCTAGATAGGTCGGACCTGAAGGCCTAGGGTCGGATCCAGTATCGTTTAAGTACTCTGTCCCTCTTCTAGGGAGGTCGGACACAGGTGGAGTCGACACGAGGGCCTGGTCGGATCATTGTGTCACGGATCCTTTAGACAACTTAGGCGCCTTAGGATTCGTTCAAAAGCGCTATAATGATTGGACATATTTTCGTATCATGATTCTGATTTCATAGGTAATAAACTTTCAAGTCAAAATGACCATTTATAATCTCTAAATACCTTACCAAGTTAACTTCAAATAATATCACATTAATCAAGTGACAATTTTATAGAACTAAGCGTTGACATATAAGACCGACAAAATTAAAAGCGGAAAACTTTTAATCATTCATACTTACTTTGAGAGCTTCTTGCTACAAGAATTGACATTAATAGTCGTGTACATGAAAACTCAAAAGTATACTTGGTCCTTTCTTTCAAAATTCTTTTATTTAATGTAATATAACAAGTTGGATACCAAACAAGGTAATTGGTTTCCACTCTAATAGCTCAATTCAACAAGCTGATTACACAAATGAATTATGTAGACAACCAAATCCATTCTCTAAACCATATTTGCACAACCTAAACTTCAAACATAATATTTCAGCCCATAAATCATGAAAACGAAATATAATATACTTCCTTAAAAGACCAGCAATAACAAATTAGTATATGTACAAATCAAAACAACTAAACATTCTTCAACTAGAATTAACAAGAACAAAAACAAGACAAGCAAGCCTTTTCGACTCCAATCAATTACCAAATCCAGAAAAAATGATTTATCAAATATAAACAAAAGAAACTCAAAACCTAAACTACATTATTTAATGATTTTGTCGGGTTTCATCATGCTTCGAGTATTTCTAAAACATAACGAATGGCTACAGGACAGCGATTCTTTAAGGTTGTCACTAACCGTCTCTTCAAAAGTGACATCATATAATGTCGAAACCAAATCGCTTCTATATCTCTCAAACATCAAAATATGGTTGCGTCTAACCTAGGATGCATAAGTACCTTGCTTTCTCAACCAAGAGACAGTAAACTTTGTTGATCCCGATAATTTTTTTCTATTAATACTAACCTATATTTCATCGAAGATACATCACGAATGAAAATGGTACTACTCTTAGAGATAAAAGTACACTAGCCTACGGAACCATCCCAAATGAGACATGGTAAACTTAAACAATCCAAGTAAGTCATTCAAATTATATAAGCGCGTCCATAGACTCCAACCACACAAGTTTACCCATTAGAAACTTCCTGCATATATGGAATCAAAGCACTAACCTAGGTATCCTTGTCCATGGCTTGAGCAAAATATAGGAAACTCCTCAACCATGACCCTTTGTATCTCATTCATATCAATCATCTCCATACTCTGCTCTTGGATCCCAAAGTAATAGAAATGATGGTAATTATTAGTCTCAAGACTATCACGTAAACAAATTCATCGATCTTAATCATGACTTGATATAACATACTTAAGGTTCTCAGAGCACTAAAACCACAAATTTAGTACATCAACCTAGAGCTCTGATACCACCTGTGATGCCCCGCCATGAAGCATCCTGCTCCATGTCTCGGCCGCACTTTGCACCCTTCCTACCGGACCATACATTATCATCGGAAGTTGTAGAGCGGACTAAAACGAAAGAAATGAAAAGCCATGTACTATACGATATTTTAACATTCTTTACACCTCAATGTGGACCCATCTTGGCAACTTACATCAATAAACAAATCTCCATCAAGTCGGTTATCCTAGCTTCTCGATAATCAACAAACTCTCCTAAAGTGATGCACACGAGGAAATATGGAGAAGAAGATGAAAGGAGTAAGTCTTTGATGACTTAGTAAGGTTTAAAGGTAACAAGTATCAAAGAATAACAAGAGTTGAAAAGGCGATAGAATGACGGACAATGTAAACGAGAGATTTCAATGTGTAACGGATGATGATACAAATGCGAATCGGATACTAACCATAAAACTCGAACATATAGACTACCTTTTTACTCCATCGAAGCAGAGCCGCCCGACCGGCCATTATAAAAGCGAGCCGGACAAACTGTTAATATAGGCCCGTGATCGGTCCGGACGAATATTTAATTGGGGCTTTAGGGCCACCATAACAAGGCCAAGCGGACCGAAAAAGCCCACAGCCGGACGCTTAAGCCCAGCCGAAAAGCCCGACATATATAGTAAGCATATTGTGTTGTATTTGATATGAATCGAAATTTATTAATCGAAACAGCATTAAAATTGGCTTTAAAAAAACTAACTAGACTAATTGGGCAGCATTACACGTCCATGTCCATTAAGCTAGTCCAATTCCAATAGTCCAACTTTACACCACATGCTACTGTCTATTTCCAGTGTTCATTAGTCCATTAGTCCATTTAGAATTTTAGATATTGTATTTAGGGTTCACTGGTTCACTCATCTTGCCGTCACACACAACTCACATTCACTCATCATCACCATCTACATTTCATTCATCATTATCTCCTCTAGGCCACAGACCTCGATCTCGCCAATTTCTAAGTACACTTGAAATGGATGGATGATACGAGGGATTTGTTGAGGTAACATAAAAATCTTTTTTTTAACAACAGCTTGTTCTGATTTCTGAATTATGTATCTCAAGGAAAAATAAGTTTTTGTTTATTTTATTTTTGGCCCTGAACAGCCCGTTTATGGGCCCAGCCCTAAAAACAGGCCCGAAATACGCCTGGCCCAAGACCGGCCAGTGCAACCTCTAGCGAGTCACAGACATAAATTTTAAAATCAGTATATAGGTAAACCAACTTTACACATATTGTGTAATTCAGATAAAGTAAACTGTTATACAATTGTTTAGATTAACATGAAACATATGTACGCATCTAATATTATACACACTTAAGGTGAAATTTCATATATTATCTCTAATTTTGTCTCTCTCTCCATATATATGTGTATATTGTGGCAACAAATATTCAAATTGAAATATTTCTCTCCAAGTGGTTAGTGTTCTATTCTATAACTCTTTGGTCACGTATTCAAATCTCATTAACTGCCTTACTTTATTTTTAATATTATGAAGGGCTCACCCAAGTGCGGGTTGGGCGATAGAGGCCCAGGTGGTGATCTTGTCGGGCCGGGCGGGCGAGCTTAAATTTCTGAGTGGGCCGAGCCAGCCTAAAAAAAATACCGGGCCGGGTCGTGGGAGCCCAATTACAATGGCCCGACCCATCCTAAATATATTGTAATTTACTTAAAATTTAAAATTAATTTTTATGTTTAATATTTAGTATTTCTAAATTTTATTATTTAATGGGCATTTCAGTCTTTTTACATTTAATGAGAATAATAAAATTTAAAAAATTAAATTATCCTTGGGCGATACCTGTTGTTAGGTAGGGCGAAATCTTGTGTGATGGTAAAAAAACCCAACTTCCTAGGAATATGAGTTCTCTTCTGATTTTCTTTTTACTGTCATTTCCACCGAAAGTTTGAACCATTATTGTTCCATGTACCACAACTTGAAGCTTTCTAATATTTCATTAAATCTAAAGAAGGAAAAGAGCAAGTAAGAGGGAAGAATCAAGAGTTGGGCTTAGGATGCCTGTGATCAATTTTTGTTTGAAAGTGAAGGATTTTGCAACTAGTTAGGAGGTTTTACCAGGCAAATTTCCTAAAGTTCATTCATAGTTATTTGATTGATTGTTATCTATCTACGATAATATGAAATTGATGCAACTTCCAGGGTTATTCACGTTTATGTATTATTTGTTAGAATTATAAGTTATGGTGTATGCAAGTTTTCCTAGTATTTCATACACGTTATAAGATGGTTAATTTGTGATATATGTTGATGATGATGTTTTGACGGCTTTACGTGATGATATGCTAGAACCGGTAGTTTAAATGTCAGTTGTGTGAACCGGTAGTTTAAATGTCATTTGTGTGAATTTATTTGTCTGATCTTCTTAAATCCCATCAGGTTGGGCATATACAATTTGCTATCTTGTGAAATTGGTTGATTAGAGTGCATGGCAGTATGCATCAACATGTTAGCTTGATTCTTGATTGTTGTTTTTACTCTGGATCGATCATTTAGTAGTGTGAGTGGATATGAATCCTTGAAATGGAAGATTTATCATTCTTTGAATTGTATTCAAGTCAAGACTTTGTTACTGTCATGGATTATGAATTTATGATGAACCAAACATGTTGAAAGGCTAAAAGTTTATTTCAGATTATTGTTTAGAAAAATGTTGTTTTGACTAGTCATGTTTAATATTCTACTATATTTGTTGTTTAAGCACACACATAGAATTATGTTTTCATGAGTCAGAGTTTAGAGAGCATGCATTCACTTTAACAAGATGTTAAAGGTTTAAAGTAAAATAACCTTCAAAGTTTAAAGAAAAGTAAAGAACCGTAAGGACACGCCTAAGCATTTGTGGCAATTTCAAGAGTATCGGCTAGAGTGCGATTAGTGTCTCTAGTCGTGTTTTAAGAGTTTTAAGAGACCACCATGGGCTGGGTAGGACCTTGCGATGCCAAGTGAGTTCGTGATCATTATTGTTTTAAGGCGTTTGAAGACAAGTTTCAAATTCAAGTTAAAGAGTTTAAAGTAGAGTCAAGTCGGTCTTAATGTTGCATTCGTTAATCAAGATTAAAAGATTTAAAAGAAATGAAGATAGAACTTTAAGTCGTGGATCTTGCTTTCGGTCGATTAATTAAATGAGCCTTTCTAAAATATCAAGTTTAGGTATGAAACCGAGCTATTGGAGTGGAGTGTAAACATTGATCACTACCAGCGATGTCTTTACCATTTTAGGTTTCATGTATTTAGAACTTTGTATCAAAACTTTACGATTTAAAGTTCATGCGTTATTTCTAGTTCACAATTAGAATAAAAATTTCCATGTCAAGTCTAAGAGCGTTTAAGGCGTCAAACTACGTTTTAAATTTTTATAATTGAGTTAAGTAGAATTTTCAAATTCACAAACTAGCGGGAGTTATATTTTCATAATTAATCTATTAAAAATCGGTACTAGGGTTAATCAAAATGTAAATCCCATCCTCCCTTTTTTTTGAGCATCAATCCCATCCTCCTTCTAGGGTGCGAAAATTGCAGCAAATTAAAAACATCAGCCTAAGACATTGGGATTAAAAAAAAGAACAAGAGAAATGGCATTAAAATTGATAATATTACATCCTTTTTTATACATCACAAAACGATTCACATCTCCAACAAGATGTTAGTTAACATGGAGCATATAAAGTAAAAATGAAAGATTTTAAGACTTAAACAGAAAGCTCAAATTTGATCTTAAAACACAACTTATATGCTAATGCATAGAAACAGGACATGAAAGTTACTTATTCTTGGCCGCCCTCTTCTCCATCAAGAAGAATCCGAGCAGTGATACGACCGAAAACACTGAGAAGCAAATTGAGGCAATGTCTAACGACAAATGGCGTCCCGTGACACCTTCGATGGTAAACAAGTTAGCAGTCTTCTGAGCATCAGTGTTCTGTCCAAAAGCGACCTCCTCGTGGGCAGCGTTGAATCGTATGCCCTCACAAAGTAGGTCGCAGTTGGCACATCTTTTGTATAGTGAAAGTGAAGGAATTGTTTGAAGTGCTATATGACCTCGTAACGATTTTGTGTTGGCATGTCTTGTCCTTGGCTAACTCGTCTACTGTCTTTCTCAACCGCGGTCTTTTTGGCTAATGGGGGCGTAGCATAGCTTGAGCTCGACTGTCTGGTAGGTTGAATCAGTCCCGGTTGGGAATGTGGTGTTGAGCGACCATGTTACTGTGATTTCGTCCTCACCGGCGTTAAGCACTGCAGGTTCATTTGAAAGATAGTTTGAGAACATGATGAACAAAAGTTCATGCTACTTGAGTTATATATGTGTGCGTGCGCATGTGGAGACAACAGATATAGGTGTAAGTAGCAACCTGATTACCGAGGGTTCACGAAAAATTTCGGTCAACCCTAATTAGTTAGTGTTTGAATTAATCGGACCGAACAGTTCACTAACATTCGTATATATAACAAACATGAACACTAACTTATAAAGTAATGTTTGACAAGTCGCAAATCGTTTCCGAACAAATGGTATATATATCATATTTTTTAATAATTATTTTTACTATTCTAAAAGAAAACAGGTCTAAATCCGTAATCAGTCAATGGCTTTAAGCTACATTATGGCAAACTTTCCATTTCAATTAAACTTTTTTGTGAATTGGTAATAAAAAGCTAGATCGTGAGCAGCTTCTTTAACAATTTAAATTTGAATGACAAAGAAGGTAATCGATGTAACTTTTTTTAAAGAAGGAGTTTCTTATCTTTTCGTTCAAAATATCACAACCTATATTAACCTAAATTAGAATAAAGAAAATATCGCTAACCTATACTAACCTATATCTAATATTTAATGTCTTGAGAGTCATCTAGATTATATACCCTTTGAAGAACTCACGACCTTTGCTAGTGCTACCAACCATGGAAATTCAAGAGAAACATCGTTGAGATGAATATAATCCGTGACAACATTACTGACTTTGATATGGGAAAGTGATGATCTAGCTTAATTCGTTTTCTTTTGTAAACGGAAGGTCATTAAATTCTCAACTTATATTTTATATTGTTGGATCATTTTGTTATCGTTTGTGTCTTTTTTGTTAGCGTAAGGATTAATGTATCGCACCTCTTTAAAATGCATACATGTAGTACACATCAAATCTTGATTTTTTCATTACTAAGTTAAAATGCTCAGCGATTATTTCTTTCAACTTACGATAATTTTAATGATGTTATTAAAGTGGCGATGTAAAGTACATTAAATATATATTATAATTATTGGACAAAATATGATATAGGGAAAATTACATAGAGCTACTCTCTTAGTGGCTCCTCGCTCATCTGAATCTCCATTAGTGGAACAATTACATATAGGTCCAAAAAGTTAATTTTTGGTTGACCAACTTAAGATTATAAACAAACCAAATATGTCTTAGTTATTTTAAACTATTAAACTATTAACTTCTTCAAAACAATTTAATTATTAAAATTTTAACTCTTCTTCAATCCCCACCAAAATCCTTAGGAACTCGGTGGAAGCTTCGATCTTTTTTTTTTTTTTTTTTAAATTGAGCTTACGCCATGGAAGCTCGGATCGGGCTGCGCCATGGAAACTCGATCTGAGCTTCACGCCATGAAGCTCGGATCGAACTTCCATGGCGTGAAACTCAACTTCGCACCATGGAGCTCCGTCTGGAGCTTCCATGGCGGCGTGAAGCTATCGGATCAGACTTCCATGGTGAGCTCAAAAAAAAAAAAAAATCGAACTTCCACCGAACTCCAGCAATCATGAAGCTCAGATCAATAAAGAATATTTATTTTATTATTGTTATTTATTTAAGTACATACTATACTAATAGGATTTTCAAATGCTAGTAGGTACATTTGTTTAACAAAATACATGAAAAAGCTATTGTACAAAATGATTTTTAGAAACAATACTTATATATAAAATGTACTACATAGTCTCGACACTTTACCAAGCGTAATATATATTAACATGTATATACTTATAGTGAAAATTTTTGAAAAAAAATGATAAAATGGCAAGTTTGGTGTATAAATAGCCTCGATTAACTTAACGATCAGTTTTTTTAAAATAACGTCATAATTGATTAAATGTAAGCACATAGAATTTCGGGTTTAATTACATAGAAGTCCACATGTCATGCGTGATGATAGCGATAAGTTAAAAATTTGTTTGGCGATTTCTAAAAGTGATAATTGAGCAGGGCAAAAATGGACTTTCCACTTTTAAATCGTAAAAAGTCAAATTGAACATATGTAATTGATTTTTATCTAACTGGATTTGAATGTTATTGTTCCACTAACGGATACCTATTTGTAATTACGAAATCTAACAGGGTGTCCATATGTAATTTGCCCGATGATATATTATTATTTAAAAAACTATAGACTAATGTCGATAAGAAAGGTTAAAACAAGAAAAATAAGAGTAATCTACTTTTATGTCGTTTTGAAATCTGTTAACTTTTATTAATTTGTTAAGCAACATATTTAAAGCCAATTGAATTTTTTAAATTTAGTTAACTATCTCTGTAAATTTATTAGTTATATCTACTGTAAATGAAAGCTTTCAGTAGTTTCTTTAAGCGCAAAAATAGTGCAAACTCTGGTTTCTTTTTTGTTTCATTCATGTACTAAAAATAGTATATACTTGGATTTCATAAAACTTCTCACTCTTCCATCTTCTTTCTCCATATTTATTAATTTTAATTTAAAGCTATCTAAACTCTTTCTATAATTAGAACAAATAGTTTTCAAACTTAAAATTGCCCACGGGATTATCCCCTGCCCAGATACTAGTAGTATATATATACTAAATAAAACCTACAATTTCAAACTATCTAGATTTACTTCATAACTCATACACTAAATATAACACACACAAATGAACCGGACAACCGAATGATATAAAAAAAGGATAAATTTCTAAAATTTAAAGAATCAAATACAAACAAGTGGTTGTGATGTTTGCTGACACAAACCGGACAAATCATATATCGAAAGTTCATGCCTCTATTTTGTTTGTTCTGTTTAAATTACACCCCTCCCACGCTTACTTTTGGCCTTACTTTGCACAGCTAAAATTTAATCAAAGTCTACTTTGCACAGCTAAAAATTTAATCGAAGTTTACATTGCTATACGTACACACGTTGATCATCAAAGTTGTAACAGAGTATATGCTTCCCCTAAATCATCTAAGTTAAATTGTTTTGATCTAAAAACCAGATAGAGATATGGAGCATCTTGGAAGAGTATTCCGCAAAATCATCGAGCAATACAGTTGGTACAAAAGCACGACAAAAATGTAGACCTATAGATTTTGCTTATCACTAGCTAAAAAATAATTCCTGCAAGCGCGAATGCAAAGAAATTGACAGAGTATTTGGCGATAAATTGCTCATTTCTAGTTGAATTTTTGTAAAAAAAAACTCATTCTCAATTCCAGTTTGTATCCAAACACTCCGAGACTTCATGTTACAAGCCTAATATAATTATACTATGCATCTTGCGAAATAAATGCTGGTAGATCACAGAAAGACATGTGAGCAAGCTTTGGAAACCAAAAGTTTCATTAATGGAAGATATTAGAGTTGTTATAATTTGAAGCATTTGCATACCTTGGTCTTGTTGAGGTGAAGCAGTGACAATAAGAGTCCTCTGGAGAGAAGAGAAGGTAACCCCATAGGAAGTTGCTACCAAGCATGAGAAGAAGATTATTGAAATCAACAGATTCTTAGTTGCCATTTGATTATTGGTCACTGCTTTTTCAAAGAGCAGAGCAATTAATCAAAGACAAAAAAAGTGTAGCCTGAATGAATTGAATCAGATGTTGAAGATGAGACAAATGGAAAGGTCTTGTTTCCCTTCCCTTATATAGAGGATTCACCCTGCCTTTTCATTATTCTTTTTCCTTTTTTTTTAATCAGAATTCTTAATTAGCTAGAAAGTTGTTTGGATATCGATTAAAATCGAAAGCAAGATTATAAAGGTGTTTTAATGTGTTTTTAGCAGATTCTGTGATTATAATCACTTGCTAGTGTTTGTAAACATGCAAATGGTCGATATTATTAAACATCATAATTTGAGTAAGGATGAATTCTCTTCATCCGAAAAATTATTAATTCGATTCGATTCGTATTTGTTAGATTATTTTTCATACTATAAATAAATAAGTTGATTCGATTCGATTCGATTACATTTTGTTAGGACTAATACAAAGAGTCTCTTATAATCAATTTAAGTTTGAGTAATAAACTTGGTTTGATTGCTACTTAAGCGACCAAATGGGTCACTTAATTATGTGACAAACGAAAATTAATTGTAGGGAAATAATATGTCAGAAGAACTCATATCGTCAATTTTATTTTCATAAAAGATACTATAACGTAAAGATTACAATTATTCGATAAATATTCAATGATAATTCAAAAACTCTATATACATAGAAAATAAATCAATCCCTTTTCATGGAATTGAAAACTAGTTTTATTTATTAATGAGTACTCCTTTCATGAGAAAACGTAAGCACTTTTTCCATTCTGGTTTGTCCAAAATTTATATATGGGACCATAATGATTTTGGATTAATTAACTCTAAAAATTAGCTCATTTAAAATTCACGAACTGAAATATATGGGAATAAATTTGTAATCTAGTATGACTTTTTAGTCGGTCATACAAGTTAGGTTGTTGTGTGAGCCTCGGTTTTTTATGAGTTAATTAACTAAAAATGTTGCATATTAATTATGTGAGTTCCATTGCTATTAAATTCATGGAAAACAGAATGTTGGTCAAGTTTGGTGAAATGGGAACATGTAGTTTCAATATCCAATTTCTCATGAACCAGGTTCATGTAAAAGGTTTGTAATATAGCACAAACACATGACACTGAAAGTTAATACCAGTTGATGATCATAATGCAATTAAATTAATTTAAATTAAGTTGATGAAAGTCAAAGAAGACAAGTGGGTGATTATTGTAGTTGTGTTTAGCGACTAAATAGGAGGATCATCTGGAATATTGATTGAGAGTTAATTATATGAGGATGTGACCCAAAAGTATATTCAAAGGTTATGCTTGCCTCTAGTTTTATAGTTGACTTAGCTTAATTCAAGTATATACATTCTTGTGCAAATCTCAAGAGTTGTACTTTTCTGCAACTTGGTTGTATATGATTGTGTGGTATCTGATATTTTTCATTTTATCCCCATGTTAAGGTTAATGAGTTCTATAATTTGGTCCGACTGAGAGGTAGATAAACAAACTCAACTCATGAAATTTTAAATACTTCAACTAATAATCTATTTCGTATTCTTGCTCAGTTGATTAAAATGAAGTAGAATATTACTGTGGTAGGTTGAAACCATGAGTAAATTTACATGATTTATCATACGAGTTTTGTAGAAGGATAGCGGTGCGGAATCTAGCGTTATAAAAAAAAATATAATCTAGTTCGTATGTGATAAATTAGTTAAACTTTTATAAAGGTGTTTAACAAATTAATTTAATAGACTAGTTGATTGATAAATACTATAGTATATAAAAACAAATCAACTATTATTTATGAATGTGTTTAGTAAATTAATTCATTGATACGCTAGCTAGCTAATTCATAACTACTATAGTATACTATATCAAATCAACTAGTTTATTTTGTTCATAAGCTACTTAAACAAAATTAGCACATCAGTTAGCTTATAAGTTATCAGTGATAAATGCACGTATCATGCCTATTTTAAAAATAAGTTTTATCAAATTTATAAGCGTAGTTGATAAGTTAGTGCTAGAAAGCAGCAATTAGTAGGGATGAAAGTACTTAATAGAAATTACAAAAGTATTATGTATTCTAAATGCTCCCAAATCCAATCGAACCTTGTTATACATTAAATAGGGAGGGTATATTACTCCCTCCATTCCATTAGAAACTTTTCATTTTTATTTTGATTGTTCCATTAAAACTTTCAATTTCCTCTTACGAGCTCACTATCTCCATTATTAATATTTTTAATCACTCTATTTTATACTTTATCAATTTTCTTTCTTACTTTTTATCATACACTTATTACTTTATCTATATAAACCATTTTTTATTCAAATTTCTTAAAAATTGTGCAAAAAGTAAATAGCAAAATATCTATGGAGGGAGTATATTGTAATGATCTGGCCACTAATCGATCGAGTCAAGCCATTTGGATTGGGCACCCAGTTATTCATGGGCAACTCCCGGGTGACAATTTGACTATCTGATACATGTCCTTTCAGTAGCACTTTGTCCTCACTCGTCATGAACGGGAACTTCTGGTTGGTCACTCTATCATGTGATTTCTTCAGATCAAGCACACTCAACTCTAAAGTTCTTATGGGTGTATTTCCGAAAATAAAAGGTGCACCTTGTTGGTATGAGTAACGTTCTCAATTCTTTAAACTCTTTGAAACTTAACTTGAAAATTTGTGGCATTACATATGCACTATGTATTATTGTTGTAGTAATTATAATGACATAGACAGAATATCCTCTATTTTTATTTACAATGTCCCAGAAATAGCATTCTGTTTACTTTTGTGGTGTAGAAAATAAGGTCTGTATTACTTTTTAAATAAATAATACAAATAAATTCCACAAATTGATTTTTAAAGTTGAAAGTATGATAAATTAATGTTAGTGGGTTTATTTTTAAATATATTTAATGTTGAAGTTATTAGTGATTGAAAAAAGTAAATGAGAAGTTTTAGTTGGGAAGTTAAAAATGACAAAGCGCAAAGTTATATATATATATACACACATACACACACACTAGTGAGAATGCACGGTGCCAAGTACACTCCATAATATCAAGTGAGTATTTTGTTAATAAAACAATTTACATAATTTCATGGAAATAGTTAAGTATAAACTCGTAAAAATAGATGGGAAATATCAGGTTACACTCTAGTAATTTCAGTTTAATTCAGATTTGCTTAATTATTTTTTATACTACAAATAAATTCAATTCTTCATATCAGTTTAGTTCAGTTCAGACGAAGAGAACATGGCCTTATTTATTGACGAGCCTATGTTATCAACAAAATCATCGTTGTTATTAATCAAAACGTCTACCATGTTGTTAATAAAAATATGTTTTTTGTAATATGATAAAACATATATAAATGTTGATAATATAGACGTTTTGATTAACACTACAAAGCGAGGACAATCAGATGAAAGGAATGACGGTTTATCCATCGCCCCAGTAGCGACGAATCGCTAAGGGTAGCGACGGTTTTAATCCGTCGCTACACATAGCGACGAATAATTTTATCCGTCGCTAATTTTGTTGACCATAATAAAAAGAAATAAAATAAAAAAAATTTAGATCTAGCGACGGATAGATCTATCAAGTGCATGAATATGGAAAATTAAAAAAAATAGAAAAGTTAGCGACGGATAGATCTAGTTCTATCAAATCATGACTAAAAACATTAATATATCTCGACCACCTCCCTTCCTCCACCACCTCCTCCTCCACCACCACCTCTCCTCTCCTCTCCTCCTCCCTACCATCTCCACCACCACCTCTCTTCCTCCACCACCACCTCCTTTCCTCCTCCACCACCTCCTCTTCCTCCACCACCACCACCCCCACCACCCCCCACCACGCACCACACCACCCCACCACCACCTCCTCTCCTCCACCACCTCCTTTCATCCTCTACCACCTCCTCTTCCTCCCACCCCTTGCACCCACCACCCTGCCACCACCACCTTTCTCCTCCCACCACACCACCACCTCCTCCCACCAGCTCTTCCTCCTCCCACCACCACCGCCTCTCACCACCACCACCCGTCTCTCCACGCCACCAATGCCTCAGGATCTCATCGCCACCACCCCAGGATCTCCACCGTCCACTCAGGATCTTGATTTATCTTTGTACATTCTCGATTTTAGGTATTTTAGTTTGTACATTTTAGGTATTTTAGGTATTTTATCTTTTTGTACAATATTTTATCTTTTTGTACATTTTCGGTATTTTAGTTTGTATTGTATTATTGTATAATGAATTTGTATTATTGTCATTGTATAAAATTTTGATTTATTGTATAATCGTATTGAATATTGTAGTTTGATTTGAATATCAACGAATTATTGTCCGATTTGAATATTGTAGTTTCGATAAATCAATATCTATTATATGAATACAAATTGAATCTGAATTAATCCGTTATCTGAATATAAAAATTGAATCTGGATTTTATTTATTTTAAAAATAGCTTTTGTTGTGGATAGATCTATCCGTCGTGACATTAATGACGGATAGAATCTATCAAATGGCGATATAATAAAAAAATAAAAAAAGTCAAAATGATAATCCGTAAATCAATCGAATGGTGGGTGGACGGATTATTATCGTCGCCACGGCTCGATTAGGCGGCGAAATTCTATCCGTCAGGAGGCCGGATCGGAACTATTGTGGCAGCGGATCTGTCAAATGCTTCTGATTCCACGAATGTAATAACAATGATGGTTTTTGACAACATAGGTCTATATATATGTGATCTGAATCCGTTTCTCTAGAGACTTGCTCTATAAAAACAAAGGTTTTTTACTTAATATCAATGTTTTACATTAAATAAATATATTTTGTAAAGAAATATATTAAAGTTTATATTAAATCTCAATGCACACAACACACATACCAATTATAAGTCGGTTTTATCTAATAATAAAATGAACAAGAAATGAAATTAAGTTTGCAACAATTCCACGATAAATAATGGGAAGAAACTTTGAAGGAGGGTACCTCTAATTACAACATTAGAATAACAATTACTATTCTTTTTAGCATTTGACAATAAACTCCTTTGAAGGAAATCTTAAATTCATTTAGGGTAAAGTGGCACGTTCATGAACCAAAGCAACTTCCTTTCTTATAATATGCTTATTATATATATATATATATATATATATATATATATATATATATATATATATATATATATATATATATATATATATATATATATATATATATATATTACCAAATTTATATTCCATTAGGATTACAATAAATGATAAATCAACTAATTAATAACTTCATTGGAGAAACAAAAAGCTTCATTAGGAAATAACACTCCATTGTGGATAAAATCGAGCCACGAAGTTCAATCTCTTCACCTCATGCATGTACCTCGGACTCTTACCACTCAACCACATTATGACCCAGGAAGCTATATATTCTTTGGGCAGCCACGGAGGAACTACTAAGTTTCCGTTATTAAAATGAAAAAAGAGTAAGCAATAACTAATTTGGTGTTAAAGATACTCCCTCCGATCCATTAAGAGCTTTTAACCTCGACATTCTTTTCAATTAAGGAAATGATAATAAAAATAATTTGTAAGCGGTATTATATTAGTAAAGTTGTAAGTGGGTGATAAAGTAAGAGAATGATTGAATAAATTGATTGATGATAAAGTAGAAAAGATGAATAAAAAAATTGGTTAGTGAGATAAAACATTTCATTTTGGATTAAGAAGTTTCTAATGGAACCCTAAAAATAAAGGTAGAAACTTATTAATGGAGCAGATAAAAGATTCAGTTCAAACGTGAAAGAAGACAGATGTTATTTAAAAGGTGAAGTCTATTAAAGTAGATTACCTTTGGTTCTCCATTTTAATTGAGATGGATGCAAATTGAGTTCTGTAACTCTTCTCATTCTCATCCATTCTCTCTCTAGCCATAGTCACCTGGCCGTTTCCTATCAATCTTGTCCTGTCTCACCTCTCAACTCTTTTCTCCATTGTGTTTCTGTTTTCTCTCTACAACAAACCAACAAAAATTAGTGTATTACGGATAGTTTGACATGGAACTTTAATTGATGAAATTTTAATTGAGCTTTATAATTGATGAATATTAAATAAATTTTAACTAAGTTGTGAAATTTGTGTTTGATATAGGATTAAAATTGTATATGTAGTTTTGTAGGTTTGTTATGTAGGTTTTGAGTTAATTGAGTTGTGTCTCAATTATAAGATAGTAAGTCCCTAAGCTTAGGTTGCAAAGAGCACTTAGAGCCTCGGAATAGATCTTCAACTGCAAGGCGGTAGGGTGTTAGACCCTTTAACCGGTTGCATAGGACAAGCTGGTGTATGATTCAACACACATAGTCGGACAAAATGGAGCCGAGTAGGTTAGAGAAGTATATTTGTGGTAAGTGACCTACCTCCAGTGGAGTAGATGCACGCCTTTATTTATAAGCAATACTGGAGACAAAGCTCGAAGCAGAAGGTTGGTGGATGAATCACCTCGTGACACGTGTGGTCGTAATAAGGTGGCGCGTTTAGATCAGCGGTGGCGTAGGACCTTAGGAAATTCGGCTCCCCGAATTCGGTCACTGTATGTTTGTGTCTCATAATGAGTAATTCCTCCTTAGTGGGGAAAGGCGTCGGACACATTTAGGCGGGGTCGGTCAGACTAGAATCTTGATAAGTTCCTTGTGAGGCTAAGATTAATCCTTCTACTTCAACTATAGGAATTCGGTCTCCTAGTGTTGTTTAGAATAAGATCTCCTCGGCTTTGGTTGATGTCGATGATGTGCTCAAATTACTACTTGGAAAACAAGTAGAAAGAAGTTGTTATAAGCAGGAATGCTAACCACGAGAATCGTTTGCGAAGGAATTAATCAAGCTACGTGTGATGAAATGAGATACTTGCGGTAACAATTTGATTGATGGTTTTGTATATATACCTCTAACTAGATTGACTAAAGCTAAGATTACGATTAACAATGAAGCAAGATGAATCTGAGCAGATTGATTATGCTAATTGAACTAGGGATAAGCTCATATTTGTCACACGGTTGTTGTACGATAAATCAATCAATTCGATTCACCAATTGTTCTTAGAATATATTATCGGGAGAAATCGTGAGTCGTCAATTCCGATCCTTAAACATGAACAATTTAGAGAATTTAATCTGAACTTATCGAATTGAAGGTTTTCACGAAGATTTTATCTGAGACTAACCTATATGAGTGATTTGATAAACCTAGAATGAATATACAAAATCTTCACATACTCTTTGTATTCAAAGGTGTTTAGCTACTCATAATGGATAATTGCATCTGATTCATGGTAATAATAATCTGAAACATAGATTTGAAACTCGCATACAATAACACACAATTGAATCGATAAAGATAAAACGAATTGTAAGAAGAAAGCGATAGAAATCAATATCAATAATCACGATGTGCCAAAATCAATGAATAACGAGCTCGAAAGATGTCTCAATGTCGATATACGAATCAGGAGTTTTATCAAAACTAGGTTAAAGAAAGTGTGGGAAGAGAACCCGATTCTAACATTATAAGGAAAACAAAATAATTCGCGATGCGCCTCTCGCGGCAGCAGCTTAATTAATTCAGTCTGGCGAAACCTTCTTTATCGAGATATATATAATTTGCGCGCTCATGGTGAGAATAACAACTGGACTATCTTCTCGAATTATATGGCGAGAATCACGCCCCGAGCGAAGGCGGTGTGCGGCCGAACTAGTGATTTGGTGTTTCTTTACGCTTCTTCTATATGGCAATGACCTTCAAGAATACTTGGTTGTGATTTCTTCACTTAGATTCACATCTAGCAAAGTCATTACTCCAAAGCATTAAAGGACAAAAACCTACAAAACACAAACAAGAAACCAAGCATAAAAGCACTAAAATAATATAAAACTACGATTAAAGACTAACAAAGGCGGTTAAAGGACGAAATGAGCGTTAGAATATTGTTTCTTCAAAATCCCAAAGCAGAACCTTTTAGTCCTCGAGCAAGCAAATAACCTAGACACTCTAGACTCAAAACCACGTGAACAAATACAAGAGTTACAAAGCCGAGTAATCGAATCTACCATTGAAAGCATTAAGTCACCAAATACAAGCGTTTTGTTCTTGTGAGAAAGTGCAGACAATTCAAAAAATCGTTTCTCAAGCAAATAACTCTTAAGTCAGCCGCTAGTCCCTCAGAATAATATGCAATTTCTCTCTTTGGAGAAGTGTCGATGGGGTTATCGCTCGAAGTAAATGGCGGGAAGGTGGCTCGCATCACAAAATTGCCTAGACTATCTTATGCTAATGTACTCAAATCGGATGGATCGGAAGGACTTTTCTCAAAAGCGACTTATAACGAAGTTCAAGACACGTGTTGTTACCTTTTCACTTGTAAATCAAACATAAACCATTATTACTTGTATTCAATGCATGGCCTCATTGGGCTCTTTATCTCAATTTTTGGCGGGGTCTATTTTCCGAAAGTTCGCACTTTTGTGCGTGTCGATTTATACATGCCATCAACCCTCACGGTCGTATAGCTTTAAGGGCCACGGTATATAAATATAGAAACATGTCGACCACGACGACGGTGATCAACTAAGACCATAGATCCACCCAGATTAAATTGACGACTTTGGAAGCGAATGACGGTTCAAACACAATCAATCATATAAAGCTCAAAATTAGTAAATAAACATGTAAATAGCGCCCAAACTGTTCTTTAGAGCGGGGTTTAAAGTTAGAGAACTCGAAATTAAAAGCATGCATACGTCATCCCCGAACAAAATGAGTAGACATAAGTATGAAAAGGCAAGTAATTAAGTAAAAACACATCCAGAATCACACAATCTGTACATCTGATATTTTTCATAAACTTAAGCGGCTTCTCCGCGGCTTTTGGACTAAAGAATTGGAAGACTAGATATTTAAGAGAAAGCAGGACCTTAAGGAATTAACAATGCACTTGAGCTACTTCGATTACATATCAAACAAAACAAAGGCATTAAGTGGATTTACCACTCCTGATAGGCTGCTCGAAAACTTGGAAAGGTAACTCGGACTCGATACTACTTGTACAAGGACAAAATTAATGAAATAAAGAAAAATAACACAAGGTGGCTAACATACCACCACGATCACGATGCGAATAAGAACACAAGCTAATGATACGGTCAAACATCCCCGAACCTACCTGAGTGCTAGTCCTAGCGAATAGTGGAAAAATAAGCAGTATATATAGTGACCAACCATAGTGATGTATCTGCACTCAAGCTGGATCCACCTCGAAGTGTGGTGATAGTCATACCGCTCCTTCAAAGCCTCTCCTGCTGCTCCAATTGGATCTCAGCGTTGCTCCCTCTCATCAACTCGGCGATCCGCTCCTCTTTGTAATGTCGCCTCAATCTTGGTATCTGCTCTTCAATGTCACGTGATAATGCGGTC
This sequence comes from Plantago major, assembly GCA_026545765.1. NCBI lineage: Eukaryota > Viridiplantae > Streptophyta > Magnoliopsida > Lamiales > Plantaginaceae > Plantago > Plantago major. The sequence goes on from CM048841.1 coordinate 34,801,781, forward strand.
CCTTGATTACAGCTGTCGATCATCTGCTCAAAATAAGCGAGAAATCATGGGGCGGGAGGACATTCTTCTTGACTGCTGACGGCCAATGGTAGTTAAACATCTTGGAATCTCTCAAAAATAGTCTGGCGGTGAGATATTAAGCGCACCTTAGGTCTCATGACCCACAATACAGTACATGGTGATCTTTGGCGATGGCGGTGATAGCCATGGGGATCCAAAACGCTCCCTCTCGCGATTCTGGAGAGAATCTCCTTGAATATAATATCAGAACATCGTCTGTCACCGTCTCAATAATGTCTTGAATAATCTGGCGGTGGGAGTCGAGTTGTGAAGTAGCCGTTTGGAGTCACATTGTCTTTGGATCATGTCTTTATATGACCAAATCTCGTTTGATAAATTGAGTGGTGATCTTGGTGGTACACGAAATCCTGTGTGATACGGGAAGGATCACAGTGCCAAATCTTCCTCAAGCAGCGCCTTGTCAGTTATCTCAAAATACACATACCTTGTATCTCTCTCGCTGATGTGAGCCTCTGCCAATCTGAGAAAAGGTCCAAATCTTGTCCTTAGTGAATGGGAGGTGAACCCTGCGACAATCACAGCCACCTTCGGACTGTCATGGAGGCCGATGTAAAACTCTACTTTTGACTTTGGGTGCGTAGGGCGCCATTTCCCAAGTACCTCGATGTAAGTCTGGGATCTTGTCTGGAACCTCGAAGATCTCATCCGCCATCTCGTTAACATCAATGGACGCGGGCCGATCTTGGCGTAGCTCACTAAAGTGCTCACCATGTAAGCTCTCCGTCCGTAGAAAGATGAGAGAACTTCATCTACATGTCCTCTCTCGTACCTCATTTATATTCATTTCTCCCTAGTGCGCTTTGTTTCTGCTTTCGTTTAGACATAGTGCTGTTGAATCTCTTGAAATTAGCGGTGGAACTTCAAAATTGATTGAAGAATCAAGGGAGGAGAGCAATTCGGATGTTTCAGGACAAGAATGGTGATTTGGTGGAGTATGAAGGAGTTTGGAGTTTTGGGTGTGGAGGATCGATGGTATGAAGGAAGAGAAAGTGAGGAGGTGAGGGCGATCGTTTTTTTTTAAATCACGATCCATGGCAAAACTTTACGGCTTCATGCATGGCGAATCTATGAATGTAAAGGAAGGAAAAAATTGTGCCATGTGTGAAATTCAGCTAAAAAAAAAAAAGGCAAAAGGTGGCCCGATTTCATGCGCAGCCGACATTTTTTTTAATAGAGAAGTAGTCCTAGCGATGCAGAAAAAATAAAAGCAAAAGTCTGAGAATGAAAAATTAGTGATGAATGTAAAAAACAAAAGGGGCTTTTGTTTTATAGTGATTCTTCGACTTCTTCCTAAGTCTGGAGCTAGTGAGATTGAGCCTCCAGCTTCTCGTCCCCTACTAACTTACCTTATGGCCGAGAATGAAGGTGTAGAGTGTGGATCGGTGTGTCTTTGCCCAATGTGTATTCCCCACAGTGTCTGACTGTGTGGGAGGAATATGATGTGGTGACGACGCACGCTCTCACGTTCTATGAGCACAGAAGAATAGTACATGTCTGGCACCCGTAAGATCGACTATCATATCTGAGTAGCCTTGATGAAGGACCCCGATTTGGAAACAACATATCCTATAATCTCTTTGATCTTCACTGCGGTGACTCGTGACCACAATCAGTCATAAACACATCTCTACATTAGTTCTACCAGAACATCCTCGACAACTCGTTACATTTTGCTTGAGTACCATTGATGCCGCCTGGTCTGGCATAACTTATAGGTTCTAGACCCTTCGGTTGAGTTCCTCATAAGTCGTCCAGATCAAGTTAAAGCTATGACTCGATCAATAATACCATAACCTCGGAGAAGGCGCCTATCCGTGGCAATGATAACCGGCTATTTGCCATCTTTCATTATAACTTCTTCTTTGGATCAAGCAGATGTTGGGTCTACATGCGTCGCCTTCTCTCACAGGAATCCGGTGAGGACAGATGTTATCACCTTTCTTACTTCCTTGTACCAATATTGCCTCGGCTTTGGAAACCACATATCATGGTTACAAATTGAAATCGTATGGAGTCTTCACTACTCACAGCTTGTCGAGCTTTCACAACAATCGTATTGATACCTTGGCCTGACATTCTCTCGATGTGAGAGATTACCCTTCTCTCTCTCTTTGTTTGGACATAGAGCCGGATCACCAAGATTCTTCTACTATAACCTCTTTTGGGTTGCTCATTGCTCTGAAACCCTCTAGTCATTCTTGGTTTTGATTAAGCTGTATACCTTGGAACCCTCTCACAGTCTCTCCATGTGATCTCTAATCTCTACAGTCAGCATTGAATTGCTAGTAGGTGGAGCCAGGAAGCTATCTTGGACCTCAGACTTGTGAAAGACTGCTTGGGCTGGAACTCTGCTGTCTTTGGACACTACCATGGTACATTCCACAGAAGTTACCTCCATGGGATAAATTAGAGCGATCGGGGTTGAAGGGTTGCATGGCCGTAGCATACGCGTCATTCAAGGATTTGGTTTTTGACCACCGCATGCAATACATTGCACCCGGCAAATAATCTCAGGAGTTGGGTTCTCCCCCATAGTCTGGAAGTCTACACACACCTTTACATGCAGAAATTACCACACTGTTACACCTCATTCGTCTGGAACCTTGAGTGCGAGGATGGTACCTGGCATCCTCATCTCCTTAATACGTACTACCGATTAATTCGATCAAATGCCAGGACTTGAGTGGCTCTCCACCGGCTTTACCTCGGCTCTCCTTGAGACCTCTAGTTCCTTTCTCATTTAGGGAGATGCGGCATTGACTTCTTAAAATCCTCATTGATGCAAGACTGGAGATCTGGTAGCGATAGAGCGTAATTCCTGATCATATCCACCATATTGTGCTTCGGTCAGATCCCTCATGGAACTTCTAAGCATAGAAATCCATCTCACTCTGACCTATGGTGAGGGCATTGGGAAGAAAGTTGAGAATGGCTCCACAGCTGGCATAAAAACTCTCATCACTCAAATACAAGCGACTTCTCATCTGCACTTTCGGCTGCCTGTAGTCTTCTTTGATGGATGAGGACTTTGTTTCATGGTAAAATACTGTATAGATCATCCAGCAGTAGCAGGAAGGCCTTGGGTTGATTCGATAGCTAGCTCTTTTAGCTTTATCCTGCATACACATGGGAAAAAACTTCTTCCTTATTTCCTCATTCGAAGCTGTTCACATACTGGCATCTACGGTGGCGGAATCCCTAACAATCGTTCTCGAACTCCTTGAAAGCAGGATAACATCCTCATTATCATCCCATAATACTTAGACATGTCATAGGGAAGTGATGAGACTTGATCTCCATGTTCTAGCATAGTAGAAACCTGATAGCTAATCCCGGAATTAATTTTACAGTGCTTTCTAGGTCCCATAAGTGATCTGCGAGGCCTCAGCAATACCTCAGATTGACTGCAGGGTATTCCGTTGTTGTCACCCAATTTGAGTAGCGCTACCAAGTGCATGTCTTGAAGGTAGTGAGCAAATTATCATCGATTCATGCGATCTTCCCATCAAGAACTTAAGCTTTTGCAAAAAGTTCCTCTACAAAATAAAAACATCGAAAATCTTTAGTTTACACTGCTGATAAAATGTGAGATCATGATGTATAAAAAAAAAAGCAAATAAAATATCCACACTCCTGCCTTCTGATGAAATTAATTCCCCGGTAGCGAGCGCCGAGGTTTGATAATGCTCAAATTACTACTTTGGAAAACAAAGTGAAAGCCGGTTGTTGTAAACGGGCAATCTTATACACGTAATAGTTAGTCAAGAATTAATCAAGCTTACACATAGCGATGAAATGTGAGAGCGGTACTTACCGATTAACTGATTTGATTGATGGTTTTGTATACCTCTAACTAGATTGACTAAAAGCTAATTACGATTCGGTGTGAGAAAAGATGAAATCGATGCTTGAGATCCGATTATACTAATTGAACTGGAATAACTTGCTTCATGCTTTGTCACCCACCCAGTTTGTTGTATAATAAATCGATCAATTCGATTGAATATTGTTCTTAGAATATATTATATAGAATAAGTGAGTCGTCAATTCCACGATCCTTGAAAGCCATGAACAATTTAGAAATTTAATCTACGGACTTATCAAATTGAAAGGTTTTTTTTATGTAGATTTTATACTCTGGGTAACGCCTATATGTAGGTGATTTGGTAAACCACAAGAGCGAATATGCAAAATCTTCATACCTACCTGTTCAAAGGTGTTTAGCTTACTCATAATGGATAATTGCATCTGAGATTCGAAGAGTAATAATCACTACGAACATAGATGAGAAACTTTCGCATCACAATAATACCAATTGATAAATAAAGATAAAGCAATTTTAAAGAAGAAAGCGGCGGAAAATCAATACCAATAATCACAGTGTGTCTGATGAATGAATAACCAAGACTCAAAGAAAGATATCTCAATGTCGATATACGAATCCCAGAGCTTATAAAGACAGGTTAAAAGAAATGTAGGAAAGAGACAGTTCTAACATTGCAGGAAAACAAAATAATTCCATGTAACCCTTATCTCTCGTAACCGGCAAAACTTGGTCGTAGCGGTAAACAACCTTTATCGAGATATATATAATTTGCGCTTGCGTTAAGCCATGGGGTGGGGAATAATAACAACGGGCGTGGCGAGAACTTTATCTTCTCCGAGGTTATGTGGCCCGAAAGAATCGAGCTGCGGCTGAACTTAAGTCGATTTGGTGTTTATTTTACGCTTCTTCTATCTGCTAATGACCGGCAAAGGGTGAATACTTCGGATTGTGATTTCTTCACTGAGTTCACATCTAACAAAATCGTCATTACTCAAAGCGTACCTAAGGACAAAATCTGCAAAACCACGAGCAAAGAGCTTGAGCATAAAAGCGCTGTCAAATAATATAAAACTAAGGTCGAATGCCACTATGAAAAGACGGTTAAAATGGACCCGAATAGAAACGTTTAAAATATTGTCTCATCAAATCAATCCTTCTACTTGAACTATGGGAGAATCGGTCTCCTAGTGTTTGTTTAGAGATAAGATCTCCTAAACTTTGGATGATCTCAAATGGCTCTTGTAGGAAAGAGGAAGTGAGTAAACTTGTCTTGGGGCTTCTTGAGCTATGCTGGGTTACGTATGGAAGGACTCATTTATTACATATCGAGATAGCTGATGTTATCGCAATTATAATGGGATGACCAAATCTGATAAGTCCAGGCTTCGATTAAATGAGACCTAAATTTTATCCCAAACAATCCATTAAAAACTCAAGATAATTAATAAAACATAAAATGGTATTGGCAAAGTTGTACTTTTCTAACAGCAAGTGTTTAAATTTATGTGTAAATTTAATTTATTTATAATATTTATAGGTATGAACTTCCTTTTTTTATTAATATATATGAAGTTTTGTTGGAAACGACTAAAATAGCATATTATTGAAATTTGTTATGGAACCTTAAATGAGTGGAAACTCGAAAAAATGAACTTATTTTGTTACAGTCGCTGAAACTCAGCTCAGAGACTTCGACTGTGATAAACAACACTACTCTGAGACCCGGAGGGATATTAAATTTTAAAGTTTAATTGTGAAAAACCTTGTATGTTAGGGCCGATGTAACTGCAAGATGTAATAAGTGATTAACGTTTTTAAACTTTCTATAAATCAAAATGTTATATATCATTTTGCTTCAAAATCTTTAACTTCACATACGCTTTTTCATTTGAATTTGAAACTAGATAAAATATATATCATTATTTATTATATTTTTCATATATTTCGTTAAAAGTATTCATCATGCTACATTATATTATAACATCAAGAAATACCCGACAATATCTAAATAAACTTCATATTTCAACAACTTACATTTTTCAACAAAATTACTTAAAAAATCAAATTCAAATAATTTAACTAACTTAAAATTATTTATCAAATCACTACTTTATTCAATCTCAATACATCATTTTCTTTCTTACACTCTTCCAAAACCTATTTTAAACATTCAATTCAACCCCTAAGTAATCCCTGTCCCGTCTGAAACGGCATTTCAAATTTTTAAAGCTATAGCTTCATCCAAATTCTTTGTTCACAAACTACATTTTTCCAAGCTACCTGCAAAATCTGGTTTCCCATTTCTACCAACAGTCATCGTATGAGTCTTATGACTCGAAGTTGCAACAAACTGACTTACATGGGGAGTTGCAGCTCGATTAGGCTGGACCGAGAGTTGAAGAAGGAAGTTTTCTATTGTTGGCAACCTGTTCTTTCGCTTCTACATCAATTAATATCAATCCTATCTCATCGACCTTGGTGTTTTACCACCCAGTGACTCTTGAGTTATTGGTCAATGCTTTCTCAAATTTCTATAGCCTACACGTTCACACATAGAAGCTTCTGTCAAATCCCCAACAAAGAAATATCTAAAACAAAAATACAAGACATTCCACACCTAATCACACAGAAAGAAATCAAAGCCAAGACTATAATATTTTCATCCGGACCGTTAATGAAACTACATCCCAATTCGGTAAACGCAAACCTCAACCATTTGTTTGATTAACTTTTGCAAAATGTGTTAATAAATAAAAGCGTAATAAAAGATCAAACTCTTTCCTTATGCAAACTACAAAACACCTCCACTTACTCATACTAATTTACACCAAAACTATCGAAAAATTGGGAAAATGAAATCACTGCCTTATTTTACAAAAGCTCCGTGCCAATTCATTATATTTCGACCCACCCAGCGAATAGCGATTTATGGATCTCGTTAAAAGTCAGAAGTCGACAATGTTAATTAGTTTGTGAAGTTATTAATTAATTGATGTTTACAATGACGTCGATATTTATTATTTATGAAAAAAATTAAAAATTCAGCTTTGACTTTCATCGAGATCTTTGGAATACCCGATGTGCCGGGGGTCTAAATGTAAAAATCGGTTTATATAAGATTTTTTTAAAAATTGGACGTATAAATAAATATCTACGTTAAAATGTAACCGATTTTTTGCCCAGTATTTTCTAGTGATTTTCTAGGTTTCTATTTTATGGGTTTGAAAGCAATTTCTTACGACAATAGAAGGTGTTGGAAATGTAAGGTCTTGGAAGAAAGCATATGTAATCCTGAAAGAAAAGTCTAATTACGAAATGGAATTGAAATAAATGGTGAGTGGGATCCTGAATTCTTACAATGAAGACTCATCCCACAAAATTCGAAAAGGTGTCTTAGGATTTATTCGTTTAGCTTTTGGTACATTGTTGAGCGTGCTTCAATTTGATACTCGATTCACAATTTTGTACAATTTGAATACTCTGTTAGTCGAAAATTATTGAGTATCAATTTAATGAGAACAAAAGCGAATTAGAGTATTGGAATATCTGTTTGGATTTTTGAGCATGACATAATGGCTTATCTTAGCTCGAGAAAGGTGCTTAGTACTCTTCAATTTCACTTGAACAACTTTGTAAAGAAGAAAATCACTAAGTATATGTTAGTCTAGCAAATCTTGTATAGGATGTTGGGTCTACAGATGTAATTTTTATATCTTTGAAGAAGGCATCAAACGGGAAGAGAGTTCAATGCGATTTGAAGACTTGAAGGCGCACAAGTTATACTGCACGCAAAGAGCAGAAGAAATTGGTTTCATCGGATACTATGTCCGGAATATCTTGAAGAAACAGTGTTTTCAACAAACAAGTTTCGCAAAAGATATCTGAAATACAAAGGTTTACAGAATGAGAAAAGTGCCTACAATACCTGACAACGCTTTCGAGGATACCTTGGACAAGGCTTTCACCATTTCCGAGGAGTAATGTTTGATAAGTATCTCACGGAGATGTGAATATCTTAGAAAAAAGGACGCTCTGATGCTTTAGAAGCGTGCATGAGTTCATAGTCAACGCTTCGCAGACAAAATGGTATTACAATCTACAATAAATCGCGGAGGACATGAACATCCCAGACAAAGGAAATCTACGAAAAGACGATGATATTGAACGTTACTTATTTTTGAGATATCAATAATGGATTTGAATTTGAATTGAGCTTTGGATCTGCTATTCAGGCGAAAACTGGCTTCAAATTCGACGCTATAATATCTTACACTTACGAATGCTTGAAAAGCACACGCCGAATTTACAATGCACCGAACACGTTAACTAGAAACTCGATAAATGTCCCTGACTGGCGGTAATCTTTCTCTCCGAGGCATGAACATACAGACTTACTCTTTAGCTTACAGGTTATTTGCGGTAATTATAGAATTCTAAATGACACAGGATTCTAAGTGTCCTGATCCTATGAAGCAAAGCTTTGTCACAGCTCTGAAGGAGTTACGAATCGAAAGATCATTAGTAATAAGTTTCATTCTCGGAACATTTAACATAGAGCTTATGTCGGGTAAAGAACATATCACCACACGTTGTGAAATTGACTAAAGTAATCCTTGTTCTATAGGTATTCCTACATAATGAAAAAAGCTAACTTAAGACTACTTGCACGACAAACACATCATAACTGTGACACCATAAATGGCGTAGATGCAGAAGTGCCGATTTGGGAAGCAAAGGAACAAATCGAGGATTCTTTGAGCATAGGAAGTTACTTAGTTTGGAAACTAAGGAACAACTCGAAAGAGTTTCGGTATAGGAGTATTTGGGGTGGAGGCGGGGAATAACTAGAGGGGAACACTTGATTGGGAACCCTAATGTTGAGAGAATGAGAGATAGGATATTTACAGCCAAGGTACCTCATTTATCTATCTTAGTGGATTCTGGGTATGAGAAGGCAAAGTGGATTAGTTGAAGGATTACACCACCTTGGGGATACCACTATAATTTCTTTGTGTTGTTTACTTCTGCATTTACTTTTGCTTTGGTAATACTTGTTGAAAGTTCTTACACTTTGACTCACTGTTGGCTAGGTGCACTTATCCACATAAAGTCTTCCGTCTCTACGAAATTAAGTATCATGTATATCTTCACGAGATATCTGAGAAAAGCTGTGTATATGCTCGACAAAAGTTATAAAGATATTCACCCCCACAGTCTTTTCCTTTGCAGATTGCTCTTGGACAAGCAAGTGGTACTTTCGGAACCGGGGAGGTTTCCCAAACCTGCGCATTTAACTAGATCCCGGAATGGTACCCCACTTCTAAGCGTTTTCCACCTACACTTGATTTGTTTGTTGAGGTGTGATTGCTGCGGGATGTCCTTTAAGTGACGCTCCAATTCTGAAGCCAGAGAGAACTATGAGAAATGGAGAAACGACATGATGCTCCACACCTAAACTTCTCAGTGATAGAAATGATCGAAGCGTGATAAAGAATAGCCCCATAGTCGTCGTTGATAACCATGGTCATGGAGGTTTTCAGCCAGTGAGAGCAGAGAGAACAGTGGTGCTTCCTCACCGAACGAGATCGTCGACGATTGGAGAACGTACAATGAGTTTTTTATAGACGAAAGCCCAGGCTCTGCACGCCGAATCACGAAAATGTTGGATGGTAGAGGCTACGTAATATCATCATACATTCCACTCCGGAGCACATACACGGTGTAAGGCATGGGGTCTGGCAGCAAAGTAACATGACTAATTGAAGAAATACATAATCCTTGGAAAACAAAGAGAAAATAAGTTAAAGTTTGAAGCTCAATTCAAGAAACTTTCATGAGGTCCACGAGACTCTTGAAGAACTAGATTTCGGTTTACAACAGTAGGTGAAATCATTTTGCACTTGGTGAAAGTGAGAGATACTCACAACTACGAAAGGTTAAAATTGCCGTGGCTTGAATCAAAATTGAGACATACTCGATTACTTTTATTTCAACGAGACTGAAATATATCGATTAGAACTCTTTTCTCCCTTGCTTCTATCGCTATGAAACTACTCGAGGAGAGGACCTGAAGTATGGTTCTTTGAGAAAGTTCACAATGTTACTTTGAAGTGACATGATTGCCACGAAAGAAGGATACGAAGAAATGGCTGAGGAAGATGCTCTTGTGAAGAGCAAATGAAATATGTGTTGAGGATATTGGAAAAGAAAAGCCCGAAGAGAAGTGAAAAACATCTGACTCAAACTATCACGATTCTGAAATGTCACGGTTTATGTTTCGTGGCCAGGCAATAAGCCTCAATGACTTCTGGTACTAGAAGCAATCGAGGCGATATCTGCCTACAATGATGAAACTTGGTCATTTTGAAAAGAGATGCTACTCAATAAGCTAAAGCGAATTGACAAAAAGATAGAAGGAAATTCGAGAGAGGTCCCGGAAGTATACTCATTTGGAGAAGAAAGGAAAAGGTTAAATCCAACTTTTGGATGCTCTTGATGTTAGGTCGAATCGGGGAAGAAGACTCAGATGACTCAATTTCTATTACCCGGAGTTATGTGGCATACTCGTAAGATTAGTTGACTTTGGTCAAAGAAAGGAATTGTGTGGGGTTAACAAGGGAAATTTATCCAGTTGCTCCAACATTGGGCCTTACTAATGGCTATGAGGTAAACAACATTTCTCAATTCATAAACTGAAATGATGAGGAAGGAATCGAGATCTAGAACATCTCGGAAAACTTGATCTCTAGGAAGAACTTCTAATAATTGAGGCAAGTAAGAGTGCGAAGAAGAAAAGGAATTCTGCGAAAGGAAGATTCCACCATTACTCAAGATGCTCGAGAAAAGGATAAAATGCATTTCTCAACCTGAGATCTCTGAGACGGAGAAATCCTGCGAAGGCAATGGATATACTCGAAAAGGAATATAAAGATCTTCTTTAAAGAAAATAAAGACTTTCGAAAGAACTATCTTCTTCGATCCTATACTGGCTAGTGATACTCTTCTTTGAGTACTCTTATTTAAGAGATCCTTGAAAGGAGGCCATTTGGACACAAACAAATAGCTCTACCCTCTTGGTAAGAGTGATGAAAGAGAACATTTGTTAATTGCTCGACAGTGGTTCCCAAACAACTGTAGTGGTAAAAGCTGCACATTATAAAAGCCGAGAAGCTGTTAAACTTTTGAGGGAAAAACAAGTCCCAGAAAAGCTGGCCAGAAAAGGTTTCTCGTAAAGAAACATAACAACATGAAAAGTGTAATCACCCCAAAGGCTGTGTCTTTCGAGAAGAAAAAAAGTGCGGGAGGCAGTAATCAAATTTTCCAACATTTCACGGAAAGAAAAATGTTCCAGGAAGACCTGAAGCAAAAGTCTTTGAGAAGAAAGAACTCATACTTTCAGATAGAATTACACCAGTGTTTTTCGAAATGGCAGATTGACTATAAAGCCATCGGGAAACAACTTCGTCAGGAGTGATAAACAAGAGCAATGACGATGGATAAAAAGCCGAGGTTACTTGCGCATAGTAATCATCAGTGGAAGAAGGAACGACTACGACCTATTCGGATGCCGGCTAGAATGAAAATCAGCAAGGAAAGCTAGTTAAGCTAAAAGCGGACCCAATGGCAACTCGGCGGTGTATCTGAAAAAGCACCACTAAGGAGCACCAAGGAACACGCCCAAAAGGAAAATAATTCTAATAATAGTAATATTACTAACAACTTTACATAGGAATTCCTCCTTATGTTCCCTTTCCTACTAGACAAAACATGTTCCTAAGAAATACATACAAAAAATGGATTCCTCTTTGGAAGATTGTTTTAGTCCAGATGGATTTCCATCATTGAAATGAGAACTTAAACTCCTATTTCATTTTATGCGAGAACACTCTCCAGCGAAGAATCCAACATGGCATTTTGATTAGTGTATGTGGGAAGCACATAGACGGAAAGAAAAAAGCTCATCTGATACGACTGATAATGTTTGCACACTTGGACCAGAGATATTAGAATTTGCTAGAGGAGAAATAAATCCAATGTAGGGATTTAGAAGAGCCTAAAAATAAACCATCATTATATTCTTCATGTAAAGGGATTGAAAATGATACATTCCAAGTGATGAGTCAAATTGTCAATGTTACATATGAATCTCGCAAAGTTTTGAATCCTTAAAATTCTGCAAACCGATTGGAAATGAGTCAAAGAAGTATGAATACGGATTGGTTGTTGATGCGTATTATAAAGAAGTCTTTACTTGTTGTTGTACCGGGTATTTCTCGCCACAACCGAAAAATGTCTTACAGGAGTCGATGCTGCCACACTAAAGGTTAAATTATGGCACTTAAAGAATAGCTTAGTACACTGAACTTCAAAAACTCAACAAGCTAGCTGAAGAGTCAGGTTGGATTACCCAAATGGCATGAAAAGATGGTGTATGTCACTTGCCAAATGTAGGGAAACAACTAAAACATCTTTCAAGTCTAAAAACTAGACACATGCTGAAAGGCCATTGTAAATGCATGGACTGCAATCCTCTCAGAATCATTATGCAGAAAGAAGTACGGCTCAAACCGCGGTTGATGGATTACCAAGATTTCACTGGGTTGCATTTCTTTTCAAACAAAACTGGCGCAAGGGTTAAAATACCCAACTTGTCGAATAAGCTTGAAGTCATGAAAATGACAAGTGGTATTATACGTAATGAGAATACCATGAACAGTTTAGTCTTGGAACCGAATTACATAAAGAAATTTTATTACACTGCAAATGCATGGGTAAGCCAACATCAACTATCATTTCAAGAAGGATGGGGTAGCCTGACAACAAAATGCAAGTTCTTGAAAGAAGAATAGGGGGACACAAAAGAAGCAAAGAAGACCGGGTGGCTGCTTGCTTCGACAACACTGAAATAAGTGAAATCCTATCAATGGAGTTGGCTGGCACGACAGCCTTTTGCTACACTTTCAAAATAGATAGTGTTTAATCGATAAACACCATAATGACAAAACTCCTTATGAACTTTTTGATCAGTGTAATTCCCCAGTGATGCTCGAGCATCTACAGTGAATTGTTCGAGTTCTGAGATATTTTCTTCACAACAATGGAAATGAATACTTGCAAAAGAACATTTCATTGAAAAGCAAATGAAGAATTATTTCTTGGTTGTTCCCGAATAGCAAAAGCTTCGCTACGAATCTACTGAACAAAAGAACGCAAAAGATTGAAGAGATACATTTCATGTAGTTTCTCATAAAGGAAAGTAAGAAAGTACACTTGAAGAGAAGAACTCTCGAAGATAGGATTCAAAGAACTAATGATTAAAGATTCTCAAGAAGAAATCCTCGAAAAGGAGATACATCGTTCACTTAGAGGGACGACTACGGCGATGTGAAAGCAACTTGCATTGTGTAACAACTTGGGGATTGACTCTACAGACATGATAGAAGAATTTCTCTGAGGAAATTCAGAGAGAAATGGAAATTCAGTTATTGAGAATGCTTCATCATGAAAGAGGTTTCTCGAGAATGAGATTGCTTGAAAATCCAATCCTTGATTCTCTCTAACGACCTAAAAGCAAGTCGACATGTCTATGGAATTTTCCATAGATGCCGACATATCTCAGAATCTTGAACAAGTATCTTGTCAAGATCATAATGATTCACATTCAGATCAAAAAATGATGATTGAGTCCTACTGAGTTCAAAACCCATTTATAAAATGGATGTAGAGATCATGCTGCGCGGTTATGATGTGATCGGGTCCGCTAGACGAGGGTTAGAACCAGGAGAGCAATTCTTTGGAAATGCTGAGACTCTCTATGGATGTTTTCATCTCAAACATTGAACCTAAAACTATAGAAAAGAAGCATTGAAGGATCAAGATTTGGGATTCTCTGCCAATGCAAGAAGAGTTGGATCAATTTGAGAGAAACAATGTCTCGAAGCCTGTTCCATTTGTTGATGGAATACTCTCATAATTGGAACCCAGTGGGTTTTCGGAAACAAAATGAATGAATCGAATCAGTGAAATAACGAGGAAACAAAGGAAGGTTGGTTGCCCGAGGGATTCAAGGGCCCGAGACCGGTACTAGATTTTGGATGGAAGTCATATGTCTGGCCAGATTCTTGAGATTGGGTCTGCAATTAGACCCCTTTCTAGTCTTTGAAAAGCTCGCCAATGACTTTAAAGTTTATCAAATGGATGTTCAAAAAGTGCGTTCCTAAATGGTGAACATGCTTTGAGAATCTATGTTGAACAACCACTCAAAGAACTTTAGAAGTTTTTCCACAGTAAAAGTATAATGGTATATAAGGCTTCGTAAAGCTCTGGCGAACGAAGCAACGAGGCATGGTGGAAGATACTCTTTTAGCTGGAAATACTTGCTGGAAAGTGGCTTCTCAAGAAAGGAGTTGTTGATAAAAATGACTCTTTACTTTTGAACCATGAAGGGAAACTACTTTTTGAATTCGAAGTACATGTTGATGACATTATATTTGAGATCTAAAGACAAGCAACTTTGTGAAAGACTTTCTCGAGTTCATGAAAAGTGCAAATTTGAGAAAGAGCATGATGGGAGAATTAAACTACTTCCTGTAAAGTTTGTAAGTCAAAGCTGACTTAATGATGGAATACGTATTGAATAAGTCAAACACGAATATATGCAAAAGATATGTCAACAAGTTTAATCAAAGCCTCTCTCGAAAAGAATGCAAAAGATACCCATGAGCATAGGAACCAAGAATGACCTTATACTTGAGACTACGAGCAAAGAGTGTTGAAAGAACACAAGTAGTACGGATATTGATTAGAGTCTCTACCTAATCGGTTTAAGTAAGCTTTGATATTCAATATGCGATTGGGTGTAAAGTACAAGATTTAGGACAAATCGAATGCAACACACCACAACATTGCTCATGAAAATATTAAGGTATGTAAAATAAAATCTTTGTGAAATCGGATTGTGGTATCCAAAAGGCGATGCCGATCGAAGTTTAGTTGGCTATTAAATGCTTGACTTCTGTTGGATCATGACGCAATTTATCAATTTCTTGAATTGATTAATATCATGGATTGACCGAAAACAAACTGATTGCCACATCCACCACGGAGCTGAATATATTGCTTTCTTTGGTGTTTACAGATGACATAGAGACTATAAGGATGTGAAGAGAAAGAATCTATTTTCTATTACAACCGCAGTGTTGTTTCATAACTTCGAGAACCAATTTCGTACGAGAACAAAAACACATTGATGTTAGACACGGTTCATTAGAGAATCATGTTGAAAAACTAATATAGAATACCGAGATTGGTCACTGAAGACCAGTGCGAATATCTTCACAAAAGCTATTTGGCGAGGTTCTTAACCTTGGAACATAATGTAGGTTAATGGAGCTACGAAAGGCCAAAAAGTTCTAATCTACGAGACAGAACTTCGAGCCAGAAGAATCTAATTTATCGAATATCTAAAGCGGTATACGATAGAACTCCATATACTAATAGGATGGTGGGTAAAAGTGTCTTTCAAAGATTTAAAGGTACTGGAATGTACGAATCCCACCAAAGTGAAGAGACAAAAGAAATGTGTACATTTGTATTGATCAAAACTCTCTGGTGTTTTGTGTCTCATGTTAGAAATTATTTATAGGTCTAAATGATAAGTCCAAAGACTGTACCATAGTCACATAAAAGAGAGATGTGATTCGTGAGCGTATTCGCCAAATGTTCTATTAATTGGAGCACATTGGAAATGCAGTCGACAGATCATTGTCATTGTAGAAAGCAATCTGTAACTCCTGAGTGACAATGGCGTTTGATCTTAATCGGTTGTTTAGATTAGTTTCTATAAAATGAAAATATGATGTGGATCAACGATGAAACACGACATTGCCTTACACTAAGCATTTAATGCAAAAACGACTTTTACCCATGTCTATACGTGATTTGCACATATACATATGTACAAAAACCAATTTATATGTATACAAGTCTGCCGAAAGTACAATACGTTATATAGTGATTTTGGCAGAAAGAAATCACTTCTACGTAATCCAACATTCCCACAAATCTCGGTTCTTCGCTAACAGTTAGGCCTTCTACACACAAAGAATTACCATAAGTCCCACTTCTTCCGATTTCAAAATTCTCTCACTATTTAAAGATGGCATCCAAAACGACATTATACCCGTGAAATCATAGAGCTACTACCTGCGATGCTATGGCGAAGCAAGCACCGATGTTGGTTATCACGAACAATCGGATTTGGTGAGACTTCAACTCGAGTCCATGGACTTCAAATCATAGGATGATTTGAACAAAAGTGGTTACGATTGAGGAATACCTAATTCTTCTTATTGAAAACCGGCCGATAGGAAATTGGATTAACTTGTTGACGCTTGAAAAGAGCGCAAAATCAAGGGGTTTTTACGTATGCTTTATTTAAATTGCAGTTTCTATTTTTCAAGATGAATGTGTTGCCGAATTTTGGCTAACAATCGCAGCGATCATTCACCTTGTGTTTCGAAAATGCAACGAGTTAGAGGTGTTATTAGGTAGAGTGCTCGTGCGAGGTTTTGGCGCTGGAGCAACCCGCCTTCCATTTAAAGGGATCGGGCTGGTCGGGCTGCTCCTCTATAGGCAGGCCCGGAGCCGGTTTTTTAAGCCAAAACCTCTGGCCCGTACTTGCTCCACAGCCCCTCTACTATGACGGTCCAGGCTGTCTTGTTCACAGGGCTGGGCCGGGCCCATATCATTTTTTTTATACAATTTTATTTTTAGAAAATCCTTGTACTGACAGCAATAGATGAGAATTGACTGTTGAGTGTTGAGCAGCAAGCTAAAAAACGCCAAGAAGTCACCGCCACTCTGCCAACTTCTTCAGGCATCAATCGTTCAAGCCAACAACGATCATTAATCATTAATCTCGATTCTGACCGTTGTTACTTTGTTATCAATAAACAAAAAAGATAAAGGGATTTTAATCAACCAATATATAAAACCTCCATTTATACAAAAAGTATACCGACGGTATACTTTGGTTTGTCATCCATTAAAAAGCTGCTCTTCATTCTCAAACTAGAGGATCCTAAATCTAATTTCCCAAGAAGAAAAGACAAATAATCCAAACCTTTAATCAGCTTATGAAATAGTTGGAATTAGAAAAGGAAAAAAAATAAAGAAGGAAAGAGAGGCAAGAAGAAGAAGAAGAGAGTAACATACGTTACAGGCTGCTGGAAATGGGATTTGGAATTTTGGATTGGGAATGTGACTTGAGGAGAAACCCTAGATAATTATTGGGCTTTTGCCTTTTGGAATAGTGGAGAGTTGGACTTGGACAAAATAGACTATAGATCATTATAGAAACCCAAAAATAACATGTCCAAACGGAGACAGTTCTTCACCGCCGTTCGAGAGACTTTATATCCGGGTTCCCTACTAGGTCCGTCCTGTCACAGGCTTGCGGTTTTTAACTCATTTGGCCAGTTCTGGTAGGCCTGGTATATAAAACAGCACTTTATGACGCACATGTTTAATGTATGTGTTAAGGTCCCAAATATTAAACAGGCGGCTGTTCTGTTCCGCTTTTTAAATGCGGGATGTATGGTAGTGCTTCTGCTATTTCACAGATCAAGCCCAAATAACCCTCTCTATTTGACCAGATAATTGCTCTGCAAAATCAAAAGTTTCAAGAAAGGACATCCTGAACTTAACAACTTTGTGAGTTGTTTGAACTCTCAAAATCTTGGAAATGATTTTGAATCAACACCCTGAAGTATGATGATCTCTCAAGGTGTAAACACTTTGATACGATTTGATGTGTGTGATCTTGAAAAATCAGAATACACCACTCGACTTCAAACTTGCTTGACATTAGGAACCGGACATCTGTTGTTCATCGATATGTTCGGGCAGTATGCGTTTCTTTTCACAGATGCTTTCTGATGGCTCTATAAGGAGGTGCAGTCTTACCGGACAAGCCAAGAACGCTGGATGATGATGTTCTAGTTAAATCAATGTGAATCAAAATTTCTGAAAACCCATTCAACCGTGGGAAAGTATTTCTTTCGTGAGAAATTTGTGAAGAAGCTACAAGGTTTTGCCTAAGATCATCAAGCGGCGCTTTGTCAGCTGATTGCTTCGTAGCTTTAGGACTAAAGATATGCTTCTTCTGTCGAGAAGTTCTAGGCATCGAGCTCGAGAGAAGGGGTCGACATAGCCAACAAAGATAACTACGCTTCTACAAATATGAGTATACTAACATGATGAAAGAATGTTACCATCTCGAAGGGTTCCTCAAGAAACAAAAGTCGATGAGGTATTCGATGGTTCCGTTCACGACCAAAAAGCCCAACTTACTTCAAGGAAGAAGTTCCTGTGGCAAATCAAGGCAGCACCTAGCCCACATGGATGTCGACTCTCAGGATATCTCACATACTGCCAATCGCCGATGAACTCATCACTACCGGCTAAGACCACGCATTGAAAGAACCCATCAATGTCTGCTAAATCCACAAACCGATGAACTCATCAATGTTGATAAAAGAAGGAGAGACTTCAAACACTCTCCGCAGGGAGCCAGATGACTTCTTGATAATTAGTCCCCCAGCATTTTGATGAAGAATCAAGATGAGGGGGAAGCAATAATCCCCAAGGTTGTTGAAAGAGCAATTCAAATCAAAGGTTGTGAAAGAGCAACAGCAGTAGAGAGTTCTTTGAAGAAGCAACGTATCCAAGGTCTGCTAACTTTATTAAAACACACCATCAAAGCAAGTAGCGCTTAAGCATATTAGAAGATGCTACGTGAGTGGTAACTTAGTGTCGAGGATACTGTTGGTCCAGGATAATCTACAAAGGAAAAGGGCTTGGGGGGGGTGAATAGTCTTTACAACTTTTATTCGATGAATATTAATTTCTGGAATGCATCTGTGAAGGCATGTCCGATACTTAATTTCGTGATGGAAGACTTTTGTGATAAGTGCGTATTCAAGATATAATGGCGTTTAAACACTTAGCGGGATAAAGTAGAACGATAAGTAAATTATTTAAAGTAAATAATTAATTCCTTTATAGTGGTATCTGGTGGCGTAATCCTTTCAACTAATCTACTTTATTTCTAATTCGCACGAATCCACGTAAGATGTAGAATTGAGATCACCTTACAACATCTTCGATTCCTAAATACACTAGTTCCCAAACCAAGTGTTCCCCCGAAGTTATCTCCCGGCCACCTTAAGTACTTCCCATACTCGCATAACCTTTTCAGTGTTCCTTAGTTTCCCAAACTAAGTACTCTCCTATGCTCAAGAACCTTGGAGTTATTCCTTGATTCCCAAACTATACTTCCCTTGTACTCCATGCCGCTTTTAAGGTAAGAAGTCGGTTATGATGGTTTGTCAGGTAGTATTACTAACTTTTTCAGCTTATTTAGAATACTCTATAGAACAAGAATGAAGTGTGGTGATAAGTTCTTGATTAATCAAGTCTACGTTTAACCTGCTACGGAGAATGAAACCGAGATCTTGATCTTTCGATTTTAACCTTCACGTATAGCAATGCTTGTTAAGGATCGTGACACTTAGAATCCCTTCAGGTTAGCTTAGAATTCAAGAGCTTAGTCGAACCTGTAAGCTAAAGAGTAAGTAGTTGGTACTGGGATGCTTGAATGAATGTCTGCTTACAGGTGTGCTCTGGTGTGTTTCAAAGCATTCTAAGTGGTGATATTTACGGTTTGATTCTGAAATACTTTCAATAGTATCCGTTAGAACTCAATTCAAATTCAAACTATTGACATCCCAAAATATAGTACTAGTTGAAATAGTTGTCTCTTTCGTAGATTTCCTCTTTGTCCGTATGTCTCGTCTGCATTGTTGCATTGTACTCATTGTTGTCCTGTGAGTTTAACTAAATATGCACGCTTTTCTAAAAGCATTCCATGTGTCCTTTTCAGAGACCTTTCACATCTCCAGTTAGCCTGTTGAAACATTGTTTCCCGAAACATAGTTTTATCCAAGGTATCGAGTGTAGGTTTCTGGGCACTTTTCCTCGCTCAAACCTTGTGTTCTCGTTATATCTTTGCAAACTTGCTGAGTGAAAACACTTGTTTTTAAGATATTTGGACATAGGTATCCGATGAGACCAATTTCTGCTAAATCTTTAGCAATCTTGTGCGCTTCAAATCTTCAAATTTGTTGAACTCTTCTCGCCAGATGCCTTCTTCGTCTTCTTCAAAGGTATAAAATTACATTTAGAAACCTAACATCCTATACAAGATTTTTATAGACTAACATACTTAGAGATTTTCCTCTTTTACGTTGTTCAAGGAACCAAGAGTACTAACCAATTTTCTTCGAAAGCTTAAGATAAGTCATTAGGTTAACATCAAAAATCTAAACATATATTCCTAACAATTTCCTTTTTGGTCGTACCAACGATGGACTATCTTTAAAAACCTCATTACAACTTGAAGATGGAACAATCCAAAGACTTAATCATTTCTTACTGATCTTTCAATTCATTTAATTAAGTGTAGAGTAAACATCAACCAAACTGTCACAAGGAATGTGATCTTTTACGACAAGTTATATTTTATAGATTGACATCTAGAGTAGGTCTTCATTAGATATGTTACATGGAAAGTTCATAGATAACTTAATAAAGAAAATACATTTGCATAAGACAAGAAGATACAAAAATTACTATAGTAAACTAGAGACAACAGAGTAAATTCAAGCTCCAAGTAGACATCCTAATAAACTAGTCTTCAAGTCTACAAAATCTTCAAGTCTTCAATCACAGATCTATGGATCAATTAGCAAATTCCTATCCCAAAAACCTTTAGATATCATCCGAGTAGTCATAGAGCAAAAGTTCGACTAACATCTCGGCCTGCATAACCATGCACTTCTTTTGTATGATTTGGTGGATTCTTCTTGGCAAAGTGTTCGACCCATAAATATGCTTTCTCCCATTTACAGGCATGTTTAATTCGACATCCGATAGCTTGAAGTATTCATATATGATCCTCGATATCGATGTCACTTGTATTCATCTTCAATCATGTAGAACGACTCAAAGTGGTTCCACATCAAGTCTTGCCTCAGTGGCCTGCTCCACCATCTCGGGAATTCTGTGTACATCATCTAGTTTTCCATAAGGACAATCAAAGGAGAGGTCCTTTTCCATGGCTACAGTTCTTTGGAGATTTCAAAATCCATCATGCTTTGACATGCTTTCGGATTTATCAATGCTGGCTCGTTTTTCTCCATGCCATGAAGTTGTTTATGGATCGTTCTCGAAATTTTTATTTACCAAAGAATTGCTTGAGTTCCAAAATCCACACCATTCTTCCGATTAATGCACCAGAGACGAGGAGTCATTGTTGGTCTTCACATACTCAATCTCGGCTTCTTTCAGCCCGGTGGTAGTGGTGAAGTTTTCTTTGTTCGCCTCACTTTATTCCTCCTTTGTCTTGAATTATCCTCGGGGATTGTCAAGAACCACTCCTGGATCGACTTGGTATTTCAGAGGGTGTTTTACCCCAAATACATCGCCTATGCAGCTCGGTATAAAGCTATCAACCCTTTTTCTTTTCTGAAGAGGAGCTTTATCTTCATCAGCCTCTTCATCATCATCATCAAGATCAATTTCTGGGAATTTGCCTTCTTCTTCATTGCCCGATTTGATTTCTTCTTCTTCTTCTTCTTCTTCTTGTTCTTTCCTTCTTCGTTTCTTCTTCTTCTTCTTCTGTTCTGTTCTTGTTCTTCTTCTTCTTCTTCTTCTTCTTCTTCTTAAGCAAGACTCATCAACCCTTTCACTCCTTGTCTTCTCCTTGAGCCTCGTACTCTTGGAGGTCTCGTGTTCATGCCCTGTTGTTATTGTTTGTTCGTAAGGTTGTCGGAAGTAACTCATTACTTGTAAAGCAAATTTGACTTGAGGAGGGCCTATTGATTCGAGGGTGGTTGGAAGATTTTCTTGTTTCCTCTTCCTTTCGAAAGCACGAGAACCTTCCCCTTGCTTCTGGATACTTTTCCTTAGTCATTGTCAGACTAACTATGTCACAAAGGATCTTAGAGAGAGACTCAAAGTTTTCAGAGATAATTGTAGCGCAGAACCAACTTCAAGTTCGGCTTGAGCTCGATTCGCTTTGATAAGTCCGCCTTTTATCGCTGAGTTCCGCCAGAGGACCTTGAGTTGCATCTTCTTTCCAAAGAATAGCTAGCCTCATCGAGGGCTTTTTCAAAGAAAAATTATTGTCATTATCCCTCACCATGCCTAGGTCTCTCCGAGCAATGACCAAGCTTATTGTTCTTCGAGTGATTAACTTAGTGAACTTCTTCATTGCAATGGGGACCCATGCAATTACTTTACATTTCGTGAGACAACTCTTTTCAGAGTTGCCGTGTATCTGATCCTGGCCATGTAATCACGGGAGTTGAGATTTGCGTGTCTCATCAAGCTTTGAGGAGCTATCAATTTTCTCTTTAAGTGAGAACTCCCAAGTGAACATTTGCATGTTCCGCCAAGGTTCTCGCTCTTCTTTATCATCTCGAGTCTTCATCCCAAAGGATCTTCATCCTCGGGCATTTTCATCAATATTTTCTAGCACCAACAACCATCTCGTAGATGGGCTTCTTCTTTCAAAGGAGGAGGATGGTACATCTTTGCAATGAAACCTTAGCATCTTGTTGTGCCTTCGTGAATACTTGCTCAAGATTCAATTCTTCAAAGAATTGCCCCGAACATCGTCGAGTTCTTTTATTTCAAAGATAAGCTTCCATTTCCTTGATTGTTTGATCTTCAATCTTTTGGAGATTTGCTACGATCTTAAATATCTTTTCTTCTAGTTGAAGATTTATCGTTGTTCTTCCTCCAATGCTTGTCGAGTTGAAAAACTCTGGTTTGTAAATTTAATATCTTGAGTATTGTCCTCGAATGCTCATCTACTTGTTCAAGAGGATCTTTTGTCAGATATGGATGTGTAGACTTCTGAGGAGACGGAGGAGGGGTATTTTGTGAAGTCCTTTCAGTGTGCTTTTCCGCAACTGAGGTATTATTACATTGTGCAATCCCTCCGCCCACGGTGGAGCATCATCATCATCATCCTTACGGTCAAGGAGGTTCTTCAAAATTATTCTCATCTGCTTCCTCCTCATCTTCGAACTGTATTGATCACTTCGAAGTGTGATTAATCGCCCATTTACTTCCTTGTTCGTAGGGTATGCCTGTAGGGACTTGGGCAAGATTGGCGAATGCCATCTCCATTCTCTCGACCATCCGCCTTTTAAAGCTTCAATAAGCTGTGCTACTTCCTTCATGAAGTTCTTATTCATCAACGTGGCAAATGCGTATTGCTCAGCTTGGAAACATGCACATAATTCTCCAAGTCAAATGCTCTTGCTCTTCTGGTAGGGTGATCAGTGACCCTTGTGATCTCAAACAGATCAGAGCATCTGAGTCTTTGCCATTTCTTGAAACACTTTAGATGCTTTGGCAGAGTATGAGCCTTGAAGAATGGAAGTAGGTCCTTGTTCAAATCTTCAGGGACCACTAAGGCACTAGCTCGAGCCTTAAAGAGAGAGTTTTGAGTTAGTTTCA
Organism: Plantago major; assembly: GCA_026545765.1. Classification (NCBI taxonomy): domain Eukaryota; kingdom Viridiplantae; phylum Streptophyta; class Magnoliopsida; order Lamiales; family Plantaginaceae; genus Plantago; species Plantago major. The sequence continues at coordinate 34,825,278 of CM048841.1, forward strand.
AAACTTTAGTAGATATCTGGGTTTTAGAGTAGTCAAGTATCTGTGGCACTGTGCAACAACAATGTAGCTCGTAAGGTTGGACTACTGAGGTTCCAGGTGCCTCAGATATCTTGGTGTGAGGAGGAGATTTGGAAGTCTGATCCTCAACATCCTCTCTTTCTTTTTGAACCTGAGAATAAAATATAAAATAACACTTAGAAATTTATCAGGAGAGAAACACTTAGACAATTTGATATCTGAGATGTCAATTACCTCCACGAGGGCTACTTTGATCTTTGTCTCTAAACTTGTGCAGCTCGTATTTCTCGTGATGAAGGCTTGGTGGCCTCATCAATTTCCATTGGTTGAGGGGATTGAATGGGCAATTCCCCAGCAACTTCTACTTCTGTTTGAGCCTATGAGTAGAAAGTGTTAAGTATTTAGAAAAATGATCAGAGTAACATTGTGAAGAATACAGATATCTGAGATATATACCTTCTCAATAGAAGGCTCAGATATTGTTCCCTGTGAGACTTTGTAGTCTCCGTTGATTCCTGATGAGTTAGCTTCTCACTCATCATTTTTCTTCTCAATTAGGGCATATTAGAAACAAAACACTTAGTTAGTCAAGTGTATACAATAGCAATCTGAAAAGTTATGTCTTAAGAAACTATTTTCCACCTGTGATACAGGCTCAGGTTCCTTAAGTGGTGAGGCTATGGGAGCCTCAGTCTCTGAGGCAAGCTTTGCAGCTTCCTCTTGTTCTTTTGTTTCTAATTCAGCATGTAACAAAGAAATTTTATAAATAAGATTTATAAACATAAAATATCACAAGTAGAGTTAAACCATTCACAAGCAAAGGCCAGTCGATTGGTCTCGAACTTGTGACCTTCTATGCTTTGGTCTTGTTGTTCCATTTCACTTCTTTGTTTGAAGTTTCGTACTTCAGATCTTTCCCGAGTGTGCAACTTTCAGTTGCCTCCCGTTGATCATTCGGCCGGATGCCTCGGCTTGATCCCTCTCATCGAAGTTGGGGAACCTCGCTCATAGGATTTTCTTCAAAGAATCGGCGTCGGTATGTCAAATCGCAATTCATTCACCGCCTTCATTATCATCTGGTGAATCATGTGAATTGATCTGGAAGGTGAATTAAAGCGGCTCATCCTCGATCCTTTTGTGACAGTTTGTATAGTGGAGGCAATGTCGAATCCTCCATCACTATATCACCACTTCTCAAAGCTTCTTCTACCACGAGTATGTCTTGTCAGATTCCTCAGACTTAGGTGCTATCTCGGCCAACCTCTGTACTAAGTGCTTCTCCAGCATGGGTGCTTTCTCAGAAACCTTTGAAATAGGTGCTTGTTCAGCAACCTGTGGTGTAGGTTCTTCTTCAGATACCTCTATTCTTTCAGCATCCTTTGAACTTGTTACTTTTTCAGCAACCTTAGCCCTTTTTGATTTCTGTAGGACTTGAGAGATGACCAGCTCTCATCAGCATTAGGAATTGATTGATCCATAATCCCTGCGGTTTCTGCAGATAGGGCTTCATGCTTGCCACTGCTCTCATTTTTACCAATGAGTTCATCGAGAGCTTTCCTTGGTAGCATTGATGAGTTCATCGATTGTATCTTTTGAAGCATTGATGAGTTCATCCTTTGTGAACTTAGTAGCATTGATGAGTTCATCGTGGCAGCGTATATCCGAGAGTCGACATTCTACGGTATGCCTTCCGATTTGCCAATGATCTTCTTTCGTGAAGTTAAGGCTTTTCGCGAATCGATCCTTAGATACTTCATGGGTCTTTCATTTCTTAGAACCTTTCCGAGACGCATAACATTTTTCATCATGTTTGTATAATCATATTTGTAGCAGTTATTCTTGCTGGCTATGTCGCCTCTCTGAGCTCAATGCCAAGCTTCTCCAAAGAAGAAGCATATCTTTAGTCCAAAGCTCTTGTGGCTTTTGGCTCACAGCAGCCTTTGACGATCTTTGGTTCAAAGCTTTGTAGCTTCTTCACAAACTTCACATAGGTACTTTTCCTAGTTAAAAGGTTTTCCGACCTAGTTATTTCTTCCTTCAAGGAACATCATCATCCACCGCTCCAAGCTTATTTGGTCACTCCACCTTGTAGACCATCAAAGCATATGTGAAGAAGCAAGCCAAGACATCCCAATGAATGTATAGTCCGGTCCTTATATCGACAAGTTTGAACTCAGAGGAGTATCTGGTCACCGTTGTCCATGTTGCAAACATCACTATTGTGGTCTTAACACCTTCAAGGAGAGTTTCATCCTTGGTGTTAATCTTCGAAATCAATTCTTGATTTCGAGACCAAAGATATCACAAAATCCTTGGCAGTTAAGGAAAATTTCTTTTCCTTGAACTTTGGTTTTAATGGACATTTCTTCAATGCCATTAGTAATGCTGGTGATGACATGCGAGTGATTATAAAACTCAAGTACATCCAGTGAAGAACATCCACCGGGAAGAGTCAGAGAAAACCTTGATTTGTGCCTTTTCAAGCAACCAAGGATAGTCCTCCTATTTGCTTGTTCTACGATTACAGCAGAAAGGTGTTGCTCAATCATAGTACCACCCTAAATCATCATTTGGTTTGAAGTCCAGTTCTCAGAATTAAAATCGCCTATGAGATGATTGTTTGCTATTACTAGCACTGGTGTTTGCTTTTCAGCAGCAGTAGAGGTAGTAGCACTGGTATCCTTAGCAGCAACACAATTTGGAGCCATCTCTTTAAATAGAAGGTTTTTAAAAACAAGAGAAGAGATTATCAGGACAGATTAGTTGTTCTTTTCAGAAAAACTAAGAGAGATGCAGAAGATTTGCAGAAAAACTTAGAGAGAAAATTCTGTTTTTGTGCAAGATAAAATGTTGGATTAGGCGAAAGTGATTTTTTTTGCCAAAATCCTATATATATAGCATTGTACTCTCAGTAGACATATACATACAAATTGATTTTGTACATATGTATCTGTGCAAATGCAGGTAGGCGTGGGTAAAAAAAATCATTTTGCATTAAATGCTTAGTGGGCCACGTCTGAATTTTTACAGTCCACTAATTTACCGAGAATTGATCTCGTCCGTTAAGATCAAATGTCCACTAATCAGTAATTGTAATTGTGCCCAATTAATGAAATTTAGCGAATAGCTTTCTGAGTCACATCTCTTTTATGTGACTAGGGGACAGTCTTTGGACTTATATAGTCAGTTCAGAGACTGTGTAACTTATCATATAAATGGAAAGATACAAGACATCAGAGGTGTGCTTGACTGAATATAGTTGTACCACATTTCTCTTTTGTGTTCCCCCTCATTGTGCTTTGGATTATCTTTTCATTAGGATCTCCTTGATCTCATAGATATCTGAGTACCCGTCTGAAATCTTTAGAAGACACTTTTACCTTTTAGTATATGAGTTCTCGCCTCAGATACCCTTTTGCCTTAGATATCAAGATGCATGTTCTAGATATCTTTCTCCTTTATGAGTTTCGCCTAAAAGATTAGAAATTTCAGTTCTTTCGTAGCTCCATTAACCCAAGACTATGTCTCAAGGTTAAGAACACCTTTCTTGCAAAGGCTTTGTAAAGATATATGCAAGTTGGTATTCAATACTAATCTTGAGTATCTCTATATTTCCTTTTCAACATGGTCTCTAATGAAGTGGTGTCTAACATCAATGTGCTTTGTTCTTGCATGATTCTTAGGATTCTGAGTTATGACAATAGCACTTGTGTTGTCACAGAAAATCGGAGTTTTCTCTTCATTGATCTCATAGTCTCTGAGTTGTTGTTGTATCCACAATATCTGTGAAGCACAACACCCAAAGACAATATATTCACCTCCGTGGTAGATGTGGCAATTGAGTTTTGTTTCTTCAACTATGATATTAACTCGCACCAAGAAATTGACAAGTTCTCGAGGTGCTTTTTCTATCAAGCAATGATCTAGCATAGTCAAGCCATAATAACTAAACTCAATCCATCGCCTTTTGGATACCACAATCCAACTTCTACAGTACCCTTTACGTACCTTAATATTTTCATAGCAATGTTGTAGTGTGATTGCATTGGATTTGTCTGAAATCTAGCACACACTCCAACTGCATATTGAATGTCAGGTCTACTTGCAGTGAGGTACACTCTTGTCAGATTCAGTATAGGTCATTTTGGTTCCAATGCTCATAGGTATCTTAGCATTCTTTTCAGAAGGCTTTAGATTAAACTTGTTGAGCATATCCTTTGCATACTTTATTTGACTAATGAATATTCCATCATTAAGTTGCTTGACTTGCAATCCTAGGAAGTAGTTTAATTCTCCCATCATGCTCATCTCAAATTTACTTTTCATGAGCTCAGCAAAGTCTTCAAAAAGTTACTTGTCTTTAGATCCAAATATAATGTCATCAACATATACTTAAACTAAAAGTAGTTTCCCTTCATGGTTCCAAGTAAAGAGTGTTTTATCAACATCTCCTTTCTTGAAGCCACTTTCCAAGTATTTGGCTAAAGTATCATACCATGCTCTTGGAGCCTGTTTCAGTCCATACAGAGCTTTCTGAAGCTTATAAACCATTCTACTTTATGTGGAAACCTCAAAGCCTGGTGGTTGTTCAACATAGACTTCCTCAGCAAGTTTATCGTTTAGGAATGCACTTTTGACATCCATTTGATAAACTTTAAAATCATTATGAGTTGCAAAGGCTAGAAATAGTCTAATTGCATCCAATCTTGCAACTGGAGCATATGACTCATCGAAATCTAGTCCTTCTATCTGGGTGAATCCCTTGGCAACCAACCTTGCTTTGTTTCTGGTTATTTCACCAGATTCATTCATTTTATTTCTGAAAGCCCACTTAATTCCAATTATAGATATTCAACAACAAATGAAACCAGTTTGGATTTTGTTTCTCTCAAATTGATCCAACTCTTCTTGCATTGCAGAGATCCAATCTTGATCCTTCAATGCTTCTTCTATAGTTTTAGGTTCAATGTTTGAGATGAAACATCCATAGAGAGAGTCTGCATTTTCAGCATTTGCTCTCCTAGTTCTAACTCCTTGGTTTAAAGGACCAATCACATCCTTGGCAGGATGATTTCTTATCCATTTTATAATGGGTTTTGAACTAGTAGGACTAATATCATTTTGATCTGAATGTGAATCAATATGATCTTGACAGATACTTGTTCAAGATCTCAGATATCGCACGGGAAATGCCATTGATATCTGACACTTTTTCAATGTTAGAGATATCTGGGATAGAATTTTCAGCAATCTCATTCTCAGAAACCTCTTCATGATGAAGGTTCTCAATAACCTGTTCCATTTCTGAAATTCTCATAGGAAATTCCTCATCATGTCTTAGAGTCATCTGGTTGTTACTAAGCAATGGTTGCATATCGTGAGTCATCCTCTAAGTGGATGATGAGTTGTTTCCTTTGAGGATTCTTCTTCAGCATCTTTAATCATTAGTTCTTTGAACCTATCTGAGAGTTCTTCATTTAAGGGTACTTTCTTGTTTCCTTCGTAGAAAACTACATGAACAGATTCTTCAATCATCTGCGTTCTTTTGTTGTAGATTCTGTAGGCTTTGCTATTCAGAGAATAACCAAGAAATACTCCTTCATCTGCTTTTGGTTGAAATGTTCTAAAGTATTCTTTTCCATTGTTAAGAACAAAACATCTGCAACCAAACACTCTTAGATGTTTGATAATAGGGGGTCTACCAATCAAAAGTTCATAAGGAGTTTTGTCATGGTGTTTGTTAATCAAACATCTATTTTGAGTGTAGCAGGCTGTGTTAACAACTTCAACCCAATAGATTTCACTTATTTCAGTGTCAGCAAGCATTGTTCTAGCTGCTTCTTTTGGGGTCCTATTCTTCCTTTCAGCAACACCATTCTGTTGTGGTGTCCTTACTGAAGATAGTTGATGTTGTATACCTTTGTAGGTACAAAACTCTTTTATGTACTAGTTCACAAACTCAGTACCATGGTCTGTTCTGATTACAGATACCTTGTCATTTTTCATGACTTCGAGCTTATTCAGCAAGTTGGGTATTTCAACCCTTGCATCAAATTTTTGTTTGAGAAATACAACCCAAGTGAATCTTGAGTAATCATCAACAACAACTGCCATACTTCATTCTGCATAGCTAGTTACAGAGGATTCAAAAGATCCATATGTAACATTTAAGGGCCTTTCCGGAGTGTCTAGTTTTAGACTTGAAAGATGTTTTGGATTGTTTTTCCATTTGGCGTGAGCATATACCATCTTTTCTATATGCCATTTTGGGTAAACAAACCACCAATTCTTTCTTGGCTAGCTTGTTCTGAGCTTTGAAGTTCAAGTGACTCATTGTTTTATGCCATAGCCAGTTTTCTTCAGTGTGGCTAGATTGACTCACCATGAGACATTCTTCAGTTATGGCAGATGCCCAGTCAGCAACATATATAGATTTCTTCCGCTTAGCAACTAAGACATCTGCTTTGACTCATTGTCAATTAATTTGCATAGTTTTGACTTGATCTTTACAGTGTACCCTTTGTCTAACAATCGTCTCATGCTTAGGAGATTATATTTCAATCCCTTTTCATGTAGTACTTCAGTGATTGTAAGGGCTCCAAGCTTCATATTGCCAAAACCTATGGTTGGATTTTCATCTCCTCCAGCAAATCTAATAATTGGTCCTTTATCGCATTTCCTGTAGTTAACTGATTTGCTTTGTCTCCGTCATGTGCTTCCCATCCACTATCAAAATGCCACTGGTTCTTCCTCGAGTGTTCTCGCATAAAGCAGAAACATGGAGTTAGGCACAAAACAGGAAACATGGATACAGAAAATGTGACGTTGGAAATTTGCCTGCTCCCGCAATTTTTTCTTTCTGAGAGACATAGCACTGTGGGTGATTACACTTTTCAGTGTTATGTTTCTTTACGTAAACGCTCCTAACAGTTTTCTTTTTGGACTTATTTTTCCCAAAGGTTTGGTCATCGCCTTCCTTTGTCAACAACCTTAGCTTCGACCAATGTCAGAAGGTTATTTGAGAACCATCTTGCTAAGCACTAACAAATGTTATTCTTCGTCACTCTTATTTAGAGTGGTAGAACTATGTGTTTGTGTGTTCAGCCCAAGTCCTCCCTTTTCTAAAGGATCTCTTAAATAAGAGTGTACTTCATTAAGAGTGTCACTAGCTTTGGCATAGGATTGAAAAGATAGTTCTTTCTTTTGAGTTCCTCATTTTCGTAAAGAAAATCTTTATTTTCCTTTTGAGTATATCCATTGCCTTTCCGTAGGATTTCTCCATCTCAGATATCCGTGCTTTGAATAATGCATTTTCAAAGATCTTTTTCTCAGATATCTTGAGTAATTGTGAATTTTCCTTCTCAAGAGAATTCTTTTCTTCTTCAAAAATGTCGGCTCTAGCTCGGACCATTTGAAATTCTCTTTTGTAGAGATCAAGTTCTCTTATGAGATACTAAATCTCTGATTTCTTCCTCATGACTCTCATAATTTATGAATTGAGAAATGTTGGTTACCTCGTCAGCCATTAGGCAAGGCTCAATGTTGGAGCAATCTGGATAGATCTCCTCAGCAACCCCACATAATTCCCTTTTCTTTTGACCAAATGTCAACCAATTCATGAGTGATGCCACATAATTATGGAGAAGGTAGTTTGGAGTCATCTGAGTCTTCATCCTCAGATTCTGACTCAATATCAAGAGCATCCAGTTGGATTTGAATCTTTTTCCTTTCTTCAGTGAGCATAGCTCTCTGACCTCTCTTGAAGTTTCTTCTATCTTTCTTATCATTTGTCTTTAGCTTATTGAAAACAGGGCAGTCTCTTTTAAAATGACCAGGTTCCTGACAATAGAAACAGATATCGTTTCCGATTTCGCTTCCTCAAGATTAGATGCTTGTTGAGCCGCTTGTTCAAATGAGCTTGACAATCAGATATTTTATCCGTGATAGTTTGAGCCTAGATGCTTTTTCAACTTCTCTTTGGCATTCTTCTCTCAATCTCCGATCGACATAATTTCTCATTTGCTTTGAAGAGCATCTTCCTCACCATTTCTTGGGTATCCTTCTTTAGCTTTGGCTCATAAACAACTTGACCAAAGAGGTCTTCCACTAGTCGACGACCTTTTGCTTGTGAGGAACCACCACTTAGTTCTTCATCAGTGGGAGCTCTGTCTCTACCATTAGAAACCTCCATGACCTGCTTGAGTTGTTGAATGACTATGGGGCCATTCTTTATCACTTCGATCATTTCGTCACTGATGGCTTCTAGGTGGAGCATCATGTTGTTTTTCCATTTCATAGTTCTCTGGCTTGAGAATTGGAGCGTCACTTAAAGACATCCTGCAGCAAACACACTAAACAGCCAAATCAAGTGTAGGTGAAAAGCAGTTAGATAATTGAGATCACCTTTCAAATATCTTCTCTCGATTCCTAAATACACTCGGTTCCCAACCAAGTACTTCCTATACTCGAAACCTTTGAAATTTCCTTAGTTTCCCAAACTAAGTACTTCCTATGCTCAAGAACCTTGAGTTATTCCTTAGTTTTCCAAACTAAGTACTTCCCATACTCACGCTTTTAAGGTGTTGGTTATGATGGTTTGTCGTGAGTAGTCTTACTAACTTTTCAGTTATGTAGGAATACTCTATAGAACAAGGATCACTTAACACACTTCACAATGTGTGGTGATAAGTTCTTTACTGACCCAAGTCTATAAGTTCGTTTTGTGTGTAAGTTCTAGGTGTGTTTCAAGCATTCTAAGTGGTAATATTTATAGTTGAATTTGAAGCCGTTTGAATAGTATCCGTAATTCAAATTCAAACTATTGATATCTCAAAATAGTCGCAGATGAAGTTGTCTCTTTTAGATTTCTTTGTTCAGATGTCTCATTATGATTTATTGCATTGTACTATTTTTGTCTTGTAGTGCCAACGGAACTATGCACGCTTTCTGAAGCATTGCATGTCCCTTTCCAGAAACCTTCACATCTCCAGATACCTGTTGAAACATTGTTTCCCAGAACATAGTTTTTATCCAAGGTATCTGAGTGTAGGTTTCTGTGGGCACTTTTCCTCGTACAAAAACCTTGTGTTCTCAGATATCTTTTGCAAAATTTGCTTAGTGAAAACACTTGTTTCTTTAAGATATCCGACATAGGTATCCGATGAGACCAATTTCCTTCGCCTTTAGCAATCTTGCGCCTTCAAATCTTCAAATTTGTTGAACTCTTCGCAGGATGCCTTCTTCGGTCTTCTTCAAAGATATAAAATTACATTCAGAGACCTAACATCCTATACAAGATTCGCTAGACTAACATACTTAGAGATTTTCCTCTTTTACAGTGTTCAAGTGAACCAAGAGTACTAACCACCTTTCTAAGCTAAGATAAATCATTAGGTTGCTGATCAAAATCTAAATAGATATTGCTAACAGATACTGCCATTGCCTCAACACTTAAAAGTCTGTCTCAAGCAGATCTGGATAGGCCCCATATAGCATCGCCTTCTTCATCCGCATATCGTAATCACCACACCAACCACAACAAATGCAATGGTGGATGTTTGAGATGATACTGAGTTACAACATGAGATACCAAAGATCTTTCCTTGTCAAGAAAATCCTGTAAAGAGCAGTTCCGTTGGTCAGATAACGGCAAAGTAAAAGAGGGGGGTGAATAGTCTTTAAAACTTTTGTCGATAAACACAGTTTCTCAGATATCTGTGAAGATATCTGATACTTAATTTTAGAGAGCGGAAGACTTTTTTTGTGATAAGTGCACGTGCTCAGCAAGATAAGTGTAAATACTTTGCAAGATAAATAAAGCAAGTAATAAACTACAGAAAGTAAATAACACAAGTCTTTTTATAGTGGTATCTGAAGGTGGCGTAATCCTTCAACTAATCCACTTCCTTTCTCGCACCTAGAATCCACTAAGACAAGTATAATTGAGGTAACCTTACAAGTATCTTCTCTAGATTCCTAAATACTCTAGGTTCCCAACCAAGTGTTCCCCGAGTTATTCCCCGCTTTCACGCCCAAGTACTTCAGACTGTAAACCTTTCGAGCTATTCCTTAGTTTCCCAAACTAAGTACTTCCTATGCTCAAGAATCTCGAGTTATTCCTTAGTTTTCCAAACTAAGTACTTCCCAGACTCCACGATTAAGGTGTTGGTTAAGGTAGTTTGTCAGGTGAGCTTCTTTAATAACTTGTTTAGTTATGCAGATAGCTCTATGAATCAAGTATACTAAATACACTTTGCAATGTATGGTATCTTGTTCTTTACTAACCCAAGTCTATGATAAGTGTTCAAGAGAATGAATCTCAGATATGAAATCTTAGTTCAAATCTTTCACAAATAAAAATGCTTGTTAAGGATCAGGACACTTAGAACTTTTGTGCTACTTAGAATGAAGAGCTTTGTTCGCAACAGAAAGCTTGAAGGTAAGTAGTGTGCTTGAGAGCTTGTGAGTATTCAATATAAGTTCAAAGGATCTAAGGTGTAAGTTCTGTGTGTTCTCAAGCGGCCTAAGTGTTGATATTTATAGATAAATTTGAGTGTCGCTTGAATAGTATCCGCAGTTTAACTCAATTTCAAACTATTGATATCCGAGTATAATCGTAGTAGGTTTGTCTTCTTCTTCGGCTACCATTTTGTTCAGACATTTCATCTGCATTTAATGCACCGTATTATACTTTGTCCTGTAGTGCCGGAACTATGCATGCTTTCAAGCCTTGCACGCCCTTTTCGTGGACTATCACAACTCAGATACCACTTGTTAAAATATATTGTTTCCTAAACATAATCTTTATCCAAGGTATCCGAGTGTAGATATCTGGGCACTTTTCCTCGCTTCAAACCTTTTATTTCTCAGATATCTTTTGCAACACCGTTTATTTAAAAATGCTTGTGTCTTCAAGATATCTGGTTATAGGTATCTGAAAAACCTTTGTCTTCAGCAATCTTGTGCAGTCTTCAGATCTTCAAAATTTGTTGAACTTTTCCTTCTGGATGCCTTCTTCTTGGTCTTCTTCAGAGAATAAAAATTACATTCAGAGACCTAACATCCTGTACAAGATTTGCTAGACTATCATACTTAGTGAGTTTCCTCTTTTACAGTGTTCAAGTGAACCAAGAGTACTAACCACCTTTCTGAGCTAAGATAAGTCATTAGGTTGCTGATCAAAATCAAAACAGATATTCCTAACAAATTTCCCCCATTTTGATCAACCACGATGACTATCTGACCTATTACAAATCTGGATGAGGAAACAATCCATCACTTAATCATTTCTTATGATTTTTCAATTTGTATAATTAAGTAAACATCAACCAAATCACAAGGTGTGATCTTTGCTGACAATTTATCTTTTATAGAAATTGATATCTGAGAGTAGGTTCATCAGATAAGTTACAAAGAAAGTTTAGAGATAACTTTAATACAAGATAAAATAACATTTCTGCTCAGTCAGCAAGATACAAAATACATAGTTTAAATTAGGACAACAGGAGTAACCAAGCTCCAAGTAGACATCCTAATAAACTAGTCTTCAAGTCTTCAACACTTCAAGTCTTCAATCAAAAGCGCCCATGGATCAATGCAAATTTCCTATCACCAAACCTTTTGACATCATCGAGTAGTCATAGAGAAGTGTTCGACAATCATCTCGTGTCTCGCAAATCCACGACTTCCTTGTAGGTTTTGGTAGGATTCTTCGGCAAAGTGCTTGACCCACAGAGAGGTCCTTTTTCATGGCTTCTATTCTCTTGATTACTTCAAAATCCAACCAGGCTTTGATGTGGTTGGTGTTAATCAAGATTGGCTTGTCTTTTCTCCATGCCATGAGTTGTTTATGGATTGGTTCTGGAAATTTTTCATTTACCAATAAGTGCTTGAGTTCCAAAATCCAGTAGCCATTCTTCTGATTAATGCACTCAGAGATGAGGAGTCATTGTTGGTCTTCACATACTCAATCTTGGCTTCTTCAGCCCGAGTGGTAGTTGAAGTTTTCTTTGTTCACTCTCACTGCTCCTCCTTTGTCTTGAATTTTCCTCGGGGTATTGCTTGAAGAACCACCGGATAGACTTGGTATTTCAGAGGGTGTTTTAGCGCCAAAGGCTTTGCAACTATGGGCTCGCTTAGGCTATCAATTTTTCTTTTCGTGAAGAGGAGCTTCATCTTCACCAGCTCTTCATCATCATCAATATCAATTTTGTGAGACTTTTGCGCCTTCTTCGCTGCCTGTGGATTTGATTTGGCCTTCTTCTACTTCTTCTTCTTCTTCTTCTTCGTAAGACTCATCAATCCTCTTACTTGTCTTCTCCTTGGAGCCTTGGTACTCCTTGGAGGTTTCGTGCTTGGCCTTGTTGTCATTCCTTTTACAGAAGTTGATGAGTGGTGGCCACTATCGTAGAGCGGCCGACCGAGAAGGGCTCATTAATTCCGAGAGGTGGTTGTTGATTTTCTTTTATTTCCTCTTCCTCTTCCTCTTCCTCTCGAGCATCTTGAAATCCTTCCCTTAGTCATTGTCGACGACTAAGAATCACAAAGGATTCGAAAGGGAGTTAAAGTTGCCTTGCGAGATAGTTGTGGCAAACCAATCTGCTCAGAGTGGCCTTGAGCTCTGATTTTGTTTGATAAGACCAAGATTCTTATCGCTGAGCTCGCCATGGGCCTTGAGTAGCATCTCGCTTCCAGAAGATAGTTAGCCTCATCGAGGGCTTTTTTCAAAGAAGATTATTGTCATCATCCCTTACCATGCCTAGGTCTCTCCGAGCAATGACCAAGCTTGTTTTTCTTTGAGTGATTAGCTCGGAACTTTTCATTTCAACAGGTCCATGCAATTACTTCTTCATTTTGTTGAGACAACTCCTTTCAGAGTTGCTGTAACTCGTATCTAGCCATGCAATCATGGAGTTGAGATTTGGTTTCATCAAGCTTTGAGGAGCTATCGCTTTCTTTAAGTGAGAAAATCCCAAGTGAACATTTGCATGTTCTGCCAAGGTTCTGTCTTCTTCATCATCTGAGTCATCAGCCCAGTGATCTTCATCCTCTTGTACATCTTCATCAAGGTTTCTAATAGCGGCAACCATCTCAGATATGGGTTTCTTGCCTTTGGAGGATGGTTTCTTTGGTGAAGATGCAGCGTTAGCATCATGCTTTGCTTCAGATGCTTGTTCAACATCTAGCTCCGTAGTAATATAGTCAGCCTTCTGAGCTCTTTAATCTCGCAGTAAGCTTGCTTTCCTCGCGTGTTTGTTCTTCAAGTTTGTCTAGCTTGACTTTGGATTCACTATCTTTTCTTCCAATTGAAGATGTAATGTTGTTCTTCCTCCAATGCTTGTTCGAGTTGAGCAACCGCTTGTGCATGTGATATTTTCTGAGTTGTTTCCTCAGAGTGCTCAACTACTTGTTCAGTAGTGTCTTTGTGTTGGGGAGATGGATGGGTAGATTTATGAGGAGATGGAGGAGGGGATTCCTGTGATGTCCTCTCAAAGGTGCTTTTCAAAGAAATTGAGGCATTGTTTCCTTGTGGAATTCCTCCGTCCTCGTGTGGGAATCATTGTTAGAATATCTCATAGTATTTTGATCATTCATCACATGTTCCTATCTTAGCTTAAAGGTGATTAGTACTCTTGGTTCACTTGAACATTGTAAAAGAGGAAATCACTGAGTATAATTAGTCTAGTAAATCTTGTATTAGGATTATAGGTCTCTGAGTGTAATTTTTTATTTCAAGAAGACCATGAAGATCAATCCTAGCAATGGAGCTTTTCTGAAGATTACAAGACCGGAGATTGCACAAGATTTATGAAGACACCAAGGTTTAGTCTCACTCGGAAAGACTATGTCCTTAATCCTTTCTCAAGTACATTTAGTTACTTTTGAAATATGATTCTGGAACATATGACATCATGGGTATGGAGCATGCAAGCCATCAGAAAGGCTAATGTATCCGTTGAAGACTACAGGACAAGAAATAGTACATATGCATTAATTGCATCGGCAGAAAAGTCGCTAAAGCACAGTCCTCTCTGAGATATGAGACAAGGACTTCTGAGTACTCATTTCAAGATAAGTATAGAATGAATTTGAATTGTGTCTAACGAATAACATCCCAACGACTCTCTAATTCATCTATAAATATCACACACTTAGATGCTGTGAAATACGACCGAAGAACGATCTAACTTGCAAACTTACAATCTAGCAAAGTATTCTCTCAAGCACTCTACTACCCTTTCTGAAAGCTTTCTGTTGCTTGAAGAATCACTAGTAGTTCTAAGTTGTCCTGAACCTTAACAAGAGATTGTTATTCGTGAAAGAGTTGAACTGTCAGATAACCTTTCTGAAGCTCATTCTCCAGAACGGACATCAATTACTTGGGTCAATAAAGAGCAAATTGCCATGCACTGAACAAGTGTATTAAGTAGTCTTGTTCTATTAGGCTCTCTGAAAACATAACTGAAAAGTTATACGAGAAGCCTCTCTGACAAACCTTATAACAAACACCATCAAGGCGTGGAGTAGAGGAATTACTTGATTTGGGAAATCAGGGTTTAACTCCAAGGTTATCTGAGTAGAGGAAGTACTTAGCTCTAGGAGCTGGGGAATAACTCAGGGGGAATATTTGGTTGGGAACCAATTGTTTAAGAATCTTAGAATAGGATTTTTTTAAGGTGAACTCAATTATCTGTTCTAGTGAATTCTAGGTCTCAGAAAGACCGAAGTGGATTAGTTGGAGGATTACGCCACCTCCAGATACCACTATACTTGCTGTGTTATTTACCTTTCTGTATTTATCTTTCAAAGAAGCACACACTTACTTATTGTTTCGCACTTACCTATCTTAAAGTCTTCCACTCTGAATTTAAGTATCGTAAACCCCTGTTTCGAATCTGTGTTTATCGACAAAGTTTAAAAGACTATTCACCCCCTCTAGTCTTTTACTTTGCCGTTATCTCGACCAACAAGTGGTATCACAAACAGGAGGTTTCCAAGCCTTCAGATCGAACCTAGATCCCAGATAGGTGAAGAAACTTTGTCCCTTCGAGGACTATATAATTTGTGTGTTAAGTGTGTAGGTATGTCTCGAGCGATGCACCCGCTCTAAAGCCGTAAAACTACGAGAAATGGAAGAACAACATGATGCTCCATCCGAGGCCATTAGTGATGAGATGATCTATGTCATCAATGAAGGGCCTATCAAAATCGATAACTCAAACAAGTCACCGAGGTTTTGATGAAAGAAAAGCCTCGCATAAGGAAGATGGAAGCGAGGACATGGCGCTAGTGATAGTGGTCATGTTGTCGTGGAAGCATTATGTATGAAGACAACTAAGAGAGCTCGGACATCCAAGATGCCAAGAGACATGATTGATGGTCAAGCTCAGAATATAATCATCGATCGACACTGAGCACATACAATAAACCGTGGGTGCTAAACGGCGAAAGTCGCTTAGCAATTGATTGAAGAAATCTTTGCCGAATCGAAAACCAAAGAAAACAAGTTCAAGTTCTTAAATTGAAGTTCCAAAACTTCAAGCAAGGTCCCCGAAACTCGAAGAACTTGATTTCAGGTTTATTACTCTTATGAGTGATATGGTGCACTTGGTGAAAGCAATGATACTCCAAATGTAAAAGATTAAGACTATTGTCAAGTCTCAATCACAACCGGAGCACACTAAATTCTTTTATTTCAACCAAGGAATGCCAAATATTACTCCAGTAGAGCTCTTCTCTCATCTTGCTACTGTAGATTATGAGACAACTCAGAGAGAACAAACAGCTGAGAAGTTGCAAAGTGTTGCTCTAGTCTCTCAAGGTACTTCTGAAAAGAAAGATACCAAAGATGCATATGAAGAAAATGCTCTTGCAGTAAGACACATGAATAAATTTGTGAGTCAAGAGATTGAGAGAAGAAAAGCTGAAAAAGCATCTTGGCCCAAACTATCATTAGTACAAGAACATTCAACTAAATAACTCTCTGAAGACCCCCATTCAGAAAGGTGTTAGTACTGAATCAGCAGAGATAGGAAATGATATCTGCTTCTATTGTCAAAAGCCTGGTCACTTCAAGAGAGATTGCCCTGCTTTAAACAAGCTCAAGACAGGTGACAAGAAGGACAGAAGAAATTACAAAAGAAATCAAAGGGCCTTACTGACTGAAGAAAGGAAGAAGATTCAAATCCAACTTGATGCTCTAGATATTGAGGCAGATTCTGAAGATGGAGATTCAGATAACTCAAACCTACCATCACCAGAATTGTGTGGAATCACCCACAACGTAATCGACTTCGGCCTTAAGAAGAATGAAATGTGTGGAGTTGCTGAGATTGCTGGTCCAGACATCTCTAACATTGAAATGTGTCTTATGGCTGATGAGGTAACTAACATTTCACAATTTCTGTACTATGAGAGTGATGATGGAATTGAGGATCTGGAGTTAATCAGGAGTGAATTGGATCGTTATGAGAAAGAATTTCTGGAAGCACAATCCAAAACCGTAATTTAGAGGAAAGCAAAGAAACTCTTGAAAAGAGGTTTCGAGCTAACTGTATCTCGAGAACAAGAGCGAAATAGCCCTTCGAAAAGTCGATATCGAAAATGAAAATTTTCACAAACTAGCCTTCGATGAACTTAATAAGAAAATGATGAAGCCGCTTTCGAGAATGAGGAACTCCAAAGAAAGAGCTATCCTTCCAATCTTATGCAAAGGCTAGTGACACTCTCACCGAGGTTCAATCATATCGAGAGATCCCTCGAGAAAGGTGGACTTGGACTTGATGAACAATCAAGCAATTCGCCTCCTCTCAAGAAGGGTGATGACAGTTGACCTTTGTAAAAGTCAACAGAATGGTTCTTCAACCACCTATAGCATTGGTCAGAAAGCTAAGGTAGTTGACAAAGGAAAAGGAGTAGCAACTCAGCCTTTGAAAGAACAACAAGTTCACAAGAAATATGTGGATAAGGTTTCTGAAAAGAAGCACAACCCTCGAACATGCAACCATCCACAAGTATATATTACTAAGAAGGAAGAATTATGGAATAGGCAAATTCTCAACTATACCATTTTATGAAAATAAAGATGGTGCAGAACTAGTAAGGCTTCAAGACCGTGATTCGTAAAGCCAAAGGTGTTCAAATGGCATCACTATCGTATATTGGAAAAGTCCTTTACAACAATATAAGGAAGGACAAGAACAATGGCACAAGGTCGATATTGCACGAGTAATAAATGTATGGAAGAAATCTCAAACCAAAAAAACTGAATGCCAGCTAGAAGGAACTCGGCAGAAGGCTAAGTTTGTCAAAAGCAACCCCGTAAACCCAGATCCGTAAAGCACCAAAGGAACACCTAGAAATACCCCAAGAAGGAAGATTGAGATCAAAATTACTAATTTCATCAGATCTCCTTCGATCAAGTTAGATAAAAACAAACTCCCAAGAAATTCACTAAAATGTGGATTCCTACCGAAGAATATTTAGTCTAAATGGTTCTATCTTCAAGCAAGAACCTAACTCCTGCTTTTGTGCGTAACGCCTCGACTAAGGCTCAATGGCTATTTGATAGTGGATGCGGAAAGCACATGACAGAGACAAAGCAAATCAACTACAAAGCTTGCAACACCGACCGTATATCGATTTCTGAGGAGAATTAAATCTTATCCGGATTTGACAACGCCAAATTAGGATCTTTAACAATTATCGACGACATATGTTAAGGGTTTGAAATACAATCTATTTAGCATGAGCCAGCTTATGCATAAAGGGATTCACTGTGAAATTCAAAGCAAAGTTTTGCAAACTTATCGACAATGAGTCAAAGCATGCCCTTGGTTGCTCGGCGGAAAGGTAGTCTTTATGTTGCCGATTGCATCTCGCCACAATCAAGAATGTCTCATGGTGAGTCAACTGGTCACACGTAAGAGCACCGGTTATGGCACAAAAGAATGAGTAACTTGAACTTCAAAACTCAACAAACTTGCCAAGAAAGAGTTAGTGGTCGGCCTTCCCAAAACATCTTTCAGAAAGGATGGTATCTGTTCTGCCTGTCAGATGGGGAAACAATCTAAGATCTCCTTCAAGTCCAAAATCAGACACTCTAGTGTTAGACCAACGCAACTATTACACATGGATCTTTTGAATCATCTTTAACTAGTTATGCAGAAAGAAGTATGGTCCGTTGTTGTAGATGACTTCAAGATTCACTTGGGTTGTCTTTCCAAGCAAATCGATGCTAGGTGGAGATACCAAACTTGCTAAATAAGCTTGAAGTCATGAAAATGACAAGGTATCGTCGCAATCGTAATGCACTATGGTAATCAATTTGTCAACCAAGACATAAAGGAGTTTTGTACCAAAGAAGGTATACAACATCAACTTTCCTCAGAAGAACACCACAACAAAATGGTGTTGTAGAAAGGAAAATAGAACCTTAAAGAAGCAAAGAAGGACAATGTCAATGACATCAAATAAGTGAAGTTTATTGGGTTGAAGTCAAACACAAGATGTTACACTCGTAATGTATGTTTGATAAACAAACACCACGACAAGACCCCTTATGAGCTCTTGGTTGGTAGACCCCTAATATTAAACATCCGAAAGTGTTCGTTGTAGATGTTTTGTTCTTAACAATGGAAAAGAGTATCTAAGAACATTTCAACCAAAGGCGTATGAAGGAGTGTTTCGGTTATTCTATGAATAGCAGCTTACAGAGTTTACAACAAAAGAACAAAGAAGATTGAAGAATCAGTTCATGTTGTATTCTATGAAGAAAGCAAGAAATCACCCCTTGCTGATGAACTCTCAGAAAGGTTCAAGGAACTAATGTTAAAGGATTTTGAAGAAGAACCCTCGTAAAGGAAAACATCATTATGGAAAGAGAGGATGACTGACGAAGAAAAGCATGAAATGCCTAGTAACAACCAGATGATTCTCGACATGATGAAGAATTTCCATGAGATTTCCAAATGGAATCAAGATGTTCATCGAGAGCTAATTCGAAATGACCTCTCCGACAGCATGTCCTGTAAAGCCCTCACACGAGCAAGTGTCGACATTCAACGCCTTCGTGGTACAAAATGTCATAGATATCAAGAAGTATCAAGTCATAATCATAGTGATTCACATTCAGATCACATAGATGTCAATTCTACTAGCCCCAAACCCATGATGAGATGGATCAAGGATCATCCCGCAAAGGATGTGATCGACCAATCAATAAAGGTGTTAGGACTAGAGAGCAATAGTCGAAAATGCTAATTCTTCTTTCGATGTTTCATCTCAAACATTGAACCTAAATCTATTGAAGAAGCATTAAGAGACCAAGATCGATCTCGCAATGCAAGAAGAGTCGATCATTTGAAAGAAACAAAGTCCGAAACTAGTTCCATTTGTAGAAGGAATATCCGTGATTAGAACCAAGTGGATTTTCGTAAACAAGATGAATGAATGGTGAAATAACCGTAAACAAAGCAAGGTTGGTTGCCAAGGATTCACCTGCATCAAGGCTTAGATTTTGATGAGTCATATGCACCATTGCCGATTGATGCGATAAGACTCTTTCCGGCCTTCAGCTCATAAAGAATTTAAAGTTTATCAGATGGATGTCAAAAGTGCATTCTTGAATGGTGAACTTGCTGAGGAAGTCTATGTTGAACAACCACCTGGTTTTGAAGTTTCCTCAGAAAGTAGAATGGTCTACAAGCTACAGAAAGCTCTATATGGACTAAAACAGGCTCCAAGAGCATGGTATGACACTTTGGCCAAATACTTTCTGGAAAGTGGTTTCAAGAAAGGTGAAGTTGATAAAACTTTATTTACCTTAAATCATGATGGGAACCGCCTTAGTTCAAGTATATGTTGATGACATCATATTTGGATCTAAGGACAAGCAACTTTGTGATGACTTTGCAAATCTCATGAAAAGTAAATTCGAGATGCTAAGTATTGAGGAAGTACTTGATTTGGGAAGCCTCTCTGACAAACCTTATAACCAACACCATCAAGGCGTGGAGTAGAGGAAGTACTTGATTTGGGAAATCAGGGAATAACTCAAAGGTTATCCGAGTAGAGGAAGTACTTAGCTCTAGGAGTCGGAATAACTCAGGGGAACATTTGGTTGGGAACCAATTGTTTAAGAATCTTAGAATAGGATTTTGTAAGGTGAACTCAATTATCTCGTTTCTAGTGAATTCTAGGTCTCGTAAAGACCAAGTGGATTAGTTGGAGGATTACGCCACCTCCAGATACCACTATACTTGCTGGTTATTTACCTTTCAGATTTATCTTTCAAAGAAAGCACACACTTACTTATTGTTTCGCACTTACCTATCTTAAAGTCTTCCGACTCTGAATTTAAGTATCGAAAGCCCTGTGTTTCGAGAAATCAGGTTTATCGGCAAAAGTTTAAAAGACTATTCACCCCCCCCCCCCCCTCTAGTCTTTTACTTTGCCGTTATCTGGACCTGAAAATGCAAGTTGCACTTGATTAGTTAATCTTATCTTTCATGATTCAGTTCAATGTTTGTGTTTGTTGTTGTTGTTTGTGAATCGCAGGATTTCAATGTTGTGCAACATTATGAAATAGTGCCGATACAATGTTGGAACAACATTACGACAACAGCAGACAACATAGAAACAAGCCAAATTGATTGATGACTTGGGAAGCAATCAATTCAATTTCGCAGGAATAAGGAAAGAGCTTGAGTTGCTTTGGACATAAGGAATGCAATCTAAAGAGAGAATCTTTCAAGAATATTGTTGAAGAAAGCAAGAAGGAAATATTGTTGAAGACACTAATATGGGAATTTCCTTCTAGTGATTATCAAGAAAACAAGAACATGGAAAATTGCCTTACGAGATCCCGTGCCTTTCGACTTGGATGGGAGCCGCCAATGTCAAGTATATATACAAGGATTCACCGAGCAATCATCGAGCCTTTCTTGATGATCAATCGAGATTTTATTAAAAGAGTTTAGGCTTCTTTTTCGCTAGCTTTAGAGTTTGTCTAAGAGTATTCATTGTTGAATAACTCTTTCAAACATCGACCTAGAATAGCTTTTACCGCTGGTTCTTCTAGGGTTAGTTTTGGTTGTTTAATCAATCGTCGTGATTGTATTAAACCCACTTGATTAGATTTACTTTTCTGTCAAGAGATATTTTGTTTGACGCGCCATAATATATTTTCTATATATCGGCTTGGTAATAGAAGTTTCATTCTTATTCATCCGCTGCCATCTGTTTGCTATGTTGAAGACAATGTTGAACAACATTGTTGGCAACATTATCTATTGATCTTGTTTCAAGTACCAATCTGGGATCCTAAGTTCTAACAGGACCAACAATCATCATCATCCTTCTTATCCTCATCCTTGTGATGGTCAGAAGGAGGATCTTCATAATTGTTCTCATCAGTTTCCTTCTCTTCTTCATCTTCAGAGACGAGGTTGATCACTTCTGGAATAGTGACCGTTTTCCCATTAACTTCCTCTTGTTCAGAGGATATGTATTGTAGAGTCTGGGGCAAAGTAGGCTTGAATGCCATCTGTAGTCTGGTCTGACCATCTGCTTGTTTGAAAGCTTGGATCAGCAAGGCCACTTCCTTGACAAAATCCTTATCCATCAATGTTCCGAAAGAATATTGTTCAGTGGGGAACATTGCATGGACGTAGTTTTCCAAGTCAAGGGCTCGTGCTCTCCTTGTGTGGTGATCAATCACCTTTAAGATTTCAGATAGATCGGAGCATCGGAGCTTTTGCCATTTATTAAAGCATTTCAGATGCTTTGGCAAAGTGTGTTCCTTGAAGAAAGGAAGCAGGTCCTCTTTCTCATCAACAGGGACCTTAGTGGCACTTGTTTGAGCCTGAAAGAAAGAGTTGAGTTAGATTCAAAACTTGTGTAGATATCTGAGTACAAGTGTAGTTAGGTTTCTGAGTTATCTGAATGAGTACATCAGGCTCAGAGACTTGTACTACTGAGCCAGGGGGTGCCTCAGATATCTTGTTGTGAGGTGGAGACTTGGATGTCTGGTCCTCATCAACCTTTCTTTCTGCTTGATCTTCCTCAACAGGAGGCTCAAAATCATTTTTCGCAGAAACGCTTCTCGCCGTGTTCTTTCTGGTGATGTTTCCTTGGGGGCTTCATCAATTTCCATGGGTGCAGGGGATGTCGCAACTCTTTCCCCTTGCACTTCTACTTCTGAATGAGCCTGTAATATAAAGAATTGAGTAATTAGAGAAGAATTTATATTAACCCATAATGCAGAATGTTTATCAATGATTTTCATATACCTTCATACTAGAAGGCTCAATGACATTTTCTTCAGAAACATTGACGATTTCTGGGTCCTTTTCTGGCATGTCTGCCTTATCTTCTTCTTTCTTAGTTGGAGCCTATTAGAAACATCCACTTAACTAGTTAAGTGTATTAACATATATCTGAAAAGTAATATCTTAAGAAACTCTCTATCACCTGTAGTACAGGCTCAGATTCCTTAAGAGGTGAGGTTTGTAGTAGCCTCCTTTTCAGTCTCTGAGGCAAGCTTTCCAGCTTCCTCTTGTTCTTGTGTTTCTAATTCAGCCTGAGCAGTGTTAGGCTGACTGGTCTCTAGAATTTGTGACCCTTCTATGTTGTGGTCTTGTGGTTCCATTTCAGCTTCTGTGTTTGAAGTTTCAGGTACTTCAGACCTTTCCTGAGTATGAAACTCAGTTGCCTCCCCTGATTAATCATTCTGAGCAGATGCCTCAGTTTGATCCTCTCATCAGGTTGGGAACCCGCCTTTTGCAGATTTTCTTCAAAGAATGAAAGATGCCGGTTCAGAACTCAAGTACCATTTCAGCAGTATTCACATCTGGTTGTTGTGGTTGTTGTGCTTGAGACAGACTGTTGAGTGTTGAGGCAATGGAAGTATCCTCCAACACTAAGCTATCACTCATCAGAGCATCTTCAATATATTTCAGTCTTTGTTGCTCTGATGGTGTAATTTGTCCAGTGACCTTGGACACAGTTGCTTCTTCAGCAACCTTTGAAACAGGTGCTTGTTCAGCAACCTGTGGTGTAGGTTCTTCTTCAGATACCTCTACACCGCCACTTTTTCAAGAATCTTAGCCCTTTTTGATTTTTCTAGGACTTGAGAGATGACTAATTCATCATCTTCATCGTCAGAGCTCTCATCAGCATTAGGAACTGATTGGTCCATAATCCCTGCGGTTTCTGTAGATAGGGCTTGGTATCTATTACTACTTTCTTTAGCAGCATTGATGAGGTCATCAGCAAGGCTTTCAACAGTAGTCTTAACATTTCTGAAAGCACTTTGTCTTGCTGAGTCTACTTGTTCAGTAGCCGATACCTGTTTTGCAGCATTGATGAGTTCATCTGCATTTATGAGTTCATCAGTAGTGGCGGCAGAACTTCTTTCGTGAAGTTCTGGGGTTCTTGGTCGCAACCTTTCCCTCAGATACCTCTTCAATCTTTCGCTTCTTGGAACCTTTCTGAGATCCAGTAACCTTTTTCATCAAGTTCATATACTCATATTTGTAGAGTAGGTTACTGTTGGCTATGTCAGCCTTCTCTCTGAGCTCAATGCCAAGCTTCTCCAAAGAAGTAGCATATCTTTAGACCATAGCTTCGTGGCCTTCGCTCAAGCAAGTCCCTTAGCGATTTTAGGCTCAAAGTCTTGAATCTTCTTCACAAACTTCATAATAGCATACTTTCCCTAATTGAAAGGGTTTTCCAGCCTTTTGTCTTGTTGTTGCAACAAGAACATCATCATCCAATGCTTCGCTTATCTGGTCAGCACCTCCTTGTAGACCATCAAAGCATCTGTGAAGAATGCATGCCAACACATCCCAGTGAACCAATAGATGTCTGGTTCTGATGTCAGCAAGCTTGAAATCAGTGGGTGTATCTGGTTTTTCAAGATCACACACATCATCAGACAAATTGCTTTACACCTTCAAGGAGATCATCATCCTTGGTGTCTATTTCAAAATCCTTTCCAAGATTTTGAAGATCAAACAACTTACAGAAAATTGTTAAGTCCAAAAGGATTTCCTTTCCTTGGACCTTAGTTCTTATAGACACTATTGCAGTGCCTTCAGAAACGCAGGATATAATCCTGGAGTTATTGTAGAATTCTAACACATCCAGTGAAGAAATTCCATTGGGAAGAGCAGATAGAAAACCCTTGATTTGTGCCTTTTCAAGCATGTTAAGAATTAGCTTCCTATCGGCTTGATTTTCAACAGCAGCCGTGAGGTATTCCTCAATCATGGCACCACCCCAAATCATTCTGTGATTTGAAGTCCAATGATCGGGATTAAAGTCTCCTACCAATCGATTGTTCACTATAACTAACTCTGGTGCTTGCTTTTCAGCAGTACCAGTGGTAGAAGATTGGAGTTTCTGGGTAGACGAACGCTTAGGAGCCATCTCTTTATATAGTGCAAGTGTTTTGAAAGTTTGAAAGAGATTTGGGTGAGAGATTAGTGATTCTTTGCAGAAAAACTAACAGAAATTTGCAGAGGTTGAAGAATGGTTTTTGCTATTCTTGTGTAAGTCTGAATGTTGGATTAGGCGAAAGTAATTTCTTTTGTCAAAATCCTATATATATAGCAACGTAATTCAGACAAACATATACATACCAATTGGTTTTGTATATACGTATCTGTGAATTGCAGACAGGCGTGGGTAAAAGTTTGTTCGGCATTAAATGCATAGTGGGCCATGTCGGAATTTCAACAGTACACTATTTACCGAGAATTAATCTCTGCCGTAAAGATCAATCGCCCATTTCATCAAGGGTCACCATTGCTTCTTCAGCAATGATCACAATCAACAATTGTAATTGTGCCCATTTAATGAATGTTGGCTATTAGCTATCTGAATCACGTTTTCTGTGTGAATGAGAACACTGTTTGTATCTGATTCTATCTTATACTTGTTGTCTTTTCAAAGTTTTTCACCAAGATAGAAATAATACAAATTTCAAGATAGTAGTTAACTGTAGACAGTTGTACTATTATTTTTTGTGTTCCCCCTCACTGAGTGATCTAGATATCTGCGTACCCGTCTCAGAAATCTCAAATAGCCATTTTACCCTTTAGCCTTTGGTTTCTGGATAACCGTTCCAGATTCCTTTTTTTTTTCTGGATACCCGTTCCAGATTCCTTTTTTCTAGATACCCGTTCCAGATACCTCTTCTCTGGATATCCGTTCCAGATTCATTTTCTCTCTCCTTTGATATCTTCTTCAGATATCTGAACTTTTTCAGTTCTTTGGTAGCTCCATTAATCCAAGACTGTGTCTTAAGGCTAAGAATCTACTTTCTTGTAGTGGTTAGAGAAGATATCTGCAAGTTGGTCTTCAGTGCCAATCTTGAGTATCTCTGTTGGTCCAGATAACGGCAAAGTAAAAGACTAGGGGGGGTGAATAGTCTTTTAAAACTTTTGTCGATAAGCACAGTGTCTCAGATATCTATGAAGATATCTGATACTTAATTTCAGAGAGCGGAAGACTTTTCTAAGATAAGTGCACGGTTCAAGATAAGTGTAAGTACTTTGCAATATAAGTAAAACAAGTAATAGTCAGAAAGTAAATAACACAAGTCTTTTATAGTGGTATCCAAGGTGGCGAATCCTTCAACTAATCCACTCTGCCTTTCTCGCACCTAGAATCCACTAAGATAAATGAGGTAACCTTACAGATATCTTTTCTTGATTCCTAGATACACTAGGTTCCCAACCAAGTGTTCCCCTTGAGTTATTCCCCGGCTTTCACATCCAAGTACTTCCTGTACTCAGAAACCTTTTCGAGTTGTTCCTTAGTTTCCCAAACTAAGTACTTCCTGTGCTCAATAACCTTGGAGTTATTCCTTAGTTTCCCAAACAAAGTACTTCCTGTACTCCTCGCCGTTTAAGGTGTTGGTTTTATGTTTGTTTGTCAGGTGAGCTTCTTAAATAACTTATTCAGTTATTCAGATAGCTCTATGAATCAAGTATACTTAATACACTATTCAATGTATGGTATCTTGTTCTCTACTGACCCGTTTGAATAGTATCCATTAGGCTTAAATCAAATTCAAACTATTGATATCTGAGTATAGTATTGTAGCAGGTTTGTCTTCTTCTTCGGTTACGCCTTTTGTTCAGACGCTTCGTCACAAGATTTAATGCACTGTACTATACTTTGTCCTGTAGTGCCAACGGAACTATGCAAGCTTTCTGAGGCTTTGCACGTTCTTTTCCAGAGATCATCATAGCTCCAGATACCATTTGTTTAAACAACTTGTTATAATATGTTTATTTTTCAGAAGCGTATTATATGTCAAAGGTATCTGAGTGTAGATATCTATGGGCACTTTCCTCGTCTCATAAACCTTTTACTCTCAGATATCTTTTGCAACACGTTTCGAAACACTTGTTTCTTCAAGATATCTGGACATAGGTATCTGAAAACCCTCGCTTTCAAAGAATCTTGTGCCGCCTTCAAATCTTCAAACTGCTGAACTTTTCTCATTGATGCCTTCTTCTTGGTCTTCTTCAGAAAATAAAAATTACATTTCAAGACCTAACATCCTATACAAGATTTGCTAGACTATCATACTTAGTGAGTTTCCTCTTTCATAGTGTTCAAGTGAACTAAGAGTACTAATCACCTTTCTGAGCTAAGATAAGTCATTAGGTTGCTGATCAAAATCTAAACAGATATTCCTAACAAATTTCCCCCATTTTGATCAGTCAACAATGACTATCTGATCTATTACAACTGATGTGGAAACAATCCACCACTTAATCATTTCTAATGATCTTTTAAATTCATATAATTATGCGTAAAGTAAACATCAACCAAATCACAAGGTGTGATCTTTGCTGACAAGTTATCTTATATATAAAATGATATCTAAGAGTAAGTTCATCAGATATAATACAGAGAAAGCTTACAGATAACTTTTTCAAGATTTAACAGAAAAGATCAATCAAAGAAATCACGTAAACTACTTAGTCAAATAGAACAACAGAGTTACCAAGCTCCAAGTGAACATTCTAAATGACAAGTCTTCATGTCTTCAAAATCTTCAAGTCTTCAAATAGCTCCATGGATCACCGCAAATTTCCTATCACCAAACCTTTGATATCATCAGAGTAGTCAGAAGAGTTCGATAATCATCTCCGTGTCTCGCAAATCCACGTACTTCCTTGTAGGTTTTGGTGGGATTTCTCGACAAAATGCTTGACCTACGATACTTTCCCCAATTCCGTGCATGCTCGATTCGATATCCGATAGCTTGAAGTATTCATAAATGATCTTCGATATCCGATGTCACCCTTGTATTGATCTTCGCCAAGTAGAAGGACTCATAGGGTTCCACCGCAAGTCTTGCTCTTGTGCTGCTCCAAAGAATGTTGGAATTCTGCACATCATCCGCTTTCCATAAGGACATTCATCGAGAGGTCCTTCTTCACGGCTTCGCTTTCTTGATTACTTCAAAATCCAACCATGCTTTGATGTGGTTGGTGTTAATCAAGATCGCTTATCTTTTCTCCATGCCATGAGTCGCTTATGGATTGGTTCGAAACCTTGAATTTACCAAGAAGTGCTTGAGTTCCGTAATCCAAAGAGCTATTCTTCCGATTAATGCACCAGACAGAGAATTGTTGTCATTCTTCACATACTCAATTTTGGCTTCTTCCGCCCGAGTGGAAGTCGATTTTGTCTTTGTTCGTGTCTCACTGCTCCTTCTTTGTCTAGAATTCTCCTTTGGGGATTGTTGAAGAACCACCCTGGATTGACTTGGTATTTCCAGAGGGTGTTTTAGCTGCTAAAGGCTTTGCAGCTATGGGCTCAGTTAGGCTATCAATTTTCCTTTTTCTGTGAAGAGGAGCTTCATCTTCATCAGTCTCTTCATCATCATCATCATCAAGATTAATTCTTGTGAGACTTTTGCAGCCTTCTTCATTGCCCATGGATTTGATTTGGCCTTCTTCTTCTTCAGAAGATTCATCAATCCCTCTTACTTGTCTTCTCCTTGGAGCCTTGGTACTCCTTGGAGGTCTTTTTGCCATGGCCCTTGTTACCATTGTAGTTTCTTCAGTTGGCTGCTGGGAAGTAGCTACTATTTACAAAGTAGCTTGATTTGATGAGGGATCATTTATTCTGAGTGGTGGCTGGGAAGTTTTCTTGTTTCCTCTTCCTTTCTGAGCGGCACCAACTTTAGATTTCTTCTTTCCTTCCCCCTGATCTTGAGATCCAAATTCTTCCCCCTTAGTCATTGCTGACTGACTAAGTACCACAAAAGAATCTGAGAGAGACTCAAAATTCTTTTGCAAGTAGTTGTAGGCAGTAACCAACTTCTGAAGTTCAGCCTTGAGCTCCTGATTTTGTTTATTAAGTCCATTTTCCTTATCAGTGAGCTCTGCCAATGGGCCTAGTATGGCATCTGCTTTTCCAGTAGTGTAACTTGCCTAATAAAAAGCTTTTTCAGCTAATGACATATCATCGCCCTTATCATTCCTGCATCTTTCTCGAGCAATAACCATACCGTTGTTCTCCATTGATGAGTTCGTGATCTTCTTCATTTCGAGGGACGAGGCAATTACATCTTTGTTTTGTGAAGACATCTCCTTTTAAGATGTGCCAAAACTTGGTATCTATTCATGTATTCATGGAGTGGACATTTAGCGCTTTGTTGAAAACTTCCGAGCAATTAGCTTCCTTTTAAGATGAGAAACCGTCAAGTGTTCATTGCGTGTGTCGCCAAAGTCTTGTCTTCTTCATCATCCGAGTCTTCAAATTTAGTGATCTTCATCCTCTCGACATTTTCAAGATTTTCTAGTCCAAAGAACCATCTCAAAGATGGGCTTCTTTCCTTCGAGAGGAGGATGGTATGTCTTTGCTAGTGATGCACTTTAGCATCATGCTTTTCTTTAGATACTTCTTCAAGATTCAATTCCTTAGGAATAGCATTTACAGCATCCTGGAGCTCTTTAACCTCAGAGTAAGCTACTGTCTCTTGTAAGTATTGATCTTGTAGTTGATTGAGCTTATCTCTGGATTTAACTAGCTCTTCTTCAAGTTGAAGATGGAGCTGTTGCTCTTCTTCCAACAGTTGTTTGAGTTGAGCAGCTCTGTTTTGAGTATTTAATATCTTCTGAGTTGTTTCCTTAGAGTGCTCAACTACTTGTTCAGTAGTGTCTTTTTGTTGTTGGGATTGCTGTGAAGGATGGGTGGATTTCTGAGGAGATGGAGGAGGGAATTGCTGTGATGTCCTCTCAGTGTGCTTTTCAGGAGCTGAGGCATTGTTTCCTTGTGGAATTCCTCCTGTCCCTGGTGCAGGGGCATCATCATCCGTCATATCATCATCATCCTTTTTGTGATGGTCAGAGGGAGGTTCATCAAAGTTATTCTCATCTATTTCTTCCTCCTCATCGTCTTCAGATACAAGATTAATCACTTCAGAAATAGTGATCTTCTGCCCATTAACCTCTTCTTCTTCAGAAGGAATAAATTGTAGTGTCTGGGGCAGGACTGGCTTGAATGCCATCAGCAATCTTGTCTGACCATCTGCCTGTTTGAAGGCTTGCACCAATTTGTGTGCCACTTCCTTGGAAAAATCCTTACGCATTAAGGTCGCAACTTGGTATTGTTCAGTAGGGAACATTGCGTGGATATAGTTTTCCAGATCAAGAGCT
Organism: Plantago major; assembly: GCA_026545765.1. Classification (NCBI taxonomy): domain Eukaryota; kingdom Viridiplantae; phylum Streptophyta; class Magnoliopsida; order Lamiales; family Plantaginaceae; genus Plantago; species Plantago major. The sequence goes on from CM048841.1 coordinate 34,854,983, forward strand.
CGTGCTCATCTTGTTGGTTGATCTGTGATTCTCAGTATTTCAGAGAGATCAGAGCACTTTAACCTTTGCCATTTCTTGAAGCATTGAATATGCTTTGGCAAGGTATGAGTCTTGAAGAAGGGAAGAAGGTTTGCATAGTCATCATTTGACTCCTTCTTGGCACTACTTTGAGCCTGAAAGAGAGAGTTTTGAATTAGTTTCAAAATTTGTGTAGACATCTGAGTTTTAGAGTAGTCAAGTATCTGTGTTACCTGTGCAACAGCAACAGGCTTAGAAGGTTGGACTACTGAGGTTCCAGGTGCCTCAGATATCATGGTATGAGGAGGTGACTTGGAAGTCTGATCCTCAGCATCCTCTCTTTCTTTTTGAACCTGAGAAACATAACACTTAGGAAATTTTATCAAGAAAATTCTATTTACAAAATCAGATATCTGAGAGGTCAATTAGCTCCACTATTGGAGACTCAGATACTTGTTGCTCGGAGACTTGTGCAGTCTCTGGAAATTTTGCTTGTGATGAAGGCTTTGATGCCTCATCAATTTCAATTTGGTGTGGGGATTGAGCGGGCAATTCCCGACCAACTTCTACTTCTTTTTGAACCTGTTAAGTAGTAAGTGTTAGTTTGAGAAAAATGATCAGAGATTTGTCTTTGAAGATTATAGGTATCTGAAATATATATATATACCTTCTCGATAGAAGGCTCAGATACTTGTTGTGAGTCTCTGGTTGATTCTCTGATGAGTTGGGCTTCTCAGCCTTATCATTTTCCTTCTCAGTTGGAGCCTATTAGAAACATCCACTTGGTTAGTTAAGTGAATTAACAAATATCTTAAAATTAATGTCTTAGGGAATTCTCTATCACCTGTAGCATAGGCTCAGATTCCTTAAGAGGTGAGGTAGTAGCCTCCTTCTCAGTCTCTGAGGCAAGCTTTTCAGCTTTCTCTTGTTCTTTTGTTCTAATTCAGCCTGTAACAAAGAAATTTTTATAAGTAACAAGATTGATGAACATAAAATTTCACAAGTAGAGAGTTAAACCATTCAGCTACCTGAATATTGTCAGGCTGATTGGTCTCTGGAACTTGTGACCCTTCTATGCTTTGGTTTTGCTGTTCCATTATGGCTTCTTTGTTTGCAATTTCTAGTACTTCAGACCTTTCCTGAGTGAATGACTCAGTTGCCTCCCTTGTTTGATCATTCTGAGTAGGTGTCTCAGTTTGATCCCTCTCTAGGAGTTGGGGAACCTGCTTGTTTGCAGGATTTTCTTCAGCATGTTGCATAGCTGATATGTCGAAATGGAGTTCATTTACCATTTCATCAACCACTTGTGGCTGTTGTGGTTGTGGTTGTTGTGGTTGTCTGGAAGCAGAAGTTTGAGCAATTGAGAGCTCTTCCAGATTTTTAAGTGTGGTGTTGACATCAGCGTCTACCAACACTAGGTCACCACTCATCAGGGCTTCTTGAAGTTGTTTATACGTGACTTTACCTGATGGTGTGTTGGCACCAACAACCTTTTCTATAGGTGCTTGTTCAGCAACCTGTGAGCTAGTTGCTTTCTCAGCAACCTTGGACCTTTTGTTCTTCCCCTTTGCCTTGGTTACTTTTTCAGCAACCTTGGGGATGGGATCTTCTCCTCATCCGATTCATATCGAAATCGAACAGAGTTATCAATAATCCCCCGCTCGCAGAAGAGTTTGAAGTTTCTCAAAGATTTATGAGTTCATCAAGCGCTTTCGTAATAGTCTTCACATTTAAAGCACTTTCGCTCGAGTCTACTTGATCAAGAGTCGATGCCTCTTTGGCAAGATTGATGAGTTCATCTTCATTGATGAGTTCATTTGCAATGACGCCAGTATCCGGGAATCGACAACCTCAATGGGTGTGCCTTCCGATTTGCCAGACTTCTTCCGTGAAGTTTTGGGCTTCTTGGTCGCAACTTTTCCCTCGATACCTCTTCGCCTTTCGCTTCGAACCTTTCGAGATCCAAGAACCTTTTCATCATGTTTGTATACTCATATTTGTAGAGTAGGTTATCGCTGGCAATATCCGCCGCCTCCGAGCTCAATGCCAAGACATTCCAAAGAGTAGCAAATTTTCACCATAGCTTATCGTTGCTTTTGGCTCAAGAAGGCCCTTAACGATTTTAGGCTCAAAGCCTCAGATCTTCTTCACAAATTTCATGAAGGCGCATTTCCAATTAAAAGGGTTTTCCAAATTTTTGTCTTGTTGACTCAACAAGAACAACATCATCCGTAGTTCTCGCTTATCCGCCAAGACCTCCTTGTAGACCATCAAAGCCTCTGAAGGATACATGCCAACACATCCCAAAGGGACCAAAAGATGTTCGGTCCTTATGTCGAAGTTTAAAGTCGATGGGTGTGTCCGGTTTGTCAAGATCACACACATTATCAGATAGTTGCTTCACACCTTCAAGGAGATCTTCATCTCAGTGTCAATTTCAAAATCCTTTCCAAGATTTTGAAGTTCAAACAACCACAAAAAGTCAAGCTCATTCCAACATGATTTCTTGTCCTCGACTTTGGTCTTGATAGACACTATCTCAAAGGCCTTCAGAGATCTTGAAATAATTGTGGAGTTGTTGTAAAACTCGTAACATCCAAAGAAGAAACTCCACCGAAGAGCAGTATAGAAAGCCCTTGATTTTGCCTTTTCAAGCATATCAAGTACCAACTTCCCGTCACCGTTTTCTATCAGCTACCAAGTATTCTCAATCATGGCACCACCCCAAATCATCCCGTGATTTGAAGTCCAATGATCGTGGTCTAATTCTCCGATCAACCAATTGTTTGTTATAACTTCATCCGGTGCTTGCTTTTCCAGCACTCAGAGTAGCTCGGGATTTCGAGAAGAAGCACGCTTGGGAGCCATCTCTTTAAATAGTGAAGTTTTGAAAAACGAGAAAGAGATGTGGGTGAGAGATTAGTAATTTTTGCGTAAAACTAATGTAGATTTGCAGAGGTTGAAGAAGAGTTTTGCTATTGTTGTAAGTAAGTCCAGATGTCGATTAGGCGAAAGTAATTTCTTTTGCCAAAATCCCATATATATAGTAATGTAATTCCACATATATACATACAAATTAATTTTGTGTGTAAGTATCTGTGAATTGCGGGCAGGCATGAGTAAAAGCTTGTTAGGCATTAAATGCATAGTGGGCCCTGTCGGAATTTTGATAGTCCACTATTTACTGAGAGTTAATCTCTGCCGTAAAGATCAATTGCCAATTCATCAAGGGTCACCATTGCTTTTCAAAGAATGATCACAATCAACAAATGTAATTGTGCCCATTTAATGAATTTTGGCTATTAGCTTTCTGAATCACGTTTCTGTATGACCAAGAACACTGTTTGCATCTGAATTTATCTCACACTTGGTATTTGTCCAAGTTTTACACAAAGATAGAAATAATACAAATTTCAAGAGAGTAGTTGACTGCAGATAGTTGTACTATTCTCTTTAGCCTTTAGTTTCTAGATTCCCGTTCCAGATTCCTCTTCTCTGGATACCCGTTCTAGATACCTCTTCTCTGGATATCCGTTCCAGATACCTTTTCTCTCTTCTTTGATATCTTCTTCAGATATCTCTTCTCTGAACTTTTTCAGTTCTTTGGTAGCTCCAGTAGCCCAAAACTGTGTCTTAAGGCTAAGAATCTACTTTCTTGTAGTGGCGTAGTGAAGATATCTGCAAGTTGGTCTTCAGTGCCAATCTTGAGTATCTCTATATTGCCTTTTTCAACATGGTCTCTGATGAAGTGGTGTTTAACATCAATGTGCTTTGTTCTTGCATGATACTTAGGATTCTGAGTTATGGCAATAGCACTTGTGTTATCACATAAAATGGGACTTTTTTTCTTCATTAAGTCCATAGTCTCTGAGTTGTTGTTGTATCCACAATATCTGTGAAGCACAACATTCAGCAGCAATATATTCAGCTTCTGTGGTAGATGTGGCAATTGAATTTTGTTTCTTGCTGAACCATGATATTAATCTAGCACCAATAAATTGACAAGTTCCTGAGGTGCTTTTTCTATCAAGCAATGATCCAGCATAGTCGGCATCTGAATAGTCAACCAAACTCAATCCACTATCTTTTGGATACCACACTTCAACTTCTACAAGACTTTTACATACCTTAATATCTTCATAGCAATGTTGTAGTGTGACCGCATCGATTTGTCAAATCTAGCACACTCCAACCGCATATTGAATATCGTGTCTACTTGCGTGAGGTATAGTAGAGACCCAATCAATTTTCTCAGATTTGTGTTCTTCAACACTCTTGTCAGATTCAGTATAAGTCATTTTGGTTCCAATGCTCATTGGTATCTTAGCGTTCTTTTCAGAAGGCTTTCGATTGAACTTATTGAGCATATCCTTTGCATACTTTGTTTGACTAATGAATATTCCATCAATGAGTTGCTTGACTTTCAGCCCTAGGAAGTAATTCAATTCTCCCATCATGCTCATCTGAAATTTACATTTCATGAGTTCAGCAAAGTCTTCACAAAGTTGCTTGTCTTTAGATCCAAATATAATGTCATCAACAAATACTTGAACTAAAAGTAGTTTCCCATCATGGTTCAATGTGAAGAGTGTTTTATCAACATCTCCTTTCTCGAAACCACTTTCTAGTAGGTATCTGGCCAATGTATCATACCATGCTCTTGGAGCTTGTTTCAGCCCATACAGAGCTTTCTGAAGCTTATATACCATCCTACTTTCTGAGGGAACTTCAAAACCTGGTGGTTGCTCAACATAGACTTCCTCAGCCAATTCACCATTTAGAAATGCACTCTTGACATCCATCTGATAAATCAGAAGTCATTATGAGCTGCAAAGGCTAGAAAGAGTCTTATTGCATGCAATCTTGCAACTGGTGCATAAGATTCATCAAAATCTAGTCCTTCAGTCTGGATGAATCCCTTAGCAACCAACCTAGCTTTGTTTCTGGTTATTTCACCAGACTCATTCATTTTGTTTCTGAAAACCCACTTGGTTCCGACATGATATTCCACAAATGGAACTAGCCAGATTTTGTTTCTCTCAAATTGATCCAACTCTTCTTGCATTGCAGAGATCCAATCTTGATCCTTTAATGCTTCTTCTATTGTCTTTGGTTCAATTTTTGAGATGAAACATCCATAGAGACAATTTGCTTTTTCAAAGTTGCTCTTCTAGTTATAACTCCTCGTCTATGGGACCAATCACATCCTTTGGTGATTTATTTTTATCCATTTCATAATGGATTTTGAGCTAGTAGGATCAATATCATTTTGATTTGAATGTGAATCAATATGATCTTGATGAGATACTTGTGCAGTATCTAAGATATCTGACATATGGGAAATGCCATGGTTATCTGACACTCTTTCAGTCTTAGAGATATCTCGAGCTTGCATTTCAGCAATCTCTCTTTCAGATACCTCTTCATGATGAAGGTTCTCAGTAACCCGTTCCATTTTTGGAATTCTCATAGGAAATTCTTCATCATGTCTTAGAGTCATCGGGTTGTTACTAAGCATAGGTTGCTTTTCATCGTCAGACTCATCCTCAATTTGAATGATAGAATTGTTTCCTTCTGACGATCCTTTTTCAGAATCTTTAAACATTAGTTCTTTGAACCTATCTCAGCGATCATCATTCGAGAGTACCTTCTTGTTTCCTTCATAGAAAACTACATGAACAGATTCTTCAATTTTTTGTGTTCTTTTATTGTAGATTCTGTAGGCTTTGCTATTCAGAGAATAACCAAGAAATACTCCTTCATCTGCCTTTGGTTGAAATGTTCTCAAGTATTCTTTTCCATTGTTAAGAACAAAACATCTGCAACCAAACACCCTTAGATGTTTGATACTAGGTGGTCTACCAATGAAAAGCTCGTACGGAGTTTTGACATAGTGTTTGTTAATCAAACATCTATTTTGAGTGTAACATACTGTGTTTACAGCTTCAACCCAATAGATTTCACTTATTTCAGTGTCAGCAAGCATTGTTCTTGCTGCTTCTTTTAGGGTCCTATTCTTTCTTTCAGCAACACCATTTTGTTGTGGTGTCCTTACAGAAGATAGTTGATGTTGTATACCTTTGCAGGTACAAAACTCTCTGATGTACTGGTTCACAAATTCAGTACCATGGTCCGCTCGACATGTATACCTTGTCATTTTTCATGACTTCGAGCTTATTCAGCAAGTTAGGTATCTCAACCCTTGCATCAGATTTGTGTTTGAGAAAGACAACCCAAGTGAATCTTGAGTAATCATCAACAACAACTGCATTCATACTTCTTTCTCGTGATAACTAGTTACCGAGGATTCAAACAAATCCATATGTAACAATTGCAAAGGGCCTTTCAATCGGAATGTCTAGTCTTAGACTTGAAAGATGTTTTGATTGTTTTCCCATTCGCAAGTCGAGCATACACCTTCTTTTCTATATGCCATTTTGGGTAAACCAACCACCAATTCTTTCGCTAGCTTATTCGTAGTTTTGAAATTCAAGTGACTCATTCTTTTATGCCATAGCCAATTTTCTTCAAGTGGCAGATTGACTCACCATAAGACATTCTTCGGTTGTAGCGGATGCCCAATCAGCAACATAAAGATTTCCTTTACGCTTTGCAACCAAGACTGTATGCTTTGACTCATTGTCAATCACTTTACATAGTTTTGACTTGATCTTGACAGTGTACCCTTTGTCTACTAGTTGACTCATGCTTAGGAGATTATATTTCAATCCCTTTACATGAAGTACTTCAGAGATTGTGAGGGCTCCAAATTTCAAATTGCCAAAACCTATGGTTGGATTTTTATCTCCTCCAGCAAACCTGATAATTGGTCCATCAGATTTGCTTTGTCTCCTGTCATGTGCTTCCCACATCCACTATCAAAATGCCACTTTGAGTTAGTCTTTAGAGTGTTCTGCACAAAACAGGAAACAGGAGATTAGGTTCTCATACCAACAATGGAACCATCTGAACTAAAGAATCTTCCAGTAGGAATCCATTTTTGAATGAATTTCTTGGGAACATTCTTTTGTCTAACAGGAACATAAGGAGGAATCTTAGTTAAATGATTGGTATCATTGTTGTTAAAAACTATTTTCTTCCTTGGTATGTTCCTAGGTGCTCCATTTGGTGCTTTCAGATACCTGTCAGATTTCTGAGTCTGCTTTCCAGCAAACTTAGCTTTTCTAGCCAGATTTCTTCTAGCCCTGGCATTCAGATTTTCAGTTGTTTGATTTATCTTCCACTTCTGATAATTGCTGTGAGCAATTCTAGCCTTTAACCATCGTTCTTGCTCTTGTTTGTATTCGTGAGCAAGTTGTTTCCCGATGGATTTATAGCCAATACCATTCCGAGCACCTGATGCTGTCTGAGATCTTTTCTCAGCAGCTTTGCTAGTCTCTGGATAATCTATTTTCTTTCCAGAAAACGTGACATAGGAGAATTTGTCAGCTCCTGCAATTTTTCCTTTCTGAGAGACATAGCACTGTGGGTGATTGCACTTTTCAGTGTTATGTGTCTTTTCAGAAACATTCCCAACAGTTTTCCTTGGGACTTTTTTTTCCCACAAAGGCTTAGTCGCAACTGCCTTTCCTTTGTTAACAACCTTAGCTTTCTGACCGATACTGTAGATTGTTTGGAAATCACCTTGCTGAGCACTAACAAATGTACGTCTTTCATCACTCTTATGCAGAGTGGTAGAACTATATGTGTGTGTGTCCAGCCCAAGTCCTCTCTTTTCTGAAGGATCTCTTAAATAAGATTGTACTTCAGTAAGCGTGTCACTAGCTTTGGCATAAGATGGAAAAGATAATTCTTTCTTTTTGAGTTCTTCATTCTCAGAAAGAAGATCTTCACATTTCTTTTGAAGATTGGCCAATGCTTCTTTATGTGACTTTTTGTCTCGTATATCGAGCCTTGAGAAATGCATTTTCAAAGATCCTTTTCTCGATATCTTGAGTATTTGTGAATTTTCCTTTACAAGAGAATTCTTTTCTTCTTCAAGAATTTCGCCTAGCTCGACCATTAGAAATTCTATTTTTTAGAGATCAAGTTCTCTTCTGAGATTTTCCAGATCTTTGATTCCTTCTTCATCACTTACATAAGTATAACAGGAAGTATGTGTTACCTCATCAGCCATTAGACAAGGTTCAATGTTGGAGATATCTGGAAAGATCTCTTCAGCCATTCCACACACTTCTTTCTGCTTTTGTCCAAAGTCAATTACTTCATGAGAAACACTGCACATTTCTGGAGAAGGCAGTGTTGAATCATATGAATCCTCATCCTCATAATCAGACTCAATGTCTAGAGCATCCAGTTGGAGTTGGATCTTTTTCCTTTCTTCAGTGAGCATAGCTCTTTGACTTCTTTTGAAGATTCTTCTATCTTTCTTGTCACCTGTCTTAAGTTTGTTGAAGGTGATAATCCTTCTTGAAATGACTGGTTTCTGACAATAGAAACAGATATCATTTCCGATTTCTGCTTCCTCAGTACTTGATGCTTTCTGAGCCGGCTTGTTCAGCGAGCTTTGCATATTTTTGTACTAGTGATAGTTTGAGCCTAGATGCTTTTTCAGCTTCTCTTTGGCTTTTCTTCTCTCAATTTCTCGACTTACATATTTTCCCATTTTCTTTCAAAGAAGAGAATCTCAGCCACCTCCTCGCCTTTCTTCTTTTCGTAAGTTCCTTGAGCAACTAGAGCAACATTTTGCAACTTCTCGCTTGTTTGTTCTCTTTGAGTTGTCTCATAGTCAACGTGGCAAGGTGAGAGAAAAGTTCCAATCGAGTGATATCCGCATTCCTCGTTAAAGTAGAAAAACTTGGTGTGCTCCCAGTTATGATTTAGACTTCTCACAATGGTCTTAATCTTTTCTAACTGGGTATATCTATTGAAAGTGCAGTACGCACTTGTATTTTGATAATCTTGTCTTTCAATAATCAGTTCCAAGTTTGTGTTTGTTGTTGTTGTTTGTGAAGCTGCAGGACTACCAATGATGTATAACATTGTGACAGATAGCATTCAATGGCATAACATTGAAGATATAACATTGCAAATGACATCAAGAACAAAGCACATCGACAAGAAACTGGATCGAAGTATTTACAAATCGAACAAGAGATGATTTAAAGAAAAAGAACAAATTGTGGTGAAAGCGAGAAGGAATATATTTTATGAAGAATCAAAATATGAAAAATTCCTTCTATGCGTATATTGAAGAAAACAAGAAAAAGGAAATTGCCTTTTTTAGATTCTATTGCCATTGAGTTCCTATTGCCTTTCGACTTGGATGGAAGTGGTCTATATATCAAGTATATATACAAGGACTCAATGAGCAATAGTGAGGCATTTTTGGTTGTCTATCAAGATTTTATTAAAGAGTTTAGGCTTCTTGTTTTCTGCTAGCTTTGGAGTTTGTCTAGGAGTATTCATTGTTGGTATAACTCTTTCAAACATCGACCTAGAATAGCTTTTACTGTTAGTTCTTCTAGTATTAGTTTTGGTTGTTTAATCAATCATCCGTGATTGTATTAAACCTAGTTGATTAGATCTACTTTTCCGTCAAGAGATATTTTGCCTAAAGGCGGGCCAACATATTTATATATTGTCGGCTTGGTAATAGAAGTTTCATTCATTCATCCGCTTATTGTTTATCAGTTGAAGACATTGTTGAACAACATTGTTTCAACATTGTCTATTGATCTTGTTCTAAGTACCAATCCGGGATCCTACGTTCTAACAAGTGGCATCAGAGCCAGCCACCTAACTACTGGTGTCTGGATTTGGTACTACTGCAATGGATGCAAACTAGAACAGAACTCCTGTGCTTTATGGGTTCAACTACCATTACTGGCAAATCCGGATGAGGACTTACATCAAGTCCCTTGTTGGCGTGGCTTGAGATCCATTCGAAGGATACACCGCCAATCAAGGACTCGATGCTGATGGTGACATTGTCCCCATTCCTGAAAAACGCTTCACTGCAGGTGACATACTTCTTAGCTCTTACAATGAAAAGGCCTTAAATGCTATTTTTGGTCATGTAGATGCTCATATGTTTAAAATTATTCAAAACTGCACTACTGGAACACAAGCTTGGGATTTGCTTCAGAGTCATTGTGAAGGGGATGCTAGTGTCAAACAAACTAAACTTAGAATGCTTTGGTCTCAATTTGAAAATCTAAGAATGGCGGAGGAAGAAACAATTGACTCTTATTTTGTAAAACTTTTAACTCTCTCCAATGAAGTCCAAAGACTGGGAGAAGCTATTTCTAATAGGCAACTTGTTTCCAAAGCTGTTTGATCTCTTTCCTCAAGATTTAATACCAAAGTCACTATTTTGGAAGACACTCATAACTTGGCAACTATGGATTTTCACACCTTGTTGAACAATTTAAAAAATTTTGAACTAAATGAAAATGAGAGACAAGGTATGAAAACTCATAGTATCTCCCTTCACTCTAAATCTAAAGCTAAATCTTCAGAGCCTGATAGTAGTAGTGATGAGTCTGACAATATGACTGAGGAAGCTTTCAACAATCTTGTGAGGAAGTTCAACAAACTTAAATTCAGAAAAAACTCTGGTCACGGATCCTCAAGTGGAACAAAAATTTCAAAAGAAAACCAATACTTTCAAAACTGGTTCTGCTTCCAAGACTAGCTCTGAATCTGATTTTGATCGCACTCCTCTTAGTAATATTAGATGTTTTGAATGCCAAGGGTGGGGTCATTATCAAAATGAATGTGCTAACAATCTCAGAAAAGAGAAAAAGAATCTTCTTGCTTGTCTCAGTGATGTTTCAGATGAAAAACATGAAGATGAAGAAAAAGAAGATGATTCAACTACCAATGCCAGAGCTCTCCGTTCATCCACTTACAATGTTGATGACCAATGTTGGGACAATATCGGCAACATAACATCAGGAGTAGAAATCTTCTTTGACTATGATGACTCTGAGAACTGTGAAATTTTGGCACTAACCAACCCTGAGAAATCAGGAATCTCTGATGTTTTATGTCTACATGGTTCTGTGGATTTTGATACAGATAGTCCTTCAGAAGAGGAAGTCAGTGCGGAACAAATGGTGAAGGATCTGCAACAGATGTATGAGAAAATCTTCAGTGAATGGAAGACTCTCTGAAAACTCCTCAAGAAAACTGAGAAGGAGAACTACAATCTGAAAGACACCATTGTCAAACTGAAAACTGACAAAGAAGGACACTGAACTGTTCAAGGTAACCACTGAACTATCTAATGAAAAGAAGGTAATTGCAAAGTGGAACTCCTCTACTTCTAGACTTAATGATATGCTTGATATGGATAATGATGGGACTACTGGTCTAGGGTACACTGGTAGTTATGATGCTTCTTTTGATAAGAAACTTGGGTGCAACATGAACTGCACTATTAACCCTGAAACCCCAGAAGTTGTCAAACCTCTTTCTAAGCTCATAAAAGGTCATGTATTTGTCAAAGAAAAAGAATTTTTTGTGTGCACTTACAGTCACAAACTTGGTCACAAAAACCATCGCTTCAAGTACCAAAAGGACTTAAAAAGGGAACATGTTGATTCCTCCAACCTCAGTGACCTCTCCAAGAATCTCTCCCTTCTTGCCTCTAGCAAACAAAACATTGATTCCGATGTTAGCTGCGATGTTGTGACAACATCCACTTCAACAGAGACTGAAAGATGTAATCCTAAGTCTCTGAAGTCTATCCCTGGTTCTCCTAAACGAGGTAAACCTCCAGGACAGATAAGAAAACACAAGAATATTTCGAACCAAATTTGGGTAGCTAAAGAAAAATATACTTGCAATGTTGCTTTTTCTGTTGCTACTTCTCCTAACAATGCAGGAAAATGGTACTTCGACAGTGGTTGCTCTAGGCACATGACCGGTAACCCATCAAACTTGTCAAATTTTGTCTCTCAAAAGACAGGTACAGTGACGTATGGAGGAGGATACCAAAGCAAAATCCTTGGAAAGGGAACACTGTGCCTTAAAGGATATCCTAAACTTTCAAATGTTCTTCTTGTTGAGGGTTTAACAGCTAATCTTATCAGTATAAGCCACCTGTGTGATGATCCGAAGTCAAGTTTGATAAACGTTCTTGCAAAGTTTATACTTGTGTGGACAAATTAATCAGAATGATAGGTGTTAGATCTCAGGACAACTGCTATGTGATGGACGTTCCTCTCAAGTGCAATGTTGCTCAACATGATGATGCAACATTGTGGCACAAGAAATTGGGACATGTCAATTACAGGAATCTAGAGAAGATCATCAAAAACAATGTGGTGACAGGTGTGCCGAAGCTTACCAATGCAGGGAAGCATGTTTGTGGTGACTGTCTTCTGGGAAAACAAACCAAGGCAGTACACCAGCCACTCCAGGTTGAAGGACAAAAAAGAGGTACTTTTAACTGCTTTGAACTCTTGCATATGGATCTCATGGGTCCTGTAGAAGCTAAAAGTTTGGGAGGAGCCTGGTATATCTATGTTATAGTTGATGATTTCTCTAGATATACTTGGGTCAATTTTTTGAAAGAAAAATCTGAAACTTTTGAATCCTTCAAAAACTGGCATGCAAAATGTTGTCATGAGTACTCTACTATGGTCCAAAGAATTCGATCTGACCATGGTAAAGAATTTGAGAATCAATTTTTTGATAAGTACTGTGAAAAGAAAGGGATCATGCATGAATACTCAGCTCCCAAGACACCACAACAAAATGGTGTTGCTGAAAGAAAAAAAGGACTCTTCAAGAAATGGCCAGAGTGATGTTGAGCTCAATGAACCTGTCAAAAAGGTTGTGGGCTGAAGCTGTGAACACTGCCTGTCACATAATCAATCGTGTCTATCTTCGTCCAGGTACTCTGACCACTTCCTATGAGATTTTGAAAGGTAGAAAACCCAATCTTAAGTACTTTCATGTCTTTGGATGTGTGTGTTACATACTCAATGATAGGGAACATCTAGGAAAGTTTGATGCTAAAAGTGACAAAGGAATCTTTGTAGGGTACTCACAAAATAGTCATGCTTATAGAATATAAAATCCTAGATTGCAAACTATACAAGAATCTGTGAATGTTTCCTTTGATGACTCTGAGCCCTATGCCCAGAAGAAGATCTCTAGTCGAACAAAGTTATCGACATAACCCCGACTCTTCTACACATGGGAACGCTCTGCACACTATGACTCCCGCCGATCAAAGTGAAAGAACCCATGATGTCGGCAATGTTGTGCCAACATCCCCTGCAATGTTGACTCAACATCTTCAACATCCTGCATTTCCACTCGCTGATGAAGAACAAGTCGATCTCCACAAAGGAGACCGAGGTCGAATCGATAATGCCTCTGGCATTAATGCTGCACCTACGCACCCTGAATCACGTAAGGTTCCTCCTCCCAGAATTTTCAAAGATCATCCCAGTTCCCAGGTAATTGAAAATCCAGGAGGGAGGACACTGAGGGGAAATACGCGCAAAAACTACAAGGAGACACTCAGACTTGCTAAAATCTGTCACTCTGTAAGTTCCTCGTGCTTTGTTTCTTTAATTGAACCTAAAAATGTGAAAGAAGCCTGCATCGATGATTTTTTGATAGAAGCAATGCAAGATGAGCTTCTTCAATTCCAAACAAATGAAGTCTGGACACTTGTTCCCCGCCCCCATAACATAAATGTCATAGGAACCAAGTGGATTTTCAAAAATAAGAGTGACGAGAAAGGGGTAGTTGTAAAAAATAAAGCCGCATCGTTGCTCAAGGTTACACTCAAGTAGAAGGCATTGATTTTGATGAAACCTTCGCCCTGCTAGACTAGAATCCATTCGCTTTCTCTTTGCCATAGCATGTTGTCTTAAAATAAAACTCAAACAAATGGATGTTAAAGGAGCTTTTGAATGGCTACATTGACAAAGAAGTGTATGTTGAACAACCCGAGGGTTTGAAGATCCTCTTTACCCCGACCATGTTTTTAAACTAAGAAAAGCTTTGTATGGTTTGAAACAAGCCCTCGAGCTTGGTATGCTAGACCGATCAATTTTAGTCAATTAGGGTTTAAGAGGGTGAGGGAGATCAAACTCGCTTATCCTCGTGAAAGGAAAGGACATTTGCATTGCTCAAATCTATGTTGATGATATTATCTTTGGTGCTACTAACCCCTCTTTGCTAGAAAAGTTTGTTCAAGCCATGACAGAACCTTGAGATGCGATGATTGGTGAACCCGCTTTCTTCGGGGCTTCAGACACAAGAGAAACAGATGGCCTCTTTGTCTCTCAAGAGAAATATGCCAAGAATCTTATCACAAAATTTGGTCCGAAAATGCCAAACCTTGCAAGACTCCCATGGCTATCGCCTCAAACTCAAAGAAACCGATGTCAGATTTATGTTGATCCAACATTGTATAGATCAATGATTGAAGTCTCCTGTCTCTCAACCACCGCACTGACATCATGTTCTCTGCTTGTGTATGTGCTGTATCAATCCAAACCCAAAACATCTCATTTAATCGCTGTCAAGAGAATCATTCGATATATATCGTGAACCGTTAATCTTGGATTATGGTATGCATGTGATTCAAACACTAACTGCTGGGATTTAGTGATTCTGATTGGGTGACTTAGATGATCGAAAATCAACTAGTGGAGGTTGTTTTATCTTCGACCAAATCTTGTGTCATCGTGATAGTAAGAAATAAAATTGTGTCTCTCTCAACCCGAATCAATATGTTGTCATTGAGTTGTGTGTCTCAACTAATTTGGTTGAACAATATGTCGCATGAATACGGGTTCCAAAGTGACACTCTTTTGATGTTTTGTGATAACTTATGCCATTCACATTTCCAAGAATCCATTCAACACTCACGCACCAAGCATATAGACATTCGACACCATTTTCTTAGAGACTTGGTCACCAAATAAATTATCGACATACAACACATTGATACCACAAATCGCTTAGTCGACATTTTCACAAAGCCTCTTGATAAGGAGAGATTCTTCGCTTTGAGAAGGTCTTCGTCTATGCACTATTTGATGTGATTTGTTGCAAGCAATGTTGACATAACATGATGGTCAACATTGACCTCTGTGTATATCTAGTGATGTCCTTTTGCTGTTTTATATTTTCTTTAGTGTGTTTCTGTGCTTCGTACTGGTCTATGGCTGTTTCTGTTTTGTAGCTTACGGGGGTGATGCTTAGGGTTTGAAAGGCTATTTGAAACCAAGGTTGAAAGGGATCGAGTCTCCTGTGTGTTTGCTGTTTGTAAAACCCTCTTTGTCGCTGCTATTTTTTTACTGCACTGACTCGCACTTGATGTTGCCTCATGTCCTTTATGCTTAATAAATCTAATGAATTATGATAAAAGGGCTCAAGTGTTTCCGCCGAGGATCGTGTTAAGGTGTTTCAAATACTATCCAGATATCGACATGGCCAATGTGTCATATGTCGTGAGGGTTGATGGCCTGTACTTGAAACCGACACGCGTAAAAGTGCCGATTCTTGTAATGGTGCTGGTTCACTTTCTGAGCACCAAATTACCCAATGTGGTCAAATGAGTGATTTTATGCCATGAGACGTGTATTTGCCTAACTCCGCATAGGCTTCGGCTTTGGAGCGGATTCATACGTGTTCCAATTATTTGACATGGTTCACGGTCTCATGGTCACCCCCACTCAAACTTATGCTAATTGTTCAATTTAATTTTTGAGGCATTGTTGAGTGTGTTTCTTTGGTATTCCTTCTCTTCGCCTTTGCTCGCAAAGATCGCGGTGTTAATCGAATGCACATCTTGAGACTTGGTTTCGGCCGACTTACATTAAGAGTGGTCGATTTCGATGTTGTCATCAATGTTGAGCTAACATTCGTGACAACATCGATCGTGCTTCAAGGACTTCTTGCTCTTTTGTCAGGTTTTTGTGTGCTCTCTATTTTTTAAATGTGTTTTGGGTCGGGTTTGAGGGGAGTACTTGTCTCTTACATCCGCTTTTTTTGGGAATCATATGTCTTACTCATACTTGATCTTGATTTGTTTCCTAAACCAAAATGTACCTCCCTAAGTCGAGTATTGAGAATATTCTTCATGATTGACCTAATTGATACGGTTTTCATTTGCTTTCCTTAATCTCATATTAACAGCTTGTGTACAGATTCGGTTTGTGCTTTGATATATATGTTTATGATCTATGAAGCAAACCAAACCAAAACACAATCCTTTAACCATATTACCCCTCTCATTAGCCCACTTCTCCACCACTCATTAAAACCGCCACCACCTAAACCACAATCATTACATCCAAAACCAAAAGTAGTTTTTTACTACTCCCAAGCCGTTAAAACAAAACTCCTCACCTTCCACACACTATTCAATTGCCACTCTCAAACAAATTCCTCTCCGCCATCCTCCTTCATCTCTCGCACTTACTAACTGGACAATGTCTTCTCCAACAAAACCTGCCTTGCCCGGATTTTCGTAAAATACCGAGGGCGAGCAAGCATATCCTCTCCCCATCCGTGCGTAACCGCCGATTTCGAGATTCCCGCACGAGCTAAGTGAGGGATCGGAAGAGGGTGTTGAAAAATCCCCATCTCCAGCACTAAAACCACCATCTCCATCTCCAACATCACCTACTCAACCTGAAAAACCCCAAACCGAGTCTTCACCATCAAACCTTTCTCAATTTGCTGCAGAAACCCTTGTTAATTTGGGAAATGCGCCGGTCGACCTGCCAAAGGATCTGAGGGATGATGATGAAAGCCCAATGGGGGTAGAGAAAGATACTCTCATGGAGGATGCTGGGAAAGATGTTGAACATACTGAAGTTCAACATGCGATCCGAGAAAACCCCCAAAACCCTTCATCTGCTGAGAAGGATGATGTGCAACAAGTCGACAAAACAGGGAAAAGGCTACCGATGGCCTGAATGGTGATGAGAATCGCATCAAAGATGCACTCAATATATTGAGAAGCCCGCAAAAGAGCCTACTATCAATCGCTTGTTGTGGAAGATTGGAAGTCGATGACTCGTAGAAAACAAAAGCGACCCTATGAATGTAGATGAGGATGTTGTTTCAACATCGGCTGCTCATGATAATAACAATGAAGTGAATGATGAAAGCTCTGATGATCTGGAGGATTATAAGCCCGAAACGGAAAATGACTCTAAGGATGAGTCAATGATTGATGAAGAAGATCTGAGCAATGCCGATGAAATCTCGATGACTCAAGACTATGAGGTTGAAGCAGGAAGAGTCCAAGATGAATCACTTGATGATGAGGACGCTATTCTCGGAGAAGATCAGATTGAAGATCTTGAGGTAAATGATATACCCTCCGAACCTATTTTTGTAGATGGTTCGATTGATGAAGATGCGCCTCACTTATTCTATGCTAGCAAGAACTTAGAAAAATATGAGAAAATCAAAATAATGCAATCGGATGTTGAGAAGGTAATCAAAGAGGAATCATTTGAAGAGTATAACTTAGTTGCCACTCAAGAAAAGGAACCTCTATCATGTCATTACCAATATGTCGCTTTTGTTCCCAAATCATCAAAGAATTCTATGCACATTTATCCGAGAATTTTGGTATTGAAGGGCATGGTAAACATCACTGTGTATCTTAGGGTGATGTATTTTCAATTCTAAGGATATCAATATTGTGCTGCATAGAAATAGGGATGAGGCTGAGACCCCTGTGGAGGTGACTATGGATGAGATTGCTAGGGAGCTAACTGCAGGAAAACTACAATCTTGGCCTAGTGGTACTTTGGACTTGAAATATTGTTGTTCTCTAGTCTCTGTTCTTGCCAGATCTGCTTGTACAACTGGCTGCCATCTTCCAACAACAAGAAGCTCAGTCAAGAGGCAGCCATGTTGCTCTACAGGATCAAAATGGGCTACAATGTCAATCTGGGAGAAAGGATTCTCAAACACCTAGAGAATTCCAAGAATAGAGGGATCAGAGGCCATTTGATTCTCCCATCCACCATCTTTGCAGTTCTTCAGTTGCAGGGTATTGAGGTCAAAGCCGATGATGTCTATCATTCCAACTTCAAATACATCACAAATACCAAGCAATCATTGAAACACATGACAGATCTCGGTGATCTTCCATGGATGGATCTCAAGTTCTGTGAATATGGATGTGGAAGAGAATATTCCTCTTCCTACAGTGCAATGCCGATGCACCGTAAAGTTCTCGGGTCACGCTTCAACGCCCAATGTCGGCTACATGTTGGTTCAACATTGATCCCTAGCATTGAAACTCTTTATGCAGTATCCTAACTAATCGTAATGTCGATTCTGGAGCAAATCAAAGGACTTGATGAGCAGATCTCTAACAATCTGAAGTTCAGAAGCACTCTAGTATCTTTTCTTTCCTCACAAAAAGGGGGAGAATAGATACTTGAATTTATTAAATTTTTTTTACTACTGAACAATTTCTACTCATTTTGGGTATGTAATATGTTAAATACTAGAACTTATCTTAGCTGTCTGATTAAGGGGGAGATTAACTTAGCTATCTGATTAAGGGGGAGATTAGCTCTTAAGTTGTTCTTAGTTATGTTTCTACTAACCTCTTGTTCTGTCTTGTGATGAAAGACTAAGATTAAGGGGGAGATTGAAAGTGCAGTACGCACTTGTATTTTGATAATCTTGTCTTTCAATAATCAGTTCCAAGTTTGTGTTTGTTGTTGTTGTTTGTGAAGCTGCAGGACTACCAATGATGTATAACATTGTGACAGGATAGCATTCAATGCTGGCATAACATTGAAGATATAACATTGCAATCGACATCAAGAACAAAGCACATTGGACAGGAAACTTGGACTGGAAGTATTTACAAATCGAATAAGAGATGATTTAAGGAAAAAGAACAACTTGTGGTGAAAGCGAGAAGGAATATATTTTATGAAGAATCAAAATATGGAAAATTCCTTCTATGCGTATATTGAAGAAAACAAGAAAAAGGAAATTGCCTTTGCTGAGATTCTATTGCCCCTGCTGAGTTCCTATTGCCTTTCGACTTGGATGGAAGTGGTCGATATATTAAGTATATATACAAGGACTCAGTCGAGCAATAGTGAGGCCTTTTTGGTTGTCTATCAAGATTTTATTAAAGAGTTTAGGCTTTGTTTTTTCTCGCTAGCTTTGGAGTTTGTCTAAGAGTATTCATTGTTGGTATAACTCTTTCAAACATCGACCTAGAATAGCTTTTACTGTTAATTCTTCTAGGACTAGTTTTGGTTGTTTAATCAATCATTTGTGATTGTATTAAACCTAGTTGATTAGATCTACTTTTCCTGTCAGTAGATATTTTGCCTAAAGGCGTGGCCAACATATTTATATATTGTTGGCTTGGTAATAGAAGTTTCATTCATTCATCCGCTGCCTATTGTTTATTGTATTGAAGACATTGTTGAACAACATTGTTGTCAACATTGTCTATTGATCTTATTCTAAGTACCAATCCGGGATCCTACGTTCTAACATCTATTACTTTCACCAAGTGCATCCATGTCACTCATAAGTGTTGTAAACCGGAAATCTAGTTCTTCAAGAGTCTCTGTGGGACCTTGTTTAAAGTTTTGGAATTTGAGCTTCAAAACTTCGAACTTATTTTCCTTTGTTTTCTCAAAGGTCAAATGTATTTCTTCAATCAATTGCCGTGCCACTTTCACCATTTTGCACACGCTTTATAATCGTATGTGCTCTGGAGTAGAATGTATGATGATATTACGAGCCTGACCATCCAATCGATTTGTCTTGGCATCTTCCGATGTCCAGAGCTCTCTGGGCTTTGGTTCTTAAATAACTTGACTGACAGGTCTCCCACTGGTTGAGGCATCTGTCTGTGAAGACCCATCGCTTTGTTCTCTGTCTCTACCATTAGAAACCTCTATGACTTGCTTGAGTAGTTGAATGACTATTGGGCCATTCTTTATCACATCGATCATTTCGTCACTGATGGCTTCTAGGTGGAGCATCATGTTGTTCTTCCATTTCATAATTCTCCGCTTGAGAATTGGGGCGCCACTTAAAGACATCCCGCAAAGAAACACACTAAACAAACAAATCAAGTGTAGGTGAAAAGCAGTTAGTGGGCACTTATCTGGGATCTAGGTTCAGTGTAGAAGGCTTGGGAACCTCCTGCTCTGATACCACTTGTTGGTCTAGATAACGGCAAAGTAAAAGACTAGAGGGGGGGTGAATAGTCTTTTAAAACTTTTGTCGATAAACAGCTTCTCGTATATCCGTTAAGATATCCGATACTTAATTTCAGAGAGCGAAGACTTTTTGTGATAAGTGCACTTGCTCAAGAAGATAAGTGTAAATACTTTGCAAGATAAATAAAGCAAGTAATAAATCAGAAAGTAAATAACACAAGTCTTTTATAGTGGTATATGAAGGTGGCGAATCCTTCAACTAATCCACTTGCCTTTCTCGCACCTAGAATCCACTAAGATGCATAATCGAGGTAACCTAACAAGTATCTTCTCTAGATTCCTAAATACACCAGTTCCCAACCAAGTGTTCCCCGAAGTTATTCCCCGGCTTTCAGTACCAAGTACTTCCTCAGACTAAACCTTTGAGCTATTCCTTAGTTTCCCAAACTAAGTACTTCCTATGCTCAAGAATCCTTCGACTTATTCCTTAGTTTCCCAAACTAAGTACTTCATGTACTCCACGCGATAAAGGTGTCAAGTTAAGGTAGTTTGTCGATGAGCTTCTTTAATAACTTGTTCGCTTATGCAGATAGCTCTATGAATCAAGTATACTTAATACACTTTGCAATGTATGGTATCTTGTCCTTATCGACCCAAGTCTATGATAAGTGTTCAAGAGAATGAATCTTATATGAAATCTTAGTTCAACTCTTTCACAAATAACAATGCTTGTTAAGGATCGTGACACTTAGAATTTTTGTGCTACTTAGAATCAAGAGCTTTGGTCGCAATGTAAAGCTTGAAGGTAAGTAGTGTGCTCAGAGAGCTTGTGAGAGTATTCAATATAAGTTCAAGATCTAAGGTGTAAGTTCTGTGTGTTCTCAAGCGCCTAAGTGTTGATATTTATAGATGAATTTGAGTACCGCTTGAATAGTATCCATAGTTTAACTCGATTTCAAACTATTGATATCTCGAGTATAGTATTGTAGGTTTGTCTTCTTCTTCAGAAGCTACCGTTTTTGTTCAGACATTTCTGTCCGCGCATTTAATGCACTGTGCTATACTTTGTCCTGTAGTGCCAACGGAACTATGCATGCTTTCTGAAGCCTTGCACGTCCTTTCCAGGGACTATCACAACTCCAGATACCACTTGTTAAAAATATATTGTTTCCCGGAAACATAATCTTTATCCAAGGTATCTGAGTGTAGATATCTGTGGGCACTTTTCCTCGTTTCAGAAACCTTTTATTTCTCAGATATCTTTTGCAACACCGTTTATTTAAACATGCTTGTGTCTTCAAGATATCTGGTCATAGGTATCTGAAAAACCTTTGTCTTCAGCAATCTTGTGTAGTCTTCAGATCTTCAAAATTTGTTGAACTTTTCCTGCTCGATGTCTTCGTCGTGGTCTTCTTTAGATAATAAAAATTACAGTCAGAGACCTAACATCCTATACAAGATTTGCTAGACTATCATACTTAGTGAGTTTCCTCTTTTACAGTGTTCAAGTGAACCAAGAGTACTAACCACCTTTCTGAGCTAAGATAAGTCATTAGGTTGCTGATCAAAATCTAAACATATATTCCTAACAGGTTCCCCAACTCAATAAGAGGGATCAAACTGAGGCATCTGCTCAGAATGATCAACCAGGGGAGGCAACTGAGTTGCACACTCAGGAAAGGTCTAAAGTACCTGAAACTTCAAACAAAGAAGCTGTAATGGAACAACAAGACCAAAGCATAGAAGGGTCACAAGTTCCAAAGACCAATCACCTGACACTGCTCAGGTAGCGGAATGGTTTAACTCTCTACTTGTGATATTTTGTGTTTATCAATCTTGTTATTTAATAAAATTTCTTTGTTACAGGCTGAATTAGAAACACAACTTCAAGAGGAAGCTGCAAAGCTTGCCTCCGAATCTGAGAAGGAGGCTTCCACAGCCTCACCTCTTAGGGAATCTAAGCCTGTGCTACAGGTGATATAAGATAGTTCCTTAGGATATAACATCTCAGATATGCACTTTATACACTTGACTGATATTCTTAAGTGTTTGTTTCTAATAGGCTCCAATTGAGAAGAAAAATGAAGAGACTGAAAAGTCTATCTCTTTAGAGAAGAATCCAGAGACTTCCAAGGTCCCTGAGAAACAAGTATCTGAACCTTCTACAGCGAAGGTATTTCATTCAGATACCTATAATCTTCAAAGATAAAAGAAGATTATTTTTCTCAAACTAACACTTTCTACTTACAGGCTCAAAAAGAAGTAGAAGTTGCTGGGGAATTGCCCGCTCAATCCCCACAACAAATGGAAATTGATTAGCCATCAAAGCCTTCATCACAAGAAAAACTTCCAGAGACTGCACAAGTCTCTGAGAGACATGTATCTGAGCCTCCAGTAGTGGACGTAATTGACCTCTCAGATATCTGAATTTGTCTATAGTATTTTTCTTGATAAAATTTCCTAAGTGTATGTTTCTAATCTCAGGTTCAAACAGAAAGAAATATCACTGAGGATCAGACTTCCCAGTCTCCTCCTCATATCCAGATATCTGAGGCACCTGGAACCTCAGTAGTCAAGTCATCTGAGCCTGTCACACAGGTAACTCAGATACCTTTATACTCTAAAGCCCAAATACCTCCTAAAGTTTTGAAACTGATTCAGAACCCTTTCTTTCAGGCTCAAACAAGTGCCACTAAGGTCCCTGTTGATGAGAAAGAGGACCTACTTCCTTTCTTCAAGGAACACACTTTGCCAAAGCACCTAAAATGCTTCAAGAGATGGCAAAAGCTTCGATGCTCCGATCTATCTGAGATCATAAAGGTGATTGATCACCACATAAGGAGAGCATGAGCCCTTGACTTGGAAAACTATGTCCATGCCATGTTCCCCACTAAACAATATTCCTTTGGAACATTGATGCATAAGGACTTTATCAAGGAAGTGGCCAGAAAGCTTATTCAAGCTTTTAACCAAGCAGATGGTCAGACCAGAATGCAGATGGCATTCAAGCCTATTTTGCCCCAGACACTACAGTTAATACCCTCGGAGCAAGAGGAAGTTAATGGGCAAATGGTCACTATTCCAGAAGTGATCAATCTGGTCTCTGAAGATGAAGAAGAGAAGGAGACTGATGAGAATGATTATGAAAAACCTCCTTCTAACCATCACAAGGATGAGGAAATCCCCCGTTTAGCGACGGATACAATCCGTCACTACCTAGCTACGAATCGCTAGGTTTAGCGATGGATTGGAGACGGATTGAGCGAATTCGCTCAATCCGTCTCAAATCCGTCGCCAAATTAGCGACGGATATTTTCCCATCGCTATTTGGCGACGGATATTTTTATCCGTCGTTATTTAGGGACGGATATTATATCCGTGCCTAAATAAGTTGACCAAAATAAAAAAAATAAAAAAAATAAAGAAAATCGATTTTAGCGATGGATAGCGATCCGTCGCTAAAATATGTATACTATCGCGTAAGCCCTTTTCTTCTCCATTTTCGCTACAAATTTGTTTCTTCCTCCTTTCTTCTTCATTTCACCATTTCCACTTTCCACCAAAACTCACCACTCCGCCAAGTTTGAGTCTTCAAGCTCGTGGGACAAGGAGCTCGTGGTCAACCAATTTCATCTTTTTTCAGCTTAATCGAAGGTATTTTGGTTAAAACCCTAACTTTGCCAAATTTGGGGATTTTGTTAATTTCGACTAATTTGAGCAATTGCATGTTTATTGTAAGTATGTAGTAGTTAGTTTAGCTTATATTACGTAGTTTGTTAACTTTGAGATGTTCAATTGATATATTGATTGTGAATTTGGATTTTTAGTATAATGTTAGGATGTTTGGAAGTATGTAGGGTTCTTAATTTGATATTTTCGTATATGTAGTAGGATTAGGAAGATTTAGTTGAGTGTTTTGGAACCCTTACTTGTTGACAAATTTGGAAATTTTGTTAATTTCGACTAATTAGATCAATTGTATGTTTATGGGAGCTATATTATACTAGCTAGTTCATAGACCTGCATGAAGACCAATTTATAGACTTAACAATAGCCGAGGAGGACGAGGGTATGTGTGTATTGTATGCTTAGTTGTTATGTGCATATATGCTTAGTTGTTGATAATTATTACTTTTTGTGCTTTAATATATGTCAAATGTATATGTTTTACATGCATATTCATGTATTCTTTACTAACACATTTTTTCCTGCAATTTCTTATGCTCTTGCAGATGTCACGCCAAAGGAAGTCTACATACCTTCCTCCCGGGTGTAGGGGTACTAGGGGGAATCCATCGGGTTCTGGTAGTACACCAGCGAGTGCTAGTCCTCTGGTTGGATATGACATTGGTGGGAGCAGCAGCTAGTCTCAGGTTCCAGAGACTCCACCGGCCTACACATCACATGCTCCTGGTGACTACCCCTCTGACGGGTGTCCCTATCTGACGTTGACTGACAGTGCTACATTTCAGGGGAAGCCAATCTTGATCAACACCAATCATGTCAAAGCTTGGTTGGATTTTGAAGTTGTCAAGAGTGTTGAAGCCATGAGGAAGGACCTAAATGATGAATGTCCTTATGGAAAACCTGATGATGTGCACAGAGTTCCAAACCTCACTGGAACAGGCACAAGGCCAAGACTTGCTGTGGAACCCTTTGAGTCATTCTACATGAAGATCAATACAAGGGTGACATCAGATATCTAAGGATCATATATGAATACTTCAAGCTATCAGATATCATAATTGAGCATGCCTGGAAATGGGGAAAGTATTTATGGGTCAAACACTTTGCCAAGAAGAATCCTACCAAATCATACAAAGAAGTCTGTGGATATGCCAGAGACACTGAGATGTTAGTCAGGACTTTGCTCTATGACTACCAGATGACATCAAAAGATTTGGAGTAGGAAATTTGCAAATTGATCCATGATGTTGCTGAAATCTTTAAGACTTTTGAAGACTTGAAGACTAGTTAATTAGGATGTTTACTTGCAGCTTGGTTACTCCTGTTGTCCTAAATCAACTATGTATTTTGTATCTTCCTGATTGTACTAAAATATGTTTTATTCATTGTAAAAATTATCTGTGAACTTTCCATGTAACATATCTGATGAACCTACTCTCAAATATCAATCTATAAAAGGATAACTTGTCAGCAAAGATCACACCTTGTGATTTGGTTGATGTTTACTTTCTGCACTTAATTAAATGAATTGAAAAGATCATAAGAAATGATTAAGTGTTAGATTGCTCCCTCTTCCAAGTGTAATAGGTTTTAAAGATAGTCATCGTTGACTGATCAAGAAGGGGAAAATTTATTAGGAATATATGTTTAGATTTTGATCAGCAACCTAATGATTTATCTTAGCTCAGAAGGTGCTTAGTATTCTTGTTTCACTTGAACACTGTAAAATAGAAAAATCACTAAGTATGTTAGTCTAGCAAATCTTGTATAGGATGTTAGGTCTCTGAATGTAACTTTTATATATTTGAAGAAGACCAAAAAGTAGGCATCTGGCAGAAGAGTTCAACAAATTTGAAGATTTGAAGACTGCACAAGATTGTTGAAGACGAAGGAAATTGGTTCATCAGATACCTATGTCCAGATATCTTGAAGAAACAAGTGTTTTTCAACAAAAAGGTTTCGCAAAAGATATCTGAGAACACAAGGTTTCTGAACGAGGAAAAGTGCCCACAAATACCTACACTCAGATACCTTGGACAAAAGTCTATTTCCAGGAAACAATGTTTTGATAAAGTATCTGGAGATGTGAGAGTATCTTGAAAAGGACATGCAATGCTTCAGAAAGCGTGCATAGTTCCGTTGGCACTACAGAACAAAAATAGTACAAGTACAATAAATGCGCAAACAGGGACATCTGAACACAAGAGGAGATCTCTGAAAAGAGACAATATCTTCTGCAGTACTATTTTCAGATATCAATAGTTTGAATTTGAATTGAGCCTAACGGATACAATTCAAACGGCTTCAAATTCAACTATAAATATCAACTCTTAGAATGCTTGAAAACACACCTTGAACTTAAACTGAAAATACCAAGAACACAGAACTAAGCTTCTCTGATAATACAACTAGTGGTATCTTTCTCTCAAGCATACAAGCCTTCTGCCTACTTACTCTTTAGCTTACAGTTGCGACTAAGCTCTTGAATTCTAAGTAGCACGAAAGTTCTAAGTGTCCTGATCCTTAACAAGTCTTGCTATCCGTGAAGGAGTTGAATCAAAAGATCAAGTATTTGTGTTTCATTCTCCAGAACATTTAACATAGACTTGGGTCAGTAAAGAACATATCACCACACATTGTGAAGTGTGTTAAGTGATCCTTGTTCTATAGAGTATTCCTACATAACTGAAAAAGCTATTAAGACTACTCGCCTGAAAAACCATCATAACTAACACCATACATGGCATGGAGTACATGAAGTACTTAGTTTGGGAAACTAAGGAACAACTCCAAGGTTACTGAGCATAGAAAGTACTTAGTTTGGGAAACTAATGAACAACTCAAAGGTTTCTGAGTATAGGAAGTATTTGGGTGGAAGTCGGGGAATAACTCAGGGGGAATACTTAGTTGGGAACCTAGTGTTGCATGAATCGAGAGATAGGATATTTGTAAGAGTACCTCATTTATCTATCTTAGTGGATTCTAGGTCTGAGAAAGACCGAAGTGGATTAGTTGAAAGATTACACCACCTTCAGATACCACTATAATTTGTCAGGTTATTTACTTATCGTGATTTACCTTGCTTTAGTCATCTTGTTAAGTACTTACACACTTTTACTCACGAGTAATGCACTTATCACAAAAAGTCTTCCGCCTATGAATTAAGTATCGTATATCTTCACGTATATCCGAGAACGTATATCGAAAAAATTTGTGAAAGACTTTTCCCCCCCCCCCCCCCATCTAGTCTTTTCCTTTGCCGTTATCTGGACCAACATAGAGTGAATTCATCCAATTTTCCGTCAAGGAGGATGGTGAAAAACACGCGCCTAGATTAAAAAATTAATAAATTTTATTTTAATGTTTTCTCTTTATTTTTAACGTTTTTTAAACGGAAAAAGAAAAAAAAACATAAAAATAGCACCCTTTATCCCTCATTTAAATCAGAAGAACAAAAATAAAACATTACCTCTCCCATTACCCCCAAATCAGTAAATGTCGTCCTCTGTGAGTGAATCAAGTGGATTAACTTCGAGATCAGTCCGCAAATGTCGATGCGGTAAATTTGCTCGTCAATACTGTTCATGGAAGCCAACAACTGTGGGTCGTCAATTTTTTGGTTGCCCTGATTATAACGTAAGTTTTATATCTTATGAAAGTTTTAATTTTTAACAGCTAGATAGTGTTCGATGTTGAATTGATTTGTTTTATTGACATAAATTTGTTCTTGTTTTATATAAAGTGATAAATGTTTGTTTAATGTGTATGAAGAAGGTTGAAGCACGTGGATGTAAGTATTTCGATTGGGTTGATGAGCCTTTTGATAGTAGATTGAGTGGTGTGTTGAGTTTCCTGGTTAACAGCAAAACTACAGCAGAGGAGATGGTTGTGAGGCTTGATGCTCAGGTGAAAGAGCTGAGTACTGATTTGGACAGTATGATTGTTGCAAATGACAATGTAATTCACCATAACAAAATCCTGGAGGAGAAGGTTAGGATGCTGGAGAGTGAGAATGAAGCAGCTAATAAGAAGATTAGGCTATTGATGAAGGCTTTGGGACTGCTTGCTTTGGTCATCATTTGGCTTATGATGTTTTATGTTATGTAGAATGGGTGTGGGTGTTGTATTAGAACATTAGGCTACTGACTAAGCATCTTTTGTATGAACTTGTAATTTTGTCAAGAATTAGCAGGGGGTAGTTGCAAGTTTGTCTTTTGTCAAGAATTAGCAAGTTTGTGTATGTAATTGCAGCCATGTAATGAAGTTGACATTGTTGGTTGGTATTAAACTATATAGCCTATGTTCCAATTTAATTTTGATGCACATTTTAATGCCATATGATATGTGTTTGGTTGATACTTGTTTGAAACTAGAAAAGTGGACCTGAAATGGATGAAATTTCAATATGAAGTTGATCAAAATAACATGGAACCGTCATGAGATATTGGCCAAACTAAACTTCCCCAAACAAAAAGAAAGAATAAACTGTAATGAGATCCCAAAATGTCACCCATTCATCAAAATTCTCCATCCAAAGAGATAAAATAGTGGTTCAAATGATCCATACCATCCAATAACCTAGAGAATGGAAAAATAACCAACAAAGTTCAAATGGGATCCTAAGTTCAAAGATGCATCATGGAACAATAGTTTGACTTGAAAATTAAAACACAACTACAATAGGACTTCAAAAGTATTCATGGCCTAGTGGATTGTAGTTGGTTGCACAATTTTTATGAAACATCCCACATCGGTAAAAAAAAAAAAAAACGGTTGTGGTGGATGATATATATCTAAACCACCACTCTTCTATGGTATGAGGCATTTTGGGAATACTGATGTGACAATGAAATGTGCGATATATCATGCTTTTAGACCCTTGTTTTTTGCCTGAGATTCAATATTTGTATCGTTTTATGGTCAAATACCAACTTCGCGTGTATTTTGTAGGTCATGATCGTGTTTTTGAGGAATTGCACGATTTCGGGCGCCAAAATGACATAATTGTGCGAAATCGAGAGAGTTAAGCAAATACACAGAATTGGCCAATGCACGGAGTTAGAGGTGTCAAAACATGTCATGCGATTTGCCAGTGCGAAGATAATTGAAGATGCTACAACTTTGTAGAAGAAAACTTTTTGAGGAAACGAAGTTACGAGGTCCAGAATTGAAGAACAGAGCAAACAGATTCGAATATGTAGGAATCGCACTTGGCGATGCCTGTGGATCGCAGAGGTTTCGGTCCCTGTGTGACCTCCATGCAATGCAGATTAGTTTTTAGTCTGCTTTTCGCAAGTTAGGGCCCGTCTTCCTGAACCTTCCTTAATGATCAATGGCGGTGGGAGCTCAGAATTTTCAGTATAAATAATACCCTTGGAGTCTCATAATGAAGATGGAGCAGAACGGAAGGGTTCCGAACAATAGAACGGAACATTAAGGTTCCGTAACACCAAAGAAGCTCTCCTGAGAGAGAACCAGTCATCGGGGAAGTGAAACCCCAAAACCCTAGCCGTCGGCAAGCAATCAAGAATCAAGATCGATCATCATCAAAGGAATTGAAGAGGAGAAGCTGAGGGTCGACACTCGCCATCTTCTTACGGTTTAGTTGTTTCAAACATGAAAACAATTCAGTTTACATTTTATTTACTTTCAGTTATGTCAGGCTAATTCACCTGTTTAAGGGTTAGCCGGGATCTTTGATTACTTGGTTTATATATGATGGAATAGTATTAGCATCAATGTTGGTTATGCGATTGTGGCTCATAACTGTGCTGTTTGAGGAAAGATGCTTTGTTTGTTTATGTTTTCACGAGACATTAGTATTCATTGCACTAGATTAGGAGATGTCACCTGTGTTATTCTGCCTCAGGTTTGTTGTTGAGCTAGCCACTGGTGACAGCTTTGAGCTAGACGATAGTCTATATAGGGTATCTTTACTAACTGCGCCTTGGTATGAGATATGTGACCTGTGTGACACTTTAGCCATAACTATCGCTATATGTTATTCCTGATATAAACTTTTTATCAAAGTGAAGGTTAACGCTTACATAATTTTCTTTATAAGTTCTTAGTTCGTCAATTCTCTTTATAATTACTTTCCTGCTTACTCGTTTATTTTACTTATTCAAAAATACCAAAAATCTATTATTTAGTTTTTTTTTTTGGTGCAATTTTCTACTTTATTATAAATCTAAAAAAGCAATCACGGGGTTTATAAGAACCCGTGTACAAAGAGAAGAAGTCTAATGAAAACGAGAGAACAATTACATCCAAATTCCAAAATAAAAACACACTAGATAAAGCGCCAAAAGTTCTACAGGATTACAACTTAAAAGGATAGACGAATCTGAGACATTTGATCCTATGAGATAACAATTCGGCCAGTCTGAGAATTCTGCTTTGATGTACTCCATAACTTCAAAGTATTTTGGATAAGACCTTCAATATAGCTGAGAGATGAGTATGCTTGTCTTCAAGTCTTCTACTGCCATTCCTTTCTTCCATCCTTACAAATAAGCATCCAAGACAGGCGTGCGCTAAGAACAAACAGATCAGGACTATGCAGATATGCAAACTACACAATAGAGATCTGTTCAAATGCTTTAGCCTCGATACAGACCCAACACTATCCAAGATGACCAATAGATAGAGTTTTAGTATCCTAAAGACCAAAAGATAAACCAAACATTAAAAGAGCCAAAATAGACAGCAACAATAAAGAACCAAGAACCAATTATCCACCAAGAGAACCAACAAAAAAAAATAAAAACCCTGACTTTTCTTTTCTCTCCCAATTTTTTCTCTCTTTTTTTTTGACAATATAACGAAATCTTATAAATTTTTATGGAAAACCAACTCAAAAATGATGAAGGAATCTTGGAACTCTTTTCTTTTTTGATTGTCTACTTAAATCTCTTCTTTTTTTCCCAGCTTCTTTTTTTAGACTGGAGAGATGCCCTATGTTCTGTTTAAAGGGCAAATTCAAGGTTCCCTTTTCAAAAAATCCAAACAAGGAGATAGGAGTAAGTTGAGCATCATACTTGCCAACAGCACAAGATTGACTCAAAGATAACACACTAAGAAAGAACCTGATAGACTCAGAAACCAGTATCATCCTAGTCAAGATCCACAAGTTAGACTTATAGAATAGGACAGCATAATACAAAGGTACAATGAGCAGAATCAGACTACACCTGAGAGTATCACCAATATTCAAAAGTTGGATCAAGAAGTATATGCCAGACAAAACATAAACAACTTCTAAAGGGAGCTTGGACCCTCTAGATGACACTATCATCACAACAAACAAAGATAAAAAAATAAACTGATCAAGCCAATAGCCAGAACCCTTACTTTTTTTCCTCTCTGAACCTAAATTCTTCTTTTTTGTTTTTTTTTTCCGTTTTTTGGTTCAATCCCAGCTGCTTTTTTTACACTGGGAGCAGGCACATCTTTCATTCTATTTTTAGATGGCCACAAACTTTCTTTTTTCACTCTTTTTTTACTGCCATGAATATCTTTTTTTTTTTTTTGGCAACAAACAAGCAATATAACATGAAACAAAAATACAAACAAGAGCCATACCAGAGACAGCCAACATTACCAAATTATTTGCAGGATCTAACATAGGGAGTATGCAATTTATCCAAGTAAGCAATCCTTCTAAGGGGGATGGGGCATTCATTGGGTTGATAAGTCTCAGAGGACTGATGATCCAGAGCTGAAGCAGCTAGCCAGTCAGCTGTCTTGTTTCCTGCTCTGTAGAGATGCTTAATAGAGACATTAAGTTCCCCAAGGATTTGCTTAATTTTCCCTATCATGAGACAGACTTTCCAGTTATGAGTATCTTTGAGGTTACTAATCTGGATCACAGCCAGTTGGGAGTCAGACTCCAGGTAAATGTCTCTCCAGTCATAGTCTTTACACCAGTTCAGACCAAGCCAAATTCCCATAAGCTCAGCCTCAATGATAGAAGCCTCACCTAAGAAATGGTTATAAGCCAGAAGAATTCTTCAATTTTTGTCTCTTATAATTCCTCCACAGGAAGCTTTGGAATCAATGTGAGAAAAAGCACCATCAGTATTTAGTTTCACAAAACCAGGGGGAGGAGGGTCCCAAAACACTGTCTTAGAGATCTTGATAGGTAAGGGAGACACCCTAATCTGCCAATCAGAG
The DNA here is from genome assembly GCA_026545765.1 of Plantago major. Classification (NCBI taxonomy): domain Eukaryota; kingdom Viridiplantae; phylum Streptophyta; class Magnoliopsida; order Lamiales; family Plantaginaceae; genus Plantago; species Plantago major. Next base: position 34,887,028 of record CM048841.1, read on the forward strand.
GCAACTCTTAAGTCACCAGACCAAATTTTTCTATCAAAAGGCAAAGACAGTTGCATCAAGTGGACAAAATTTCTGACTTTGAAAATAACCAACTCAGTCTAAATTTTCTTTCCATCATGCTTAGATTTGTTTCTAGCCAGCCATAAAAATCAACAGATCAACATTGGTATAATCACTCTAATATGACCAGTTTTCACTAAGTCACTAGAGTAAATCCAGGTCTTGAATCTGGATATCACATTATTCCCACCAATTTGATTCACATTAAAGAATCTGGCAAACCAATTCCAGACCTTGGAGGCTTCATCATTTTGGATTAAGACATGATCCAAAGATTCCTCAGACTTATAGCATTGGCATTTGGAAGCAATCAAAATACCTTTAGCTTTGAGGGTTGCATCCACAGGGAGCCATCCTCTCCAAGCTTTCCACCAAAAAATGGAAATGGTGGTAGGAATTATTTTGTGCCAGGTGAAAGAAAACTCATCATTGGAGGGGGAGAGGGTTCTCACAAGAGACCAAGCAGTGCTAGTGCTAAAAGCACCATCTGAAGATCCTTTCCAGATGGGGATGGCTTTAATATCAAAGTTGGAGTTAGCTATAACAGGGAAGCAGTGGGGAGGGAGCAAATTCTCAAATTTTTCCCAAAGCCAGCCATTTTCCTGTCTAAAATCCTTGACTAATCCAGTGCAAACAGAAGGGTCATTAGCCAACAGGTGAAGAGGGCCAAGATGGGACCATTCATCATACCAAAAGGATAGAGAACCAATTCCAAGTTTCCAGAAAATCATGGATTGAGATTTTTCCCTGAATTGTAACATCCTTTTCCAGCAAAGGGAATCAGTTACAAGAGGTAGAACCTTGACAGGGTCTTTCATTTTACAATACTTGGCCCACAGAAACTTAGACCAGAGGGAATTTTGAGACCTAAAAAGAAACCACTGCTTAACAGAGAAAGCATCACACATATCAGAGAGTCTTATTAAATTCAAACCACCCTCCTTCACAGGGCAACAGATTTTAGACCAATTAGACCAGTGGATTTTTTTACAAGCTTTCAGAAGACCCCCAAAAGAATCTGGCCATGATGGAATTAATCATTTTGATCACAGAAATAGGAAGTTTGAGGACTTGAAGGAGATACAATGGGACGGAAAAGAGGACACTTTTAATTAAAACACATCTCCCACCTTGAGAAAGTCTGCTCAAGTTCCAACCTGATAGCTTTTTTATAACTTTATCAATAAGGGGACCATAAAGAGCCACTTTCTTCTTACCTTTGTAGATAGGAGCTCCAAGGTAGGTAAAATGGAGCTGAGCAACCTGAAACCCAGTAACCTGAGCAATCATAGGGGAATTAGCCCTCTTGCCCAGATAAATGTTACTTTTGTTGGAGTTGATTTTTTGACCAGAGATAGCTTCATACTGATTCAAGAAAGCCATAAGTTTTTCCAAACCTTTTTTTTTACCATTACAAAAAATAATGCTGTTATCAGCATAAGCCAGATGGCTAATTTTGATAGAGCATTTGGCATCATAATAAAGGTCAGGGTTAGAAGAAAACAAATGGTTTAGACCCCTAGAAAAGAACTCCCCTGCCAGGATGAACAAGGCAGGAGATAAGGAATCTCCCTGCCTAAGACCATGCTTGGAGGGAAATGAATCCACAGGCAGAGCCATTAACAAGAATGCTAAAGTGACACCCAGCAATGGTTCTTAAAATCATATTGACCCAAGTAGAAAAAAAACCAAAAGCCAGCAAAACAGACTCCAAAAAAGTCCAACTAAGCCTATCATAGGCTTTCAGAAAGTCTACCTTCAAAATCATGTTAGACCCCCTAGTTTTCTTATCAATAGCAAGAGTCAGCACCTGATTCAATAGGATATTCTCAGAAATTGATCTTCCCTTAAGAAATCCAGTTTGGTTAGGGCTAATAAAGTCAGGCAGCAAAGGGGTGAGTCTATCATTGAGGATCTTGGAGAGGAGCTTATGTAGGGTGTTACAGAGGCTAATGGGTCAAAACTCTGACCACCGGGTAGCATTATCCACTTTGGAAATAAGAGCCACAACATTGTGAGAGAACCATTTAGGAATGCAAGCCCCCTTAAAAAAATCATGGACAGCCTCAGTGAGGTCCTCCTTAATGAAGGCCCAACCAGCTTGATAAAAACTCACAGGAAACCCATCAGGACCAGAGCTGGCATTCTGGTTAAGAGAAAAGAGGGCTTTCTTAATCTCCATCTCATCAGGAATCTTGCAAAGAGATTCATTCATCTGAGATGAGACCTGGTTCCCAATAAGATCCCAAGGAGGGAAAACAGAATCAATGGGAATAGAAAAGACTTTCTCAAAATATCTCACAGCAGAATTGGCAATCTCAGAAGGATCATTAATCAGAGAGCCTTCATCATTGATTGAAAAAATAGTAGCCTTGTTTCTTTTCCTTTGAGCCATGTTATGAAAAAGTTTGGTATTTCTATGACCCTCAATATTCCACTTAGAAGCAGATTTTTGTCTCCAGAAAGATTCGTCCATGTTTAACAACAGTTGAAATTGGGCTGAATTAGCATTGAAATCCATTAAGTTACTGGGAGAAGGATCCTCTTGATAGAGTTTTTCTTTTAAAGCCACCTCTTCTTCCAGTAACTTAAGGTTGTCAAAAAGATTACCAAAAACATCCTTGTTCCACCAAATAGAAAATTGTTTCAATCTGTGCTGTTTTTCCCAAATTTTTTTTAAACCAGATGATCTAGCAGGAATAGACCAATTTTTTGAAAAAGCTTCAAGAAAGTTAGGATGAGAGATCCACATAGATTGAAACCTAAAAGATCTACTAGAAGCAGGTGCCAAAGATGAAGCATAAAAAAAAACAGGTTTGTGATCAGAACACCTTCTGACACCATGCTTGACTTTGTTGTCAGAAAACAAATTCAACCAATTTTGACTAAACAGAAACCTATCCAGTCTTTTTTTCACATTCCCTCTTTGCCAAGTAAAAGGGAGGCCCTCAAAACCAATATCAATCAGGTTACAATCAATCACAAAGTTACCAAAGTCATTTAAGGCAGGCAGGTCAGGGGGGTTCCCACCTTCCTTTTCATGACTGGCTAAGATAACATTGAACTCACCACCAATAAACCAACAATTAGCCATGTTAAGGTTCTTATCTCCATTCCACAGCTCAAGTCTCTCTCTTTTAGAGCATTTAGCATATACAAAGGTCATAAAGACTGGGGAGGGAAGAGAAGGAGACACCACCTTACAATGTATAAATTGTTCATGATCAACCAACACCTCTAAAGAGTAAGAGGCAGAAGTAAAGACCCAAATCTTATTAGTGCAATTAGCCACTAGAGAATCCATACCAAACTTGTTACAGTAATAAAAGGAATCCAGATCAACCATAGGTTCCAACAAGGCAAAGCAATCTATTTTTTCAGTTTTACAATAGTACCAGACTTGCTGTTGAGAGGGCTTATTAGCAATGCCTCTCACATTCCAAAAGTTTATCTTCATCTAGAAATAGATGCAGATTTCTTACCCTTCTTTTTAGAACCTTTTTTAGAAAGACTTACATTCACACCAGATGCTTGTTTTTTGCTTCTAGTACCTAGAGCTACAGGGGAAGGGGGGTTTAAAAGATACTTGTTTCTATTGCAAACCTGAGCCTCTTCACCAGAGGAAGGGACAGTGAGCATGAAAACTGAGTCAACTTCATTATTTTTGGGAGAAGAGTCCTCCTCAGAGTTATCATTTGATTCATTGTTCTGAAAGAAAGATCCATCAAGGGAGTTTCTTCTGTTAACCTGCAAAACATTAGGTTCAAAATCAGGAGCAACATTGAGTTCAAAAAAGTTATTGAACACAAGATTAGAGACAGGGGCTTCCCTAGATAGGTCTTGATCAGGAGGATTAGATTGCATCAATAGTGGCAAAGGAGTTTCAGCCACCACATCATACACACTAGCAGAGAAGGTATCTTGAACTACGTCAAGCTTATCAGACAGCATGGGGATAGGGGAGGATAGATCAGAGCCAGAATCTTCAACCTCAGAGTTTTCAAGGTTTTGCTCAAGATCCACCAAAGTGTTGAAGACATTATGTAACTGCATATTTCCATCCTCTTTCTCAGAAGAGAAAGACTTGGGGCTGTGCGACTTAGGCCAGCTATCAATATTGACATGGCTGTTATGCCAACCTTCCTCAGACTCCTCCAACTGATGTGGGTAATTAGACCAAGTTGGCCATTTATCCCCCTGAACATTTTGCCAGCCATCATTGTTAACCTGAGCTGCAAGGTTCTTTTTTCTACCATTGACAAAATGATTAGCAACCTCCACACCACACTCAGTCTCAGAAGACTTGAGGTGAGGGAACTTAACAAAATAGGAATCAGATTTATACCCAAGTTTAGAACAGTGACAGCTATAGAATGGGACATTTTCAGGTTTGATATTGATTTTGATTTCCTGGCCTTTCACTTCAATTGAAATAGCTTCAGGCAAATACGAGGTAACATCTATTTCAACTAACACACGAGCTTTGTCTATTCTCGTAAAGGCAGCTGTAGCAGTATCAACATGCAGAGGTTTGCCAAGCGGCTTAACCAGCTCAAAGGGAGCTTCAGGGTGAAACAACATGATGGGAACTTGTTTCAGAGAAATCCAAATGGGGACAAAGGGGGAATCTTTAACCACATTGAAAACAGGAGACCATTTACATATTTTCATACTGTAAGAGACAATAGACACCGATTGTTTCATCCAAAGGTAATCAAAATCATCTTTGTTAAACAGGCGAATGATAACACTTTTAGGATTAAAAAAGCACGCAGTAAACTTACCTTTGAGGTTCAAGTTTCTCAGAGATTTGGACACTTCTGAAATAGAAGGAGCACCATTAGCAAATTTTTCGACCACCGTAGTGATAAAAGGAACCGAAAGCTTATCAACTTCGGCGTCCGAAAACGACACCAAAGGAAGGCCATTTCTCAACGCCAAGGGCTTAGGAGGAACCAGAGATCTGGTTTTCAAATCAGGGCTAAAGAAATTAGAGGCAGATCTAGCAAGGTTAGCCACCACGATACCAGAGCCGGCCAGAGCAGCAAAGGTACGCTGAGAGGAGATCGGAGACGGGGGAGAGGCCAGAACAGCGGGAGATGACGGAGAAGTGGGAGAAGCCGGAGAAAAAGAAGAAGGAGGGTTGGGAATTTGAGGAGGAGGTGTAAGATTAAGAGCATACAAAAAATCGGAAGGGTTAGAAGGGGGAGGAGGTGGAGGGGCAGAAGAAGAGGGATCGGCGGAGGAGGAGGAGGAAGGGATGCCATGAGGGCGGAACCCTAAACAACAAAGCTGAAGAGGCGGAAAGGTGCCGGAATGTAAAACTAGGGTTTTCAAATCTGTTATTTAGTTTACATAGAAAATCAACCATTTAATATTCTATTTCAATCGAAATGTTATTCTCGGTATCAAAAGATCTAGCTAACTTACAACTATAAACCGCATAGCTGAAATTTTCCAGAATTATAAATTTAATCTTTCGATCAGATTTAGATTACCTCTACAAGAAATCAAAATCTCGAGTCATATCAAAATTTGGCACGCCGAATAATTAGTAGATTGCTCACAGAGAACTTATTTGGTTATTTTCGAGCAGTAACTACTTTTATTTCATAGGAAAACTCAAGATGGAAGAAGAAGACGAAAGAACTATCAGGGAGATCAGTATGCCTAAACCAAGAAGGGGTGGAATACGGATCCAGCCGCATGTAAGGGAGTACGGATTTGATCTAACTCTGATTAGCGCATGACCAAAGTTCGGAGGTAGAGAAGGGGAAAATGAATGCAAGTTCATGTATGCATTCGAGTCTATTCGAAGCGCTCGAAGGGGTTAACCGATGGTGAGCTGAAATTCTGGTTCTTCATCAAAACACTGGAGGGAGCAGCAAAAAGATTGATTGATTCAATTAAAGAAGAAGTCAGTGAATGAGAAGAGCTGAGGAATCTGTTATTGAAGAGATTTCTAGGGCTTGCAAGGGTTATGAGCGAAAGGAGAATGATATCCACTTTCACTCAGAAACAGAAGGAATCTTTTCATGATGCATGAGAAAGGTTTGAGGAGATGCAATACAACTGCCCCCAACATCAGTTTACTACAACAAATCTGCTAAATAGCGACAGAAAGGGGCGACGGATTATATCCATCGCTATTTAGCGACCAATCGGTCAACTTTAGCGACGGATTGAGCGTTTAGCTCTATCCGTCGTTGGATACTTCTATCCGTCTCTAAATAGCGACGGGTATTCTATCCGTCGCTAGTGTTTGTTGACTTTTGAATTTTAAAAAAAAACAAAAATAGTATTTTAACGACGGATAGGCTATCCGTCGTTAAAATTTTAATTTAAAAAATAAATAAAAACTAGCGACGGATAATTCTATCCGTCGCTAAAACCCTAGAAACCCTAATATATCCACCCTTCCACCAGATCTGCCACCATTCCACCTCTCTTCTTCCTTCTCCCTTCACCATCACTTCTTCCATCTTCCTCCACCACTCTTCTTCCACCACCACCACCACAATGCCACAGCCACCACCACCACGCCACCCTAGCTCCACCACCACATCCCTTCTGCCACCTCCACCATCACCACTGCCAGCACCCGACTCCACCACGCCACCACCACCATCTCCACTACCACCACCCAACTCCACCATCACCACTACCACCACCCAACTCCACCACCTCCGCACCACCACGCCACCACGACCATCTCCTTCCTCCCACCACTGCCACCACCACCATTTCCTTACTCCAATTCGTCCGATTTATTAAGATCTCGTCCGATTCGTCAAGATCTCGTCATGATCCACCAAGATCCGTTCAAGTTCGTGAAGATCCACCATGATCAGTGAAGATCAACCAAGATCTCATCCGATTTTGGTATCTTTTCTATATTTTTTCATTTTTTCTTATTAATTTTGTATAATTTCTTTGTATTATTTGATATTGAATATTGTATTATTGGATGAAGTTGTAGATTTATGTAAGTACGTATTTGATGAGACAATATTCTAACGTCTCATTTGGTCCTTTTTAGCGGTCTTTGTGAGTCTTTATCTTTAGTTTTGTAGTCTTTTTAGTTCGTTTTTACGCTTTGGTATTTTGTTTACATTTTGTAGAAATCGATGTCTTTTGAGACAAATGAGAACAAACTGTTTAGCATGGCTCGCCGCGGCGAGGAATTCAGTCCGCCGCTGGGAAATTTTACGAGCTTGCAACAGGAAATTGAAGGAAGGTTTCGCCAAGAAGAAATCACCGCCATGTAGATTTAGCGAGTGGTTATCCTCTGATTTAAGGAGGTTTCGCCATGGCGAAGGAACTGTCCACAAGCAGATTATGCGAGAGCTTTATATATTGCGATTAAGAATTGAAGGCTAGCCACGGCGAGCTATTCCTTCCGCCGCGGCGAGAGACGCAAAATCAACGTTTTGTTTTCCTTATTAGATTAGAATTTTGATTCTTTTCTCTCATACTTCCTCTAACCTAGTTTTTGAGAAAAGCTCGGAGATACACACATTAACATTGAGACATCTTCGAGCTTGGTTATCCATTGATTTTATCATCAAGATTATTGGTATTGATTTATCCATTGCTTTGTTCTTTACAATTCGTTCTTTATTCTCATTGATTGAATTTTATGTTATTGCATGCGAGTTTATCGTCTATGTTTCACATGATTATTACCATGAATCTCTACATGCAATCCTCTATTATGAGTAGCTAAACACTTTGAATACAGTAGTATGTGAAGATTATGCATATTCGTTCTGGGGTTTATCAAAGCACTCATATAGGTTAGTCTCATATAAAATCTTCGTAAAAATCTTCAATTCGATAAGTCCGTATTAAATTCTCTAAATTGTTCATGTTTAAGGATCGTGAATTGACGACTCACGATTTCTTCAGTATAATATTTTCTAAGAACAATTGGTTGAATCGAATTGATTGACGATCGCATAACCACTCAGGTGACAAATATGAGTGTTATCCCTAGTTCGAATTAGCATAATTGGATCTTGCTACTGTATTCATCTTTCTCTCATTGTTAATCGTAATCTTTGCTTTAGTTAAACTAGTTAGAAGTACAACCAAACCATTAATCCAACTGTTACGCGCAAGTATCTGTTTACTCTCATTGCTACGTAGCTTAATTAATTCCTTAGCGAACGACTTTGTGGTTTAGCTTTGTCTGTCTACAACAACTGCTTACTACTTGGTTTTCTAAGTATTAATTTGAGCACATCAAATTTGGCGCCGCTGCCGGGGAATTAATTCCTACTGTAGCGTGTGGGTGTAATATTTTATTTGCTTTTTTTTTTTACTTACCTGTTATTTCTACACTAACAGAAACTAAGATTTTTCGAGGTTTTTATTTTTGTAGAAGAACCTTTGCAGGTTTATGCCCGGTACAAGATCGCAAGGAACACTTTTGCAACCTCTAGTACCTGAGATCGATAGACACTACCATCAGCTTCGAAGACAGAACTTAGCCGCTATTGAAATGGGTGACGTCAACGAGAATACTCCTAGAGTCAACGGTGGTGTTGAGACCCCAGTGATCACTTATGGGACCTATATGCAGCCTGGTGAAATTAAGGCTGGGGGATCACCGTCAGGTTTCTAACAATGCTAGTACATGGAGATCAAGTCTCATCACTTCCATGACATGCCTAAGTATTATGGGATGGCTAATGAGGATGTTATCCGGCTTTCAAGGAGTTCGAGGGTCGATTGTTAGGATTCCTAAGCATCGTAGTACAATAATCTCGGTGAGGAAATAAGGAAGAAGGTCTTTCCCATGTGTATGCAGGATAAAGCAAAGAGTCGGCTATTGAATCAACTCAAGGTTCTTCGCTACTTGGGATGATTTATACAGGGCCTTTATGAACAAGTTCTATCCAGCGGAGAAGACTAGGCAGCTTCGAGTGCAGATTGAGAAGTTCATGCAGATGAGTGATGAGAGCTTTTATGAGGCCAGGGAGCGATTCCTGAACTTGCTCTCCCAATGCCCTCACCATAGGTTGAGTGAGATGGATTTATGTCGCAAGTTCTACGAGGGACTCAATCGGGAAGCATGTAATATGGTGGATATGACCGTGGATGGCTTTATCGCATGGCATCTCCTATTGCATTGAATGAGGCTTTTGAGAAGCTTGCCGCCATCTCCCACCTTTAAGGGAACTAGAGGTAGACCAAGGAGAGTCAAGAAAAGCCGTGAGCAAACACTGTGCCCTAGTCTATCGAATCGCGTAACATATTAAGGAGATGAGGATGTTTGGCACTATCCTCGCACCAAAGGGCTCCATTAATGAGAGGTGTAATCAGGTGGTAATTTGAGCATGGTGCTAGTATGTGCACTTCCGAGACTATGGGGAGAACCCAACTCCGAGATCATTTGTCGGGTACAAACAGCAAATGTGGTGGTCAGTAACCAACCGGAATAAATGCAAGCGCTACTAAGGTGCAACCCTTCAACCCCGACCGTTCCAATTTATCCTATGGAGGTAACTTCTATGAGAATGCACCACAAAGAAGTTCCGCGCAAAGAAGTTCCCGCTTAGTAGTTCCATTTCGACAGTTCTGCTTCAACAGGTCCAAGATAAGAAGCCGGTTCACTTACTAGTGCACCGCTGATCGTGAGATTAGAGCTCACATGGAGAGATCGAGAGGTTCGGGCGTATACAATGAATCAAGCCAAGAATGACCAGAGGTTCGAGAGCATCGAGCAATCACAAAAGAGGTTAGAGAAGACTCGTGATCCGCCGGCGCCTTCCAACAAAGAGAGAAGGGTAAACTCCCCGCGACTGTCGAGAATAATAGAATACTTGCTGTGGAGGTAGCTTTTGACAAGCCAGGAGTAGTGAAGACTGTTATTACAACTTGCACTTGTAACCATGATAAGGTGGTTTCCTGTCGAGGCAACACCCAGATAGGAAGCAAGAAGGGTGATAACATCCGGTCCCGCGATTCCGTGAGAGAAGGCTAATGCGTGACCAACTCGATGATCCAAAAGGAAAAGAAGAGCATTAGTGATGCAAACAGCTTGATTCGGTTTGGATGGGCGCTTCCGATGTTGGTGTATTATCGACATCGAGTCGCAGCTAACTTGATGACATTCGAGACTTATGAGGAACTCAACTCAAGCGGTCTAGAACCGAGAAGATGCTTTGTGACCACGTAAGGGTGTTGTTAAACGCAAGACCAAACTGCTAAACGCAAAGACCAATTATTTCATGCATTTCAAAAATGCCCCTAACTCAAAAAAACTTTTAAAATGAACGTAAAATCGAAATAACTCGTTTACACAAACACAATAACATTAACATGCATGATTGAATACAAATTTCAACAATAAAAAACATCGAAAAATTTTCGCTTTTTTTTTTTTTTTGGTGTAAAGTGTAAAAAGTTTTAAAATTTGGGGGGAAGAAAAAATTAAAAGTCATTGGCTAAAAAAAAAAAAAATTTAATCAAGATGAATGGTTGCTCAAACCGCCATTTAAAAATGGTCGTTTTGAGAACCACTATTTTTTTCGCTTGCTTCGTAACCGCCATTTTTGAGAACCGGCCATTTCCGTTTTTTTTTTTTCAGTTTCAGTTTTATAAAAAAAAAATTTCCCACTTTTTTTTTTCCAAATTAAATGGCCCGTTTGAACGGTAATATTTTTTTTAAATTTAAATTTATTTATTTTGAATTTGCAACTTGAACTTTAATTCGAACTTAAATCGAAATGCTTCCGAATAAAAGGTTACAATTTGAACACGAACGAACTTGAATAGAAAATATTACATGCCATGACTATTGACTACGTAATGGAATAACATCTTCAAAGTGTTGATAAATTTCATCGACAATGTCGAATACGCCTTTCCGCTCATACGACGCTCGCTGCTCGCTTATTTGTGCAAGTTTAGCTCCGAGCCATCAGATCCTCTAAATAAAAAAACAAAGAACGAAGGATTTGATGAAATGGTAACGCCGTATGTATATGTATTGATTGTCGAGGAACCATACCACAAGAGGATTCATGTCCACTGGTCAGAATGTGCCCTTCGAGTAAATGATTCTCATGTGTCACCAGATATGCGCCCTCATAAACCAAATTCCGACATCGGAAGAGCTTCAGTCCGTAATGAACTCAAGTGTTTGAGATGGAAATTACATCGAGCTGCTCAAAGTTCTCGAACGAGTCTCCGTGACGATAAGAACATCGATAGAGTGAAGGAAGGTGGCCTTTGCACAATCATTGGTGTTATGAGTGGTCGAGGAATGAATTGGGGTATCCGAATCGGCGATAACACGGTTCGCATGTAAGCTTCAGAACCTTTAAACAATGAATAATTCCCTAAATTGAGAAATGGGGACACTTCCTCCGCCTTTTGTCCATATGGTGTCCAAATAACCTATTACATATGAGGTAAGTAACATAAGTAAATAATCATAATAGAGTTTAAATGTTAATGAAGACTAGCGGTAAATTTCATGACATACTTCATTTGCAGGAACATTGTCCGTGGCATTTCAGATGCAAGATGTAGAGCTTTGATCTTGGTCGATTGTTCCCAAGTTCCATGATTCAAAACCAGAAAGTGCTTGTAGATCCACATCTCAAATCGATAAAGACTTCAATAAAAATGTATTCTCTTTTAAAGTTACGAAAAATGTATAAATAATATACGGGATGTAAAAAACCTGCACGAGTGAGAGACATCCATCTATTTGTTTGCAGTCAATACGTGATGCAATTCCCAACTGTCTATACTGATTGGCAAGTGCAGCAGCTCCCCATGCATACATATGAACCTCATCCACCGATGTAGGAACGGTAGAACCGACCGCACTGATGACCACTCTTGTCGACAAATAGCGATGTGCCTATCAACCACAACAAGTACATGATAAAGATGTGAAGGAGGTGGAAGAGTTTGAGCTTTTAAACGGCTTCAATTGCTACGCTTGAACCCAAAGACTTTTAAAGTCGGCCTTCAATGATGCATCATTCAATTGCATATGAGTTGATAATGAGAGCTGAGTGCCTCCGGTGGTTCGCTTCACCTTAACCGCATCGCACCACTTGACAGAATTCCTAACAGATAGTGGACATCATGCGGTTATAGTCATCTCACCGAATGGCAAGTGAAAGCTATTAGTTTCAGGATGCCACCGCCAACAAATGCACTAATCAAAGGCATGTTGATCTTCGGCATAGAGTCAAGTGTGAGATGATCGTTGTCGACAAATACAAGACATCGCTGCTTAAATAGTCTTTGAACTTGCTTAATTTACGATATTGTCAAACCCCTCTAGAATATCGCGGTCTGTGGCATTTTAACGTAAATAGTAAATAACAATGAGTTAACAATGGTAAAATGAATACTCGATTTTAAAGATATGGAATTAAATGACTTACATTTCCCATCCATATGGAGTGAGCGATGTGGCCTAGAAATCCCGTGAGTAACTCCGCATTTGTCGGGCCTCCATCAATACCTTGTGTTAGCGGTCTGTGGTTGATTAGTGGCATTATTAGGCGCTTCTTCTCCACATCGCCGCTTCCACCCTCTCCTTCAAGGGTCACTCATTTGAGAATAACCAGACACGCTGAATGGAGGGACATCATTATTTAAATACGGAGATGCCTAAGCATTTAATCGGGTTGGTTGAAATGTGTAGATGGCCCGTATGAATTGGTGTTAAAATTGTTACCCGCTCAGTGATGTGTCATCTCGAAAGTCATCTCTCGTAGAGGGATTTCACTTTCAAGTCTGCTCTTGTTTGTGTGTCGACATTTCGGGTGACTCAGAGTCCTCTATTAAGTTCTCCGTATCGTAACTTAATTCTTCATCGCCATCAACTGACCTTCTAGCTCGCCAAGGTGTATGGGCCCTCTTCCTTCCACGAATCGACTTCAAGCGCCCGTATCGTCGATCGGTACCGACGGGATATCCTTTACGCCTCTTGCCCGCTCTTTTATCTTCAAAGACCGCTTATCTTTGGATGAACCGCTTTTCGAAGTTTCGTGCGGAAATGAGAATAGTTTGAGTGTTAGAATTCATAGAGAAAGATAAGCAATCAAATATACTACGCTTTATTAATGTATTTTCATAACTTTACCTTCCAGCTTCGACATTTAACATCGATTGATTGCAAAGTATTTGATAGTATGTTGTAAGGAAGACGTAACGTCAATGGAGAGTCAGGTGTAACAATGTGATGTATGGGAGATTATTTATAGAACCAAAAGCCCTCGGCTCACGTGACATATCTGCTAACGAATATATCGATTAACGTGACATATCGATTAACGTGACACACCGTTAACGTGATATATCGATTAACGTGACACACCGGTTAACGTGACATATCGATTAACGTGATACATCTGCTAACGTAATATATCGATTAACGTGACACACCGGTTCACGCGATACCGGTTAACGTAACATATCGATTAACGTGACATATTGGTTTACGTGACATATCGGTTAACGTGACATATCGATTAACGTGACATATCGATTAACGTGACACACCGGTTAACGTGACATATCGATTAACGTGACACATCGGTTAACGTAACATATCGATTAACGTGACACACCGTTCACGCGACACATCGTTAACGAATATATCGATTAACGTGACATATCTGTTAACGTGACATATCTGCTAACGTGACACACGGTTCACGTGACATATCTACACTTCTATAAAATCCCCCCTACCCCCTCAATAATTTTAAAAAACTCAACACTTGATTGAAACAAAAATTCTACTCTAAACACTTCAAATCCCAAACACGTATACTATGAGTCACTCACCTATTTCATATATTTCATCCGATGATGCGGCTGTTTTCCAGACAGCGCTTTTTCCAAAACAATCGAGTTTTGATACTTGTGAAGTCGCGTAAACTTGGGTTCGTCTGTTGGTCGAAAACAATATCTTCTTTGTGATATCACATTCAAAGCAAGACACGATACATGAGTTGTGAGCGTGGGAGCTATAGAAACTCGCCTTCAAGTGATCCCAGTGAAATCTAGAAATGCAATTGGGACTAAGAAGCACAATTGTCAATTTCGTGTTGTCGCATGAGAGGTATCCAGAGAGTGGAGAGTTTCATCGAGAGGGCCACTAAAAACACAATCATGCACTCGAATTACCCCATCGCACACGCCCGCTCAAGTCGAATGACTAAGAGTTCTCATGGGTGATTGAAATGTTGCAAGGCGGAATGCCACCTAGAGAAATTCTCAGAAACTCAAAAGGAGTTCACAAACAACCGTAGTGTCCTACTTACATATACAATGTCAACGTAAATATCAACGTATGGAGATGGGATCAATGGCCCCAATGGATTATTTCTCGCATATGTTGGAAAAACATCATTATATATTTACACACTCACAAGTGGTACTAACATATTGAGGGAATTTTCTTAGCTCATCCTAATACAAGGAGATGATCCGCTTGTTCCGCAAGTTGTCCTCATGGATGCAACCTACAAGACAAATTTGTACGACATGCCTTGTGGAACTGATCATGCCTTACCCACTGGGCAAAACTATCACATAGCTTTCATTTTCCTCTCGAACGAAAGGACGCTGTTATGTGTGGGGCTTACAATCATGGAGTTGTTTCGAGTGTGGTGTCTCACCAGGTTTTGTTACCGAGAGTTAGCGGCAATGAATGCGATTAATATCGATTTCCGTAAAAGACACCTATCAGGTCGGAGGCACATAGCAAAGGATGTGCTAAAGTAAACAAGTTGTGTGGTTCCACAAAGTATCAAGGCAAGAAATCCAGATGGGATCGATCGCATGCATGCACAGATCATGGAACTCCATGAGCAGTGTTGCAGTAAATGGCGAGGCTCGCTAAGACTACCGGTCATGGAGTACGTGACGAGTACATGGTCGACCCATACCGTGAGCGATTTGTCCTCGCTTGGACCAAGAACATTCTACACTACGGCACAAACATGACCAACAGGTAATTCTATTTATCGTCATAAAGCCACTCGTACATTAGTTTATTTCGTATTGCACTACTAGCCCATAATTACAGTTATGCCGAAACTGACATTTCAACATTGTAAATTGGTTGCAGAGTTGAATCTGCTCACGCCAGGTACAAGTTGTGGTTGGGTCCTTCAAATCAAAAGTTTCACCGGGCATTCCCGAAACTGCATGGCCTACTTGAAATTCATTTTGATGCGATCCGCACAGAGTTTGAGAGATCTCTTACGATTAAGCCTCATTCCACAACAAGTCACATCTTTCGTAGGCTGGGAGGTGTGGTTTCACATCTTGCCATTGATAAAATGGTGAAAGAAATGGACGATGTTAATCCCAGTGATTGCGATCACACATTGCACACAAGTTTTGGACTAATGTGCGCATGTCAATTAGCCGTCAAGTTGAGAAACAGGAGGACCGTCCACCCGGTTCACGATCTAAACGTGTTCTGGAGAACTCTTCACATGGGGGAACCACCTGAAACTAGGCAGCAGAGTGTACGGGACCAGTTTATTGACTGGGCGAGGGACCGCAGCGAGACTGCCACGGAGGAGGAAATGAGATCGTATTTTGACGATTCGAAAAGGCCATACCATTCCTCGAGGAGCCAATCGTAAACCAACGAAGAGGTAGGCGACCTAGAGCAACAGGGAGTAGGATCCCATCTGCTTGGGAGCACCAACACGCGAATCAATCATGGCGGAATTCCACCCCAAACAATGCAGGTTCAGGTTCGCAAGCAAGTACTGGTAGATCATTCAAATACCAGTGTCAAATGCCGCAACAAACTGTACACTTCATTAGAGGTTGGACTAATGTCGTCTCCGATGGAAACTGCGGTTTTAGGGTCATAGCACAACTCCAATACCACAAGACCGGTGGCCGACGTCAGCAGAACTTATGGAGGAGTTGAATAACCACATGGAGCTTTACGTCAGGTAAATGGGGCAACAAAAGGTCACGTAAATAACTAGTCGCTTGAATCGGTTTGTGCCCATGTAACAACCCATGGTGGTATACACTCCGGATATGGGCTTTCTTACGCACAACGCACTAACGGTCTCGAGTCGCTATGCAAAGACCGAGTCTTACATATTTTCCATCGAGTGTCGCTCAGATGGACTCACCATCTCCTAATTCTCCATCGATGATGAAGAGTGGACAATGGGATTCGCTGATAACAATCACTATATTAGGTTGTGATAGATGAATGCCCACTTCCACCATTATGGATGTCATGGGAATCGCTAGAGAGGAAAGAATAAGCCATCGATACAACATTATTCCGCTCGCCACGCCAATGGTTTTTGTTCTCGCTTATGCTTTCAATTTTATGTCAGGTTACGATTTATAGTGAAATGAGTGAAAATTCATGTTGTCGTAATTAAAATAAATATGATTCCACTTTTACTGAAATAGTTCTTTATGTACAATAAATAAATAAATAATTGTTAAAAGAATAATTTTCTATTCAAGTTCGTTCGTGTTCAAATTGTAACCTTTTATTCGGAAGCATTTCGATTTAAGTTCGAATTAAAGTTAAAGTTGCAAATTCAAAATAAATAAATTTAAATTTAAAAAAAATATTGTCGATGGGCCATTTTAATTGGAAAAAAAAAAGTTGGGAAAAAAATTTAAAACCAAAAAAAAAAAAAAAGGAACTGGTCGGTTCTCAAAATCGGCCATTTCAAAATGGCTTCTCGAGAACAGTTGTAGGAAATGGCTTCTCAAATCGTTATTTGAAAATGGCCTTTTGAGAACCGCCATTTCACAAGTAAATTTTTTTTATTATTTTTTTTTAGCTGCCAGCAGCTTTTAATTTTTTCTCCCCCCCAATTTTTCAACATTTTACACTTTACACCAAAAAAAAAAAAATGCGAAAATTTTTCGATGTTTTTTATTGTTGAAATTTGTATTCAATCGTGCATGTTAATGTTATTGTCAGTGTAAACGAGTTATTTCGATTTTACGCTCATTTTAAAGTTTTTTTGAGTTAGGGCATTTTGGTAAGTACACAAATAATTGGCCATGCTTAGCCAAAAAGGTGTTGCGTTTAACATTTGTGATGGCTAATGGTACTCGAAGCAAATGCATGGGAGTTGTTGAGGATGTCCCCGTAACCATTGGTGGAGATGTGTTTATGACTGATTTCGTGGTTGTCGAGTCACCGCAGGTGAAGATCAAAGAGATGGACAAGGATATGCTACTTCTTGAGTGCCCTTTCATTAAGGCTACATGTATGATAGTCGATCTTTATGGTCAGACATGTACTATCCAGTTTATGTGAGAAACGTGAGTCATGAAATCACCACATCATATTCTCCTCGCATAAAGTCGACACCGTAAATTACATTGCAGCACACACCGGTCCACTCTACACCTATTCTCGCTCACGAGTGAACATAGGGACAGAGAAGGCTGGTAACCTCAAGGTCAATTAGCTCCAGCATGGAAGAAGTCGAGCTAACGACTATAAACAAAAGCCCCGTTTTGTTTTTCATTCATTTAGACTGATTTTCATTCCGTACACTTGCTTATTATTTCGTATTGTTAGACTATTTGTTTACATGGTTTGCTTGTTTTTAGTTTAGTTGTGTCTCTGGAAGGTGGGACCTTTGCACTCATACGAGGAAACTCAGAACTCTAGCCGAGGCTTGAGCTCGATTCATGACGCCGAGGTTGAACTAGTGCAATCAATTTTTGTGAAAAATTCACTCGCCTCCTGAAGCATCTTGCCGCCATGCGCAGGTGGCCTCCATATTTCTATTTGTGCGTTCGTAAGTTTTCGCCATGCGCGCCTGCTTTTTTTTCCAAAGGTTTGTCTCGTCCGCAGGTGAGTTTTATTCTTCACTACGAGATCTTAATATATATATATATATATATATATATATATATATATATATATATATATATATATATATATATATATATATATATATCTGCTGTTTCGTAAAAACTCACCGCAGCGTGAACTTCTTCCCGCCACGGCGAGCTAGGTTTTTTTAAAAACTTTTTTTCTTCTTCTTCTTCCTCACCGCCCCATTCCCTCTCTTCCTATTCCCGTTTTCTTTCTCTCCTCTTCACTCAAATCTCCATTCTCCCTCAATTCTCCACCAAATTCCTCCATTCTCGTTGCAAATCAACGGGTTTTTCCTCCTCTCCCTGTTCCTCGCATCACTTTCGTGTGTTTTCCACCCATTCCTTCGGTTTCTTTAAGGTAAATTGGCTTGAACTTCCTTCTTCCTTATTTTTTTCGAGTTTACTTGAATTATATGGTTGATCATCGTTAGTTGTGTTTGCTTGGGTGTAGTAGTTTGATTTTGATTGATGCATGGTTTCCTTACTCGTTGATTTTGGAACTTCCTCGTGTTTTCCAATTTTGTGCAATGCTTGCCCGTTTTTGACAATTACTGTCATCATGTCCCTCTTTTGCTATGATTATCAATACTCCTATGCTTGTGCACTGATGTGAATCGAGTATTGGCCATGATATTGAATCTTAAGTTGGTTTGGGGAATTTTGCATTCTCCCCTGTTCCTTGCTCTTTTGTTGTTTCTGGCTCTTTGATCATGAATCGGTTTGGGGAGGTAATCCTCTACCCCCATTGTTCTACACTAACACCTTTCTCGCAGGCATTATGTCTCGCAGAGCCACAGGCAGCAAACGCCATAGAGGCGAGTCCAGTAGCGTGGCCGGACAGAGCGGTCCCGTAGATGAGTTCTCCCACATGTCCGCGGAAGGTAGGGCTTTTATAGAAGCAAATTTTAACGAGCCTAGGAAAGCATGGCACGAGCGCTAATTGGCTCTTGATGAGCTAGAGGATGTTGTCTACGCCCGAGTCTGGGCAAGGATCCGATATTTAGGCTAGAGCAAGCTCTTCGGCAAGCAAATTTCTATGACCCAAGTCGGTTCGAATTTTACATCGCCCACGACTTGGATGACGGGGTGATGACGATTCGCGGTGTCAGGATCCAGTTCTCACCTAGAAGCATTCGGGAATTCCTCTAGTGCAGGGTGTTCCAGGCAGACGATGATAAGTACAGCCACTGGGCGCCAATTTTCACAACCGGCAGTTTGACAGGGACTTAGCCGAGTTTGTACTTCTACTTGGTACCGATCCGGAGGACCACAGGACCAAAACCACCATAGCCACCCACTTCCTCAAGCCAGAGGTTCGCCTTTGGCAACATCTGATACAGTATAATGTGACCCCTAACTCACATTTTACCACCCTGACCCCTCCCACAGCCTGCCTTATTCGAGTGATCATGAACGGGCAGTTTGTTGACGCCCCAGATATCATTATGGCGGAGGCTCAGTCCCGGAAGGCTAAAGGCAGTCTCTTTGGTTTTTCATGCCTTATTACCAACATCTGCCGGTCCTTCTATGTTCCCGGTATTCAAGGCTCCGAGAAACCCAAAGGAGCTCTGAAATCTGCTAGCGCCAGAGTCATCCTCGGCCGATGACATTGCAGAGCAGCCCGCTCCACTTGGTTCTTCTGACTTCCAGCATTACTTCGAGCAGATGCAAGCACAGTTTCAGGAGTGGGCAGGAACACAATATGCCCGGATTGAGGATCAGTACTCCAAGACGAGGACCACTACCATGCATGTGGAGGAGTGAGATAGGAGAGCTGAAGGTAGGGAGCAGCGTGAGCTCGAGCGCTTGGAGAGGCAGGAGGCACTCTGGAAGGCGCAGCAGGATTTCTGGGAGCAGCACTTTGGTGGGGGCCCTTCTGAGACAACACTATGGTTGGTTTTACACTATTCATTGCTAGGGACTAGCACTTGTTTAGGTTTGGGGAGGTGGTTGACTGTATCTTTAGCTAAAGTTGTCTCGTTTTGTACTCTATTTCGTACTCTGTTTTTTCTTTTTTTGTATTCTGCTCAAGTGGTATGTTAGCCACTTGTTCAGGTTATGTGACCGCTGTGGTATGTTAGCCACCTTTTGTGTTAGTTATATATTTCCTTCCAATGAGTCCAGTTTAGATGTTAGTACTTTTATTTTCTCTTGTGGTGAGTCCGAAATAATTACCAAGTCGAACGCCTATTACGTAATGGTAAATTCTCTTCCGCTATGCTTTTGTTTAAGGTCTAGCTAGAAGTAGTGTACTAGGCTTTTAATCCTCGCAAGGTCGCTTTCTCTTGTAAATAGCAAGTCCGTTAGCCATGTAGTCCAAAAGCCCGTGAGGAGCCTAGTCAAGAAAAATATTGTACCGCACCGTTATTGTGTGATTTCGATGTGCAAGTTTTTACGACATTGGCGCCTTTTCATACTTATGTGTACTTAGTTTCGTTGGGGATGACGAACGACATGCTTTACTTTACGGATTTTATTTCCCCCCCCCCCATTCTGTCGAACTGGTTTGGGGAGAGGATTGTTCACTATGAATGTTACGAGCTGTTATAATTGTGCTGCAAAAATCTGTTTACTGCTCCCTAAGCTTATGATATTTGAATCTCAGGGTGGATCTATGGTCTTTATTGATCACCGTTAGTCGTGTTAGGCGTGTTTCTAATACCACCTATATACTGGCGTGGCCTTAAAAAGCCATATGTCCGTGAGGGTTGATGGCGCGTACACCAAACTGACACGCACAAAGTGCGGACTTTCGGTAAAATAGACACCTGCAAAAAATTGAGATTAAAAGAGCCCAGGTGGCCATGCACTGAAGTCGGTGAAGCATTATGATATTTGATGTTGTTTGAAATGGATGAGGGGAGTAGTTTAAGTTTTTTTTTTTTTTTTTTCAGGAGGAATACAGTCATGTGCCAAAGTCCCTTTCAACTCAATGAGACAAGTACAATAGCATAAGATATTTGAGGCATCCTTGTGACGAAAGTCACCTTCCCAGTTTACGTTTTGAGCTATACCCTGTATGGATACTTCCATGAGAGTGAGTGATACACTTTATGCACTCGCGAGGGACTAGCGGGCTAGGCTTGTTGATACGGAAATATGTCCAATCCATCATAAAGGACCTAGGAACGAATCCTAAGGCGTCCTAAGTCATCCAATGGATCCGAGACACCTTAGTCCGAGCCAATGGTCCGATCTGGGCTGACCATCCATGGTCCGACCCACCCTAAAAGAAAGGAACGAAGGATTTGGGACCTGCAAGGCCCGACCCAGAACCATGGGTCCGACCCACCTTGGTCCGAGCCTCTCTGGGAAAGGAGCATAGCAAGTCAAGCATCTTCTCACCCAAGGCCTCCGGTCCGGACGACCACTCGGATTCGGCATGGCAGATCTCATAAAGCAACCAAACAAATGGGCACCAAAGAGTGAGATGTCCGAACCCAGGAGTTCCGAATCAGAAGAGTTGGACAAGCAGGAGAACTTCCTCAGCTGACAACCAAATATGGTCCGGACCAATCGTCTGGACCCATCTCTCCGAACCTGGGAACTCGGCAAAACTAGTCACATCCTCAAGAACTCTCCCAATAATGACCAAACTACCCCTAAAGCCCAAGATGGCATGGGCTAAATCTTCATTATTGGGCTATGGGCCTCATATTAGCATTGGTGGCTCAATCCTGGCCGTACACATGGCGCAATCCTAGCAAGGCCTTCCATTTTGATGATAGCCTATAAATAAGGCACACATCCCCACAAGTAAGTCACATCTTACAAGTCACATCACAACCCCAATCCCGAGCATTATACAGAGTTGATCTTCAGTCACTCTCGAGTAAAGTCTCATCCCGGTTTGACACTTAGCAAACTGGGCACTAACCCCCCCCCCCCACTCAAGTGTGCGTGTCCTCAAGTAGTCGGTTCTACGCTGTCCTTACCTAGCAAGGAGCTTTTACCTTGGCACCCATTAGTGGAGTTGAATAAAATCTATGTAGTCAGAGTTACACCTCAAAGATTTTGGCGCCGTGGGAATCTTTACAAAAAGACCCGTTCTCTTCAGTTATGGCAAGAACAAGAAGGTCCGCAAGAACCAACGCCACTGCCATTGGTACGCCTGCTCCAAGACAAAGGGGAAGACCTCTCACCAGAAGAGGTGGGGTAGCAAGAGTTTCAACAAGAGAAGTAATAGATGATCCAAGTGATGGCCATACCGCTAGTCTTTCTTCTATCGAGGAAAGAGCCATTAATCCACCAGTGAGGATCCAGACACTTGGGGACGAAGGACAGGTTCCTCCATCAGGAACACATGGTCCTCCTCCAGGAAGAAACTTTACCCTCCTGAATGGGCAGATCATTCGTCCTAGTGAGTTCGGGATGAATGAGAATCAGTTTGGCCTCTTACTCACCACTATTCAAGGATGCTTTGGATCAAACAACCTCCAGCCTCCTCAGCCCACCCTGCCTACACCGATCCCGAGGCAAGCTGAACCCGCTTAATCAAGAAATGAGCACCGTCCTATCCAACAAAGGCTGGGGGAACAAGCTCAACCAGAAGACCTGAGACATCTTCTCAATAGAAGAGCCGCTGCTTCTCATGAACAACGAGGGAGAAGTCCGTATGCCACGAGTAGACGGCGGGAACTGCAGGCGAGGAGCTCAACAACAAGCGCTTAGAGATCAAATGGCGAAAGCATCCCGATAGTTCCAATCGGTAATCTTCCTCCAGATGTAGTCACAACCCCGTAATCGTGAAAGACCGACACCGAAAGCGCATCTACCTCCAATGTAAGGCCCTGAAACACAAATTGCCACCTTGAGCAGATGGTCAAAGCACATGAGAAGGTGGTAGTTAAGACTCCCAACCCTCGTATGCATTTAAATCAAGAGAAAGGAAGCACCCGATCGCGTTATCCCAAACCGGAGCACTACTATGGAGATATTTGTCCTGGGCACCTTACTAGGTATGAAAGTAAGATGGAAAGCAATGGGCTTAATGACAACATGAAAGCTCTCAACTTTTCCACCACACTCTTTCGAGAAGCAATGGATCGGTGGACCTCACTACCTAATGGTTCCATCAAATCTTATGGACGCCGCCCTTTTCTTGAAAAGGTTTGAGAAAGCAAAGAGAAGTAAGAGGTCATGAGCACCGGCAGTATAATCCGTAAAGAGCATGAGGACCTTAGAACCTTCCTCGACCGCTTCAACGTCAAGCACGATGTAGAGCCTCATAGCATCAAAGAGCGGGTCCGACACCTATATGCTAACACTTATAATGATGAGCTTAGAAGGAAGCTTTGCAACGAAGAAATCACCACCGAAAAGTACCGGAAGATATCTCAAGGAGTCTTGTATGGAGAAGATTACCAAGAAATGTCCCGATAAGAGCAGGATAAAGAAGGGAAAGAACAGTACGACAGAACTTCCTCCTCACAAGGGAAGTTCGAGCAAAAAGAGATCTCGTGGGAGGAAAGAATTCAGAGAGAAAGAACTCCACCTAGGAGATACGCCGAGTATACTCGCTTCAATGCACTCAAGATCCGACATCTCGGCTTCTATTGAGAAGGACTTAGATATACAATGGCCTAAACCTATCAGAGCAAAGAAGAAGAGTAAATTTTCCAAAGACTACCGTAGGTTCCACAAGCGTAAAGGTCACTGACCGAGGATTGCATCCATTGAAGATGTAAATCGAAAGACTAGTGAGAAGTGGGAGGTTGAAAGAACCAACAGTGAAGAAGAACCTCTGCATAGAAAGAATGAGCAAAGAAGGGAGGAGCGTGATTCAACCTCCGACAGATCTTTACCACCACCTCCAATGGAGATCCCACTCTCGGCATGCCCAAAGATACCAAGGGTACCAAGATACGTAAATGGAGAACCTCCTTACAAAGGGAATTATCAACGCCATCAGGAGGACCAACAGGGGGAGATAGCAGAAATTCAAGGAAAGGACCGCAACACTTGAGAAACAACGATGTAGCTTACGCCCACCAGCCCCGAAAGGCACAAATGCAATTACTTTGACGATAGCAGATCCCCCACCAACGCCTCAAGGAGGAGATCTCAAGGACCCCGATGTCCCTTTGGTTGTTTCTCTAGTGATCGCCACTTACAAGGTCAACAAGGTACTAATCGACATGAAGCTCCTCCAATGTCATATCCAAAAGGACCGTGGAGCAAATTCACCGGGAAAATACAATATGGACGAGTATACACTTCATTGGTAGGTTTTGGAGGGTCTCAGAGTACGCCTATCGAAGTATACCACTACAAGTCTCTATGGGCACCTTCCGGCAAGTGGTGACCAAGACTATCCTCTTCGTGGTAGTAGATAGCACCTTCGACTATAACGTGATCTTGGGCCGGGACTTAACCAATTCAGCAATTGCTTCTCCCTTACACAACAGGTAAAGTTTCCAACCCCGAACGGCGTGGGGGAAGAAATGGGCAACGTTAGAGAAGCCTGGGAGTGCTACATCATGTCAACCAGAGGGGCCACAGTACCTGTCCTTTCGGTCACTAAGGGCCCTCGTAGCCATTCTTCCATTACTCTAACACCACCAAAGGAAGAAATCGGTATTGGTCGCCAGGAAAAGTTCCCAAGACACTAGAATAGAATCCCATGAAGCCTTGAAAGAGGTCCAACCGGTCAAGGAAATTCGGAAAAACAACTCGGATTGAACGGAGATGAGTACGGAAGTAGAGTCAAGCTCATCGCTGTTTTCGCGGATAATCGCGACATCTTTGCTTGGAGCACAGATGATCTCAAGGGGATAGACCCAAGGATCGCAGTTCACCGTCTGAACATGGATCCGACGATCAAGCACATCCGGCAAAAGAGGAAAGACTTTGGACCAGTTGAGGATGCTATCATAGCAGGGGAGGTTGACAAGTTAATGAAAGCAGGTCATATTGAAGAAGTCAGATACTCCGATTGGGTCTACAACGTGGTCCTCGTCGAAAAAGCTCCAGGAAAGTGGAGAATGTGCAATGACTTCACTAGACTCAACAAATTTTGTCCAAAGGATCCCTATCCATTGCCACGCATAGACCAGCTGGTTGATTCCACTGCAGGATGTGCGCTTCTAAGCTTCATGGATGCATATCAAGGCTTCTACCAAATTAGGATGGCTCAAGAAGACATCAAGAAAATGGCATTCTTTGCGGCCGGAGGGGTCTATTGCTTCAAGGTCATGCCCTTTGGCCTCAAGAATGCAGGAGCTACTTACCAACGGCTGGTAAATAAGATGTTCAAGGAAGAATTGGGAAAAACCATGGAAGTCTATGTGGATGACATGCTTGTGAAAAGCAAGATTGAAGAGGAACACGTCGAACACCTTAACAACTGTTTTTCTATTCTCCGGAAATACGAAATGAAGTCAACCTCAAAAGTGCACTTGGGGTGAAAGGAGGAAAATTCATTGTTACATGGTCACGTAAAGAGGCATCTGCATAACCTCAGAAAATAAAGGCAATCAGAGATCTACCACAGCCCAAGATCACCAATGAAGTTCAAGCTTTAGGAAAGGTGATGGCATTGAGCCATTTTATCTCAAAATCCGCCGAGAAGAACCTTCCTTCTTTAAGATCTTACGAAAAGGAAATAAGTTCGAATGGACAAAGGAGTGAAGAGGCCCCGAAAACTTGAAAAGTATCTCCTCTCGCCGCCTTTTGTCTAAACCCATGGAGGTCAAACTTTACCTCTATTCGCCACCACCGATGAAGCAATGAGTTCAGATCGTACGGATACAAGACAACGAGCATTTACCAATTTACTATTTGAGCAAAGCCCTTGCAGCTCGAGGCCGATATGTCAAGGTTGAAAAGCTCGTCAGACCGGTTTAGATCGCACGCGATCAAGCCTTACTTCAAGTCGCATCGGATTGTGGTCCTTAGAAATGAGCCACTCAAACATGTCTTCGACAACCGGATCACCAGACGCTCATTCAAATGGGCTATCGAGCTAAGTGAATATGATATTGGTATCAAGCCCCGCCCGCCAAGAAAGCGCAAGTTCGCCGACTTCCGGTAGACTATCCAGAAAGCGTAAGAAGAGAACGAAAACTCCTGTGAAAAGGCTACCATGTGGTGATAGCCCAAATCAAGGAATCAAGTGGAGAGAAAGAAGCGAAGAGACACAAAGAGGTAGCATCCAAATTTTATGACCGAGTATCACCAACCTATGGATGATTCACCGAGAGTAAGGCACATGTTTCTCTTGGACGAAGAACTCAATACCGACAACCGTGATTCTTCCGACAAGAAGCTGGAGGTTGAGAAAGCACTCACCCCACTTCGGGAGGAAAGGAAAGAAACAAAGAATGTTGACATTACAAGTGGATTTGATCATCAACCGGACGGTTGGGAGGAATAGGAATTTTCCTTGAAAGTCCTCAAGGAGCCAAGCTAGAGTACGCCATCACCCTCAATTTTAAGGTGACAAACAACGGTTTAGTATGAAGCACTTATCACCGCCTAAGAATGGCGAAAGCCCTTCGTAAAAAGGATCAAAGCCTACACTGCACTGCATAATCCCAGCTTCTCCGGTCCTTACCACCAAAGGACCTAACACGATCAAATACTGAGCTCCTCAAGAAAGAGGTTGAGCACTTCAAGAATTTACTCTTGACCAATTTCACAGAGAATGGAATGAAAAGCCAACGCCTCTCCAAGCACGCCACTTAGGAGCTTTGGACATAAGAAGTGTCATCCTAATGACCCGCACGAATCCTCCCCGCAAACCCCAACGGATGATGTTTCTCGAGCACGTAAAGAACCGGATGATCGATATATTCCGTTACCTCAAGGATGGTACTTTACCCGTGGATCCTAGAGAGGCCAGAAGATTCAATGTCGAGCTAACAGACACTTTATTCGAAGAAGATCTCTACAAAAGATCCTACAATGGAACTCACACGAGGTACCTAGATCCTCAAGAGGCGAAAATCATGATGGAAGAAATCCACGTAAGTTGTGGAAGTCATTCGAGGAAGAACTTCGCAAAAAGATCATAAGGCAAGGATACTATCCAACTATTGACATAGATGTCTAACATCGCTACCGTGAAGACCGCCAATACTATGACAACATACCACACCGCCTCACCAACCCTATAATTCATTAATCATAGCATGCCCATTCGATCAATGGGGCATAGACATAGTCGGTCCCTTTCCGCGAGGAACACATCAAAAGAAGTTCTTGATAGTGGCGGGAATACTTCACTAGTCGGGTCAAGTCAAGCAAAGGTCAACCATCACGTAAAGTGTGGTTCGGACATTCATCCGAAGAACATCATCACGGTTTGGACTCCCACGAAAGTGCTAGTTTCGCATAATGGAGCACAATTTTCGGGTCAAGATCAAGGAGTGGCTTACCATTCTTCAAAATAGAACAACGCTTTACTTCCCCAAGCCAATGGTCGTGGAAGCCACCAACAAGACCATAGTCAAAATTTTGGAGAAAAGGTTGAGAACTTCCCAAGACAATGGATGATATCGACGCGTCCTTTAAGCGATCGAACGTACCGGACCGCCACACAAGAAACACCTTTCTCCCGGGTCTATGGATCCGAGGCGGTCATCCTTCAAGACGGTGGTGGCAACCTGAGAATCCAAAGAATACAACCTGCTTGACAATGAGATCGCAAGGATCTATGACCTTGAGCTCCTTGAAGACAAGCGATAAGGCATCGCCAACATCCTTCGTATCAAGCCACGACCGCCGAGCCTACAATAAACGTGTCTTTCCCAAGGACATATAAGTTGGAGACTTAGTCCTCAAGAGCCGATATACTAAGTCATGTGGGAAACTTAAGCCCAAGTGGGAAGGACCGTAAAGTTACCGGGCAAGAGTTAATGGAAGCTTAACTAGAAGATGAGCAAGGGCCCTTGAAGAGAACTTGGAATGCCAAGAACCTCCAAAAGTTTACACTTAGAGAAGGAGTGGCAACGATCGCCACCTTCCTTTATCTTGTCGACCGCTTTTTGTGTTCGCTTTTGAAAAGGCCTCGAAGCCCTCAAGTTGTAATTCGATTTCCGCCAAATCAATACAACCGTGATTTCATAAACATTGTTAATAATCGTGTCCTTCAATCTCATGATTCAACAGCCATGAGGATATTTAACTACTCGATCCAAACTAGATCATAATCGATCCGGATCGGATAAACACAATCAAACAGTGTCCGACCTTGACAAAGGCAAATACGCTTTTATTAAAACAGGAGTACCGAATTACAAAGTCAAGGTCCGAAGAGCCCTAATCGAGCTTACAAAAACAAGCTCCTATTCTCTCTCTCTTCTACTTCTACAAAGAAAGCTTTAATTAACCCCGTCTATCAACCAAACCCCGTCCGAGCACTATTAACTTTATCTCAGGCTCAAGGAAGAAGGAATTCCACCATCCCAACTTTGATTGCATCGACAAAGATTTCAAGCCCTTCGGACGATCTAAAGACTAACAAAGAATGGACGAGATAACTGAGGCCATTCAATGCTTCCAGAAAGGATACTTCATCACTTCTGAACGAAAGAGAGCTCCGAAGCAAGCAAGAAGCACTATAACAATCCGGATCGCCTCTTACCAAATACTATAAATACATCCCAGATTCAGAGTATTTGGAAGGCGACCAACCCGGATAGTCGGATTAACCAAAGTCACTCGAGGCTCTGCTGGTCCAAGTCCCAACAAGACCGCATAGTCAGAACTCCGCCCTGCACTGCAAGTCGCCCTCGAGCCTTCAATTTCGAACGCAGCCACCAACAAGGCCGAGCCGCCGATTTAAAACCTTAGGTGTGAGACAAACGAGTTACCCGAAAGGTTACTTCCGGAAGTCCCCAATGATCCGACTCCAAACAAGCTCAGCACTGTAGGGGACTCCTTTCCAGAATTGCAAGTAGCTCCCTCGAGCCTTCAATCCTAGAGACAAAGTCACCAATGTAACCAAACCGCCGGATACGATCTTCAAGGACGAGCTAAAAGACCTACTAAAGGGATACATCTCCTCAATCCGAGAACGAACTAGATAACCGGATTGGTAGAAAGCCTTCCAACATCTCAAGTGTTTTTATGCATCAACCACGAAATACCGGAAGGATTCTACCAAACCAATTATGCCGATTTGTCGCCTCCGCACATACCTGCAGCGGATTGCCTCGGATGCATTGAGGTTCAAAACAACTATTTGAAGATCCTCGAACCATCCAATTTAATCTACCTCTCCGGGCTAAAAGTCACTTAATATAGACCACAACCCCGAGAAAGAAGATTAGCCCGACGATCGAGGAATTGATCGCAAAGATTCAAGCTCACGCTGCACGGATCAGATCCTCAAGATCCGAGGCTTTTTCGAGCAATTTAATTTCCAAAATTCTCACCGTGAACCAACCCGTAGACATCCAAGCATCGGAGAAACCTCGGGACAAGATCACGCAAGAGTGATGGTATAAACATGCTCACCACCGCTTCGGACTCGAGCTCGGACCTTCGTTACTATAAAAGGAGAGATGTCCTAATGAAAAGCCGCATAAAGTGGGTATATATAGAAAGAGAGGACCAATTAGAAGCGGACACATGTCCCATATTCACCGAAATGGGCTTAACATGGCCTCTCGGCTTCCATCGACCCAACCCAATAATCCATCCATACAATGCATATCGACTAAGTTACTCACTCGGACGACAAGCTCGGTCGATATAACAACATCCGAAGCAACTGTGATTCATATAGAGTCACCCTGTGCTTAATGATGATCATCTTTTCACTATCTCACAAGTCTGTATGACTCGGGATGACACACCAAGTCGACGTCCGAATCGTCAATACTTATCACGATACAAGGAAATTCTCTTTCTCGCAAGCCTTATCACTCTAAGACGTGGCTTCGAACCGTTCGTGATCCGGTTCACTTCTATTAAAGATTCCGATTCAGATGAGAAAAATGGTTGATCGTCCCCCAAGACCCGCAAAGGAGAATTTGCATCAGGCAAATTAACGTTCTGGCGGTATGAATCTCAAGGGTCCGAACCCATTATCCGAGTCTACGAGAGTTGATGAGTTACTAAGCAAATACGAAATTAAACGCGCAAGAATGTAAATAGCAACATTAGTGTTTCAGTGACAAAAATAGTTCCGAGCCACCAAGGGGCCCGAACCAACAGCATTCATCAAAACAAAGTATATGTTTAGCCAACAAAAGATGACGAGCAAAAAGCACATTGTTTTTAGTCTTGAGGCACCTACTACAAAATCCCGGCATACCCTGCCTTTATCGCTTTCGGCCGGATTTAACTAGGTTGAGACCGAGAGGGGCCCCCCGTATCCTTCTCCGGAGGCGCTTAACCTTGCTGTTGGGATGCCTGGGCTAACCTCCGTTCTCTCCGAGCCTCAACCTCTTTCAGGAAGGCCGGACATTGCTCCATCAAGTCTAGGTCGCGATCAAAGCCATGGACAGCTCAGTCACCAGCCTCTTGCCAGGTTCCAAGTGATCCTCCAAAGGAACGAAAACACTAGACATAAGCACCGAGGGACTAAGGATGGGAGATACGACCACCATGGTTGTATTTCTTGCCCTCGACTCGCCGCATCAGCCCACAAATTCACACTTAAGGTGTCTTCGCCAAGACACCTCCGAGCAAAGTCCGCCATCTCCATTCTTAAAGGCGACACTCCCTCACCTCCAAGTTGCGCCATATCCCAGATCCAACCCTTCCTAAGACCGTCCACAAATGATCAAACCCATCTTGACGGCCTCATCATACTTCGCCAACAAAACTTGCAGGAGTCCGGCAAGGAAATCTTGGCGCCTTGTCCGGACTTCAAGCTCCTTCAAGATCTTATCTTTGAAAGTTCGAGACACCCACGAACTCGCCCAAACTATCTTGGTGCACTTTCAAGTCGGTCCAAAGATCGAATGGCACTTTTCATCTTGGCGCTCCCGACTCGGCCTCCTGCTTAGCAACCATGGCCTTCTTTAGCGCCCGGCGTCGCTCAACCGACGCTTAATCGCCTCGGCAAATTTGGCCAAATCCTCTTCTAGGTAGCCTCGAGCAAATTACCAAGGAGCATGCTTCCACGGTAAAGAAGCTAAAATGATGATATCACAAACGCTAGATATCTAATCGCAGAAGATAACAAAATAACCAAAACACTTACCTTATGCTGAGCGGCAACCAACTCAAATGGCCCAACTCGGGCAAGAACCACCGAGCAACTTCAAAGATCCGAATCCAGCTGTGCCTCGCCATCTTCCCTCGCCTTTTTAGCTGGAGGATTCGACCTTCGAGGGCACTTTTTGCAGCTAGCCGATCCGCCATGAGAGGATCTCGACACGGATCTTGGAGGCTTCTTCGAGCCTTAGATCCCACCACCTTACCCTTGTCCGAGGGATAGTTTGGGCCTCTTCGCCTAAAGCAGCCTTCCCGAGATTCCTCCACTGAACACGACAAAGATTTCGCTCGCCCATCGAGTACGGTGGAAGTCTTGATAACTGGTCCGGTCCGAACCTCTCGCTAACTCCTTCAAGGCAAAGATTTTGTCGACGCTCAACTCCCGCATGGTCGACATCGATACCGAACCAAAAAGTCGCACATCCGAATCACAATGAGTTGCAAAATACAAAAGAATCTACAAATGGTAACTACATAGTCGATAAAACCGAATCGACAACCAACCAGAGGTAGAGAGAAACCACTTACTCAAATCCTCCATATTGTCAAAAGCTCGCTCGACAAGCCACCAAGTAAGGAAGAGGTCGACATATCGCCTCTAAGAAGTACTTTTCCGCTTGACCGATGAAGCGCCAGATCCACAAAGGATGTTCCGTGCGGTGGCTTCCAATCCGCAAATTGCCTAAGAACTTTTTCTCGAATGCCACGCGGGCCTCTCCTCGGATTGCCGGGTTTCAATGCGGGCCGCATTTAAAATATACCTCTTAAACCATCGATTCCCAACGAAGACAGGGGTCAATAAAAACGGTACGTCAAGCGACATACTTAACGATAGAACCATGTGTTCCTATTACTTACACTTATGTTGAATAATTTACGAAAATGATCGAATGTGACCGGGATGCCTTTATATTTACATAAGACCCCGAAGCACATCAGATTCCCGAGGGAGTTGGGGATGATCTGGTGCGGACTCAACCCCATACTACTCAAAATCTCCAGAAACTCGGACGATACGGGTAGCCGCCACCCGCAATGGAGACTTATCTCATAGACACACATGTATCCCGGAGGCAGATTGTAGAACGCATGAGATTCGTCTGGGATGAGAATCTCCACACACTCTGGGATCTCATATCTCCTCCGGAGCTCATCCACTTCATCGGCTCGGATGGTTGAGGCACAAGTAGGCAACGTACCATCTTCATTCAACTCGCCCTCCGGATCGGGGTGAGTGACCTCGTCTTTAGACCGAGGGAACTTTACCTGGAATACGTCCTCACCCTTCCTCAGCCTCTCCGGACGCTCTTCCTCAGCCATCTACCGACTCGGCCCTGCTTGCCCAACAGATTTCACACGGAGCATATGAGCGGATGGCTCTACACTTTCTTCCTCTTCGGAACCAGAAACTTGGGCCCGCACACCTTCTTCTGCCTCATCTTCCTCGGATGAGGACGCTAACTCTACGACAGTCTGAAGAGGCGCAGCGACTTGCACACGATCCTCCTCACCCTCTTCGAAGATGCCCAAATTGGGAGGTGCTTCCGAGGTATCATGAACTTCCTCGATGATCGGCATGATCCTAACGAACGGGACTCGATTAGGATTACTCCTAAAATTATAAAAGGTTGCTAATTAAGGATCGAATCTCTACGAAGTTCGATTTCGCCACCGACCCGGGCGATTTAGTTCCTACAACTCGCGAACTTGTCTCTCGAGTCGCCATAATAACCTCGCACATGGGACACTCGCAGTAATCCCGACGCCGGAGGACCAGATCCGAATAACCAACCAAGTAAGGAACTTACCTCTGCTCTTCCCGCTCGGATGGGGCGCTTGTTCCACCTCCAATACTTCGTCACATCTACGATCTCAATCTCCTGAGCTATCGGTTAAAGATATCGCCGAGTCATATCCCTCACCGGATCGATTTTGGCTATCACTCTCGGACATCCTAGGGAAAGGAGAAAGCAATTTCGTAAGCTTTAAGATGGCAGTCCGAGAGGTCGTTTATGTATATTAAAGTGGTCAGTTTATAGACAAAACTACTTTCACAGGCGAAGTTAGTTCGGAGTCAGTACGATGCTGATTCGGCGTTAGTCAACATTAAGAACGTATGGAGTATTAAAACTATAATACACATCATGTGCATGCATCCGAACCAATGGAAGATGAAAGAAAACACAGAGAATTTAATCATAAGACGAGACAAGTAAACTTACTTGGACTCGGATGATTAGATGGAAATGCTCGCTTCAGATGCATCTCGCGTTTCGGATCTCTCGTCGCCGCTTCGATTGATGAGTCGCTTCGGATATACTCAGAATGCGAAAATTCTCTCTCTAAACGGTGAGCAAATGAACCGCCCAACCCCTCTATTTATAGAGGGCCATATTGGGAACTCCAACCGTCACGATTTTTTGGGGATTAAATCTCAATCGTAGATCAAAAATATCCAACGGCATAGTACAATTATACCAAGTGAAATGACGAATTGGTACAACAAATTTATCTTGCAGATAGACAAATACAACAACTATCCCACTCTCGGGCAGCAGACAACACGAGAGTTCCGGATTATCATCTTCTCGGACGCCTAGCGGCTTATCAGTCCAACATAACTTGTCCACACAAGGAACCTCGTATACTCGAGCGATTACCCTTCGGACCTTCCCGCGACCACAGAGGTTGGTTCGGACGGGACACGCACCTATGGTCCAACCCGTAGCTTATCAAAGGTACATTACCGATGTTCGGAGCCTGGACTCGGTCTCGCTTACAAATACCCCTTTTTTTCTTTTTCAAACATTGTTGCACTTCGGACCCTTTCCCTCGGACGGCAACAACGTTGAAAAAAGAAAAAAGGGGGGGGGGGGGGAGAGAGACTGAGTCAATGGCCACACGAAGTACGGATTACACCTTTTTTCAACAAGATCGAAACGGATTGGACTGAAGAACGGATTTTTTCCTCAAAACAGCTTCCCAAACCAATAGTTCCACAACTATCTTCTACTAAGATACTTGGAAACTAGGGGGACATATGTTGATACGGAAATATGTCCAATCCGTCATAAAGGACCTAGGAACGAATCCTAAGGCGTCCTAAGTCATCCAATGGATCCGAGACACCTTAGTCCGAGCCAATGGTCCGATCCGGGCTGACCATCCATGGTCCGACCCACCCTAAAAGAAAGGAACGAAGGATTTGGGACCTACAAGGCCCGACCCGGAACCATGGGTCCGACCCACCTTGGTCCGAGCCTCTTTGGGAAAGGAGCATAGTGCTAAGTCAGTACCCTCTCCGACCCAAGGCCTCCGGTCCGGACGACCACTTGGATCCGGCATGGCAGATCTCATAAAGCAACCAAGCAAATGGGCACCAAAGAGTGAGATGTCCGAACCCAGGAGTTCCGAATCGGAAGAGTTGGACAGGTAGGAGAACTTCCTCAGCTGACAACCAAATATGGTCCGGACCAATCGTCCGGACCCATCTCCAACTCGAACTCGCGTAACTAGTCACATCCTCAAGAACTCTCCCAATAATGACCAAACTACCCCTAAAGCCCAAGATGGCATGGGCCAAAGCTTCATTATTGGGCTATGGGCCTCATATTAGCATTGGTGGCTCAATCCTGGCCGTACACATGGCGCAATCCTAGCAAGGCCTTCCATTTTGATGATAGCCTATAAATAAGGCACACATCCCCACAAGTAAGTCACATCTTACAAGTCACATCACAACCCCAATCCCGAGCATTATACAAAGTTGATCTTCAGTCACTCTCGAGTAAAGTCTCATCCCGGTTTGACACTTAGCAAACCGGGCACTAACACCACCCCCTAAGACTCAAGTGTGTGTCCATCAAGTAGTTGGTTCTTACGCCTTGGTCCTTACCTAGCAAGGAGCTTTTTACCTTGGCACCCATTAGTGGAGTTGAATAAAATCTAAGTAGTTAGGGAGTTACACCTTCAGCAAGGCTTAATTGTTATTTACTTGAGAAACAATCGTGTCTGATTACCTGCTTACTATTTCTGCCAAGGTTAGGTTGAGAACAAAATTTTTGCATCTTGTGAATTTAATGTTTTCAATGGTAGATTCGGTCACTTGGGAATTTGACTCTTTGTTTGTTTACATGGTTTAGAGTCTAGTGTGTTTAGGTTGTCTGTTTGCTCGGGGACGAGCAAAGGTTCGGTTTGGGGATTTTGATGAGACAATATTCTAACGTCTCATTTAGTCCTTTTTAGCGGTCTTTGTGAGTCTTTATCTTTAGTTTTGTAGTCTTTTTAGTTCGTTTTTACGCTTTGGTGTTTTGTTTATATTTTGTAGAAATCGATGTCTTTTGAGCCGAATGAGAACAAGCTGTTTAGCATGGCTCGCCGCGGTGAGGGATTCAGTCCGCCGCAGCGAGATTTTACGAGCTTGCAACAGAAAATTGAAGGAAGGCTCACCGCGGCGAAGAAATCACCTCACAAGTAGATTTTGCTAATGAGCCCTGCTTTGAAGATTGTAGTCACATGCTAAGGGATTTTTCCGGGCGTAGATTATGCAGAGCTTTATATATTATGATTAAGAAAGCTGCCAAGAAGCTATTCTTTCCGCAAGCCAGAGAGACGCAAAATCAACGTTTTGTTTTCCTTATTAGATTAGAATTTTGATTCTTTTCTCTCATACTTCATCTAACCTAGTTTTTGAGAAAAGCTCGGAGATACACACATTAACATTGATGCATCATTGGAGCTTGGTTATCCATTGATTTTTATCATCAAGATTATTGGTATTGATTTCTCCATTTCTTTGTTCTTTACAATTCGTTCTTTATTCTCATTGATTGAATTGTATGTTATTGCATGCGAGTTTATCGTCTATGTTTCACATGGTTATTACCATGAATCTCTACATGCAATCCTCTATTATGAGTAGCTAAACACCTTTGAATACAGTAGTATGTGAAGATTATGCATATTCGCTTGTGGTTTATCAAAGCACTCATATAGGTTAGTCTCAGATAAAATCTTCGTAAAACCTTCAATTCGATAAGTCCGTATTAAATTCTCTAAATTGTTCATGTTTAAGGATCGTGAATCGACGACTCACCATTTCTCCAAAGATAATATTTTCTAAGAACAATTGGTTGAATCAATTGATTGATTTATCAGACAACCAATCGTGACAAATATGAATGTTATCCCTAGTTCGAATTAGCATAATTGGATCTTGCTACTGTATTCATCTTTCTCTCATTGTTAATCGTAATCTTTGCTTTAGTTAAACTAGTTAGAAGTACAACCAAACCATCAATCTAACTGTTACGCGCAAGTATCTATTTACTCTCACTGCTACGTAGCTTAATTAATTCCTTAGCTTAACCACTCGTGGTTTAGCTTTCGCCTTCACAACAAATCGCTACTACTTGGTTTTCTAAGTATTAATTTGAGCACATCAGTATTGCATATTGTATAAAATTATCAATTTATTGTATATCCGTATAAAATTGTCGATTAATTGTATCATCGTTGATTAATCCAATTCGTCCCCACATCGTCGATTTGTCGATTCGTCTGCAGATTAATAAAAATAAATAAAAAAACAAAACACCACCTATTTAGCGATGGATAGTGATCCGTCACTAAACACCACCAGAATTTGGATTTAAAAAAAAAGAGAAAATCGGCTTATTGGAGACTGATAATATCCATCTCTAAAAAGTCAACATTCTATCCGTCGCTAAATCCGTCGTTAGGATCATTGTGACGAAGAAACTGACGACGACATTTTTATCTGTCGCTAGGAGCTTAGCGACGGATCGACACCTATATAGCGACGGATCCGTCGCTATATGGTGGTTTTTTTGTAGTGTTCTACTTAGGAGTTAGAGAGGAGTTCAGAGACCTTATAGACGTAGCTTTGAAGGGATCATTTATGGGGAGTTCTGCTAAGCAAGTACTGGAAGCTTGTGCAAGTGTTGCTGAGAACTCAAGGTACAGGAGTGAGCAGTTGAAGGAGAATGAGATCTTCAATAAGATGGAAGCCATGGAAGAAGTAAGGACAATAGCCTGCAATTGAGGAAGAAGCGCAATGGGCTATGGGACAGAGCGTAAGAACTCCTGCGTACTTGGATAAAAGAAGCATATCAAAGGAAGTAAGCCAAGAAGTACCAGAAGGAAAACCTATTGAGCTGAGCATTGAAGGGAAGGATGAAGTTTCCAAAATCAGCAGCGAACAAGTAGTCGACAGCATCGTAACTGCTAAAAGGGGTTGGAAGAAGAGATCAAAACCCTCAAGGAACATCATAACCAGAGAGGAAAGGCAGTGCTGGAGGAACTGGAAAAAGGAAGCGAGGAAACACACTACCTGGTGAAGCTGTTCACATAAAACGCCACCTCGATTGAGGAAGCAATAGAAAGGTTAAGTGGTGAAGTCGATGCAGTCAAGGACGATCCGATCGAAATGAAGTATGCGGTTAGGGAGTTGGGCGAAAAGGTGGAAGAAGTCAAGGAGCAGCAGGTGGAGAGCATTGGGGCTATCAATACTAGGAGCGGGATAACAACCCCGGATTCTATTCCTAGAAGTGAAGAAAGAGCAAGAAAGAAGAAGGAAGCAGAGATAGTGAATATAGAAGATGAAGGTGAAGAGGGTGAGAAAGGGAAGTCGGAGAAAGAAGCCCAGGAGAAGAGGAAAGAAGAAAAGATAGCATCCCGGAGAGGAAGATATGGTGACGACTTGATGGAAAAGGGATACGTCCGAGCAAAAGATGGGGGAATAGTTCATCTAAAAGACTTACCTTTTCCAGGAAGGCTCATGAGTAATGTCAAGAAGGCTGCAAAGAAGAAGGCTAAAGGAAACCTAGAGAACCAATCAATTCTAGTGCCAATGCAAGACCTGTTTACTCTATACCCATCTGACTATATGGCAGCTGTAAGGAAATTCTTTAACCGGAAAATGGCCTACGTTGGAGTGGCATGGAGAGAAGGATCAGATATCATGAGAAGAGGAATAGGAGATCCGGGACAATTCAGCATGACGATTGGAGTTAAGGGCAAAAAGGTAAATTGCATGATAGACCTTAGCCAACAGAATCTTATATCATCAAGGCGATGGAGCTAGGGATTGAAGATGAAATAGAACCATGTGGAACTAGCATACAGCTGGCCGACAATTCGTTAAAGAATTGTGCTGGGGAAATCAGAGATTTACCTGTGGAGATTGGAGGCATAAGGTCAAGACTAGACTTCCTTATGATGGATATGGAAGGAAGTGTGATGAGGTCTAAAATACTTATCTACCAATTTCTACACCAGATGGAAGCAGACAGACGCAGGAGAGAAAACCTATTCATTGATCGTGGAAGGCGTAAGCGTTTCAATTCTAAAGGTGAACTCCTAGAAGAAGGAAAGAAAATAGAGAGAGGATATTGGAAAGCGCATATGATTTCCACCTTGGAAATGAAGTCGAGTGTGGATATCTGATGCCAGACCTGATAGAGGAGGATGAAGAAGACTTTGACATAGAACAGTACGAGAGGCTCGAGCAACTTTATTCTGTGGATACAATGGAAAAATAGGGGAAGGATGATCCGCCAGCCATTGGATTGGAGGAGGTGCTAAGGTCAAAACCGGAACTTAAACTGCTACCTGCAGACCGCAAGTAAATTTTCTTATCTGACGATGAGTTCTTTCCTGTCATTATATCTTCATATTTAACTAAGGATCAAGAAGAGAAGTTAGTAGAGGTTTTGAAGATGTATAAGGAAGCAATAGGGTGGGATATAACCGACATCAAGGGGATCAGCCCCGTAAGGTGCATGCATTCTATTACACTAGAGGAAGGAGCAAAGCCGGTAAGGAAACCTC
This sequence comes from Plantago major, assembly GCA_026545765.1. Classification (NCBI taxonomy): domain Eukaryota; kingdom Viridiplantae; phylum Streptophyta; class Magnoliopsida; order Lamiales; family Plantaginaceae; genus Plantago; species Plantago major. Next base: position 34,925,989 of record CM048841.1, read on the forward strand.
AGAGGAGACAGAATCCAGTAGTAATGGAAGTGGTGAAGAAGGAGATCCACAAGCTTCTGAATAACGGGCTGATCTACCCTATCGAAAGTACCAATTGGGTGATTCTTATACATATGGTTCCTAAGAAGTCAGGAATAACGGTAAAGGATAATATCACAACTAGGATTGCTACAGGATGGAGGATGTGTATCGACTACAGGAGATTGAATGAAGCTACAAGGAAAGAACTTTTCCCCCACCATTTATAGATCAGATGTTGGACAGTCTGACAGGGCACGAGTATTACTGTTTCTTGGACGGGCTTTCAGGATTCTTCCAGATCCCCATTGCACCTGAAGACCAGGAGAAGACTACTTTTACCTGCCCTTTTGAAACGTTTGCTTATAGAAGGATGCCGTTTGGATTATGTAACGCACCTGCTACCTCCATAGATGCATGCTGTTGGTCCAGATAATGACAAAGTAAAAGACTAGAGCGGTCGTATATAGTCTTTTAAAACTTTTGATGATAAAACAGTTTCTCAGATATCTGTGAAGGTATCTGATACTTAATCTCAGAGAGCGGAAGTCTTTTCAGATAAGTGCACGTGCTCAGCAAGCTATAATGTGTTAAAGTACTGAGCAACTAATAAATAACGCAGTAAGTAAGTGCAGTAAGTAAATAACACAAAGCTTTATAGTGGTATCTGAAGGTGGCGTAATCCTTCAACTAATCCACTCGCCCTTTCTCAGTAGTTGAATCCACTAAGATACGAAGTTGAGTTTCCCTTACAAAATCCTATCTCTTGATCCCTTTAACAATAGGATCCCAACCAAGTGTTCCCCCTGAGTTGTTCCCTGGTTTTCCCATCCAAGTACTTCCTCTACTCAGTAACCTTTGAGTTGTTCCTTTGCTTCCCAAACTAAGTACTTCATATGCTCAATGCCTGTTGGTGTTTTGGTAGTTTGTCGTGAGTGTGCTCTTAATAACTTCTGCAGTTATGTAGGAGTGCTCTGTAGAATCAAGTTTACTTAATATGCTTTTTAATTTCTGGTAACTTTTTCTTTGCTGACCAAGTCTTGATTTTGTTCAAGAGAATGAATCTTAGGTATTAGTCGCAACTATGTCTTCTAGATTCAACTCTTTCACAATATGCAATTCTTGTTAAGGATCAGGACACTTAGGACTTTCGTGCTACTTAGAATTCAAGAGCTTTAGTCGCAACAATAAGCTAGAGAGTAAGTAGGCAGAAGACTTGTATGCTTGAATGTAATGTATGAAGTTCTGTGTATTCAGTGTTCAAGTGTGTATTGAAGCATTCTAAGTGGTGATATTTATAGTTGAAAATCATGCCGTTTGAACTAGTATCCGTTAAGCAGAGTGAAATTCAAACTATCGACATCTAAAGTTAGTATGGCAGTGAACTTTGTCTCTTTTCAGAGATTTCCTCTTTTGCTTAGACATCTCTGTCTGCGTAATTAATGCACTGTACTAATTTTTGTCCAGTAGTTTCAACGGAACAATGCAAGCTTTCTGAGGCATTGCAAGTCCTTTCTCAGTGACCTATAGTGCTTCAGAAATCTATTGAAACGTTTGTCTCCCAGACACTTTGTTTCTTCAAGGTATCTGAGGACACATTTTTCCTTAGTCTTCAGCAATCTTGTGCAGTCTTCTGATCTTCAACAAATGAGTTCTTCTGCTGGATGCTTCCTCCTTGGTCTTCTTCAAAGATATCAAAATTACATTCAGACCTAACATCCTATACAAGATTTACTAGACTAATATACTCAATAAGTTTCCTCTCTTACAATGTTCAAGTGAACTAAAAGTACTAGTTACCTTTCTGAGCTAAGATAAGTCATTAGGGTTTACTGATCAAAATCTAAACATATATTCCTAACAAATTTTCCCCTTTATGATCAGTCACCTATGACTATCTTTAAAACCTAACATGAACTGGATGAGGAAACAATCTAACACTTAAACATTTCTTATGATCTTTTATTTCATTTTTATTTAAGTGCAGAAAGTAAACATCAACCAAATCACAAGGTGTGATCTTTGCTGAAAAGTTATCTTTTCATTGAATAGGTATCTGAAAGTAGGTTCATCGGATAGAATTACAGGTGTGAGCACATATAACTTTTACAAAATGAGCTTTAAAGTACAATCAGTAAAACTAAAAAATACAGAACTAAGTAGAACAACAGGAAGTTCCAAGTTCCAAGTGAACATTCTACTAGTTGGTCTTCAAGTCTTCATCTTCAGCTTTAATAAACCCTATCACCAAATCTCTTAGCCTTTCGTAATATTCAAGGATTTAAGTCCTGACTTTAATTTCTGCATTCCTTAGCATTCTTCTTGTAGGATGTGGTGGGTTGGTTCTTGATCATGCTCTTGATCTAGAGATGCTTACCTGTTGGTCCAGATAACGACAAAGTAAAAGACTAGAAGGGGGGGGGGGGGGGGTTGAATAGTCTTTTAAAACTTTTGACGATAAAACAGTTTCTCAGATACTTGTGAAGGTATCTTATACTTAGTCTCAGAGAGCGGAAGTCTTTTCAGATAAGTGCATGTGCTCAGCAAGCTATAATGTGTGTAAGTACTCAGCAAGTAAAAAGTAATACAGAAAGTAATTAACACAAAGCTTTTTACAGTGGTATCCGAGGGTGGCGTAATCCCTTAACAAATCCACTCGCCCTTTCTCAGGACTTGAATTCACTAAGATAAGATGATGAGTTCCCCTTACAAAATCCTATCTCTTGATCCCTTTAACACTAGGTTCCCAACCAAGTGTTCCCCCTGAGTTATTCCCTGGTTTTCTCAACCAAGTACATCCTCTACTCAGTAACCTTTGAGCTATTCCTTAGTTTCCCAAACTAAGTACTTCCTATGCTCAACGCCTGTTGGTGTTTTGGTTATGGTAGTTTGTCAGTTGAGCAGTCTCTTAATAACTTTTGCAGTTATGTAGGAGTGCTCTTTGTAGAATCAAGATTACTTAATACACTTTTCAATGTATGGTAACTTGTTCTTTACTGACCCAAGTCTTGATGTTGTCCAAGAGAATGAATCACATATATGAGTCGCAACTTTATCTTGTAGATTCAACTCTTTCACAATATACAATTCTTGTTAAGGATCAGGACACTTAGAACTTTCGTGCTACTTCGAATTCACGAGCTTTTGTCGCAACAGTAAGCTAGAGAGTAAGTAGGCAGAAGGCTTGTTTACTTGAGCGTAATGTAAGAAGTTCTGTGTATTCTATATGTCTTTCAAGCATTCTAAGTGGTGATATTTATAGTTAAAAATCATGCCGTTTGAATTAGTATCCGTTAGGCTCAATGAAATTCAAACTATTGATATCTGGAGTTAGTATGGCAGTGAGCTTTGTCTCTTCGTAGATTTCTCTTTGTTCGTATACATCTCGTCGCATGTAATAAATGCACCGTTTTGATCATTCACCTATGACTATATTTAAACCTATTATGAACTGGATGTTGAAACAATCCAACACTTAAACATTTCTTATGATCTTTCATTTCTTTTTATTTAAGTGCAGAAAGTAAACATCAACCAAATCACAAGGTGTGATCTTTGCTGATAAGTTATCTTTTCATTAGAATAAGTATCTGAGAGTAGGTTCATATGATAGATTACAAGTGATAGCACATATAACTTTTACAAGATTAAGCTTTAAAATACAATCAGCAAAAAAAATCAAACATTACACAACTAAGTGAACATCCTACTAGTTGGTCTTCAAGTCTTCTTCCTCAACTGTGAAATACCTTATCACCGAATCTCATGCAATCTTCAAAATATTCAAGGATGTAAGTCCTGACTTTCATTTCAGTTCTCCTTGTTGCAAGTGCAATTTCCTTGTATGATTTGGTGGATAGGTTCTTGGTCATGCTTTTGATCCATAGATACTTGCCCCATTTCCGCATATGAACAAGTCGCTTCTGGGCTTGTAATGACCATATATCTCTTTCAGATATCTCAGGTCTCCCAAGTACTGTTCCTTAGTCAAATAGAATGACTCATAAGGTTCAACCTGCAGCTTTGTTCTTGACCCAAATTCATCAACAATTGTAAGCACATCCTCAGGTCTGTGATAAGGGCATTTTTCAGATAGGACCTTCTTTCTGGCTTCTTGCCTGACTTGTATTTCAAAGTCTAGCCATTTTTGAACTCTATCTTTAGGCAACTGCTCTGGTTTACCCTTTCTACATGCCATCATCTGTCTAAAAATGGGTACTGGTAGTCCTCCTTCATTGACTAGAATATTTTCCAATTTTAGTATCCTGTAGCCATTCTTATGATGAATGCACTGCCAAACAAAGGGATTTAGATCATCAGTCTTTACATACACAATCTGAGCATCTTTAGGCTTTGGTGGTGGTATTCTACCAAACTTGATGTCCCTTTCTCTCCTCCTCTTCTGTTTGGAGTTCAGACCTTTCAGTGAGAGGTCTTCAAATGGGGTTCCTTGCTGGATTGACTTGGTGTTTCCAGAAGGTGTCCTTACTGCTATTGGAATTGCAGCAATGGGACCAGACATGCTGCTCAAGTTCTTTCTTCTGTGAAGATGATCTTTGTCATCTTCATCATCATCCTCATCTTCATGTTAGCTTCTTCTTCAGCTGCTTCTTCTTCTTCTTCTTCTTCTTCTTCTTCTTCTTCTTCTTCTTCTTCTTCTTCTTCCCGCTCCTCCTCGAGCTCTCGATACTATCGAGGTATCCGTCTCTCGCCTCGACCTTGTAGTCACCATCTGTAGCTCCTGACTTGGGGTTTTGGTTTGGGCTTCTTCAGGATACATCTTTCCTTTGCCCTTTCCTTGTATTCTCTTTGTATTTCCTTCCCCCTTAGTCATTGGAGACTGATCAAAATGGACCAGGATGCTGGCATAAGAATTTGACATAGTGTCAAAATTCTTTTGAAGTTTTATGTAAGCCTTAGTGAGTTGCTACATCTCCTTTCTGAGATCTTCATTTTGCTTCTCAATTCCAGTTTCCTTGTTGGTCAGTTTGGAAACTTCAAAGAATTCCTCGAATTTATCTGAGTTGATGCCAGTTGAGCAGTATCATATGCCACTTGCATAGACTTGCTATCCAAATCCTTTACAATCCCAAGATCTCTATGCTTTAGAATTCGTGAAGAGGTTCTTTTTTAGATGAGCTCAGCAAACTTGGTGAAATCTGATGGTACAGATTCGGTAACCTCCTTGTCTTGATCTTCTAGTTCCCTTAAGAGTTTGAGCATAATCTTTAACTGCTCTCAAAGTCAGAAGTACGCACATTAGGAACTTTTGGAAAGATGGTGGGAGCTAGGATATTCCTCTTGAGATGTGACACTATAGTCTGATTGTCCTTAACATGATAGCTTGTTATGTCAGCAACCTCATGCTCCTCATCATCGACATCTTCCTCTTCATCTTCGTCTTCATCATCCTCCCATGTGACTTTATTGCCTAGTCCAATAACCATTTCAGACATGGGCTTCTTTAACTTTCCAGATGTTGAAGGAACACATGCTATTTCAGCATTCTTTGTCTTGATCTGAGCAACGTCTTCAGCATCCATCTCTTCAATAAGTGTCTGAGCATCAAGTTGTAGTTGTTTCTACTCAGCAAGGGCTTCTGCTTCCTTGCGAGACAACTCTTCAATCTTTTTCAGATTGGCTTCTTTTTCAGCAACCTTGGTTTCCAACTCAAGGTGCATGTGTTCTTCTTCCTTCAACATTTGTTTAAGTTGTGCCACCCTTTGCTCAGCTTCCTGAAGTTTATGAGCGGTGTCATCAGCAAGGTGCCCAACTTCTTCATCCTGTTGCTTTGATGGAGAAGGGTTAGATGATCTCTGAGGAGATTTAGAAGGAGTAGTATTCTTCTCAGGAAGCTTTACAGCAACTGAGCCATTGTGTTGTCCAGCAACTCCTCCTGCACCTGGTGGTGGTGCATTATCATCCTCATCCTTTTTAGAATCATCTTTCTTGTCAGAAGACTTGTGAGGGGACTTGGATTTTTCTACGTCATTTTCATTTGTCTCCTCATCAGATAGCAGATCTATCACTTCCTTGATTGCCACAGTCTTGCTTCCCACTTTCCCTTGTTCATTAGGTGCTGATGGGATTCTTAGTGGTAGAGTAGGGTTAAAAGCTAGCCGGATCCTTGTGTTTCTATCTGCTTTCTGGAAGTCTTCTATGAGGGTTTCTGCAACTACATTTTTGAACAAAAAGTTAATCAAGGTTGCATGATCGTACTTTTCAGTAGAAAGCAACACATGAATGTAGTTTTCAAGTTGTTCAGCTTTCTTCCTCTTTACAGGATCATCCAAGATTTGTGCAAGATCCATCAGATCCATTCTTCTCAGCTTTTCCCATCTTCTAAAGGCAGAGGATGTTCTGGAAGTGCACGATCCTTGAACAACTGAAGCAGATCATCATCATATGTAACTTCACTTGAAGTTTGTTGTGATGGACCCTCATTTTGAGCCTGACAGAAATGGAATTTTGATTAAGTATCAAAAGGTGGTAAGATATCTGAGTCAAAAGTAAGTCAGGTTTCTGAGTTACCTATGTCACAACAACAGGCTCAGAAGGTTGAACTCTTGTCGTGGAAGGGCCCTCAGATGTCTGTATGTGAGGAGGAGACTTGGGAGTCTGGTCCTCAGCAACTTCCACTTCTCCCGGAACCTGAGAATTAAAAGATGATTAACACTTAGAGAAATTTTCAAAAAGTATCTATGAACATTAGGTATGTGAGTTGATAGATACCTCCACAGTAAGAGGCTCAGATATATGTTCAACAAAAACTCAGTGCAGCTTCGCCTTTTCCGTGATGTAGCTTGGTGGCCTCGTCGATTTCCATTTCTTGAGGGGACTTGGTGGTCTCTTCCTCAGCAACTTCTACTTCTTTTGAAACCTGTGAGTAGAAAGTGTTAATTACTTAGAGAAATGATCAGAGAATGATTTGAACATTGCAGATATCTGAGTTGACTACCTTCTCAGCAGAAGGCTCAGGTGCATGTTCTTCAGAGACTTGGTGAGTCTCTGAATAGTTCACTGGTGACTTAGGCTTTTCAGCCTCACCACTTCTCTTCTCAGTTGGAGCCTTTAAGAAACAAACATAGAGTTAGATACTATGTGATTTTAGCAGATATCTGAAAAGTATGTGCCTTAGAAAACTAATTCACCTGTTGCACAGGCTCAGTTTCCTTTGGTACTGAGGTTGTAGGAACCTCCTTTTCAGTCTTTGAGGTAAGCTTTTCATCTTTCTCTTGATCTCTTGTTTCTTTTCAGAATAAAGATTAAAGAATAAGATACAAGACATATAAACATAGAATTTTCACAAGTAAAGAGTTAAACCACTTAGTAACCTGATCAATGTCAGGCTGATTGGTCTCTGGAACATGTGATAGCTCCATGTGTTGGTCTTGTTGTCCCTTAACAACATCTCTGCTTGAAGTTTGTGCACTTCAAGCCTATCCCGAAGTTTTGTGCTCAGTTGTCTCCCCTGATTGATCCTCCTGAGTCACAAAATCAGGTTGATCCCTCTCAGATGAGAGTTGGGGAACCTGTTGAATTACAGGATTTAACTCAGCAACACCATCAGCTCTCTGATGCATCTCAATTGCTTCTACCAAGTAGTCAGAAGCCTGAGAGCCTTGTGGTTGTTGTAGTTGTGGTGATCTAGATTTTGAAGGAGAAGGAGCAAAAGTGATTAGTTCTCTCCAGATCAGCAACAACATTCAGTACTGATGTAGTGACATTGTCATCGTGTACATCTGGATCACTCATCAGGGAATCATTTACATCTTTCAGTGTGGATGACCCTGGTAAAGTGTTTCCTTTGGACATGGTTGCTTTCTCAGCAACTTGTGTAAGAACTTTGTTAGCAACCTAATTCCTTTCCAAGAATGGGCCAAAGTTCAAATCATCTGCTTCTTCAGCAGGTGTAGCTTGGGACTCATCCACCCTCTTGGCATCAAGAGGGGTACCTGCAACATTATGGTGTGCTGGTAGAGTGGGGGCAGTGGTATCTGCAGCACTATGGTCAGATACCCTTTTGTTAGGATCCACCAATGAGGTGGTCTCTGAGGCACATGCCTTCTTCTTGCCTCCAGTTCTACGTTTCTTCTTTGGCACAACATTTGCCTCGTAAACGCCTTTCACCGCTTCTTCCGTTCTCGCTGAGCTCACATTTATATTTGCCAGTAAGATCACTATTTGCAATTTCTTCTTTTCCTCTGAGTTGTATTCCAAGTCGCTCCTGTATCGTAGCATATCTTCGCACCAAAGTCGATAGTACGCCAGCTCAAGAAGGTCACCTTATACTATAGGCTCAAAGCCTTGAAGTTTGTCAACAAACCTTAGATAGATAAACTTCCCCCAGTTGAAGGGTATCTCTCACTCTCTCTTACAGAGTGTTAAGGAATGGCATCATTCCCCATCTTTCCATGCTGATTTGATCAGCTCCTCCTCGGTTTGAATCAAAGCACCTATTCAATACAAGGGCTATCAAGTCCCAAGGTTCAATAAGATGTTTTCGTCTAACAGTCTCATTGTCAAAATTAATCTGGATTGTCATCCTTTTCAGGATTCATATAGAGAGAGTAGAAGTGTTTTGCTGTCTTGGTAGAGGTTTCAGGGTTGTAATCAATGCCTTGGTTTGGCAATCAAAAGATATTGCAGAAGGATTTTTCATCAAGGTTTATGTCAACACCTTGGACCTTCGATGTGATGCGCACTTCGGTAGTGCCATCTTCTTTAATGATGGTGGAATTGTTGCAGAATTCCAACACATTAATTTTCGATGCAAAAGAGGGTTTTGCAGAGCAAAACTGCTTAATCTTTACCTTTTCAAGTAAAGCAAGCCCTCTACTAGCATCTGCTTGGTTCTTTGCAGCACCGAGCAGATATTTATCAACATGTACTCCTCCCCCAGATTACCTTGGATTTGGGATTCCACATAGAGAAGTTGAATTCACCAACAACTCTGCGATCTTTCACTACTATCGTTGGCTGTTGCTTTTCAGCAGTTCCAGATGTGTAGAGAAGTAAGATCGAAAGAGGGTTAAGGTGAATTCGGTTAAGTGATTCTTTGCAGAAAAACTTAGCAGAAATTCCAACGATTTTAGAGAAGATTAGCAGAGAAAAGATGAAGGTTTTTGCTATTTTTGTGCTAGGTGAAATGTGGGATTAGGCAAAAGTGTTTGTCTTGCAAAATCTCCTTTATATAGCAACACAAGTACACAAAATACGTATGAATTTCATATCTATGTATCTAGTGGGTGAAAAGTGGTTTTTCATGAAATGCAAGTGGCAAGTTACTTGTTATCGCGCTTAGTGGGCTAAGTGGACGATCTAATCCATTGAATTACAAGCGCCATTTTCAACGGCCGAGATTGATTTCTTAGCAATGATATTAATCAACACATGTAATTGCTCTCAATTAATGCTATTCGCTAATAGCTATCTCGAGTCACTTTCGATTCTCAAGAACTCAGAACTAGGAGACAAACCGGTTTCGAGCTTATTAATTGTTGCCCAAAGGTTGTTTGAAAATTATCACAAGAATGGAAAATTTTCAAAACACAAGAGATAGTCGATTTCTAACACATTGTACTATTGGTCAACTTCTCTCCTTTTGTTCTCCCTTACTCAGGGCCTCATGTATGTGAATACCCATTTTATACCTCATTAACCATCTTTTACATTTTAGCCTTGATATCCGAGTTCGCCTCAGTATATCTCCTTTATTCTTTAAGTGCCTTTATTTCTCGAAAGCCTTATTCTTCTCTTATCGCTCATCGAGTTCTGCCTCAAGTGAACAATTTAGCACCTGGTAGTTCCATTAACCCAAGACTACGCCTTAAAGCTAGAATCTACCGTCTTGCAGGCTTTGTGAAGATATCCGCAAGTTGGTCTTCTATACAAATCTCGAGTATATCAATATCGCCTTTTTCAACATGATCTCTAATTAAGTGGTGTCTAACAAAAATGTGATTTGTTATTGCATGAAAATTAGGATTCTGAGTTATGCCAAAAGCACTTGTGTTGTCCCGTAAAATGGGAGTTTTCTTCATTGATCTCATAATCTCCGGGTTGTTGTATCCACAAGATTTGTGAAGCACAACACCCAAAGAAGAATATATCAGGCTCGTGGTTGAAGTGGCAATCGAGTTTTACTTCGCTTAACCATGATATCAATCTAGCACCAAGGAATCGACATGTTCTCAAGCACGCTTTCAATCAAGCATTGATCCAAAGATAGTCAAGATCCTAATAACCAACTAAACTCAATCAACTCTCTTCGATACCACAATCCAACTTCTACAAGACTTTAACATACCTTAGAATCTTCATAGCGTTGTTATAGGTGATTGCATCGATTTGTCCGAAATCTTACACATACACCAATCAGATATCAATATCCGGTCCGCTTGTCAAGGCATAGTAGAGACCAGCTTAATTTCCTATACTTGTGTTATTCAACACTCTTATCGATTCAATATAGGTCATCTCGGTTCCTATGCTCATAGGTATCTTGGCATTCTTTCGTAAGGCTTTAGATTAAACTTATCGAGCATATCCTTAGCATACTTTGTTCGACTAATGAATATTCCATCATTAAGTTGCTTGTCTTGCAACCCTAGGAAGTAATTCAATTCTCCCATCATGCTCATCTCAAATTTACTTTTCATGAGCTCAGCAAAGTCTTGACAAAGTTGCTTGTCCTTAGATCCAAAGGTTATGTCATCAACATAAACTTGTACTAAGAGTAGTTTCCCATCATGGATCAATGTAAAGAAAGTTTTGTCAACTTCTCCTTTTTTGAATCCACTTCCCAGCAAGTACTTGTCCAAAGTGTCATACCATTCTCTTCGAGCTTGTTTAAGTCCATATAGAGCTTCAAGCTTATAGACCATCTTACTTTCGAGGAAACTTTAAAACCGGTGGTTGCTCAACATAGACTTCCTCAAAAGTTCACCATTTAGAAATGCACTCTCGACATCCATTTAGTAATCTTTAAAGTCATTATGAGTCGCAAAGGCTAGAAATTGTCCGATTGCATCCAATCTTGCAACTGGAGAATATGACTCATCAAAATCTAGTCCTTTAGTCTGGGTAAATCCCTTGGCAACCAACCTTGCTTTGTTTCTGGTTATTTCACCAGATTCATTCATCTTGTTTCTAAAAACCCACTTAGTTCCAATGACAGATATTCCATCAATATAGGGAGCTAGTTTCCAGACTTTGTTTCTCTCAAATTGATCCAACTCTTCTTAGATTGCTAAGATCCAATCTTGGTCTTTTAATGCTTCTTCAATGGTCTTCGTCAATATCCGAGATGAAACATCCATAGAGCTTAATCAAGATTTTCAAAGAATTGCTCTCCTAGTTCTTATCCCTTGGTCTAAAGGACCTATCACATCCTTTGCAGGATGATCTCTTATCCATTTTATAATGGGTTTTGAACTAGTAGGATCATTATCATTTTGATTCATTTATGTATCATTATGATAAGATACTTGATCAGTATCTAAGATATCTGGCACATGTAATGTGCTTGGGATATCTGACACTTGTTCAGTGTCCTGGGTATCTGAGACAGGATTCTCAGCAACCTCCTACTCAGAAACCTCTTCATAATGAAGATTCTCAGTTACTTGATCCATCTATGGATTTCTCATAGTGAATCTTGAGTAGTCATCTACAACAACCAGACCATACTTCTTTCCTGCATAACTAGTTACTGAGGACTCAAAGAGATCCATATGTAATAGTTGCAATGGCCTCACACTGGAATGTCTAGTTTTAGACTTGAAAGATGTTTTGCTTGTTTCCCTAATTGGCAAGCTCAACATACACTATCTTTTCTGTATGCAATTTTAGGTAATCCAACAACCAATTCTTTCTTGGCTAGCTTATTCAGAGTTTGAAATTCAAGTGACTCATCCTTTTGTGCCATAGCTAATTTTCTTCAGTGTAGCCAGATTGACTCACCATGAGGCATTCTTCAGTTGTAGCAGATGCCTAGTCAGCAACATACACACTTCCTTTCCGCCTAGCAACCAAGACTACCTGCTTTGACTCATTGTCAATCAATTTGCAGAATTTAGATTTGATCTTCACTGAGAAACACTTGTGAGCAAATTGACTCATGTTGATAAGATTATATTTCAATCCCTCTACATGTAGTACTCCAGTGATTGTAAGGGCTCCTAACTTCTGATCTCCAAATTCTACGGTTGATTCACTTCTCCTCCAAAGAAACCCGATATCCGGTCCTCAGATCACACTCAGAAGTTAACCAGATTTGCTTTGTCTCTCACATGTGCTTCCCACATCCACTATCAAAGTGCCACATTGGATTCTTCTTTAGAGTGTTCTGCACAAAACAGGAAACATGGAGTTAGGTTCTCATTCCAACAATGGAACCATCTAGACTAAAGAATCTCCCAGTAAGAATCCACTCGTGAATGAATTTCTTAGGGACATTCTTTTATCTGATAGGAACATAAGGAGGAATTCTAGGTAAATGACTAATATCATTATTATTAAGAACTATTTTCCTTCTTGGTGTGTTCCTTGGTGCTCCTTGTGATGCTTTCAGACACTGCCACTGTCAAAGTTGTCGAGTCTGCTTTTCAACGAACTTAGCTTCCTTCTTAGATTCCTTCTAGCCTTGACATTCAGTTTGCTTGTGGTTTGTTCTTTCTTCCACTTCTGATGATTGCTGTGAGCAATCCTAGCTTTCATCCATCACTCTTTCTCTAGTTTGTACTCATGAGCAACTAGTTTTCCGATGGCTTTGTAGCCAATGCCATTTTGATCACCTGATGCCGACTGAGATATTCTCTCAGCAGCCTTACTAGTCTATGGGTCATCTTTCTTTCCAAAAAACGTGACATTATAGAATTTTCCTGCTCCAGCAATCTTCCCTTTCTGAGAGACATAGCACTGTGGATGATTACACTTTCCAGTGTGTTATTCCTTTACATGAACTTTCCCAACAGATTTCTTTAGGACTTGTTTTTTCCCTCAAAGGTTTAGTCACAACTGCCTTTCCTTTGTCAGCAACCTTAGCTTTCTGACCAATACTATCGGCTGTTTTGGAACAACCTTGATGACCACTAACAAATGTCAATCTTTCATTACTCTTGATTAGAGTGGTAGAACTATTTGTGTGTCTAGCACAAGTCCTCCTTCCTCAGAAGGATCTCTTAGGTAAGAGTGTACTTCAGTGAGAGTGTCATAAGCTTTGGCATAAGATTGGAAGGATAATTCTTTCTTTTGAGTTCATCATTCTCGTAAAGAAGACCTTCACACTACTTTTGAAGTATGTCTATTGTCTCTTCGTAATCTTTCTGCCTCACTATTCTGCCTTTAGAAATGCATTCTCAAAGATCCTTTGTCTCAGTATAGCTTCAGCCAGAGCACTCCTTTTCAAGAGATTTCTTTTCTTCTTCAAGGATTTTAGTTCTAGCATGGACAACCATAAATTCTCTCTCATACAGATCAAACTCTTTTCTCAGGTGTTCTAGATCTTTGATTCCTTCCTCATCACTCTCATAATTTTTAAATCGAGAAATAGTGGTTACCTCATCAGCTATTAGGCATGGCTCGATGTTGGAGCAATATGGATAGATCTCCTCAGCAACCCCGCACATTTCCTTCTTCTTTTGACCAAAGTCAATCAATTCATAAGTGATGCCACACATCGCAAGCAAAGCAGGATTGTTGCCTCCACCTCACCCCTCCTCCGCCCTCCCTCACTGCAACCCTCATCTTTCCTTTTAGATCCCAGAGGCCACCTGCACCTCCCTCCGCCTCTTCGCCTCGCTTCCACCTCCGCCCTCCAGATTCTCTTCCCTCCGACTAACTTCAATTCTCGATCTCCTTGTTCTTTGGGACGAATTTAAGATTTAGTTTCCCAATTCTAGTTTCCTTGTTACTAAGATGCCTCTTCGTCTTCCGGTTCTACCTCATGGCAACCTCGTCCGTCTTTCCTCCCCTCCTCCTTCGTCGGTTCCTCCGTACGGACACTCCTCCTCATCTCCGGACATGTGTACTTATCCTGTTGATTCTAGGGTTTCGCTTCCCTACTCCCAATTTTCGCCCAAATTCCTTTCGTAACCCTTCGCCGAGAGCCCTCTTTCGGCCATCGGCGTTGATTGGAGCTTCTTCCAGTGGTGTGCTTCCTCCTTCCGTTGTGGGTTCGCGTCCGGTCACTCTTGTCACCATCCGTACCTCCGCTTCCACGTAAGGTAATGGTGCCGCAATCGAGCTCAATCCTTCTTAGTCAGGCAACAAGACATTCCTCGATGTAAGGCAAGCTTCTCGTGCTCCTACATCTTTCCGGATGTCGCCGTCAAAAACGAAAGTGGTAGCGGACAAGGTAAGTTATGTCGAACAAGGTAAATTGGCTATCTCCTTTACCTCATATGAGATAGAATCTTTGTCTGCTCCTTTTCACCTTGCTCTTGTTGGAAAATTTACTGCAAAAGTGCCTCCAAAAATTGGTGAAGTTGTGGCAGATTTCAAAAAGTTTTCTCTGAAAAAAGGTTTTAATATCAGCTTCCTTGATAGTAGGCATCTGCTTATTAGGTTGTTTCTTGAAGAAGATTACACGAAAAATTGGCTAAAAGGTTCTATTTACATTGCTGGTAGTACTTTAAGATTAGCTAAATGGTCTCCTTTGTACACTCCTGAAGTTGATTCGCCTATTGTTCCTTGCTGGGTTACTATTCGTAGATTACCTATTATGTTATTTCATAGCTAAGCTCGCTTCAAATTGAAAAATGATAGGAAAACCTTTGAGGATGGATCAAGCCAGCACAGAGAATACCTTGAATAAAGCTAAGTTCTGTGTAGAGGTAGATGCCTCCAAACCTCCTCCTCTTTCTTTATGGTTAGATGTTGCATGTACTGGTCATGAAGTGTTTGTGGACTATGATGAATATCCAGATTATTGTTCTTTCTGTCACAAACTTGGTCATTCAGTGGACTCTTGTTATGCTAAGAACCCTGATTTGAAACCACAAAATGGTAATCCTGCCCCTCAAGTGGTTGCCCCTCATGGGAATGATCCTGTGGCTAATATTGTACAAACTGATGGGGATGGTTTTATCCCTGTGAACAATAGGCAAAAAAGTAAAAAGGCAACTAAAGATGTTTTTGATAGACCTTTACAAGCAAGAAGGCCATCCAATGGCAATGGTTCTAGAAATAGAAATGAAATTCGTGGTCATTCTGCTAACCCTATTGTGCAGAACAATGAACCTTCTCTGGATCAGGTTGATCCTGTTACTAATCCTATTGTGCAGGACAATGTACCAAACTTGGAAGGGCATGATACTGACACTGAAGTGATTTATGAAGATCCTATGCCTGATTCTAATAGATTTGCAAATTTGGAAGGGTTAGATGATGATGTATATGTGCCTGAGTCCCAACTTGAGGCTATGAGACAATCAAATTCGCCAGGATTCTATCAGTCACAGATACCAAACTTCAATAGCCAAAGGTCTGATTATAGGGATCCTAGGATGTATAATGAGGAGCAAACTGTTGCAGAAACTCCTCCTCAGCAAGCTCTTGAGGAAGGGGAAGTTGAAAGGCGCTATGGTGCTGAGGGCTATTGTTCTGAAGCTTTTGCTCCAAGTTTTGGACATGGCTTTGAAGGAGATCCTCTTGTTACTATCAATTTAGTGGTGGATGCTCAAAATCCTGATCACTTATCCCCTCATTCAGACACAAATCAGGGAATTGCCTTTCACCTTGTTAATGTATCTAACTGTTTGAACCATAATGATACTTCACATGTTTAACCTACTATCTTGCAGGATCAAAGAAGGAACTCCACTGGTAATAACACTTTCTCTACTCCTGCTACTCCTGTGGTAGATTTCTCAGTAGTTAACTTGGGAACTCAAGATGTGGAAGCACAAGCTATTCAACCTGTACCGCAGCCTGATAGAACAAATGGGGGGAAAGGTAAAGGTAACAAGGGTAAAAAATCTTCTGGTCCTGTTGCTTCTGTTTCAAGAACAACTAGACACACAAAAAACTCATCTGGTACCTCTACTGGCCCATCTTCTCAATGATTGTTAAAATGTGGTATGTTAGAGGTATAGGAAACCCCCCTACTCAAAAAATGCTTTGGTACTACAAAAAAAAACAAAAAAACTTGATATTTTAGTAGTTTTGGAACCTATGATTCTTTTGCATGAAGTCTCTATGTCCTTGAAATTTGGTTTTGAGAAAGTTGTCTGTAATGTGTCAAATAAGATTTGGATTTTTTCTAACAATGATTACAAATGCTCCATCTTATCTGATAAAGATCAATTGCTTCATTGTTCTATTACTTCCGATGGCTGCACCTTGCTATGCTACTTTTGTTTATGCTAAATGTTCTAAGAGGAGAGGTTATGTCTCTGGGATGATCTCAGAAGTATATCTGCTCTCAATGGTCCTTGGTGTATTGGAGGTGATTTTAACATCATCACTAATGCAAGTGAGAGAATAGGAGGAGCTTCTCTTGACATAGGAGATATGGCTGATTTTGCTAATTGTATTCTTGATACAGGGTTAATAGATGTAGGTTTTGCAGGTGATCCTACTACTTGGGAAAGATTAGGTGGTGTGATCTCACAGAGATTGGACAGATTTCTGTTCAATCAAGATTGGTTATCATTGTTTGGTGAGACAAAAGTGTCTCATGGCCCTTACTCTATTTCTGATCACAGACCTTTGCTTTTAAATGCTATTGTTAACTCTGAAAAGAAACCTAGTTCTTTTAGGTTTTATAATATGTGGGCATGAATAAAGAGTTTTTGTCTGATGTGAAAAGTAAATGGTCTATGTCTGCTAGAAATATAGCTTTGAGGAAACTTAAAGACAAACTTTTTAGATTGAAACAGTATCTGATTTGGTGGAACAAGCACAAGTTTGGTAACATTTTTGAAAATTTGAAAAGATTAGAAAGTAATGTGATCTTACTTGAAGCTTCTGTGCTTAATGATCCCTCCCCCTCTAACAAAGAAGATCTACTTGTAGCTCAATCATTGTTTTCTGAAGCTTTAGACACTGAGGAAGCATTTTGGAAACAAAAAGCTGCTCTCAAGTGGAAGGTTGAGGGAGAAAGAAACACCAAGTTCTTCCACAATGTCAGAAAAGGAAACATGCTAGAATGAACATGCAAGGCATTTCTTATGCAGGAATCCCTTGCACCTCTCCTTCTGAATTGAAGGAATCTGCGGTTGAGTACTTCTCCTCTATTTTCTCCTCTTCTGTGAGTAATAGATGTACTGATTTTGGGCCTGAACTTGATATCATCCCTAGTGCAGTTAATGATAATATGAACTTGCTCCTTGAATGTTTACCTACCATGCCTGAGCTTAAAAAAGTTGTTTTTGCTTTGAAATCTGATTTTGCTGCTGGGCCTGATGGTTTTTCTAGTCACTTTTATCAAGTTTGTTGGGATGTAATTTGTGATGATCTGTTAGAAGCTGTGTGTGATTTCTTTAATGGTTCTCAGTTACCTAAAGGTTTTTCACATACTCTCATTGCTCTAATTCCCAAAACTGGTGCTCCTGAGACCTGGGCTGATTTTAGACCCATTAGTCTTTGCACAAATGTTCAGAAAATCATTTCTAAACTCCTTAATGACAGATTTGCTACTTTTCTCCCTTCTTTGATCTCTGCTAACCAAAGTGGTTTTGTTCAGGATAGAGCAATTGTTGATAATATTTTACTTGCTCAAGAGTTTTCCCTTGCTATTGATAACAAAGTTAGAGGCTCTAATGTGATTCTTAAGCTACACCTTATGAAAGCTTATGATAGAGTCAATTGGAATTTCTTGTTTGCAGTTTTGGTACCCTTTGGTTTTTCTGCTAAGTGTGTTGCTTTGTTTAAAGGCATAGTCGCCTGCTGTCAATTTAGTGTTCTTGTGAATGGAGAATCTTGTGGCTTTATCTATGCTAATAAAGGCCTGAGGCAGGGAGATCCTCTCTCCCCTGCTTTGTTTATTATTATGAATGAGTGGTTTTCTATCAATGCTTTGTTTTTGCAGTATCCCTCTACGTTTTATCACATTCCTAAAGGTCTGAACATTACAAACTTAGCTTATGCAGATCGATCATTTTCTCAGAATGGAAAGAAAAATAATTTGGAAAGGTTGAAAGTGTTTCTTCTGAATTATGAAGCTGTTTCTGGTCAAAGAGTGAATGTGCATAAGAGTGGTTTTATTGCTGGAAAACTTGCTAATGTGGATTTAATCTCCTCTTGTCTTGGTTTCTCTGCTATGACTTTCCCTTTTGTTTACTTGGGTGCACCTATTTGTAAGGGTAGAAACAAAAAGGTTGCTTTTGTTCCCATTGTGAATAAAATTAGGAGTAAGTTATCTGGCTGGAATTTAGCATCTTTGTCTCAGGGTAGTAGACTTACACTTATTAAAAGTGTGCTAAGTGCTATCCCTATTTATGTCCTGCAAGTTCTGTGTCCACCTAAATCTATTGTGCAGGAAATTGAATCCATTTTTGCTAGATTTTTCTGGGGCTCCACTGACACTCAAAGAAGAACTCATTGGGCTAAATGGGTAAAGTTATGCTTTCCTATTGCTGAAGGTGGGTTAGGTTTACTCAGACTTGACACTATGGCTGTTGCTTTCTCTTTTACGATGTGGTTTAAGTTGAGACAAAATCTTTCTATGTGGGCTAATTTTATGCATGCTAAATACTTGAGTCACTTCATGCCCCTATCTGGTTCTTGTAAAGTCACTGATTCCTTTGTGTGGAAAAGAATGGTTAGTGTTCATGTATCTGCTAATGATTTGATTGCTTGGAGGCCAGGTAATGGGAAGGTGTATTTTTGGTGGGATGAATGGCTCTTTCTAGAGCAACCTCATCCTAAGCTTCAGTCCCTTGCTTTTTCCCATCTTGTGCCTAAAAATTGGCACCTTGAACTCTCTAGTTGGTTAAATTCTGATGGTACTTGGTGTTGATACGGAAATGTGTCCAATCCATTAAGGGCGCCATAGAGCGTGTCCTAGAGCGCATCATGGCTAAGATAGCCATTCAAAGCTAGTCCGACCTTCGAGAGGTCCGTCCTAAAGGAACGCATCTTAGGTCAACTAGTACTCACAAGTCAGCACGCCATTTCAGCTAGGTCCGACCAAGCTAGATGGATGACTTCCGAGCCTGACAAAAGGTTACCTGGTCCTCCCAAGTACCGCAAACCGCTACCCTAAGATGCTAAACGGACGGACGAGAGAATCTTCGCGCCACCAAAGACAAAGAAGACCAAACGATTCGATGTAACCACTAAGATGCTTCCGTGGAAATCTAAGGTCCCACACCTCGAGTTAACCAAGGCGAGTCATCCAATCATGCGGATCTCGTCCGAGGGACTTACGGACCCAACGTATGTAAACAAGATTTCAGAGGGAAAGGACCAAACTACCCTCCCAGCCCATTAATTAGTATTGGATTACTATTCACTAATGGGCCATGGGCCAAAGGTAGCATTGGTGTCCAAATTTGAGGCATACACTTGGCATTATCTTATGAGCTACTTCATAAGTATATGATAATTTTAAATATAACACAAGGTCCAATACCTTGAGGTAAGTGAAATCCCCTAGGAAATTGTGTTGTCTCCTAAGTCCTAAACATCCTTGATTTCATTACCTTTCCCATTACTATTGCATTGAGAGCTTTCATCTCTCCTTTGAGTAAAGCCCGGATCGACTTAGTATCCGCAACTGGTTTCTAAGCCCCCACTTAGTCCTTTCAGGTACTCTTGCTCGGACAAGCCTTCTCTCGGACTTCAAGTTGGAGGTGGATCTTAGATTAGGTTACTTGTAGTAGTAGTGTTGGTGTTTGAGGTTTTATCCCTCAACATTTTGGCGCCGTCTGTGGGATACTTTACAAAAAGATCTGTGTTTGTGTTGTGCTGATGGCTAGAACGAGAAGAACAGCTCGGACTAGTGCTGCAGGCGTGGGAACACCACCACCACGCCCACGAGGACGTCCGCCCACCAGGGGACGAAGGGCCGCTGTGGCTGGAAGGAACGCTGGGAGGAGATATCCGAGCGACGGGCGGACCGCCAGCCCATCCTCGGATGAGGGAAGAGACGCCCCGCTTAGAGGAGGCCAAAGAGTCCTTGTGAATATCGTGCCTACGGACCATGGAGAAGGGGTAGCACGAGCTTCTCCGGCAGAAGCTCAAGGCCCTACCACAGGTTAACAGTTTACAATGCCCGATGGTCGCGTTGTCCGCACAAGCAACCTCGGACTAAGCGAAACTCAGTTTGATAGGTTGCTCACGATTATCAAGGATGCCTAGGGACTAACAATGCCCACCCTCAGCAAGCCACTCCGCCAGTGGTTACTCCGGTTCAAGCGGAGCCCGCCTTGTCAAGAAACAGACAGCGTCCGATCCAACAGAGGTTGGGAGATCAGCTGCCCCATGAGGATTTGCGAAACCTTCTAGACCGACGGGCCTCTGCTTCGCAAGTTCGGGGTGAGGGAAGCCCGAATGGGAGGAGAGAGTACCAAGAAGGAGGTAACAGGCATCCAGGAGGTCCGCGACAAGCCCCCATGAGGGACAGAGATCATGTAGCAGAGACCATTCCAGTTGTCCGGCTAGATTTAACTCCCTCATGGATGTCGCAGCCATCCACTATTGTGAGAGGTCATGACAGCGGACGAAATCTACGCCCAACAAAAAGCTTTAGAAACCCAAATTCTAAACCTCGGACGCCTGGTAAAAGACCACGAACAGATCACTACAAGTGCACCAAACCCTCTGTGTGATGTTATCATGAGGGAAAAGGAAAGAAATAGAAACTCGGACCAAGTGATTCCGAACTTGGAATACTACTACGGGGATACTTGTCCCGTGGGTCACCTGACAAGGTACAACAAAGAAGATGGATTCCAAGGGCTGAGTGACAATACTAAAGCCCTTACGTTCTCATCCACCCTCTTCGGCACGGCTATGGATTGGTACACCGCTTTGCCAAACAAGTCAATAAGGTCGTATGCAGATCTATCTTCTAAGTTTTTAGCACGGTTCGGAAAATCAAAAAGAAGAAAACGATCAGAGAGCACCCGTCAAGTCATCCAAAGGGAACAGAAGATCTTCAACTTTCCTAGATCGCTTAAATACTAAGTACTCCGAGTTGAGCCCCATAGTATTAAAGAACGGGTCCGGCCACCAGACGCTAATACTTACAACTCCGAGCTGGAGGAAGCTCTCTAATCGAAGTGAGGAGCGAAAAGCACTTGGATGACATCCGTGAGGAGGTGATGTACGAGAAGAATACCAAGGAACGTATCACCGAAAGGTGATCAAGAAGGGAAAGTAACCGCAAAGACCAGAGCAACGCCAGGGGAAGTTTGACCCGAAGAAAGATCACAGAGACAAGGGCATTTACAGGGAGAGGAGTCCGCCCAGGAGATTCGCGGACTACACGCGCCTCAATAAGCCGAGATCCGACATCTTGGCCACTATTGTTGAGAAAAGTTGACATCCAATGGCCAAAGCCATCCCATAATCGAGAAATGTAAATGCTAAGGATACCGCAAATTTCACAAGAGAAGAGGTCATGAGATCGATCCGATATCAGCTTAAAACAGAGGTCGAACACCTGGTGAGAGAAGGCAAGTTGAAGGAGCACATATATGCGGACGAGCCCTCCAGGCACGATAGAACGGAGCGGAGGACGGAGGATAACGCTGCTGACCCACCACCTCACCCACTATCTTTGCCACTCCGCCAAGAGGGCTATCCGCCACGCATGGAAGGACATCCGACAGACACGGCAATGAGATGTAATGGAGAACCCTCCGCAAATGGAGTGATCAACACTATCGCAGCGGACCTCCGAGGTGATAGCATGAATGCAAGAGCGGATCGCCCGAAACCTTGAACAATGATAGGCGACGTGCCCGCGATTCGAGGAACAAATGCAATATCTTTCGACGATAGAAATCCCCTCCACGGCAGGAGGCGCAGGAGATTGACAACCCGGACGCTCCTCTTGTAGTTTCATTGACCATCGCGACTTATCGAGTGAACAAAATTCGTGGATACCGGAGTTCTTCAATATCATCTCTAAGAGGACCACTAGATCGATGGAGTTGGAAGAATCACACTTACGTAGTTCACACCTCTATACTAGGGTTTGGAGGAGGAACTGTTCAACGACTAGGAAGTGTTATGTTACACGTTTCACTCGGTACCTTCCCGGCCAGGGTAACACAGTTGGTCCGATTTGTCGTGGTTGATCGGACCTTCGACTATAACGCCATCTTTGGGCGCCCAGGACTCAATCAATTCTGGGCTATTTCATCCACCTTACACAATGAATGAAATTTCCAACTCCTTGAGTAGGAGAAGAGGTAGGAAACATCCGAGAAGCTTGGGAGTGTTACATTATGTCCACGAGAAGGGCATCCGCCTGCTTTTGGCAAAGGTGACCTCCGATCCGAGAGTTGTTATCCCGCCCAAACAGGAGAATCCGCAGATAGGGGTAGGAAGCCAGAAGGAGAAGATCCCTAGAACTGCACGGATCGAGCCTCACGAAACTCTCAAGGAAATCGAGATTGTTGTTGGAAGCCCGGATAAGAAGACTAGAATCGGAACAGAGATGAGCGCAGTATGGAGAGATGAAACTTATCGCTTGTCCGAGACAACAGGATGTATTTTCGAGTATCGATGATTTGAAGGAATAGATCCGAGAATCACTATTCACCGTCTGAACATGGATCCCTTGATCAAATATATCCGATGTAAGAGGAAAGACTTTGGCCTACCAAGGACGCAATCATATCTACGGAAGTCGACCGCTCTTGAAAGCCGCGACATTGAAGAAGTTAGATACTGGACCGGTCTCAGAATGTGGTACTCCGAGAAGGCCCTGTGAAAGTGGAGGATGTGCAATGACTTCACAAGGCTCAACAAGTTTTGTCCGAAGGATCCTTATCCCCTACCTCGCATAGACCAGTTGGTAGATTCTACTGCGGGATGTGCGCTCCTAAGCTTCATGGACGCATATCAGGGCTTCTATCAAATCCGGATGGCCAAGGACGACATCAAGAAACAGCCTTCTTCTTGGCAGGAGGAGTATACTGCTTGAAGGTGATGCCATTCGGGTTGAAAAACGCGGGAGCTAC
Organism: Plantago major; assembly: GCA_026545765.1. Lineage (NCBI taxonomy): Eukaryota > Viridiplantae > Streptophyta > Magnoliopsida > Lamiales > Plantaginaceae > Plantago > Plantago major. The sequence goes on from CM048841.1 coordinate 34,949,148, forward strand.
ATACCAGCGGTTGGTGAATAAAATGTTCAAGGAGGAGTTGGGCAAGACTATGGAAGTCTACGTAGATGATATGCTTGTTAAAAGTAAGACTGAAGAAGAGCATATTGAGCATCTCAACAATTGCTTTTCCATTCTTCGGAAGTATGGAATGAAGTTGAACCCCGAAAAGTGTACGTTCGGGGTGAAAGGAGGAAAGTTTCTGGGATACATGGTCACGGAAAGAGGGATAAGTGCAAACCGTGAGAAGATCAAGGCAATCCTAGATTTGCCCCATCCGAAGAACCTCAACGAGGTACAACAGCTTATTGGGCATCTAATGTCCTTAAGTCGTTTCATTTCTCGATCTGCAGAAAAGAACCTTCCGTTCTTCAAAATCCTCCGGAAGGGAGAGAGCTTTGAGTGGACCGCGGAATGTTCTGAGGCTTTTGAAAATTTGAAAAAGTACCTCCATTCCCCTCCGCTGCTCTCCAAACCCTGGAAGAGAACCACTCTACCTCTACCTAGCAATCACGGAAGAGGCAATGAGTTCCATACTAGTGCGGATTCAAGCTAATGATCATTTGCCAATCTACTATCTTAGTAAAGCCCTTGCTGGGGCGGAGACAAGATATGTGAAGATTGAGATATTTGCGTATGCTCTGGTTTACACTGCCCGACGGTTGAAACCATATTTTAAGTCACACAAAATAGTGGTACTAACTGCGGAACCTTTGAAACAGGTCCTAGGAAAGCCCGACCAATCAGGACGACTCTCTAAGTGGGCGATCGAGCTGCTTAATACGACATTTGCTACCAGTTCACACCAAAAAGGCTCAAGTCCTCGCCGACTTCTTAGCGGATTATCCAGAAGGATTCAGAGAAAGTCCTCGACAAGGTGTGCTCGAGTGCTTAATCACCAAGCATATTGTCCAAAGCCGCCTCCAAAGTTCAACCCGGAAAACCTCGAGGAAGCCCAGTTCATCAATCGACCCTTTCCTTTGTCAGATGGGGAAACTCGGGTCAACCAAATGTTTCTACTTGATGATGTTCCCAGAAACTCCAGTGCTGACAACATCAGAACGGAAATCACGGAAGGGGATGAACCAAGAGCGGAACCTCAGCAGCTCGCAGGAGATCTCCAAACCCAAAAACATCCTTCCAATATCTGGACATTGAAGTGGATGGTTCTTCCACCGAAGAGTGGGAGGAATTGAATCTACCTTAAGAGCTCGGATGGCGGAACTCGACTATGCGATTTCCTTGGAGTTCAAAGTTACCAATAATGAGTCCGAGTATGAGGCACTTTTAGTGGGTCGCTCAGCCAAGTCACCCAAGCCCTAAGGTCAAAGCTTACACGGACTTACAGCTCGTCGAAGCCCAATTTTCAGGAACTTTTGCCACAAAAGGTCCTTCGATGATCAAGTATCTTGAGCTACTCAAGAATGAGGCCAGCCACTTCGAGGAATTCACCTTGGAAAAGTTTGATGGAACGAAAGAGAGTGATGCTCGCAAAATACGATCGCTACATAACGTTTCTAGACACAAGGAGAGTAATCCTACTCACCATTATCGACTATCCGTCATGAGTCCCAGTCAAGGTCATGATACTTGACGGGAAGAAACCGGAGGACTGACATTTTTAACTATCTCAAGGACGGATCTTTGCCAGTCGATCCGAAAGAATCAAGGAGTGTGCAATGCCGAGCAAATAGATACTTTATAATGGGTGACGATTTGTACAAGAGATCTTTTTCCGGTACTCACCTGAGATGTTTGAACCCACAAGAAGCACAAACCGGCCGGAAGAGATACACAACTAAGTGGAAGTCATTCCGGGAGGACTCTCCGTAAAATCATACGACAAGGCTACTATTGGCTACCATCGATAAAGATTCCACGACCACGCCGGAGATGTCGATTGCCAATATTAAAACATCCCACATCGTCCGAACCCTATGATTCCGCCCATCATAGCGTGTCCGCTCGATCGCTGGGGTATCGATATTGCTCGACCATTTCAGGGTACCCAATGTAAAAATTTCTCATTGTGGCGGTGGAATATTTTACCAAGTGGGTAGAAGCGGAGGCTGTAGCGACTATCACGGAAAGTCGAGTGCGGACCTTTATTTGGAAGAACATCATTTGCCGCTCGCCTACCAAGAGTTCTAGTCTCGGATAACGGCGCCGCTTCTCGTGGTAGGCTCAAGGAATGGCTTGCCTCCTTCAAAATCGAACAACGTTTCACATCCGTATGATACCCACAAGCCAATGGTCAGGCTGAATCCACAAACAAGACAATAGTCAAAATCCTGGAGAAGCGTTTGAGAACTTCCCGAGAAAGTCAAGACAACTCGAAGGCGTATATGGCTCATCGCACCACTGCACGGACTGCGACCAAAGAAACTCCATTCTCCTTGGTATATGGTTCGGAGGCAGTCATACCGTCTGAGATTGCCGTTGAGACTTTGAGGATCCAAGAGTTCGAAGGCAATGCAAACCGAGAAGCTCGGATATCCGACCTAGACATGCTCGAACAGAAAAGGTCTGAGGCACTGGCGAATATCCATAGGTATCAGGCAACTGCTGCCCGAACCTACAACAGGAATGTTCGAGCGGCTAACTTGCAAATCGGAGACCTGGTGCTTCGACGAGCCGACATTTTGAACAATATTGGAAAACTCAAGCCCAAGTGGGAAGGACCCTACAAGATTATCGGCGCAAGAGTGAATGGCAGTTACGAATTAGAAGATGAGAACGGATATCCCCTCAAGCGTCCGTGGAATGCTAGGAACCTTCAGAAGTTCTATGCATAGAGATAACTGTGCGGATCTCCTTCAGATCTATTGGTCATCTCGGCCAATAATTTATTACACTAACTCCGCCATTTTTTCGATCCTTTTGTCATTGGCCTTAGAGCCCGCAAGTTGTAATTGGATTTCCGGCAAATCAATACAACCTCTATCTTTCGATTTGTGATTGTTTTCGATCCGTGCATATGTGATTTAACGTTCGTTTAATGACAAGGAAAGCAAGAGATTTCATTCATACAAAGACGAATTATACATAATCTTGTCTGTACGATTTACAATCTTGGATCGATATCCGAACTCACAGACGCAATATGAAAAAGGCAGAAAACGTCTCTGGAGATACGTCATCTCCCAGCAAAGATCGTTCCCCCGTCGGAAAAAGCTTCTTCCATGACGAGCGGGAAGTCTGGTTTCCGCGGAGGCCAGGAACTCGATCTACCTGCACATAGGAAAATGTTTAAACGTGGTGGAATCCCTCATGATACCACCAAAACGTGGCATTGCAAATCCTGTGCCCGGGGAAAACAAAGTACGGACAGGAAGAGATTTCCGTCTCACCGGCTTTAGAGACTCAAACTCTCTTGAAAATTCGGAAATCATTTCCAATATAAGAGAGATTGGAACCATTAAAGTGGGGTTGGAAGAAAGCAGAGGAGACGGACAACCGAGATCTATGCTTTTCTATGACTTATCTTCAACAATCTTCCCCTCTAGACCCACGCCACTCTCAAGCTCAGGATGAACGCCGACTTGAGAGTGGACGGGAGTCTCAAGGGGGAAACTATTCAAGAAATCATCTTCTTGCTAATTGAATAGATATGGAAATTGGAAGTTGGATTTGCACGACCAAGGCCAAGAGGGATCCGAAGTATTTATAGAAGTAACAAACCAATAGGCATCAGACACGTCAGAACTTCGACGTTGACAATGGGCTTAAGCTGTTCATTTGGGTTGAACAGTGTTGGGCCAGACGGGTTTATCCAATCAAGCCTAAACAAGCCCATCAACCACGTCTGAGTTTCTTGGTCATTTTACAAAGATATGTGCGACAATATAATCCGACGAAGCTTGCACAAGAAAAAGATGGCGATCTCATCCGAGGAAAAATAGTTCGAATTTTATAGACAAAATTATCCGAACATTTACATAACAGAAGTACAATCTGAAAAGGTCCAAGGATAAGTACATACTTTCATGGGGCATACCCCGCCTTGTTCCTTTACCAGATTCCGGAAGTCGAGTCTTGGGACTCCGAGCCACCACCTCGGCCCCGACGAGCTTCGTCAGATTCGGATCCTCCTGCGGATCATCCTCACAATCCGCTCCCTTTCTGCGGCTAGCCCACTAACTATCCCCGGACACGGACGAGGGTCCCCTTCGAAGTCGAGGATGATTGGGTCATCCGCGGTCCCCTTTCTGGGATAATATGGGGGATGCTTGACCCCGCAAGCACAGTCCACCCAGTGAAGGAAGCGATCAAACCTGGGATGGTTTAGTTCTCTGGCTGCAGCGGACATTTGGACGGACTCTCTGGAGGGATAGGGAAATCTGATCAGGAGAAAGGGTTAAAAAGTACAACAGTAAGAAAAGGGCACTTACCCCTTTCTTATTTATAGTAGTGACAAACCCATACGATCTCAACACGTGTCACTCATCTGACGGCTCAGAAGATGAAGGGACGCAGTAATGATGACAAGTTCACTGCTTCACCTTCCTTCCTTCTAGAAGAATCACGCATCCCAAAGGTCGATTGGATTTAGCAATCACGGACGGTACAAAATTCGTGAAACGATGGTTTTGACTTCTACGTCGGACGCCATCTACTGCGATCCGTGTTCTTTAAAGATGTGTTTTATGATAGTAAAACATACGAACGATGGACGGCAGCAAATAAAGCAGAAAGCAGGCAATAACTCGAAATTACAGGAAACATTGTTTTACAAACAAATAGTACGGATAAAAAAATAATAAAGCAGCATTGTTCAAGGCAACGTTCCGTGCCACAAAGAGATGCAGATCCAAGACATTACATAAGTTTCACGGGGCATACCCCAGATTCTTCACTGAGGATTGGGTTGGCTCGGACCCAATTCTCCACTGCGAGGCGGATCGGCAGCAGACGCGTTGGCAGCAAGGGCTTCTGCGAGCTCGAACAGGTTGAAATCCTCAGCAAGACCAACTACCCGGGAAGGCATATAATACCAGTCCTTGAGGAAGGCCCGGTAATTCTCGAACGGGACGAAGCACACCTTTTGTAAGGCATCCGGCACACACTTCGGAAGGAAGGGTCCACCGTTCTTGATCTCCAGTTCACCTTCCTCAGTGACAAGATCCGCAAACTCACAAGCGGCCAATCGATCGTCCGAGACAACATCCACGGGAACTTCCACGCCGTTAGCATCCGCAGAAGGGTTTAACCCTTCCGCCTTCCAATTGAAATCTTGAGGAAGTAACCCCTTGGACTGTAGCTGACCGATGGCAGCGGAGAACCCATTCAGTCGAGATTTGTCGGACTTGTCCGCTATGAAGAACTTGAAAGAATCTGACTTCATGAAATCTCGGCCCGCCTCAAGACGAGAGTATTGGAGGTCTTCCAGCAGGTAATCCTTCATTTCTCGGAAGGCTCTCATTGATTTCTGAGTGAAACCCGCCTGCCAATCTAAGTCCGCCTTGATTGCCTCCCAGCTGGTCTTCAGCTTATGGAACTTCACCTCGTGCTCCTTCAGCTGCATCTCCAACTGCTTCACTTTTTCGGCCTCGTCCGCGGAACTGGCCATGGCCTTGAACAACTCGTGCTCAATGGTAGCCCGCTCACTCGCCTTCCATCAAGATAGCTCGGATGAAGCATCCAAGCTTCAAAGAATCCATATAAACATAAGTTGTATGCTTGTCATAAGGACATAATGAAAAAAAACCATTAGAAGATCACGAACCTGCTGATATAGTACATTGAGGCCACCGACCCGCTCAACCTCGGGAAGTCCGCAGGCACGCTCATACTCCTTGTCGAGAGCGGCTGTCGGCCGGTAGAACGCGGCCAATCACGCCTCTTGTTTTCTTGGGACGCCTCCGTGGAGCTCTCCTCTTGCCCAGACGTTATGGCATCCAAAGATAAACACTTCCTCGAGGCGTGGACCCAAAGAAGGTTGGTGGCTCGGAGGCGCGACGCCCGAGTAATGTGAGTGCTTTGCCCTTGTCGTACCCCCATGACTTGTAGTCTTCTCCGCCTTGTTCCGCCTCTCCTCCTTCAGGGCGACATCGCCGCATTCTTGGGATCTCCCATAGGAAGACCAGTGGACGTATTGATAATCTTGGTCCTCTGACTAGCGGCAACCTCCAGAGATTGTTGCTCTCTCTGCTGCCTCTCCTTTTCGGCGAGCGTCGACATGATCTAGTCGAACCAGTGAGCTACATAGCAATGCAAACATTTCAGAACACGGACGAATAACAGAGAAACAACAGGAATATCGGAGATGAGAAAATTCATAACGAGACATTCAAAACACGGAGTCGCACAAATCATAAGTTAGACTCCTTACTGAAATCTGTCTTTCCTCCAACTTCCACGGCATCGGTTAGTCCGCATAGATATGGCAGCAGCTGACAAATTAGTCCATGGAACGGGTAGGTAGGCGGATCATTCTTCTTGTGGATCTCCGCCACCCAGGGAGCAACGTTCTTCGGAAGCGGACGCCAATCAGGGATACTCTCTCTAAGGAATTTTGTAGGCAGCCCTCATTGTTCCCTCTATCTCTCGGACATCCCTGGCTTCAAAGCCATCCGTACAAAAATGTACCTATCCCACCATTTCGACCCCAACGACGAGATGGAGTCCGAGATGAAGTTATAGGGTTTCCTATTCATAAAAGTGTAAAAAAGGGGATTCCCCGGACTGAAAGAGACATGGAAAAGCTGCCTGAAGTTTTCAAAATTCACTGTTTGCCCCTTCTTCTTACAAAAGATTACAAAAAAAATAAGGTTACCCAGGGACTTGGGGATAACCTGACTCGGACGTATGCCAATATGGTTGAGGATGTTCTTCAGTTCCGTGGCAATGGGGATCTTCCATCCGCAGGAGAAGGCAACCTCGTGCACGCACATATACCCAGCGGGTGGGTTATAGAATGCATGCCCGGGATCAGGGATCATTATTTCTACAGACTCAGGGATCTCCCATTTTCGCCTCATTTCCGGAATCTCCTCAGGCCGGACCCTCGATGGACAAGTAGGAAGAAGCTCGTCCGCGTTTAGCTCTCCGAACTCGTCTGCTATCACTACTGCGGATGCAGGACGAGGAAATTTGATCCTTGCCGCCTTAGCACCACGGCCTTCAACCAACGGAAGGCTGGACTGAGCGGCAGCTACGGAGTGCAATACAACCCGACGACCAGCACCTCTCCGAGGACGGACATCGGGAGAACCTTCCTCTTCTTCCTCCCCGTCTTCACCTTCTCCCTCTCCGCCTTCTTCCTCCTGACAACCATCAGGTCTCCCAGATGTACCAGGGTTGGATGGACCTGTCTCAACCACAACATGGTCCTCCACTCCGGCCTCGAACATCTTCACGTCATCAGCCTCATGCCCGCTGTCGCCTGCCCGTTCAAGTTGAAGCTCATTCGGATCTATAGGCTCTCCCACACCGCCTATAGTCCGAGATTGGACCAACGTTCTCGCCTCATTAACACCTTCTTCGACCATCGCCCGTCTGCTTGAGGATTGACTGTTTCATGGGTTCCGTGCCTAGCGTCGGAATCTCTGGAAGATAAGACATCCACGAGATAGTCTTCTACGGACACGCTCACATCTGCGGATTCACCGCCCGAATCTACTCCATCCTGGTAATCCCGCACCTCGTGAACGTTTTGATTATCGCTCCCGGACATCCTAGGGCAGAAGGAAACGGATCAGAAATGATGATTGTTATTGTCCAAGAGTTCATTTATATGTCTTATTAAGTCCAGAGGTCCGGGAAAAAGTTTAAACCCTAAGATTTTCTATACACAGAAGGACAGGGGCCCCAAGACCCTGGCACACGAAGCTGTGCCAGTGGCACCACGATCTGCCCCTTATGGCACGGCAATAAAAGAAACAATTTACAGGCGAACACCACAACCAATACCAATTTATCATCAAGTAAGCATGCATTGTCAAGACGGGTTGTGTCGGACGGGACGTACCAAATAAAAGTACAAGGCATCAGTGAGGAAAATTGGCATATTATAAGCATGCAGCAGAAACACATGAACTAGCATCTCAACCAAAGGTATCGCAAGAGCCAATTACTAAAGACAAGCACAATTATGGAAGCATCAAGGAAATCTACACTAGACATGCAATGGGCGTATAGCGAATACAGGCAACTTTAACAAAGCCAAAAAATGAGGGGTACTTACTTGCTAATATTCAAACAGGAAAGTTCAACGGACGATCGAGTTTGGATAATGTTCCGAGGTTACAGATCTCAGCTGGATAGCCCAAAGTCTTACAAGTCCCAGTTGCTCGGATCGATCTTGCGTTGTTTGAATTGCTTAAAGATTGCTCAGAGTTTCAATTTAGCTAAAGTGTGAAAGTGACCGATCGCCTAACTATTTATAGGGGCAAAGTGGGAAGGCCAAGCGTCACATCACTTAGGTTTAAACCGCGACCGTTGATCTGTTCAAATCTAACGGTCATGACGATTCACGAATAGATGGCTAAAAGCGCATTATGTTTAGTGCCTGACAGAGGAGTCGCGTCACTTGATCTCAACCGTTGAGGCCTTCCAATCCAACGGTCGCATCGTTCCCCTCGGGATCTTACTCCATGGGCCGGACAAGCAACTCGTTGGACCCCGTTGATTTACTGTTCGGAGGTCCATCAGGACCATTTCACAAATTTGGCCCAACGGATAACCTCCTACTTGATCTTCCTCGAAAGACTTCGTCAGATCCTAACCGTACTCGGACCCATATATCTCGGATACAAATATTTTTTCATCTACAGTCCCGCTTATGTGATAACTCGGATCTAGACGGAAAAAAGGGGAAGAGATATATTGAATCCTTGAGGACACGACGACGGATCCCGACAAAAGGATTTTTTCCTTTTCTTTTAACTAACGATTCGGACACGCCCACGTATTACCTAGTGATCCTCATAGTTACCAACTATCTTCTACTAAGATACTTGGAAACTGGGGGGACATATGTTGATACGGAAATGTGTCCAATCCGTTAAGGGCGCCATAGAGCGTGTCCGAGAGCGCATCAGGGCTAAGATAGCCATTCAAAGCTAGTCCGACCTTCGAGAGGTCCGTCCTAAAGGAAACCATCTCAGGTCAACTAGTACTCACAAGTCAGCACGCCATTTCAGCTAGGTCCGACCAAGCTAGATGGATGACTTCCGAGCCTGACAAAAGGTTACCTGGTCCTCCCAAGTACATAACCGTCACCCTAAGATGCTAAACGGATCGACGAGAGAATCACGGACGCCACCAAAGACAAGAAGACCAAACGATTTGATGTAACCCGAGATGCTTCCGTGGAACTCTAAGATCCGGACACCTTGAGTTACCCAAGGCAGAGTCATCCAATCATGCGGATCTGTCCGAGGGACTTACACGGACCCAACATGCGGAACAGTACTCTCAGAGGGAAAGGACCAAACTACCCTCCCAGCCCATTAATTAGTATTGGAGGTGGATCTTAGATTAGGTTACTTGTAGTAGTAGTGTTGGTGTTTGAGGTTTTATCCCTCAACACTTGGATATGGGATAAGTTGAGAGCTGTTCTATCTGCTGCTTGTACTGCTCAAATTTTTTTGAATCCCTGTAATCCTGATCCTGTGGCAATGCCTATGTGGAAGTTGTCTCAAAATGGTACTTTCTCTGTAGGTTTTCTGAGAAATGTGATTAGGGATAAGCTTCATGTTAACACTCTTTACCAAAGGCTTTGAATATCCATTTTTGTTTGGAAATCATTGCATAATTGGCTGCCTGTTGATTTGAATATGCAAGCTAAAGGTCTTACCATTGTATCTAAATGCCAATGTTGTTTATCTCTTGAGTCCTTAGATCATGTCCTTGTGAACAATGTTGAAGTGGAAAAAGTATGGACTTGGTTCTCTGATTATTTTAATGTGGTGGTTAGTCAGTCTCATGATTTTAAAAGTAGATTCTTGGCTTGGTTAAATTCATCTGATTTTGTAACTTCTGGTCATATTAGAGTCATTGTTCCTTCTCTAATTGCTTGGTTTAGTTGGAGAGCAAGGAATGAAGCAAAATATCAAAGCAAGTGTATTGTTGCAAATTCCATTATTCTTAAAGTCATGAATCATCTCAAACTAATGCACTTGGCTAAACCCTTAACCAAATCACAAATGAAAGGAGATTTGGACACTGCCGAGTTGTGAAATTTTTTCTTACATTCTCCTAGTGTTCCCAATTTGGTTCTGGTTTACTGGAGGAGACCTGCCTCTGGCTGGTTTAAGGTCAACACTGATGCTACTTTTGTAGTTGGTACTGGCATTGCTGCTTTGGGTGCCATTGTGAGAAATGCTGATGGTAGATTTGAAGGAGCTTTTCAAAAAATTGTGAAAACTGTATCTATTTTTTAAGCAGAATTGAGAGCTGTTGTGGAAGGAGTTAGACTTTGTGTTTCAAAGGTTTTCCAAAAATAATAGTAGAGTCTGACTCCTCCTCTGTCATTGATCTGATTTGTGCAAAAAAGAAAAATGATTTTTGGAGATGGTGGAAGTATCTTTCTGATCTTGAAAAACTTACTGTGGGCTTTGAGATTTCTTTTGTGCACATTCTGAGAGAAGGTAACTCTGTTGCAGATGAATTAGCTAAGGATGCCCTTGCTAAAAATCTTAATAGATTTCCCATTCTGTCTGAATGTACAAGAAAAGTAAAGTTGGCCAAGTTTTCTTACAATTCTGGAATTCCTTACTTGAGAATACCAAAATGATTTTTACATATCTTTTCCTCTCTTGTGAACAGACTTGTATTATCATAGTGTGTTACAATGTGTATCAGGATTGTACCTCCACTCTACATCCTTGGACTACTATCTGGAGCAAGTTGGAGGTAAGTCAGGTATACTTTTCTATCTCTGACTCCTCCCTATCTCATTCTTATGATTCTTATGAATCTTGGATCTCTTACCATTTTGTTAGGAGCTGCCAACTTTCTACAGTTCATTCTTGCTTTCCCCTCTTCTCCCTTATATATAGCTTACTGACCAGAGCCATTTGGTCCTTGTTTATTACTAGAACATACACTATGATTGTTTCTTCCCATGTTCTTCCTGTTGCAGTGTACTGCTCCTCACTGTGTAACCCATATGTATCTCTCTGGTCACATAAACACCTGAGAAATGATGAAACAGCTCTGATTTTACTTTCTTGAACGTGATACTTATCTATGGATTTCATTATCATTACAATGATGTTCTTTTAGTACTAAGTATTGATAATATCTTTGGAACATTTGTTTTCTGTTCATCAGATTTAGGGTGGATCATTTTGGTTTACATTGTTTTTGTGGTTGGAGATATAAGGAAGGCTGTAGGAGTTGAACAATTATTGAAAGGAAAAAAAGGAAAAAAGAAAAAAGGAAAGAAAAAAAAGGAAAAAAGAAAGAAAAAATAGAATCAATGTGGAAAAAAGTATGGATGAAAAAAAGGAAAAAGAAAAGAAGATTTCTAGATTTGTGGTTTCTGTGATTATTTTGGTAAGTTATAGGTGTTGTAGAGTAGATTACAAGTTCTTTTACTGTGTTCTCCTGGATCAACATCTTGCACCTTTACTTGGTATAAGGATCTCTTCCTATTTTGTTTAGTTGGTACTTTGTACAGGTTAATCTTTTGTGAAGGAAGGAAGATTATCAGGTGGTTTTTAGGAGCCAATAGTCAACTATTTAACTCAGATCACTTAACATTTTGGACATCTTTTGGGAACATCATAGGAAGATTGCAAACATTTAGGCATATGGAAGGAAGATTACATCACTTGCAAGTATGGACAGCTGCAGTAGGAAGAACTCTAGTAACTTTGTATTGGAGTCTAAGAATTGCTATCTGTTTTGGGCTTATGTTGCTATTATTTGTAATTCTGAAGTGTTTTGCAAACTTACTGATTATTTGTACTAGTAAAATAGTTTGCTTGGTAAGGTTCTTATTATCTGTTCTATTTGTACTAGGTACACCTTTTGATAGTAGGTATAGGTTATCTTTTGTAGGTTTTCATTTTCTTTTGGCAGAGGCTGGTACTTCTTTGGCATTCTTTTTGCCTAATCTATGGTTACATGCTACTCTTTGAGATGTATCTTGCCCTCGAAGGCCTCCTTTTGTAAAGGCTCTTTTAAGCCCCCATGAATGCAAAAAGCCCCTCCCCACTGTCCCTTAGGAGCAAGTCCATAAGGAACATCATCTGTTAGTAGTTGAGTCACTCTCAAGCTAATGGGTATCTCCTCCTTTTGGATGTAGTTTACAATTCACTCTCGGCTGTGTTTTATACGCAGACATACTAGACGATGTGGTGGCTATTTGAATCTTCTTCCTTTCTTCAGTGAGCATAGCTCTCTGACTTCTCTTGAAATTTCTCCTATCTTTCTTGTCACCTGTCTTTAGCTTGTTGTAAATTGGGTAGTCGTTTTTAAAATGACCATGTTTCTGACAATAGAAACATATATCATTTCCGACTCGATGCTTGCTGAGCAGGCTTGTTCAGCGAGCTAGCCAATTGCATACTCTTGTACTAGTGATAGTTGGGACCTAGATGATTTTTCAGCTTCTCTTTGGTCCTTCTACTTTCAATCTCTTGACTGACGTACTTTCTCATGTTCTTTACAGCAATAGCATTTTCCTCAATCACCTCTTTGGTATCCTTCTTTTCAGAAGTACCTTGAGTTACTAGAGTGACATTCTGCAATGTTTCAGCAGCCATATGTCCTCTTTGTTTTGTCTCATAGTTGACAGTTGTCAAGTGTGAGAAAAGCTCCACTTGAGTAATGTTAGGCATTACTTGGTTGAAATAGAAGTACTGAGTATGTTCCCAGTTTTGATTTAAACTTCTCACGATAGTCTTAACCTTTTCAGAGTTAGAATATCTCTCACTTTCACCAAGTGCAGCTACTTCACTCATCAGTGTTGTGAACCTGAAATCAAGTTTCTCAAGAGTCTCAGTGGGACCTTGTTTAAAGTTTTGGAATTTGAGGTTCAAAACTTTGAACTTGTTTTCCTTGGTTTTCTCAGTACTGACACAGATTTCTTCAATCAGTGACCAGGCCTCTTTCGCCGTTTTTGCTCACCACAGTTTGCACTGTATGTGGTCTAGAGTAGAACGTATGATGATGTTTCTTGCTTGACCATCTAGCCTATTTATCTTGGAATCTTCCGATGTCCAGAGATGTCTGGGCTTTGGTTCATATGCAATTTCACCAGTTGGTCTAGCAATTGTAGTTGTGCCAGATGTGGAGGAACCAGCAACATCTGTGTCAGTAGGTTCCTTGTCTCGACCATTAGAAACTTCAATAACTTGCTTCTCTCGTTGAATGACAATGGGGCCATTATTTATAACTTCGATCATTTCGTCACTGATAGCTTCCAGGTGAAGCATCATGTTGTTCTTCCATTTTTCATAGTTATCTGGCTTGAGAACGGGAGCGTCGCTTAAAGACATCTTGCAATAAACACACTAAACAAACAAATCAAGTGCAGGTGGTAAGCAGTTAGTGGGAACTTATCTAGGATCTAGGTTCAGTGCAGAAGGCTTGGGAACCTCCTGCTCTAATACCACTTGTTGGTCCAGATAACGACAAAGTAAAAGACTTGGGGGGGGGGGGGATGAATAGTCTTTTAAAACTTTTGACGATAAAAAAGTTTCTCAGATACTTGTGAAGGTATCTGATACTTAGTCTCAGAGAGCGGAAGTCCTTTCAGATAAGTGCACGTGCTCAGCAAGCTATAATATGTGTAAGTACCCAGCAAGTAAAAAGTAATACAAGAAGTAAGTGTAGAAAGTAAATAACATAGCTTTTTATAGTGGTATCTGAGGGTGGCATAATCCCTCAACTAATCCACTCACCCATTCTCAGGACTTGAATTAACTAAGATAAGATGATGAGTTCCCCTTACAAAATCCTATCTCTTGATCCCTTTAACACTAGGTTCCTATCCAAGTGTTTCCCCTGAGTTATTCCCTGGTTTTCTCAACCAAGTACTTCCTCTACTCAGTAACCTTTGAGCTATTCCTTAGTTTCCCAAACTAAGTACTTCCTATGCTCAATGCTTGTTGGTGGTTTGGTTATGGTAGTTTGTCAGGTGAGCCGTCTCTTAATAACTTCTGCAGTTATGTAGGAGTGCTCTTTGTAGAATGAAGATTACTTAATACACTTTTCATTGTATGATAACTTGTTCTTTACAGACCCAAGTCTTGATGTTGTTCAAGAGAATGAATAACATATATGAGTCGCAACTTTATCTTCTAGATTCAACTCTTTCACAATATACAATTCTTGTTAAGGATCAGGACACTTAGAACTTTCGTGCTACATAGAATTCAAGAGCTTTTGTCGCAATAGTAAGCTAGAGAGTAACTAGGCAGAAGGCTTGTATGCTTGAGCGTAATGTAAGCAGTTATGTGTATTCAGTGTGTCTTTCAAGCATTATAAGTGGTCATATTTATAGTTGAAAATAATGCTATTTGAATTAGTATCCGTTAGGCTCAATGAAATTCAAACTATTGATATCTGAAGTTAGTACGACAGTGAGCTTTGTCTCTTCTCAGAGATTTCCCCTTTTGTTCAGACATCTCTGTCTGCGTAGTAAATGCATTGTACCAACTTTTGTCCTGTAGTGTCAATGGAACAATGCAAGCTATCTGAGGCTTTGCAAGTCCTTTCTCAGTGACCTTTAGTGCATCAGAAACCTATCGAGACGTTTGTCTCTCAGACACTTAATTTCTTCAAGGTATCTGAGCCAAGATATCTGAGGGCACAAATTTCCTTAGTCTTTAGCAATCTTGTGCAGTTTTCTGATCTTCAATAAAAGAGTTCTTCTGCTGGATGCTTCCTTCTTGGTCTTCTTCAAAGATATGAAAATTACATTCAGAGACCTAACATCCTATACATGATTTGCTAGACTAACATACTCAGTAAGTTTCCTCTTTTACAATGTTCAAGTGAACTAAGAGTACTAATTACCTTTCTGAGCTAAGATAAGTCATTATGGTTTACTGATCAAAATCTAAATAGATAATCCTAACATTGCCCCATTTCCATACATGTACCAGCTGCTCTTCAGTGGGCTTGTAATGACCATATACCTCTCTCATATATCTCAGGTCTCCCAAGTATTATTCCTTAGTCAAATAAAAAGACTCATAAGGTTCAACCTACAGCTTTGTTCTTAACCCAAATTCATCAACAATTGTATGCACATCCTCTGGTCTGTGATAAGGGCATTATTCAGATAGGTCTTTCTTTCTGGCTTCCTGCCTGACTTGTATTTCAAAGTCTAGCCATTTATGAACTCTATATCTAGGCAACAATTCTTGTCTGCCTTTTCTCCATGCCATCACCTGTTTGAAGATGGGTACTGGCAGTCCTCCTTCATTGACTAGTAGATTCTTCAGTTTCAATACCCAGTAGCCATTCTTCTGATGAATGCACTACCAAACAGAAGGATTAATATCATCGACCTTTACATACTCAATCTGAGCATCTTCAGGCTTTGGTGGTGGTAGTCTATAAAACTTGATGTCCCTTTCTCTCTTCCTTTTCTGCTTGGAGTTCAGACCTTTCAGTGAGGGGTCTTCAGATGGGGTACCTTGCTGAATTGACTTGGTGTTTCCAAAATGTGTCCTTGCTGCTATAGTAATGTGCTCAAATTACTACTTAGAAAATAAGTAGAAAGTAGTTGTTGTAAACAGACAATGCTAACCACAGAGTCGTTCGCTAAGGAATCAATTTAGCTACCACAACGATTTGAAAGCAAACAGTTGTGAAAACAGTTTGGTTTGTTTGATTTTGATTACTTCTAGTAACTAGAAAACAGAAAAGCAGATAAACGGTTTTTAACAATGAGAGAAGATGAACACAGTAGTAATGATCAGGTAACGCTAATTCGTTCTAGGGCAATCATTCATATTTGTCACACGGTCGTGTATATAAATCGATCAATCCAACATCAACCAATCGTCATTTGAGTATTTTGAACTAGAGTAATCGTGGGCCGTCAATCCACGATCCTGCGGCTGGGGTTTTTAGAGAACTCTACTTGAGAGTAAAACAAAACACAAAAAGGAGTGGGATAAACAACGAACGAATATCATTGAGGTCCGATGGTATCCCCCTCTCCCGGGATGGATTAAATGCAACACGGATGGAAGTTCTCTTGCCGCTCCTGGCTCCTCTACTGCGGCTGGGGTTTTTAGAGATTCAAATGGTACCGTGATGGGTTGCTTTGTAAATCACCGACGCTTTATGCTTTTAGCCGAGTTACTTGCGGTTATGATTGGCATTGAATTGGCTCACACCTGTACGGAATAAGATTTGGTTGGAGACAGATTCTACTTATGTAGCGAATTTGCTCTCCGCGGGTACTAACTCGGTCCCATGGAAATTCCGGAACCGTTGGCTATTGACTCTCATATGCGTGACATGGATTTTCGGGTGTCTCATATTTTTCGTGAAGGCAACACGGTCACTGATGCTCTCTCAAAGTTGGATCTGGAGGGTTTCTGGACTTCTCCTTTGGATGTCATTCGACCTCATATACACAGGGACATGTACGGTTTACCTTATTATAGGTTTCCGCAACGCTAACGCTCAGGCACTCTTTTTCCCAGCCATGGGTTTTTCCCACTGGGTTTTTCCATGACTGGGTTTTAACGAGGCCCGCGGTTGCAACCATGGATCACCTTGATCCCGGGTTATGTTATTTTTGTTTCTTTGTTTGTTTCACTTGTTTCGCGTTGTAACCCGCCTGTGGGTTCCTTTGTAATCTCTACTTTTACGCTTTGTACTCTTTTACTTTTATTAATATATGCTCTATTTATGGGGGAAAAAAATATAGGAATTGTAGCAATTGGTCCAGACATGCTGCTTAGATTCTTCTTCATGTAAAGATGATTTCTGTCATCTTCATCATCATCATCATCATCTTCTTCTTCTTGATGCATGACCATAAGGTCTCTGCAGCTTTCTTGTCCTATTTTCCTTCTCTTTTTAGAGATCTCTCCTTCTTCTTCTTCTTCTTCTTCTTCTTCTTCTTCTTCTTCTTCTTCTTCTTCTTCTTTAGAGTCTCTGGCTTGTCTTCTTCTCCTTGAGCTCTTGGCAGCTGTTGGAGGTATCTGGGTCTTTGCCCTTGATCTTGTAGTCACCATCTGTAGCTCCTGACTTGGGGTTTTGGTTTGGGCTTCTTCAGGATACATCTTTTCTTTGCCCTTTCCTTGTATTCTCCTTGAACTTCCTTTCCCCTTAGACATTGGAGACTGATCAAAACGGCTCAGGAGGCTGGCATAAGAATCTGACAGAGTGTCAAAGTTCTTTTGTAGATGAGTATAAGCTTTAGTGAGTTGCTGCATCTCCTTTATGAGATCTTCATTTTGCCTCTCAATTCCAGTTTCCTTGTTTGTCAGTTTTGAAACTTCAGCAACCACTGATTGTATCTTTTTTTTATGCCAGGGTAGCAGTATCATATGCCACCAGCATAGTCTTGCCATCCAAATCTTTTACCATCCCAAGAACTCTATGCTTTAGAACCAGTGAAGAGGTTCTTTTTTAGATTAGTTCAGCAAACTTGGTGTAATCTGATGGTACAGATTCAGTGACCTCCTTGTCTTGATGTTCCAGTTCCTTTATGAGTTTGAACATAGTCTTTGATCTATTCTCATAATCAGTTTTGTGCACTCTAGGAACTTTTGTATAGATAGTGTGAGCCAGGATATTCCTCTTGAGATGTGACACAGTAGTTTGATTATCTATAACCAGATATGTGGTCAGGTTAGCAATCTCATGCTCCTCTTCGTTGATTTCTTCCTCTTCTTTTTCTTCTTCGTCATCCTCCCATGTGTCTTCATTGCCTAGTCCAGCAACCATTTCAGACATGGGTTTCTTGAATTTTCCAGAAGAAGAGGGGGCAATCCTATCTCAGCATTCTTCTTCTTCATGTCAGCAGCTTCTTCAGCATCCATTTCTTCAATAAGTGTCTGCACATCAAGTTGTAGTTGATTCTACTCAACAAGGGCTTCTTCCTCCTTGCGAGACAACTCTTCAATCTTGTTCAGATTGGCTTCCTTCTCAGCAACCTTTGTTTCCAACTCAAGGCGCAATTTTTCTTCTTCTTCCAACATTTGTTTAAGTTTGGCCACCCTTTTCTCAGCTTCCTGAAGTTTCTGAGTGGTTTCATCGTCAACTTGCTCAACTTCTTCATCTTGTTGCTTTGTTGGAGAAGGGTTAGATGATTTCTGAGGGGATTGAGGAGGAGTATTGTTCTTCTCAGGAAGCTTTTCAGCAACCGAGGCATTGCGTTGTCCAGTGACTCCTCCAGCACCAGGTGGGGGTGCATTATCATCCTCATCATTCATAGGATCATCTTTCTTATCAGAAGACTTAGGAGGAGACTTGGGTCTTTCCAAATCATTTTCATCCGTCTCCTTGTCAGATAGCAGATCTATAACTTCTTTAATTGCCATGGGCTTGCTTCCTACTTCCTCTTGTTTAGCAGGTGCAAAAGGAATTCTCAGTGGCAGAGTGGGGTTAGAAGCTAGCTGGATCCTTATGTTTCTATCTGCTTTCTGAAAGTCTACTATGAGGGTTTCTGCAACTACATCTTTGAACAAAAATTTCATCAAGGTTGCATGATCGTACTTTTCAGTAGGAAGCAACGCATGAATGTAGCTTTCAAGTTGTTCACCTTTTTTTTATTTTGATAGGATCATCCAGAATTTGTGCAAGTGCTATCAGATCCATTCTTCTCAATTTTTCCCATCTTCTAAAGGCAGAGAGATGTTCTGTAATTGCACGATACTTGAACAACTGAAGCGGATATTCATCAGTTGTAACTACCCTTGTAGTTTGCTGTGAAGTACCCTCATTTTGAGCCTGAAAGAAAATGGAGTTTTGATTAAGTATCAAAACTTGGCCAGATATCTAAGTTAAAAGTATGTCAGGTTTCTGAGTTACCTGTGTCACAACAACAGTCTCAGATAGTTGAACTTGTGAGGTGGAGGGACCCTCAGATATCTTTGTGTGAGGCGGAGACTTGGGAGTCTTGTCCTCAGCAACTTCCATTTCTTTTGGAACCTGAGAATGAAAAGATGATTAACACTTAGAGAAATTTACAGAAAGTAGCTATGAACATTAGGTATCTGAGTAGATAGATACCTCCACAATAGGAGGCTCAAATATATGTTTATAAAAAACTTGTGTAGTTTCTGGCATTCTTTCTGGTGATGTAGGCTTGGTGGCCTCATCGATTTCCATTGCTTGGGGGGACTTGGCTGTCTCTTCCTCAGCCACTTCTACTTCTGTTGGAACCTGTGAGTAGAAAGTATTAATTAATTGGAGAAATAATCAAAGAACAATTTGAACATTGCAGATATCTGAGTTGACTACCATCTCAGCAGAAGGCTCAGATGCATGTTCTTCAGAGACTTGGTGAGTCTCTGGTTGGTTCTTGGTGACTTAGGCTTTTCAGCCTCACCACTTCTCTTCTTAGTTGGAGCCTTTAAGATACAAACATAGAGTTAGATACTATGTGATTTTAGCTGATATTTTAAAAGTGTGTGCCTTAGAAAACTAAGTTCACCTATTGCACAAGCTCAGTTTCCTTTGGTACTGAGGTTGTGGGAACCTCTTTTTCAGTCTCTGAGGCAAGCTTTGCAGCTTCCTCTTGATCTTTTGTTTCTTTTTCAGCCTGTTAACAAAGATTTCAACAATAAGATACAAGACATATAAACATAAAATTTTCACAAGTAAGAGTTAAACCGCTCAGTAACCTGATCAATGTCAGGCTGATTGGTCTCTGGAACTTGTGTTTGCTCCATGTGTTGATATTGTTGTTCAGTGACCTCAGCTTTGTTTGAAGTTTCTGGCACTTCATGCCTTTCCTGAGACATAGGCTCAGTTGCCTTCCCTAGTTGATCTTCCTAAGTCACCACATCAGGTTGATCCCTCTCAGATGAGTGTTTCTTCAGCTGTAAAGTCTGCTGGTATATCATCAAATCTTTGAAACTCAAGGATCATTTCAACAACATCCTCATCTGTCTAGGGCTGTTGTGGTTGTTGTGGTGATCCTGATTTGGACGATGAGGGTGTAAATGTATGAGGTCTGTCCAGATCTTTTTGAGTTAGATTTTTAAGTACTGGGGCATCGACAGTGTCCTCTAGTACTAACTCATTACTCCTCAAGGCCTCTTGCATATCCTAAAAAGTGGATTTCCCTGGTGGAATTACTTACTCAGCAACCTTGGAAGCTGGGACTTTCTCAGCAACCTCAATCCTTTCCAAGATTGGGTCAAAATTTAATTCAGCTGCTTCTTCAGCAGAGAGTGTGAGTGGTCTCTCACCACTTTCTCCAATGAGTGCTAAGGATGCATTGACTTTGGTGTTTGCATCACCACTAGGGACAGATATCTGAGAGTCTATCTCCACAATGGGAGTTTCCTCTTCCTTGCCAGTTGTCTTCCTTCTAGAAGATCTGGGTTTCTTGGTCGCAATGGATCCCTCGGATATCTCTTCTGTCTTTCTTTTCCTGGAACCTTTCTTCACCTTTTGAGACCCACCAGCTTTCTTCATCAAGTTTGTATACTCAAACTTACGGAGCAGGTTGCTGTTGGATATCTCACCTTCCTCTCTGAGAACAAAGCTAAGTTTCTCCAGCAAGTAGCAAATTTTGAGTCCAAAACTCACAGTGTCATTAGGTTCAGCAAGTCCATTGATAATTGTGGGTTCAAAACTTTCAACGGCTGCAACTAAGTTCATGAAGGCATACTTACCCCAGTTGAATGGGTTTTCCTACCTATCATCCTGTGTATTAATTAGGAGCATAATCATCCATCTCTCTATACTTATTTGGTCAGCTCCTCCTTGTAGACCAGCAAAGCATATGTGGAGTATGTGAACCATCATATCCTAGTGCTCCACCAGATGTCTTCTTCTGATTTTGGTAAGCGTAATATTAGGTAAAGCTCCAGATTTAGTAAGGTCACATACATCACTGTATAGTGCCTTGACTCCCTCAACAAGTATTTAATCAGTAGTGTCTATTTCAAAGTCATTTCCTTGGGTAGGTAGTCCAAAGATCTCACTGAAAGACACATAGTCCAGCAAAAATGGTTTTCCTTGAACTTTTGTGTTGATGGCCACTCTTTCAGTGCTATTAACCAGACATGAAACAATCCTGGAATTGTTGTAAAATTCCAAGACATCCAAAGGGGATACACTCCTGGGAAGAGCTGAGCAAAATTCCTTGATTTTTGCCTTTTCAAGCAAGTCAAGAATTAGCTGCATATCGGTTTTGTTTACAGCAGCACCCACCATGTACTCGTTGATGAGTAGATATTTTAACGACTCATTTAGTGCCTTTTTCCGTATTTTGTTGAGTCTTTTAGCCTTTATTTAGTGTTTTTTGTTCCGTGTCACGTTTGGGTTTTTTGTGTGTTTTTGTGCATTTTTGGGTGTCTTAGCGTCATTGGCAAGGAAATGGAGGATCAAAGTGCAAAGAAGACCTCAAAACCTTCTAGAAGCACCACAAGGCCAAGTTAGTGGGCCACTACTCCAAGAGAGGTGACATGGAGGTTGGAAAAGGGAGAGAAAAGTGGAGAAAATGGAGGAGTTCCCGGACACAAGGCTCAACGCGGTGAGCCCCACATCCAAACGGGCTCACCGAGGTACAACAAAGCAGAAAAGAAGGCAGAAGGTCCAGACCGCGGTGAGCTCTGTTTGACAGAATCAAATCCACGATTTTTGGCAGTTTTTTCCCATGATTTCAAATTTCTTCTTCCTTGGTCTTATAAATAGACCACTTGTATCAGTTATTAGGACATATCTTCACTTACTTCTACTTTCATATTTTCAATTCCAAGCATTGTAAACACTTAGAGATTTCAATCTCTCTTTTAATTCGAAGAAGCATTATTGATCTTTCTGACGATCGCAGAGACTATAGGTGCCTAGGTGTTCAATAGTACGAGATAGGCGGTTGCTGTTAATAACTTGTATTGTGACATATTGTTCTCAGATCATTGAACGCATGCTTGATCGTTGTGAACTTGCATCAGTCTTTACCTCTAATTAGTATATATCTGGATGAGGGCATAGCTAGTGACAAGCTTTTTGCCGTAACTCATACGTACTTATAATCTGTATCTGGTTCGATTTTGCAATAGCAAAGTGTTGCATTCGCGGGCAGTGTACCATTAGCTATATCGCGTCAGCACTTTTGAAGGATCCGCTTGCTTCGTTTTAATTGCAGAAATTGCATGATCTAGGTATTTCCTTGTCTTGTAATTGTAATTTGTTGTAGGGTTTTGAAGTATCAACCTTACCCACACTATCTATTTACAACTCACACCTCGAGCCTACACCTTAGAACTAGCTTAATCAATTCCTCGAGAGAATGACCCTGTGGTTAAAGCATTGTTGTACTACGACAACCGCTTTACTACTTGTGTTATTTTACAAGTATTAATTTTGAGCGTATCACTCGTCAATAGGAGCGCCTCCCCATATCATTCTGTGATTGGAAGACCAATGGTTTGGGTTAAAATCTCCAGCAAGTCGACTGTTTATTATAGTCAATGCTGGTGCTTGCTTTGCAGCAGTACCAGAGGTAGAGACTTCGGACTTCTGAGATCTAGCTCTTTTTGGTGCCATCTCTTTAAATAAGTGAAGCAGATAAGTAAGATCGAAAGAGATTAAGATAGAATTCGATTAGGTGATTCTTTGCAGAAAACCTTAGCAGAATTACAGACGATTTCAGAGAAGATTAGCTGAGAAAAAATGAAGTATTTTTCTGTTTTTGTGTAGGTAAAATGTAAGTTTAGGCGAAAGTGTTGTCTTTTGCCAAAAACTTCTTTATATAGCAATACAAGTACACATATACAAATGAATTCTGTATCTATGTATCTCGCAATCTGCACAGGCGTGGGTGAAAAAGCGGTTTTTAATTTAATGCTAGTAGGGCCAATTACTGTGTTTCTGCGCTAGTGGGCTTGAGAGACTCATCTGATCCGTTGAATTATAAGCGCCATTTTTCAATGGTTGAGATTGATTTCTCAGCAATGATATCAATCAACACATGTAATTGTGCCCAGTTAATGCTATCTGGCTAATAGCTATCTGATTCATTTTCAACTGTCAATAACCTGTAACTAGGAGACAAACTGGTTTCTGAGCTTATTAGTTAAGCGTCCAGTGTTGTTTGAAAATTATCACAAAAGTGTAAATTTTTCAAAACACAAGAGATAGTTGACTTCTGACAAATTGTACTAATGGTAAACTTCTCTTCTTCTATGTTCCCCCTTATTCAGTGGCATCACATATCTGAACACCCATTTTAGATACCTCTTTAACCAACTTTTTCATTTAGCCTTGATATGTGAGTTCCTGTCTCAGATATCTCCTTCATTCTTGAAGTGCCATTCTTTTTCAGAAAGCCTTATTCTTCTCTTATTGGCTTACTGAGTTCCCGTCTCAGTGACCAATTTAGCACCTTGGTAGTTCCATTAACCCAATACTATGACTCAAAGTTAGGAACCTACTTTCTGGCAGAGGCTTTGTGAAGATATCTGCAAGTAGGCCCTCTGTACCAATCTTAAGTATCTCAATATTGCATTTTTCAACATGATCTTTAATGATGTGGTGTCTAACATCAATGTGATTTATTCTTGCATGAAACTTAGGATTCTGAGTTATGGCAATAACACTTGTGTTGTCACAGAAAATGGAACTTTTCTCTACATTGATCTCATAGTCTCTGACTTGTTGTTGTA
Organism: Plantago major; assembly: GCA_026545765.1. NCBI lineage: Eukaryota > Viridiplantae > Streptophyta > Magnoliopsida > Lamiales > Plantaginaceae > Plantago > Plantago major. The sequence continues at coordinate 34,972,913 of CM048841.1, forward strand.
TCTGCACGATTTGTGAAGCACAACACCCAGCAACAATATACTCTACTTCTGTGGTTGAGGTAGCAATTGAGTTTTACTTCTTGCTGAACCATGATATCAATCTAGTACCAAGGAATTGACATGTTCCTGAAGTACTTTTTCTATCAAGCATTGATCCAGCATAGTCAGCATCTGAATAGCCAACTAAACTCAAGCCACTCTCTTCTGAATACCACAATCCAACTTCTATTGTACCATTAACATACCTTAGAATCTTCATAGCAGTATTATAGTGTGATTGCATTAGATTTGACTGAAATCTTGCACATACACCAACTGCATATTGATTATGTGGTATGCTTGCTGTAAGGTATAGTAGAGACCCAATTAACTTCCTATACTTGTGTTCATCAACACTCTTATCAGATTCAGTATAGGTCATCTTGGTTCCAATGCTCATAGGTATCTTCGCATTATTTTCAGAATGCTTTAGGTTAAACTTGTTGAGCATATCCTTAGCATACTTTGTTTGACTAATGAATATTCCATCATTATGTTGCTTGACTTGCAACCCAAGGAAGTAATTCAATTCTCCCATCATGCTCATCTCAAATTTAATTTTCATGAGCTCAGCAAAGTCTTCACAAAGTTTCTTGTCCTTAGATCCAAAGATTATGTCATCAACATAAACTTGTACTAAGAGTAGTTTCCAGTCATGGTTCAATGTAAAGAGAGTTTTGTCAACTTCTCCTTTCTTGAATCCACTTCCCAGCAAGTACTTGGCGAAAGTGTCATACCATGCTCTTGAGCTTGTTAAGTCCATAAAGAGCTTTCTGAAGCTTGTGGACCATCTTGCTTTCTGAGGAAACTTCAAAACCAGGTGGTTGCTCAACATAGACTTCCTCAGCAAGTTCACCATTTAGAAATGCACTCTTGACATCCATTTGGTAAACTTTAAAGTCATTATGAGCTGCAAAGGCTAGAAAAGGTCTGATTGCATGCAATCTTGTAACTAGAGCATATGACTCATCTAAATCTAGTCCTTCGGTCTGGGTGAATCCCTTGGCAACCAACCTTGCTTTTTTTTTTTCTGGTTATTTCACCAGATTCATTCATCTTGTTTCTGAAAACCCACATAGTTCCTATGACAGACATTCCATCAATGTAGGGAACTAGTTTCTAGACTTTGTTTCTCTCAAATTGATCCAACTCTTCTTGCATTGCTAATATCCAATTTTGGTCTTTTAATGCTTCTTCAATGGTCTTTGGTTCAATATCTGAGATGAAACATCCATAGAGCGAATTTGCATTTTCAGCAATTGCTCTCCTAGTTCTTACCCCTTGGTCTAAAGGATCTATCACATCCTTTGAAGAATGATCTTTTCTCCATTTTATAATGGGTTTAGAACTAGTAGGATCATTATCATTTTGATTCATTCTGTATCATTATGATTATGATAAGATACTTGATCAGTATCTAAGATATCTGGCATATGTGATGTGCTTGGGATATTTGACACTTGTTTAGTGTCCTGGGTATCTGAGACATGATTCTCAGCAACCTTCTGCTCAGAAACCACTTCATAATGAAGATTCTTAGTGACTTGATCCATCTCTGGATTTCTCATAGGAAACTCTTCATCATGTCTTAGAGTCATCTTGTTGTTACTTGGCAATGGTTGCCTTTCTTCGTCAGACTCATCCTCTAAGTGAATGATAGAACTATTTCCCTGTGGAGATTCTTGTTAAAAATCCTTGATTATAAGTTCTTTGAACCTATATGAGAGTTCTTCATTGCAAGGTACTTTCTTGTTTCCTTCATAGAATACTACATGGTCAGATTCTTCAATCTTTTATGTCCTTTTGTTGTAGATTCTGTAAGCTTTTCTATTCATTGAATAACCAATAAATACTCCTTCCTCTGTCTTTGGTTGAAATTTTCTTAGATACTCTTTACCATTGTTAAGAAAAAAACATCTGCAACCAAACACCCTTAAATGTTTGATACTAGGGGGTCTACCAATCAATAACTCATAGGGAGTCTTGTCATGGTGTTTGTTGATCAAACATCTATTTTGAGTGTAGCATACTGTATTTACAGCTTCAATCCAATAGATTTCACTTATTCCTGTGTCAGCAAGCATTGTTCTTCCTGCCTCTTTTAGGGTCCAATTCTTCCTTTCAGCAACACCATTTTGTTGAGGTGTCCTTACTGAAGATAGTTGATGTTGTATACCTTCGCAAGTACAAAACTCTTTTATGTACCATGTTCTGTTCTGAACACATATACCTTATCATTTTTCAAGACTTCAAGCTTATTTAGCAGGCTTGGTATTTCGACCCTTGCGTCAGATTTCTGTTTGAGAAAAACAACCCAAGTGAATCTTGAGTAGTCATCTACAACAAACAGACCATACTTCTTTCCTGCATAACTAGTTACAGAGGCCTCAAAGAGTTCCATATGTAATAGTTGTAGTGGCCTCACACTAGAATGTCTAGTTTTAGACTTGAAAGATGTTTTGGTTTGTTTCCCTAATTGGCAAGCTGAACATACACCATCCTTTATGTATGCCATATTAGGTAATCCAACTACCAAATCTTTCTTGGCTAGCTTATTCAGAGTTTTGAAATTAAAGTGACTCATCCTTTTGTGCCATAGCCAATTTTCTTCAGTGTAGAGATTGACTCACCATGAGGCATTCTTCAGTTGTGGCAGATGCCCAGTCAGCAACATGCAGACTTCCTTTCCGCCTAGCAACCTAGACTATCTGCTTTGACTCATTGTCAATCCACTTGCAGAATTTAGATTTGATCTTGACTGAGAATCCCTTGTCAGCAAATTGACTCATGCTGAGAAGATTATATTTCAATCCCTCTACATGTAGTACTCCAGTAATTGTAAGGGCTCCAATTTTCAGATCTCCAAATCATACGGTTGGATTCACTTCCCCTCCCGCAAACCTGATATCTGGTCTTGTATAGAATACTCTGTAGTTAACCGGATTTTCTTTGTCTCCTGTCATGTGATTCCCACATCCACTGTCAAAATGCCACGTTGGATTCTTCTTTAGAGTTTTCTGCACAAAACAGGAAATAAGGAGTTAGGTTCTCTTCCAACAATGGAACCATTGAGACTAAAGTATCTCTCAGTAGGAATCCACATTTGAATGAATTTCTTAGGGACTTTCTTTTGTCTAACAGGAACATAAGGAGGAATTCTAGGTAAATGACTATTATCATTATTATCAAGAACAATTTTCCTTCTTGGTGTGTTCCTTGGTGCTCCTCATGGTGCTTTCTGATACCTGTCAGGTTGTTGAGTCTGTTTTTCAGCGAACTTAACTTTCCTTATCAAATTTCTTCTAGCCCTGGCATTCAGATTACTTGTGGCTTGTTCTTTCTTCCACTTCTGATGATTGCAATGAGCAACCCTAGCTTTCATCCATCGTTCTTGCTCTAGTTTGTAATCATGAGCAAGATGTTTCCCGATGGCTTTATAGCCAATGCCATTTCGAGCACGTGGTGCCGACTAAGATCTCCTCTCAGCAGCCTTACAAGTTTCTGGGTCATCTTTGTTGATACGGACAATGTGTCCAATCCGTTAAGGGCGCCGTAGAGCGTGTCCTAAAGCGCATCAAGGCTGAGATAGCCTATTTGATGCTAGTCCGACCTTCGAATGGTCCGACATAAAGGAAACCATCTCAGGTCAACTAGTATCTACAAGTCAACATGCCATCTCAGCTAGGTCAGACCAAGCTAGACAAGTGACTTCCGAACCTGACAAAGGGTCACATGGTCCTTCCAAGTACCGCAAACTGTCAATCCTAAGATGCTAAACGGACCGGACGAGATAATCTCGGACGCCACCATCACAGTAAGACCAAACGTATATAACAGAACCAGTGAGATACTTCCGTGGAACTCTAGGTCCGGACACCTTGAGTTGCCTAAGGCCAGATCAACCAAGCATACAGATCTGTCTGAGGAACTTACACGGAGCCAACATGCGGAACAGTACTCTCAGAGGGACAGGTCCAAACTACCCTCCCAGGCCCATTAATTAGTATTGGATTACTATCCACTAATGGGCCATGGGCCAAAGGTAGCATTGGTGTCCAAATCTGAAGCATATACTTGGCATCATCTTGTGAGAAATCTCATAAGATATGATAACTATAAGTATAGCGCAAGGTCCAAGACCTTAAGGTAAGTGATAAGCGAGATCATAGTGAGAATCCCAAAGTCATAAACACTATCGATTTCATAACCTTCCCCATAACTATTACATTCAGAGCTTCAAACTCTCTCTTGAGTAAAGTCTCTTACCGGATTAACATATGCAATCCGGGTAACCTATTCTAACCCCCCCCCCCACTCAGTATTTTCATATACTCTAGCTCGGACTAGTATCACTTCGGACTTCAGGAAGGAGGCGGATCCTAGATCAGGTTACTTGTGATAGTTTAGTTGGTGTTCGAGGTTTTACCCCTCAACATTTTGGCGCCGTCTGTGGGAACTTTACAAAAATCTTTCACATTTGAGTTAGGCTGATGGCGAGGGCGAGACGGACAGCGCGGACTAGTGCTGCATGCGTAGGGACACCATCACCACGCCCACGGGGACGTCCACCCACCCGTGGACGAAGAGCCACTGTGGCTGAGGGAACGCTGTAAGGAGATATCTGAGCGACGGGCGCACAACCAGCCCATCCTCAGATGAGGGGAGAGACGCTCCACACAGGGGAGCCCAAAGTGGTCCCGAGAATGTTGTGCATGTGAGCCATGGAGAAGGGGTCGTACGAGCTTCTCCCGCAGAAGCTCAAGGTCCCACTACAGGTCAACAGTGCACTATGCCTGATGGTCGCATTGTCTGCACTAGTGACCTCGGACTAAGTGAGACTCAGTTTGATAGATTGCTCACAATCATCCAAGGATGCCTGGGGTCTAACAATGCCCATCCTCAGCAAGCCACTCCGCCAGTGGCTACTCTTGCTCAAGTAGAGCCTGCATTATCAAGAAACAGGCAACGTCTGATCCAACAGAGGTTAGGAAATCAGCCACCTCAAGAGGATTTGCGAAACCTTCTAGACCGGCGAGCATCTGCCTCTCAAGCTCGGGGTGAAGGAAGCCCAAACGGAAGGAGAGAGTATCAAGAAGGGGATAATAGGCATCCAGGAGTTCCGCGACAAGCACCTCCGAGAGACAGAGATCAAGTAGCGGAAACTGTTCCAGTGGTCCGGATAGATTACCTCCTCGCGGATGTAGCTGTTCATCCGAGGACAGGAGAGATCATGACTGCTGACGAGATCTACGCTCAGCGGAAGGCTTTGGAGGCCCAGATTCTGAATCTCGGACACCTGGTAAAAGACCACGAGCAGATAACTACTAGTGCACCAAATCCCTTGTGCGATGACATCATGAGAGAGAAGGAAAGAAATAGAAACTCGGATCAAGTAATTCGGAACTTGGAATACTATTATGGGGATACTTGTCCCGTTGGTCACTTGACGAGGTATAACAGCAAGATGGATTCCAAGGGAATGAGCGACAATACGAAAGCTCTTACGTTCTCATCCACTCTCTTCGGAACGGCTATGGATTGGTACACCGCTTTACCGAACAAGTCGATAAGGTCATATGCAGACCTTTCTTCCATGTTCTTGGCTCGATTTGGAAAATCAAAAAGGAGAAAGCGTACCGTAGAGCACCTGGCCGAAGTTATGCAAAGGGAGCAAGAAGATCTTCGGACTTTCTTAGATCGCTTCAATACATAGGTACTCCGAGTTGAGCCCCATAGTATTAAAGAATGGGTCCGTCACCTGTACGCTAATACTTACAACTCCGAGCTCCGAAGGAAGCTTTCCAGCCAGGAGGTAAGAAGTGAGAAACACTTGGACGACATCTGTGAGGAGGTGATGTACGGAGAGGAATATCGAAGGAACGTTCCAGTCCGGGCCGGTTCAATGAAAGGAAAGGAGCCGCTGAAACCAGAACAACGCTAGGGGAAGTTTGACCCAAAGAAGGATCATAGAGATAAAGGTATTTACAGAGAGAGGAGTCCTCCAAGGAGATTCGCGGACTACACTCGCCTCAACAAACCAAGATCCGACATCTTGGCGACCATCATTGAGAAGAAGCTGGATATCCAATGGCCGAAGCCATCTCATAATCGGAGAAACAAAAATGCGAAAGGATATTGTAAGTTTCACAAGAGCCGAGGTCACGTGACCGATGACTGTATTCAATTGAAAACAGAGGTTGAACACCTGCTAAGAGACGGCAAGCTAAAGGAGCACATCTATGCAGATGATCCCTCCAGGCACGATAGAACGGAGCGAAGGAGGGAGGATAATGCTACAGAACCACCACCCCGTCCGCTATCTTTGCCACCTCCGCCGGCTAACTATCCGCCTCACACGGACCGACACCCATACAGATATGACTATGACATTGAAATGGAGAACCCTCTGTACAACGGAGTGATCAACACCATCGCAAGCGGACCATCTAGAGGTGATAGTAGGAACGCGAGAGAATGGACAGCTCAGAATCTCCGGAGCAATGACAGATCGTATGCTGCTCCAGCAATTCGAGGGACAAATGCCATATCCTTTTATGATAGTGAGATCCCTCCTCCTACAGCAGGAGGAGAAGATATTGACGATTCGGATGTTCCGCTGGTGGTTTCTTTAACCATCGCAACTTATCGGGTAAACAAGATCCTGGTAGACACGGGGAGCTCCTCGAACATCATCTCCAAATCGGCAATAGATCAGATGAATCTGGGAAGAATCCGATATGAGAGAGTCAACACCTCCATATTAGGGTTCGGAGGAGGTACTGTCCGTCCTTTAGAAAGTGTCATACTTAACGTTTCACTTGGGACGCACCCTGCAAGAGTGACACAGCAAGTCCATTTTGTAGTGGTGGACCAGACTTTCGACTACAATGCCATCTTTGGGCGTCCGGGACTCAATCAATTCCGAGCTATCTCCTCCACTCTCCATAACAGAATGAAGTTTCCGACTCCCTTCGGAGTTGGAGAAGAGGTGGGAAACATCCGTGAAGCTTGGGAATGTTACATTATGTCCACAAGAAGAGCGTCCGTCCCCGTGATGACAGTCACTTTGACCTCTGACCCGCCAGTTGTTCTTCTGGCTATAAAGGAGAATCCGCAAATTGGAGTAGGGAGCCAGAAGGAGAAGTTTCCTAGAACTGTGCGAATCGAGACTCATGAAACTCTCAAGGAAATTGAGATTGTTGCTGGAAGCCCGGACAAGAAGACAAGAATCGGAACAGAGATGAACGCGGAGGTGAAAATGAAGCTCATTGCTTGTCTCCGAGACAACAGTGATGTGTTTGCCTGGAGCACCGATGACCTGAAGGGAATAGATCCGAGGATTACTATTCACCGTCTGAACATGGATCCCTCGATTAAGTACATCCGACAAAAGAGGAAAGATTTTGGTCCGGTCAAGGATGCCATCATATCCGCTGAAGTTGATCGACTCCTGAAAGTAGGGCATATCTAAGAAGTCCGTTACTCTGATTGGGTTTGCAACGTGGTTCTGGTAGAAAAATCACCAGGCAAATGGCGGATGTGCAATGACTTCACTAGGTTGAACAAGTTCTGCCCAAAGGACCCGTACCCTTTACCACGAATATATCAGTTGGTTGACTCCACGTCCGGATGTGCGTTACTGAGTTTTATGGACGCATATCAAGGTTTTTACCAAATTCAGATGGCCAAGGAGGACATCAAGAAAACAGCTTTCTTCGCTACAGGGGGAGTATACTCTTTCAAGGTAATGCCCTTCGGATTGAAAAATGCGGGAGCCACTTACCAACGACTGGTGAACCAGATGTTCAAGGAAGAAATCGGGAAAACCATGGAAGTGTACGTGGATAACATGCTCGTCAAGAGCAAAACTGAAGAGCAACATGTGCATCATTTGAACAAGTGCTTCGCTATCCTTAGGAAGTACGGAATGAAACTGAATCCAGAAAATTACACGTTCGGAGTGAAAGGAGGAAAGTTCCTCGGATACATGGTCACAAAGATGGGGATAAGCGCAAACCCCGAGAAGATCAAGGCAATCCTAGATCTGCCGCATCCGAAGAACCTCAATGAGGTACAACAACTCATAGGACGTCTCATGTCCTTAAGTCATTTTATTTCACGATCTGCGGAGAAGAATCTTCCGTTCTTCAAAATCCTCCGGAAAGGAGAGAGCTTTGAGTGGACCGCGGAATGTTCTGAGGCTTTCAAAAAACTGAAAAGGTACCTCCATTCCCCTCCACTACTCTCCAAACCTGTCGAAGGAGAACCACTCTACCTCTACCCAGCAATCACGGAAGAGGCAATGAGTTCCGTATTAGTACGGATTCAAGCTAATGATCACTTGCCAATCTACTATCCTAGTAAAGCCCTTGCTGGTGCGGAGACAAGATACGTGAAGATTGAGAAATTTGCATATGCTTTGGTTTACACCGCAAGGCGGTTAAAGCCATACTTCAAGTCTCACAAAATAGTGGTACTAACTACGGAACCTTTGAAACAGGTCCTGGGGAAGCCCGATCAATCTGGACGACTCTCTAAGTGGGCGATCGAGCTGAGTGAATACAACATTTGCTATCAGGCTCCGTCAGCCAAGAAGGCTCAAGTCTTCGCCGATTTCTTAGCGGAATATCCTGAGGCGGATTCAGAGAAAGACCCTGACAAACAGGCATTTGAATGCCTAATCACCAAGCAGATTATCTGGAGGCCAGTTCTGTGGAAGTTCAACCGAGAAAACCTCGAGGATGCTCAATTCATCAATCAGTCCCCTGCCTGCATCATATGAGGAAACTCGGGTCGACCAAATGTTCCTTCTTGACGATATCGCAAGCAGATCCGGTACTAACAACTCCGGACCGTAAATCAAAGAAAAAGAGGAAAAAAAGGTGGAATCTCAGGAGCTTACAGAAGATCCCCTAACCGAAAAACATCCTTCTGATGTCTGGACATTGGAAGTGGATTGTTCCTCCACTGGAAGTGTGGGAGGGATTGGAATCTATCTTAAGAGCCCTGATGGCATGGAACTCGACTACGCGATATCCATGGAATTCAAAGTCACCAATAATGAGGCTGAGTATGAAGCACTATTAGTCGGGCTACGTCTGGCCAAATCCCTGCAAGTTCGGAAGCTCAAAGCTTACACGGACTCACAGCTAGTTGAAGCCAAATTTTCAGGAACTTTTGCCACGAAAGGTCCTTCGATGATCAAGTATCTTGAACTACTCAAGCAGGAAGCCAGCCACTTTGAGGAATTTAGCCTGGAAAAGTTTAACAGAGCCTGGAATGAAAGAGCGGACGCTCTGGCAAAATACGCATCCGCAACAGCGGCTCTAGACACGAGGAGAGTAATCCTACTCACTATTACTGACTCATCCGTCATGAGTCTCAATTCAGTTGTCATGATAACTGACATAAGAAGAAACTGGATGACTGACATCTTTAACTATCTCAAGGATGGATCTCTACCAGCTGATCCGAAGGAATCAAGGAGCGTGCAGTGCCGAGCGAACAGATACTTTATACTGGGAGAAGATTTGTACAAGAGATCTTTCGCCAGGACTCACTTGAGGTGTTTGAGCCCGCAAGATGCAAAGACTGTGCTGGAAGAGATACACAACGGAAGCTACGGAAGTCATTCCGGGGGAGAACTCTTGCCTAGAAAATCATACGACAAGGCTATTACTGGCCTACCATTGATAAGGATTCCGCCAACCACGCCCGGAGATGCCCTGATTGCCAATATTATGCGAACATTCCACATCGTCCGACACATCCTATGATTCCGTCAATCATAGCATGTCCGTTTGATCAATGGGGCATCGATATTGTCGGACCGTTCCCGAGGGGCAATCAACAGAAGAAATTCCTAATTGTGGCCGTGGAATATTTCACCAAATGGGTAGAAGCAGAAGCTGTGGCAACCATTACGGAAAGTCGAGTGCGGACCTTCATTTGGAAAAACATCATTTGCCGCTTTGGCCTACCTAGAGTTCTTGTCTCGGATAATGGTGCTCAATTTTCAGGCAATAGGCTCAAGGAATGGCTGGCGTCCTTCAAGATTGAACAGCGTTTCACATCTGTTGGATATCTGCAAGCTAATGGACAAGCCGAGTCCACAAACAAGATAATAGTCAAGATCCTGGAAAAGCGGTTGAGAACTTCTCAAGAAAGTTGGGCGGATGACCTAGATGGCGTACTATGGGCTCATCGCACCACTGCACGGACCGCGAATAAAGACTCCATTCGCCTTGGTATATAGCTCGGAAGCAGTTATACCAGCAGAAATTGCTGTCGAGACTATGAGGGTCCAAGAGTTCGAAGATTCCGCCAATCGTGAAGCTCGGATATTCGATCTAGACATATTGGAACAGAAAAGAACCGAAGCACTGGCTAATATCCATAGGTATCAAGCAACTGCTGCCCGAGCCTACAACAGGAATGTTCGAGCAAAAAACTTGCAGGTCGGGGACCTAGTGCTTCGCCGGGCTGACATTTTGAGCAATGTTGGAAAACTCAAGCCTAAATGGGAAGGGCCTTACAAGATTGTCGGAGCAAGAGTGAATGGAAGTTACGAATTGGAAGATGAGCGCGGACACCCGCTCAAGCGTACATGGAATGCTAGAAACCTTCAAAAGTTTTACGCATAGGGAAGGTTACGCGAATCTCCACCAAGTCGTTTGGTTATTTTAGATTCCAACTATCTATTATGCGGAACTCCGTCAGTTCTGTTTTTGATTAATCCTTTTGTCATTGGCCATGGAGCCCACAAGTTGTAATTGAATTTCTGGAAAATCAATAGAACTTTTACCTTTCAATTCGTAAATTCGAAGTTTAGCGTTCACGGTGACAAGAAAAGTCACGCAATGAATTTTATTCATACGAGAGAACAAAGTATACATAACACTGTCTCTGCAGTCTACAAATCTCGGATCTTTATCCGGACCTACAATATATGATACAAAATCTACAGAGAAAGTCTCCGGAGATACGTCATCTCCCGTCGAGACTATTCCTCAGTCAGGAAAAGCTTTTTCCATATCAATCGGAAAGTATAGTTTCCGTGGGGATTAGGAACTTGATCTACCTGCACATGGAAAAATGGTTAGACATGACAGAATCTTTCATGATATCACCGTACCATGGTGATGTAGATCCAGTGTCTGGGGAGAACAAAGTACCAACAAACAATGGTATATACAAGTCGAAACGACTTAGATCTCGGCCTAACCGTCTTTAGAGACTCCAACTCTCTTGAATTCAGGAGACCATTACCAATTCAAGAGAGATTCGAGCCACTAAAGTATGATCGGAAGAAAGGAGAAGAGGTCCGGCTTTAATGGTTTACATCTAGCATCCAAGATCACCTTTCCTAGAAAAGAGACAGGAGCCCTGGAGGGCAGACAAGCCAAAACGACAGAGATAGAAAAAGAAGAATTTGGGATCAGTTTATACGGTTTTGGTACTTGGGTCATGTCTTTTTATAGAACACTCCAACCAATCAGCGTCCGCCACGCTAACAGATTAACGTCAACAATGGGCTTGAGTCACCCGTTTGGGTTGAACTATATTGGGTCGGTTGAGTTATCCAATCAAACCTAAACAAGCCCATCAACCACGTCCGAGTTTGTATTTATTGGTCATCTTACAAGGATATGCGCATCAATATAATCCGACGAAGTACGGATAAGGGAAAGATGGCAATTTCATCTAATTAAAATAGTCCGAATTTCATAAACAAAATTATCTGAGCATATACACACGTATAATTACTACAACTGAGAAGGAATAAAAGCAATGTACATGGCGACATTCCGCGTCATCAAAAGATAACAAATTTAATAGGCAAATCCAACAAGTACATAATTTTCACGGGGCATACCCCGGACTTCTCACTGGGGGCCCGCTTGGCTCGGACCCGCTCCACTGGTTTGAGGCGGATTGACGGAAGGCGTGTTGGCGACGGATTGTGCGGCAAGGGATTCAGCGACCTCGAACAAATTGAAATCCGCATCGAGACCAACGACCCGAGAAGGCATGTAGTACCAGTCCTTCAGGAAAGCCCGGTAGTTCTCAAAAGGTACAAAGCTTACCTTTCGAAGGGCATCCGGGACACATTTCGGGAGAAAGGGTCCGCCGTTCTTGATCTCGATCTCTCCTTCCTCGGTGACCAGCTCCGCAAACTCGCACGCGGTCAACCGTTCGTCCGAGACATTGTCCTCAGGGACCTCCACGCCATTAGCATCCGCGGAAGGAATCAATCCTTCCGCCTTCTAGTCGAAGTTTGGCGGGAGCAATCCCTTGGTCTGCAGTTGATCGATAGCGGATGAGAACCCATCCAGGCGAGAGGCGTCGGACTTGTCCGTCATAGAAAACATGAAGGAGTCCGACTTCATGAAGTCTCGGCCAGCCTCAAGGCGGGCATATTGGAGATCCTCAAGGAGGAAATCCTTTGAATCTCGGAAGGCCTTCATCGACCTTTGAACAAAGTCCTCCTGCCAGTCAAAGTCCGCCTTGATCTCCTCCTAGCTTGTCTTCAGCTTGTGGAACATTACTTCCTTTTCTTTTAGCTGCATCTCCAATCGCTTCACCTTCTCCGCCTCGTCCGCGGAAGTGGCTATGGCCTTGTGCAGATCCTCCTCAATAGTAGCCCGCTCACTAGCCTTCCACAGCATGGCCCTGATGAAACATCCGAGCTACAAGAAGTCTGCATGGATATAAGTTTTGTTTTTATTATACCAAGAACTTGGCAAGAAAAGCATGAGATAATTACTTACCCGCTGGTATAATTCATCGAGCCCACTAACCCGCTCAACCTTAGGTAGTCCACGGGCCCGCTCATACTCCTTATCGAGAGCAGCTTGGTTGGTAGGCAGGACAGCGGACAGTTGCTGCCTCTTGGCTGTAAGGGAAGCCTCCGAGGTTGCTCCCCTCTTTCGCCCCGAGGTTATGGCGTCCCGCATCAACACCTCCCGTTGAGGTGCGGACGCAGCAGAAGCTGAGGGCTTGGAGGCAGTGGCGCTCCGAGTAGCAGGGCCTTTGCCCTTGTCAGGCACCACCAAGGCCTACGGATCCTCTCTAGCCTTGATCCGCCTTTCTTCCTCCGCAGCGAACACTGCCGCGTTTTTCGGGTCCGCCATAGGGAGACCTGCGGACGTCTTGATGATCTTGGTCCTCTGACCAGCGGCGACTTCCAGGGCTTGTTGTTCCCTCTGCAATCTCTTCTTCTCACGGAGTGTTGACATGATGTAATCAAACCAGTGAGCTGCGCAACAAAATAAAAGCATCAGATACGGACATATAAAGGACGAATTACCAGAATTGCGGAAAGGAAAGATCAACACGGAACATTTCAAAGAAAGAAAAGCACGAATCCTAAGTTAAAAATCCTTACTGAAGTCAGTTTTTCCTCCAACTTCCACGAGGTCGGTAAGTCCGCACAAGTAAGGTAGCGGCTGACAGATCAGCCCATGGAACGGGTACGTAGGTGGGTCATTCTTCTTATGGATATCCGCCACCCACGGAGCCATGTTCTTCGGAAGGGGGCGCCAGTCCGGGATGTTCTCCCTTAGGAACTTTGTTGGAATCCCCCATTGCTCTCGCTGCCTCTCGGACATCCCAGGTTTCAGGGCCATCCGCACAAAAATGTACTTGTCCCACCACTTCGACCCCAAAGATGAAATGGAGTCCGAAATGAAGTTGTAAGGTTTTCTATTTACAAAAGTATAGATAAGGGGATTCCCCGGACTGAAAGAAACGTGAAAGAGCTGCCTAAAGTTTTCAAAATTTGCTGGCTGCCCTTTCTTCTTACAAAAAATCAAGAAACAAATAAGGTTACCCAAGGACTTTGGGATAACCTGACTCGGACCAATCCCGATGTGGTTCAGAATGTGCTTCAGTTCCGGTGTGATGGGGACCTTCCATCCATAAGCGAAGGCCACTTCATGCACGCACATGTACCCGGCAGGTAGAATGCATGCTCGGGCTCGGGGACCATGATTTCAATGGAGTTGGGAATCTCCCATTTCCGCCTCCACTCGGGAATGTCCTCAGGCTTAACCTTCGACGGACAAGTAGGAAGAAGTCCGTCCACGTTTAATTCTCCAAATTCATCCGCTATCACTACTGCAGACGCAGGACGAGGGAATTTGATTCTCACTGCCTTTGCCCCACGGCCCTCTACTAACAGAAGATGGGATTGAGCGGACGCGGCAGGGTGTAACACAATCCGACGACCAGTACGTCTCCGTGGGCGAGCGACTGGAGAGTCCTCCTCTCCTTCCTCCCCATCCTCATCCTCTTCCTGTTCACCATCCTTCTCCTCTTCACCACCTTCAGACCTCCCATACGTGCTAGGGTTGGACGGACCCGTTTCTGCCACAACACGATCCTCTTCCCCAGACTCGAACATTTCCACATCATCAGCCTCCCGACCACTATCGCCTTCCCGTTCAAGATGATGTTCACTTGGATCCACAGACTCCCCAACACCACCTATGGTCCGAGAGTGTACTAGCGACCTCGTCCTAGTACCATCTCCTTGGCCCACTGTTCTGTCCGGCTGAGGTTCCGCTGTATCACAGACTCTCTGTCCAGCGTCAGAATCCCAGGAAGACTCGAGATCCACGACCAGACAGTCTCCTACGGGTGTGGTTAAGTCTGCTGACTCAGCCTCCAAATTTGCTCCATCATGGTAACCTTGAGCCTCATGAACATTTTGACTATCGCTCACGGACATCCTAGGGTAGAAGGAAACGGATCAGAAACGACGATTGTGATTGTCCGAGAGTTCATTTACATATCTTATTAAGTCAGGAGGTCTGAGAAAATTCTACCCTATCAAACTTTCTATGTTAATTAGTCTCATAATGTTATGGGCACTAAACCCTAGCACACAGAGACGTGCCAATGGCACCATCATCTGTCCCATGCAGCATGGTAGCAGGATTAGCTTACAAGAGACTGTGCCAATCGACACCAATATATTACCAAATAAGCATGCATTGTCAAGTTTGGTTACATTGGGAATGACATACTAAACGAATCGACAAGATACCAGAAAAGGAGATTGGTACGCTATAGCACAAAGGAGGAGTATTTGATACTCAACTAAGGCAACAACATACTAAGCATGCAGCAGGCATAACGCAAAGATAAGAAACTTCAACGAGAATTGAGGTGTACTTACTTGACAAAGTTGAGTTCTTAAGCTTAGACGGACGACGAAGCCTTGCGAGCTCTCCGAGGGTACAAATCTCAGCTGGAATTCCCAAGATTTTGCGAGTTTCAGCTACTCGGATCGATCTTTGATTGCTCGAATTGCTTGAGAGTCGCTCTGAGTTTCGATGTGGCTAAAGTGTGAAAGCGACTGATGGGCTGACTATTTATAGGGGCAAGTTGGGAAAGCCAAGAGTCACATCACTTGGATTCAAACCCCAACCGTTGATCTTTTTAATCCAACGGTTGTGCCGGTTCACAAGTGGCTGGCTAACAGTACATCACATTTAATGCTCATCAGAGGCGTCACATCAATTGGGTTTAAAATATCAACCGTTGAAACTTGCCAATCCAACGGTCGCATCGCTTTACCCGGGATCTTTCCCCATGGGCCGAACAGGAAACTCATTGGGCCTCTTTGATTTACGGATCAGCGGCCCAGGAGGACCATTTCACATATTCGGTCCAATGGATAACTTCCTATACACTCTTCCACAGAGGACTTCCTCAGATCCTAACCGTACTCGGATCTATATATCTCGGATACAAATACCTTTTCCATCTACAGTCCGAGCTATTACATAACTCGGACTGTAGAAGGAAAGGGGGGGGGGGAGAGATATATTGAATTCCTAAGAACACGGACACGGATCCCAACAAAAAGGATTTTTTTTTCCTTTTAACGATTCGGACACGCTCCACAACACATTTGTTCTTTTCATAGTTACCAACTATCTTCTACTAAGATACTTGGAAACTAGGGGGACATATGTTGATACGGACAATGTGTCCAATCCGTTAAGGGCGCCATAGAGCGTGTCCTAAAGCGCATCAAGGCTGAGATAGCCTATTCGATGCTAGTCCGACCTTCGAATGGTCCGACATAAAGGAAACTATCTCAGGTCAACTAGTATCTACAAGTCAACATGCCATCTCAGGTAGGTCAGACCAAGCTAGACAGGTGACTTCCGAACCTGACAAAGGGTCACATGGTCCTTCCAAGTACCGCAAACTGTCAGTCCTAAGATGCTAAACGGACCGGACGAGAGAATTTCGGACGCCACCATCACAGTAAGACCAAACGTATATAACAGAACCAGTGAGATACTTCCGTGGAACTCTAGGTCCGGACACCATGAGTTGCCTAAGGCCAGATCAACCAAGCATACAGATCTGTCCGAGGAACTTACACGGACCCAACATGCGGAACAGTACTCTCAGAGGGAAAGGTCCAAACTACCCTCCCATGCCCATTGTTTGTATTGGATTACTATCCACCAATGGGCCATGGGCCAAAGGTAGCATTGGTGTCCAAATCTGAAGCATACACTTGGCATCATCTTGTGAGCAATCTCATAAGATATGATAACTATAAGTATAGCGCAAGGTCCAAGACCTTAAGGTAACTTATAAGCGAGATCATAGTGAGAATCCCAAAGTCATAAACACTATCGATTTCATAACCTTCCCCATAACTATTACATTGAGAGCTTCCAACTCTCTCTTGAGTAAAGTCTCTTACCGGATTGACATATGCAATCCGGGTAACCTATTCTAACCCCCCCACTCAGTCTTTTCAGATACTCTAGCTCAGGTTACTTCGGACTTCAGGAAGTAGGCGGATCCTAGATCAGGTTACTTGTGATATTTTAGTTGGTGTTCGAGGTTTTACCCCTCAACTATCTTTTTTTCCAGAAAATGTGACATTAGAGAATTTGCTAGCTCAAGCAATCTTCCCTTTCTGAGAGACGTAGCACTGTGTTCCAGTGTGTTGTTCCTTTATAGGAACTTTCCCATCATATTGTTTTCGGACTTGTTTTTCCCTCAAATGTTTGGTCGCGACTGCCTTTCCTTTGTCAGCAACCTTAGCTTTCTGACAAATACTATAGGTTGTTTGGGAACCACCTTGCTGACCACTAACAAATGTCATTCTTTCATCACTCTTGTTCAGAGTGGTAGAACTATTTGTTTGTGTGTCTAGCTCAATGATGAGACGATAATTTAGAGTCTCATCTTGTCTTTTTTACCGTCTTTTGGTTAGTCTTTGTTGGTATTTTGTAGTGTTTTTGTGCGGTTTTATGCTTTGGTACTTTGTTTGTTTTGTAGGAATTTTGTGTTCCGAAGGTGAAAATCGGAGTGAAAACTATGGTTCTAGATCTTTGAATTTGGAGTAACTGGGCAAAAACGGAATTTGATTCGGAGCTTGGACGAAGAATTTTGAGCCGTTTTAGCGAAGCTTGCAAAAGTGAAATGTTACAGAGCAGTCTAGCCATTTTGGTCATAACTCTCCCATATGATGTCCGATTGACCTGATTTCGGTGGTCACACAAAGATAAGTCAAAGGGCTACAACTTTCGGTTTTGAAGCATGGCAAATGCTGACTGTAGGAAAAGTTACGAAGGTTTTAATCTCGCCGCGGCGAATGGATATTCTCGCCGCGACGACATTTCCAGAACAAAAAATAGGGCTTAAACGGTGCTTCTCGCCGCGGCGAGATTGCGATAAGAAGGCAGATTTTCTCCTTTTATGTTAGAATTAGGCAATTTTTTGCCATAACTTCATATACTCGATTTTTACGTAGAAAAAGCTCCTAGACCTAGATTTTGACATTGATTGATCTTGGAGCTTGGTTTTTCTCGTGTATGAATCATTGACATCGAATTCTTAGTAAGCTTTTGATAATCTCTATTGCTTCATTACAATTCTCGTTTCTTTGATTGATTATTGAATTGTATGCTCTTGTTTGTGATTATCACCATGTTTATGCTATGCGTATTCAATACCATGAATTCTTTCGTCTTTAATTCAATTATGAGTAGCTAAACCTCTCCTGAATCCGGTAATTATGTGATAATTATGCGTATTCAAATCTAGGGTTTATATTTGTTCATATAGGTTCGTCTAGTTTGAGATTTTTGTATAAACCTTCAATCCAATTCACTAGTTTGAAATATTCTAAGTTATTTTGGTTAAGAATCGTCTGTCTGACAAACTTAACGATTTCTCTAGTTTTAAATCTTCGAAAAACAACTCGGTTAAGATTGGATTGATTGCTTTTCTATACACCGACCATGTGACAAATATGAACGATTATCCTAGTATCGAATTAGCATAACTGGATCATCATTACCGGGTTCACCTTCTATCATTTGATTAAATAGTTTATTTGCTTTAGTATTAATTCGTGTTTTAGAAGTAAAATCACTCAAAACTATCTTGTTACTCACAAACAAATTGTTTACTCTAATTCGTTGTTGTAGCTTAGTTAATTCCCTAGAGAACGATACCGAGTTAAGCATAGTCTACAACTACAGCTTATTCTCTTAAGTTATTTAGAGTATAATTTGAGCTTATCACCCAAGTCCTCCTTTCTCTGAGGCATCTCTTAGGTAAGAGTGTACTTCTGTGAGAGTGTCACAAGATTTCGCATAGGATTGAAAGGAAAATTCTTTCTTTTTGAGTTCATCGTTGTCAGAAAGAAGACCTTCACACTTCCTTTGAAGTTTATCCATTGCTTCTTCATGTAACTTTCCTGTTTCACCTATCTGAGCCTTTAGAAATGCATTCTCAGCATCCTTTGTCTCAGATAGCTTTTGCAGTTGTGAACACTCCTTTTCAAGAGATTTCTTTTCTTCTTCAAGGATTTTAGTTCTAGCATGGACAACCATAAATTCTCTCTCATACAGATCAAACTCTTTTCTCAGGTGTTCTAGATCTTTGATTCCTTCCTCATCACTCTCATAATTTATAAATCGAGAAATGGTGGTTACCTCATCAGCCATTAGGCACGACTCGATGTTGGAGCAATCTGGGTAGATCTCCTCAACAACCCCACACATTTCTTTCTTCTTTTGACCAAAGTCAACCAATTCATGAGTGATGCCACACAACTCTGGTGATGGAAGTTTAGAATCAAGAGCATCCAATTGTATTTGGATCTTCATCCTCAGACTCAGAGTCTAAATCAAGAGCATCCAATTGTTTTGGAATCTTCTTCCTTTCTTCAGTGAGCATATGTTGGGAAATTTCTTGTGAAATTTGTTGGGAAAGTTCTTGGGAAATTTGTTGGGAAATTTCTTGAGAAATTTGTTAGGAATTTTTGTTAGATATTTTCTAAAGAATATCTGTTTAGTTTTGATCAGCAACATGATGACTTATCTTAGTCTCAGAAAGGTGATTAGTACTCTTGGTTCACTTGAACATTGTAAAAGAGGAAACCCACTAAGTATGATAGTCTAGCTAATCTTGTATAGCATGTTAGGTCTCAAAATGTAATTTTTATTTTATGAAGAGAAGACCAAGAAGAAGACATCCAAGCAGAAAGCTCAACGACATTGAAGACTTGAAGAAAACTGCACAAGATTACTGAATCTGTTGTTCAAATATCTTAGCCAGATATCTTGAAGACACGAATAGTTTCTAACAAACTGTGTCACAAGAGATATCTGAGAAATAAGAGACATATCTGAAAACAAGGAAAGTGTCCACAGATATCTATTCTCATATACCTTGAGCTTTAACCAAATTTCTGAAAAAGAAATATATATTGCAAACAAAGTTGTTTCAATAAACACAAGTGGTATCTGAAGAATGAAGATAAGGACGTGCAAAGAATCAGATAACACTAGTCTCTGATACAAAGCATAGTTCCGTTGACACTACAGGACAAAAGTATAGTACAATGCATTAAATGCACGGACAGAGATGTCTGAATAAAAGCAACGGCAGCTTCTGAGAAGAAGACAAAACTCATAAAGATTATATACGAGATATCGATAGTTTGAATTTGAGCCTAACGGATACTATTCAAACGGCACTCAAATTCATCTATAAATATCAACACTTAGACTGCTTGAGAAGACACACAGAACCTTAGACACACCTTGAATTGCATACAAACGCTGAACGTCTTACTCTCTCAAAGCAACTTACTTACTCACAAAGCTTTCTGTTGCGACCAAAGCTTTTGATCTTGAGTAAAACTGAAGTTCTAAGTGTCCTGATCCTAAACAAGCAAAGCTATCTGTGAAGGAGTTGAATTAAAAGATCAACTATCTGAGATTCATTCTCTTGAACAGATATCATAAGACTTGGGTCAGTAAAATCGAACAAGATACCATACGCTGTAAAGTGTATTAAGTACCTTGATTCACAGAGCTCTCTGAATAACTGAAAAGTTATTAAGAAGCTCATCTGACAACTCAAACCAAAACCAACACCATAATCAAGCGTGGAGTACAGGAAGTACTTAGTTTGAAAAATCAGGGAATAACTCCAAGGTTACCGGAGTATAGGAAGTACTTGATTTGGGAAACTAAGGAATAACTCCAAGGTTATTGAGTATAGGAAGTACTTAGCTTGGGAAGCTAGGGAATAACTCAAAGGTTTCTGAGTACAGGAAGTACTTGGCTATGAAAGCCGGGGAACAACTCAGGGGGAACATTTGGTTGGGAACCTATTGTTAAGAATCTTAGAATAGGATTATTGTAAGGAAAACTCAATTATCTGTTCTAGTGAATTCTAGGTCTCTGATAGACCGAAGTGGATTAGTTGGAGGATTACGCCACCTCCAGATACCACTATACTTGCTGTGTTATTTACCTTTCAGATTTAAAGAACACACACACACACATTAACTGTTTCTGCACTTATCTTTATTAAGTCTTCCGCACTCTGATTCTAAGTATCAGATATCTATTCAGATATCTGAGAAATAGTTGTTATCGACAAAAGTTTTAAAAGACTATTCACCCCCCCCCCCCCTCTAGTCTTTTACTTTGCCGTTATCCGGACCAACAAGTGGTATCAGAGCAGGAGGTTCACCAGCCTTCTGCACTGAACCTAGATCCCCAGATAGGTGAAGGAACTTTGTCCACTTTTGAGGACTATTTAATTTGTGTGTTAAGTGTGCAGGTATGTCTCTGAGTGATGCACCCGTTCTCAAACCAGAGAACTACCATAAATGGAAAAATAACATGATGCTCCACCTTGAAGCCATAAGTGACGAGATGATCGAAGTAATAAAGAATGGCCCAATATTCATTCAACAACTTAAGCAAGTCATGGAGGTTTCGAGTGGAAGAGACAAAGATCAAAGCGAAGGATCTTCACAAACAGATGCGTCAACTAGTGAAAGATCTACTAGTCAAGTTATTTACGAACCAAAGCCCAGAGAACTCTGGACATCGGAAGATGCCAAGAGGAATCGACTGGATGGTCAAGCTCGTAACATTAGCATCAGATCGACACCAGAGCACATACAGTGTAAACTGTGGGGTGCTAAAACGGCGAAAGTTGCCTGGCAACTGATTGAAGAAATCTGTGCCGGAACTGAGAAGACCAAGGAAAACAAGTTCGAAGTTCTAAAGTTGAAATTTCAAAATTTCAAACAAGGTCCCACTGAAAACTCTGGAAGAACTTGATTTCAGGTTTACCACTCTCATGAGTGATATGGCGGCACTTGGGAAAGAAGATACTCCCAATGAGAAGATTAAGACTATTGTCAGAATCTTAACCACAACTGGGAGCATACTAAATTCTTTTATTTTAACCAAGGTATGCCAAATATCACTCCAGTGGAACTTTTCTCTCATCTTGCTACGGTTGATTATGAGACAACTCAGAGAGAAAAAACAACTGAAAAGTTGCAAAATGTTGCTCTAGTTACTCAAGGAACTTCTAAAAAGAAGAAAAGCAAGGAGGAGACTGAGGATGCTCTTGCTGCAAAGCAAATGAGCAAATTTGTCAGTCGAGAAATTGAGAGAAGAAAAGCCAAAGAGAAGCTGAAAAAGCATCTAGGCTCAAACTATCACCAGTACAAAAATATGCAAAGCTCGCTGAACAAGCCAGCTCAGAAAGCATCATGTACTGAGGAAGCAGAAATTGGAAACGATATCTGTTTCTATTGTCAGAAACCTGGCCACTTCAAGAAGGATTGTCCTGCCCTCAACAAACTAAGGACAGGCGACAAGAAAGATAGAAGAATCTTCAGAAGAAGCCAGAAAGCTTTGTTAACTGAAGAAAGAAAGAAAATCCAAATTCAACTGGATGCTCTAGATGTTGAGACAGATTCTGAAGATGACAATTCAGATGATTCAACCTTACCATCACCAGAATTATGTGGAGTTACTCATGATATAATCGACTTCGGCCTCAAGAGAATGAAATGTGTGGAGTTGCTGAAATTGACGGACCAGACATCTCCAACATAGAAAACTGTCTTATGGCTGATGAGGTAACACATACTTCTTGCTACACTTATGAAAGTGATGAAGAGGAAATAAAAAATCTAGAAAATCTCAGGAAAGAACTTCACATCTATGAAAGAGAATTTCTAATGATCCGAGCTAGAGCCGAAAACCTTGAAGAAGAAAAGAATTCTCTTGAAAAGGAAAATTCTCAATTAGTTAAAGAATCTGAGAGAAAGGATGCTGAAAATGCATTTCCCAAAGCTCAGATATCTGAGACTGAAAAGTCACATGAAAAAGCAATGGCTGAGTTACGAAAGAATTATGAAATCTTCTTTCTGAAAACAAGGAACTCAAGAAGAAAGAACTATCTTTTCAATCTTATGCCAAAGCTAGTGACACTCTTACTGAAGTACAATCTTACTTAAGAGATCCTTCATAAAAAAAAGGACTTGGGCTGAATACACAGACAGATTGTTCTACCACTCTGAATAAGAGTGAGGAAAGAAGAACATTCGTAAGTACTCAGCAAGACGGTTCCCATGCAATCTATAGTATCGGTAAGAAGACAAAGATTGTTGACAAAGGAAAGGCAGTTGCGACTAAACCTTTGTGGGAAAAACAAGTCAAAAACAAAACTGTTGGGTACGTCTCTGAAAAGAAACGCAACACTGAAAAGTGTAAACACCCACAGTGCTATGTCTCTCAAAAAGGAAGAATTGCAGGAGCTGGCAAATTCTCCCATGTCACTTTTTCTGGAAAGAAATTAGATCAACCAGAGACTAGCAAAGCTGCTGAGAAAAGATCTCAGATAGCTTCAAGTGCTCGAAACGGTATTGGCTACAAAGGCATCGGAAAACAACTTGCTCATGAGTACAAGCAGGAGCAAGAACGATGGCAGAAAGCTTGAATTGCTCAAAGCAATTATCAGAAGTGGAAGTTAAATCAAGCCACTGAAAATCTGAATGCCAGAGCTAGAAGAAATCTGGAAGAAAGGCTAAGTTTGCTGAAAAGTAAACTCAAAAACCTGAAAGGTATCTGAAAGCATCTTATGGAGCACCTAGGAACACACCAAGGAAGAAAATAATTCTTACTAATGACAACATTCATTCAAAAAGAATTCCTCCTTACGTTCCTGTCAGACAAAAGCATATTTCAATGAAATTCATTCAAAAATGGATTCCTACTGGAAGAACTTTTAATTCTGACGGTTCCATCAAAGATATGAGAACCTAATCTCCTGTTTCCTGTTGTGTGCAGAATGCCTCCTGGACCAAAGCACAATGGCTATTTGATAGTGGATGCGGAAAGCACATGACAGGAGACAAAGCAAATATGGTTGATTACAAAGCTTGCAACACAGGACCAGATATCAGATTTGCTGGAGGAGAATTAAATCCCTCTCTGGGATTTGGCAACGTCAAATTGGGGACTTTAACAATCACTGACGTATTACATGTTAAGGATTTGAAATATAATCTATTTAGCATAAGCCAGTTTGCAGACAAGGGTTTTACTATAAAATTCAAAGCTAAATACTGCAAACTAATTGACAATGAGTCAAAGCAGACCTTAGTTGGTCGGAAAGGCGATCTTTATGTTGCCGATTGGGCCGCCACAACTGAAGAATGTCTCATGGTGAGTCAATCTGGTCACACAGAAGAGCACTGGTTATGGCACAAAAGAATGAGTCACTTGAACTTCAAAACTCTGAATAGACTTGCCAAGAAAGAGTTAGTGGTTGGCCTTCCCAGAACATCTTTCAGAAAGGATGGTATATGTTCTGCCTGTCAGATGGGGAAACAATCTAAAATCTCTTTCAAGTCCAAAATCAGACATTCTAGTGTTAGACCACTGCAACTTTTACACATGGATCTTTTTGAATCATCTGTAACTAGTTATGCAGGAAAGAAGGATGGTGCGTTGTGGTAGATGACTTCTCAAGATTCACTTGGGTTGTCTTTCTGAAACATAAATCTGATGCCAGGGTGGAGATACCAAACTTGCTGAAAAAGCTTGAAGTCATGAAAAATGACAAGGTATCTGCAATCGAGCAGACCATCATGGTACCGAGTTTGTCAACCAAAGACATAAAGGAGTTTTGTACCGCAAAGGTATACAACACCAACTTTCCTCGAAGAACACCTCAACAAAATGGTGTTGCGAAGGAAAACAGAACCCTTAAAGAAGTCAAGGACAATGCTAGTGACCTGAAATAAGTGAAATTTATTGGGTTGAAGTCGTAAACACGACTGCTACACTCGTAATGTATGTTTGATAAACAAACACCATGACAAGACCCCCTATGAAATCTTGGTTGGTAGACCCCCTAATATCAAACATCTGAGAGTATTTGGTTGTAGATGTTTTGTTCTAAACAATGGGAAAGATTATCTGAGAACATTTCAACCAAAGGCAGATGAAGGTGTTTTTCTTGGCTATTCCACAAACAGCAAAGCCTACAGAGTTTACAACAAAAGAACAAAGAAAATTGAAGAATCAGTTCATGTTGTATTCTATGAAGGAAGTAAGAAAACACCTCCTATTGATGAACTCTCAGAAAGGTTCAAAGAATTATTACTGAGGGATTCTAAAGAAGAATCCTCAGAAAGGAGAAACATCACTATGGAAAGTGAGGATGACTCTGACGTAGAAAAGCTTGAAAAGCCTAGTAACAACAAGATGACTCACAGACATGATGAGGAATTTCCTATGAGTTTTCCAGAAATGGAACAGGTTACTGAGAACCTTCATCATGAAGAGGTATCTGAAAATAAGAATGCTGAAATGCATGTTTCAGATATCTCTAACACTGAAAAAGTGTCAGATATCCATGACATTTCCCATATGTCAGATATCTCAGATACTGAAAAAGTATCAAATCAAAATCTTAGTGATTCACATTCAGATCACCTGGATATTAATCCTACTAGCACTAAACCTATGATGAAATGGATCAAAGATCATCCTACAAAGGATATAATTGGACCAATTAATCAGGGTGTTAGGACTAGGAGAGCAATAGCTGAAAATGCTAACTCTCTCTTTGGATGTTTCATCTCGAATATTGAACCTAAAAATATAGAAGAAGCATTAGGAGACCAAGACTGGATCTCTGCAATGCAAGAAGAGTTGGATCAATTTGAGAGAAACAAAGTCTGGAAACTAGTTCCATTTATAGAAGGAATATCTGTGATTGGAACTAAATGGGTTTTCAGAAACAAGATGAATGAATCTGGTGAAATAACCAGAAACAAAGCAAGATTGGTTGCCAAGGGATTTACTCAGACTGAAGGCTTAGATTTTAACGAGTCATATGCACCAGTTGCCAGATTGGATGCAATAAGACTATTTCTAGTTTTTGCAGCTCATAAAGATTTCAAAGTTTATCAGATGGATGTCAAAAGTGCATTCTTAAACGGTGAACTTGCAGAAGAAGTTTATGTTGAGCAACCACCTGGCTTCGAAGTTTCCTCAGAAAGTAGAATGGTCTATAAACTACAGAAAGCTCTGTATGGACTGAAACAGGCTCCAAGAGCATGGTATGACACTTTGGCCAAGTACCTTCTGGAAAGTGGTTTCAAGAAAGGTAAAGTTGATAAAATTTTATTTACCTTAAATCATGATGGGAAACTACTCTTAGTTCACGTATATGTTGATGACATCATATTTGGATCTAAGGACAAGCAACTTTGTAATGACTTTGCAAATCTCATGAAAAGCAAGTTTGAGATGAGCATGATGGGAGAAATGAATTATTTCCTAGGATTGCAAGTCAAGCAACTCAATGATGGAATATTCATTAGTCAAACAAAGTATGCAAAAGATATGCTCACAAAATTCAATCTTAAGCCTTCTGAAAAGAATGCTAAGATACCTATGAGCATTGGAACCAAAATGACCTATACTGAATCAGACAAGAGTGTTGAAGAACATAAGTATAGGAAATTGATAGGTTCACTACTTTACCTCACTGCAAGTAGACCTGATATTCAATATGCCGTTGGATTATGTGCTAGATTTCAGACAAATCCAATGCAAACACACTACAACATTGCTATGAAAATATTAAGGTATGTAAAGGGTACAGTAGATGTAGGATTGTGGTATCCTAAAGAAAGTGGATTGAGCTTAGCTGGGTACTCGAATGATTATCTTTGGATCATCGCTTGATAGGAAAAGCACCTCGTGAACTTGCCGTTACGGGTACTAGACTTATCTCATGGTTTAGCAAGAAGCGTAACTCAATTGCAACTTCTACCACGAGGTGAATATATTGTCTTGGTTGTTGTGCAACACAAATTCTGTGGATACAACAACAACTTAAAGACTATGGACTTGATGAGAAGAAGACTCCCATTTTCTGTGACAACACAAGTGCTATTGCGATTACACAGAATCCTAAATTTCATGCCAGAACAAAGCACATTGATGTTAGACATCACTTCATCAGAGACCATGTTGAAAAGGGCAATATAGAGATACTCAAGATTGTAATCAAGACCAACTTGCAGATATCTTCACTAAGCCACTACAAGAAAGTAGATTCTTAGCCTTAAGACATAGTCTTGGACTAATGGAACTACCAATGAACTGAAAGAGTTCAGGTATCTGGAACGGGCAACCAGAGAAGAAGTATCTGGAACGGGCAACCAGAGAAGAGGTATCCGAAGGCATCCAGAGAAGAGGTATCCGAACGGGTATCCGAAAAGAGAAAAGATAAATCTGGAACGGGTATCCAGAAGTCAAAAAGACTAAAGAGCAAAAAGATAGCTTAAGATCTCTGAGACGGGAACTCAGATATCTGAATCACTCTATAAACCGGGAACACAAAAGAGAATAGTATAACTATCTGCAGTCAACTACTCTCTTGAAACTAGCATTATTTCTATCTTGATGAAAAACTTGGAAAAATCCTAAGTATAAGACAGATTCAGATGCGAACAGTGTCCTTGGTCATACAGAATTGTGATTCAGATAGCAAGTCGCCAAAACTCATTAAATGGGCACAATTACACTTGCTGATTGTGATCATTCTTTGAAGAAGCAATGGTGACCCTCGATGAAATTAAGCGATTGATGCATGGTGGAAATTAATTCACGTAAATAGTGGATTGTTGAAATTCGGACATGGCCCACTAAGCATTTAATGCGAACTAGCTTTTGCTCACGCTTGCAAATCACAGATACGTACACACAAAATCAATTTGTATGTATTTGTCTGTTGAGATTCAACTGCTATATATATAGGATTTTGGCAAATGAAATCACTTTTGCCTAATCCGAAATTTCATCTTGCACAAAAATAGCAAATCCTTCTCTTGATTCTCTGCAAATCCTCTACAATCTCTGCAAATCAAGATTAAGTTTTTCTGAAAAGAATCACTGAATCAAATCTCTTTCAAACACCAATTTCAAATCCCTACACTATATAAAGAGATGGCCTCCAAGAACACTTCAACACGTAAATCCTAATCCTCCATGATCTGCTTTGAAAAGCAAGCACCAGAGTTGATTATTGTAAACAATCGACTGGTAGGAGTTTTTAATCCTAACCATTGGACTTCAAGTCACAGAATGATTTGGGGTGGTGCCATGGTTGAGGAATACCTCACTGATGCAATAGAAAACCAAACTGACAGAAAATTGATTCTTGACATGCTTGAAAAGGCACAAATCAAGGGTTTTCTAACTGCTCGCCCAAGTGGAATTTCATCACTCGATGTGTTGGAATTTTACAACAACTCCAGGATTATTTCCTGTGTATCAAGGCAAACCGAAATAGTGTCTATCAAAACCTCACCCAAGGAAAGGAAATCCTTCTGGACTTAACAACCTTCTGTAAGTTGTTTGAGGTTCAAAATCTTGGAAAGGATTTTGAAATAAACACCAAGGATGATGAACTCCTTGAAGGTGTTAAAGAACTTTACAGTGACGTGTGCGATCTTGAAAAATCAGATACACCCACTGAGTTCAAGCTTCGACATCGAACCGGACATCTGATGGTTCACTGGGATGTACTCGCTTGCATTCTTCACAGATGCTTTGATGGTCTACAAGGAGGTGCTGACCAGATAAGCCAAGAACGATGGATCATGATGTTCTTGCTGAATCAACAAGACAAAAGGCTGGAAAACCCTTTTAACTGGGGAAAGTACGCCTTCATGAAATTCGTGAAGAAGATTCAAGGCTTCGAGCCTAAGATTATCAAAGGACTAGCTGAGCCAAAGGCCACAGTAGGTTATGGTCTGAAGATATGCTACTTGCTGGAAAAGCTTGGCATTGAGCTCAGAGTGACGGCTGAAATAGCCAACAGTAACTTACTCTACAAATATGAGTATACAAATCTGATGAAAAAGGTTACTGGGTCTCAGAAAGGTCCTAAGAAGCGAAAATCTGAAAAGATATCTGAAGAAAAAGTTGCGACCAAGAAGCCCAGAACTTCAAGAAAGAAGTCTGCTGGCAAATCAGAAGACACACCCAAAGAGGTTGTCAATTCTCAGATATCTGCAGGCATTGCCGATGAACTAATAAAGGCAGATGAACTCATCAATGCTGCAAAAGAGTTATCAACTACTGAACAAGTAGACTCAGCAAGAGAAAGTGCTTTCAGAAATGTTGCGATTAATGCATAAAGCCTTGCTGATGAACTCATAAATGCTGCCAAGAGTGGTGAAAAGCACCAAGCCCCATCTGCAGAAACCACAGGAATAATGGACCAATCAGTTCCCAATTCTGATGAGAGCTCTGACGAGGAAGATGATGAACTAGTCATCTCTCAAGTCCTAGAAAGAACAAAGAGGGCTAAGGTTACTGAAAAAGTAACTGGTGATATGGTATCTGAAGAAGAACCTGCACCACAGGTTGCTGAGACTATAGCAAAGGTTGTTGGTGCAAACACATCATCAGGGAATGCTTCTCTTGAACAACTTCACAAAGCCCTGATGAGTGGTATTTTAGTGCTGGCAGATGCTGATGGAAACGCCACATCTAAAAATCTGGAAGAACATTCTCGATCAATCTTACGCTTCTGCACAACCACAACAACCACAAACACAACAACCACAACAGCCACAAGTGGTTGATGAAATGGTAAATGAACTCCATTTCGAATTACCAGCAATACAGTATGCTGAAGAAAATCCTGTAATTGAGCAGGTTCCCCAACTCAATGAGAGAGATCAAACTGAGACATCTACTCATAATGATCAACCAGGGGAGGCAACTGAGTTACATACTCAAGAAAGGTGTGAAGTACCAGAAACTTCAAACAAAGAAACTACACTGGGACAAGACGACCAATGTATAGAAAGGTCACAAGTTCCAGAGACCAATCAGCCTGAAACTGCTCAGGTAAATGACTGGTTTAACTCTTACCTTGTGAAAAAAAATTTATACTTATAAATCTTGTTACCTCATAAGAATTTCTTTGTTACAAGCTGAGTTAGAAACGCAGAAACAAGAGGAAGCTGAGAAGCTTGCCTCAACTACTGAAAAAGAGGTCCCTTCAACCTCACCTCTTAAGAAATCTGAGCCTGTCCTACAGGTGATAAAATGTTTCTTAAGTTGTCATTTTTCAGTTATACGATAATTTACTTAACCAATTAAGTGAATGTTTCTAACAGGCTCCAACTGAGAAAGAGGAAGATAAGGCAGAAATGCCAGAAGAAAACCCAGAAACCGACAAGGTTTCTGAAGAACAGATCATTGAGCCTTCCAGTATAAAGGTATATGAAAATCAGTGATAAAAGTTCTTCACCTTGGGTTATCTCAAACTTCTTCTAAATTACTCAATACTTTCTACTCACAGGCTCACGCAGAAGTAGAAGTGCAAGGGGACAGAGTTGCGACATCCCCTGCACCTATGGAAATTGATGAGGCATCAAGGCCTTCATCACAAGAAAATATTCCAGAGACTGCACAAGTCTTTGAGAGACAAGTATCTGAGCCTCCCATGGAGGTAATTGACCTCTCAGATATTTGATTTGTCATCTAAAGTTTTCTTGATAAAATTTCCTAAGTATTGTGATAATTTTAATTCTCAGGTTCAAGAAAGAAAGGTTGATGAGGACCAGACTTCCAAGTCTCCACCTCACAACAAGATATCTGAGACACCAATTGTCTCAGTAGAACAAGTATCTGAGCCTGATGTTCATACTCAGGTAACTCAGAAACTAAACTACACTTATACTCAGATATCTACAAAAGTTTTGAAACTCACTCAAAACTCTTTCTTTCAGGCTCAAACAGATGCAAAGCAGGTTCCCATTGAAGAGACAAGGGACCTACTTCACTTCTTCAAAGCTCACACCCTGCCAAAGCATATTCAATGCTTCAAGAAATGGCAGAAGTTAAGGTGCTCGATCTCTACGAAATATTGAGAATCAGCGATCAACCAACCAGACGAGCACGAGCTGGACGGAAACGTATGTCCAAGCAATGTTCCCTGAGAACAATATCTGATTTACTACATAAGGACTTTTCCAGAAGTGGCGATAGTTTGATACATGCCTTGAAAAGGCGATGGTCGACAAGATTCTTGATGGCATTCAAGCCGGTCCTGCCCGACTTCTGCAGTTTATACCTTCTGAACAAGAAGAAGTTAATGGGCAGAAGATCACTATCACGGAAGTGATCAATCTTGTATCTGAAGATGATGAGGAGGAAGAAATGAATGAAAATTACTTTGATGAACCTCCCACTGACCATCACCAAAAGGATGATAATGACAAAAAGGATGATGATGATGCCCCGCACTGTGGGACGGAGGAATTTCACGAGAAACAATGCCTCAATGGCTGAAAAGCAAGCGAGAAGACTTCAGAAATCTCCGTCTTCATCACCTCAGAAATCTACTCATCCATCTTCTAACCAACACGCAGTTACTACTGAACAAGTAGTTGAGCTTTCTGAAGAAACAAATCAGAAAATACTAAACACTCAAACCAGATCTACTCAACTTAGACAACTGTTGGAAGAAGAACAACAGCTCCATCTTCAACTGGAAGATCAAATAGCTAAATCCAGAGATAAGATTGATCAACTACAAGATCTATACTTAGAAGAAATGATTGCTTACTCTGAAGTTAAAGAGCTACGGGATGCTGTGCAAGAGATCACCAAAGAACTCGACATCAAGATGTATTCAAGTCAAGCATGATGCTAAGGCTGCATCATCTTCAAAAGAAGTACCATCCTCCTCCCAGAAAGGAAAGAAACCAATCTCTGAGATGGTTGCTGGACTCGATACAATCGATGAAAATGTCCAAGAGGATGAAGATCACTGGGCTGATCACTCAGATGATGAAGAAGACAAGACTTTGGCAGAACACCGCAATGAACATTTAGCGGTTTCTCACTTGAAAAGGAAGCTGATTGCTCCTACAATATTCAGCAAACTGCCAAACGTCCACTCCCATGAATACATGAACAGGTGTCAAGTACTGACACAACTTAAAAAGGAGATGTCTTCACAGAACAAGGAAGTAATTTCCTCCGTCCCCTCTGAAATGAGAAAGTTCGCTGAACTCATCACTCAGAGAACAACTAGCATAGTCATTGCTCAGAAAGATCTGGGAATGATAAGGGACGATGATGCATCTTTAGCTGAAAAAATCTTCAAGAGGCAAGTTACACTGCTGGAAAAGCAGATGCCATCCTAGGCCCATTGGCAGAGCTCACTGATAAGGACAACGGACTTATCAAGCAAAATCAGGAGCTCAAAACCGAACTTCAAAAGTTGGTCATTGCCTATAACTATTTACAGGGGCATTTTGACTCTCTCTCAGATTCCTTTATGAGACTGAGTCAACCAACAATGACTAAGGGGGAAAGAAAGTACAAATCTGGACCTCAAAGTCAGGGGGAATGGGAAGAAGGAGATGAAAACAAGAAGAAATCTAGAGCTGGTACGACTCAGAAAGGAAGAAGAAAAACTTCCCAGCCACCACTCAAAATCAATGAACCCTCCTCAAGCCAAGCTGCTTTGCAAATAGTAGCTACTTCCCAGAAACCTACTGAAGGAACCGAAATGATAACAAGGGCCATGGCACAGAAACCTCCAAGGAGTACCAAGGCTCCAAGGAGAAGACAAGTTAGAGGGATTGATGAATCTTCTGAAGAAGAAGAACAAGGTCAAATCAAGTCCCAGGGCAATGAAGAAGGCTGTGAAACTCTCACAAGATCTAATCTTGATGATGATACTGAGCCCATAGCTGCAAAGCCACTAGCAGCTAAAACACCCTCTGGAAATACCAAGTCTATCCAGGGTGGTGGTTCTTCAAGCAACAACCCCAAAGAGAATTCCAGACAGAGAAGGAAAGACTAAGAGCTGAGCAAAGACAAAGTCAACTTCCACTCAGGCCAGAAGAAGCCAAAATAGAGTATGTGAAGTATGACAATGATTCCTCTGTCTACAGGTGCATCAATCAAAAGAATGGCTATTGGATTCTGGAACTTAAGCATCTATTGGTAAATTCAAGATTTCCAGAACCAATCCATAAACAACTCATGGCATGGAGAAAGGATAAACCTACCTTGATCAACACCAATCACATCAAAGCATGGTTGGATTTTGAAGTTGTCAAGAGAACTGAAGCCATGAAGAAGGACCTCTCTGATGATTGTCCATATGGAAAGCCAGATGATGTGCACAAAATTCTGAATATCACAGGAACAGGCACAAGACCAAGACTTGCTGTGGAACCCTATGAGTCGTTCTATCTGACAGAAGATCAATACAAGGGTGACATCAAATATCTGAAGATTATCTACGAATACTTCAAGCTTTCAGATATCAGAATAGAGCATGCCTGTAGTGGGGAAAGTACCTATGGGTCAAGCATTTTGTCAAGAAAAATCCTACCAAAACCTACAAAGAGGTCTGTGGATTTGCCAGAGACACAGAGATGCTCGTCAGAACTCTTCTCTATGATTATTCTGATGACATCAAAAGGTTTGGAGATAGGAAATTTGCAGCCTGATCCATAGAAATACTGTTGAAGACTTGAAGACTAGTCTATTAGGATGTTTACTTGGAGCTTGGTTACTCCTGTTGTCCTAATTTACTACGTAGTTTTTTTATTTTTGTTGACTGAGCTTAACTGTATCATGTATTGAAGTTATCTGTAATCTTATTTGTAACTTATCTGAAGAACTTACTCTCAGAAAGTATTCTATAAAAGATAACTTGTCAGCAAAGATCACACCTTGTGATTTGGTTGATGTTTACTTTCTGCACTTAATTATATGAATTGAAAGATCATAAGAAATGATTAAGTGGTGGATTGTTTCCTCATCCAGATTTGTAATAGGGAAGATAGTCATCGTTGACTGATTAAAAAGGGGGAAATTTGTTGGGAAATTTCTTGTGAAATTTGTTGGGAAATTTGTTGGGAAATTTCTTGAGAAATTTGTTAGGAATTTTTGTTAGATATTTTGTAAAGAATATCTGTTTAGTTTTGATCAGCAACATGATAACTTATCTTAGTCTCAGAAAGGTGATTAGTACTCTTGGTTCACTTGAACATTGTAAAAGAGGAAACCCACTAAGTATGATAGTCTAGCTAATCTTGTATAGGATGTTAGGTCTCAAAATGTAATTTTTATTTTATGAAGAGAAGACCAAGAAGAAGACATCCAATGTAAAGCTCAACGACATTGAAGACTTGAAGAAAGCGCACAAGATTCTTGAATCATTGTTCAGATATCTTAGCCAGATATCTTGAAGACACGAATAGTTTCTAACAAACTGTGTCACAAGAGATATCTGAGAAATAAGAGACATATCTGAAAACAAGGAAAGTGTCCACAGATATCTATTCTCATATACCTTGAGCTTTAACCACATTTCTGAAAAAGAAATATATATTGCAAACAAAGTTGTTTCAATAAACACAAGTGGTATCTGAAGAATGAAGATAAGGACGTGCAAAGAATCAGATAACACTAGTCTCTGATACAAAGCATAGTTCCGTTGACACTCTGAGACAAAAGTATAGTACAATGCATTAAATGCAGACGAGAGATGTGCGAATAAAAGCAACGGCGACTTCGAGAAGAAGACAAAACACCTTCTGATACTATACCCAGATATCGACAGTTTAAATTTGAGCCAAACGGATACTATTCAAACGGCACTCAAATTCATCTATAAATATCAACACTTAGAATGCTTAAGAAGACACACAGAACCTTAGACACACCTTGAACTGCATACAAACGCTGAACGTCTTACTCTCTCAAAGCAACTTACTTACTCACAAAGCTTTCTGTTGCGACCAAAGCTTTTGATCTTGAGTAACACTGAAGTTCTAAGTGTCCTGATCCTAAACAAGCAAAGCTATCTGTGAAGGAGTTGAATCAAAAGATCAACTATCTGAGATTCATTCTCTTGAACAGATATCATAAGACTTGGGTCAGTAAAATCGAACAAGATACCATACGCTGTAAAGTGTATTAAGTACCTTGATTCACAGAGCTCTCTGAATAACTGAAAAGTTATTAAGAAGCTCATCTGACAACTCAAACCAAAACCAACACCATAACTGGCGTGGAGTACAGGAAGTACTTAGTTTGAAAAATCAGGGAATAACTCCAAGGTTACCGGAGTATAGGAAGTACTTGATTTGGGAAACTAAGGAATAACTCCAAGGTTATTGAGTATAGGAAGTACTTAGCTTGGGAAGCTAGGGAATAACTCAAAGGTTTCTGAGTACAGGAAGTACTTGGCTGTGAAAGCCGGGGAGTAACTCAGGGGGAACATTTGGTTGGGAACCAATTG
This sequence comes from Plantago major, assembly GCA_026545765.1. Classification (NCBI taxonomy): domain Eukaryota; kingdom Viridiplantae; phylum Streptophyta; class Magnoliopsida; order Lamiales; family Plantaginaceae; genus Plantago; species Plantago major. The sequence goes on from CM048841.1 coordinate 35,008,130, forward strand.
TTAAGAATCTTAGAATAGGATTATTGTAAGGAAAACTCAATTATCTGTTCTAGTGAATTCTAGGTCTCTGATAGACCGAAGTGGATTAGTTGGAGGATTACGCCACCTCCAGATACCACTATACTTCATGTTATTTACCTTTACGTATTTACTCTTGACAACACACACACATTAGCATTTACGCACTTATCTTTATTAAGTCTTCCGCACTCTGATTCTAAGTATCAGATATCTATTCAGATATCTGAGAAATAGTTGTTATCGACAAAAGTTTTAAAAGACTATTCACCCCCCCCCCCCTCTAGTCTTTTACTTTGCCGTTATCTGGACCAACAGCATAGATCTCTGACTTCTCTTGAAATTTCTCCTATCTTTCTTGTCAACTGTCTTTATCTTGTTATAAGCTTGGCAGTCTCTTCTAAAGTGACCAAGTTTCTGACAATAGAAACAGATATCGTTTCCGATTTCTGCTCCCTCAGTACTCAATGCTTGCTGAGCAGGCTTGTTCAGCGAGCTAGTCAATTGCATACTTTTGTACTGGTGATAGTTGGGACCTAGATGCTTTTTCAGCTTCTCTTTGGTCCTTCTTCTTTCAATCTCTTGACTGACGTATTTTCTCATGTGCTTTACAACAATAGCATTTTCCTCAGTCACCTCTTTGTAATCCTTCTTTTCAGAAGTACCTTGAGTTACTAGAGCAACATTCTGCGATGTTTTAGCAACCATATGTCCTCTTTGCTTTGTCTCATAATTGACAGTTGCCAAGTGTGAGAAAAGCTCCACTGGAGTGATGTTAGGCATTCCTTGGTTGAAATAGAAATACTATGTATGTTCCCAGTTTTGATTTAAGCTTCTCACGATAGTCTTAACCTTTTCAGAGTTAGAATATCTCTCACTTTCACCAGGTGCAGCCATTTCACTCATCAGTGTTGTAAACGTGAAATTAAGTTCTTTAAGTGTCTCAGTGGGACCTTGTTTGAAGTTTTTGAATTTGAGCTTCAATACTTCAAACTTGTTTTCCTTGGTTTTCTCAGTGCCGACACAGGTTTCTTCAATCGGTGTGACCAGGCCTCTTTCGCTGTTTTTGCACACCATAGTTTGCACTGTATGTGGTCTGAGTAAAACGTGTGATGATGTTTCTTGCTTGACCATCTAGCCTATTTCTCTTGGAATCTTCCGATGTCCAGATATGTCTGGGCTTAGTTTCATACGCAATTTCACTAGTTGGTCTTGCACTCGATGTTGTACCAGATGTGGAGGAACCAGCAACATCAGTTTCCTTATCTCGACCATTGGAAACCTTAGTGACCTACTTTTCTTGTAGAATTACAATGGGGCCATTCTTTATAACTTCGATCATCTCGTCACTGATAGCTTCCAGGTGAAGCATCATGTTGTTCTTCCATTTTTCATAGTGTTGGTCCAGATAATGACAAAGTAAAAGACTAGGGGGGGGGGGTGAATAGTCTTTTCAAACTTTTGACGATAAACACAGTTTCTCAGATTTCTGTGAAGGTATCTAATACATAATCTCAGAGAGCGGAAGTCTTTCTGATAAGTGCACGTGCTCAGCAAGCTATAAGTGTGTAAATACTCAGCAAGGTAAGATAATACATAAATTAAGTGCAGTGAGTAAATAACACAAAGCTTTATAGTGGTATCTGAGGGTGGCGTAATCCCTCAACTAATCAAGTCGCCTTTTCTCAGAACTTGAATTGACTAAGACAAGATATTGAGTTCTCCTTATAATAATCCTATCTCATAATTCCTTTAACACTAGGTTCCCAACCAAGTGTTCCCCCTGAGTTATTCCCTGGCTTTCTCAGCCAAGTACTTCTTCTACTCAGCAACCTTTGAGCTATTCGTTAGTTTTGCAAACTAAGTACATCTTGTGCTCAACGCCGGTGTGGTGTTTTGGTTATGGAAGTTTTTCAGATGAGCAGACTCTTAATAACTTTCTCAGTTATGTATGAGTGCTCTGTACAAGCAAGGTTACTTAATACACTTTTCAATGTATGGTAACATGTTCTTTACTGACCCAAGTCTTGATGTTGTTCAAGAGAATGAATCACAGATATGAATCGCAACTATATCCTCTGGATTCAACTCCTTCACAATAATGCAATTCTTGTTAAGGATCAGGACACTTAGAACTTTTGTGCTACTTAGAATTCAAGAGCTTTAGTCGCAACAGTAAGCTTGAGAATAAGTAGGTAGAACGCTTGGATGCTTGAGTGTAAGATATGAAGTTCGTAAGTTCTGGTGTGTTTTCAAGCATTCTAAGTGGTGATATTTATAGTTGAAAATCATGCCGTTTGAATAGTATCCGTTAGGCAGTGAGAAATTCAAACTAAAGATATTTGTAAATAGTACTGTAGTGAGCTTTGTCTTTTTTCAGAGATTTCCACTTTTGTTCAGACATCTCTGTCTGCGTAATTAATGCACGGTACTATTTTTATAATGTAGTGCCAACGGAAACAATGCAAGCTGTCTGAGGCTTTGCAAGTCCTATCTCAGAGACCTTTAGTGCTGCAGAAACCTATTGAAACATTGTTTCCTAGAAACTTTGTTTCTTCAAGATATCTGAGCCAAGGTATCTGAGGATACTTTTCCTTAGTCTCCAGCAATCTTGTGCAGTTTCTTGATCTTCCAAAATTGAGCTCTTATGCTGGATGCTTACTTCTTGGTCTTCTTCAGAGTTATAAAAATTACATTTAGAGAACTAACATCCTATACAAGATATGCTAGACTAACATACACAGTAAGCTTCCTCTTTTACAATGTTCAAATGAACTAATAGTACTAGTTACCTTTCTGAGCTAAGATATGTCATTAAGGTTGCTTATCAAAATCTAAACAGATATTCCTAACAAATTTCCCCCTTTCTGATCAGTAAACTATGACTATCTGAAAGACCTACTACAATCTAGATGAGGAAACAATCCAACACTTAAACATTTCTTAAGATCATTCATTCTTTTTATTTAAGTGCAGAAAGTAAACATCAACCAAATCACAAGTTGTGATCTTTTCTGACAAGTTATCTTTTCATTAATAATATATGAGAGTAAGTTCATCAGATAGTTTACACAGGGAAAGTACATATAACTTTTACAAGATAAGCAGTAAAGTACAATAAGCAAAAAAAAAAAGTTACACAACTAGTAGTACAACAGGAAGTTCCATGTTCCAAGTGAACATCCTATCTAGTTGGTCTTCAAGTCTTCATTCTTGCCAGCTTCCATTATCTGGATAAATGTAGTCACCATATATAATAAGATCATTTGAGTAGTCAAAGATGCAAGTTCTTGCAATCATTTCAACTCTCCTTGAGAAATCAACATTTTCTCTGTAAGATTTGGTGGTCTTTCTCCTCTTGCAAATCTGTTCAACCCAGAGATGTCTTCCCCAAAGCCAAGCGTGCTCAATCTGTATAGGTGATAATCTGAATTTTTCATAAATAATCTTCAGATATCTCAGATCTAGCTTGTAGTCTTCTTCTGTGAGATAGAAGGATTCATAAACCGGTACAACCAATCTTGTCTTTGTTCTGGTGCCAAGAATGTTCTCCATTATGTGTACATCATCAGATTTATGGTAGGGGCAGGTTTCAGAGAGCTCTTTCTTCATGGCTGTCTGTCTGACAAGGATTTCAAAATTCAGTGCATCCTTCAGATACTTTTCTGATAAAAGAACTTCTTTGTTATTTCTCCAAGTTATCAACTGAAGTAAGACTGGTTCTGGGAGACCTTTTTCATTAAAGAGCAAGTCTCTTACATGCATTGTCCAGAAACAATTCTTGCACTGATAGATTTAAGAGGTTAGATCAGCTTGGGTTGGTTGATACTCTATTCAAGCTTCCTCAGGGCAAAGAGTATCAACTCCTTTGAATTCTTTAATCTTTTTTTTGATCTTCCTCTGTCTGTCAGCTTCCCTAGCTTCTCTTCTGGAAAGCTTGTTGTCACTTGTACCTTGCTGGATAGGTACTGCAGTAGTGTAGGCTCAGGAGGATTTCATACACTTCTTCTTGGAATAAGAGGTGCTTCCTCTATTTCTTCTTCCTCATCATCATCATCTTCTTGATGAGTTGCCACTGAGACTTTGCATCCAACCTTGTTGCCTTTTCTCCTCTTTCTAGAGGGCTATGTCAGATCTTCTTCATCTTCTATATAGTCTCTATATCTTCTCCTTGAGCTCTTGGCAGCTTTGGGAGGAATCTGAGACCTTTTCTTAGTGACAGTAGAAAGTGCCAGTTGTTGTTGACCAGGGGTACTTTGTTGGAGTGGGGCTTCAGATATCATCTTTTGTTTGCCTTTCTCCTTAGTTACCTTCTTTCCCCCTTAGTCATAGGAGGTTGATCAAAATTTCCCACCATCTTGACAAAGGAGTTTGAAAGAGATTCAAAGCTCCCTTTTACTATTGTAGGCTTGGGATAGTTCTTGCAACTCTGCTCTCAGTAATATATTTTGTTGAGCAAAGCCATTCTCGGCATCTGTGAGCTTTGCTACCTCAGCAACTGCTTGTGGAATAGTGTTTATGGCCACAGTAGAGAGATAGTCAATGAGTTGCAGTTGATCTTCAAAGCCAGATCTTTATGTTCCATGACTATGCTGGAAGTCCTCCTTGCAATTATTTCAGCAAGCTTCTTGAAGGCTGGAGGCTCAGATGCTATCAACTCTCTGTCTTGATATGTAGAATCCTTGAACTGGTCTTGCAAAAGTTGAGATCTTGTTTCATAGATCTCTCCAGCTGTATCAGGAACTGGGATGAGTACCAAGGAATCCAATGTTTTCTTAGCAAAAGTCTGAGGCTGACTATTTTCATTCACTTTCAAGGTTGTGGTTTCCCTGTTTTCTGCTTCTTCTCCATTACTCTAGTCATCCTCATCATCCCAGTCAACAATCTTCTTTTCTTTGCTGGATAAGGGCATAGCAGCTCTCCTTTCTTCCTCTGGAGCTTCTTTCCTTTCTTCCTCTGGAGTTTCTTCAGCATCCAGTTCCTCAGCAAATGCTTATGCAGCAAGCTGGATTTCCTTTTGCTCAGCAAAGGTTTTGCCTTACGATTAGTTCCTCAACCTTTCTGAGGTTGGCTTCTTTATTTGCCATCTTGATTTCCAACTCAAGATGCTTTCTTGTTTCTTCTTGCAACAGCTCTCTGAGATGAGCTACTCTGGAATCAGCTTCCTGTATCTTCTGAGGAGTTCCTTCAGAGTGCTCTTCATCTACTATTTCAGTAGAATCTTGCTGTTGATCATTACAGTGAGGTGATCTTTGATTGTAGGTGGTAGAGGAATCTGTGTTCTTCTTAGAATGCTTTGCAGCAACTAAGGTTTTCTTGATTAGTTCAGCTCTGCCATTTCCAGGAGTGGGATCATCATCATCACCCTTAGGTTCATCTCTTTTGCATGCAGATGGAGGAGGTGACTTAGATTTATCTTGAGTGTCAGAGTCCTCCTCATCGTCAGAAGTTAAGTTGACTATTTGTGGTTGAGTAACCATATGACTGCCTACCTCATCCTGCTCAGTGGGGATATCATTCCCTTGTCTTGGTAGTATAGTATTGGCAATCATTTGTAGTCTAGTACTCTCATCTACGTGCTGGATCCTTTCCAGTAGTAGTTCTTGCACAGTGCCAAGGAACTTTGTCCTTATGAGTTTACCATGTTGATACCTTTCGGTAGGAATGATGGCATGAATATACTCTTCTAGAGCAAGGCATTGTTCTCTCTTAGCAGGGTCATCGGCATGCTTGAACAGCTCACTCAGATCAAGTCGTCTAAGATCTTGCCATTTTGCAAAGCATTTAAGATGACTGTGTAGTGTTGTAATGTCAAATTGTTGAAGCATTGAGAGATACTTCTCTTCAGATGAGAACTCTATTCTTTCAGCAAATCTCTGAGAAGTAGGTACTACAGAGTGAGCCTGAAAGAAAATGGAGTTTTGATTTAGTATCAAAACTTTGTCAGATATCTGAGTATCTAAATCATCAAGTTTCTGAGTTACCTGTGTCTCAACAACAGTCTCATTTATCTTGATTTGTGTGGTGGAAGGTGCCTCAGATATCTTTGTTGATGGAGGAGACTTGAGCATCTTATCCTTTTCAACTTCCATTTCTTCCGGTTCCTAAGAATACAAAGTGTTAGTACACTTAGAAAGATTGAGTAGGATTTCATACACAAAAGTCTCTGAGTTGTCTACCTCTCTGAAAGGAGGCTCAGATATGTGTTTCTCAGAAACCTATGAAGTTTCTGGTATATCCTCTGAAGTCTTTGGCTTCTCAGCCACTTCATCTTTCTTCTCAGTTGTTACCTTTAAGAAATATAAGAAGGGGTTAGGATGTGTATTGGAGGGAGATTTTTGAGAAAACAAATTAGAATCTTGAACTACCTGTGGAACAGGTGATGCACTCAAAATTAATACTTGTAAAATAACACAAGTAGTAAAGCGGTTGTCGTAGTACAACAATGCTTTAACCACAAGGTCGTTCTCTCGATGAATTGATTAAACTAGTTCTAAGGTGTAGGCTCAAGGCGTGAGTTGTAAACAGATAATGAGGGTAAGGTTGATACTTCAAAACCCTACAACAAATTACAATTACAAGACAAGGTAATACCTAGATCATGCAATTTCTACAATTAAAACGAAGCAAGCGGATCTTTCAAGCGTGCTGACGCGATATAGCTAATGGTACACTGCCCGTGAATGCAACACTTTGCTATTGCAAAATCGAACTAGATACATATGTAAGTACGTATGAGTTACGGCAAAAAGCTTGTCACTAGCTATGCACTCATTCGGATATATACTAATTAGAGGTAAAGACTGATGCAAGTTCACAACGATCAAGCATGCGTTCAACGATCAGATAACAATATGTCACAATACAAGTTATTAACAGCAACTGCCTAACTCGTACTACTGAATACCTGGGCGCCTATTGGTCTCTGCGATCGTCAGAAAGATCAATAATGCTTCTTCGAATTAAAAGAGAAATTGAAATCTCTAAGTGTTTACAATGATTGGAATTGAAAAGATGAAAGTAGAAGTAATGAAGATATATCCTAATGACTGATACAAGTGGTCTATTTATAAGACCAAGGAACAAGAAACTAGAAATCATGGGAAAAACTGCCAGAAAAACGTAGGTTGATTCTGTCAAACGGATCACATCACGGTGAGGCACTTTGGGGAATCCTCCTCACCGCAGTCTGGCATTTCTATCCACCATTCTGTTAGTCTGGACCGCGGTGAGCCCGTTTGGATGTGGGGCTCACCGCGGTGAGCCTTGTCTCCGGGAACTCCTCCATTTTTCCCTTTTTCTCCACTTTTCTCTCCCTTTTCCAACCTCCATGTCACTTGTCTTGGAGTAGTGGCCCACTAACTTGGCCTTGTGGTGCTTCTAGAAGGTTTTGAAGTCTTCTTTGCACTTTGGTCCTCCATTTCCCTGCCAATGATGCTAAGACACCTAAAAATGCACAAAAACACACAAAAAATCCAAACGTGACACAGAATAAAAAACACTAAATAAAGGCTAAAAGACGTATCAAAATACGGAAAAAGGCACTAAATGAGTCGTTAAAATACCGACTCATCAACAGGCTCAGATTCTTTGTTGATGGAGGGTAGAGATTCCTCCATCTCAGATTGTGAGGAAACTTTCCAGCTTCCTCTCCTTCCTCTTGTGTACGAAGTTTTTCAACTTCCTCTCCTTCCTTATTTTCTTTATCAACCTGTAATAAAGAGTTAATCACATTAATAACAAAACATATAAAATACAAATAGTATAACAAGTAGAGATTTAAACCACTCGGTAACCAGATCATTGTAAGGTTGATTGGTATCTGGAACTTGTCTTTGTTCCATATCTTGGTCTTGTTGTGCTGTGACCACAACATTATTTGAAGTTTCAGGCACTTCAAGCCTTTCCAGAGACCTAGTCTCAGTTGCCTTCCCCTGGTGATCTTCCTGATTCACAACATCAGGTTGATTCCTATCTGAAGAGAGTTGGGGAACCTGCTCTTTTGCAGGATTTTCATCAACAATGACATTTGTTAGTATTTCATCAAAACTTTGAAACTATTGGATCATATCCACAGCTTCATTACCCATCTGGGGCTGTTGTGGTTGCTGTGATGATCCTGATCTAGATGTAGATGGAGTGGAAGTGTGAGGTCTATCCAGATCTAGTTGAGTTCGCTAGAGTTTTGGGTACAAAGGCATCGGCAGTGTCCTCAAGTACTATCTCATTGTTCATCAGAACCTCCTGGATGTCAACGAGAGTGGATGGTCCTGGCAGAGTTGCTTGCTTAGCAACTCTGGAAGATGGGTGTTTCTCAGCAACTTCATCAGCTTCTAAGATTGGGTCAAAGTTTAACTCATCTACTTCTTCAGCAGAGAGTATGAGTGTGGCTGAGGATGCGTTGACTTTGGTGTCCCCATCAGCACTAGACTCAGATATCTGAGTGTTTTCCTGCTCAATGGGAGTTTCTTCTTTCTTACTAGTCTTCTTGGAAGTCCTGGGTTTCTTTGCAAACGTTCCCTCAGATATCACCTTCAACTTTCTTTTCTTTGAGCCTTGATTATGCTCACAATTGTATTTGCAAATTAAGTCACTATTTGCAATTGGTGTTAAGTCTCTGAGCTTTATCCCAAGATGCTCAAGGATGTAGCATATCTTCAGACCAAAGCCAATGGTCTTCTTGGGCATAGCAAGGTCTTCAACCATCTTAGGCTCAAACTCCTTTAGCCTGTCGACAAACCTCAGGAAGATGTACTTCCCCCAATTGAATGGTGAGGTTTCGTCTTACAGAGTACTAAGGAATGCCATCATTCCCCATCTCTCCATGCTGACTTGATCAGCTCCACCATAGTTGTAATCAAAGCACCTATGCAATACAAGGGCTATTGAATCCCAAGGTTCAACAAGATGTTTTCTCTTAACAATCTCATTATCAAAGTGGAGTGGAGCACTGTCCATGTCAGGAGTAGTATGGTTGGTATAGAAGAACCCAGCAGTCTTCTTAGAGGTATCTGGGTAGTGTGCATCACCCTTGGTGGGTAACCTAAAGATTTTGCAGAAGAATTTTAAATCAAGGTCTACTTGAACACCTTGAACCTTCGATTTGATGCCCAGTTCTTCAGTGCCATCTTCTTGAATGATGGTGGAATTGTTGAAGAATTCCAACAAATCAATTTTTGATGCAGATGTGGGTTTTGCCGAGAAAAACTGCTTAATCTTTACCTTCTCAAGTAAAGAAAGCCCACGTTTAGCATCTGCTTGGTTCTTTGCAGCACCAAGGAAATATTCATCAACAAGTACCCCTCCCCAAGTTACTTTTGATTTGGGTTTCCACATTGAGAAGTCGAACTCTCCAACAACTCTTTGATTTTCAATCAAAATTGCTGGTTTTTTCTTTGCAGCTGTACCAGATGTGGAAACTTGAGACTTCTGCGAAGAAGCTCTTTTGGGTGCCATCTCTTATATATATAGGAGAAGTAGAAAGGTAAGAATAAGCGTGTTTAGGTCGGAATCGTTAAGTGATTCTTTGTAGAAAAACTTAGCAGAGATTCAAACGAGATTAGAGAGAATTTGCAGGGAAAGATAGAAGGTTTTTGCTGTTTTTGTGCTAAGTGAAATGTGGGATTAGGCAAAAGTATTTTTCTTTGCAAAAATCACCTTTATATAGCAGTATAAGTACACAGATACAGATGAATTATGTATCTATCTATCTCGTAATTCTGCATAGACGTGGGTGAAAAAGTGAATTTTCATTAAATGCGAGTGGGGCCAGTTACTCGGTTTCTGCGCGAGTGGGCTTTGTGGACTCATCTTAGCCGTAGAATTGCAAGCGCCATATTTCAATTGTTCAGATTGATTTCTCAGCAATGATATCAATCAATACATGTAATTGTGCCCAATTAATGCTATTTGCTAATAGCTAACTGAGTCATTTTCGACTCTCAGAAACTTATAACTAGAAGACAAACTGGTTTCAGAGACTATTAATTAATCGTCCAGTATTGTTTGAAAATTATCACAAGAATGGAAATTTTCAAAACACAAGAGATAGTTGACTTCTGACTTATTTTGCTTTTGGTCAACTTTTCTCCTTTTGTATTCCCCCTTACTTAGTGGCTTCAAGTATCTGAATACCCGTTCCAGATACCTTTCTGAATCACTTTTTCCTAAATGCCTTGATATCTGAGTACCCGTCTCAGATTTCTCTTTAAACAGCTTGTATCTATTCGCCTTGATGTCAAAGTACCCGTCTCAGATATCTCCTTTCTTTATGCGTTTCTTTCTCAAAAATCCTTTTTCCTTTCTTATTGGCTTAGTGAGTTCCCGTCTCAGTGACCAATTTAGCACCTTGGTAGTTCCATTAGTCCAAGACTATGTCTCAGAGTTAGGAATCTACTTTCCGGCAGAGGCTTTGTGAAGATATATGCAAGTTAGTCGTCTGTAAAAATCTTGAGTATCTCTATATTGCCTTTTTCAACATGTTCTCTAATGAAGTGGTGTGTAACATCAATGTGCTTTGTTCTTCCATGAAAATTAGGTTTTTGAGTTATGGCAAAAGCACTTGTGTTATCATAGAAAATGGGAGTTTTCTCATCATTGATCTCATAATCTCTGAGTTGTTGTATCCACAAGATTTGTGAAGCACAACACCCAGTAGAAATATATTCTGCTTTTGTGGTTGAAGTAGCAATTGAGTTTTGCTTCTTTCTGAACCATGATATCAATCTAGTACCAAGGAATTGACAAGTTCCTGAAGTACTTTTTCTATCAAGCATTGATCCAGCATAGTCAGCATCTGAATAGCCAACTAAACTCAAGCCACTATCTTTTGGATACCACAGTCCAACATCTATTGTACCTTTAACATACCTTAGAATCTTCATAGCAATGTTATAGTGTGATTGCATTGGATTTGTCTGAAATCTTGCACATACACGAACTGCATATTGAATATCTCGTCTGCTTGCAGTAAGGTATAGTAGAGAGCCAATTAATTTCCCATACTTGTGTTCTTCAACACTCTTGTCAGATTCAGTATAGGTCATCTTGGTTCCAATGCTCATAGGTATCTTAGCATTCTTTTCAGAAGGTTTTAGATTAAACTTATTGAGCATATCCTTAGCATACTTTGTTGGACTAATGAATATTCCATCATTAAGTTGCTTGACATGCAGCCCTAGCAAGTAATTCAATTCTCCCATAATGCTCATCTTAAATTTACTTTTCATGAGCTCAGGAAAGTCTTGACAAAGTTGCTTGTCCTTAGATCCAAAGATTATGTCAACAACATATACTTGGACTAAGAGTAGTTTCCCATCATGGTTCAATGTAAAGAGAGTTTTATCAACTTCTCCTTGAATCCACTTCCCAGCAAGTATTTGGCCAAAGTATTATACGATGCTCTTGGAGTTTGTTTTAGTCCATATAGAGCTTTCTAAATCTTATAAACCATCTTGCTTTCTGAGGAAACTTCAAAGCCTGGTGGTTGCTCAACATAGACTTCCTCAGCAAGCTGACCATTCAGGAATGCACTCTTGACATCCATTTGTTAAACTTTAAAGTCATTATGAGTTACAAATGCTAGAAATAGTCTGATTGCATCCAATCTTGCAACTGGTGTATATGACTCATCAAAATCTAGTCCTTCAGTCTGGGTGAATCCCTTGGCAAACAACCTTGCTTTGTTTCTGGTTATTTCACCAGACTCAGTCATCTTGTTTCTGAAAACCCACTTAGTTCATATGAAAGATATTCCATCAATATAAGGAACTAGTTTCCAGACTTTGTTTCTCTCAAATTAATCCAACTCTTCTTGTATTGCTAAGATCCAATCTTGGTCTTTTAATGCTTCTTCAATGGTCTTAGGTTCCACATCTGAGATGAAACATCCATAGAGAGAATTTGCATTTTCAGCAATTGCTCTCCTAGTTCTTACCCCTTGGTCTAAAGGACCTATCACATCCTTTGCAGGATGATCTTTTATCCATTTCATAATGGGTTTAGAACTAGTAGGATCATTATCAATATGATTCATTTTTGAATCAATATGACTATGATAAGATACTTGATCAGTATCTGAGATATCTGGCACATGTGATGTGGAAGGGATATCTAACACTTGTTCAGTGTCTGGGGTATCTGAGATCGGTCTTTCAGCAACCTCTGACTTAGAAACCTCTTGATAATGAAGATTCTCAGTGACTTGATCCATTTCAGGATTTCTCATGGGAAATTCTTCATCATGTCTTAGAGTCATCTTGTTCTGACTTGGCAATGGTTGCCTTTCATCGTCAGACTCATCCACTAAGTGAATAACAGAGTCATTTCCCTTTGGAGATTCTTGTTGAGAATCTTTGATCATAAGTTCTTTGAACATATCTGAGAGTTCTTCATTTAAGGGTACTTTCTTGTTTCCTTCTGATGTGTCAAATCAAAGTTCTAAATTTGTTTTAAGCCAAGAGTTAATCCTCAACACTACGAAAACCTAAGATCATCGGTGCTCCAGGTAAAGATATCGTGATTGTCTCGAAGGCATGTGATGAGCTTCATCTCTACTTCCGTGCTCATCTCCGTTCCGATCCGAGTTGTCTTTTCCAAGTTCCCCTCGATCAACTGAACCTCTTTCAGGGCTTCATGAGGTTCTATCCTGGTAGTCTTGGGGAACTTTTCCATGAGCGACCCAACACCAATTTCTTCCTTTAGTGGGGTAAGAGCCACAGGAGGAGGGCTCCTGGGTCTCTTAGTGACCGAAAGAACGGGTACTATGGCTCCTCTGGTTGACATGATGTAGCATTCCCAGGCTTCTCTAACATTGCCCACTTCTTCACCCACAGCGTTCGAGGTTGGGAACTTTACCCTGTTGTGCAGGGGAGAAGTGATTGCCCTGAATTGGTTAAGTCTGGCCCAAAGATCACGTTATAGTCGAAGGTGCTATCGACTACCACAAAGAGGATTGTCTCAGTCACTCTTGTCGGAAAGGTGCCCATAGAGACTTGTAGTGGTACACTTCCAATGGGACGTACTACAGATCCTCCAAAACCCACCAAAGAAGTATACACACGCCCATATTGAATTCGTCCCAAGTGCATTTGCTCCACGGTCCTTTTGGAGATGACATTGGAAGAACTTATTGTGTCGACAAGTACTTTGTTGACCTTGTAAGTGGCGATAACCAGAGAAACAACCAAAGGAACGTTGGGGTCCTTGAGATCTCCTCCACCAGACGTTGGTGGCGGGATTTCGCTATCATCAAAGGTGATGGCGTTTGTGCCCTTCAGGGCTGAAGGAGCATAGGCTCTATCGTTGTTTCTCAAGTGTTGCACGGTCCTTTCCCTTGCATTTCGACTGTCTCCCCCAGTTGGTCCTCCCACAATGGCATTGATAACTCCGCTATAGGGGAGGTTTTCCATATCCATATCATCGTGGTACCCTCGGTATCCTTGGGCATGCTGAGGTGGGATCCCCGCTGGAGGTGGCGGTAAGGACCCTGTCGGAGGTTCCGAACCACGCTCATCCCTTCTTTGTTCATTCTTCTGGTGTCTGGAAGGTTCCTCTTCATATATAGGTTCTTTCAGTTTTCCGCTCCTTATCATCCCCTCTATTTTTGTCTTCAACTGGACACAGTCCTCCGTTGAGTGACCTTTTTGCTTATGGAACCTACAGTAGTCCTTGGAAGCTTTGTTCTTCTTGTTGCTCCTCGTAGGTTTTGGCCATTGTATATCCAAGTTTTTCTCAACGATGGAAGCCAAGATGTCGGATCTTGGTCTGTTGAGGCGAGTATACTCGGCGTATCTCCTTGGAGGAGTCCTCTCTCTGCGTATCTCCTTGGAGGAGTCCTCTCTCTGCGAAATTCCCTCTTATCTCTAAGTTCCCTTTTTTGTTCAAACTTTCCCTGATGAGGAGGAGGTTCTTGCCTTACTTGCTCTTTTCCCTTTTTGGCTCCAGCTCTTATCGGAACATTTCGCCGATACTCTTCTCCATACAAGAATCCTTCACAGATATCTTCCAAGTACTTTTCAGTTGTGATTTCTTCATTGGAAAGCTTTTTTCTGAGATCATCATTATAAGTGTTGGCATATAGGTGTCGGACCCGTTCTTTGATGCTATGAGGTTCTACTTGGCGTACTTCGGCATTGAAACGGTCAAGAAAGGTTCTAAGGTCCTCATGCTCTTTCTGGATTATTCCTGCCAGGTGCTCAACTGACCTCTTTCTCTTCTTTGCTTTCTCAAATCTTTTCAGGAAGAGGGAAGCGATATCCGCATAGGACTTGATGGAACCATTAGGCAGTGAGGTCCACCAATCCATTGCTTCCCCAAAGAGTGTAGTGGAAAATTCGAGAGCTTTCACGTTGTCATTCAGGCCGTTGGTCTCCATCTTACTTTCGTATCTAGTAAGGTGCCCCACAGGATAAGTATCTCCGTAATAATGTTCAAGGTTTGGAATAGTGGAGGCAGGGCCTTTTCTTTCCTTCCTGATCTCGTCACATAGAGGATTGGGAGCTCTAAGAGTTACCTTCTCATGTGCCTTCACCATCTTGCTCAGAGTGGCGATTTGCGTTTCAAAGGCCTTTTGTTGAAGATAAATCTGCTCAGCTGTTAGCTTCTCACCAGTCCTGGGGTTGATGGCCACATGTAGAGGAAGGTCATCAATAGGGACTATCGAGATGCTTTCCGCCACATGATCTCTTGGCGCATGTTGTTGTGCTCCACGCCGTCTGGTTCCAACTTCATCCACTCGTGGCATCACTAGACTTCTCCCTCGCTGTTCGTGAGAAGCAGTGACCCTTCTGTTGAGAAGATTCCTTAGATCTTCCGGATAAGCTTGTTCCCCCAGCCTTTGTTGGATAGGACGATGCTCATTTCTGGATTGTGCGGGTTCAACTTGTCTCGGAATTGCCAAAGGAGGAGTGGGTTGAGGAGGCTGGAGGTTGTTTGATCCAAAGCATCCTTGAATAGTGGTGAGTAAGAGGCCAAACTGATTCTCATTTATCCTGAACTCACTGGGACGGATGATCTGCCCATTTGGAAGGGTAAAGTTTCTTCCTGGAGGAGGACCATGTATTCCTGACGGAGGAACTTGTCCTTCGACCCCAAGCACCTGGGTCCTTATTGGCGGATCAGCGGCTCTTTCCTCATCTAAAGAGAGACTGGCAGTATGGCCATCGCTTGGACAATCCATCGTATCTCTTAGAGGAGTTCCTGCCACCCTACCTCTCCTAGTGGGAGGTCTACCTCTTTTCCTTGGAGCAGGCGTGCCAATTGCAGTAGCGTTGGTTCTTGCGGACCTTCTTGTTCTTGCCATTACTGAAGAGAACAGAACTTTTCGTAAGGATTCCCACAGACGGCGCCAAAATGTTGAGGGTAAAATTCCCCCAACCACTTAATGAATTTTCCTTGCTTTTCTTCACTCTAAGTACCTAGACCACCTTCGAGTAAGAACCACCTTGCTTGTAAGAACCAAAGAGTAAGAGTCCGTAAGAACCGTCGTACTGATAAGAGGCGATGCGTAAGGACCTGCACAAGTAGCTTGGAGGGGGGGTTAGGACCCGGTTTGCCAAGCGTCAAACCGGTTAGAGACTTTACTCAAGAGAGACTGAAGATCTGCTCTGTATAATGTTCGGGATTAGCTTATGTCCGATGACTTACCTTTGCATGGGGAAGTGTACCCTATTTATAGGATTTTCTCAAAGAGGAAGGACTCCTCTGGATCGCACCAAGTGTAAGGCCTCGATCGAGCCACCAAGGCTTGTTTAGGCCCATGGCCCAATAATGACACTTAGCCCATACCATTTTGGGCTTTTAGGGGTAGTTTAGTCATTATTGAGAGAGTTTTAGAGGGTGTGACATAGTCTGCCGAGGTCCAATGGTCCGGAGAGGTTGGTCCGGATCGTATTGGGTTGTCTATGGGTAAGTTCCCTAGGTTTGCCCAACTCTTCCGATTCGGACCTTATGGCTCGGACCTTGCTACTCTCTAGTGCCAGTCTACTTGGTTGCCTGTGAGATTGTCGTGTTGGGTCCGAATGATCGTCCGTATCGGATCTGGATGGGTCGGACCCAGTATCGTTTAAGTATTCTGTCCCCTTTCTAGGGAGGTTCGGACCATGGTGGGTCGGATCATTGTGTATCGGGTCCTTTAGACAACTCGGGATGCCTTAACATTCGTTCCAAGGCACCTATGACGGATTGGACATATTTTCGTATCAACACGCTTAAGTGCCATGTTAAGTGGCAATGGTATTTATCATGAACAATCTATTATGACTACATACAATTTATCGAAATGGAGGGAGTTGCATTTAGATATGAAATGGAATAGAATTTTAGAGGGACATGAGTGAACTATATAATCTCAGACACAGAAGGAAGAACAAAATGTTAGAAAAGAGAAAATGATCGGAAAAGAATGAACTATTTAGTATAATTGACTGTTTTAAACTGAAATCTAATTCCTTATGTAGGTGGCTAGGAAGTATTCTGATTTATGTGAATTTTCAAAAGAATAAAAGAAAAAGGGTTCTGTATAAAAAGTAGATATAATTCATTTTCATTTTAAGTTGCCTGAAAACTGCTTGAAATCTTGAACCCATTCAAATTCAAGATTAATATCGACCCGAAACTTTAGGTTAATGTGTTTGAATATATTTATCTTACATAATGAGATTGATTTACCGAATCTAATTGCATCTTAAAATTTCTTACCTGTGTGTTTTCAGTGAACCATGCGTGCGAATAATATGATTATAATCATTTCACTAGTGTACTTGCTCATTTTTAAGTCCTCATTTTCCGGGTCTGAGCATATATAATAATCAACTCCTTCCAAACCATTTATATTTGTTACAACCTGTTTTTGTTTTTGATATTTTTACACCAATATTGGATTGCCCGAAATGAATCAATGCCCGAACTTATGAATCCATGCGGTTACTCCTGAAATGATCTCTACAATATGTTCTTTTTCATATATAAATACATGTCATTTTCAGGTTGTACATTGACTCTTTAGACCTCATCAGGTTGTACATTGACTTCATAGACCAACACATTTTCTTTTCTGCACACTTTGTCCTTACTCGTGCGCACACGGAAGGACTTTCTAACAGGCCACACATCACAAAATTCTTAACTTTAGAACTCTCATGCATGTATCACCAAAACAAAGATGCACATTGTTTGTATAATAGCCTTCTGAACTCATTTAAACTTTCTGAAACTTTAGAGGGTTTACAGATATATACTGCTCTAACTCCTGTAGGTTCAAGTATACTCCAATACTCATTATAAATATAATTTATTTCCACTACTTTAATTCATATGGAGATCTATACGATCAATATGAAACGTGACATGAAATTAATTCGAGACTAGCCCCATCTTCACTTGACGCACAAATAGTAAATAAGTTACCATACAAGTTACTTTACCCCATGTGTTTAAACCCATGCTAGTATGCTACGCATCTTATCCATTTCATCACTTGCACTTTTTTCTACCATCAACTCATGCCATCTATACTATAGCTATAGCTTCTAGATCAACAAGCCACCGTTTTCTCAGGAATTTTACCGGAAGGATCACCATCTTCTTCATAAATAAGCTTCCTCCCTAAACAATTTCAAACATGTTATAGACCTTGTGAAAAAACTTGACCAAAAAACAAAATGGAAAATGAATAGAATTGAAAGTATAAAGTGTAAAACGATACTAATAAATAGTGAAACATTTAATACTAATCCGATCCCTAACAATGTGACAAACTTTTGAATCGGTGTCTGAAATGAAAATCACCGTATTGGTATATTTGAACTTCTGACATGTTACACAGACTCACTTAAAAATCTTTCCGTACAATTCTATGTAATATGTTCATAAATTTGTATTAATGTGCAGTGTGGTTAAATATGTTTGGCCGACAAAACATGAGTTGATTAATAATTTTGAGCTTAAGATTATATGACAAATTAAAGGGTGGATATAGTTATGTGTTAAAGTTAAACCCCTGAATTATGAGTAAAAGCTCCTCAGTATTGTACTAAATATTGTAAATTTAATAATCTTTGAGAAGGAAAATTAACTTTAACTTTTGGAAAAATGAGAGGTTCGAGTCTTCGCCAAGCATACCTTTTCTACCTTCTTTCTGCAATTCTGGTTCTCTTTTGCATTTCTTATCCTTTTCCATTTGGGAAGCATAATCATTACTAAATCCACTATAATCACCCATTACATTTTTTAACATATAAATTATGCTCATTATTGTGTTTTATTTTACAAGATGAGGATTTAACACTACAAGAAATTAAGGAAAAAACGACAGAAAGGGGCGACGGATTTTATTAATCCGTCGCCCCATAGCGACAAACACTAGGTTTGGCAACGGATTTTATACGTCGCCAAACCTAGCGACGGATAGCTATTATCCGTCGCTAATAAGTGACGGATAATGTAATCCGTCGCTATATGGGCGACGGATTTTATTAATCCGTTGCCCATACTTTGACTTTTTTTAAAAAAAAATTAAATATTAGCGACGGATAAATTATCCGTCGTTAATATTTATATTTAAAAAAAAAGAACAGGAGCGACGGATAAACTAGCCGTCGCTCTGGGGCGACGGATCGCCCTTTGGGCCGACGGATACGTATCCGTCGGCCCAGAAGAGTTTTAACATGTTCAGCAGCATGCAGAATGCCATTTTCGTTTCTGCTTCTTTCCTTTCTCCTCCGTTTTTTCTTCATTTCGCCTTCGTCAAATCCGGCCAATTGTTGACGATTCTTCTCAATTTTGGTGTCAATTCAAAGATCGTTGGACGAGGAGCTCGTTTCTTCCATCAATTTCAAATTTCATTCGCTATTTTCTTCGGAATCAACAGTATTTTGGCTAAACCCTAACTTTTGGAAATTTGGGATTTTTTTTTATTTTTGACTACTTATTCTCAATTGTATGTTTATATGAAGTATATAGTAGCTTGTTTAGTTAATTTGATTTGTATATGTAATTTGATAGTTAGTTTAGTTAATTTGATATGAATGTATGTTGTAATTCAATATGTATGTTTGTTAATTTGATAAGTATGTATGTAGTGAAGTATGTATGTTAATTAAGTATGTATGTTAAGTATGTATGTAGTAATTCGATATGTACGTGTAATTTGATATGTATGTTAAGTATATATGTAGTTAGTTTAGTTAGTTTAGTTAATTTGATATGTATGTATGTATGTAGTAGTTTTGGATGATTTGATAAATTCGTATATGTACTAAATTACGAGGATGTAGTTAAGTGTTTTGAGCGACGGATAATTTGTTGATTATATTAACGTGTAATTTATAATTTATAACTCGTAGTAGTAAAACACTTAATAAATTTTGTAACATATCGAACACTTAATAAGTAATCATGAAATTATAAGGAACGTATAATAATTAACAATTAGTCCCGGCAGTTAATCTTGGAATAATTGGAATCGATCTAATCAAATAAATACGATCTAATCAATTGGAACGTGTCAGGTTAAAAAAGAATCCAATGAATTCCGACCGTTCATGGATGTACGATCGTATGGCGGTAAATGATAGAGTTTCTAGGAGTTTTGTAAAAGGGTTTAAAGGTTTCATCGCGTTTGCCATGGGACGTCCGGCTTGTGCAAATGGGGGGTTGATAAAGTGTCCTTGCACATTGGAAACCTGCAGAAACAAGCAATTTATGACTCCTACAGCAGTATTCAAGCACTTGCGACGTTATGGATTCATGCCTGAGTATCATGTATGGATTCATCACGGTGAGGAAGCACCGTCCATGGCATACCTCCAATGGAGGGAGAGGCGGGGTTTGGGGCCGCCTATTGAGTACGTTTCTACTTGTCGGAACATTTGCATGGTGTATTGGGAGGAGGATGTAGATCTGTTGGAATGCAAGTTATGTGGTAGGGAGCGTCACAAGTGGTGAGGAGGGGGCTGCAAGAGAATGATGAGTTTTATCCATTTTGTCTTTAGGCTTGTATAACTAGTAATCATTAGTTGATATATGAAACCAAACATTTTGGTAAAATTGAAGCTAATGTAACTTATATTATGTAATGCCATAACAATTGATTGAATTATTGTGAAATTGATTTATTATCGTAAATAATAGACCTCGGTCAAATGAATTCAAATGTGTCAGGTTATTATCTAATTATTCAATGAATACTGATCGTTCATGGATGTATTGTCGTACTCTAAATGGCAGAGTTCAATCGAGTTTTCTGAAAGGGGTTGAATGTTTCATTGCATTTGCAATCTCAAATCCGGCTTGTGTAAAGGATGGGTTGATAAATTACCCTTGTGCAATGAAAAAGTGCAAAAACAAGCAATACGTGACTCCTACAGCGGTAGTCCAACACTTAAGGAAAAATGGATTCCTGCCTGCGTATCAGGTATGGAATCATCATGGTGAGGAAGCAGCACTGTCCAATACATATGACCAATATAGACAGCGTGGAAGGAAGAGAAAAAATGAACAAGTAGGGGAACAAAGTACATCTGAAGGCGATGCTATTCGAGCTCGAGTCGAACAAATGGTGTATGATGCTGTAGGGGCAGAGTTCATGGACACAACTAACACTAAAACCGAGGTGGGGGTGGAGGAACCACCGAATCCCGAGGATATGGTGTTCTTTGACTTGTTAGAATCATCAAGGAAGCCGGTTTATCCGGGGTGTAAGCTCACTGAGTTGTCTTTGTTGGCTCGGTTAATGAGTTGTAAGGCTAATGGCCAGCAATCTGAAACGAACTTCAATGAATGGGTTGATGTAATGTCGGCCCTTTGTCCTGAAGAAAACCTAGTTCCCACCAACTTTTACCAAGCGAAGAAAAAGATGCGGGGTTTGGGATTACCTGTGGTAACCATAGACTGTTGTCCGAAAATGTGCATGATCTATTGGGAGGAGGATGCAGATCTAATACAATGCAAGTTCTGTGGTAAGGAACGGTACAAGCGTTACAAGGAGGGGGCTCCAAAGAAACGACAGAAGAAAAATCTCCCTCATAAGAAAATGTGGTACATCCCTCTAGCACCTCGTTTGAAGAGATTGTATGCTTCAAGTGCTTCTACGGATAAAATGCGGTGGCATAAGGAGCGAGTAATCTCGGATAATGCATAAGATGGTAGAATGGACCATCCAGCAGACTCACCCGCATGGAAATCGTTTGACAACACATATCCAGAGTTTGCAGCCGAATCTAGAAATGTACGATTGGGACTTTGTACGAATGGTTTTAACCCGTTCGGAAGTGAACGGAAATACTCTTGTTGGCCAGTTATGCTCACACCGTACAACCTGCCCCCCGGTGAGTGCATGAAGGAGCCATTCATGTTTCTGACTGCGTTGGTGCCTGGGCCGAAAGATCCTGGACTGACATTGGATGTTTTCTTGCAACACCTAATCAAGGAGCTGATCGAGTTGTGGATGGATGGTATCCCTGCATATGATGTGTCGACCAAAAAGAACTTCACCTTGAGAGCAGCTCTTCTTTGGACCGTGAGTGACTTTCCTGCGTACTCCATGCTATCTGGAAGGAAAACCGCAGGTAAATATGCATGTCCACATTGCTTGGAGGATACTGATGCATTTAGACTGAAGGGTAGTGGAAAATTTTGTTGGTTTGATTGTCATCGTAGGTTGCTAGAAAGTGATCATTCGTTCAGGAAGAACAAGGATCAATTCTTGAGAAACAAAGTCGTAACGAGTAGTGCCCCAACACGACTTACTGGTGCACAAATTCTTGCGTAGATTGATAGGTTGGGTCTTATGAAGGTGACTGAACTTGGGTAGATGAAGCATAACGAGAAAATTGGTAAAAATTGTGGTTGGAGGAAGAGAAGCATCTTCTGGGACTTGCCTTATTGGAGCAGTCTTCTTATCCGTCACAACTTAGATTTCATGCACATTGAGAAGAATGTGTTCGAGAACTTATTCAATACACTTTGCAACATTGAGGGAAAAACAAAGGACAATGCGAAGTCTAGAGCCGAGTTGTCTACGTGGTGTAAAAGGCCTAAGTTGACAAACAAGGATGAGAATGGTAAGTGGCCGAAAGCGTGCTACACAATTGACAATGCATCTAGGTCAATTTTGTTTGATTGGGTGAGGGCATTGAGTTTCCCAGATAATTACGCCTCAAATTTAGAGAAGTGTGTGGATTTGAAGAAGACAAAGGTTTATGGGATGAAGAGCCACGACTGTCATGTGTTCATGGAGAGGCCCGGTAGCATTTCGAGAGCTGCTACCGAAACATGTATGGACTGCTATCACCGAGTTAAGTTTATTTTTCAAAAATTTAGGCACAAGCGTGGTTCATGACAAAGTGTTGGAAAATCTTGAAAGGAACATACCATTGATTCTATGCAAGCTCGAGCGTGTCTTTCCACCGAGTTAGTTTGATTCTATGGAGCAATTGCCAGTTCACCTTCCACATGAAGCGAGACTTGCTGGACCGGTTCAGTATCGATGGATGTATCCATTTGAGAGGTACTTGGGGAAATTGAAGAAGTATGTCAACAGCAAAGGTAAACCTGAAGGATCGATTGCCAATGCCTACATTCGAGAGGAAACTGCAACCTTCTGCTCTTATTACTTTGATGAGCACGTCCCTACGAAGACATCAAGGCCGGCTCGAAACGCAGACACATTCGAAGTTCAAGAGGATGATGAGTTTTCCCTATCTGTCTTTAGGGTATCAGGGAGACCTCTTGGTGCAGCTAAGAAAGAATATCTTACGGATAAGGAGTTGAAAGCAGCTCAATATTATGTCCTCACGAATTGTGCTGAGGTTGACAAGTATATGATACTATTTGCGAGGTGAGCAACACTTTCTTTAAATTTTAATATAGCTACGTAAGTCTCTACTTCAATTATAGACTTATCATCGAATCAATGTTTGCAGTTTTTTCAAAAAGCGTTGTTTGGAAGAAAATCCTCAGATGACAGAGGATACACTAGAGGAACTACTTGACTCAAAAATTCCTACAGAATTTCCAGATTGGTTCCGAGAGTATGTCCGGAATCCTATTAACAACGTCACATGCATATACTTAAAGGCTCTCGCAGAGGGGCCATTCAAAAAGGTCTACACATTCCCAGGTTATATAGTCAATGGCCTTAGGTTCCACACGACTGAATGTAACACGGCCATCGCGACAAGCAACTCCGGGGTGTGTGTTATGGGTGCAGAAGATTATGGAGACGCTGCTTTGTTTGATTTCCACGGGAAGCTAAAACGAATAGTGAGGATTGAATATCCCGGCTTGCGATTTAAACGAACCTTCTTGTTTGATGTTGAGTGGTATGATCCTAATCCAGGAGGTACGAGGAAGAACGAGCAGTATGAAATGGTTGATGTGAACTAAAAGAAGAGGTACCGAACCAAGTATGAACCATTTATTCTGGCGACTCAAGCACGACAAGTGGTGTTTCTTGAATATCCAAGCAAGAAATGCGATAAGGCGGAATGGTTAGCTGCGATACCTATTCGTGCTCGCTCGAAAGTGGAGTACATTGAGAAAGACAACTCAATTACCAACTCGTACCAACAAGAGGATGACAATAAACAAGCAGAAAATCCCATAGAAGCAGATGATGAGCTATTCGATCTACACGAGGACCAATATGTAGACTTAGAGGACGGCGATAACGGTATATTATGTGTATTATAACTAGTAGAAAGTTGATAACACTTGAGTAATTATATGTGTTATTATAATTTGTTCTATATTATAACTCGTACTAACACATTTTATTGTATTTATTACATGTTTTTGCAGATGCCGCGACAGAGGAAGTGCACCTATCGCCCCCCCCCCTCCCCCCACGCAGCCAGCCGCATCATAGTCTTTGGGTCGGGACAGTCGTCGAGGGGTGAGGCTCTGTAGTCGAGGCGCAGTCTCGAATTCCTGAGACCCCCCCAGCAGGTCATAGCTGCAGGGGCTCTACCAGTCAGCCCGAACACAGATTGGAGGAGGGGGCGATTGTCCCTACCTCGAGTGGGATCCACAGAATCCCAACGTTACGTGGGACGGGTTGCCTGTGATTTTTCCTGTTGGTCCTGCTAAGTAAGTATTATAGATTCTTCTTAAATATGTAAAACATAACTTATGATAGTTGACAAGTATAAATTGTTGTACTAAAGTAATATATATTTGTTTCTTGTATCTTATACATTGACAACAGTTTATGGCCTCGGGAGGTCCACAACAAACTAGGTGACATCTTTCGGAGCAGGAGAGAGCCACCGGGGCAGGGTGGTGAGTGTTGGTCTCACATCTCGGACCGCATGAGGGCCGAGTACTTTGATGAGCTGAGGGTAAGTTAAAATATGACATTCCTTTATTTGTTATTATAATCGTTTTAATATGAGTGGTATGTTAGTCACTGCATGTGAGTGGTATGCTAGCCACTTTATTTGGGTGATATGTTAGTCACCATTGTGTTAGTAAATTTTAGGACAATGTGAGTGGTATGTTAGCCACTGTATGTGAGTGGTATGTTAGCCACTTTATTTGGGTGATATGTTAGTCACCATTGTGTTAGTAAATTTTAGGACAATGTGAGTGTATGTTAGCCACTATATGTGAGTGGTATGTTAGCCACTTTGTTTGGGTGATATGTTAGTCACCATATATGTTATGTTGTTGTATCTTATTAAATTGAGGTAACATGGTGACGTTATATATATTGACTTTGGATGTTGTATGAAATTGGGAATGTAGAAGGAGTACTTCATTCCCAGCAGATTGATCCCACAGATCTGGCGTGTTTACGAGACTGTGGGATCTAAACTGTACAGGGATATGGTCTGTACTTGGATGGCCATTCGGGATCGGAATGGCCCAATGCCTCCACAGGTTGATGCAGCGGAGTGGGCCCATTGGGATGCCTACTGGGCTCGAACTGATGTCCAGGACAATGCCTACATCAACAGACAGAATCGGGTGTCTCAGTCTGATGCGGCAGGAAGGGCCGTTCACCACCTTGGGAGGCGATCTACTCTCACTGATTATTACCAATCGGTAAGTATATATATGTTTTTTTTCAATCTAGCATTACGTGTATGTGTTGTGTCTCTGCTCTATTACTTGTGAGATGATAAATTGTTGACTATATATGTTGTTCAGATGTCACGGGGGGAGGTGACATCCAAGTATGACATCTTCAAGAAGGCCAAGCAGAAGGGCGGGGTTTGGACCGACTCCCGGGCTTCGTCTATTGCGGTATGTTTATGTTGCTTAAAGTTCATATTTGTACAGTATTACAAGTTATTTTTGAAAAACAGTAACTGATCATGATATCTGCTATTTACGATTTCAGGCTGAGGTTGATGCTCAGGTAGCGAGGCAGGAGGAAGAGACGGGTGATGTGCTGTCAACTGAACAAGTTGACAACATCTTCTTAGAGGTCAACAAACCGGACAGCAAAGGACGAATATATGGACTCGGGAGCCTCGGTTTGAGCTTGGCTAGTCCGGGGTGCTCCTCATCATCATCCCAGCAGTCTAGACGTCCGGTTTTCACACAGGACCAGGTCTCGGAAATGGTGCAGTCGCAGGTCCGGGAACAGGTTGCACGGCTAACTCAAGAGATGGAGCAACAAAGGGAGAAGATGGAGCGGCGTGACAGAGAACAAAGGGAGGAGATGGAGCGCCGCGACAGAGAACGAAGGGAGGAGAACGAGCGCCTTCGGTTACAGATGGAGGTTTTCATGACCCGGTTCGGCCAGCACCCACCCCCGTCTGGTAGCTAGTTATGTATGTACTATGTATGTTCGGATTTATTATATTTTACATTTTTTATTGATCATTTATTGAAACATTTTCCGTATTATTAATTTATTATCGATCATTATATTGATTAAATATGTGAAATACGAAAAACAGAGATTAATATGAAAAAAACAAAATTTAAAAAAAAATTATTTTGTGACGGAATTAGTGATGGAATTTGAGATTCCGTCACTAATTCCAATAATACACTGGGCGACGGATATAATTTATCCGTCGCCCAGTGTAACGACGGATACAATTTATCCGTCATCAAGTGTAACGACGGATAGAATTTATCCGTCGTTATACTGGGCGACGGATTCTATCCGTCGCCATAATCGATTTTTAAAAAAAATAAAAAAAAAGTCAAACATGATAATTCGTCGTCCAATCCGTCGCGAATTGGACAATGGATTATCTATCCGTCGCCGTGCGTCCAGTGGGACGACGAAATTCTTATCCGTCGCCCGATCCGTCGCCAGAGCTGGGGCAACGGATCGCAGGTCTGTAGCGATGGATCTATCCGTCGCTACAAACCAGTATTTTTGTAGTCTAATTTGATTTGGATTATCAAGAGAACATGCAACACGACGCAATCATTTTGTTGGATTTTATAGTTGTACTCTCAAACAAAATTGTAGGTAAACTATCTCTCATTTTAGTGGCAAGATGTCAAGTTTTGGTGGACATCATAGAGTAAAAACATTTTAAACGAATTTGTAAATCTCTTTTACTTGAGAAAGCCCGAATTGAAAAGAAAAAAGCGAAGGAATTGGTTCTAAATCCTCAATAGCTTATAACTAAGATGCATAATTGAAAAGAAATGTCTTTTATGTACTCTTTCTTGATTATGTTGCTATACTTTACACGATGATATTCCCAACGGCTTAAGATTGGATGCAGTTTCCCAACGTCCTCCCAACAAAAAAAAAAGAAGAGGAAATTTCCTCTTCTCGTAGGTCGTTTGAGTTTGGTTTCTTACTTTTTCAAACTTGGTCAAATTCTAGCACGACTTTAAAAGCATGGAGTGCTACTTCAACAGAGTTTAGGGCTGTTTTACAATTTGGCAAATCAATGCCGAGCCCAACATGTTTTGGGCCAATACTAACTGGGCCTTTTTGTGAAAATGGTCCAATTGGTATTATTGGTTCATTTAGGTTATTAGATGAGGGCCTAAGAGTTGGCCCAAATATATAAATAAGAAATTCAAACATGTCAAT
Source organism: Plantago major (assembly GCA_026545765.1). Taxonomy (NCBI): domain Eukaryota; kingdom Viridiplantae; phylum Streptophyta; class Magnoliopsida; order Lamiales; family Plantaginaceae; genus Plantago; species Plantago major. The sequence continues at coordinate 35,035,161 of CM048841.1, forward strand.
TTGCAGTTAACGAACATGGTTTTATCAGTTAGGCGTTTTCTCACCAAAAAATTCAATGCAAAACCATGCATTTCTTGCTCTTATACCAGTCATTCTCTGTCTCTAGAAGAAGTTACAAATCAATTTTCTCAATGTCAAAATGTACCTGTGCAGATCAACATGCTGGAAACCAACCCTCGGCTAAAGAATCTCGCAAAAGAAGGCGACTTAAAAGGTGCACGCCACATGTTCGACAATATGCCTCACTGAGATGCAGTTTCGTGGACGATCATTATATCTTCCTACGTAAGTGCCTCTGATTTCGATGAAGCATTATCGCTGTTTTCAAAGTTTTGGGTCTTCCACATTAACCAAATGGATCCCTTTATCCTTAGCGTTGCTCTAAAGGCGTGTGGAATAAGTAGGGACGTAACCTTATGGGCAGAAGTTGCATGGTTATTCATTGAAATCTGATTGGTCTAGCTATGTTTTCGTGGGGAATGCGATGCTCGATATGTATATGAAGAATGGGAAAGTCTTTGAGGGCTGTAGATTCATTGATGAGATGCCATTGAGGAATGTAGTGTCTTGGACAGCCATTATTACTGGGCTAGTTCGTTCAGGTTTTAATTCGTTGGGATTGAAGTACTTCGGTGGTATGTGCAGTTACAGTGTTGAATACGATTCCTTTACTTTTGCCATTGCGTTGAAGGCGTGTGTTGATCTTGAGATTTTAAACTATGGAAGGGAAATTCATGCTCAGACCTAAAGAAAGGTGATGATAGGATAACTTGTGTGGCTAATAGTCTTGCTACCATGTATAATAAGTGTGGAAAATTGGCATATGGTTTGCATATATTTGAAAGTATGAGTACACCAGATGTGGTTTCATGGACGTCGATAATAACAACATATGTACAGTCTGGACAAGTACAAATGGCGATGGATTCGTTTTTAAGAATGAGGAAATATGGTACATGTCCTAATGGGTATACTTATACGGCAGTCTTCTCTGGTATTGCCAGTGTTGCAAGACTTGACTGGGGTCAGCAATTGCATACGCAAGTACTGTGTGTAGGTCTATTGCATTCCTTGTCTGTTGCTAATTCCCTTATGACAATGTATTCAAAGTCTGGGCAGCTTGACATGGCATCTAAACTTTTTCATGAAATGATTGGAAAAGATATTATCTCTTGGAGCACAATAATTGCAGGTTATGCTCAAGGTGGTCATGGAGAGGAAGCTTTTGAAGTTTTATCCCTAATGAGAAAAGAGGGCCCAAAACCGACGGAATTCGCTCTTGCTAGTGTATTTAGTGTTTCCGGAAGCATGGCGATCCTTGATCAGGGCAGACAGCTTCATGCTTACGTGATTATGGTTGGTTTGGATGAAAAAGCAATGATAAGGAGTAGTTTGATAAGTATGTATACCAAGTGTGGGAGTGTGTGGGAGGCAGCAAAGGTGTTCTCCATGTCCGAGAGTGATGGCATAGCTTCATGGACAGCCATGATCAGTGGATACGCTGAAATGGAAACGGTAGGAAATTAATTGATTTGTTTGAGAAACTTATTGTTGCTGGTTTGAAGCCAGACCGTGTAACATTTATCGGTGTTCTTAGTGCTTTTTCTCATGTTGGATTATTTGACCTTGGATTCCACTATTTTGATTCAATGACAAAAGATTATGAATAACACCTTCTAAAGAGCATTATGGTTGCATGATTAATCTTCTTTGTCGGTCTGGTAGGTTACGTGAGGCAGAAAATATGATAAGAAGTATGTCGTTTAAGAGCGATGATGTTTTCAGGTCAACGCTTCTAACAGCCAGTAGAGAACGTGGTGACATTGAATGTGGAAGGGTTGTTGTAGAGCAGATACTTCTCTTGGATCCAAATAATGCTGTGGCTCATATTACCCTGGCTAATTTATATTCTTCAAAAGGCAAATGGAGAGAAGCAGCAGAAGTTAGGAAATTGATGAAATCAAAAGGTGTCATCAAGGAACCTGGATGGTCTTGGATTAAAGTTAAGGATTATGTGTCAGCATTTGTTTCGGGTGATAAATCACATCCGCAAAGTGAAGACATATACTACCTCTTGGAGCTAGTAGTTATGAAAGAAGAACTGATTTATTAGGAGATCGCTTTTATTTTAGATGTTGCTGAGCAATGTTGATGATTGAGATATTGATTTTGTTAAAATTCAAATATTTGGTTAGTTGCGAATTTAGTCAGACAAACAGTACTTCACCTGGGATCTAGTATCTTGACTCCCTTTTCTTAAATTGAGATGTTGATTGCTAATATGAGTTATATTCGCAATGAAAGCAGTGGAATGTATTTCATGCTTATGGCAAACCTATGCCAGTAGCTTCTTTGCAGACTTGGTTATTGTTTGTGGCTTCTGGCCTGTCCTGAGGCCTGTAAAGTCTTAGCTACATTCCGTCAAGCTGCTATTGCAAGAACCTGGGCTTCGAGTGTTGGTTGATGGAGGTCTTTGCAGTATGACTACACATCAAAATTTCATCTTACTTTATTCACTTGGGAGCAGGCTTGATAGTGATAAGGGAGGGGACACTACCATAAATTATGCGATTCAGAGAGATCCATTTGCCCCTAATGAGTCAATTTTACTTGTACAGAAAGTTTTATTTTCACTTCTACGTGTTTCATCTTAGACATTGGAAAGGGGCATTTTAGCAGTTGGGAAAGGGGAATTTACCTACAATGCAAGGCTCCCTGAGTAGTCAGAAATTCCACCCATAATATCAAGTCTTCCTGGTGCTCTTCCGATCCCACAAAAATGACTCCCGGTATCCACCAACATTTTCCTCAAAACAACATAGTAAACTTAGTTCAAAGTGATCGCAATGAAATGCACCCTTCCTTAACATAAATGGGTGGCGAACATCCACTATCAGTTCCATAAAATAGGAAGCGAAGAGATTTGAATATAATAAATGGAAACCATTCAGTGATTATAGCATATAGTTTGTGCTACTACTTGTAATGTTGGACAAGGTTGTGGGTCCTAATCCTACATTGATGTTTAACAGATTTCTTCATACAACATATATAACGTCAAAACAAAGAAAGGCAATAAAAACTTATCAAATGTCCCATAAAAGATCTTTTTGAAATTTCAAGGTATTAATAGCAAAACGCCAAGAGGAAACTTGAAAATGAAATACCTACCGGCTAAAGCGACCAACATCAGCTTTTTTCTCCTTCCTGTAGAGCTTCTCAGTATTGTTTCCAGATTCAACTAAACCATCAAGTCAGTGCAGAAAGGCGCTCCAAGAAAGTCATAGTATCAGAAGACACAAAAGATTCCCATGAAGGATCTCAAAGTTGCCAGTCTCTCTAGCAAAGTAGGAACGGAAGGGGGGGAAAAGAAAGAGGTAATCTAGTGTACCTTAGCTTTAGAATGAGAAAATGCTACACACACACAAACACATATAAGAATTCACGAGGGCATGTTATAACTATCTTTACTTGTTTCAGTTGTGGGAGATACCAAATGAACTACCGCATTGGCATACCAATCTGGGATGCCTTAGGTCTCTTCCAAGGAGCCTCTGCAATTGATACCCAATAACAATAGCATCATGCAACCTCGTAGACCCACTTCATTGGAAGATAAACATGACAAACAAATGTGGCAAGTCAATCACATGTTTCAGCATGCCATCAACCCATGAGAGAATGTATTACTCTCTGCTTTATTAAGCTGTATCCTACAAAATTTCAACTGCAACCTGGAAGTTCATAAGTAAATACGAGAAGCACCAAAACCTAGGTATAATCATGTTCAAAAGATAATCATCTGCATCTGTATCTATTCGCAAAAGTACTATTACAATTGTTAAGAATTTTTTGAGTTGCAAAACTTGAGCAATGCCCCTCTACAATTGTTAATGTGTTGTGCATTTAAAATTTCACTTTACATCAAAAAGAAGAAGAAATAAAAGGAAGGAAAAAAAAGGAGTTAAAAGAAAGATAAAACTTCAGTATTTATGGCCTTGAAGGATCATGTTAGTGTATACTGTGTAGTATGTTCTAATAATATATTCATCGAATGGCTAAGGAACTCAATTAGACAATATATAGGCCCTACAGAATTAACAACCTAAAAAAATGCAATTAGGCTAGCATATATGTTCACAGACCTTGAACAATTATTTTTCGAAAAAACCAAAGCATACTGCAAAGACCTCCATCAACCAACACTCCAAGCCCAGGTTCTTGCAATAGCAGCTTGATAGAATGTAGCTAAGACTTTACAGGCCTCAGGATAGGCCAGAAGCCACAAACAATAACCAAGTCTGCAAAGAAGCTACTGGCATAGGTTTACCATAAGCATGAAATACATTCCACTGCTTTCGTTGTGAATATAACTCATATTAGCAATCAGCATCTCAATTTAAGAAAAGGGAGTCAAGATACTAGAGCCCAGGTGAAGTATTGTTTGTCTGACTAAATTCGCAACTAACCAAATATTTCAATTTGAACAAAATCAATATCTCAATCATCAATATTGCTCAGCAGCATCTACAATAAAAGCTATCTCCTGATAAATCAGTTCTTCTTTCATAGCTACTAGCTCCAAGACGTAGTATATGTCTTCACTTTGCGGATGTGATTTATCATCCAAAACAAATGATGACACATGATCCTTAACTTTAATCCAAGACCATCCAGGTTCCTTGATAACACCTTTTGATTTCATCAGTTTCCTAACTTCTACTGCTTCTCTCCATTTGCCTTTTGAAGAATATTAATTAGCCAGGGTAATATGAGCCAGAGCACAATTTGGATCCAAGTGAAGTATCTCTGCAGCAACCCTTCCACATTCAATGTCACCACGTTCTCTACCGGCTCTTAGAAGCGTTGACCAGAAAACATCATCGCTCTTAAATGGCATACTTCTTATCTTATTTTCTGCCTCACGTAACCTACCAGACCGACAAAGAAGATCAATCATGCAACCACAATGCTCTTTAGAAGGTGTTATTCCATAATCTTTTGTCATTGAATCAAAATAGTGGAATCCAAGGTCAAGTAATCCCACATGAGCACAAGCACTAAGAACACCGATAAATGTAACACGGTCAGGCTTCAAACCAGCAACAGTAAGTTTCTCAAACAAATCAATTGATTTCCTACTGTTTCCATGTTCAGCGTATCCGCTGATCATGGCTGTCCATGAAGCTATGCCATCACTCTCGGACATGGAGAACACCTTTGATGCCTCCCCACACTCCCACACTTGGTATAAATACTTATCAAACTACTCCTTATCATTGCTTTTTCATCCAAACCAACCATAATCACGTAAGCATGAAGCTGTCTGCCCTGATCAAGGATCACCATACTTCCGGAAACACTAAATACACTAGCAAGAGCGAATTCCGTCGGTTTTGGGCCCTCTTTTCTCATCAGGGATAAAACTTCAAAAGCTTCCTCTCCATGACCACCTTGAGCATAACCTGCAATTATTGTGCTCCAAGAGATAATATATTTTCCAGTCATTTCATGAAAAAGTTTAGATGCCATGTCAGGCTGCCCAGACTTTGAATACATTGTCATGAGGGAATTAGCCACAGACAAGGAATGCAATAGACCTACACACAGTACTTGCGTATGCAATTGCTGACCCCAGTCAAGTCTTGCAACACTGGCAATACCAGATAAGACTGCCGCATAAGTATACCCATTAGGACATGTACCACATTTTCTCATTCTTAAAAACGAATCAATCGCCATTTTTACTTGTCTAGACTGTGCATATGTTGTTATTATCGACGTCCATGAAACCACATCTGGTGTACTCATACTTTCAAATATATGCAAACCATATGCCAATTTTCCACACTTATTACACAAGGTAGCAAGACTATTAGCCACACAAGTTATCCAATCATCACCTTTCTTTATGGTCTGAGCATGAACTTCCCTTCCATAGTTTAAAATCTCAAGATCAGCACACGCCTTCAACGCAATGGTAAAAGTAAAGGAATCGTATTCAACACCATAACTCCACATACCACCGAAGTACTTCAATCCTAACGAATTAAAATCTGAACGAACTAGCCCTGTAATAATGGTTGTCCAAGAAACTACATTCCTCAATGGCATCTTATCAAAGACTCTACAGCCCTCAAAGACTTTCCCATTCTTCATATACATATCGAGCATCGCACTCCCCACGAAAATAGAGCTAGACCAATCAGTTTTCAATGAATAACCATGCAACTTCTGCCCATAGGTTACGTCCCTACTTAGTCCACACGCCTTTAGAGCAACGCTAAGGATAAAGGGATCCATTTGGTTACTGTGGCAGACCTAAAACTTTGAAAACAGCGATAATGCCTCATCAAAATCAGAGGCACTTACGTAGGCAGATATAATGTTCGTCCACAAAACTGCATCTCTGTGAGGTGTATTGTCGAACATGTGGCGTGCACCTTTTAAGTCGCCTTCTTTTGCGAGATTCTTTAGTCGAGGGTTGATTTCTAGCATGTTGATCTGCACTTTGAGATTGAGAAAATTGATTTGTAACTTTTGCTAGAGACAGAGAATGACTGGTATAAGAGCAAGAAATGCATGGTTTTGCACTGATTTTTTTGGTGAGAAAACGCCTAACTGATAAAACCATGTTCGTTAACTCCAAATTGACATGTTTGAATTTCTTATTTATATATTTGGGCCAACTGTTAGGCCCTCATCTAATAGCCTAAATGAACCAATAATACCAATTGGACCATTTTCACAAATTGTAAAATAGCCCTAAACTCTGTTGAAGTCGCATTCCACGCTTTTAAAGTCGTGCTAGAATTTGACCAAGTTTGAACAAGGAAGAAACCAAACTCAAACGACCTATGAAAAGATGGAATTTCCTCTTCTTCTTTTTTTTGTTGGGAGGACGTTGGGAAACTGCTTCCGATCTTAAGCCGTTGGGAATATCATGGTGTAAAGTATAGCAACATAATCAAGAAAGAGTACATAAAAGACATTTCTTTTCAATTATGCATCTTAGTTATAAGCTATTGAGGATATAGAACCAATTCCTTCGCTTTTTTCTTTTCAATTCGGGCTTTCTCAAGTAAAAGAGATTTACAAATTCGTTTAAAATGTTTTTACTCTATGATGTCCACCAAAACTTGCCATCTTGCCACTAAAATGAGAGATAGTTTACCTACAATTTTGTTTGAGAATAAAACTATAAAATCCAACAAAATGATTGTGCCGTGTTTCATGTTCTCTTGATAATCCAAATCAAATTAAATCCTCATCTTGTAGAAAAAAAACACGATAATGAGCTTAATTTATATGTTAAAAGTTGTAATGGGTGATTATAGTGGATTTAGTAATGATTATGCTTTCCAAATGGAAAAGGATAAGAAATGCAATAGAGAACCAGAATTGCAGAAAGAAGGTAGAAAAAGGTATGCTTGGCGAAGACTTGAACCTCTCATTTTTCCAAAAGTTAAAGTTAATTTTCCTTCTCAAAGATCATTAAAGTTACAATATTTAGTACAATACTGAGGAGCTTTTACTCAAAATTTAGGGGTTTAACTTTACACATAACTATATCCACCCTTTAATTTGTCATATAATCTTAAGCTCAAAATTATTAATGAACTCATGTTTTCTCAGCTAAACATATTTAACCACACTGCACATTAATACAAATTTACGAACATATTACATAGAATTGTACGAAAAGATTTTTAAGTGAGTCTGTGTAAGATGTCATAAGTTCAAATATACCAATACGGTGATTTTCATTCAGAAACCTATTCAAAAGTTTGTCACATTGTTTGGGATCGGATTAGTATTAAATGTGAATATAAGTCATGATTAACCGTGTCGGCTTCTCTATCAGTACGTAGGGAAAACATTGGAGCATTTTGAAGGACAACTAAAAGAAGTGATGGCGACATTTACGGTAGAAAGATCCTATTAAAGGGAAATAATAATTGAGGGATGATGATTAGGCTACTTAATTTTGACAGCAAAGGACTTCCATACTTTGCCTTTTGGTGCATGTTTCACTATTTATTAGTATCCTTTTACACTTTATACTTTCGATTCTATTCATTTTCCATTTTGTTTTTTGGTCAAGTTTTTTCACTAGGTCTATAACATGTTTGAAATTGTATAGGGAGGAAGCTTATTTATGAAGAAGATTGTGATCCTTCCGGTAAAATTGCCAAGAAAACGGTGGTTTGTTGATCTAGAAGCTATAGCTATAGTAGAGATGGCATGAGTTGATCGTAGAAAAAAGTGCAAGTGATGAAATGGATAAGATGCGTAGCATACTATAATGGGTTTAAACACATGGGGTAAAGTAACTTGGATGGTAACTGATTTACTATTTGTGCGTCATGTGAAGATGGGGCTCGTCTCGAATTAATTTCATGTCACGTTTCATATTGATCGTATAGATCTCCATATGAATTAAAGTAGTGGAAATAAATTATATTTATAATGAGTATTGGAGTATACTTGAACCTACAAGAGTTAGAGCAGTATATATCTGTAAACCCTATAAAGTTTCAGAAAGTTTAAATGAGTTCAGAAGGCTATTATATAAACAATGTGCATCATTGTTTTGGTGATACATGCATGAGAGTTATAAAGTTAAGCATTTTGTGATGTGTGGCCCATTAGAAAGTCCTTCGATGTGCGCACGGGAGTGTGCAGAAAAGAAAATGTGTTGGTCTATGAAGTCAATGTACAACCTGATGAAGAGCAGACCATGGTATCCACGCGGGTCTAAAGAGTCAATGTACAACCTGAAAATGACATGTGTTTATATATGAAAAAGATCATATTGTAGAGATCATTTCAGGAGTAACCAAATGGATTCATAAGTTCGGGCATTGATTCATTTCGGCAATCCAATTATTGGTGTTAAAATATCAAAAACAAAAACAAATTGTAACAAATATAAATGGTTTGGAAGGAGTTGATTATTATATATGCTCAGACCCGGAAAATGAGGACTTAAAAGTGAGCAAGTACACTAGTGAAATGATTATACCCATATTATTCGCACGCATGGTTCACTGAAAACACATAGGTAAGAAATTTTAAGATGCAATTAGATTCGGTAAATCAATAATCTCATTATGTAAGATAAATATATTCAAACACATTAACCTAAAGTTTTAGGTCGAAATTAATCTGGAATTTGAATGGGTTCAAGACTTCAAGCAGTTTTCAGTCAACTTAAAATGAAAATTAATTATAACTACTTTTTATACAGAACCATTTTTCTTTTATTCTTTAGAAAATTCACATAAATCAGAATACTTCATAGCCACCTGCATAAGGAATTAGATTCCAGTTCAAAACAGTCAATTATACTAAATAGTTCATTCTTTTCCGATCATTTTCTCGTTTCTAACATTTTGTTCTTCCTTCTGTGTCTGAGATTATTATATAGTTCACTCATGTCCCTCTAAAATTCTACTCCATTTCATATCTAAATGCAACTCCCTCCATTTCGATAAATTGTATGTAGTCATAATAGATTGTTGATGATATATACCATTGCCACTTAAGGGAATTGTTTATACCTTATACAATATATATAATTAATGTGTTTAATCCATATATAGAGTCTACATATTATGTGAGAAGGTGTATCAGTAGTTGATTCTCACAATCAACTTCGATATAATGTGTTTAGCTTTGGTCAAGAGTTCAGTTGTGTTTTTGGCTTTGGTTCCTAGATAAAACTTTGTACTACAGGAACACCACATGAACCACGACTATAAGAGTTGTTAGGAATATATGTTAGTATTTTGATCACTCATCACATGTTCTTATCTTAGCCAGAAAGGTGATTAAGTACTCTTGGTTCACTTGAACATTGTAAAAGAGGAAATCACTGAGTATGATTAGACTAGTAAATCTTGTAATAGGATTATAGGTCTCTGAGTGTAACTTTTATTTCAAGAAGACCATGAAGATCAATCCTAGCAATGGAGCTTTTTCTGAAGATTAGAAGACTGAAGATTGCACAAGGTTTATGAAGACACAAAGGTTTAGTCTAACTCAGAAAGACTATGTCCTTAATCCTTTCTTGAGTATATTAACTTACTTTTGAAATATAATTCTGGACATATGACATCATGAGTTGGAGCATGCAAGCCATCAGAAAGGCTCATGTATCCGTTGAGACTAAAGGACAATGAACAGTACTATGCATTAAATGCATCGGCAGAAATGCTGCAAAAAGAAAGTCCTCTCTGAAGAATGAGATAGTGACTTCTGAGTACATAGTTCAAGATATAAACGGATATAATTTGATAGAGAGCACAACGTATACAATTCAAACGCCTCTCAAATTTATCTATATATATCACACACTTAGATGCTTGAAAATACATACCTTAGAACGTTCTATCTTGCAAACTTACCATCAAGCAAAGTATTCTCTCAAGCACTCTACTACCCTTTCTGAAAGCTTTCTATTGCTTGAAGAATCACTAGTAGTTCTAAGTTGTCCTGAACCTTAAAAATATATTGTTATTCGTGAAAGAGTTGAACTATCAGATACACTTTCTGAAGCTCATTCTCCAGAACGGACACCAATTACTTGGGTCAGTAAAGAGCAGACTGCCATCCACTGAACAAGTGTATTAAGTAGTCTTGTTCTGTTAGGCTCTCTGAAACATAACTGAAAAGTTATACGAGAAGCCTCTCTGACAAAACCTTATAACCAACACCATCAAGGCGTGGAGTAGAGGAAGTACTTGATTTGGGAAATCAGGGAATAACTCCAAGGTTATCTGAGTAGAGGAAGTACTTAGCTCTAGGAGCTGGGGAATAACTCAGGGGGAACATTTGTTTGGGAACCATTTGTTTAAGAATCTTAGAATAGGATTATTGTAAGGTGAACTCAATTATCTGTTCTAGTGAATTCTAGGTCTCAGAAAGACCGAAGTGGATTAGTTGGAGGATTGTGCCACCTCCAGATACCACTATACTTGATGTGTCATTTACCTTTCTATATTTACATTTCAGCAAAGCACACACACATATTTATTGTTTCTACACTAACCTATCTTAAAGTCTTCCGCGCTCTGAATTTAAGTATCAGAAACCCCCATGTTTCTGAGAAACTGTGTTTATCGACAAAAGTTTTTAAAGACTATTCAGGCCCCAGGTCTTTTTACTTTGCCGTTATCTAGACCAACAAGTGGTATCAGAGCAGGAGGTTCACAAGCCTTCTGCACTGAACCTAGATCCCCAGATAGGTGAAGGAACTTTATCCCTTTCTGAGGACTATATAATTTGTGTTGTAAGCGTACAGGTATGTCTCTGAGTGATGCACCCGTTCTGAAGTCAGAAAACTACGAGAAATGGAAGAACAACATGATGCTCCATCTGGAGGCCATTAGTGATGAGATGATCTATGTCATCAATGAAGGGCCTATCAAAATCAGACAACTCAAACAAGTTACTGAGGTGTCTGATGGAAGAAAAGCCTCAGACAAGGAAGATGGAAGCGAGGATGCGGTTGCTAGTGATAGTGGTCATGTTACTTGTGGAAGCATTATGTATGAAGACAAGCCAAGAGAGCTCTGGACATCTGAAGATGCCAAGAGACATAGATTGGATGGTCAAGCTCGTAATATCATCATCAGATCGACACCTGAGCACATACAGTGTATACTATGGGGTGCTAAAACGGCGAAAGTTGCCTGGCAACTAATTGAAGAAATTTGTGCCGGAACTGAGAAAACCAAAGAAAACAAGTTCGAAGTTCTTAAATTGAAGTTCCAAAACTTCAAACAAGGTCCCACTAAAACTCTGGAAGAACTTGATTTCAGATTTACTACTCTTATGAGTAATATGGCTGCACTTGGTGTAAGCAATAGATACTCACAGTCAGAAAAGATTAAGACTATTGTCAGAAGTCTCAATCACAACTGGGAACACACTAAGTTCTTTTATTTCAATCAAGGGATGCCAAATATTACTCCAGTAGAGCTCTTCTCTCATCTTTCTACTGTAGACTATGAGACAACTCAGAGAGAACAAACAGCTGAAAAGTTGCAAAGTGTTGCTCTAGTTTCTCAAGGTTCTTCTGAAAAGAAGGATACCAAAGATGCAGCTGAAGAAAATGCTCTTGTAGTAAGACACATGAAGAAATTTGTGAGTCAAGAGATTGAGAGAAGAAAAGCTAAAGAAAAGCTGAAAAAGAATCTTGGCCCAAACTATCATCAGTACAAGAACATACAAATGAACAACTCTCTGAACACCCCCATTCAGAAAGGTGTTTGTACTGAAGCTGCAGAAATAGGAAATGATATATGTTTCTATTGTCAAAAGTCTGGTCACTTCAAGAGAGATTGTCCTGCTTTAAACAAGCTCAAGACAGGTGACAAGAAGGACAGAAGAAATTTTAAAAGAAATCAAAGGGCCTTACTGACTGAAGAAAGGAAGAAGATTCAAATTCAACTTGATGCTCTAGCCATTGAGACAGATTCTGAAGATGGAGATTCAGATGACTCAAACCTACCATCACCAGAATTGTGTGGAATCACCCACGATGTAATCGACTTCGGTCTTAAGAAGAATGAAATGTGTGGAGTTGCTGAGATTGCTGGTCCAGACATCTCCAACATTGAAATGTGTCTTATGGCTGATGAGGTAACTAACAATTCATAATTTCTGTACTATGAGAGTGATGATGGAATTGAGGATCTGGAGTTGGTCAAGAGTGAATTGGATCGTTATGAGAAAGAATTTCTGGAAGCACAATCCAAAACCAGAATTCTAGAGGAAAGCAAAGAAACTCTTGAAAAAGAGGTTTTTGAGCTAACCAAAGTATCTGAGAACAAGAACGCTGAAATAGCCTTTCTGAAAGCTCAGATATCTAAGAATGAAAATTCTCACAAACTAGCCTTGGATGAACTTAATAAGAAAATGATGAAGCTGCTTTCTGAGAATGAAGAACTCAGAAAGAAAGAGCTATCCTTCCAATCTTATGCAAAAGCTAGTGACACTCTTACTGAGGTTCAATCCTATCTGAGAGATCCCTCTGAGAAAGGTGGACTTGGACTTGATGAACAATCGAGTAATTCATCTCCTCTGAAGAAGAGTGATGAAAGGTTGACCTTTGTAAAAAGTCAACATAATGGTTCTTCAACCACCTATAGCATTGGTCAGAAAGCTAGGTTAGTTGACAAAGGAAAAGGAGTAGCAACTCAGCCTTTGAAAGAACAACAAGTTCACAAGAAACATGTGGATAAGGTTTCTGAAAAGAAACACAACCCTCAGACATGCAACCATCCACATTGCTATATTACTAGGAAGGGAAGAATTGCTGGAATAGGCAAATTCTCAACTGTACCATTTTATGAAAATAAAGATGGTGCAAAAACTAGTAAGGCTTCTGAAGAGCGCATTCAGAAAGCCAAAGGTGTTCGAAATGGCATTGGCTATCGTGCTATTTGAAAAGTTCTTCTGCAACAATATAAGGAAGGACAAGAACAATGGCGCAAGGCTGATATTGCACGTAGCAATAGACAGAATAGGAAGAAATCTCAAGCCACTGAAAAACTGAATGCCAGAGCTAGAAGGAACCTGGCCAGAAAGGCCAAGTTTGCTGAAAAGCAAGCCCAGAAACCCAGGGTCTAGAAAGCACCAAAAGGAACACCTAGAAACACCGCAAGAAGGAAAATTGAGATCAAAATTACTGATTCTATTGCATCTCCTTCTGATCAAGTTAGACAAAAACAAACTCCCAAGAAATTCACTAAAATGTGGATTCCTACTGGAAGAATGTTTAGTCTAATTGGTTCTATCTCTGAAGCAAGAACCTAACTCCTGTTTCCTGTTTTGTGCAGAACGCCTCTTGGACTAAGGCTCAATGGCTATTTGATAGTGGATGCAGAAAGCACATGACAGGAGACAAAGCAAATCTGGTCAACTACAAAGCTTGCAACAATGGACCAGACATCAGATTTGCTGGAGGAGAATTAAATCCCTCTTTGGGATATGGCAACGTCAAATTGGGATCATTAACAATCACTGACGTATTACATGTTAAGAGTTTGAAATATAATCTATTTAGCATGAGCCAGTTTGCAGACAAGGGATTTACTGTGAAATTCAAAGCAAAGTATTGCAAACTTATAGACAATGAGTCAAAGCAGACAGTCTTGGTTGCTCGGCGGAAAGGCAGTCTTTATGTTGCCGACTGGGCATCTGCCACAACTGAACAATGTCTCATGATGAGTCTATCAGGTCACACACTGGTTATGGCACAAAAGAATGAGTCACTTGAATTTCAAAACTCTGAACAAACTTGCCAAGAAAGAGTTAGTGGTTGGCCTTCCCAAAACATCTTTCAGAAAGGATGGTATCTGTTCTGCCTGTCAGATGGGGAAACAATCTAAAATCTCTTTCAAGTTCAAAACCAGACACTCTAGTGTTAGACCACTGCAACTATTACACATGGATCTTTTTGAATCATCTGTAACTAGTTATGCAGGAAAGAAGTATGGTCTTGTTGTTGTAGATGACTTCTCAAGATTCACTTGGGTTATCTTTCTGAAGCACAAATCTGATGCAAGGGTGGAGATACCAAACTTGCTGAATAAGCTTGAAGTCATGAAAAATGACAAGGTATCTGCAATCAGAACAGACCATGGTACTGAGTTTGTCAACCAGTACATTAAGGAGTTTTGTACCAGCAAAGGTATACAACACCAACTTTCCTCTGTAAGAACACCACAACAAAATGGTGTTGCAGAAAGGAAAAATAGAACACTTAAAGAAGCAGCAAGGACAATGCTAGCTGACACTGAGATAAGTGAAGTTTATTGGGTTGAAGCTGTAAACACAGCATGTACACACAAAACAGATGTTTGATAAACAAACACCATGACAAGACCCCTTATGAACTCTTGGTTGGTAGACCCCCTAATATCAAACATCTAAAAGTGTTTGGTTGTAGATGTTTTGTTCTTAACAATGGAAAAGAGTATCTAAGAACATTTCAACCAAAGGCAGATGAAGGTGTATTTCTTGGTTATTCTATGAATAGCAAAGCATACAGAGTTTACAACAAAAGAACAAAGAAAATTGAAGAATCAGTTCATGTTGTATTCTATGAAAAAATCAAGAAAACACCCCTTGCTGATGAACTCTCAGAAAGGTTCAAGGAACTAATGATAAAGGATTCTGAAGAAGAACACTCAGAAAGGAAAAACATCATTGTGGAAAGTGAGGATGACTCTGATGAAGAAAAGCATGAAATGCATAGTAACAACCAGATGATTCTCAGACATGATGAAGAATTTCCTATGAGAATTCCAGAAATGGAAACTGAAGATGTTCATCAGAGAGCTAACTCTGGAAATGACCTCTCCGTGTGCATGTCCCAGAAAGCTCTCACACTGAGCAAGTGTCAGACATTCACCGCCCTTCTGAGGTGCAAAATGTCACAGATACTGAAGAAGTATCAAGTCATAATCGTAGTGATTCACATTCAGATCAAATAGATGTTGACCCTACTAGCCCTAAACCCATGATGAGATGGATCAAGGATCATCCTGCAAAAGACGTGATTGGACCAATCAATCAAGGTGTTAGGACTAGGAGAGTAATAGCTGAAAATGCTAATTCTCTCTTTGGATGTTTTATCTCAAACATTGAACCAAAAACTATAGAAGAAGCATTAAGAGACCAAGACTGGATCTCAGCAATGCAAGAAGAGTTGGATCAGTTTGAAAGAAACAAAGTCTGGAAACTAGTTCCATTTGTAGAAGGAATATCTGTGATTGGAACTAAGTGGGTTTTCAGAAACAAGATGAATGAATCTGGTGAAATAACCAGAAACAATGCAAGGTTGGTTGCCAAGGGATTAACCCAGACTGAAGGTTTATATTTTGATGAGTCATATGCACCAGTTGCCATATTGGATGCAATAAGACTCTTTCTGGCCTTTGCAGCTCATAAAGACTTTAAAGTTTATCAGATGGATGTCAAGAGTGCATTCATGAATGGTGAACTTGCTCAGGAAGTCTATGTTGAACAACCACCTGGCTTTGAAGTTTCCTCAGAAAGTAGAATGGTCTATAAGCTACAGAAAGCTCTTTATGGACTGAAACAGGCTCCAAGAGCATGGTATGACACTTTGGCCAAATACCTTCTGGAAAGTGGTTTCAAGAAAGGTGAAGTTGATAAAACTTTATTTACTTTAAACCATGATGGGAAACTACTCTTAGTTCAAGTATATGTTGATGACATCATATTTGGATCTAAGGACAAGCAACTTTGTGATGACTTTGCAAATCTCATGAAAAGTAAGTTTGAGATGAACATGATGGGAGAATTGAACTATTTCCTAGGATTGCAAGTCAAGCAACTCAATGATGGATTATTCATTAGTCAGACAAAGTATGCAAAAGACATGCTCACAAAGTTCAAACTTAAGCCTTCTGAAAAGAATGCCAAGATACCTATGAGCATAGGAACCAAGATGACCTATACTGAATCAGATAAGAGTGTTGATGAACACAAGTATAGGAAATTTATAGGTTCACTACTTTACCTTACTGCAAGCAGACCTGATATTCAATATGCAGTTGGAGTGTGTGCTAGATTTCAAACAAATCCAATGCAATTACACTACAACATTGCTATGAAAATATTAAGGTATGTGAAAGGTACAGTAGATATAGGTTTGTGGTATCCTAAAGAAAGTGGATTGAGTTTGGCTGGTTACTCAGATGCTGATTATGCTGGATCAATGTTTGATTGGAAAAGTACCTCAGGAACTTGTCAGTTTCTGGGAACTAAACTTATCTCGTGGTTTAGCAAGAAACAAAACTCAATTGCAACTTCTACCACAGAGGCTGAATATATTGCTGCTGGTTGTTGTGCAACACAAATTTTTTGGATTCAACAACAACTCAGAGACTATGGACTCAATGAAGAGAAAACTCCCATTTTCTTTGATAACACAAGTGCTATTGCAATCACACAGAACCCCAAATTCCATGCCAGAACAAAGCACATTGATGTTAGACACCACTTCATCAGAGACCATGTTGAGAAAGGCAATATAGAGATACTCAAGATTGGCACAGAAGAACAACTTGCAGATATCTTCACTAAGCCCTTACAAGAAAGCCGGTTCTTGACCTTAAGACATAATCTTTGATTAATGGAGTTGCCTAAGGACTGAAAAATTATCCTGAATCTCTAAAGACTGAATAAGTGAGTAGGCCTCTGAGAACAGGTTCTCAGAAAGCCAAGTTGATAAGAAGTGATGCAAAGGTTTCTGAGTAGCAACACTCAGAAAGGCAAAACATTTCGGAGCGGGTATCCGAGAAAGGCAAAGGTCGGTACACACTTAATAAGTAAATAAAACTAGAACATACTTCGAGAGTGGGTCAAATACATTCAAACAATGAAGCTTGACGACACTTGAATTGTAAAGCTATTAAGTCATAAAGAGAAATGGACACACAAAGCCCAAAAGGTATAAGTTCTGAAAGTCAAACATGTGCAATGTCTTGTATTTTTACCATTTTTATGATAAACAATATATAAATAAGGACTTGACACTCAGAATGATAAGCTCAAACGATTAAGTGTTCCTACTGTTTACTAAGTGACATAATGAATGTAGCATATTAAAAATCCATCAAGTCGGCACATTACCATTTGTTGATTGATATCATTACAAGATATTCAATATAATCCCTTGATGAATAAACGTTTTATCTCAACGGTTGAGATTGAAACAAAGCAAGTAATGTCTGTTGAGAAATGCAGACATGGCCCACTACGCATTTAATGAAGTACAAAGGACGTACCACGCCTACGCAGATGCAAAGATACGCATTCATATTCAGCTATATGTATGTTGTATCTATGTACATTTTCTCTGCTATATATATAGGATTTGGGCAAAAGACAAACACTTTTACCAATTCCGAAATTTCATACTTGCATCAAAACAGCAAAATCTCTCAAGATTTCTGCAAAACCCCTCTGCAAAACTCAACTTCTTGTGCTTAGTCTTCTGATAAGATAGACTAATCTCTATTAATTGTGCAATATTCATCTGAAAAACACTCACTCTAAACTCTATATAAGAGATGGCATCCAAGAAGATGACCACCAAGAACCCTAAGGCAACATCCTCTGCTCCTGCTGAAAAGCAAGGAGGAAAGGAACTTAAGGTGTTGAATAAACGCCTTCTGGGAAAGTTTACCCCATCGGACTGGAACCCTAAACACACAATGAATTGGGGAACCTTTCTAGTAAAGAGATATGTATCAGCAGTTATATCTTCAAAACCAGAAAGGAAACTGATATTGGGAATGCTGAAGAATTCCCATATCTACAAGCTTCTATCTGCTGCACCCAGTGGACTATCCACCTTTGGATGTCTTTGAGTTCTATAACAACTCTAAAATCTTCGCAAAAGTTGTGAATGATGAAGAAGAAAAATACATGCAGACTGAAATCCAAGGACAAGAAATTGTTCTAGACTGCAAGACTTTCTGCAAGATATTCCGATTGAAAAATCGAGGAACATTTGAAGACATCAACATCAAGGACGCTTCCATGATTCAGGGCGTCAAAGAGCTATTTGAAGCAATCCAGTTAGAAAATGCAAAAAGTTGCCCAGGAGACTTTGTTCGAAGCCATCGAACTAGTCATCTCGTAAACACCGGAGCACTTTAGCTCTTTATTCGTCCATTGCTTTGATGGCAAAGGAGGAGTAGACAGATAAGCATGGAGAGATGGATGATGATGCATCTTACGAACAAGAAGCATGAAGGCGTGAAACCCACTTCAATTGGGGGAAGTACGCCTTCAACAAATTCCTTGGACATATTGAGGAATTTGAGCCCAAAATCATTAATGGCCTTGCTGAGCCAAAGGCTAATATGCACTTTGCTCTCAGAATCTGTTACATTCTGGAAACAATGGGAATCACTCTCAGAGAGAAACAAGAAATCCCAGTCACCAATTCTCTTTTCAGACACGCTTTTGAAGAAAAGGAGAAAATTGCTGCTGAGAACGCACTCAGAAAGGCAGAAGAAGAAGAAACTGCACAGCAAGGTGAGGAGGTCTCTGAGCAAGCCAAAGCTAAACCTCCAGTTGCCAAGAGAAAGAGGACTCAAAGCAAAAGAGCCTCCAAGTCCCTAATCATACAAGAGGCACAACCTTCTGGAGACAAGGTCTCAGAAGATGTTGGATGCACAGAAAGGCAACTCCAGAATGCCCAAGAGTCTGAACGTAATGCTCCGAACTCTCCGAGATGATAGAAATATCATAGATGGGTCTGCACCAACACAGAATAGTGATTCTGAGGATGATGAAGTACTTGCAAAAGTACTCAAAAGATTCAAGTATGAGACCCATGGAGGAGCATCAAGCTCAGCTCTTCAGAAAGACAAGAGCCCCTCTGCCCAGCAGGAAGAAGAAGGCCTGGGTGAGGAAGATAGAATGATGGAAGATGTTGCCATTGCTTCCACATTCACAATGCCAGCACTTAATTTCTTGAAGAAAACCTGTTCTTGAGCAGTTCCTCAACCTTCCGAGAGAGCTCAACTCGGAAAGGGATCAAACCGAGATGGAGACTCGTAATGATCTGCAGAAGAGAACAATAATGAGCCTGAGAGAGGCTGGAATCACCACAAGTCCAAGAGATCAATGATCACCTGACTCTATTCAGTAACAAAGATAGTTGTATCTAACATGTCAACATAATTGTATGTTAACTTGTTACTCATAAAGATTTGTATTTACAGCCAACTTTGAGACACACTTTCGGGGGAAAACATCCACCCCTTGAATCAAGAAGAGGTTCCTCCAACCTCAGAACATCAAGAAGAGCCTGTCCCACAGGTAGTAAAAGTTATCTCTGAACAAGAAATAACTAACTAAAATTGCTCTTATGTTCTAGTAGTGGTGGTGGAACCAACACCCCAAAACCTAGAGATTCCAGAAGCTGAAAAGCTTTCTGAGGAAGTATTCTTGAGCCTTCACGAGAAGGTAAGAAATCGATAGTCTTCTTCAACGAATGCTCTGGAAAACCCACTACTAAAATCTCTTATGTTTGTTCTTACAGGCTCAGTCAGAAGAACAATTGGATGGAGAAACAGTTGTGTCATCTCCTCCAAAAGAAACTAAAACTGCTGAACAAGCAGTATCTGCAGAAAAGGTGTCAGAACCCCCCAAGGTTTCTGAGGAACATGCTACTGAGCTTCCTCACTTGGAAGTAAGTGAAATCTCATAAAGCACTTTTCCACCTATCTTTTCTGTTAAAAGTTTCTAAACATGTTTGATTTTAACTCTCAGGTTCAAGCAGAAAGAAAGGTTGATGAGGATAAAACTTCTCCTCACACCAAAGTATCTGAGGCCCCTGTGCCCAAGCAAGCAAAAATCCAAGCAGATGAGCCTAGTGTTTCTACGGTATGCTCGTAAAGCTCATACACGCAGATACTAACACAAGTGGTTTGAACAAAACTAACTTGAACACTTTCTTTCAGGCTCAAAGTCTAGTGCCAGTTGATTTACTCAAGGCCTTCCAGAAGCACACCTTAAAGAAACATCTCAAGTGCTTCAGACAATGGCAGAAACTCAGAAAGGTGACCTTTACGAAGTAGCGAGTAATGTCCGTCGAGAAAGAGAGCAATTTCCCTAAATCTGGAGGATTATATCCATGCATTGTTCCCTACAGAGTCCTACTCATTTGCCACTCTAATGCATGAAGACTTCATTCATGAAGTAGCACAAAGACTTATAGCAGATTTCAAGTCTGCGGATGCTCAAACCCAAGAGCAGATGGTTACCCATCCTGCCTTGCCCAGCAAGCTCACTACTTATCCTGCTGAACAAGAAGAAGTTAATGGGAGGATGATTACATTCCCAAATGTGATCAACCTGGTTTCAGAAGATGACGAGGATATGGACGAAAATGATTATCAAGAACCTCCCTCTGAGCATCCAAACCAAGAAACAAAGAACAAGAGTGATGATGATGATGATCAGAATGATGATCCCCAACCTGGACAAGGCGGGATTCAGAAAGCTAGCAAAGAAAGTGGAGAAAAGGCTACTCCCTCAATTGCTCAGAAAGCTCCATCATCATCACCTCCCAAGTCTCATCAAGATACCCAACAAGCTGAACACAATGATGCCATAGAAGAAATTTCAGCTGCTGAGTTTAGGATTGAACAACTCAGAAAGGTATTGGAAGAAGAGAAGAGAATCAACATTGAGACTCAAGCTCTTGTTGATGAAAAGGAAGCCCAAATCAAGAAGCTCGAAGAAGCTAATGCCAAGGAACTGGCACTCATAGATGAGCAAAGAAAACTGAAGAATGTCATTGTTGTCACAGCTGCTGAGATAGATGCCATGGATGACAATAATGATGAAGAGCATGATGCTGAGGCTGCATCAGAAAGACCTTCTACATCTTCTCAGAAGGCCAGCACACTTGATGGAAAGCAGAAGAAGATTGTCAATCTGCAAACAATCCAAGAAAAGGATTATGACAGTGATGCTGAAACCCACAACTTGATTACTGAAGCAGAAGATGAGAGACTTATCACTCAGCACAAGAGAGCCCTACTTGCTCCTCATGTATTCTCTGCACCAAGTAGTTCAAGAAGTGAAGAGACCGTGCAAGGAACAGTGTCTTTTTAGAACTCAGAAAGACACTAGTTGCCCAAGAACAGAAGTGCTAAAATCCGTCCAAGAAGAGATGAAGCCATTGGCTGCTGCTTTACTCAACAGAGCAACCAGCATAGCTCTCTCTCAGAAAGACCTAGGGTTGGTCAGGGATGAGGATTGTAACAATGCTAATGCAGCATTGAATGAAGCCAGCCATGTTGTCCTACAAGCCAACGCCATCCTAAGGCCACTTGAAGAGCTCAACACAAAGGAGCAGGAACTGGTTAGACAGAACAAAGAGCTGAAGAAGGAACATCAAGAATTAGTCAGGGTGCACAACAATCTCCAGAAAAACTTTGAAACTCTCTCTGAAGCTTATGCTATCATGAGTCAGTCATTCATGACTAAGGGGGAAGAAGAGATGCCTCAGAAAGGCAGAGGAAGAAAAAGAAAACAATCAAATCCTCCCTCCTCAAGTCAACTTGTCATTAAGGACACCACTGGAGACACCCTTGCTGAAGAAGTTGTTCCAGATCAACCAGCCAGAAGGCTGAGAAGTATGATAACTAGGGGAGCCAAGTCCCTTAGAATCTCAGAAGAGAAGAAGACTTCTGAAGAAGAAGAGAAGGAAGAAGGAGAAGTGAGAGGCCAAGAAAGCTGCAAGTCTCCAGTTTTGGACTTCAATGATGATGAGGATGATTCTGATGAACATCCACTTCACAAGAAAAGGAGACAAGCAACTACTTCACAACCTCCTCTGGCAGCAAAGCCCTTAGCAGCCAGAACTCCTTCTGGCAACACCAAGTCTATACAAGGAACATCCACCAGCACAGCCCCAAGGCAGGAAGAAAGGGTTAGAGGATCTCCTGACAGAAGGCCAACAAACAGAAAAGCAAGAAGGGATTTCCAGTTTGGCAGAGTAAACAATGAAACACATCAAGAAAGGCCAACTAATGGCCAGATTGAGTATATGAAGACCAGTAATGAAGAATCTTCATATAGGTGCATTCTGAACAAGAGAGGGTATTGGATTCTGGAACTACAACATCTACTTGTCAATGATAAATTTCCAACTCCCATCCTCAACCAGATCCTGAAATGGAGAGAAGGCAAGCCAGAATTGCTAAAACCTGAGCACCTTCACGCCTGGCTAAACTTTGAAGTAGAAAAGAGAAATGAAGCCAGAAATATGGATCTTTCTTTTGCTTGTCCTTACCCAAAGCCTGAAGATGTACACAAGGTAAGAAAGCTGGATGGTAGCTACAGCAGGAAGAACAAACTAGGTGTTTCAACCTATGAGTCATTCTATATGACCTTGGATGAATACCTAGATGATATACACTATCTGGAAGAAATATACAAGTATTTCAACCTGTCTCAGCTGCAAGTAGACCATGCATGGTGCAGGAAAGTACTACAGGTCAAACATTTTTTGCGGAAGAATCACAAGCTTGGCAAGAGTTACCATGAAATATGTGACTTATCCAGAAAGACAGAGCTCTCTGTCAGAAGGATTCTTTTTTACTATGTCCAAGAATGAGAAAAGTGGATGATCATGTCAACTGATCCAGAAAGGGTGCTGAAGAACTTGAGGTATCTAAACCCAAGTTGCATTTCTGAAGACTTGAAGACTAGTAACATTAGAATAATCTCTTGGATCTTGGACTCTCCTTTGTTCTAATTTACTTAGTATGTTTTATTACTTTTTGTAATCTTGCTGATTGTTTCTAAACTTCTCTATATGTAAAAGTTGCATCTCTTTACAGAACTGCGTACTATCGAAGATCATACTCTCAGATACATTTTAATAGATGACAACTTATCAGCAAAGATCACTTCTTGTGATTTGGTTGATGTTTACTTTCTGCACTTAATTCAACTAAAATTGAATATCATTTGAAATGATTAAGTGGTGGATTGTTTTCTCTTCCAGGATTACAAATTTGTAATAGGACTTAAAAGATAGTCATGGATGACTGATCAAAAAGTGGAAAATTTGTCAGGAATATATGTTAGTATTTTGATCACTCATCACATGTTCTTATCTTAGCCAGAAAGGTGATTAAGTACTCTTGGTTCACTTGAACATTGTAAAAGAGGAAATCACTGAGTATGATTAGTCTAGTAAATCTGTAATAGGATTATAGGTCTCTGAGTGTAACTTTTATTTCAAGAAGACCATGAAGATCAATCCTAGCAATGGAGCTTTTTCTGAAGATTAGAAAACTGAAGATTGCACAAGGTTTATGAAGACACAAAGGTTTAGTCTAACTCAGAAAGACTATGTCCTTAATCCTTTCTTGAGTATATTAACTTACTTTTGAAATATAATTCTGGACATATGACATCATGAGTATGGAGCATGCAAGCCATCAGAAAGGCTCATGTATCCGTTGAGACTAAAGGACAATGAACAGTACTATGCATTAAATGCATCGGCAGAAATGCTGCAAAAAGCAAGTCCTCTCTGAAGAATGAGATAGTGACTTCTGAGTACATAGTTCAAGATATAAACGGATATAATTTGATAGAGAGCACAACATATACAATTCAAACGCCTCTCAAATTTATCTATATATATCACACACTTAGATGCTTGAAAATACATACCTTAGAACGCTCTATCTTGCAAACTTACCATCAAGCAAAGTATTCTCTCAAGCACTCTACTACCCTTTCTGAAAGCTTTCTGTTGCTTGAAGAATCACTAGTAGTTCTAAGTTGTCCTGAACCTTAACAAGAGATTGTTATTCGTGAAAGAGTTGAACTATCAGATACCCTTTCTGAAGCTCATTCTCCAGAACGGACACCAATTACTTGGGTCGATGAAGCGGCATCGCCATCCACTGAACAAGTGTATTAAGTAGTCTTGTTCTATTAGGCTCTCTGAAAACATAACTGAAAAGTTATACGAGAAGCCTCTCTGACAAAACCTTATAACCAACACCATCAAGGCGTGGAGTAGAGGAAGTACTTGATTTGGAAAATCAGGGAATAACTCCAAGGTTATCTGAGTAGAGGAAGTACTTAGCTCTAGGAGCTGGGGAATAACTCAGGGGGAACATTTGGTTGGGAACCATTTGTTTATGAATCTTAGAATAGGATTATTGTAAAGTGAACTCAATTATCTGTTCTAGTGAATTCTAGGTCTCAGAAAGACCGAAGTGGATTAGTTGGAGGATTACGCCACCTCCAGATACCACTATACTTGATGTGTCATTTACCTTTCTATATTTACATTTCAGCAAAGCACACACACATATTTATTGTTTCTACACTAACCTATCTTAAAGTCTTCCGCGCTCTAAATTTAAGTATCAGAAACCCCCATGTTTCTGAGAAACTGTGTTTATCGACAAAAGTTTTAAAAGACTATTCACCCCCCCCCCCCCCAGTCTTTTACTTTGCCGTTATCTGGACCAACAAGAGCCCACTGGCATATGGATAAATGTACCCCCAAACCAGAAATTAAGTTTGAACTCAAACCCATCTGTTTTAACTGCAAATTAGCAACACAAATCACCACCATTAGAGCACATATACTACCAGAAAGAACCATTAAACTGATTGCATTTTGATAACTCATTTAACAACTAAGTCAACTTGATTAACTAACTAATTATATCATTAAGGTACAGTAATCACTAGTTTAATAAACTAATCAACCTCAGATTTCACATTAAAATAAACCAACTACACACACTATTCCATGAAAAGCACATCTCAGTGAAAAAAAACCACTCAACAATGGAATCTTTCAGCAAAAAAGGACAACCTAAACAGATAAAAGATATGGGGGGGACCAATATCTCAACCACACATTCAATATTCTCAACCACATCCACCATCCACAGAACACATTCAATACTCCTATTTCCCATTTCCACCCACTATATTAGAGACACTCCTACACAAACCTTTTTCATTCCTCCAGTAAAGTAAACAAAATTCATACCAAACAATCACTGCAATTCAAACAAAAAAAAAAGTAGTCCACAAGAAGTACTTACTGTTTCGCTTATCCAAGCCCGTAAAACCATCGTCGAGCTCGTCACATGGGTCGCCTTCTCTGTTAATGGCATCCTCACCGGACTTTTCGGTCTGTCGTTGACATTATCCTTGTCTGGCAGCTTTCCCGAAGTTTTCTCCGTCGCGTTAGTCTTCCCTGGAGTTTCTGATGTACTCTTCATCCTTTTAATTTGAACCTTCTATCAATCGACGAGTTTTCTCGAAATTGGGGGTTAGGGTTCTTCACTTGCAATTGGCGATTTTTTTTTTCCGCTCGTGTCTGATTAGGGTTGATTTGTTGTAAGTGTTTAATTTTGGGTAAGAGATCTGTTTTGTTTTATTTTTAATCTGTTTAATTTGTTTTATGATAAATTTTTTGTTTTCTTTTTTTCTTTTTAAACATAACAAAATTTAAGTTAAAAAATAATTTTTTAAACTGGGAGAGTGAATCTCACGCACATTTCTGACGTCATCATGACGTTATTTCAGTCCAGTTAAGGCGCGTTCACCACATGCATTTTCTCCGTTAAACCCGACTAACAGAGTATTCAAATTGTACAAATTATGAATCTGGGGTACCAAAATTGAAGCACGTCAACAAAATGTACCAAAAGGCGACAACTTAAGGTACATTTTTTGGATTTTTCTCCCAATAGAAAATTTCCTATTTTCCTTTTTTTCGAAAAACATTTCAAAAGTACCACCATTGACGTTTTAAAAACACCAACATTCAAAAAAACACCATGGACATACAAAACAAGTAGGCTTGAACAATAACATACCTTCAAACTCGCGAAAATTCCAAAAATAAAGGTTCGAACTGTAGAACAACTACTGTTCAAACGAAATTCCACTATTTTACGGTTAACCGTACTTCTGGCGGCCAGAACTTTGGTGTCACGAGAATCGTGGTTCTTGGTCTCTAGTTTTCATTGTCTCAATCCGATAATGGAAGAAGAAGACGACGACGTAATGTATGAAATGATTTTTAAAAACCCAAAGTAAAAGAAGTTGATGGGGCAATTTTGGGTTTGCAGGTATTACTTATGACATCATTATAATGTCATAAGAAAAATTTTTAGAAACATTTAATTTTTTTTCCATTTTCGATTTTTTTCGATTGTTTTTTTGTGTTCATTCGTACATGTTAATGTTTTTGTGTTTGTATAAACATTATTTCGATTTTTCGTTATGTTTTATTAATTTTATAAGATTTTTTATGAGTTAAAGGCATTTTAGTATAGTTACTAAATAATTAGTGTTGCGTTTAACATTCACAGAATAAACATGCTCCTAAAACATGGATCGCTTAGGGATATATTTTGAAGGCTTTTACCACTGAAAATTCCAAATATACCTTTTAAGGGATTTTCATGTTATCCATGAAGGAGGTGACTACTAATATGTATTGTGAATTACATGTGCTATGTAGAACCAACTTTACGTTTTAAACAAAAGATAGTAAAATACATGAAGGAAAAGTGAAATTTGAAGTTTTCCAAACATAGTCAATACTGAATTCTATTTGTAGAACTGGAAAAAATATAAGATTTTGTATAATATTTATATTTTTTTAGTTTCAAAAAATATTTAAAAGGGGAAATACATTAGCGGTTGGAGCTGGCCAGCCCTAAATGTAAAATTCTCCATCGGTCCCCATAGGAGTACATGAAGTTACCAAATCCCGTGATTACTAGTTAATCTCTACATCCCTAAAAACTTCATCCATTCTCAATTTTAGATGTCTAGATGAATGTCATACATTACTAAAAAATCGAACCACCGCCACACATAACAAATAAAAGTTTATGTTTACATTACAATTACAATTACATTTTTACCATTAAAAGTACAACGTTGACCACATTTTTTTTTATGTTTTATAATTTATTTTAAATTTTCAATTAAATTGCATATCAATTCTAATGTTTTGAAGTTTTCTGGGGCAAAAGATTACCTATGAGTTGTGATCATTGATGTAATAGATGAAATATATCCTTTTTTTAAAATTTATACCTTTTTTAGAGGGGGCTCTCCCAATGACATTTTTTTACATCCAAAATGCTCGAACCCGAAACCCTACTTAAGTGAAGTCAAGGTCCTTATACCAGTTGATCTTACAATCGTTAGTTATATTTAATTTATTCAATATATACATGGAAAAATAGTAAATAATTAGATGCACTTTGTGAAATATATCCTTATATTTCAACTATTCTATCCTTTAGTGCTTGAGACTTATTTCATATCATGCTTGGTAAATCAAATTTAGAGTCAATCTCTTTTTTTATCTTCAGTCTTCACCGACCTTTTCATCTTCATGATTGAATATCAACGTTGTTTCATGATACTACAATAAATTCAGAATCATACCATTAATACAGTAGTATAGTAAGTAAGTTCTCCAAACTGTAAATACATACTATAACATATTTAGAAAATTCATTAAATCTAGAATTTAAATCACAAACCATTTAACAACAAATGTCCATCTCCGTCTCCCTAGATGAAACTATTCAATAATTAAGAAACCACTGGCCGCCACAAGAGTCAAATAACCAAGTCAATAATTAGTAAACATCAGGAAGTACTCCGAGGATTTATCTACAAAGCAAACATAGCCGACCACGAAGAACATGCAAAAATTATAACTACATGTACTACACATCACCTTCCGATCTCATAAGTATCACTGCCGATCAACTGGAAGATCCAAACGTACATATCAAATCTATTAACCACAGAGTGAATTGTCAAATACAAATACAATTCCAAATCCAGTCTAAACTTAAAACTGAGTTGACATCACATGAAATCAATTCAAATATAAATAGTGAACATTAAAATTATATGCTTATTCACCTTTTGTTAATCATTAAAAAAAGAATGATGGACAACTGTAGCAATTCAGCTAAACAAAATAGTTAGATATGGATAGAATAGGAACCGAAATTTAAATCAAATGCTAAGCGAAAGTGGAGTACTCACAATCTGAAGACTTGAAGTTTGAAGCAACCATAGCGATCACAATTGTCAGTCATAGGCTACAAAAGAAAATTGAAATACAACTAAAGAACATAATCGGATTGAATCGATGTATATATGATTACCTTTGTACGTTCCACTTCTCTAGCGTCTTCACTGGATCGATGAAACAGTTGAATTTCAAGTCCATTGGCCCGACATCTTAAAAATAACAATCTACCTGTTCAACAAAATTTGAACATATTAGATCATTTCCGTTCAATCAACGAATCTTAGTGAGAAAAAATTAAATAGTTTTAAAAATAAAGCAAATAAAATATCCAAATAGGTTTACTCCTTTTCACATTGTTGAAAGACTTGTTACTGATGTCGTCAACGTCAAGTCGACAAATACCCTGACTGTAACCTATACAAAAATTGAATATACAATTTGATAGAAAAATTACTCGATTTGCACGGACTAAAGTATGGTCTTATAAGATTGCCCGCCTGATGAACATCTTTGAAGTAGGAATATTGCAGGAATATGAAATATTTCACATCTTCCACGTTATCAAATTTACTAAGTCTCATAAAAGTCCTTATCCATTTGAAGAGTCCATCAGTTTTAATATGAAATTGCCTACATTTTACATTGACCCGTTTGACAATTCTTGCGGATCCACTTAACCGGGTTTGATCTTTAAAATATGGATCCGGGTCGAGCGAATATTTTAACCGAATTTAGTATAAGAAGCCCCCTTTCCCCCTTTTCTTCTCATTTTTCTATTTCTCTCTCGTTTCTTCTAGTAAACCGTCCGTTTTTTCTATTTCTCTCTCGTTTCCCTAATCTGCTCATTTTCACTCGCGATCGTCATGTTTGTTTCGTTTCTCTTCGATTTTCAGTGTTTTAAAGTTGTTCTAGTTGTTGTTTATCTGTTTTTGAGTTTTTTTTAATTTCGAATTCGATTTTTAGTTTCTTCAATGGCCGAATCGAGCTTGAATGTTGATGTTGGCGGTGCCGATGGAGATTCCGGTGGTGGAAATACTACAGTTATTCCTCCGAAAGTTAACACAGAGTATCCTTTTACGTCGTAATGTTGGATCTGGTTAGGGTAAGTTGATTTTTGTTTGTTACTGAGTTAATTTCTTTGTTTTTTGGTTCGAGTTGTTGTTGATCCTCAGTTCTCGTTGAAGTTGTTTTGTTGTATTTTGCATATTTCTATTGTTTAGGTTTTTTTTTTTTATTAATTCCAATCCTGCAACTACAATGACTGGTCCTGAGATGGCGGATAGGACTTACATTGAATCGTTAATGCCTGAGTTTGTTGAGCAGGTGATTGAGAAGGAAAGGCCTGATGCTTTGTTGCCAACTATGAGAGGTTAGGCAACATTAATTTGCCTGTAGCTTTGGCCGAAAGTGTTGCACTTGAAAAGTATGGTGTGGAGCTGATTGGGGCAAAGCTTGAAGTGATTAAGACCGCGGAAGATAGGGAGTTTGTACCTACAGTTTACTATATTAGCACTCATAAGTTTGATTTGCCTATAATTGTACTTTTTATTTATTTATTTTTTTTTTGTATAAAAAAAATTGTCTATGTTGTTCGTTGTTGCTGGTTTAACTTTTTTTGTATAAATTGTCTATGTTTTAGTATAAATTGTCTAGTTTTTTTTGTATAAATGGTCTATGTTTTAGTAAAAATTGTCTATGTTGTTCGTTGTTGTTGGTGTAGTTTTTTTGTTGTGCAGTTGTCTAGGTTTTAGTATGTATTGTCTAGTTTTTAACATATATCATCTACTTTTTATGATTTTTAGATTTGCTATATGGTTGTGTACACTGTAAAATCCCGGAAATTTTTTTGAAGCGTCAATTTGAATTTGCTTTTGAGACGAGTAAATTATTGGGACTTGAGTTGCTATACGAGAAACTAATTGGGCTCGAGATGAATTACGGTTGATGAACGGGAGTAAAAGGCCCAATTACTAAAAGCCCATTAGGTTTATTTATTGCTTATCTTGGTGTTTCTTTCCTTCTTCTTTCTTGAGCCGTTCTCCTCTTCTTGTACTTTTATTTTCTTCTTCCGTCTTCTGTTCTTCTTGTTCTTGTTCCGTCCGAACAGGATCGAGAGCTTGATCATGTTATTGCTCGATCTTGATATTGACACGAGAGTAAAACCGAAGTTTGGACTTAAATCGATTGAGAATTGTGGGTTATGGATTCACAAAACCGGAGCAAGAAACATGAGACCGATTTCGCAATGCTTTGGGACGAATTTGATGTTTTTGGTCCTGATCTTGATCGATTGGAGTAGAGGAGGTTATGGGTTATCGATTATTGTTGCCTTGGCTTGGATTCGGATGAGTTTGATCGAGTTTGGTAAAGGTTTGGAGGTTTCACGGACTTAATTGAGGTTTTGGAAAAGTATAAACCCTTCCCTTTGAGAATTAGATGGTGCCAAGGACCTCCTATGCAAATTGACAAACTTCTGCATATTTTCAGTTTAGCCCCAGACCGTAAGTTTACTACTTTGCCCCTGACCTTTCACTGAAATTATATAATCTGCCATCAACGTGTTATAATCAATTTTCAGCGAGGTTGATACCAATAGCTGTTTGCCCAGTTGGTTAGCTATGGGTTTTACTTGTAGGAGGTTATGGTTTGAGCCTCGGTGGAGATAGTTTTTGTAATCTTTTATTCCAGCCTATTTTTCGACCTGTTTAAATTACCATTTTGCCCTTGTAACCTACTTGTCCCTTTTTGACCTATTGAAACCGGAGTAGAGACGTTTTGGAGTTAGCAAGTGGTGCTATTGGAGGATTTAAGGTTCTAGGTGACTTTGGAGAATTTGAGTATACGTTGGAGCTTTGTGGATGGCTATGTTAAGTTGGATTCGTATCGACCTTGAGGTAAGGGGAACTCTTGACACTTTTGCTTCTATTTTCCGTATATAAAATCTATATGTATAGTTTTCGATTGACAAATAAGTTATGGTTATTATATCATGTTATGGGACTTGATATAATAGTCTATTCAAAAAAAGGATCAAGTATGTATATCCCATAAAATGTTTTGTTGTGTGTGCGATTTTGTGAAAGTGATTTGATAAAGCATGGATTATGTGTACGTACGTTTATGCTCATCGATATGCCTATGAAGTGTGTGGACCCTTTCGAGGGATTTTCGTGCTTTGGAGTACTCCCAGTGTTATGTGTGTGGACCCCTATTGTGTTAGGGGATATGTTATGTGTAAGCCGGCCTGTGTGCCATCACGGTTTGTGTGGCCGTAGTGTATATTTGATTCGAGCTAAATGTGAATAGTGTATTGTGACATGTGTTCCATGCAAAATGATTTTCGACTATGTTTGATATAAAAATGGAGTGTATATGTATGTAAACTTTTCTATATGTACTTGATCCGGGTAAAAGTGCCAGGAGCTTACCCTTACACATTTTTTTAGATATTAAGTGTCGATTGGATGAAGATACTTTGGAGTTGAGACGGTAGTCAGATGATGTACGTGAAGGCTGTTTAGTAGTTGCTGCGACTCTGAGATTTGTATTGTATAGGGTGATTTGTACTGCTACAATCGTTGTAATAGATTGAGGATTTGTAATCGTTGTATTTAGTTTATGAGATTTTAGATGCTTTGTTTGTACCACTCTGAGATAATTGATGTATTTGAGGATTAAAAGTAGGCTTCGTCTTGGCGTGAGCCCATCTCACGATAGACAGCCGGTCGCGCCAAAGTATTTTGGATTTGGGGCGTGACATACACTGTATATGTTTTTTGTGGGGATTTGTTGTTTGTTTGAATTTTCTGAATTTTGTGTTAAATTGTCTAGTTTTTAACATATATTGTCTACTTTTTAATGTTTTTACAGCTTTTTGTGTGAAATTGTTTAGTTTTTAACATATATTGTCTAGTTTTTATGTAAATACATTTTAGCTTTTAACACATATGGTCTAGTTTTTAACAATATTTGTCTAGTTTTTCATGTTATATCTTTCTGTTGTGCAGTTGTGTTGAACTGTCTAGTTTTTAGTATGTGTTGTCTAGTTTTTCATATAAACTGTATAGTTTTTAATATGTGTTGATTGGACTGGTAATCTTAGTACTTCTGACTGTGATTTTTTTTCTGATGAAGCATATGGAGCTGTTCCAAGGAACTCATTTTCCTTGCAAGGATCTCATGCAGGTATGTACTAGTTTATTATGTTTTTAGATAATTTTTTCCCTAAGTTTGTAGATAAATTGTGAACTTTTTGCATAATTTTTTCTGAGCTTTTGTTTTGGTTTTGTGTATTAGGTGAATCGTAGGAAATTCCTTCGTGTTGAAATTTGCTCAGCTATTATTCTTGCTGACGCAAATGGTTTGAAATCTGATATTTTGACGAAGGTTGCATCATTTAACAAAGAAGATGCGATAAAGCAAATGAAGGAGAATGAAAAGTTGAAAAAGCTAGAAGTAAAGAAAGCTGTTGATGAAAAAGCTTTTCAAGTTTAAAAAATGACCAGCATAATTGTCTAGTTTTTACAACATACTGTCTAGTTTTGTAACTGAATTGTTTAGTTTTGTAAATGAATTGTCTAGTTTTAAATTTACTCATTCAGTGTAACATAATTGTCTATACTGTCTAGTTTTTTACATTATATTGTCTAGTTTATGAAAGAAATTCTCTAGTTTTTATATGATATTAAATTTACATTATATTGTCTAGTTTTTACATTATATTATCTAGTTTTTATTTGACCCATTTTTAATGAATCCGGGTCAAAAGATCTGCGAAAAACCATCAGAAGCCAAGTCGAGAAAAAATGTAAAATTGTCTAGTTTTACGTTTGAAGGAAACTTTCGGGACTCTCCTATATATAGGGGTCTCTCGCAAAACGGACTCTATTAAATTTGAGATTCTATAATGTAACAGATTTTGAGTAATTATAGGATACTAGTACTAACCCGTGGCGATGCCACGGTATAATTTACTTTTCATAATAAATAAAATGGGGATGATAAAATAAATTAATCGAGAAAATAAGATAGTCATATTCATGTAAACAACGTTGGTCGTGGTGTAAGTCGGTAGTATTATCATTAAGACTTTATGTATATTAACTATAAAAAAGGTAAAAATACGACTCATGATGACGAATATGCTTTGAAAGGAGTGGGATCCAACCTTAACTTGTTCGGGACCCGACGGACTGATAACGTATATTTTGTATCATGTACCACCGTACCCGACCTATTAATTATTTACAGAAACATTTTTTTTTTGTTTAATTGTATCCCTCAAACAAACCAAAATAAAATACAAAAGTATGCAATAGGGTTGTGCGCCCCCCCCCCCTCCCCCTCCCCCCCCCCCACCCACCCCCCGCGCGCGGTGTTATGAGGTCACCGCAAACAAACACACACAAATAAAATTTTAATACGAAAATAATTTCACACATTACGTTTGGATCAGTTCAGTTCAGTTCATTTTAGATTAGTTCAGTTCAGACTCATTTAGTTCAGCTCTGTTAGGCTCCGTTGTCTTAGTCTGAACAAAACATATATGAATTTATTTGAACTGAATTGTAGTATTAAAAACAACTAAGCAAAACTGAACTGAACTAAATTGATCTGAACTGAACTGATATTAAAGAATTTTCAGATGAAAAGAATACAGCCTTAGTTGTTTTTCATAATACAATTCAGTTGAGTTTGGTTTTGTTCTGTTCGGGTGAGAGAACAAAACCTAAGTTCCCAAGTATGACATATTCCATTGTCAAAGTTCTAAGTTGGAATAATCTCATTCTTTGAATTTGTTTGACATTCAAATTGAATTTTCAAGTGGGACTGGTCTAATCATTAGGGTTGGGCTCCACGCATTGAGTCCCAATTTTAGAATTATTTCATCTTATAGTTGATTTTTCTCTTTAAATTGAATCATTATTAATTAGAGATTTGTTTTTCTCCATATATTGTGGTTTACTCTTTGAATATAGTTCTTGAGTTGAAATTATTTCATTCTTAGCGTTGATTTGACATTAGAATTCAGAATTATCACATTGGAGTTTAATGTACTCTTCGAATTACTGAGTTCTCAAGTTTGAATAATCATAATCTCAGTTTGGTTTTTTCCAACCCCCAGCTCCCAACAATCTTTGCGATAGTATGTTTCACCCACATAAAAAACACAAAAAATTCGAAAAACATAATTTCACATGCAATGGTTGTTTTATTTTCTTTCTACAACCCAGTTCCAAACAATCCCCGCGATTACCCCCACAAGAAATACAAAACATATTATTTTGAAAGCATAACATAATTTTACACGTAATAGTTGTTTTTTCTTCTACCACTCCACCCTCACACTGAATCAAAATAAAATACAAAAGTATACAATAGGGATGTCTCAACAACCCCGCAGTGTTATGTGGTCACTCCACCACATACACACACAAAAAAAAAAAAATACAAACATAATTTCGTGGTGTTACAGTTGTTTTTTTTTTCCACTGCCCGAGATTATATGTGTCACCCTTCCAAAACAGAAAAATTATTACTCTAAAAACATATAATTTCACATGCAACGAATATTTTTTCATCCACAACTCACTCCCCCTCCCCCCCCCCCCCCCCAATTATGGATTAAGAAAGTTGAGAAAATATCGGAGAGAGTTTTTCCGCCTAGAGAGTATCTGACAAATTCCCCCCTCCCAGCCTGTCACGTCCTAGAGATCAAGAAAGAACACAAAAGATTGAAGATATAGTTTTACTACCTCGACTGTATATGCGGGAAAAAATTAATTATTTCTAACTCAATCATAACTATTTGTGGTCGAGTCTTGTCAGGTATGGATCATGTTCGAGTATTAGATTGGACCTGAACATCATTATTTCAGACGGCGTTGATTCGGGTTGAATAGAACCCAACTCTATAAAAGTAAAATAATAAAAACCATTGTAATAAGATATAGGTCGAGATGACCAAAACGGTGTCCCTGCATGTATAGAAAAAAGTATGCTCTTGAATTTATAATAGGATTTTTTTTATCATTTATACATGTAGAGTTATGTAATTTACCTTATCACTGAGTTTTGAAGTTCAAAATATTCATTTTTTGGAGTTCATATGTAACACCCGTCCCCTTGTGGAGGATCTTTGGACCGACACATACAGTTACTCTTGGATTGCCCCCCGAGTGATATGCTTGTCAAATGTACTAATACATGTACATTCCCGCCCACTTTGCCTCGTGCGAGCACCGCGATACTTCACTGTAGATCACCCACCATAAAATTGCTTCTGAGCGAACACGTTTAACTATGGAGTTCTTTTGGATAGATTCCCAAACACATTGTTGACATGAGTAGTTTTCTCAATCCTTTCAAACACTCTAAAACTATCTAACACTGTGGGGTGTTACATTAACCCCCTCTTAAATTGTGCACACCCCTGTCACACCTTGTCTGGACCAACCGTCTACCCATTATGGTGTTTGGGTTGGCACGGCTTTGATACCATTTATAATGCATTGTCCCTTTATTGTGGGTGGATGCCCAACCCATTAAGCTGGGGTGTGGCCCCACATTACCAACATGTGTCTTCTCCTGCGCATTATGTCATCACTCGTGTGCACATTGAAAAACATCCTTGCACCTATGAGTAACCCCGATGGCAGGAAAGCACCAGGATTGCTCTTTTCTCTTGAGCAAGCACACTTAACTTTGGAGTTATTATTGATGGATTTCCGAAAAGAAAGGTGCACCCTGCTGGTATGAGTGTCATTCTCAATCTCTTTATGTTTTTTGAAACTTATCTAAACCTTTGGGGCCCATCCCCTAGCGGGCTCGTGATGGAACTTTGCATGGTCTGCTTTCCTGGTGAAATGTTGGAACCACTGTACCAAAATATGTCTTTTCCCGCGCAATTTATCTTCACTCATGCGGGTACGGAAAACTTTCAAATTGTTTTCACGCTTAACTATTGAGTTCTTATGAGTGAATTCCTGAAAAGAAAGGTGCACCTTATTGATATGCGTAGCATTCACAATCCTTTAAGCTCTCAAAAAATTTTGAGGCATTACATCCTAAGTATTTACATATAGTGTGGAATACTCACTAAACATATATAGTTCATAAATTGTAATTACATTTTTCATAGATTAGTCTACCCTTCATATATATTTCTTTCAATATTTTTTCATATATTGTATTTTACTATTTAGTATAGTTCTCGAGTTTGATTTATCACACTTCAAAGTTGGTTTAGCGTTCGAATTGAGTTTTCAAGTTGCAATTAAATCATTTTTAGACTTGATTTTTCCCTTCAAAGTAAGGCCTTGTTCTCTTCATCTGAAAATTCATTTTAGATCAGTTCAGTTCAGACTCATTTAGTTCAGCTCTGTTAGGCTCTGTTGTCTTAGTCTGAACAAAACATATATGAATTTATTTGAACTGAATTGTAGTATTAAAAACAACTAAGCAAAACTGAACTGAACTAAATTGATCTGAACTGAACTGATATTAAAGAATTTTCAGATGAAAAGAACACAGCCTTAATTGTTTTTCATAATACAATTCAATTGAGTTTGGTTTTGTTCTGTTCGGGTGAGAGAACAAAACCTAAGTTCCCAAGTATGACATATTCCATTCTCAAAG
Organism: Plantago major; assembly: GCA_026545765.1. NCBI lineage: Eukaryota > Viridiplantae > Streptophyta > Magnoliopsida > Lamiales > Plantaginaceae > Plantago > Plantago major. Next base: position 35,072,428 of record CM048841.1, read on the forward strand.
TTCTAAGTTGGAATAATCTCATTCTTTGAATTTGTTTGACATTCAAATTGAATTTTCAAGTGGGACTGGTCTAATCATTAGTGTTGGGCTCCACGCATTGAGTCCTAATTTTAGAATTATTTCATCTTATAGTTGATTTTTCTCTTTAAATTGAATCATTATTAATTAGAGATTTGTTTTTCTCCATATATTGTGGTTTACTCTTTGAATATAGTTCTTGAGTTGAAATTATTTCATTCTTAGCGTTGATTTGACATTAGAATTCAGAATTATCACATTGGAGTTTAATGTACTCTTCGAATTACTGAGTTCTCAAGTTTGAATAATCATAATCGTTAGGTAAAGGGAAGGACTCATTTGCGTTTACATATTTCACTAATAGCTTATAAATCAGTCAAACTTACTTGTAAGCAACATTTATTGTGGTATTGGTGGTTAGTCTTTCTTTCATTCAATAATATATCATTGAGTCATTTTTTATGCTAACTATCGTAAATAAAAATACAACTCATTGTGAATGATATACTTTGAAAGGGGCTAGATCCAACCTTAACCCGTTCGGAACCCGACGGGTTGATAGCATATATTTATATCGGGTCTTATCTTACCTGACCTGTTAATAGTAGCATATACATGTTTCCTCACATCCGAACCAAAATAATATACAAAAGCATAAAACACAATTAATAGGTTGGTTCCCAACAACTCATGATGGTATGTTTGATTAATGGGATTTGGTGAATGTTTGATTAACGGGGTTGGAGTTTATATTTGTTAATTATATGTGAATGGTAAGAATGGGGCACCGTGCTCACCGTTTTGAGAAGTTTTAATATGAGGGTTCACGCCGTAATAACCTAACAACTTTTATTTTATTTTAGAAAATTATATTTGATCCCCAACAATAGACCCCCTTCACACATTGTCCCCTTTATTCAAACTATAACATATACCCGCTACAGTTCGACCAAATCTTAATACAACTCTCTCTCAGGCTTGCTTTTTGTTGGAAAAATAAATAAATTAAATCATTAAGAAAAACATAAATACAAATAAAAACAAAAACTCACAAACCCATCTTCTTCCCACCTCACAACCTCTCCTATTCTTCCCTTCCGATACTCATCTTGTCTTGTCTTCTTTATCTTTTCATCTTTAAATTTTCAAAATTCTGCTCCAATCAGAGTTATGTATACAACTCTGATCGAAGCTGTTACAACTCTAAGTGCAATTGTAATTACATTTCTTATTGGAGTTGTTAACGGCTCCACTGGAGCCATCCAACATACTCCCTAAGTCCGAAACTCAACTTTCCACTTTCCGTTTTGGTTGTGTTATCTCGAACTCAACTTTTCAGTCTTAATAAGGAAAGTTTCATACCCCACTATCATTATAATAATACTATATCTTCTACTTTATTCACTATCTTTCATACTCTATTCACACTCTTTCATAGTTTATTCACTTTCTTTCCTTTATTTTTATATCTCCTACTTTATCTATTTGTTTTCTTAAAACTCGTTCTCGGACCAATGGAAAGTTGAGTCGGGGACGGAGGGAGTATAAATTATCGGAGTTGTAAACATCAATGAGAGTTTTTCAAATTGTTAAAATCTCAATACTCGTTTATGTTTGAAGTCGACTTTGGTGTTTGGTTGATGTTTCATTTAAAAATTTGAGGGACTTGGTTAGTTACATGAATTGAACGAATGACTTTTAAATCTAATCTGAATAACACCCAATGTCCCAATTTTATTCACCCATATTTCGTTTTGCTCCGTCCAAATTCAATTACCCATTTTTCATTATGGAAAATCTCTCTCCTACTTATCTCTTATACTTTATTCACTATTTCACATACTTTATTTAATCTATTTTCTACTTTATTACCATCTTTCATACTCACTCCGTCATAGTTTCATTTACCCGTAGTCCGTTTTGGTCCGTCCCAAATTCATTTAACCATTTCCGTAAAAATGGAAAATCTTTCTCCTACTTTATTCACTATCTCTCATACTTTATACACTATTTAACCTACTTTATTCAATCTACTCATACTTCATCACTTTTTTTTAAAACTTATGTCCGATCCCACAGGTAAATGAATTTGGGACGGTGGAAATACTTTATTACAGGGTTTTGTTTTTTAAAAAAAAGTTGTGTCCGGCCTTGCAGTTAAATGAAATCGTGACGAAGGGAGTATAATTATTAGTTCATCATTAGAGGAATGGCACCAAATAGCGAGAGAAACCGATCTAATTTTGGTCAATGAAAATGGTGATGACAATTCATCATAATTTGAAAGAGACGGTGGATATGTATACATTCATAGATACATGATGTGAATAGGTATGAGTAGGTGAAATTTTTTCACACGAATAGATAGACTCATGATGAGTGGTGGTCTACCAATATACCATTTATCCCATAAATTTTTAACCGATGTGGATGCTACAATCTACCCTCCTAATATCTTCGACATCAATCCTGTCGAGCCGTGCATGATTTAATAGGTGGATCCCATACTGCTCATATAGTATGGCACTTTGCTATGCATGACAATTAGTTCTTGTGATTTCAGATAGTCCATGATACCACTTGTACGTAACGACCCAATCACTAATGGATGAGACCCGGGTCATTGGATAGACGTGGTTACTCATGACTGGTACACACACGTCTCGACGTGTAGGGTGCACCATTTTAAATTGAATACGTACACTATATACTATATCACTATAGTAATAGTTGAACAAACTTCCAGCCAAATGATCACTTTGTCTACAGCATAGTGATAATCATAAGAGAACGATGAAAAGTATAATTGAATTACTATAACTCTGTCTATAATTGAACGCATACTACAAAGGAAACTCTAATAAAGAACACTGAATAATATGATAAGCATAGTGGCGTAGCTAAAAAGTTCACCGATGACGTCGGCTCTTCGAAATGCTAGTAATCGTGGCCCATGAGTTAGTAGATTGATGCGCAATCTTCTCGATAATGATAGTGAGCAAATCATTCGGCAAATCATCCGGCAAACGTTCAATAAAAGACTGGCGCGTTCTTGAAATTATTTATGTCGACATGGAACATAGATGAAAGCAGCTTAGTGGATCGATGGTACTAAACAGAAGTCATATGTTTCAATCGGCTAATAGACGGACTATAAATAATGCTAGTGTTGTGCGTGTTTGCTAAGTAACGGAAGAAGTGGGCTTATTGTTATGTAACAAACTTGACCCAATTGATGAAGTGGTTGTTATGCAACAAATTTGACCAAGTAGATAAACATGGTTCCAGAAAGAATACTGGTGAGTTTCTATACCAAGAAATGTGGGAAAACTTAACAACATTCGGAACGGCAGAAGTTTTGAAATAGAAAATTTTGGCTGATTAAAAATTCATTTTTTCTTCAATGAATTTTGCCACGTCAGCTTTTACCTATTGTGGCATATCTCATTTTTTCAATATCATCATCACTTTTATCATATATATATATATATATATATATATATATATATATATATATATATAGATTAAAATACTTTTCCCATAAAAACAGGGAAGATTTAAAACAACTTATTTGAAATTTATGTTGACTTCACGTGGATGATTAAATAGAAGAAGGAAAACAAATTCAAATTTATGTTGACCGGATGACTCAAATATTAGTGATTTATAAATGAATTGTTTTTTGCTAGAATTTGCCACATCAGCTTTTTGCATACGTGGCATGGCTCTTCTTTCATCTAGACCATCACTTTTATCATATATATAGATTAATTACTATAATTAGGCTTTGTAATAATTGTGTAATTTAAATTTTATGATTTGAAAATCTTTACTAAATATTGGCCTATAGTAATAGAAGAAAATTAATACCAAAATATGCAGGAAATTCTCTCATCAAGTTTGGACCAAACTCCTATAGCTAACTTTGAGAATAAAAACATGGCTTTCATATATATATAGATGACTGATAATTACAAAATCCACCCCTCCAATATGGCCACTTTACAGATTCATACCCGTAGTTTGAACTATTACAAAACCCTCCCCTACAATTCAAAAGTGATTACATATACACCCATTGGTCAACGTTGGAGCTGATGTCATCCCTGAACTTGGCCGGAGACACACGCCAAATGCTGACATGGATTGTCATGTCATTAATTCAGCCTTTATTAATTCATATTGAATGGGTTTGTTTGTAATTGATTTGAAAACCAATTTGAACTTTTAAGAAGTTGACCAAAAAAATAAAAGTAACTTATTCTATATTTTTATACTTTACAAATTGAATATATATGTTTTATAATTTGCTAAATTGACCCAAAATTTAAAAAAAAAAAACCCAATATAAAATTTACTTTGCTAGATTAACCCAAAAAATTATTGCAATACAATCCTCCAATAGTATCAAATTCTCAATATACAAATCCAAAGATTTTCAAAATTAAAAAAAAATCCAATTTCCATTGGAGACCCAACTAAGCTTCGATTGGGGCTATTTTTACAGCCCAAATCGAAGCACCAAATAGCTCCGGTTGGAGCTTTCAACAACTCCAACCGGAGTTGTTCAAACAGCTTTGTTTGGCCTGTGAAACAGCCCCAAAACGGAGTTGTATACAACTCCGTTTTGGGGCTCTTTCACAGCCCAAACGGACCTGTAAAATAGCTCCGGCGAGCTCAAGAGCTCTTACCGAAGCTGTTCCAACAGCTTCGTTTGGGGATTTTTTACAGCCCCAAAATGGACATTTATACGCTTTTGTTTTACGTTTCAAACGGAGTTGTTTGTTCGATCAATGCTTAATACCACAATCGGAGTAAGAAGTCTCCATTGGAGACCCATTTAAAGCTCTAAGCTATTGAAATGGCTCAATAATGGAGACTTAATTTCTTTTTATTTTTAAATATTTTCTGTTCCGTAATTTTTGTGATAGTGGTGGTTAAACGGTGGTGCTAGTTATTGGTCGGAGGAGGTGGTGGTTGCTATGGGGTGGAGGTGGTAGTTGAAGTGTTGAAGAAGAAGAGATGGAGGAAGAAGATGAAGAATAAGAAAGGAAAGATAACAAAAAAAAAAATCTTAATGCCAAATCATATCCACGTCAGCCATAATTGCCACTTTGGAGCCGGAGTCAACGCCGGAATCCGAAATTGGGTGCATATGTATTTTTTTGTTTTAAATAAAAAGGGCTATAGCCCCGGATTTTATATATGAAGATGGTCAAGGCGGTTTAAAGTAACCCGCGAACAACCACAGATCTATCAAAGATACAATCCAAAAGTACCCTATTTTCCCCATTCTAAACAAAATCTGCCTAATAAAAACAGGAGGATGCTGTTCAAACAGCGGGTATGAATCTGTAATTGGAGCAAAATGCAGGGGGTCTATATGTAATTGCCCCATATAGATGAATATGAGGAACTCATATAAATGATACAACTATCGGAACCGTTGCTTGCTGAAACAAATTAGAAACAATTAGTTGCATATATACAAATGATATTTTAATGCAAACACTAATATAGTATGCTAACCAAATGGTGGAAAATTCAAATTCTTCAGGTCCATTGAGCATGATGAGAAGCATACACATGATTATATCATCAAGTGACTTGCGCCAACCTTCTCTATGGTGCGGGATATTGCATGGACGTTCAACTCGGCTGTCAACAAATCCGATAGGTCTCTTGATGCTATTCATTTTTTTTTTTTTTTATGTGTGAAGATTTGGTTTAGTCTTTTAATTTATAGTGTATGAATCACCATTTTTTTTGGAAAGGATTGTAATGAGAATGAAGTAAATCATTTAGTGATTATGGGTGATTATTAGTCTTTTAATTTATGGTGTAGGAATCTCACGTTTTTTGGAAATGATTTTGGAAATGATTTTAATGAGAATGAAGTAAATTATTTTAGTGATTATGGATGATTATTGACTTGCCTCTCTTATAGATTTGACTAATAAATTAGTGTATAAGTTGTCTTAAATAGTGTAGTTACATATCACAATGGATTCTTTCTTTGTTTGTAATTGTTTTGATTTATTTAATCAAATAAATACAAATAAATCAAAGAAAAGCTCACATTCAATCTAGGCCATTGTTGTATACAAAACTTTTGGAATAACAACTTGTCTTTTAAATATATATATTTTTTATCGAAAAATTCTATCTCCATCCGGTTCCGTGGCATGTTTTCCATTCAACTTTTGATCAAAAAAATGAGTAAGTCTATTGAGAGACGGTATCTAAATAACTATCTAAAAACAAATTTATATTGTCAATGAAATCATCGATCTTATTAATCAAAAAACCTATGTTATCAATATTTGTATTTCTTTATATTACAACAAGACTTATTTCCTTAACAAATAGATGTTTTGAATAATAACATTATTGGTCGTCTCTAGATAAGTTATCTAAAGACCGTCTCTAATGAGACTTTGTGCAACAAGATAAGGAAAATGGTAAGGTAGAGATTAAGTCTTCTAAGAGACACTCTCTAGATAATTTATTAAGAGACGGATCTATATTGTAAAGAAAATCATCGATGTTATTAATAAAAACTCTTATGTTCTCAATATTGTTGTTTTTTAATATTAAAACAAGACTCATTTCGTTAACAACATAAACGTTTTGATTAATAACATTGATGATTTTCTTGATAACATAGGTCGTCTCGAGATAAGTTATCTAGAGACCGTATCTCATGAGATTTTGTGAAGGTTGTATATTATTTTTAATAATAAATTAATTTAAAATAAATAAAAATTGATAATGGGTTGATAAAGTGTAAAGTGAAGTATTACTTAAATAAAGAATAAATTGAAATAGAAAGTGGGTTTCTAAAGTTGTAAATATGATTATAATGTGAGGTTATTAGTAAAATCGGGATATAGAGCATGATTGCCAAAACTGAAAATTGAAAGATTTGAGTGGTACGATAAAAATAATGACAAAATATAAAACTTGGGATGGAACGGAGTAAGTAGTAAAATATCAATTTTACCTCTAAATCACCAAAAAAACCTAGTAAAACTAAACCAAGTAGAAAAAAAAGCCACCCAGATGAAGAAAAACAGTTTTTTTTTTTTTTTTTTTAGTTGGAAAGTGGAGTCAAGCTCCTATATTAATACTGGAAAATACAATCACGGGGGTTTAAAAGACCCCATGGACATCAAACTCAAAATTACAAGTTCTTTCCAAATTCTAGTACAACTAAAGATCACACAATTATCCAGAATCACCAAAAGTCCTATAGACAAGAAAGCTATACCATATATCACTTTCCTACTATCAACAAAGTTAGGCAATATACTACCTCCAGGATACCACAAACCAATCCAAAAGAGAACCGAGAGGACACAAAAAATAGTTACTCTCCATTGCTTCCACGCCTAGTCCGCCTGCACCCATTACCAGACAAATTCCTTCTAACACCTCGAATGTACCAAATCATATCAATCATCATAAAAGATTAGAGGGTGAAGCTCGTTTACCATTCTTTTTTCCAGACTTCTTCTTCTTCTTACTTGATCTGAGAGAAGTATAAAAATTCCCTTCCTTTCCAAATTTTTGCGAGTTTCGTCAATCTTCCAATAACAGGAGTAGGGATGTAGGATGCTAATAAATCCTTTTCCAAATCAGACTCATCAAAGTCCATCCCCATAAAATCTTGCGTGTCTGAACTAACACCATGATCAGATGTCAGAGAAACTTGAAGTAAATCATTAGCTGATCTACTTCGGATTCTCAAAACAGGCTCAAACTCCGGATTATTCTCGCCAAATGGAATGATCGGAGTTGAAGGAATCTGTTCTTCAACTAGAAGAGAAGGAGAAACAGTCCAAAATGGGAGAAAAAACCTGAGGTTCCATCACTGTGGTAAGGATGCGTTGAGGAGAAATGGGAGATTCCCCAGGAGCAATAACATCTTCTAGCTCATCTCCAGAATCAGCAACCACTGAGCCATGTTTAGACCTATTACCTTCATCCTCAGAATTTATACCACTGCCTAGAAAGGCAAAAGGGTTGGAATTACTCTCCATACTAGCATTGAGATCTCCAACATATGTCTCAGCAGGAATCTCATATATCTCAGCAGGATTCTCAAAAGGAGTAGAAATAGGAGGAGTATCTCTTCTAGTGGAAGTATAATGAAAAATTCCTCTTCCCCTGCCTCCCCTGCCTTGAAAAGACAAGTTAGAACTTCCACCCCTATCGTTGAAAGATTGTCTTCCTCTCCTGCTAGAAGCTACTTGCCAAGAAGTATCAATAGGAATGCCATTTACACTTACAGCAGCATGTGGCACCTGATGTGCCTGCTCGTCACTGTTTTCGCCTGCACGCTTGTCCATGTTGTTCTGCCTCGGCACATGTTGTGCTGAACTCTACCGCTTTGCATATGGTCAGAGACACAATCAGTTCCCAGAATATCATTGAAGATGCCTTGCTTTTCCTTTGCTAAGCAATATCCTTCGGAATGCCCCAAGTGATGGCAAAAATTACAGAAGAGTGGAACATTACTATAACTCACTTTAATAGAAGTTCCAACCCCCATGACATCAATCCATAGATGATCAGAAAGAGTAACAGACACATCCAGTTCAATCAAAATTCTAGCCTGCATGAGTTTACTTCTATTCGCCGTATACCCATCGACTTTTATTGGTTTACCAAGCATTTTCCCATTTTCAAATAACGCCTCTGTATCATACAGAAAAATAGGCAGCTTCTCCAAAGTCACCCACACCGGAACCACAGGAGACTCTTTTTTCAGAGAGAAAAGAGGAGTCCACTTAGAGAACCGAATCGAAACACTTTTCACATTAGGATTTTCAAGGAGCCAAAGAAAATCATAATCCTCATCCGAAAACAGATTGATAGCAATGTGACTTTTATCCATAAAACTCACGTGAAACCTGCTTTCAGCTTCAAATCCGTAAGACATCTTTATGTTGATCCTTACAGGCCTCTTGAATCCTCTCGTTACCTATTTCTTTGAGTGATTTCAAAAATTTTTGGTATACCCAAAGAGAAAGTTCCCACAATAACTTTTGCCAATGGCTCAGACAGTTTCAACACCTCAGATTCCCAAAAGGAAATTGACGGCATTCCATTAAAAGAAGAAGCAGATTTGACTGGAACAATTTGTCGAACTCCAGTGAGCAGACTTGACGGGAAAAAATAGAGCAAAGGAGGTTCAGATTTAGTGAACAACTTCACAAAAAATAGAGCGAGGGAGGTCAATTCCGCCAACTCTAGCTAGGTTAGTTGTGTTACTAAATCTGATTGCTTCAGTGGTTAATGTGTTTTGTAATAACCCTTTTGTGCCCAAGTGTGATTTATATGGCTTATATCTATTAAGGATTTCATCTGTCCCTATTGATATAAGTAGTATAAATTATACTGGAGGATTGCTTGGACTAAATGCTTGTGTCTACAAGTCCTTTTGTCTATATTTTGTGCAGATTCTTAGTCCAAATGAGGAGCAGATGTTATTTTTTAACTTGCTTACTTCTAACACTTTGGTTTGGAAGACCTTAAACCACATTCTGGTTGCAGAACCTTCTTTGGTTTGGAGAACCTTAAACCAATTGGAGACTGCAGATTCATTACTGGTTGGGAGAACCTTAAACCACATTCAGACTGTAGAGTCATCCTTGGTTTGGAGAACCTTAAACCAGTTGCAACTTGGACTATTAAAACAGTTTTGTACTTGCTACTGTAATTCATCTTTTGTATGCATTTCAAGATATACTCTAAGTTGTGGTGCTTTAGAGCATAGAATAGCTTTGACTGTTTTATGTAATTGGTACCTTAGAAACTTGGTATTCTGCAATGGGAGAGTTGGGCACTTCTACCAGCTTGGATCTTTTGAAGATACAAGAAGAACATGGAGCAAAACTAAACTGCCTTATAATAGTTTGATAGGTTTCATTTGGTTTGTAACATTAAAACTACTCAAACTTATTTTGTGCATAGGATCTTATAAACCTCCATGAGTTCCAAGGATGAATAAATATAGTAGTGTATCTGTGGCATTTGTGCCACCGTTAAGACGCTCCAAATACTATCCACAATAACCTGGCTTCAAAAGCCATATGTCCGTGAGGATTGATGGTGTGTATACCAAACCAGCACGCACATAAGTGCGGACTCTCGGTAAAACAGACTCTACTTTTGGGAAAAAAAAAAAAAAAAACACTACCGCAGCTTCACTAGTCGGACCAGAAGAAAGACGAGCACTCCTTACCGGAATAGTAGGCGGCAACCTTGCCGGAGCAAGTGGAGCAGTCAGAGCAGGAGAAGCCATAATCCAAACAGACAACTTGGATTACATCAATAAACCTGCTGAGAACAAGAAACCTTCGAGCTCTGACTGACGAAACCAAACGGGGAAGAGCTGACAGCGGATGGCAGATCTAAAAAGAGCCAACTGAGATCCACCCGATCCAAGACAAGGCAACGAGGACGACGATCCAAAACAGTGTTATTTGTATAACTAGTTAAATCAATGAGTAATTCAGTTTGAGCTGGTTGAACGATGTCATATCCATAGCTTCCGATTGAGCAGCGATTTGATACAATGTGTTGAAGATGATATAATTTCGGTTGAGTGGTTGACCGATTTGAAACGATTTGAGATGTGTTGGTCAATTTCAGAACAGGATCTAGAGAGGGTCGATTTGATGTTGCGAATTGGGGCTAGGATTTGATTTGGGCGGTTTCTGTTTTAATATAGCGATGTTCGTTAATTCGTGGTCTTAGTCCGTTTCAGTTGTTGTCAATATAAGTAATTATTCTGTTAATTACTTCCGTTTTTATTCACTCACTAATTATTTGATATCATAACACTTAATTATTTTACTAAAGTCATATCTGGGCAATGTTAATTAATAACTCGTGGCAATGTCACGGTATAGTTTACTTTTAACAATAAATAGAAAGTAAATGATAAAATAAATTAATCGGAAAATAAAGTAGTCAAATTTGTGTGAACAACGTTGATCGTGGTATCGGTCGGTAGTCCCTTTTCATCCAATATGATATCATTAAGTGTTTATTTATGTTAACTATAGAAAATGTAAAAATAGGATCATACCGTACCCGACATGTTAATTAGTAACATGTACATGTTTTAAAAGAAAAAATTTATCACTAAAACGGAACCACAATAAAATATAAAAGTATACAACACAATCAATAGGATCAATAGGGTTGTTCCCAACAACCCCGCGGTAGTATGTGGTCCACCCACCACACAAAAAAAAAATTATAGAAACATAATTTTCATATGTTACGATTGTTTTTCCAACCCACCGGTTCCCAACAACCCCGCGGTGGTATGCGTCACCCCACCAATGACACAAAAATTGTTCTACAAACATAATTTTACATGGTACGGTTTTTTCCACAAACTCCCTCCCCGGGCCCGTTACGGATGAAGAAAAGTAGAGAGAAGATAGAAGAGAGTATCTGCCATACCCCCTCCCGGCCCGGCCCGTCATGGAGATCAAGAAAGTACAGAGAAGATAGAAGACAATTTCCCTACCTAGAGAGTATCAGCTCCCCCCCCCCCCCCCACCACCATATGCAGATCAAAAAAGTAGAGAGAAGATCGAAGAGAGTTTCCCATCTAGAGAGTCTCATATCCCCAGGTCCGTTATGGATCAAGAAAGTATAGAGAAGATCGAAGAGAGTTTCCCCGCTTAGAGAGTATGTGCATACCCCCCCCCCCCCCCCCCAAATCCCAAAAAATGTAGTTTTTACTAACTTAATCATTAATTGTTGCGGTCGGGTCGTGTAGCAAAAGTATGGAACGGGTTCGAGTATATGCCAGACCGGACCTGAACATCAATTCGAACGGAATTGAATTCGGGTTGGATAGAACCAGTCCTTCCAGCCAGAGACCGTAGAGAAGAGAACCCTTATACCTCATCCTACCGATTGAATCTTATACATAAAGAAAAGAAAATTGAAAGTCTTCACATGTAAAATATTGTTGATAGACATGTAAAGATCAACACACCCCCAATTAGCCCACGTGTATCTCTTCTATCTTCTGGAACTGAAAGAGCACGTCCAGTACACGATTCATAGAACATTCTTAGAAGATTAGTTGAAGGGACTATATCAAGCATAGAGCCAAAGGTCCTCCTAACTGGATCCATGCCCATTAAGAAAATTCATATTCAAAAGTAAACCATACAAACTGAATGTATAAAATATAATTAAGCTTCATTGAACAATGAGCATAAAACCGGAATATAAGTTAAACCTTAGAGATCTATATAAACATTTAGATTATAATCGAAGCTCGTATACATCATCAACTTACTCACCTGTATTTTATTTACTACTAAGTCGCAAGGTACTTTAGCCATATTTCGTCAATGATAACATTAACTCAGCTAATTGACATGATGGTGGAGAACAAACACGTGCCCAAGGTTAGTCTTCCTTATCCAAGTGGTGCAGTGTAAACTTTGACTCGTCATTTTTCCGCATCAACCTCTGCCTATTAAGAATCACAAATAAAGGGTATTTCTCTCGTATCCAAGTCAAATAATATTTTACAACCACTCCAACCCCATCTGATCGAGCCTACTGTCAAACAATAGAAATTAACATCGAATTTATCATGATCCATATCAAATAAAAAAATAACAACTCAAGAAGAATATGCGTAGCCGACTTTATGAAAGGCCATTGATGATGCCAGAGCCATAATTATGCTGCCAGAGCACTTAAATTTAATATCCTAATTATTGTTTAATTAAGTGTGTTAATCGTTGAATAAAATTTCTGAAAAATTAAAATGTAAGTTCTACAATGTAATTAGAGAAAATAATCTCAACCCCAAATTTTATCCCCATTTCATCTTTCCCTGTAAGTCAACTACTAACTATGGTAAGATTCCCTCACCAACAAAAGATATAGACCATCAAGGATCTAGCAATTTTATTTCCACCAGTTGTCGGTAGGGACCTGAAGGGGAAGACCAAGAAAAGATAATTTATTATGGTTCATCTAAGTTTCCGAAAAGGGAATTTGGTTTTGGTTACCGTGACTTCGGCTTAAGGGTTGATTAATTGCAGGGTTGTTAGAAGATATTTTTGGTTTCTATTATTTCTGCCATGAAGCTTCATCCATTCCTTGTAGAGGATCTAGATTCTAGAGCTACCATATCTATATTAACAAACGAAAAGAGGAGCGCAGGAATACAGTCGGATGATTCTCTGTTCAATGAAAATCTTTATCAGAACAGAGTGTAGTCGTGTAGAGATTGATCCGATTCGGTAAATTCAAGGTGGATTTCTTCTCTTGCTGTATACACCTACAACCACAACCATGTTGTGTCACGGGAGAGCAGAAATACGATTGTTAGTCATTGATTTGGAAGAAAATGTGAGTGTTGATGAGTTTGATAAAATTTGAGTATCTTTCCTCTCATCATGTTACTGTAGATACACTTGCCTTTTCCAAATGTTTTATTCAATAATTAATAAAATAATAATTGATAAATGTGAAAAAAAAATTTGCACTAAACTTTTTCGCTTTTTGGAGATTACACTTTAACCTTTTTTTTTTAAACTCGACGCCAAAAGCTTTCAAAAAATTTTAAGGTTACACAAAGGTTGGATGGCGTTAGGAACCTCCGTTAGTGAGGGTAAAAGAGACAATTCGCACACCATTTCCCTCCATTTCTTCCCTGATTTATGGTTTTCTAATGAAATTTGTGTTGTCAAGATCTGATATGTGGTTATTACTCTGCAAATCTTTTGTTTTCTAAATCGAAAAGTGAAGTTCAATACTGGTACTTGACACTGCAAACTTGTGCTGTTAGTGTCACTCGACACCAAAACCTTTGTACTTAGTTTCACTCCACACCATAACCTTTTTACTTATTGTCAATTTACACTAACGAACTAATTGATAGCGTCAAAGTTTGATGTAACCTTAAATTTTTTTGAAAGCATTTGGTGTCGAGTGCAAAAAAAAAAAAAAAAATGGTTAAAGTGTAAACTCAAAAAAGCGAAAAAGTTTATAGTGCAAAAAAAAAAATTTCGCTTGATAAATTAAATCAAGTGCTTTGGCAGCATAAATATTGCTCTGGCAGTATCAGCGGCCTTTATGAAAACATGCGAGTCATCAGGTCAAAAAGTTTTAGATGAACTCGTCTTGATACGATAAATTTTTCGGGGTTTTTTATATAAATTTATATGAGATTTAATAAAAACTATATAATGCAGCCAATATATAAATAAAAATTATTAGTGAAAGATATACTGGTTGAAAATGAAACTAATTCCATAAAATTTTACGTTTAATAATATATAGAAATGGAAAGATAAAATAAATTAATCGAAATGCAAATCTACCAAACTAACATCATCATAAAAACACCCAACTGATAATCTATGTGCTAAAACGTTAGCTTCACGTTTTTTTGTTTTTTTTAAGAAGGTAAAATATTATTAATCTTCAAAGAAAGTGAACACCAGAGGTATTCAAATTACAATGCTAATTCAATACATACATGAACTAAACGACCCAATGCGAGAGCCAAAGACAACACAAACTACCAAGTTTTCTAACAGAGATCAAAAGCCTCACAATAGTCTCCAAAAACTAAAACCACCTTCACCAATTAGTGCTCGCAGCCTCACACCCCGCCCCACTCAACCAACACCTTGAATGAACACTTGTCCACCCCAACATCTAGTATGTCTCAACACCGAGGTGTCGAGCCAAGAGTAACGGGGTGCAACCAAGCCCGAAGTGATGAGATACCCCTCTCGAGTAGAAAGAAAGAAAGAGAGGTGATTTATCACTAAGGCACCAAAGATGTAGTCAAGGGGGAAAAAATATAAGACTAGACCACTAACCAGCTCAAGAACAAAGTCAGGCAGCAGAGAACGCCTGAAATCTGTAGAAGCCGCAGACCCTGTAGCACTTTGTACAATAAGGGTTAAACATTCAGCACCTCAACAGGAAATCACAACTAGTCTGCAAATTGGTAACCAGGGTTGGTCAAATTCGATTTCTTGAACCATAACCATAAATTCCACTTGATTTTTTCAGCTAATTCGACTAATGACAAATTTTCTCCGCGAAAAATCACAGCATTCTGATTCTTCCAAATTAACCACAATGTTCCGTGAAAAACTGAAATCCATTATTCCTTTTTTCTGATCAACTCTGAGTTCGCAAATTTATCCAACCAATCTTCTGTAGATTCTGCCTCGAAATTCTGAATTCCCAACCAATCAAACAGATACTTCCAAACTTAATCAGCAAAAGAGCACAGAAAAACAAGTGTGCACCAGTTTCTTCTTTATTCTCATCACACAATCTGCAAACGGAAGCCTCTTCAGTGCAAAGAATTCTTCTTTTTTTGAGATTTGGCAAAGTTGCTATACGATCTAATATCACCCTCCACACAAAGTAGTTCACTCTCTGCGGTGGCCATTTCACCCAAATTAACTCAGTCCAAGTTCCAGCTGAGTTTGAAGCACCATCCATTCTGCATTCTATTTGTTTGTATCCATCTGCCGTTGTATATTGATTTGAAGCAGTATACTGCCAGCTCCAAAAATCTGGAATATTGTGCAAAAGATTGTACCTACTCACAACAATAATTAGCTCATTAACCAGCTCAGTTTCCCACTCAAACAGACACCTCCTCCACGCCCAAACAGTACCCTGATCCCCTGCTCCCTCCAACACTCTATCCGACACAAGACACCCCTTATTTGTTTCCAAACTATATAGCCTAGGAAAACGAACTTTCAGCCTCACACCCTCTTCTACCCAAGTATCTTCCCAAAATCCAGTGGACTTCCCATCCCCGATCCTACGACCCACTCCCGACCAAAACCAATCACTACACCCGATTAACTTCACAAGATCCCTCCACCACGCGGACCACTTTCTATCCCACACCCTTCTACTCCGACACGACTCCACAACATCAACTAAACTCCCATATTTTGACCTTAACACAATAGCCCAAAGACAATCTTTTTCAACCAAAATCCTCCACACCCATTTACCCAAAAGAGCAAGATTAAACTACTCGAGATTTTTGACCCCAAGCCCCTCCCCCCCCCCCCTCCGACTCTCTAGGCTTACACACATCATCCCAACTCACCCAAGCTATCTTACGATCCCCTCCCCAAACACCCCCCCACAAAAAGTGACGATAGAGCTTTTTAAGCCAGATAAGAATAAAGGAAGGAATTTTGAAGAAAGAAAGGTAATGTATCGGCAAGGAATTGAGCACCGCTTTAAGTAACACCACACGTCCGCCAAAAGAAATAAAATTAGTCTCCCATTTTCCCAATCGTTTCTCCACTCTCTCGATTATTTTCATCCAAATCTCCTTATCACTTGGTTTTGCCCCAATAGGAAGACCCAAGTAGATGAACGGTATGCTGCCCACCGAACACTTGAGAGCTTCGGCCCAGTTCGAAATCACTATATCGCTAACTCCAACCCCCAACAAACAGCTTTTTCTGAAATTAATTTTGAGACCCGATATCCATTCAAAGCATCTTAAAACACTTTTCAAAACTCCGATGTTTTCTTTCTTTGCTTCCCCAAAAATTATAGAATCATCAGCGTACTGTAGGTGAGACACTACTACTTTGTCACAAGCTCTCATCATCAGTCGACTCAAACCCACAGCCACAACAAGATATAGAAACGGAAACAACGGATCGCCTTGCCTATGGCCCCTCCCCAACCGAAATGATCTAGTCGAGCTCCCATTTACAAGAACCGCCGACTCCGCCGTACTCACACATTCCATGATCCATCCACACCAAGTGTCACCAAATCCCAAATTTCTCATCATCTCGATTAAGAAGCTCCAATCCACATAATCATATGCCTTCTCGAAATCAATCTTAAACATCATTATCTCCTTCTTTTCTTTCCGAGCTGAATCCACTACTTCGTTTGCCACCACTGCTCCATCTAGAATATTTCTGCTTTCCAAAAAAGCTGACTGATTCTAAGAAATTACCTCCCCTAACACATTTGCCATTCTCTTCGATAGCACCTTAGCCACTATCTTATACATCCCTCCAATGAGCGAAATTGGTCTGAATTCCTCAATGGCCATTGGAATCGCACATTTTGGTATGAGAATGATGAAAGAATTATTGAGCCCTCTAGCCAATTTCGCATTTGAATAAAACTCTTCAAACATCTGTATCAAATCCAACTTTATCTGATCCCAGAAGCTCCTAAAAAAATGGAAATTGAATCCGTCAGGACCCGGGCTTTTATCCAGCCCACAATCCCTAGCTTCCTTAATTTCCTCCTCAGAAAACCGCCCTTCCAACATCTGCACACTTTCAACAGATAGACTTTTTTCAGCCAAAGATCCTGGAACAGAATTATTCCTGCTTCCTGTTGCCGCAAATAATCTCTCAAAATGGCTACAAATTCCTTCTTCTACCTCTGCAACCTCCTCTAATCCATTTACCATTAATTCTTATTCCCCTCAACTGTTTCGACCTTCCTTTCCTCTCCACACTCTTGTGAAAGAATTTAGAGTTCGTGTCTCCCTCCTTCAACCAATTATTCCTCGATTGCTGAACTCTAATTTGATCCTTAATTTCTACCAGTCGATTAATCTCATTCCAAATTTTTAATTTTTTCGCTGCTTCCTGTGTCTCCAGCACACCCTCCTCTAGTTTTTTATCCAACTCCAAAATATGCTCAGTCTGCTGTTCAATTTTCTTATCCAGCTTCCCGAAATTCACCTTGTGCCATGATTTAATTTTTTCTTTTACTGCCTTCAGCTTCTCTTTCAGAATGAAGCCACTCCACCCGATCACTTGGTGATTCTTCCAAGTCTCTTCAACCATTTCTTTAAAGCCTTTTTCTTGCAACCAACAATTCAAGAACTTGAAAGGCCTCGGACCCCATTCCTGTACGACTTCCTTCAAAGAATTGCAGCGTGATCCGACACTTTCCTTTTTAAACCAATTTGCACCAAATTTGGCCAGTTAGCCAACCATTCGTTTGACAGAAGAAACCGATCAATTTGATTGCAACATCTCCCATTATCTTTTGTACCATGTGAATTTTCTTCTTTCTAATGGAAGGTCTACCAACCTGGATTGGTTGATAAAATCATTAAATTCTCTCATCTCAACTTCTCTGCCAGACCTTCCAACACCTCTCCTCTCTTCCTCGCTGCGTATAGCATTGAAATCTCCGCATATACACCAATTCTCATCTTCCTTTCCTCTCATCTTTTCCACTATCTGACTCCACACCTCTTTTTTACCAGCTAAGCTATTCGGCGCATAAACATTCACTATATGCACTTTCCTGCCTTTCCATAAACCAGTCACTCCCAAAAAACCATTTTCACCCCAAAACTCTTGTCTTTCAAACACTGTACTGTCCCAGATGCAACAAAGGCCACCCGAGGCTCCGACTGAACCGCTAAATACCCAATTACATTCGGTACTTCCCCACAAAATCCGAGCTAATCTCTGATCCACATATTCCAATTTTGTTTCCTGTATACACACGAAATCCAGCTTTTCCTTAACTACTAAATCCCTCACAGCAGTCTTTTTCACCCGTCCTCCCAAACCACGAATATTGAAACTAGCAATCTTCATTAGGAACCACTAGCCTCTCCAAAACCGTCTTACTTTCTTTCCTAACTCCCAAATCGACATCTCTCAAATCCCACTCAGCAAACTTCTGTACCACCTCATTTTTGCTCGACTTCTCTAAAACACCCAAAACATTCCCAATCCTCCACATTTCATTAGCATCAATTTCATTCCTCTGTATTATGAGCTTGTTGCAAGCTTCAATATCTTGATCCTCCAAAATCGCTCCACCCTCGAGAGAAACGCAACCTATTCCATTTTCAATGGCGACTGATTTGCAGTGCCTTCCCCTCTTTAGACGACGATCAACTCCCTCCAAAGACTCAACGCCAGCCTTAGACCGATCTGCTGCTGTACTGCTCTTCTCCAACGTCTTGAGATCGATTTTTCTCACCGTTTGAGTCTTTGTTTCTAACAACCTCATCTTCAGTCTCCTCCTTGTCGGCTGATCAATAGAGTTAATCAACGGAAAGAGGTTGAAAGGATCATCAGGATCCTGATTCTCCGAAAGATCGGCCTCCGCCCCCTCTTTGATTTTTTGCCTCTCACTAATCTCCACCTTATCAAAATTGCTTGGTGAGAAATTGCTCTCAAAATGAATTTGTCTCCTAGTACTCGACAGTACTATACCCTCTCTTCTCTGGGCCGACAGTCCATTAACTAGGCCCACTGTATGCCCCAAGTCCAAACCGAAATTCTCATGCTCTTTACCCATTAAATCCTTAAGGCCCACTTCACAGCCCACAGCAATAGATCTGTTGGTCCTGATAACGGCAAAGGGAAAAAACTAGGGGGGGGGGGGTGAATAGTCTTTTACAACTTTTGTCGATAAACACAATTTTTCAGATATCTGTGAAGATATATGATACTTAATTTCAGAGAGCGGAAGACTTTTCAGTGATAAGTGCACGTGCTCAGCAAGATATGTGTAAATACTCAGCAAGGTAAATAAAGCAAGTAATGAATTGCAGAAAGTAAATAACACTGATCTTTATAGTAGTATCTGAAGGTGGCGTAATCCTTCAACTAATCCACTTCGACCTTTCTCAGACCTAGAATCCACTAAGACAGATAATTGAGTTCACCTTACAAATATCTTCTCTCGATTCCTAAATACACTAGGTTCCCAACCAAGTGTTCCCGCTGAGTTATTCCCCGGCTTTGTCAGCCAAGTACTTCCTGTACTCAGAAACCTTTGAGCTATTCCTTAGTTTCCCAAACTAAGTACTTCCTATGCTCAGTAACCTTGGAGTTATTCCTTAGTTTCCCAAACTAAGTACTTCCTGTACTCCACGCCGTTTAACGTGTTGGTTAAGGTAGTTTGTCAGGTGAGTAGTCTTTATAACTTTCTCAGTTATGTAAAAATACTTGATAGAATAAGAATCACTTAACACACTTCACAATGTGTGGTGATATGTTCTTTATTGACCCAAGTCTATGTTAAATGTTCTAGAGAATGAAACTTAGATACTTGATCTTTTGATTCAACTCCTTCACAGATAGCAATGCTTGTTAAGGATCAGGACACTTAGAACTTTCGTGCTACTTAGAATTCAAGAGCTTAGTCGCAACTGTAAGCTAAAGAGGAAGTAAGTTGAAGGCTTGTATGCTTGAATGAGTTCGTCGATGTAAGTTCTTGGCGTGTTCAGTGTGTGTGTTCAAGCATTCTAAGTGTTGATATTTATAGTTGAAAATCATGCCGTTTGAATAGTATCCGTTAGGCTTAATGAAATTCAAACTATTGATATCTGTAAATAGTACTGCAGAAGACGTTGTCTCTTTTCAGAGATTTCCTCTTTAGTTCAGATGTCTCTGTCTGCGCATTTATTGCATTGTACTATTTTTGTCCTGTAGTGCCAACGGAACTATGCACGCTTTCTGAAGCATTGCATGTCCCTTTCCAGAAACCTTCACATCTCTAGATACCTGTTGAAACATTGTTTCCCAGAAACATAGTTTTATCCAGGATATCTGAGTGTAGATATCTGTGGGCAATTTTCCTTGTTCAGAAACCTTGTGTTCTCAGATATCTTTTGCAAAACTTGTTTATTGAGAAACACTTGTTTATCAAAGATATCTGGACATAGGTATCTGATAACCTTCGTCTTCAGCAATCTTGTGCAGTCTTCAAATCTTTAAATCTGTTGAACTCTCCTGCCGGATGCCTTCTTCGTGGTCTTCTTCAAAGATATAAAAATTACATTCAGAGACCTAACATCCTATACAAGATTTGCTAGACTAACATACTTAGTGATTTTCCTCTTTTTTACAGTGTTCAAGTGAACCAAGAGTACTAACCACCTTTCTGTGCTAAGATAAGTCATTAGGTTGCTGATCAAAATCTAAACAGATATTCCTAACAAATTTCCCCCTTTTTGATCAGTCAATGATGACTATCTTTAAAACCTATTACAACTTGGAAGAGGGAACAATCTAACACTTAATCATTTCTTATGATTTTTTCAATTCATTTTAATTAAGTGCAGAAAGTAAACATCAACCAAATCACAAGGTGTGATCTTTGCTGACAAGTTATCTTTTTATAGATTGATATCTGAGAGTAGGTTCATCAGATATGTTACAAAGAAAGTTCACAGATAACTTAATAAATAAAGCATATTACAGCACATTCAGTAAGATACAAAACACTTAGTTAAATTAGGACAATAGGAGTAACCAAGCTCCAAGTAGACATCCTAAGATATCTGATGTCACCCTTGTATTGATCTTCAGTCATGTAGAAAGACTCATAGAGTTCCACAGCAAGTCTTGCTCTTGTGCCTATTCCAGTGATGTTGGGAATTCTATGCACATCATCTGGCTTTCCATAAGGACAATCATCAGAGAGGTCCTTCTTCATGGCTTCTATTCTCTTGATTACGTCAAAATCCAACCAGGCTTTGATGTGGTTGGTGTTAATCAAGACTGGCTTGTCTTTTCTCCATGCCATGAGTTGTTTATGGATTGGTTCTGGAAATGTTTCATTTACCAGTAAGTGCTTGAGTTCCAAAATCCAATAGCCATTCTTCTGATTAATGCACCTATAGACAGGGGAGTCATTGTTGGTCTTCATATACTCAATCTTGGCTTCTTCAGGCCTGAGTGGTAGTTGAAGTTTTCTTTGTTCAGCTCTCAGCCTGTTCCTCTTTTGTCTTGAATTTTCCCTTGGGGGATTGCTTGAAGAACCACCCTGGATTGACTTGGTATTTCCAGAGGGTGTTTTAGCTTCTAAAGGCTTTGCAGTTATGGGCTCAGATAGGCTATCAACCCTTTTTCTTTTTCTGTGAAGAGGAGCTTCATCTTCATCAGTTTCTTCATCATCATCATCAAGATCAATTCTTGTGAAAATTTTACAGCCTTCTTCATTGCCCTGGGATTTGATTTGTCCTTCTTCTTCTTTAGAAGACTCTTCAATCCCTCTTACTTGTCTTCTCCTTGGAGCCTTGGTACTCCTTGGAGGTTTCCGTGCCCTGGCCCTTGTTGTCATTCCTTTTTCCGGAAGTTGCTGAGTGGTGTCCACTATCTGTAGAGCAGTCTGACTAGAGGAGGGCTAATTGATTCTGAGTGGTGGTTGGGAAGATTTCTTCTTGTTTCCTCTTCATTTCTGAGCGCCGGATCCTTTCCTTTGTCCTTGATATCCTTCCCCCTTAGTCATTGTTGACTGACTCAGTGTCACAAAGGATTCTGAGAGTGACTCAAAGTTTCCTTGTAGATAATTGTAAGCAGCAACCAACTTCTGAAGTTCAGCCTTGAGCTCCTGATTTTGTTTGATAAGTCCTGTGTCCTTATCAGTGACCTCTTCCAGTGGGCCTTGAGTAGCATATGCTTTTCCAGCAACATAGCTAGCCTCATTGAGGGCATTTTCAGCAAGATTATTGTCATCATCCCTCACCATGCCTAGGTCTCTATGAGCAATGACCAAGCTTGTTGTTCTCTGAGTGATTAATTCAGTGAACTTTTTCATTTCAGCAGGGACTGATGCAATTACTTCTTCATTTTGTTGAGACAACTCCTTTCTTAGAGTTGCCAGAACACAGTATCCGCCATGTAATAATGGGAGTTGAGATTTGGTTTCTTACTGAAGCTTTGAGGAGCTATCAGTTTTCTCTTTAAGTGAGAAACTCCCAAGTGAACATTTGCATGTTCTGCCAAGGTTCTGTATTCTTTATCATCCGAGTCTTCATCCCAGTGATCTTCATCCTCTTGGGCATTTTCATCAATATTTTTTAGCCCAGCAACCATCTCAGAGATGGGCTTCTTTCCTTTCAGTGAGGAGGATGATACTTCTTTTGGTGATGCAACCTTAGCATCATGCTTGTCTTCAGATACTTGCTCAGTATCTAATTCTTCAGCAATTGCCTGAACAACAAGCTGGAGTTCTTTCATCTCAACATAAGCTTCCATTTCCTTGATGGTTTGATCTTCAATCGTTTGGAGCTTTGCTTTGGATTCAGTTATCTTCTCTTCTAGTTGAAGATTTTGCTGTAGTTCTTCCTCCAACAACTGTTTGAGTTGAGCAACTCTGTCTTGTGCATCCAATATTTTCTGAGTGTTGCCCTAAGAGTGCTCAACTACTTGTTCAGTAGATTCTTTTTGTTGGGGAGATGGATGTGTAGACTTCTGAGGAGATGGAGGAGGGGAATTTTGTGAAGTCCTCTCAGTGTGCTTTTCAGCAACTAAGGCATTGTTTCCGTGTGGAATCCCTCATGTCCCTGGTGTAGGAGCATCATCATCATCCTTTTTGTCATTATCATCCTTGTGATGGTCAGTAGGAGATTCTTCAAAATTATTCTCATCTGTTTCCTCCTCATCTTCAAAAACCAGATTGATCACTTCAGGAAGTGTGACCAATTGCCCATTTACTTCCTCTTGTTTAGAGGGTATACACTGTAGGGACTTGGGCAAGATTAGATTGAATCCCATCTCCATTCTGGTCTGACCATCTGCCTTTTCAAAGGTTTCAATGAGCTTGTGTGCTACTTCCTTTATGAAGTTCTTATTCATCAACATGGCAAATGCATATTGCTCTGTTGGAAACATTGCATGCACATAATTCTCCAAGTCAAATGCTCTTGCTCTTCTGGTAGGGTGATCAGTGACCCTTGTGATCTCAAACAGATCAGAGCATCTGAGTCTCTGCCATTTCTTGAAACACTTTAGATGCTTTGGCAGAGTATGAGCCTTGAAGAATGGAAGTAGGTCCTTGTTTAAATCTTCAGGGACCACTAAGGCACTAGCTTGAGCCTAAAAGAGAGAGTTTTGAGTTAGTTTCAAAACTTTAGTAGATATCTGGGTTTTAGAGTAGTCAAGTATCTGAGTTACCTGTGCAACAGCAACAGGCTCAGAAGGTTGGACTACTGAGGTTCCAGGTGCCTCAGATATCTTGGTGTGAGGAGGAGACTTGGAAGTCTGATCCTCAGCATCCTCTCTTTCTTTTTGAACCTGAGAATAAAATATAACATAACACTCAGAAATTTATCAGGAGAGAAACACTTAGACAATTTGATATCTGAGATGTCAATTACCTCCATAGTAGGAGGCTCATATACTTGTCTCTCATAAACTTGTACAGTTTCTGGTATTCTCTCTAGTGATGAAGGTTTGGTGGCCTCATCAATTTCCATTGGTTGAGGGGATTGAGTGGGCAATTCACCAACAACTTCTACTTCTGTTTGAGCCTATGAGTAGAAAGTGTTAAGTATTTAGAAAAATGATCAGAGTAATATTGTGAAGAATATAGATATCTGAGACATATACCTTCTCAATAGATGGCTCCGATACTTGTTCCTCAGAGACTTTGTGAGTCTCTGATGAGTTAGGCTTCTCAGCCTCATCATTTTTCTTCTTAGTTTGAGCCTATTAGAAATAAACAGTTAGTCAAGTGTGTATAAAAGATATCTGAAAAGTCATGTCTTAAGAAACTATTTTCCACCTGTAATACAAGCTCAGGTTCCTTAAGTGAGGCTATGGGAGCCTCCTTCTCAGTCTCTGAGGCAAGCTTTGCAGCTTCCTCTTGTTCTTTTGTTTCTAATTCAGCCTATAACAAAGAAATTTTTATAAGTAACAAGATTTATAAACATAAAATTTCACAAGTAGAGAGTTAAACCATTCAGCTACCTGAGCAGTGTCAGGCTGATTGGTCTCTGGAACATGTGACCCTACTATGCTTTGGTCTTCTTATTCCATTTCAGCTTCTTTGTTTGAATTTTCAGGTACTTCAGACCTTTCCTGAGTGTGCAACTCAGTTGCCTCCCCTGGTTGATCATTCTGAGCAGATGCCTCAGTTTGATCCCTCTCATTGAGTTGGGGAACCTGTTCTTTTCTGATTTTCTTGAGAAGGAAAGATCTTTGGTATCTCATGTCAGAACTCAACTATCATATCAACAACATCCACTATTGGTATTGTGGGTTGTGGTGATTCGACCGATGAAGAAGGTGATGTCAGGGCCTATCCAGACCGCTTGAGATGACTTTTTAAGTGTTGAGGCAATGGAAGTATCCTCCAACACTAAGTTGCCACTCATCAGAGCATCTTCAATATGCTTAAGTGTTACTTGCTCTGATGGTGTGTTTTGTCCAGTGACCTTGGACACAGTTGCTTCAAAGACAACCTTTGAACTAGTTATCGTTTCAAAGAACCTTGGGGATTATTGCTTCCCTCTCATCTTGATTCCTCATCAAATCTGGATGAATTATCAACAATCCCACGATCATCGCAGAGAGTGTTTGAAGTTTCTAACGCTTTTATCAAGATTGATAAGTTCATCGACAAGGCACTCTGCAAAGATTGATGAGTTCATCACCGTGGTTTTAGCGATTGATGAGTTCATCTTCATTTATGAGTTCATCGAAGTATGGGCAGATATCCGAGTCGACATCCACAATGGGTATGTTCATCGATTTGCCGCAGACTTCTTTCGTGAAGTTACGGCTTTTGGTCGCAACGGAACCCTCGATACCTCATCGTCTTTCATTTCTTGGAACCTTTACGAGATGCGAACCTTTTTCATCATGTTTGTATACTCATATTTGTACAGTAGGTTACTATTGGCAATGTCTGCCGTCTCTCTGAGCTCAATGCCAAGGCACTCCAGTAAGTAGCAAATCTTCAGTCCATAGCTTACTGTGGCTTTTGGCTCAGCAAGGCCCTTAACGATTTTAGGCTCAAAGCCTTGTATTTTCTTCACAGATTTAATGAAGGCGTATTTCCCCCAATTAAAAGGGTTTTCCAGCCTTTTGTTTTGTTGATTGAACAAGAACATCATCATCCAGCGTTCTTGGCTTATCTGGTCAGCTCCTCCTTGTAGACCATCAAAGCATCTGTGAAGGATACATGCCAACACATCCCAGTGAACCAACAGATGTCTGGTTCTGATGTCAGCAAGTTTGAAGTCGATGGGTGTGTCTGGCTTGTCAAGATCACACACATCACTGTAGAGCTTTTTTACACCCTCAATGAGATCTTCATCCTTGGTGTCAATTTCAAAATCCTTTCCAAGATTTTGAAGTTCAAACAGCTCACAGAAAGCTGTTTCGTCCAACAGGATTTCCTGTCCTTGGACTTTAGTCTTGATAGACATTGTCTCAGTGCCTTCAGAGACTTTGGAAATAATCGTGGAGTTGTTGTAAAACTCCAGGAGATCCAGTGAAGAGACTCCACTGGGAAGAGCAGATAGAAAGCCCTTGATTTGTGCCTTTTCAAGCATATCGAGTACCAACTTTCTGTCAGCCTGGTTTTCTATTGCAGCTACAAGGTATTCCTCAATCATGGCACCACCCCAAATCATCATGTGATTTGAAGTCCAATGATCAGGATTGAACTCTCCAGTCAACCGTTTGTTTGTTATAACCAACACTGGTGCTTGCTTTTCAGCAGTACCAGAGGTAGTAGCTTGGGATTTCTGGTTAGAAGCACGTTTTGGAGCCATCTCTTTAAATAGTGAAAGTTTTTGAAAATCGGAAAGAGATTAAGGTGTGAGTTTAGTGATTCTTTGCAGAATAACTAAGCGAAGAACAGAGATTTGCAGAAAACTTTGAAAGGTTTTTGCTATTTCTGTGTAAGTGTGAATGTTGGATTAGGCGAAAGTGATTTCTTTTGCCAAAATCCTATATATATAGCATCTTACTCTCAACAGACATATACATACAAATTGATTTTGTACATATTTATCTGTGAAAATGCAGATAGGCGTGGGTAAAATTCGTTTTGCATTAAATGCTTAGTGGGCCACGTCTGTGTTTTTGCAGTCCACTATTTTACTGAGAATTGATCTCGTCTGTTAAGATCAAACGCCCATTTCATCAAGGGTCACGATTGCCTCTTCAACAATGATCACAATCAGCAATTGTAATTGTGCCCAATTAATGAAATTTGGCGTAAGGCTTTCTGAATCACATCTCTTTTCGGTGACTAGGGGACAGTCTTTGGACTAATGTAGTCAGTTCAGAGACTGTGTGTAACTTAACATAAAAATGGAAAGATACAAAACACCAGAGATATAGTCGTACCACATTTCTCTTTTGTGTTCCCCGTCACTAAGTGATCTAGATATCTGAGTACATGTCTCAGAAATCTTCAAATAGCCCTTTTACCCTTTAACCTTTGTTATCTGAGTACCCGTCTCACATATCTTTTTGCTATATGTTTCACCTTTTATCGTTGATATTCTGGATTCCTGTTCGAGATATCTTATCTCTTCTTTTTCCTTTCTCAATCATACTGAGTTCCTGTCTCAGAGATTAGAACTTTTCAGTTCCTTTGGTAGCTCCATTAACCCAAGACTATGTCTCAAGGTTAAGAACCTGCTTTCTTGCAAAGGCTTTGTAAAGATATCTTCAAGTTGGTCTTCAGTACTAATCTTGAGTATCTCTATATTACCTTTTTCAACATGGTCTCTAATGAAGTGGTGTCTAACATCAATGTGCTTTGTTCTTGCATGAAACTTAGGATTCTGAGTTATGGCAATAGCACTTGTGTTATCACAGAAAATCGGTGTTTTCTCTTCATTGATCTGATAATCTCTGAGTTGTTGTTGTATCCACAATATCTGTGAAGCACAACACCCAGCAACAATATATTCAGCCTCTGTGGTAGATGTGGCAATTGAGTTTTGTTTCTTGCTGAACCATGATATTAATCTGGCAGAAAGAAATTGACAAGTTCCTGAGGTGCTTTTTCTATCAAGCAATGATCCAGCATAGTCAGCATCAGAATAGCCAACTAAACTCAATCCACTGTCTTTTGGATACCACAATCCAACTTCTACAGTACCCTTTACATACCTCAATATTTTCATAGCAATGTTGTAGTGTGATTGCATCGATTTGTCTATAATCTAGCACACACCCAACCGCATATGAATATCGTGTCTACTTGCGGTCTTGATGCAAGAGAGACCCAATCAATTTCCTATACTTGTGTTCTTCAACACTCTTGTCAGATTCAGTATAGGTCATTTTGGCTCCAATGCTCATAGGTATCTTAGCATTCTTTTCTGAAGGCTTTAGATTAAACTTGTTGAGCATATCTTTTGCATACTTTGTTTGACTAATGAATATTCCATCATTAAGTTGCTTGACTTGTAATCCTAGGAAGTAGTTTAATTCTCCCATCATGCTCATCTCAAATTTACTTTTCATGAGCTCAGCAAAGTCTTCACAAAGTTGCTTGACTTTAGATCCAAATATAATGTCATCAACATATACTTGAACTAGAAGAAGTTTACCTTTATGGTTCAAAGTAAAGAGTGTTTTATCAACATCTCCTTTCTTGAAGCCACTTTCCAGCAAGTATTTGGCTAAAGTATCATACCATGCTCTCGGAGCCTGTTTCAGTCCATACAGAGCTTTCTGAAGCTTATAAACCATTCTACTTTCTGTGGAAACCTCAAAGCCTGGTGGTTGTTCAACATAGACTTCTTTAGCAAGTTCACCGTTTAGGAATACACTTTTAACATCCATCTAATAAACTTTAAAGTCATTATGAGCTGCAAAGGCTAAAAATAGTCTAATTGCGTCCAATCTTGCAACTGGAGCATATGACTCGTCAAAATCTAGTCCTTCTGTCTGGGTGAATCCCTTGGCAACCAACCTTGCTTTGTTTCTGGTTATTTCACCAGACTCATTCATTTTATTTCTGAAAACCCACTTGGTTCCAATTACAGATATTTCGTCAACAAATGGAACCAGTTTCCAGACTTTGTTTCTCTCAAATTGATCCAACTCTTCTTGCATTGCACAGATCCAATCTTGATCCTTCAATGCTTCTTCTATAGTTTTAGGTTCAATATTTGAGATGAAACATCCATAAAGAGAGTCAGCAATTGCTCTCCTAGTTCTAACTCCTTGGTTTAAAGGACCGATCACATCCTTGGCCGGATGATTTCTTATCCATTTCATAATGGGTTTTGAACTAGTAGGATCAATATCATTTTGATCTGAATGTGAATCAATATGATCTTGATAGGATACTTGTGCAGTATCTGAGATATCTGGCACATGGGAAATACCATGGATATCGTACACTTTTTCAGTGTTAGAGATATCTGGAATTTGATTTTCAGCAATCTCATTCTCAGAAAAACCTCTTCATGATGAAGGTTCTCAGTAACCTGTTCCATTTCTGGAATTCTCATAGGAAATTCTTCATCATGTCTTAGAGTCATCTGGTTGTTACTAAGCAATGGTTGCTTTTCATCGTCAGATTCATCCTCTAAGTGAATGATAGAGTTGTTTTCTTTTGAGGATTCTTCTTCAGAATATTTAATCATTAGTTCTTTGAACCTATCTGAGAGTTCTTCATTCAAGAGTACTTTCTTGTTTCCTTCGTAGAAGACAACATGAACAGATTCTTCAATCTTTTGCGTTCTTTTGTTGTAGATTCTGTAGGCTTTGCTATTCAGAGAATAACCAAGAAATACTCCTTCATCTACTTTTGGTTGAAATATTCTCAAGTATTCTTTTCCATTGTTAAGATCAAAACATCTGCAACCAAACACCCTTAGATATTTGATACTAGGGGGTCTACCAATCAAAAGTTCATAAGGAGTTTTGTCATGGTTTTTGTTAATCAAACATCTATTTTGAGTGTAGCAGGCTGCCTTAATAGCTTCAACCCAATAGATTTCACTTATTTCAGTGTCAGCAAGCATTGTTCTTGCTGCTTCTTTTAGGGTCCTATTTTTCCTTTCAGCAACACCATTTTGTTGTGGTGTCCTTACTGAAGATAGTTGATATTGTATACTTTTACAGGTACAAAACTCTTTTATGTACTGGTTCACAAACTCAGTACCATCGTCTGTTCTGATTACAGATACCTTGTCATTTTTCATGACTTCAAGCTTATTCAGTAAGTTGGGTATCTCAACCCTTGCATCAGATTTATGTTTGAGAAATACAACCTAAGAATCTTGAGTAATCATCAACAACAACCAGACCATACTTCTTTCTTGCATAGCTAGTTACAGAGGATTCAAAAAGATCCATATGTAACATTTGCAGTGGCCTTTCACTGGAGTGTCTAGTTTTAGACTTGAAAGATGTTTTGGATTGTTTTCCCATTTGGCAAGCTGAGCATATACCATCTTTCCTATATACCATTTTGGGTAAACCAACCACCAATTCTTTCTTGGCTAGTTTGTTCAGAGTTTTGAAGTTCAAGTGACTCATTCTTTTATGCCATAGCCAGTTTTCTTCAGTGTGGCTAGATTGACTCACCATGAGACATTCTTCAGTTGTGGCAGATGCCCAGTCAGCAACATAAAGATTTCCTTTTCGCCTAGCAACCAAGACTGTCTGCTTTGACTCATTGTCAATTACTTTGCATAGTTTTGACTTGATCTTGACAGTGTACCCTTTGTCTACCAATTGACTCATTCTTAGGAGATTATATTTCAATCCCTTTAGATGTAGTATTTCAGAGATTGTAAGAGCTCCAAACTTCAGATTACCAAAACCTATGGTTTGATTTTCATCTCCTCCAGCAAATCTAATAATTGGTCCTTTATCGCATTTTATGTAGTTAATCAGATTTGCTTTGTCTCCTGTCATGTGCTTCCCACATCCACTATCAAAATGCCACTTCGGGTTCTTCCTCAAAATGTTCTACACAAGACAGGAAACATGGAGTTAGGTTCTCATTCCAATAATGGAATCTTCTGGACTAAAGAATCTCCCTATAGGAATCCATTTCTGAATGAACTTCCTTGGGGTATTCTTTCGTCTTGTTGGAACATAAGGAGGAATTAAATGATTAGTGTCATTATCATTTAAAGCTATTTTCCTTCTTGGTGTGTTCATTGGTGCTCCTCGTGGTGCTTTCAGATACCTGTCAGATTGCTGAGTCTGCTTTTCAGCAAACTTAGCTTTCCTTGCTAGACTTCTTCTAGCCCTGGCATTCAGAGTGGTTGTAACCTGTTCTTTCTTCCACTTCTGATGATTGCTATGCGCAATCCTGGCTTTTATCCATCGTTCTTGCTCTTTTTTATACTCATGAGTGAGTTGTTTCCCGATGGCTTTATAGCCAATGCCATTTCGAGCACCTGGTGCTATCTGAGTTCTTTTCTCAGCAGCTTTGCTAGTCTCTGGAACGTCTTTCTTTCCAGAAAATGTGATGTTGGAAAATTTGTCTGCTCCTGCAATTTTTCCTTTCTGAGAGACATAGCACTGTGGGTGATTACACTTTTCAGTGTTATGTTTCTTTACAGAAATATTTCCAACAGTTTTCTTTTGGACTTGTTTCTTCCACAAAGGTTTGATCGCGACTGCCTTTCCTTTGTCAACAACCTTAGCTTTCTGACCAATGTTGTAGGTTATTTGAGAACCATTTTGCTGAGCACTAACAAACGTTATTCATTCGTCACTCTTATTCAGAGTAGTAGAGCTATTTGTTTGTGTGTCCAGCCCAAGTCCTCCCTTTTCTGAAGGGTCTCTTAAATAAGAGTGCACTTCAGTAAGAGTGTCACTAGCTTTGGCATAGGATTGAAAAGATAACTATTTCTTCTTGAGTTCCTCATTTTAAGAAAGAAGAACTTTATTTTCCTTTTGGAGTATATCCATTGCCTTTCTGTGTAACTTCTCCGTTTCAGATATCTGTGCTTTGAGAATTGCATTTTTAGCATCCTTTTTTCTCAGATACTTTGAGTAATTGTGAATTTTCTTTCTCAAGAGAATTCTTTTCTTCTTCAAGAATGTCGGCTCTAGCTCGGATCATTTGAAATTCTCTTTTGTAGAGATCAAGTTCTCTTTTGAAATATTCTAAATCTCTGATTTCTTCCTCATCACTCTCATAATTTATGATTTGAGAAAAGTTGGTTACCTCGTCAGCCATTAGGCAAGGCTCAATGTTGGAGCAATCTAGATAGATCTCCTCAGCAACCCCACATAATTCCCTTTTCGTTTGACCAAAGTCAACTAGTTGGATTTGAATCTTTTTCCTTTCTTCAGTAAGCAAAGCTCTCTGACCTCTCTTGAAGTTTCTTCTATCTTTCTTGTCACCAGTCTTTAGCTTATTGAAAACAGGACAGTCTCTTTTAAAATAACCATGTTTCTGACAATAGAAACAGATATCATTTCCCATTTCTGCTTCCTCAGTACTAGATGCTTGCTGAGCCGGTTTGTTCAGCGAGCTTGATAGCTGCATATTCTTATACTGGTGATAGTTTGAGCCTAGATTCTTTTTCAGCTTCTCTTTGGCTTTTCTTCTCTCAATCTCCCGACTGACATATTTTTTCATTTGCTTTACAACAAGAGCATCTTCCTCAGTCATTTGCTTGGTATCCTTCTCAACAATTTTCAGAAGTACCTTGTGTTACTAAAGCAACATTGTGAACTTTCTCAGCAATTTTTTGTTCTCTCTGAGTAGTTTCATAGTTGACAGTAGCTAAGTGGGAAAAGAGTTCTACTGGAGTGATATTTGGCATTCCTTGGTTGAAATAAAAATACTGAGTGTGTTCCCAGTTTTGATTCAAGCTTCTCACGATAGTCTTAACCTTTTCAGAGTTAGAGTATCTCTCACTTTCACCAAGTGCAGCCATTTCACTCATCAGTGTCATAAATCAGAAATCTAGTTCTTCAAGAGTCTCAGTGGGACCTTGTTTAAAGTTTTGGAATTTAAGCTTCAAAACTTCGAACTTATTTTCCTTTGTTTTCAAAGGCTTGACAGATTTCTTCAATCATTGCTGTGCCACTTTCACATTTTGCACACCAGCTTTACTGTATGTGCCCTGGAGTGGAACGTATGATGATATTGCGAGCCTGACCATCTAGTCGATTTCTCTTGGAATCTTCCGTTGTCCAGAGCTCTCTGTGCTTTGGCTCATAAACAATTTGACCAGTAGGTCTTCCACTGGTTGAAGCACCTGTTTGTGAGGAACCACCACTTGGTTCTTCATTAGTGGGAACTCTGTCTCGACCATTAGAAACCTCCATGACCTGCTTGAGTTGTTGAATGACTATGGGGCCATTCTTTATTACTTCGATCATTTCGTCACTGATGACTTCTAGGTAGAGCATCATGTTGTTCTTCCATTTCTCATAATTCTCTGGCTTGAGAATTGGAGCATTACTTAAAGACATCCTGCAGCAAACACACTAAACAGACAAATCAAGTGTAGGTAAAAACAGTTAGTGGGCACTTATCTGGGATCTAGGTTTAGTGCAGAAGGCTTGGGAACCTCCTGCTCTGATACCACTTGTTGGTCCAGATAACGGCAAAGGAAAAAGACTAGGGGGGGGGGGGGGGTTGAATAGTATTTTACAACTTTTGTCGATAAACATAATTTTTCAGATATCTGTGAAGATATCTGATACTTAATTTCAGAGAGCGGAAGACTTTTCCGTGATAAGTGCACGTGCTCAGCAAGATATGTGTAAATACTCAGCAAGGTAAATAAAGCAAGTAATAAATTGCAGAAAGTAAATAACACTGATCTTTATAGTGGTATCTGAAGGTGGCGTAATCCTTCAACTAATCCACTTCGGCCTTTCTCAGACCTAGAATCCACTATGAAAGATAATTGAGTTCACCTTACAAATATCTTCTCTCGATTCCTAAATACACTAGGTTCGCAACCAAGTGTTCCCCCTGAGTTATTCCCCAGCTTTCTCAGCCAAGTACTTCCTGTACTCAGAAACCTTTGAGCTATTCGTTAGTTTCCCAAACTAAGTACTTCCTAAGCTCAGTAACCTTGGAGTTATTCCTTAATTTCCCAAACTAATTACTTCCTGTACTCCACGCCGTATAAGGTGTTGGTTAAGGTAGTTTGTCAGGTGAGTAGTCTTTATAACTCTCTCAGTTATGTAAGAATACTTGATAAAACAAGAATCACTTAACACACTTCACAATGTGTGGTGATATGTTCTTTACTGACCCAAGTCTATGTTAAATGTTCTAGAGAATGAAACTTAGATACTTGATCTTTTGATTCAACTCCTTCACAGATAGCAATGCTTGTTAAGGATCAGGACACTTAGAACTTTCGTGCTACTTAGAATTCAAGAGCTTAGTCGCAACTGTAAGCTAAAGAGTAAGTAGTCTGAAGGCTTGTATGCTTAAATGAGTTCGTCGATGTAAGTTCTTGGTGTGTTCAGTGTGTGTGTTCAAGCATTCTAAGTGTTGATATTTATAGTTGAAAATCATTCCATTGAATAGTATTCGTTAGGCTTAATGAAATTCAAACTATTGATATCTGTAAATAGTACTGCAGAAGACGTTGTCTCATTTCAGAGATTTCCTCTTTAGTTCAGATGTCTCTATCTGCGTATTTATTGCATTGTACTATTTTTGTCTTGTAGTGCCAGCGGAACTATGCACGCTTTCTGAAGCATTGCATGTCCCTTTCCAGAAACCTTCACATCTCCATATACATGTTGAAACATTGTTTCCCAGAAACATAGTTTTATCCAGGATATCTGAGTGTAGATATCTGTGGGCACTTTTCCTTGTTCAGAAACCTTGTGTTCTCAGATATCTTTTGCAAAACTTGTTTATTGAGAAACACTTGTTTATCAAAGATATCTGGACATAAGTATCTGATAACCTTCGTCTTCAGCAATCTTGTGCAGTCTTCAAATCTTTAAATCTGTTGAACTCTCCTGCCGGGTGCCTTCTTCTTGGTCTTCTTCAAAGATATAAAAATTAAATTTAGAGACCTAACATCCTATACAAGATTTGCTAGACTAACATACTTAGTGATTTCCTCTTTTACAGTGTTCAAGTGAACCAAGAGTACTAACCACCTTTCTGTGCTAAGATAAGTCATTAGGTTGCTGATCAAAATCTAAACAGATATTCCTAACAAGATCCAACCTGTTTTCTTCCTACCAACCCTTCCTCAGCTGTTCTCGAGTTCTTTGTACCTTCAATATCCTTGTTAACTACACCCCTGTTCAATTCAACCGGCGGCTCAAACTCCGTTCCGACATTACTCGCTGCCTCCTGTCCTTTTCCAAAGTGATCTTTTATTACTCCTATCCCTTGGTCATCTTCCCCATCCTCTCCATTCAAGTCTGCATTCAACTCATTGTCTTCTTCAATAAATTCACTTTTAGGGACGAAAGACTCTTCGTCTTCATCATCAGAACATATCTCATCCGATTCCGACTCTTCCGACTCCGACAAGTCTCCGGCCATCGATGCACAATCTGACTTAACAATTCCATCACCAACACAGGACTCTAAAACATAGATTACGAATGAATTTTCCCAAATCTTAACTCGAAGAGAATTACAAATTCTTTCGAAAATCGGAGTTTCAACTAGAACTTTTCATGTACTAAATCCTTCTTCTCAATGGTATCCTGACTTACCTCAATTACTTTTTCGAACTTATTACCTATTTTCTTAAACATCTGGGGACACCACCCATGCAATGGCACGCCATAAACGTGTAGCCACACTTGTCTCTGCCCGTCGACATCTAGCTCCTTCCATGGATAAATGAACGTGAATATAGTCTCCAGCCACTTGGGATCTTCTTTCAAAATTCTGATTTGATCCTCCTTCACCAAATTATCCAGCAACCAGGAATCAGCAGAAACTTGACTTACACTAGTCTGATTGTAACCTCTTGAGTGGAGAAAATCGATCACCTCTTCAGCCGATACTCTGTCTTTCAAACCACAAATTAATGCTCTTCTAACCCATTCAATGGAACCTTTTTCAGGTTTAAAAATGAAACCAGAATTTCCACTAGCAACAACATTATACTTGCCTGTTCTTGCACCCTCACTGACAACAATTTTCTCCTTTGTTTCAGTTACATGTTTTTGCAGCCCTCCCTGTCTTTCCACCTCCCCTATAGTCTTTTGATTCACCGCCTGAAGATAGCTCACCCCTTCACTTCTCCTTCTCTCATGTCCAACAAAAAATCTTTGGCCTTCCTTTTTCCGCAATTCTTCACTGTTCGTATCGAACGCTGCTCTATTCGCCAAGATCTTATTGTTTCCAACGCAGAATCCTTGCACCTCTGTTAGAATTTCGTTCAGATTCACATCCGTCCCAAATCGTGCAAATGCAAATTTCTTCCCGCTTGCATTCCGTTTGTTTGGCATGAACGCATCCTTTATGATCCAAAACTTTTCCAATAACTCCTTGACATCGATTGCCTTCCAATCATCCGAAAAGTTTGTGATATACAAACTGTTGGAGTTCCTAGTCAGCTTTTCCACCCATTTTGATTGTACTATCTCCTTTCTTTCCAAGAACGGACGTTTGATATTCTTATCCACGGTACTACCAGGTGCCCTACAAAGATCTAAGGGAAGAGGGTTTGAACGGGTAGGCTTATGGCTGTGGAGGAAGACATTTGATGGCCGGTGAGCGACCGGGAACCTACGAAAGGCTCTAGGGTTTCTCTCCCCCACAAACTCTCTCTCTCTAGACATGTTTGGTTAGCTTCACGTTTAACCTGGCAAAACTTTAGAGAATAAAATTCTCCATCGAATACCTGAATTTATTTGAAAAGTGAAACAGAGGTGCAAAGCTAAAATTTATCGATTTAAGAGATTTAATAACCAAACAACAATCCCCTTTCAATTACTATATGTTACCACTCAAAATCTCGAACAAATATATTTTTAAAATTTCATTATTTCATTTTATCTTATTTAATAAATTTATATTTTATTTTTGTGAATAAAATGATTTATCTAATTAATAATAATAATCTAGACTGGTGTCTATGGATTCGTCTTGTCATGGTGAATTTAAATATATGTTCAAAATATTTTTCAGACTTTTGTAGATAAATATATATTAGATTTAATAAAAATTATATATGTAGTAAACATATTTAAGAATAAACAGTGAAAGATATTCTGGTTCAAAATGCAACTAATTCCACAAAATTTCACGTAGGATTGAATTAATTTAATAAATACTCTATGTTTAAATTTTCATTATTTAATTATATCTTATTTAATAAATTTATATTTTATTTAATGTATAAAATGATTAT
The DNA here is from genome assembly GCA_026545765.1 of Plantago major. Classification (NCBI taxonomy): domain Eukaryota; kingdom Viridiplantae; phylum Streptophyta; class Magnoliopsida; order Lamiales; family Plantaginaceae; genus Plantago; species Plantago major. Next base: position 35,109,542 of record CM048841.1, read on the forward strand.
ATAATTAATAATAGTATTCAAGATTGAATTCATGGATTCGTCTTTATGCATTTAATTCAAATATATGTTCAAATTAATTTTCAGAATTTTGTATATAAAGTTATATGATATTTAATAAAAATTATATATGTGATCAACATACCAAAAATAACAGTGAAATATATAATGGCTAAAATACATCTAATTCCACAAAATTCCACGTAGGACTGAATAAATCTGGTGAGGTTTAGACCCTTGTACTTTACATAATACTAGTACTAACCCGTGGCGATGCAACGGTATAGTTATTTTTAATAATAAATATAAAGGGACGAAAAAATAAATTAATCGAGCAAATAAGACTTGCAAACAACGTTGGCCAGATTGTATCGAAATCCTTCATTCAATTCTATATGACCTAGTCTATTTTTTGGTAAATATGAAAAGTGTAAAATATGACTCATCATAACATATTTTCTTTGAAAGGGCTAGGATCCAAACCGAATATGTTTTGGACCCGACGGGTTGATAACATATATTTTATATCGGATCCTCTACTTGTACCTGACCCATTAAATTAGTGTACAAAAAACGGGCCGGTCATCGAACCGGACAACCTAAAGATGATGGTTCAATCGGTTCAACAGGTCAAACCAGTGGTTAACCCGGTATGCCGTCACAAATATATACCTCCTCTCAATTTTATATAAGATGTTTGAATTTGTATATATTTAATATGAGAATATAATTTTAGGAGATTCTATATCTTCATCCCCCTTTGCACAATTCTGTAAAAACCCGGAATTTATTTTTGGACCGTCCATTTGAATTTAATTTGGAGATGAAAAATTATTTGGACTTGAATTGATTTACGGGATTTTACTAGTCATTATTTTTTATATGGATGGAGAAATTGAATCGGGCTATAAGATGATTCTTATTGCCTATTAGTTTAATTATGGACCAGAGAAAGAGAAAGGCCCAGTTGAAAAGTCCAATTCGTTTTCTCTTGTAAACCATTAAGTTATTTCTTTCCTCTTCTTTTATTTCCTTGAGCCGTTCCATTCTTCTTCTTCTTCTGGTTTCATTCGAACATGTTATTGCCGCCCCGTATGCTGAAGTCGAGTAGTTTGGGACCAAGATCGGACTGGGCTTGGGTGTTATGGATAGCGAAACCGGATCAGAAGCATGAGGACGAATTCGGGAATAGGCTCGGATGGATTTGTCTTGTTTATGGACTGTTCTTGATCGATTTTGTTTGAGGAGATGTTGGGTATATGAATTTCGAAGTCTTGGCCTTGATTTGGAGGAGTTTAGTTCAAGTTCATGGAGTTTGGAAAGTATTAGAATTCGCAGGGACTGAATTGAAAGATTTCAGAAAGTTAAAGGACTTGCTTTTGAGAATTTGATTAGGGGCGGGGGGCTGTTTGTAATTAATTTGGATAAACAGCGTGAAGAGCTGTTAGATATGTTGACTGAGTATTATTGCTAATACCAAGGCAGTGGCCGAGTGGCAGAAGTTGTGGTTTGTTAGGCATGATGTTTGTGGTTCGAATCTCATTGGAGCCATATTTTGTATTCTTTTATTTGCAGCCTGTTTCGACCCGTTTAAATTACTGTTTTACCCCTGAACGTTATAGAATCATAATTATGCCCTTCTACATTTTTATCCTATTTCCTCAATATCGACCTATAAAACCGTAGTAAAGACGAGATGGAGGTAAGTGGTGCTTTGGAGAATTTAAGGTGCTAGGTGACTTTGGAGAATTTAAGGTGCTAGGTGACTTTGGAGAATTCGAGTTGCAAGTAGGAGCTTTGGTGATTGGATATGTTAAGCTTGCATTCGTATCGACCTTGAGGTAAGGGGGTTTCCTTGACACTTTTGCTTCTATTTTGTTGTTATCGTGTATATATATATATATATATATATATATATATATATATATATATATATATATATATATATATATATATGTATATATATGTATTATGATTTGACAAAATACTTATGGTTATTATATCAAGTAATGGGCTTGGTATAATAGTCTATTCGAAAAGATCAAGTATGTGTACCCATAAATGTTTTACCGTGATTGCGAACGTGAAATTGTTTTGTCAAAAGCATGGATTGAAAATATGTTTTATGCTCATCGATATGGCTATGAATTGTTTGGGCCCTTTCGAGGGAATGTCTTGCTTTTGGAGATCTCCCATTGTTATGTTATCCCTTTGGTAGGGCATTGTTATTGTTATGTAAAAGCCGACCTGTGTGCCACCACGGTTCGTGTGGCCGTAGTGTATTGTCTGATTGAGCTACATATGAATTGACATTGTTTTGATAAAGTGTTCCATGCAAATTATTTTGGATATATAAACGTATTGATATATATATATATATATGTGTATGTTTGAAATACTCTGCTTGATCCGGTAAAAGTGTCATTGAGGCTCACCCTGACACCCCCTTTCAGATATTTAGTAAGTGAAGTGACACTGGATGGTACAGTAGAGTGGAACCCGGAAGACGGATGATGGATCATATGAAGACTTTCAGTAATTGTAGCGTACTCTGAGTTTGTATTGAATATGATGATTTGTACCGTTGAGGTAGTTGTTATGTACTGAGGACTTGTAATTATTATTGTAATTACTGTTTATGGGATTTTAGACGCTCTGTTGTACCACTATGAGATTATTTTATGTATTTGAGGATTTAAGTAAGGCTTCGTCTTGGCGTGAGCCCATCTCACGATAGACGGCCGGTCGTGCCAAAGTGATTTGGTTTTGGGGCGTGACAAATTCTATATGCACACAACCACTTTAATTTAATTTTTGCTCATTTATTTTGTGTAGACTTTATAAAAATCTAAAGAGTCTTATAAGTGTAAGATTCATTTGTGAGATAAAATGAAGAAAAAAGTTGTCTTCATTTGTGTGAAAAAAACCAATTAGTGAATATTTATGTGTTGAGGGTAAAAGTCCCCAACCACTTAATGAATTTCCCTTGCTTTCCTTCACTCTAAGTATCTAGACCACCTATGAGTAAGAACCACCTTTCTTATAAGAACCAAAGAGTAAGATCCCGTAAGAACCGTCGTACTGGTAAGAGGCGATGCGTAAGGACCTGCACAAGTAACTTGGAGCGGGGGGGGGGGGGGATTAGGACCATAGACCCGGTTTGCTAAGTGTCAAACCGGTCTGAGACTTTACTCAAGAGAGACTGAAGATCTACTCTGTATAATAGTCGGGAGGGTAAGAGTCTGAGTAGAAGACTTCACTTACTTTGTATTATGAGGATATGTCCATATTTATAGGTTTCCTTTGAGAAAGGGAGAACTCACAAGATCGCGCCAAGTGTAAGGCTTAGACCGTGCCAACAATGCTCTATTAGGCCCATGGCCCAATAGGTTGTTTCGGTTAGGACGTCCCGCTTAGGACTGTAGTCCGATAGAGCGGTTAGGACGTCCCGCTTAGGACTGTAGTCCGATAGAGCGGTTAGGACGTCTTGGACATATTTCTGTATCAACATTATGTATGAGAGATAATGAATAATCGTAGGAGATAGTGAATAAACTAATTAATCCTAGTACTAACCCGTGGCGATGCCACGGAATAATTTACTTTTAATAATATACCAGAAAGAGGATAATTCAATCGGCATAATTAGAGTACTGATCAAACTAACAACAATACATGCTCATAATAGAATTTAATCGACTGCAAAGCAAAAAAAAAAAAAAAAAAAAACGTTCTTATATTAATTGTAATTCAAACTCAGCATAAAATGAAATAAGGAAAGATGTTTTTCCCTAACACATTTTCCTGAAGCCCCCCTCCAATACGCAATAACCATAAGTTTCCTGATGATTTCAACCTTGACCTTGGATCCACCATAATTGTAAAATAACAAATATAAGTACATATTAGAGAAATTCACTCACGTCTTTTAAATGATCAAGGAGGTGCGGGCATGATATCGTGTTTGCTACCCTTCAGTATAACTGGTTATATATGTTTTAAGTGTGCAATAAATACAACAACTAATCAACTGAATGGTTTCTCATTGACTCCCACTTGCACCTCTCATTACCTCTCTAACATTACGGTCAAAGGCCTAAAAAGTAAATTGTATTATTCATGGAGGCCTTATCCTGTGGCAATGCAACGACATAAATTGCATTGAGTATAAAAAAAAAAAAAAAGGAAGGCAATACGGAGTACAATTTAATAACGCAAACATAACGCTACCTCCAAATTTTGTTAAACACCTACTTGTAGACCAAAATAGTAGTGAATTCAGTTCATGAGTTAAAATTATAGTATTATTCTTAAGGTTGAGTTCCAAAGTTGCAAATATAAAATTCTTTAAGTTACAATTATAGTATTATTCTTAAAGTTGAGTTCCAAGGTTGCAAATATAAAAATTTTTTGAGTTCCAAATTTGGAATCCTTTTTTTGAGGATTTTACCACAAAACGTGGTTTATTATTCAAATTAAAGTTTTCAAGTTGTAATTATCTCATTTTCAAAGTTTGTTTGTACATCGAATTTAGTTGTCAAGTTCAAATTACGTACTCCATTCTTAGAGAAATATTTCCATACATTGTTGTTTACCCTTTCAATAGAATCCTAAAGTTGTAATTACCTCATTATTAGAGTTGGTCTGAGTTCCAAATGTGCAACTAACTATTCCAAATAATGAGCTTTACATTTCAATATAGTCTCCAAGTTATAATAATCACATTGTTGTAGTTGGTTTGCTCGTCAATTTGAGTTTTCAAGTTAGATTGACCACATTTTTATAGTAAGGCTTCGTCTTGGCGTGAGCCCATCTCACGATAGACGGCCGGTCGTGCCAAAGTGATTTGGTTTTGGGGCGTGACAAATTCTATATGCACACAAACACTTTAATTTAGTTTTTGCTCATTTATTTTGTGTAGACTTTATAAAAATCTAAAGAGTCTTATAAGTGTAAGATTCATTTGTGAGATAAAATGAAGAAAAAAGTTGTCTTCATTTGTGTGAAAAAAACCAATTAGTGAATATTTATGTGTTGAGGGTAAAAGTCCCCAACCACTTAATGAATTTCCCTTGCTTTCCTTCACTCTAAGTATCTAGACCACCTATGAGTAAGAACCACCTTTCTTATAAGAACCAAAGAGTAAGATCCCGTAAGAACCGTCGTACTGGTAAGAGGCGATGCGTAAGGACCTGCACAAGTAACATGGAGGGGGGGGGGGGGGTTAGGACCATAGACCCGGTTTGCTAAGTGTCAAACCCGTCTGAGACTTTACTCAAGAGAGACTGAAGATCTACTCTGTATAATAGTCGGGAGGGTAAGAGTCTGAGTAGAAGACTTCACTTACTTTGCATTATGAGGATATGTCCATATTTATAGGTTTCCCTTGAGAAAGGGAGAACTCACAAGATCGCGCCAAGTGTAAGGCTTAGACCGTGCCAACAATGCTCTATTAGGCCCATGGCCCAATAGGTTGGTTCGGTTAGGACGTCCCGCTTAGGACTGTAGTCCGATAGAGCGGTTAGGACGTCCCGCTTAGGACTGTAGTCCGATAGAGCTGTTAGGACGTCCCGCTTAGGACTGTAGTCCGATAGAGCGGTTAGGACGTCTTGGACATATTTCTGTATCATCATTATGTATGAGAGATAATGAATAATCGTAGGAGATAGTGAATAAACTAATTAATCCTAGTACTAACCCGTGGCGATGCCACGGAACAATTTACTTTTAATAATATACCAGAAAGAGGATAATTCAATCGGCATAATCAGAGTACTGATCAAACTAACATTAATACATGCTCATAATAGAATTTAATCGACTGCAAAGCAAAAAAAAAAAAAAAAACGTTCTTATATTAGTTGTAATTCAAACTCAGCTGAAAATAAAATAAGGAAAGATGTTTTTCCCTAACACATTTTCCTGAAGCCCCCCTCCAATACGCAATAACCATAAGTTTTCTGATAATTTCAACCTTGACCTTGGATCCACCATAATTGTAAAATAACAAATATAAGTACATATTAGAGAAATTCACTCACGTCTTTTAAATGATCAAGGAGGTGCGGGCATGATATCGTGTTTGCTACCCTTCAGTATAATTGATTATATATGTTTTAAGTGTGCAATAAATACGACAACTAATCAACTGAATGGTTTCTCATTGACTCCCACTTGCACCTCTCATTACCTCTCTAACATTACGGTCAAAGGCCTAAAAAGTAAATTGTATTATTCATGGAGGCCTTATCCTGTGGCAATGTAACGACATAAATTGCATTGAGTATAAAAAAAAAAAAAAAAGGAAGGCAATACGGAGTACAATTTAATAACGCAAACATAACGCTACCTCCAAATGTTGTTAAACACCTACTTGTAGACCAAAATAGCAGTGAATTCAATTCATGAGTTAAAATTATAGTATTATTCTTAAAGTTGAGTTCCAAGGTTGCAAATATAAAATTCTTTAAGTAAAAATTATAGTATTATTCTTAAAGTTGAGTTCCAAGGTTGCAAATATAAAAATTTTTTGAGTTCCAAATTTGGAATCCTTTTTTTGAGGATTTTACCACAAAACGTGGTTTATTATTCAAATTAAAGTTTTCAAGTTGTAATTATCTCATTTTCAAAGTTTGTTTATACATCGAATTTAGTTGTCAAGTTCAAATTACGTACTCCATTCTTAGAGAATATTTCCATACATTGTTGTTTACCCTTTCAATAGAATCCTAAAGTTGTAATTACCTCATTATTAGAGTTGGTCTGAGTTCCAAATGTGCAACTAACTATTACAAATAATGAGCTTTACATTTCAATATAGTCTCCAAGTTATAATAATCACATTGTTGTAGTTGGTTTGCTCGTCAATTTGAGTTTTCAAGTTAGATTGACCACATTTTTATAGTTTAGTTTATACTACCAATTGAGTCGAGTCCATAAGTTGGAAGTACCCTTTCTTTGAATAAGTTCTTCATATAGCATGGTTTAGTCTTCGATTGTAGTCCCCAAATTGTAATTATAACAATCTTAGAGTTTGTTTGCCCCTTGACTTGAGTTCTCAAATGAAATTATCATATTCTTAGAGTATTTTACCACATAAAGTGGCTTACGTTTCTAATATAGTTTTACATTTAAATTATCAGGATTGTTAAACGCAGAACAAATTTTTACATATTACATATAATACCACTATTATTATAATTACAAAATGGTTCAATAATTTGAAAAAATTACTATTTTATCTAAAAAAACATCAAACAAGTTTATTCGAATTAATTTTTATCATCCGAATGAATATATCGAAAAAACTTAAAAAGAAAAACATGAAGAATCGTCGCCGGTGACCGGAGCATCTCCGATTTGGAGTTTTCCGGAGCTAACTTGACCAGATCGGAGCATCTCCGATCTGGAGAAGCTCCGATCGAAGTTTGGCTGCTCCAGATCTGGAGCATGCTTCTCAGATCTGAGCTCCAGATCGGAGCATGGCTGCTCCGATGTCGGAGCTTTCTCTTCAAAGCTGACGAGAACATGGTTCTCGTCTGTTTCAAACCCGACGAGACGACTCGTGTGGTCGGTTTTTGTCATTTTTAGCCGTTTTTGCGTTTCTTTTTGTTATTTTTTTATTTTTTTAATCAATTTAAATATACTAATATAATTGAGTATTAATTAACAACTACAACTACCAAATTAAAATAATAAAAACATTTTTATGTTTGTCATTATTGATATAATATGGCTAATGATTGTACGATATTGATTTTTGTTGTGTTATGATACCGTAGTGTATATATGTTTATATATTTTCGATGATGTAATAATTTGAGAATTTTTTCGGAAATGAGACTAATTCAATATTTTTATCAGTTGAAGGGCCTTTTGCAATATATAAAAAAATGTTATGCGTTTAGTAAAATGTGTTCTGCGTTTAACATTCTCCTAAATGATTTAAATCGTAGAATATTTTTACCGTTTGAACAAAAATTTTAATTCGGAATTATCTCATTGTTAGATTATTTTCAAATAGCATGGTTCATCCTTGCATTAGAGTTCCCAAGCTGAATACTAATTGAGTTGAGTCCATAAGTTAGAAGTACCCTTTCTTTGAATAAGTTCTTCATATAGCATGGTTTGGTCTTCGAATGTAGTCCCCAAATTATAATTATAAAAATTTTAGAGTTTGTTTACCCCTCGACTTGAGTTTTCAAATGAAATTATCATATTCTTAGAGTATTTTACTACATAAAGTGGCTTTCGTTTCTAATATAGTTTTACGATTAAATGATTTCAATCGTAGAATATTTCTACCGTTTGAACAAAATTCCTAATTCAGAATTATCTCATTGTTAGATTATTTTCAAATAGCATGGATGTTGGTCCACATAACGGCAAAGTAAAAGACTAGAGAGGGGGGGGGGGATGAATAGTCTTTTAAAACTTTTGTCGATAAACACGGTTTCTCAGATATCTGTGAAGATTTCTGATACTTAATTTCAGAGAGCGGAAGACTTTTCTGTGATAAGTGCACGTGCTCAGCAAGACAGGTGTAAATACTTTGCAAGGTAAATAAAGCAAGTAATAAAATGCAGAAAGTAAATAACACGTCTGTTTATAGTGGTATCTGAAGGTGGCGTAATCCTTCAACTAATCAACTTCGGCCTTTCTCAGACCTAGAATCCACTAAGACAGATAATTGAAGTAACCTTACAAATATCTTCTCTTGATTCCTAATTACACTAGGTTCCCAACCAAGTGTTCCCCCGTGGTATTCCCCGACTTTCACAGCCAAGTACTTCCTGTACTCAGAAACCTTTTGAGCTATTCCTTAGTTTCCCAAACTAAGTACTTCCTATGCTTAGTATCCATGGAGTTATTCCTTAGTTTCCCAAACTAAGTACTTCCTGTACTCCACGCCGATTAAGGTGTTGGTTAAGGTAGTTTGTCAGGTGAGCTTCTTTAATAACTTGTTCAGTTATGCAGATAGCTCTAAGAATCAAGTATACTTAATACACTTTGCAATGTATGGTATCTTGTTCTTTACTGACCCAAGTCTATGATAAATGTTCAAGAGAATGAATCTCATATATCAAATCTTAATTCAATTCTTTCACAAATAGCAATGCTTGTTAAGGATCAGGACACTTAGAACTTTTGTGCTACTTAGAATCAAGAGCTTTAGTCGCAACAGAAAGCTTGAAGGTAAGTAGTGTGCTTGAGAGAGCTTGTGAGAGTATTCAATGTAAGTTCAGTGTTGTAAGGTATAAGTTCTGTGTGTATTCTCAAGCAGTCTAAGTGTTGATATTTATAGATGAATTTGAGTGCCGTTTGAATAGTATCCGTTAGGCGTAAATCAAATTCAAACTATTGATAGCTGAGTATAGTACTGTAGTACGTTTGTCTTCTTCAGAAGCTACCGTTTTTGTTCAGACATCTCTGTCCGAGCATTTAATGCATTGTACTATACTTTGTCCTGTAGTGCCAACGGAACTATGCATTGTATCAGATATCTTTTACTATCAGAGTTCTCTGAAGCTTTGCACGTCCTTTTCAGAAACTATCACAACTTCAGATACCACTTGTTGAAACAACTTATAATATATTTCTTTTCAGAAACATAGTTTATGTTCAAGGTATCTGAGTGTAGATATCTGTGGGCACTTTCCTTGTTCCAGAAACCTTTTGTTTCTCAGATATCTTTTGCAACACTGTTTATTTAAAAACGCTTGTCTTCAAGATATCTGGTCATAGGTATCTGAAAACCCTTGTCTTCAGCAATCTTGTGCAGTCTTCAAATCTTCAAATCCGTTGAACTTTTCCTGCTGGATGCCTTCTTCTTGGTCTTCTTTAGAGGAATAAAAAATTACATTCAGAGACCTAACATCCTATACAAGATTTGCTAGACTATCATACTTAGTGAGTTTCCTCTTTTACAGCGTTCAAGTGAACCAAGAGTACTAACCACCTTTCTGAGCTAAGATAAGTCATTAGGTTGCTGATCTAAATCTAAACAGATATTCCTAACAAATTTCTCCCATTTTGATCAGTTAACGATGACTATCTGACCTGATTACAAATCTGGATGAGGAAACAATCCACCACTTAATCATTTCTTATGATCTTTTAATTCATATAATTAAGTGCAGAAAGTAAACATCAACCAAATCACAAGGTGTGATCTTTGCTGACAAGTTATCTTTTATAGATTGATATCTGAGAGTAGGTTCATCAGATATGTTACAATGAAAGTTCAGATAACTTTTACACGATAAAACAACAATAAGGTACATTCAGCAAGATACAAAAATTACATAGTAAATTAGGACAACAGGAGTAACCAAGCTCCAAGTGAACATCCTAACAAACTAGTCTTCAAGTCTTCAAAACAGTTCCATGGATCAATCTGCAAATTTCCTATCACCAAACCTTTTGATATCATCAGAGTAGTCATAGAGAAGAGTTCTGATAATCATCTCTGTGTCTCTGGCAAATCCACAGACTTCCTTGTAGGTTTTGGTGGGATTCTTCTTGGCAAATTGTTTGACCCACAGATACTTTCCCCATTTCCAGGCATGCTTGATTCTGATATCTGATAGTTTGAAGTATTCATAAATGATCTTCAGATATTTGATGTCACCATTGTATTGATCTTCAGTTAAGTAAAAGGACTCATAGGGTTCCACAGCAAGTCTTGCTCTTGTGCCTGTTCCAGTGATGTTGGGAATTATGTGCACATCATCTGGCTTTCCATAAGGACATTCATCAGAGAGGTCCTTCTTCATGGCTTCTATTCTCTTGATTACTTCAAAATCCAACCAGGCTTTGATGTGGTTGGTATTAATCAAGACTGGCTTGTCTTTTCTCCATGCCATGAGTTGTTTATGGATTGGTTCTGGAAATTTTGAATTTACCAATAAGTGCTTGAGTTCCAAAATCCAGTAGCCATTTTTCTGATTAATGCACCTGTAGACAGAGGAATTGTTGTCAGTCTTCACATACTCAATCTTGGCTTCTTCAGGCCTGAGTGGTAGTTGAAGTTTTCTTTGTTCAGCTCTCAGCCTGTTCCTCTTTTGTCTTGAATTTTCCCTTGGGGGATTGCTTGAAGAACCACCCTGGATTGACTTGGTATTTCCAGAGGGTGTTTTAGCTGCCAAAGGCTTTGCAGCTATGGGCTCAGTTAGGCTATCATTTTTTCTTTTTCTATGAAGAGGAGCTTCATCTTCATCAGTCTTTTCATCATCATCATCAAGATTAATTCTTGTGAGAATTTTGCAGCCTTCTTCATTGCCCTGGAATTTGATTTAGCCTTCTTCTTCTTCTTCTTCTTCTTCTTCTTCAGAAGACTCTTCAATACCTTTTACTTGTCTTCTCCTTGGAGCCTTGGTACTCCTTGGAGGTCTTTTTCCCATGGCCCTTGTTACCATTGTTGTTTCTTCAGTTGGTTGCTGGGAAGTAGCTACTATTTCCAAAGCAACTTGACTTGATGAGGGCTCATTTATTTTGAGTGGTGGATGGGAAGTTTTCTTGTTTCCTCTTCCTTTCTGAGCAGCACCAACTCTAGATTTCTTCTTTCTTTCCCCTTCTTCCCATCCCCCTGACTTTGAGGTCCAGATTTGTACAATCCTTCCCCCTTAGTCATTGTTGGCTGACTAAGTCTCATAAAGGATGCTGAGAGAGACTCAAAATTTCCTTGTAAGTAGTTATAGGCAGTGACCAACTTCTGAAGTTCAGCTTTGAGCTCCTGATTTTGTTTGATAAGTCCATTTTCCTTATCAGTGAGCTCTGCCAATGAGCCTAATATGGCATCTGCTTTTCCAGCAGTGTAACTTGCCTCATGAAAAGCTTTTTCAGTAATGACACATCATCATCCCTTACCATTCCCAGATGCTTTTGAGCAATAACCATACTGGTTGTTCTCTAAGTGATGAGCTCGGTGAATTTCTTCATATCTGAGGGGACGGAGGCAATTACGTCTTTGTTTTGTGAAGACAACTCCTTTTTAAGATGTGCCAAAACTTGGTATCTATTCATGTATTCTTGGGAGTGGACATTTGGCAGTTTGTTGAAAACTTCAGGAGCAATTAGCTTCCTTTTCAGATGAGAAACCGCTAAGTGTTCATTGCGGTGTTCTGCCAAAGTCTTGTCTTCTTCATCATCTGAGTCATCAGCCCATTGATCTTCATCCTTTTGCACTTCTTCATCAAGGTTTCTGAAGGCGGCAACCATCTCAGATATGGGTTTCTTGCCTTTGGATGATGGTTTCTGTGGTGAAGATGCAGATTTGGCATCATGCTTTGCTTCAGATGCTTGTTCAACATCTAGCTCCTTAGTAATATAGGCAACAGCGTCTCGGAGCTCTTTAATCTCAGAGTAAGCTTGTGTTTCTTTGCGTGTTTGTTCTTCAAGTTTATCTAGCTTGACTCTGGATTCAACTATCTTCTCTTCCAGTTGAAGATGTAGCTGTTGTTCTTCCTCCAACAGTTGTTTGAGTTGAGCAACTCTGGCTTGTGCATCCACTATTTTCTGAGTGTTTTCCTCAGAGTGCTCAACTACTTTTTCAGCAGTGTCTTTTTGTTGAGGAGATGGATGTGTAGAGTTCTGAGGAGATGGAAGAGGAGAATTTTGTGAAGTCCTCTCAGTGTGCTTTTCAGCAACTGAGGCATTGTTTCCTTGTGCAATCCCTCCTGTCCCTGGTGCAGGGGCATCATCATCATCCTTTTTGTCATCCTCATCCTTGTGATGGTCAGAAGGAGGTTCTTCATAATCATTTTCATCAGTCTCCTTCTCTTCTTCATCTTCAGAGACCAGATTGATCACTTCTAGAATAGTGACCATTTGCCCATTTACTTCCTCTTGTTCAGAGGGTATGAACTGTAGAGTCTGGGGCAAAATAAGCTTGAATGCCATATGTATTCTGGTCTGACCATCTGCCTTTTCAAAAGTTTCAATAAGCTTGTGTGCTACTTCCTTTATGAAGTTCTTATTCATCAACGTGGCAAATGCATATTGCTCAGTTGGAAACATTGCATGCACATAATTCTCCAAGTCAAATTCTTGCTCTTCTGGTAGGGTGATCTGTGACCCTTGTGATTTCAAACAGATCAGAGCATCTGAGTTTCCGCCATTTCTTGAAACACTTTAGATGTTTTGGCAGAGTATGAGCTTTGAAGAATGGAAGTAGGTCCTTGTTCAAATCTTCAGGGACCACTAAGGCACTAGCTTGAGCCTGAAAGAGAGAGTTTTGATTTAGTTTCAAAACTTTTAGTAGATATCTGGGTTTTAGAGTAGTCAAGTATCTGTGTTACCTGTGCAACAACAACAGGCTCAGAAGGTTGGACTAAAGTGGTTTCAGCTGCCTCAGATATCTTGGTGTGAGAAGGAGACTTGGTAGTCTGATTCTCAGCATCCTCTCTTTCTTTTTGAACCTGAGATTAAAAAACATAACACTTAGAAATTTGTCATGAGAGAAACACTTAGACAACTTGATATCTGAGAGGTCATTTACCTCCACATTAGGAGGCTCAGATACTTGTCTCTCAGAAACTTGTACAGTTTCTGGTATTCTCTCTGGTGATGAAGGTTTGGTTGCCTCATCAATTTCCATTGGTTGAGGGGGTTGAGTGGGCAATTCCCCAGCAACTTCTACTACTGTTTGAGCCTATGAGTAGAAAGTGTTAAGTATTTAAAAAATTGATCAGAGTATTATTATGAAGAATATGTTTATCTGAGATAAATACCTTCTCTATAGAAGGCTCAGATACTTGTTCCTCAGAGACTTTGTAAGTCTCTGGTTGATTCTCTGACGAGTTAGGCTTTTTAGCCTCATCATTTTCCTTCTCAGTTGGAGCCTATTAGAAACAAACACTTTAGTATTATTCATAAGTATAAAGCATATATCTGAGATGTTATATCTTAAGGAACTATCTTCTACCTGCGAGACAGGCTCCTGTTCCTTAAGTGGTGAGGCTATGGAAGCCTCCTTCTCAGATTCTGAGGCAAGCTTTCCAGCTTCCTCTTGTTCTTGTGTTTCTAATTCAGCCTGTAACAAAGAAATTTTATTAAATAACAAGATCAACAGACACAAAAATATCACAAGTAAAGAGTTAAACCATTCAGCTACCTGAGCAATGTCAGGCTGATTGGTCTCTGGAACTTGTGACCCTTCTATGCGTTGGTCTTGTTGTTCCATTTCAGCTTCTTTTTTTGAAGTTTTAGGTACTTTAGACCTTTCCTGAGTGTGAAACTCTGTTGCCTCCCCTGGTTGATCAATTTGAGCGGGTGTCTCAGTTTGATCCCTCTCTAGGAGTTGGGGAACCTGCTCATTTGCAGGATTTTCTTCAGTATATTGCATTGCTGGTACGTCGAAATGGAGTTCATTGACCATTTCATCAACCACTTGTGGCTGTTGTGGTTGTGGTTGTTGTGGTTTTCTGGAAGCAGAAGTTGGAGCATTTGAGAGCTCTTCCAGATTTTTAAGTGTGGTGTTGACATCAGCGTCTACCAACACTAGGTCACCACTCATCAGGGCTTCTTGAAGTTGTTTATACGTGACTTTCCCTGATGGTGTGTTGGCACCAACAACCTTTTCTATAGGTGCTTGCTCAGCAACCTTGGACCTTTTGTTCCTCTTTCCCTTGGCCTTGTTTACTTTTTCAGCAACCTTGGGGGCTGGGATCTTCTCCTCGTCCGATTCGTCATCGAAATCTAGAACAGAGTTATCAACAATCCCTGCTACTTCTGCAGAGAGAGTTTGAAGTTTCTCACTGCTTTTATCAGCATTGATAAGCTCATCAACAGTGGTCTTAGCAGCATTGATGAGTTCATATGCATTTATGAATTTGTCAGCAGTGGCGGCAGATATCTGAGATTCAGCAGACATCGTTTGTGAAGTTCTGCGCTTTTTGGTTGCAACGGAACCCTCAGATATCTCGTCAGTCTTTTGTTTCTTAGAACCTTTCTGAGATGCAGTAACCTTTTTCATCATGTTTGTATACTCATATTTGTAGAGTAGGTTACTATTGGCAATGTCTGCCATCTCTCTGAGCTCAATGCCAAGGCATTCCAGTAAGTAGCATATTTTTAGTCTATAGCTTACTGTGGCTTTTGGCTCAGCAAGGCCTTTAACGATTTTAGGCTCAAAGCCTTGTATCTTCTTCACAAATTTCATGAAGGCGTACTTCCCCCAATTAAAAGTGTTTTCCAGCCTTTTGTCTTGTTGACTCAACAAGAACATCATCATCCAGCGTTCTTGGCTTATCTGGTCAGCACCACCTTGTAGACCATCAAAGAATCTGTGAAGGATACATGCCAACACATCCCAGTGAACCAAAAGATGTCTGGTCCTTATGTCAGCAAGCTTAAAGTCGATGGGTGTGTCTGGTTTGTCAAGATCACACACATCACTGTATAGTTGCTTCACACCTTCAAGGAGATCTTCATCCTTGGTGTCAATTTCAAAATCCTTTCCAAGATTTTGAAGTTCAAACAGCTCACAGAAAGCTGTTTCGTCCTTTCTTGTCCTTGGACTTTGGTCTTGACAGACACTGTCGTAATGCCTTCAGAGACTTTGGAAATAATTGTGGAGTTGTTGTAAAACTCCAGGACATCCAGCGAAGAAACTCCACTGGGAAGAGCAGATAGAAAGCCCTTGATTTGTACCTTTTCAAGCATATCAAGTACCAACTTCCTGTCAGTTTGGTTTTCTATTGCAGCCGTGAGGTACTCCTCAATCATGGCACCACCCCAAATCATCCTGTGATTTGAAGTCCAATGATCGGGATTGAACTCTCCAATCAATCGATTGTTTGTTATAACTAGCACTGGTGCTTTCTTTTCAGCAGTACCAAATGTAGTAGCTTGGGATTTCTGAGTAGAAGCACATTTGGGAGCCATCTCTTTAAATAGTGAAGTTTTTGCAAAACGAGAAGAGATTAAGATAAGAAATTAGTGATTCTTTGCAGAAAAACTAAGAGGGAATTCGCAGAGGTTGAAGAATGGTTTTTGCTATTCTTGTGCAAGTCTGAATGTTGGATTAGGCGAAAGTAATTTCTTTTGCCGAAATCCTATATATATAGCAACGTAATTCTAACAAACATATACATACAAATTGGTTTTGTATGTACGTATCTGTGAATTGCAATAAGGCGTGGGTAAAAGTTTGTTCGGCATTAAATGCATAGTGGGCCACGGCTGAATTTCTACAGTCCACTATTTATAGAGAATTAATCTCCGTCGTTAAGATCAATCACCCATTTCATCAAGGGTCACCATTGCTTCTTCAGCAATGATCACAATCAACAATTGTAATTGTGCCCATTTAATAAATTTTGGCTATTAGCTATCTGAATCACGTTTCTGTGTGAATGAGAACACTGTTTGTATCTGAGTCTATCTTATACTTGTTGTCTTTTCAAAGTTTTACACAAAGATAGAAATAATACAAATTTCAAGAGAGTAGTTGACTGCAGACAGTTGTACTATTCTCTTTTGTGTTCCCCCTCACTGAATGCTCTAGATATCTGAGTACCCGTTTCAGAAATCTTCAAATAGCCATTTTACCCTTTAGCCTTTGGTTTCTGGATACCCGTTCCAGATTCCTCTTCTCTGGATACCCGTTCCAGATTCCTTTTCTCTCTCCTTTGATATCTTCATCAGATATCTGAACTTTTTCAGTTCTTTGGTAGCTCCATTAGTCCAAGACTATGTCTTAAGGCTAAGAATCTACTTTCTTGTAGTGGCTTAGTGAAGATATTTGCAAGTTGGTATTCAGTGCCAATCTTGAGTATCTCTATATTGCCTTTTCAACATGGTCTCTGATGAAGTGGTGTCTAACATCAATGTGCTTTGTTCTTGCATGAAACTTAGGATTCTGAGTTATGGCAATAGCACTTGTGTTGTCACAGAAAATGGAAGTTTTCTCTTCATTGAGTCCATAGTCTCTGAGTTGTTGTTGTATCCACAAAATCTGTGAAGCACAACACCCAACAGCAATATATTCAGCCTCTGTGGTAGATGTGGCAATTGAATTTTATTTCTTGCTGAACCAAGATATCAATCTAGTACCAAGAAATTGACAAGTTCCTGAAGTGCTTTTTCTATCAAGCAAAGATCCAGCATAGTCGGCATCTGAATAGCCAACCAAAGTCAATCCACTATCTTTTGGATACCACAATCCAACTTCTACAATACCTTTTACATACCTCAATATTTTCATAGCAATGTTGTAGTGTGATTGCATTGGATTTGTCTGAAATCTAGCACACACTCCAACTGCATATTGAATATCAGGTCTACTTGCAGTGAGGTACAATAGAGACCCAATCAATTTCCTATACTTGTGTTCTTCAACACTCTTGTCAGATTAAATATAAGTCATTTTGGTTCCAATGCTCATAGGTATCTTAGCATTCTTTTCAGAAGGCTTTAGATTAAACTTGTTGAGCATGTCCTTTGCATACTTTGTTTGACTAATGAATATTCCATCATTGAGTTGCTTGATTTGCAGCCCTAGGAAGTAATTCAATTCTCCCATCATTCCATGATTTCCTGTTGTTTACTTCTTCTTGACTTGCAATGTTGTTGAAAAGATTAGGTTCTCATACCAACAATGGAACCATCTGGACTAAAGAATCTTCCAGTAGGAATTCATTTTTGAATGAATTTCTTAGGAACATTCTTTTGTCTAACAGGAACATAAGGAGGAATTCTAGTTAAATGATTAGTATCATTGTCATTAATAACTATTTTCTTCCATGGTGTGTTTCTTGGTGCTCCATTCAGAGTCGAAAAGAGGATTCCTCACTTATTTCTCTCATTCAAAACCGTTAATCCTGCCGTGGCCCAAGCTATTATTGTGAAAACCTGCTTTCGGATACCTGTCAGGTTTCTGAGTCTGCTTCTCAGCAAACTTAGCTTTCCTAGCCAGATTTCTTCTAGCCCTGGCATTCAGATTTTCAGTGGCTTGATTCATCTTCCACTTCTGATAATTGTTGTGAGCAATTCTAGCCTTAAACCATCGTTCTTGCTCTTGTTTGTACTCACGAGCAAGTTGTTTCCCGATGGCTTTATAGCCAATACCATTCCGAGCACCTGGTGCTATCTGAGATCTTTTCTCAGCAGCTTTGCTAGTCTCTGGGTAATCTACTTTCTTTCCAGAAAATGTAACATAGGAGAATTTGTCAGCTCCTGCAATTTTTCCTTTCTGAGAGACATAGCACTGTGGGTGACTACACTTTCAGTGTTATGTTTCTTTTCAGAAATATTCCCAACAGATTTCTTTTGGGCTTGTTTTTCCCACAAAGGTTTGGTCGCTACTGCCTTTCCTTTGTCAATAACCTTAGCTTTCTGACCGATACTGTAGGTTGTTTGGGAACCACCTTGGTGAGCACTGACAAATGTTCTTCTTTTATCACTCTTATTCAGAGTGGTAGAACTATCTGTTTGTGTGTTCAGCCCATGTCCTCTCTTTTTCTGAAGGATCTCTTAAATAAGATTGTACTTCAGTAAGAGTGTCACTAGCTTTGGCATAAGATTGAAAAGATAGTTCTTTCTTTTTGAGTTCTTCATTCTCAGAAAGAAGATCTTTACATTTCTTTTGAAGATCTTCATGTGACTTTTCAGTCTCAGATATCTGAGCTTTGAGAAATGCAATTTCGGCATCCTTTTTCTCAGATATCTTGAGTAATTTTGAATTTTCCTTTTCAAGAGAATTCTTTTCTTCTTCAAAGATTTCTGCTCTAGCTCGGACCATTAGAAACTCTCTTTCGTAGAGATCAAGCTCTCTTCTGAGATGTTCCAGATCTTTGATTCCTTCCTCATCACTTTCATATGTATAACAACAAGTATGTGTTACCTCATCAGCCATTAGACAAGGTGCAATGTTGGAGATATCTGGAAAGATTTCTTCAGCCACTCCACACACTTCTTTCTTCTTTTGACCAAAGTCGATCACTTCATGAGAAACACCACACATTTCTGGAGAAGGCAGTGTGGAATCATCTGAGTCTTCATCCTCAGAATCAGACTCAATGTCTAGAGCATTCAATTGGAGTTGAATCTTTTTCCGTTCTTCAGTGAGCATAGCTCTCTGACTTCTTTTGAAGTTTCTTCTATCTTTCTTGTCACCTGTCTTTTGTTTGTTGAAGGCAGGGCAATCCTTCTTGAAGTGACCAGGTTTCTGACAATAGAAACAGATATCGTTTCCGATTTCTGCTTCCTTAGTACTTGATGCTTTCTGAGCCGGCTTGTTCAGCGAGCTTTGTATATTTTTGTACTGGTGATAGTTTGAGCCTAGATGCTTTTTCAGCTTCTCCTTGGCTTTCCTTCTCTCAATTTCTCGACTGACATATTTTCTCATTTGCTTTACAGCAAGAGCTTCCTCAGTCATCTCATTGCCTTCCTTCTTTTCAGAAGTTCCTTGAGCAACTAGAGCAACATTCTGCAATTTTTCAGTTGTTTGTTCTCTTTGAGTTGTCTCATAGTCAAAAGTGGCAAGGTGAGAGAAAAGTTCCACCGGAGTGATATCTGGAATTCCTTGGTTAAAGTAGAAAAACTTTGTGTGCTCCCAGTTATGATTTAGACTTCTCACAATAGTCTTAATCTTTTCTGACTGGGTATATCTATTACTTTCACCAACTGCAGCCATGTCACTCATAAGTGTTGTAAACCGGAAATCTAATTCTTTAAGAGTCTCTGTGGGACCTTGTTTAAAGTTTTGGAATTTGAGCTTCAAAACTTCGAACTTATTTTCCTTTGTTTTATCAGTGACGGCATAGATTTCTTCAATCAGTTACCAGGCCACTTTCGCCGTTTTTGCACCCCACAGTTTACACTGTGTGTGCTCTGGAGTAGAACGTGTGATGATATTACGAGCCTGACCATCTAGTCGATTTCTCTTGGCATCTTCCGATGTCCAGAGCTCTCTGGGCTTTGGTTCGTAAATAACTTGACTGGCAGGTCTACCATTAGTTGACGCATCTGTTTGTGAAGACCCATCGCTTTGTTCTCTGTCTCTACCATTAGAAACCTCCATGACCTGCTTGAGTTGTTGAATGACTATTGGGCCATTCTTTATCACGTCGATCATTTCGTCACTGATGGCTTCTAGGTGGAGCATCATGTTGTTCTTCCATTTCTCATAATTCTCTAGCTTGAGAATTGGGGCGTCACTTAAAGACATTCTGCAGCAAACACACTAAACAAACAAATCGAGTGAAGGTGAAAGGCAATTAGTGGGCACTTATCTGGGATCTAGGTTCAGTGCAGAAGGCTTGGGAACCTCTTGCTCTGATACCACTTGTTGGTCCAGATAACGACAAAGAAAAAGACTGGGGGGGGGGGGGGGTTGAATAGTCTTTTAAAACTTTTGTCGATAAACACGGTTTCTCAGATATCTGTGAAGATTTCTGATACTTAATTTCAGAGAGCGGAAGACTTTTCTGTGATAAGTGCACGTGCTCAGGAAGATAGGTGTATATACTTTGCAAGGTAAATAAAGCAAGTAATAAAATGCAGAAAGTAAATAACACGTCTTTTTATAGTGGTATCTGAAGGTGGCGTAATCCTTCAACTAATCCACTTCGGCCTTTCTCAGACCTAGAATCTACTAAGACAGATAATTGAAGTAACCTTACAAATATCTTTTCTTGATTCCTAATTACACTAGGTTCCCAACCAAGTGTTCCCCCGTGGTATTCCCCGACTTTCACAGCCAAGTACTTCCTGTACTCAGAAACCTTTTGAGCTATTCCTTAGTTTCCCAAACTAAGTACTTCCTGTACTCCACGCCAATTAAGGTGTTGGTTAAGGTAGTTTGTCAGGTGAGCTTCTTTAATAACTTGTTCAGTTATGCAGATAGCTCTAAGAATCAAGTATACTTAATACACTTTGCAATGTATGGTATCTTGTTCTTTACTGACCCAAGTCTATGATAAATGTTCAAGAGAATGAATCTCAGATATCAAATCTTAATTCAATTCTTTCACAAATAGCAATGCTTGTTAAGGATCAGGACACTTAGAACTTTTGTGCTACTTAGAATCAAGAGCTTTGGTCGCAACAGAAAGGTTGAAGGTAAGTAGTGTGCTTGAGAGAGCTTGTGAGAGTATTCAATGTAAGTTCATTGTTGTAAGGTATAAGTTCTGTGTGTATTCTCAAGCAGTCTAAGTGTTGATATTTATAGATGAATTTGAGTGCCGTTTGAATAGTATCCGTTAGGCGTAAATCAATTTCAAACTATTGATATCTGAGTATAGTACTGTAGTACGTTTGTCTTCTTCTTCAGAAGCTACCGTTTTTGTTCAGACATCTATGTCCGAGAATTTAATGCTTTGTACTATACTTTGTCCTGTAGTGCCAATGGAACTATGCATTGTATCAGAGATCTTTTACTATCAGAGTTCTCTGAAGCTTTGCACGTCCGTTTCAGAAATTATCACAACTTCAGATACCACTTGTTGAAACAACTTATAATATATTTCTTTTCAGAAACATAGTTTATGTTCAAGGTATCTAAGTGTAGATATATGTGGGCACTTTCCTTGTTTCAGAAACCTTTTGTTTCTCAGATATCTTTTGCAACACTGTTTATTTAAAAATGCTTGTCTTCAAGATATTTGGTCATAGGTATCTGAAAACCCTTGTCTTCAGCAATCTTGTGCAGTCTTCAAATCTTCAAATCCGTTGAACTTTTCCTGCTGGATGTCTTCTTCTTGGTCTTCTTTAGAGGAATAAAAAATTACATTCAGAGACCTAACATCCTATACAAGATTTGCTAGACTATCATACTTAGTGGGTTTCCTCTTTTACAACGTTCAAGTGAACCAAGAGTACTAACCACCTTTCTGAGCTAAGATAAGTCATTAGGTTGCTGATCAAAATCTAAACAGATATTCCTAACAATGGATCATCCTTGCATTAGAGTTTTCAAGTTGAATTATATTATTCTTATAGTTGTTTTGCCCTTCAAATGGAGTTCTCAATTAAGAATTACTTCATTCTTAAAGTTGAGATTAACCTTTGAATTGAATTTTCAAGTTAAAATTATCTCATTGTTAAAGTGTGTTTATCCTTTGAATTGAGTTCCTGAGGAATTTATGTATTTCTTCCAATAATTTTTTTCATATATTGTGGTTTACTATTCAAATAGAGTTCTCAAATTGGATTTATCCATTTTTTTGAGTTGCTTTTAACTTGAAATTGAGTTTTCAAATTGTAATGATCCCATTCTTAGAATTTTGTTTGCTTTCACGTTGAGCTCACATGTAGGAACAATCTAATTCTAAAATTTGAGCTTACCATTCGAACTAAGTTTTCAAGTTTTTTTTATCTCATTGTTATAGTTGATTTGTCATACGAATAGATTTCCCTAGTTAGAATTATCCCATTTTTTTAGATGAGTTTACTTTCGAATTAAGTACCTGTACTTGAATCATTCCTTCATTAGAGTATTTTTCCCATATAATGTGGTTTATTATCCGAATAGAGTTTTCAAGTTGTAATTATCTTATTCTTATAGTTTGTTTGACCTTGGAATTGAGTTCCCACGTTCGAATTATCTCATTTATAAAGTTGAATTTTACTTTTCGAGTTGAGTTTCCAAGTTTGGATTATCCCATTCATAAAGATCGTTTACGCTTCGAATTGAGTTCCTAAATTGAAATTATCTCTTACTTAGCCATATCAGATTTTTCAAAATCAACCTCTGCTAAATGGTCTTTTGTTTAGATTAGTACTCACAGTTCAAACAATTACAGATGATTCCAAATTTATAATGTAGTTTGAAACAAATTACAACAAACCCAAAAAGTCAAAGATTATCTAATTTTATTTAATTTTATAATGATTTTTTATATTTCAACTTTTCTTTTAGTCTTCTCCTATAATTTCAAATATTCAACACTTTTTTCTATTTTATGCTATTAAAATATTCAACACTTTTTTGTTTCAATTTATATCTTATAATTGGTGTCTATGGATTTGTTTCGTCGCGATGAATCCAAATACATGTTCAAAATATTTTTCGAATAAAGTTATATGGGATTTAATAAAAACTATATATGTAGTGAACATACTAAAAATATAAATAGTGGAAGTTATAAGGTGCATTGCATTGTCAGGAATAAAATGTTCCATGACTTATTTTCTAAATTTAGAATTTACATAACTAATAGATCTCATTTAACAATTTAATTTTTTATTTTAATATATAAATAATTTATTTAATTAATAATAATATGTAAGATTGGTGTCTATGGATTAGTCTTGTCGAGGTGAATCCAAATATATGTTCAAACTATTTTTTGGAGTTTTACAGATAAAGTTATATGTGATTTAATAAAAACTATGCATACAGTTAACATACCAAAAATATATAGTACACTTCTAAATTACTATTTTTGTATTTAATTTTGTAAATAAAACTCCATGAAATTCAACGAGACATGCCACATAGGATTTTGCACATGTGGCAATGTAAGATTGGTGTCTATGGATTAGTCATGTCGAGGTGAATCCAAATATATGTTCAAACTATTTTTTGGTGTTTTACAGATAAAGTTATATTTGATTTAATAAAAACTATGCATACAGTTAACATACCAAAAATATATAGTACACTTCTAAATTACTACTTTTTTTATTTAATTTTGTAAATAAAACTCCATGAAATTCAAAGAGACATGCCACATAGGATTTTGCACATGTGGCATGCCTCTCTATCACCAATTTTATTATATATTTAGATAATAATAATTTAGATATGGATGGATGGATTTATGAGTCAATTCAATAATCGAGCCCGTCCAAAAATATAACATAACCACAACCACATAGCACAACATTACTAACCTTTTAAAATTAGTAGTGTATCCTAATGGATATTGTAAAATCCCGAAAATTTTATTGGACCGTCTATATATACATGGAGTTAAAAAAAATTATATGGATTCGAGTTATTGTACGGAATTTTATAGTCACTATTTTATGGACCATTAAATTGAAACGGACTATGATAATTTTATTACATTGGGTTTGAACCGAAATGAAATCCCAAGTAGTTATAAAAGTGTTATTGGACAAGTTGGCTCGGGCTTGTGTGGATTAGTAAGTATATAAGATACTTGACTACTTGGTTGGCGTCAGTTGCCTGTAACCGAGAAGGTTGAGCAGCTCTTGGTGGGATTTACTAGTTTTGATGTCATCCCTTAATTACTCACGTTTGGATCAAGAGAAGATAATTAGAGATGGAAGTTAATATTGTTGAGCAATGATAGGTCACGATCCTACCTAGCGATTTGCTAAATTATTTTATGATGTTGCCATCTTTGGAGATTGGAAGAAAAGAATGTCACGATAAAGGTGAGTTACATCTACTATGTTCCAATTGGCCTCTTAGTACATTTGAAGTAGTAAAGATTTCATCATTGTTTAATTGGATGCTGAAGGTGGAGATCAGATGTTATACGTGAGTGGAGGACTTATATATTTATGGTATGAGGGGGTTCGAAAGATTTGGGCCTAATCATGTATTGAGACTGTAATTGTTTGTGCTAGGCTGACAGGTCTTACTATTGATCGAGGAGGATAAGAACTTGAGGTTTCTTGCGAGTTAATTTAAGCATGATCAATATCGATTTTGGGATTCGAGGTGAGGGGAACTCTTGACACTTTTGCTTTATTTTATTGTTATAGTATATATATGTACGTTTTATGATTTGATAAACAACGTATGGTTATTATATCAAGTTATGGGACCTGATATAATAGTCTATTTGAAAATGATCAAATATGTGTACCCATAAATGTTTTATTGTGATTGTGATGTGTGAAAATTATTTTGTTCAAAAGCATGGATTAAAATATGTTTATGCTCATCAATATGCCTATGAATTGTTTGTGCCCTTTCGAAAGAATGTCGTACTTTTAGAGATCTCTCATTGTTATGTTATCCCTTTGATAGGGCATTGTTATTGTAATGTAGAAGCCGACATGTGTGCCACCACGGTTCGTGTGGCCGTAATATATTGTCTGATTGAGCAAAAGATATGAATTGCTATTGCTTTGAAAAGTTTTACATGCACTTCTACCGGAATATATATCCACAAAAATCATACCATGCACGGTTTTTTCTACCCTACAGCATGCTTCACTACCTCCTGGTACTTTAAATGTACAACGCATTAAAGCACCAGGAGGTAATGCAGCATGCGGTAGGGAAGAGGAAACCTGCATGCACCTGAGCATTGTGCCACATGTATTGGATTTCTTCGTCTGACTTCACAACATGCAATCCAATGTGATAAGGACTTCCATGTGCATGGTACCAAACACGGCGTGGCCATGGAGAATCAACCAAGTCAATTAGCTGAACGACCTGGAACAATGATGCCAATGAGAACATATTCGGGTTTACATTGTGGATTATCTTTCGAACTCCCGGCCCGCCTAGTAATATATGACATGATTCTATCCAACATCCACCAAGGTTGAGGATTATCGAAAGCCTGTGCGAAGGAGGTGGCGGTGCTGCAAATTTATTTACAAAAAATAAACAAACCTTCAACAACAATTGATTATATTAACATTTATAATCTACTTGCTGTCATGTACTAAAATATGCAAAAGAATCTTACATACTATGCACAATTACCTAATAGTTATATATAGAGATAGCTAGGAACTAGCGTAATACAAATATTATATGGAAGTGCAATTGTGCAAAATCAATTCTAGTACCTGAAATTCTCCTTCGAGTTCCCCAGATGCTAAATTAAGCGGAAATTGTAAGTCGTTCGGACATGTCGACTCTAGGACTACCATCTTCGGGATCAAGGGTAGCCATTGTTATTATCTTTATGGTTTTGGAAAATGTAAGATTTTTCTAAATGATAGAAAAGTCAATTTTTTTTTTTTGCGGTTTTTGGGTTTTAGCGGTCTGACTGGTCGAGTTTCTTAAAAAACTGCTGACACACCTTTTTCATTATGCTTTTAATAGATTATGTTATGGTTTTAAGTTGTTATCATTGAAAGTTTCAGTTACATTTTTAACACATTTTGTTAATGTCTTAAGAGATGATGTGATGGTTTTAATGCGTCGGCATTGTATGTTTCAATTATAATTTTAACCTCTTTTGTTAATTTTTTAAGAGATGGTGTGATGGTTTTAAGTTGCTACATGATAGTTTTAAGATGGCTTGTTATAGTTTTAAGTTACAATCTAATATCATTAAACCACTATTAAACAAGTCTAAACATTCAATCATTACAATACTGAAACTTGCAGTCATCTAAAGGTTTTAAAACATCTATTCTCATAGGAAAAAATTACAATAAACGTTCATTCGGTGTTTTTTGTTGCAATGCAAACTGGGTTTGTTAAAATAGATTTTTTTTCCGATTAAACTCGTTGGTGAACTTCGGCTTCCTGCCTTTAGTTGTTTTTGTGCTTGTGATTGTTGCTTCAATACTCCAGTAACACCATTGAAAAACCTATCATCAAACTCGATGTCATCATCAGCACCTACTTAAAACATTCACTAACTGGGTTAGAACCATAACAACTCTCAACAAAACTATCCCATTGGTGCTTAAACACAAAGAAGGAACATGCAACACAAACTAAAACAGTAACATTGATGCTTAAAACCAAAACGGTGCATTTTAAAACTTTGACAAAGCAGGAATATACAGCACAAACTAAAACATTAACATTGATACAGAAAACCATAACAGTGCCTCTTAAAACTATAACAAAACATTTGCAAAAAATCAAATTATAAATATATCTCATAAGCTAAAACACTAATGTTGATGCTTAAAACTACAACAATAGGTCTTAAAACTATTACATATGTGCTAAAAACAATAAATGCAGAAATATCCAACATAAGCTAAATATAGTAATATTAATGTTTAAAACCATACCAGTGCATCTTACAACTATAACAATGCCTCGTAAAACGATAACAAAGCACGAACATAACAGTAACATCGATGCTCAAAACCATAATAGTGCATCTTAAAACTATAACAATGCATCTTAATTAAACCTATAACAAAGCATTTGCAAAAAAATCAAATCATAAATATTTCACCAGAGGCTAAAAAACTAACGTTGCTGCTTAAAATTACAATAATATGTGTTACGAATATCTGTTTAGATTTTGATCAGCAACCTAATGACTTATCTTAGCTCTGAAACGTGGTTAGTACTCTTGGTTCACTTGAACACTGTAAAAGAGGAAAATCACTAAGTATGTTAGTCTAGCAAATCTTGTATAGGATGTTAGGTCTCTGAATGTAATTTTTATATCTTTAAAGAAGACCAAGAAGAAGGCATCCAGCAGGAGAGTTCAACAAATTTTGAAGTTTTGAAGACTGCACAAGATTGCTGAAGACGAAGGTCATCAGATACCTATGTCCAGATATCTTGAATAAACAAGTGTTTTTTAATAAACAAGTTTTGCAAAAGATATCTGAGAACACAAGGTTTTTGAACGAGGAAAAGTGCCCATAGATATCTACACTAAGATACCCTGGATAAAACTATGTTTCTGGGAAACAATGTTTCAACAGGTATCTGGAGATGTGAAGGTCTCTGAAAAGGGACATGCAATGCTTCAGAAAGCGTGCATAGTTCCGTTGGCACTACAGGACAAAAATAGTACAATGCAATAAATGCGCAGATAGAGACATCTGAACAAAAGAGGAAATCTCTGAAAAGAGACAACTTCTTCTGCAATACTATTTACATATATCAATAGTTTGAATTTCATTAAGCCTAACGGATACTATTCATACGGCATGATTTTCAACTATAAATATCAACACATAGAATGCTTGAAATACACACCTTGGACACACCAAGAACATACATCTACGAACTTATTCATTCAAGCATACAAGCCTTTAATCGACTTATTCACTAGCTTACTGTTGCGACCAAGCTCTTGAATTCTAAGTAGCACGGAAGTTCTAAGTGTCCTGATCCTTAACAAGCATTGCTATCTGTAAAGGAGTTGAATCAAAAGATCAAGTATCTGAGATTCATTCCCTAGAACATTTAACATATACTTGGGTCAGTAAAGAACATATCACCACACATTGTGAAGTGTGTTAAGTGATTCTTGTTCTATAGACTATTCTTACATAACTGAGAAAGTTATTAAGACTACTCACCTGACAAACTACCTTAACCAACACCTTAAATGGCGTGGAGTACAGGAAGTACTTAGTTTTTGAAATTAAGGAATAACTCCAAGGTTACTGAGCATAGGAAGTACTTAGTTTGGGAAACTAAGAAATAGCTCAAAGGTTTCTGAGTACAGGAAGTATTTGGCGGAGAAAGCCGGGGAATAACTCAGGGGGAACACTTGGTTGGGAACCTCGTGTAAAAGGAAATCAAGGGATAGGTTTATTGTAAGGAGAACTCATTATCTATCTTAGTGAATTTCAAGTCCTGAGAAAGGGCGACTGAATTAGTTGAGGGATTACGCCACCCTCAGATACCACTATAAAGATCTGTGTTATTTACTTTCTGCAACTTATTACTTGCTTTATTTACCTTGCTGAGTATTTACACACTTATATATTGCTGAGCACGTGCACATATCACAGAAAAGTCATCCGCTCTCTGAAATTAAGTATCAGATATCTTCACAGATATCTGAGAAATTGTGTTTATCGACAAAAGTTGTAAAAGACTATTCACCCCCCACCCCCCTCTAGTCTTTTTCTTTGCCGTTATCTGGACCAACAAGTGGTATCAGAGCAAGAGGTTCCCAAGCCTTCTGCACTGAACCTAGATCCCAGATAAGTGCCTACTAACTGCTTTTCACCTACACTTGATTTGTCTGTTTAGTGTGTTTGCTGCATGATGACTTTAAGTGGCGCTCCAATTCTTAAGCCAGAGAACTATGAGAAATGGAAGAACAACATGATGCTCCACCTAGAAGCCATCAGTGACGAAATGATCGAAGTAATAAAGAATGACCCCATAGTCATTCAACAACTCAAGCAGGTCATGGAGGTTTCTAATGGTAGAGACAGAGTTCCCACTAATGAAGAATCAAGTGGTGGTTCCTCACAAACAAGTGCGTCAACCAGTGGAAGACCTGCTGGTCAAGTTGTTTACGAGCCAAAGACCAGAGAGCTCTAGACAACGGAAGATGCCGAGAGAAATCGAATAGATGGTCAGGCTCGCAATATCATCATACGTTCCACTTCAGAGCACATACAGTGTAAACTGGGTGTAAAATAAATAAAGTGGCCCGCAACGATTGAAGAAATCTATGCCGGCACTGAGAAAACAAAGGAAAATAAGTTTGAAGTTTTGAAGCTTAAATTCCAAAACTTTAAACAAGGTCCCACAGAGACTCTTGAAGAACTAGATTTCCGATTTACAACACTGATGAGTGAAATGGCTGCACTTGGTGAAAGTGAGAGATACTGTAACTCTGAAAAGGTTAAGACTATCGTGAGAAGCTTGAATCAAAACTGGGAACATACTCAGTATTTTTATTTCAACCAAGGAATGCCAAATATCACTCTAGTAGAACTCTTTTCCCACTTAGCTACATTCAACTATGAAACAACTTAGAGAGAATAAATAATTGCTGAGAAAGTTCACAATGTTGCTTTAGTAACACAAGGTACTTCTAAAAAGAAGGATACCAAGGAAATGACTGAGGAAGATGCTCTTGTTGTAAAGCCAATGAGAAAATATGTCAGTCGGGAGATTGAGAGAAGAAAAGTCAAAGAGAAGCTGAAAAAGCATCTTGGTTCAAACTATCACCAAGACAAAATATGTAATTGTCAAGCTCATTGAACAAGCTTTCAAAGAAGCATCTAGTAATCTTGACGAGTAAATTGGAAACGATATCTGTTTCTATTATCAGAAACCTGGTCATTTTAAAAGAGACTGCCCTGTTTTAAATAAGCTAAAGACAGGTGACAAGAAAGATAGAAGAAACTTCAAGAGAGGTCAGAGAGCTATGCTAACTGAAGAAAGGAAAAATATTCAAATCCAACTGGATGCTCTTGATATTGAGTCAGAATCTGAGGAAGAAGATTCAGATGACTCCAAACTACCTTCTCCAGAATTATGTGGCATCACTCATGAATTGGTTGACTTTGGTCAAAAGAAAAGGGAATTATGTGGGGTTACTGAGGAGATCTATCCAGATTGCTCCAACATTGAGCCTTGCCTAATGGCTGACGAGGTAACCAACATTTCTCAATTCATAAATTATGAGAGTGATGAGGAAGAAATCAGAAATTTAGAATATCTCAGAAGAGAACTTGATCTCTACAAAAGAGAATTTCAAATGGTCCGAGCTAGAGCCGACATTTTTAAAGAAGAAAAGAATTCTCTTGAAAAGGAAAATTCACAATTACTCAAGATATCTGAGAAAAAGGATGCTGAAAATGCATTTCTCAAAGTACAGATATCTGAAACGGAGAAGTTACATAGAAAGGCAATGGATATACTCCAAAAGGAAAATAAAGATCTTCTTTCTGAAAATGAGGAACTCAAGAAGAAAGAACTATCTTTTCAATCCTATGCCAAAGCTAGTAATACTCTTACTGAAGTACACTCTTATTTAAGAGATCCTTCAGAAAAAGGAGGACTTGGGCCGGACACACAAACAAATAGCTCTACTACTCTGAATAAGAGTGATGAAAGAATTAACGTTTGTTAGTGCTCAACAAAATGGTTCTCAAATAACCTACAGTATTTGTCAGAAACCTAAGGTTGTTGACAAAGGAAAGGCAGTCGCAACCAAACCTTTGTGTGAAAAACAAGTCCTAAAGAAAACTGTTGGGAATGTTTCTGTAAAGAAACATAACACTGAAAGTGTAATCACCCACCGTGCTATGTCTCTCAGAAAGGAAAAATTGCGGGAGCAGGCAAATTTTCCAACATCACATTTTCTGGAAAGAAAGACGTTCCAGAGACTAGTAAAGCTGCTGAGAAGAGAGTTCAGATAGCACCAGGTGCTCGAAATGGCATTGGCTATAAAGCCATCGGGAAACAACTCGCTTGTGAGTACAAACAAGAGCAAGAACGATGGATGAAAGCCAGGATTGTGCATAGCAATCATCAGAAGTGGAAGAAAGAACAGGTTACAACCACTCTGAATGCTAGGGCTAGAAGAAATCTGGTAAGGAAAGCTAAGTTTGCTGAAAAGCAAACTCAGCAATCTGACAGGTATCTGAAAGCACCACGAGGAGCACCAAGAAGGAAAATAGCTTTAAATGATGATGACACTAATCATTTACCTAAAATTCCTCCTTATGTTCGAACAAGACAAAAGAATATCCCAAGGAAGTTCATTCAGAAATGGACTCCTACAGGGAGATTCTTTAGTCCAGAAGGTTCCATTATTGGAGTGAGAGCATAACTCCATGTTTCCTGTCTTGTGCAGAACACTCTGAGGAAGAACCCGAAGTGGCATTTTGATAGTGGATGTTGGAAGCACATGACAGGAGACAAATGAAATCTGATTAACTACAGAAAATGCGATAAAGGACCAATTATTAGATTTGCTGGAGGAGATGAAAATCCAACCACAGGTTTTGGCAATCTGAAGTTTGGAGCTCTTACAATCTCTGAAGTACTACATGTAAAGGGATTGAAATATAATCTCCTAAGCATGAGTCAATTGGTAGACAAAGGGTACACTGTAAAGATTAAGTCAAAACTATGCAAAGTAATTGACAATGAGTCAAAGCAGACAGTCTTGGTTGCTAGGCGAAAAGGAAATCTTTATGTTGCTCACTGGGCATCTGCCACAACTGAAGAATGTCTCATTGTGAGTCAATCTGGCCACACTTAAGAAAACTGGCTATGGCATAAAAAAATGAGTCACTTGAATTGGTGGTTGGTTTACCCAAAATGGAATATAGAAAAGATGGTATATGCTCAGCTTGCCAAATGGAAAAACAATCCAAAACTGTTGGTACAGATAACGGCAAAGTAAAAGACTAGGGGGGGGGGGGTGAATAGTCTTTTAAAACTTTTGTCGATAAACACAGTTTCTCAGATATTTGTGAAGATATCTGATACTTAATTTCAGAGAGCGGAAGACTTTTCTGAGATAAGTGCACGTGCTCAGCAAGATAAGTGTAAGAACTTGGCAAGATAAGTAAAGCAAGTAATAAACTGCAGAAAGTAAATAAAACAAATCTTTTTATAGTGGTATCTGAAGGTGGCGTAATCCTTCAACTAATCCACTTTGGCCTTTCTCAGACCTAGAATCCACTAAGACAGATAAATGAGGTAACCTTACAGATATCTTCTCTTGATTCCTAAATACACTAGGTTCCCAACCAAGTGTTCCCCCTGAGTTATTCTCTGGCTTTCACAGCCAAGTACTTCCTGTACTCAGAAACCTTTTAAGTTGTTCCTTAGTTTCACAAACTAAGTACTTCATGTGCTCAATAACCTTGGAGTTATTCCTTAGTTTCCCAAACTAAGTACTTCATGTACTCCACACCGATTAAGGTGTTGGTTAAGGTAAATTGTCAGGTGAGCTTCTTTAATAACTTGTTTAGTTATTCAGATAGCTCTATGAATCAAGTATACTTAATACACTTTGCAATGTATGGTATCTTGTTCTCTACTGACCCAAGTCTATGATAAGTGTTCAAGAGAATGAAACTCAGATACGAAATCTTAGTTCAACTCTTTCACAAATAACAATGCTCGTTAAGGATCAAGACACTTAGAACTTTGGTACTACTTAGAATCAAGAGCTTTGGTCACAACAGAAAGCTTGATGGTAAGCAGTTTGCTTGAGAGAGCTTGTGAGAATATTCAATATAAGTTCAGTGATCTAAGGTGTTCAGTGTGTGTTCTCAAGCAGTCTAAGTGTTGATATTTATAGATGAATTTGAGTGCCGTTTGAATAGTATCCGTTAGACTTAAATCAAATTCAAACTATTGATATCTGAGTATAGTACTGTAGCAGGTTTGTCTTCTTTTTCAGAAGCTACCGTTTTTGTTCAGACATTTCTGTCCGCGCATTTAATGCACTATACTATACTTTGTCCTGTAGTGCCAACGGAACTATGCATTTTATCAGAGATCTTATTCTATCAGAGTTTTCTGAAGCTTTGCATGTTCTTTTTCATAGATTATCACAACTCTAGACACCACTTTTTGAAACAACTTTGTTATAATATATTTCTTTTCAGAAACATATTTTATGTCCAAGGTATCTGAGTATAGATATCTGTGGGCACTTTCCTCGCCTCAGAAACCTTTTATTCTCATATATCTTTTGCAATAATTGTGTTTCGAAACACTTGTTTCTTCAAGATATCTGGACATAGGTATCTGAAAAACCTTTGTCTTCAGCAATCTTGTGCAGACTTCAAATCTTCAAATCCGTTGAACTTTTCCTGCTGGATGCCTTCTTCTTTGTCTTCTTCAGAAAATAACAATTACATTTGGAGACCTAACATCCTATACAAGATTTGCTAGACTATCATACTTAGTGAATTTCCTCTTTTACAGTGTTCAAGTGAACTAAGAGTACTAATCACCTTTCTGAGCTAAGATAAGTTATTAGGTTGTTGATCAAAATCTAAACAGATATTCCTAACAAAAACATCTTTCAAGTCTAAAACTAGACACTCCAGTGAAAGGCCACTGCAAATGTTACATATGGATCTTTTTGAATCCTCTGTAACTAGCTATGCAGGAAAGAAGTATGGTCTGGTTGTTGTTGATGATTACTCAAGATTCACTTGGGTTGTATTTCTCAAACAAAAATCTGATGCAAGGGTTGAGATACCCAACTTGCTGAATAAGATTGAAGTCATGAAAAATGACAAGGTATCTGTAATCAGAACAGACCATGGTACTGAGTTTGTGAACCAGTACATAAAAGTGGTTTGTACCTGTAAAGGTATACAACATCAACTATCCTCAGTAAGGACACCACAACAAAATGGTGTTGCCGAAAGGAAGAATAGGACCCTAAAAGAAGCAACGAGAACAATGGAAAAGAATACTTGAGACCACTGAAATAAGTGAAATCTATTGGGTTGAAGCTGTTAACACAGCCTGCTACACTCAAAATAGATGTTTGATTAACAAACACCATGACAAAACTCCTTATGAACGATTGATTGGTAGACCCCCTAGTATCAAACATCTAAGGGTGTTTGGTTGCAGATGTTTTGTTCTTAACAATGGAAAAGAATACTTGAGAACATTTCAACCAAAAGCAGATGAAGGAGTATTTCTTGGTTATTCTCTGAATAGCAAAGGCTACAGAATCTACAACAAAAGAAGGCAAAAGATTGAAGAATCTGCTCATGTTGTCTTCTACGAAGGAAACAAGAAAGTACTCTTGAATGAAGAACTCTCAGATAGGTTCAAAGAACTAATGATTAAAGATTCTGAAGAAGAATCCTCAAAAGGAAACAAATCTGTCATTCACTTAGAGGATGAATCTGACGATGAAAAGCAACCATTGCTTAGTAACAACCAGATGACTTTAAGACATAATGAAGAATTTCCTATGAGAATTCCAGAAATGGAATAGGTTACTGAGAACCTTCATCATGAAGAGGTTTCTGAGAATGAGATTGCTGAAAATCAAATTCCAGATATCTCTAACACTGAAAAACTGTCAGATATCCATGGCATTTCCCATGTGCCAGATATCTCAGATACTGCACAAGTATCCTATCAAGATCATATTGATTCACATTCAGATCAAAATGATATTGATCCTACTAGTTCAAAACCCATTATGAAATGGATAAGAAATCATCCTGCCAAGGATGTGGTTGGTCCTTTAGACCAAGGATTTAGAACTAGGAGAGCAATTGCTTACTCTCTTTATGGATGTTTCATCTCAAACATTGAACCTAAAACTACAGAAGAAGCATTGAAGGATCAAGATTGGATCTCTACAATGCAAGAAGAGTTGGATCAATTTGAGAGAAACAAAGTCTGAAAACTGGTTCCATTTGTTGACGGAATATTTGTAATTGGAACCAAGTGGATTTTCAGACATAAAATGAATGAGTCTGGGGAAATAACCAGAAACAAAGCAAGTTTGGTTGCCAAAGGATTCACCCAGACAGAAAGACTAGATTTTGATGAGTCATATGCTCCAGTTGCAAGATTGGATGCAATTAGACTATTTCTAGCCTTTGCAGCTCATAATGACTTTAAAGTTTATCAGATGGATGTCAAAAGTGCATTCCTAAATGGTGAACTTGCTGAGGAAGTCTATGTTGAACAACCACCAGGCTTTGAGGTTTCCACAGAAAGTAGAATGGTTTATAAGCTTCATAAAACTTTGTATGGACTGAAACAGGCTCCGAGAGCATGGTATGATACTTTAGCCAAATACTTTCTAGGAAGTGGCTTCAAGAAAGGAGATGTTGATAAAACACTCTTTACTCTGAACCATGAAGGGAAACTACTTTTAGTTCAAGTATATGTTGATGACATTATATTTGAATCTAAAGATAAGCAACTTTGTGAAGACTTTGCTGAGATCATGAAAAGTAAATTTGAGATGAGCATGATGGGAGAATTAAACTACTTCCTAGGATTGCAAGTCAAGCAACTTAATGATGGAATATTCATTAGTCAAACAAAGTATGCAAAGGATATGCTCAACAAGTTTAATCTAAAGCCTCTGAAAAGAATGCTAAGATACCTATGAGCATTGGAACCAAAATGACCTATACTGAATCTGACAAGAGTGCTGAAGAACACAAGTATAGGAAATTGATTGGGTCTCTACTGTACCTCACTACAAGTAGACCTGATATTCAATATGCAGTTGGAGTGTGTGCTAGATTTCAGACAAATCCAATGCAATCACACTACAACATTGCTATGAAAATATTAAGGTATGTAAGGGGTACTGTAGAAGTTGGATTGTGGTATCCAAAAGACAGTGTATTGAGTTTAGTTGGCTATTCTGATGATGACTATGCTGGATCATTGCTTGATAGAAAAAGAACCTCAGGAACTTGTCAATTTCTTGGTGCCAGATTAATATCATGGTTCAGCAAGAAACAAAACTCAATTGCCACATCTACCACAGAGGCTGAATATATTGCTGCTGGGCATTGTGCTTCACAGATATTATGGATACAACAACAACTCAAAGATTATGAGATCAATGAAGAGAAAACTCTGATTTTGTATGACAACACAAGTGCTATTGCCATAACTCAGAATCCTAAGTTTCATGCAAGAACAAAGCACATTGATATTAGACACCACTTCATTGGAGACCATGTTAAAAAAGGCAATATAGAGATACTCAAGATTGGTACTGAAGATCAACTTGCAGACATCTTCACAAAGCCTTTGTAAGAAAGCTGGTTCTTAACCTTGAGACATAGTCTTGGGTTAATGGAGCTACCAAAGGAACTGTAAAGTTCTAATCTCTGAGAAGGAAATTCAGAAAGGAGAAAGATATCTGGAACAAACATCCAAATATTCAAGGCAAAAAGGTATCTGAGACAGGAACTCAGTATGATTGAGAAAGGAAAAAGAAGAGATAAGATATCTGGAACAGGAATCCTGAATATCAAAGACAAAAGGTGAAACACATAGCAAAAAGATATCTGAGACGGGTACTCATATATCAAAGGTTGAAGGGTAAAATGGCTATTTGAAGATTTGTGAGACAGGTACTCAGATATCTAGATCACCTAGTGAGGGGAACACAAAAGAGAAATGTGGTACAACTGTATTCAGTCAACTACATCTTTGGTGTTTTGTATCTTTCCATTTATATGTTAAGTTACACACAGTCTCTGAACTGACTACACAAATCCAAAGACTGTCCCCTAGTCACAGAAAATAGTTGTGATTCAGAAAGCCTTACGCCAAATTTCATTAATTGGGCACAATTACAATTACTGATTGTGATCTTGTTGAAGAGGCAATCGTGACCCTTGATGAAATGGGCGTTTGATCTTAACAGACGAGATCAATTCTCAGTAAAATAGTGGACTGTAAAAATACAGACGTGGCCCACTAAGCATTTAATGCAAAACGAATTTTATCCACGCCTATCTGCATTTGCACAGATACATATGTACAAAATCAATTTGTATGTATATGTCTGTTGAGAGTAAGATGCTATATATATATAGGATTTTGGCAAAAGAAATCACTTTCGCCTCATCCAACATTCACATAGAAATAGCAAAAACCTTTCAAAGTTTTTTGCAAATCTCTGTTCTTCGCTTAGTAATTCTGCAAAGAATCACTAAACTCACACGTTAATCTCTTTTCGACTTTCAAAAACTTTCACTATTTAAAGAGATGGCTCCAAAACGTGCTTCTAACCAGAAATCCCAAGCTACTACCTCTGGTACTGCTGAAAAGCAAGCATCAGTGTTGGTTATAACAAACAATCGATTGATTGGAGAGTTCAATCCTGATCATTGGACTTCAAATCACATGATGATTTGGGGTGGTACCATGATTGAGGAATACCTCGTTACTGCAATTGAAAACTAAGCTGACAGGAAGTTGGTGCTTGATATGCTTGAAAAGGTACAAATCAAGGGGTTTCTATCTGCTTTTCCCAGTGGAATTTCTTCACTAGATGTCCTGGAGTTTTACAACAACTCCACAATTATTTCTAAAGTTTCTGAAGGCACTGAGACAGTGTCTATCAAGACTAAAGTCCAAGGACAGGAAATCCTGTTGGACGAAACAACTTTCTGTGAGCTGTTGGAACTTCAAAATCTTGGAAAGGATTTTGAAATTGACACCAAGGATGAAGATCTCCTTGAGGGTGTCAAAAAGCTCTACAGTGATGTGTGTGATCTTGACAAGCCAGACACACCCATAGACTATAAGCTTGCTGACATAAGGACCAGATATCTGTTGGTCCACTGGGATGTGTTGGCATGTATCCTTCACAGATGCTTTGATGGTCTACATGGAGGTGCTGACCAGATAAGCCAATAACGCTCGATGATGATGTTCTTGTTGAATCAACAAAACAAGAGGCTGGAAAACCCTTTTAATTGGGGGAAGTATGCCTTCATGAAATTTTTGAAGAAGATACAAGGCTTTGAGCCTAAAATCGTTAAGGGCCTTGCTGAGCCAAAAGCCACAGTAAGCTATGGATTGAAGATATGCTACTTACTGGAGTGCCTTGGCATTGAGCTCAGAGAGACGGCATACATTGCCAATAGTAACCTACTCTACAAATATGAGTATACAAACATGATGAAAAAGGTTACTGCATCTCAAAAAGGTTACAAGAAATGAAAGACTGGTGAGGTATTTGAGGGTTCCGTTGCGACCAAAAAGCCCAGAACTTCATGAAAGAAGTCTGCTGGCAAATCAGAAGGCATACCCATTGTGGATGTCGACTCTCAGATATCTGCCGCCACTGCTGATGAACTCATCAATGCTGCTAAGACCACAGCTGATGAATTTATCAATGCTGCAGAGTGCCTTACTGATGATCTTATCAATACTGATAAAAGCAGTGAGAAACTTCAAAACTCTCTGCAGAAGCAGCAGGGATTGTTGATAACTCAATCTCAGATTTCGATGAGGAATCTGAAGATGAGGGGGGAAGCCGTGATCCCTCCCAGATTTCGATGAGGAATCTAAAGATTAGGGGGAAGCCGTAATCCCCAAGATTGCTGAAAGAGCAACAAGTGCAGAGGTTGCTGAAAAGGCAACTAGTTCAAAGGTTTCTGAAGAAGTAACTGTGTTCATTCTAAATAAGAATGATGAAAGAATAACTTTTGTCAAAGGTCAGCAAGGTGATTCCCAAACAACATATAGCATTGGCCAGAAAGTTAAGGTTGCTGACAAAGGAAAGGCAGTTGCGACAATACCTTTGAGGGAAAAACAAGTCCCAAGGTTCTGAAAAAGGAACAATTCACTGAAATATGTAATCACCCACAGTGCTATGTCTCTAAGAAAGGGAAGATTGCAGCAGCTGGCAAATTCTCTAATGTCACTTTTTTCTGGAAAGAAAGATGACCCAGAGACTAGTAAGGCTACTGAGAAGAGATCTCAATCTGCACCTCTTGCTCGAAATGGCATTGGCTATAAAGCCATCGGGAAACAACTTGCTCATGAATACAAACTAGAGCAAGAACTATGGATACAAGCTAGGGTTGCACACATCAATTCTCAGAAATGAAAGAAAGAACAAACCACAAGAAATATTGACTTAGTTTTATTAAACGTGATTCTACAAATACAAACCAATCAATTGTTTATCTGCAAACTTTTACGTTTGAAGACATTAAACGCTAAGTTTCCTAGTTAACTCCTCGAGAACGATTTCATAGTTAAGGCTTGTTTACTCAACACTGCTTTAGTTACTTTTGATTTTTCAAAGAGTACTAATTTGAGCACATCATTAGGTTCTCATTCCATCAATGGAACCATCTAGACTAAAGTATCTTCCAGTAGGCATCCATTTATGAATGTACTTCTTGGAAGTTGGCTTTTATCTAGCCGAAACATAATCAGGAATTCTATAAAAATGATTAGTATCACTATTATCAAGAACTATTTTCCTTCTTGGTGTGTTCCTTGGTGCTCCTCGTGGTGTTTTCAGATACTTGTTAGGTTGCTGAGCCTGCTTTTAAGTAAACTGAGCTTTCCTATTCAGATTTCTACTAGCCCTGACATTCAAGGTCACTGGACAAAATACACCATCAAAGCAAGTAACACTTAAGCATATTGAAGATGCTCTGATGAGTGGCAACTTAGTGTTGGAGGATACTGCCATTGCCTCAACACTTAAAAGTCTATCTCAAGCAGATCTGGATAGGCCCCATACAGCATCACCTTCTTCATCCATATCAGAATCACCACACCAACCACAACAGCCAATAGTGGATGATGTTGAGATGATACTTAAGTTACAGCATGAGATATCAGCATCTTTCCTTGCTGAAGAAAATCCTGTAAATGAGCAGGTTCCCCAACTCAATGAGAGGGATCAAACTGAGGCATCTACTTAGAATGATCAACCAGGGGAGGCAACTGAGTTGCACACTCAGGATAGGTCCGAAGTACCTCAAACTTCCAACAAAGAAGAACAATAAGACCAACTCTTGGAAACTTCACAAGTTCCAGAGACCAGTCAGCCTGACAAAGCTCAGGTAGCTGAATGGTTTAACTCTTTACTTGTGATAACTTATGCTTAAATCTTGTTACTTATTAAAATTTCTTTGTTACAGGCTGAATTAGAAACAAAAGAACAAGAGGAAGCTACAAAGCTTGCCTCAGAGACTGAGAAGGAGGCTTCCATAGCCTCACCACTTAAGGAACAGGAGCCTGTCTCACAGGTAGAAGATGCTTCCTTAAGATATAACATCTCAGATACGAACTTTATACACTTGACTAATACTCTTAAGTGTTTGTTTCTAATAGGCTCCAACTGAGAAGAAAAATAGAGAAACTGAAAAGTCTATCTCTTCAGAGAAGAATCTAGAGACTTTCAAGGTCTCTGAGAAACAAGTATCTGAACCTTCTGCAGAGAAGGTATTTCATTCAGATACCTATAATCTTTAAAGACAAATCTCTGATCATTTTTCTCAAACTGACACTTTCTACTTATAGGTTCAAAAAGAAGTAGAAGTTGCTGGGGAATTGCCCACTCAATCCCCGCAACCAATGCAAATTGATGAGGCATCAAAGCCTTCATCACAAGAAAACCTTCCAGAGACTGCACAAGTCTCTGAAAGACAAGTATTTGAGCCTCCTACCGTGGAGGTAATTGACTTCTCAGATATCTGAAATTGTCTAATGTAGTTTTCTTGCTCAAATTTTCTAGGTGTATGTTTTTAATCTCAATTCAAGCAGAAAGAAAGATCACTGAGGATCAGACTTCCCAGTCTCCTCCTCATATCCAGATATCTGAGGCACCTGGAACCTCAGTAGTCAATTCATCTGAGCCTGTCACACAGGTAACTCAGATACCTTTCTACTCTAAAGCCCAAATATCTACCATAGTTTTGAAAGTAATTCAGAATTCTTTCTTTCAGGCTCAAACAAGTGCCACTAAGGTCCCCATTGATAAAAATAAGGACCTGCTTCCTTTCTTCAAATAACACACTTTGCTAAAGCACCTAAAATGCTTCAAGAAATGGTATAAGCTTCGATGCTCCGATCTATCTGAGATCATAAAGGTGACTGATCACCCTATAAGGAGAGCACGAGCCCTTGACTTAGAAAATTATGTCCATGCTATGTTCCCCACTGAACAATACTCTTTTGGAACATTAATGCATAAGGACTTCGTCAAGGAAGTGGCCAGAAAGCTTATTCAAGCTTTTAACCAAGCAGATGGTTAGACCAGAATGCAGATGGCATTCAAGCCTATCTTGCCCCAGACTCTACAGTTCATACCCTCTGAGCAAGAGGAAGTTAATGCGCAAATGGTCATTATTCCAGAATTGATCAATCTGATTTCTGAAGATGAAGAAGAGAAGGAGACTGATGAGAATGACTATGAAGAACCTCCTTCTGACCATCACAAGGATGAGGATGATAAGAAGGATGATGATGATGCCCCTGCACCAGGGACAGGAGGGATTGCATAAGGTAATCATACCTCAGTTGCTGAAAAGCACACTGAGAGGACATCACAAAAATCCCCTCCTCCATCTCCTCAGAAATCTACCCATCCATCTCCCCAACAAAAAGACTCACTGAACAAATAGTTGAGCACTCTGAGGACAACACTCAGAAAATATTGGATGCACAAGCCAGAGTTGCTCAACTCAAACAACTGTTGGAGGAAGAACAACAGCTACATCTTCAATTGGAAGAAAAAATAGCTGAATCTAGAGTCAAGCTAGATAAACTTGAAGAACAAAGGTGCAAAGAAACACAAGCTTACTCTGAGATTAAAGGGCTCCGGGACGATGTTGATTATATTGCTAAGGAGCTAGATGCTGAACAAGTATCTGAAGAAAAGCATGATGCTAAGGCTGCATCTTCACCAAAGAAACCATCCTCCAAAGGCAAGAAACCCATATCTGAGATGGTTGCCGCCTTCAGAAACCTTGATGAAGAAGTGTATGAGGATGAAGATCACTGGGCTGATGACTCAGATGATGAAGAAGAGAAGAAATTGGCAGAACACCGAAATGAGCACTTGGTGGTGTCTCATTTGAAAAGGAAGCTGATTGCTCCTGAAATTTTCAGCAAGCTGCCAAATGTCAACTCCAGTGAATACTTGAACAGATATCAAGTACTGGCTAAATTGAAAAAAGATTTGTCTTCTCAAGATAAAGCCGCCATTGCATCAGTCACTGCAAAGATGAAGACATTCACTGAGCTCATCACTCAGAGAACAACCAGTCTGGTCGTTGCTCAGAAAGACCTAGGCATGGTTAGGGATGATGACCAAAACTTGGCTGCAAAAGCCTTTGAAGAGGCTAACTATGCTGCTGGAAAAGCATATGCTATTCAAGGCCCACTGGCAGAGCTCACTGATAAGGAAACAGGTCTTATCAGACAAAATCAGGAGCTCAAGGCTAATCTGGAAAAGTTGGTTGCTGCTTACAACTATCTGCAAGGAACTTTGACTCCCTTTCAGAATCTTTTGTGATTCTTAGTCAGTAAACAATGACTAAGGAGGAAGGATCTCAAGGTGCTCAGAGAGGAAGAGGAAGAGGAAACAAAAGAAAAACTGAACAACCACCTCTCAAAATAAATGAGCCCTCCTCCAGTCAGATTGCGCTACGGATAGTGGCCACCACTCAGCAACTTCCTGAAAAAGGAATGATAACAAGGGCCAGGGCACAGAAACCT
Organism: Plantago major; assembly: GCA_026545765.1. NCBI lineage: Eukaryota > Viridiplantae > Streptophyta > Magnoliopsida > Lamiales > Plantaginaceae > Plantago > Plantago major. Next base: position 35,152,326 of record CM048841.1, read on the forward strand.
CCAAGGGGTACCAAGGCTCCAAGGAGAAGACAAGTGATAGGGGTTGATGAGTCTTCTGAAGAAGAAGAAGAAGAAGTCCAAATCAAATCCCAGGGCAATGAAGAAGGCTGCAAATCACCTAACAAGAGAAATCTAGAAGATGATGATGAAGATGAGGATGAAGATGAAGCTCCTCTTCACAGAAAAAGAAGAAAGGTTGATAGCCTATCTGAGCCCATAGTTGCAAAGCCTTTAGCAGCTAAAACACCTATGGAAATACCAAGTCAATCCAGGGTGGTTCTTCAAGCAATACCCCAAGGGAGAATTCAAGACAAGGGAGGAACAGGCTGAGAGCTAAACAAAGAAAACTTCAACTACCACTCAGGCCTGAAGAAGCCAAGATTGAGTATGTGAAGACCAACAATGACTCCTCTGTCTACAGGTGCATTAATCAGAAGAATGGCTACTGGATTCTGGAACTCAAGCACTTACTGGTGAAAAATTTCCAGAACCAATCCATAAACAACTCATGGCATGGAGAAAAGACAAGCCAGTCTTGATTAACACCAACCACATCAAAGCTTGGTTGGATTTTGAAGTAATCAAGAGAATAGAAGCCATGAAGAAGAACCTCTCTGATGATTGTCCTTATGGAAAGCCAGATGATGTGCATAGAATTCCCAACATCACTGGAACAGGCACAAGAACAAGATTTGCTGTGGAACCCTATGAGTCTTTCTACATGACTGAAGATCAAACAAGGGTGACATCAGATATCTGAGGATCATATATGAATACTTCAAGCTATCAGATATTAGAATTGAGCATGCCTGGAAATGGGAAAAGTATATGTGGATCAAACAATTTGCCAAGAAGAATCCCACCAAAACCCACAAGAAAGTTTGTGGATTTGCCAGAAACACTGAGATGATAGTCACGACCTTGCTCTATGACTACTCAGATGATATCAAAAGGTTTGGGGATAGGGAATTTGCAAATTTATCCACATATCTGCTGATTGAAGACTTGAAGATTTTGAAGACTTGAGACTAGTTTATTAGGATGTCTACTTGGAGCTTGGTTACTCCTGTTGTCCTAATTTAACTAAATGTTTTGTATCTTGCTGACTGTGATATAATATGCTTTATTTATTAAGTTATCTGTGAAATTTCTTTGTAACATATCTGATGAACCTACTCTCAGATATCAATCTATAAAAAGATAACTTGTCAGCAAAGATCACACCTTGTGATTTGGTTGATGTTTACTTTCTGCAATTAATTAAAATGAATTGAAAAGATCATAAGAAATGATTAAGTGTTAGATTGTTCCCTATTCCAAGTTGTAATAGGTTTTAAAGATAGTCATCGTTGACTGATCAAAAAGGGGGAAATTTGTTAGGAATCTCTGTTTAGATTTTGATCAGCAACCTAATGACTTATCTTAGCTCAGAAAGGTGGTTAGTACTCTTGGTTCACTTGAACACTGTAAAAGAGGAAAATCACTAAGTATGTTAGTCTAGCATATCTTGTATAGGATGTTAGGTCTCTGAATGTAATTTTTATATCTTTGAATAAGACCAAGAAGAAGGCATCCGGCAGGAGAGTTCAACAGATTTAAAGATTTGAAGACTGCACAAGATTGCTGAAAACGAAGGTTATCAGATACCTATGTCCAGATATCTTTGATAAACAAGTGTTTCTCAATAAACAAGTTTTGCAAAAGATATCTGAGAACACAAGGTTTCTGAACAAGGAAAAGTGCCCATAGATATCTACACTCAGATATCCTGGATAAAACTATGTTTCTGGGAAACAATGTTTCAACAGGTATCTGGAGATGTGAAGGTTTCTGGAAAGCAACATGCAATGCTTCAGAAAGAGTGCATAGTTTCGTTGGCAACACAGGACAAAAATAGTACAAAGCAATAAATGCGCAGACAGAGACATCTGAACTAAAGAGGAAATCTCTGAAAAGAGACAACGTCTTCTGCAGTACTATTTACAGATATCAATAGTTTGAATTTCATTAAGCCTAACGGATACTATTCAAACGGCATGATTTTCAACTATAAATATCAACACTTAGAATGCTTGAAAACACACACACTGAACACGCCAAGAACTTACACTGACGAACTCATTCAAGCATACAAGCCTTCAACCTACTTACTCTTTAGCTTACAGTTGCGACTAAGCTCTTGAATTCTAAGTACCACGAAAGTTCTAAATATCCTGATCCTTAACAAGCATTGCTATATGTAAAGGAGTTGAATCAAAAGATCAAGTATCTAAGTTTCATTCTCTAGAACATTTAACATAGACTTGGGTCAGTAAAGAACATATCACTACTCATTGTGAAGTGTGTTAAGTGATTCTTGTTCTATCAAGTATTCTTACATAACCGAGAAAGTTATAAAGACTACTCACCTGACAAACTACCTTAACCTACACCTTAAACGGCGTGGAGTACAGGAATTACTTAGTTTGGGAAACTAAGGAATAACTCCAAGGTTACTGAGCATAGGAAGTACTTAGTTTGGGAAACTAAGGAATAGCTCAAAGGTTTCTGAGTATAGGAAGTACTTGGCTGAGAAAGCCGAGGAATAACTCAGGGGGAACACTTGGTTGGGAACCTAGTGTATTTAGGAATCGAGAGAAGATATTTGTAAGGTGAACTCAATTATCTGTCTTAGTGGATTCTAGGTCTAAGAAAGGCCGAAGTGGATTAGTTGATGGATTATGCCACTTTCAGATACCACTATAAAGATCAGTGTTATTTACTTTCTGCAATTTATTACTTGCTTTATTTACCTTGCTGAGTATTTACACATATCTTGTTGAGCACGTGCACTTATCACAACAAAGTCTTCCGCTCTCTGAAATTAAGTATCAGATATCTTTACAGATATCTGAGAAATTGTGTTTATCGACAAAAGTTGTAAAAGACTATTCACCCCCCCCCCCCCCTCTAGTCTTTTCCTTTGTCGTTATCTGGACCAACAATATGTCTTGAAACTATAACATATGCGCTAAAACAATAACAGACGGAAACATTCAACACAAGCTAAAAATCATAACAATGATACTTGCAACTATAACACCAGCTCTTAAAACCATAACAAAACACCAGATAACATGATTCGATTTTCACTGTACGAATTTCAGATCTGGTTTCAGATCTGGAAAGTCAGATCGCAAAATCACCGAAAAACGAAAAATAAAAGGTCAAATTTCACTTCTAAGTGAGATTTATTAAAAAAAGCGAGATGGATTTGTTGATTTGAACCTTTTAGCAACTGGATCTGAAAATCCGGTGGAAATCCGGCAAGATCCGTCGAAAATCCGGCGAAACCCCGCGTGAGAGAGAGATTGACCGGTACGATTTGATTGCCCCATGTTGGAGCACCATAATTTCTGGTGGAGGACATGTTTCCGGTGATGGTTTTGGCGGAGTATATGGAGAGTGATGAGAAAGAGAGGGAGAGAGAGATGAATGTTTCTCTCACAAGGACTTTTGTAGAAGGAGAAAGATAGTTGAGTTGTGTGATTTTTGTGGAAGTGTGTTGTTTATTTGAGTATTTATCTAAAAACTATTGACCGATTTTTAGTGTTTCTGACCGCTTCTTTATTGTGAAAACCGAATTTTCCTATAGATTAGGAAAATCTTCCCTTTTACTATACTTACTCTTTTATTTATGAGGTTAATTGTGCACGAAATTGTACCATACAGGTAATACAAATTCTCGTTAATTGTACCATACACGAAATTCTCCTTCGAGGTAGGAGCTAGCGTAATACAAATATTAAATGGAAGTGCAATTGTGCAAAATCAATTCTAGTACCTGAAGTTATCTGTTAATGAAATCAAATCAACCCAATTCAATCCAATAAACTCCAAACCAACCAACAAACAAACGCAAGAAAATAAACACAAAATTTAACGTGATTCGACAATTGTCTACGTCCACGGGATAACCAAGATTTCTATAAATCAAGAACCAAAACGCAGTTTACAAGGAATCGACCAAACCTCCCGAGTTTCAAGCTACATGCTCCTCTGTTCTCTCTTCCTCACTGTGTTTCTTCTCAGAAATCTCTTAATATCTTCTCTCTATGTTCTCATCGATTTATTCTAGTACCTACATGTGTATATATACTAGAGAAATCAACATACAATGCCTCTCCTAATCAGAAACGAATTCTTTTCTAACTAGAAAAGAAACCTTCGTCGCCAAGTAAAAGAATCCCAGTTAGATTCGACTACTAACTGCTCTTGTGTCTTCAGTGTTATATTCAAGTGTCCCCAGCACACTCTAACACCACACATCCATTATCCTTGTCATCAGTGTTTTCAGTACACCAAGTTCCATTACTTCATTTAATATTAAGCTAACCGGCTTCACCTTATCCTTCGAGTTCCCCCCAGATGCTGAATTAAGCGGAAATTACAAGTCGTTCGGACATGTTGACTCTAGGAATACCGTCTTCGGGATCAAGGGTAGCCATTGTTATTTGTTACTCCCTCCGTCCTGACAATCTCGGCACATATTCCTTTTATGGACATCCCACGAATCTAGTCCCATTACAAAAATAGCAAAAAAGTACACACACTAACTCCCACTAACTCAACTATCTCTCTTACTTTTTCAATTCTTTATCATTATATATTTTATCTCTCATACGTTTTACATTCTTTATCATTTCTCTCCCAAACAACAAACAATAAACAATTGACTTTCTTAAAAATAGTGTCGAAAAGAAATGTGTCCAGATTGTCGGGACGGAGGGAGTATTATCTTTAAGGTTTTTATTTATGAGGTTAATTGTGCAACAGGGAGTACCAAATCTGGTGCATGGAGATATGTGGGGTGCATGTTGATATATATTAAATTTACACTTTACAGTGTTTACTTCGTACATACTGTCCATAGCTTTTGGTAAATGATAATGCCAGAGTAAAAATGATAATGTCAAAGCAATTTTTCTTTAATAAATTTGACTTGTGTCACAAAAAGTATTATAAGTGTCACAAATAACTAAAATTGCTTTGACAGTGTAATTTGTGATCTGGCAGCCATAGCTTTTTATTTAAGGCAAGTTCTATTGACAAGACAAATAAATTTAATTAAACGTATAGCTAAAGTTAGGCTTGAAAAATAGAAAACCAAATTGTAATAAATAGTGGCGTTATTCAACATGATCAACACTCAAATCCGAAGTGTGATTTATGCCAACTAATTGTTTCCATCAAGCACACAAGATAACATAAATTAAAATCAAGGGGAAATTACGTTTCGTATCCTTTAAATTTGAGCCAATTACAGATTCATCCCTTCTATTCAAACAATTACAGATACACCCAAAATCAGCATTTCAGTTGACTGCCATGCCTACATCAGCTTTCTCTTTGTACACGTGGATTTAAATTCCTCTCTCTTGCAAAGAAAAGCAAAATGAAATTCAAATTCAAAACAATAATTAAAATAAAGCTAAAAGAAAATAAAAAACCAACAAAACCCTTTCCACTGCTCATTACCCGCTAAAACCGAACTCTCCACACCCTGCTTTCGTCTTCACTGAAAACCAACCATCTCTCACAATCTGAAGCAATAATCGGTGAAAATATACTACTCCCTCCATTTCAGAGAAAGTGTTACAACTTTCCGTTTACGGCGTTTCACTAAAAGTGTTACAATTTCCATTTATGGAAATTAGTTAAATAATAAAACTCCCTACCTTTCACTTTTATTACAATATGCCACTCAGTTAATCTCTAATAATTAGGGGGACCACTTGTACTTTCTTCTTTTTCTTAAAATTGGTGCAAATTCAAATTGTAACACTTTCTCTCAAATGGAGGGAGTATTAAAGACGGGAATTGAAGTGTTTGTAGTGTCGATTTCCAGTGGGGTGGGTGCGCAGTGTCGTTGTAGGGCTGTACGAGACGCCATTGTTACAGGTAAAATCGAAGCTTTTTTTCTTCGATTAAGCGTATAATGTATGTTATATGTCATTAGTTTGCTTCGTTTCCACCTAATTAGAACGAATGCTGGTAGGATTTTGCTTCTCAGACGTAAAAACCCTATTTTTTTTTAATTTTTTTGAAGTTCTTGTTCGTTCGATTTTGATGTCTGCGCAGCATATATTATGAATGTTTTATGTTTATTTGTGTGTTTTAGTAGTAATCGGGTGTCTGTTCTGCCTCTATTAGGTTTTTTAAAGCCATAGTTGTGTGTATTTTTTTGCAGAAGAATGGGAGTTTACAATATCAGGATACATCATGGGAAAGACCTATTTATGCTAGAGAATGTTAAGAGTAACAGGTATACTCATATGAAACTTATGAATGATGTATTGTCTACTGCTTTAGAATCACTCCCCACCACAGAAAATTTATGTTTTAGTATGAAGTGTGATTTGGAAGGCTCACTTGAACAGTTAGAGCTTATTATTGATGATGATGTGAAAATGATGTTTGAATGCAATAAGAAATTTATGGAGGTGGAGTTATATGTTGAGACTAGTGAGGCTATACCCCTAGTTATAGATGAATCTACAAGGAAGAAAAGGAGGCGGAAGTCTATATATGGAGATGATCATGAATGGTTTGAACCCAAAGCTACTCACTATAGGGCTCCTACCCCTGAAGATAATATTAGGGAGAGAATGGAGAGGGTGTATAGGAGTAGGAAATGCAAGATTGAAAGTTGGAGGACTAGAGCACCACAAGGACCACCTAAATCACCTGAGTATGTGGTTCTGAATGATAGTGATGAGGAAAATGACCCTGGCATTAGGGTGTTTGCAAGTGAACCAAAACATGTTCCTTCTCCCACTCACTCTCCTATTCCTTCTCCCACTCACTCTCCTCCCATTCAGTCTCCTATTCCATCTCCACCAACAGACATCCCTTCTCCCATTCCATCTCCACCAACAGACATCCCTCCCATTCCATCTCCACCAAGAAATGACCCTGCTCCCACTGATAATGCATACATCCCTGGACCTGTTGAGGATCAAGAAACTTATACCTGCATTGATGATTCAATATTACAGGATTTTGATGTTGAAGACTTCCTACAAACTCATTTTGCTTCTCAGAACCAAACTCCCCCACCTGCACCAACCCAAAAAACCCAGCAAAACCAAAATGCCACACCTGAACAAGCTGAACAAGCACAACATTCCACTTATCAAACTCAGCGTGATAGGAAGGGTAAGGGTAAGAAGGTGGTTCAAGAAGACAGTGATGATGAGGATGATTTGGATTGGGAGAATGATGAGCCTCAATCTTATTATATGCATGAGTCAGAAGATGAGGAAATTGGGTTCACTGGAACTGATTACGCTGGTGCAACTGATACTGAGAGTGAGGATGAAACTGTAGATGTTGGAGGTGGGGATAGGACAAAGAAGAAGAGAGGTGGGGACAGAAGTGAAGTGCCAGAGGAGGGGAGCGATGATGACATTGATGACACTATTGTGAGTTATGAGGACTGGGAAGATGATGAGTTCCAAACCAACAATCAACAATGGGACAAAGAATTTATAGTTGGTGAGACTTCTAATAACATTCAGGAGCTGAGGACAAGAGTGAAGAACTATGCCATTAAAGTTGGCTTCAAATGTCATAGGATAAAAAATGAGGAGTTAAGGTTCACAGCTAAGTGCAAAGGGGCTGGTTGTAATTGGAGGTTACATGCCTCCAAAGTCAATGGGACTGCCATGATAGTGAAGACATATCATGGAGCCCATACTTGTATCAAAGAGGTGAACCAGCAAGAAGCTGACATGAACTGGTTGGCTACACAAATTAAGGAAGAGGTGAGAAGGCATCCTAATATGGATAGTTATGCCTTGATTAGTTGGGCAACTGAGAAACTAGGTGTCACAATCCCTTATATGAAGATGTATACGGCTAGGCAAAGGGTTGTGGAACTAATTGGGGGTGATCCAGAAGAAGCCTTCCAAATGATGCCTAAATTTGTTGAGATGGTGCACAGAACCAACCCTAACTCAATTGTTGTACTTGAAAGAGATGAAATTGAGAGGCCTCCACTATTTAAGAGACTATTTATGGGACTTGATGGATTGAAGAGGGGGTTTTTAGCTAGATGTGCTCCCTTTGTGTTTCTTTGATGGGTGTCATTTGAAGGGTAGGTTTGGAGGCATGCTCCTTAGTGCAGTTGGGACTGATGCCAACTGTGGCTTGTTTCCCATTGCATTTGCAATTGTTGAGAATGAAAATAAGGAGAGTTGGAGCTTCTTTCTACACTGCCTGAGAATGATGATTGGTCCTTTTGATGATGGTAGACCTTGGCATTTTATGGCTGACAGACAAAAGGTAACTCTTACTTGCTTATTTCACTTCTTTAACTTGTGTTATTATGTTGTTGATTACATTCTAAATACCTGTGTACTTGTTTTAGAGACTTGTCCCTGTCATTGAAGAGCAATGCCCTGAGGTTACAAACAGAAAATGTGCTAAGCACATTTATGATAACTTCAAATCAAAGTGGGCATCTAAGGAACTTAGAAGATTCTTCTGGCAGGCTAGCACAGCATTTACAAGGTACTCATTCAATAAGGCAATGCAGAGGATAGAAAATGTGAGGCCTGATGCCTACCAATGGTAATGAACATTCCACTTACTCAGTGGGCAAGACACTCATATGACACTACTATGAAGATAGATCATGTCACTAACAATCTGAGTGAGTGCTTCAACTCATGGGTGGATCCAATTAGAGCATACTCAGTGTACAACATCTTGGAAGGTCTGAGGCAGCAAATTATGAAAAGGGTGCAAGTGAGGAACAGGCTTGGAGCAACTGTGCAGTCAGTAGCAATGCCAAAAACTTTGAGGAAGTTGAATGACATCAGCTCAGCTTCAAGGTAAATTGATTTGATATTGTTGTTTTTGTGTACTGTAAGTATTGTATGATCCTTTTTTTAATGCAAGCTTATATGATTGTAGGCATTGTAGAATAGTAACTGAGAATGGAAGGGTGTTTGAGGTGGAGGACATGTGTTTCAAGTTTGTTGTCAATTTGGAGACTAGGAGTTGTGATTGCATGAGGTGGGATCAGCTCAGCTTCAAGGTAAATTGATTTGATATTGTTGTTTTTGTGTACTGTAAGTATTGTGTGATCCTTTTTTTAATGCAAGCTTATATGATTGTAGGCATTGTAGAATAGTAACTGAGAATGGAAGGGTGTTTGAGGTGGAGGACATGTGTTTCAAGTTTGTTGTCAATTTGGAGACTAGGAGTTGTGATTGCATGAGGTGGGATGTTAGTGGGCTTCCTTGCAGACATGCTTGGTTGGGGATTTGTCAAAGAAGGGAGGATCCCATCTCTTATCTGTCATTTAACCATACAAAACAAGCTTTCATCCTTGCATATGAGATGGATTTGAATCCAGTTCCTCAGTCCCATTTCTGGCCTGAAGATTTGACAAATGATGAGTGTTTCCCACCTATTGTGAAGAGGCCGGCAGGCAGACCAGCTGTGAATAGGAGAAGTCATCCTTCTGAGCCACCACATGCAGGAGCTAGAGGAATAAGAAGTGCATTTAAATGCAGCTTGTGTGGCCTAACAGGTCATACAAAAAGAAAATGCACCCAACCTGTAAGTTACATCCCCTACAATAACTAATTAGAGTACAATATTACTTTAATTCCCTAACTTGTTCCTGTCTTGTTTAAATGTCAGGGAGGAGGCCAACATAGAGCTAGGGCTGCAAGGAATGCAAGGACTGGAAGAACTTCAAATGATGGTGCATCTGGAAGTGGAACTGGAGCAAATAATGGTGGAAAAAATGCTGGAGCTGGAGCAAATCCTAGAAGAACCCATCAAAATAAGAGAAAGAGAAATGGAAATGGAAATGATGGACCAACCAGTCAGAATATGACTCCTTCTAACTTTGATAATCTGTGAAGGTATCTTGTATTGTTTGAACTTCCTTCTTTTGTCAGAAACATTTCTTTTTGGCCTGATAGTGCATCTGATGGTACTGTTGTTATGTTGCTTAATGGTGCAGTAGATGGCTAGGTTATTATGCTTGGAAGTTTGTTAATGGATTGTTATGGATCTTGTAGATCTTTTTTACCATGGCTTGGCTTTATGTATTACTTGATTGTATGGATCATTTATGGATCTTTTTTTGAAAGTTTTTTGATGGATTGGTATGAATCATTTTATGCAAATGGTTGGTTCATTCATTTCTGGAAAATTTTGCATACATACATATTACCCTACATATTACATTGGGACTATTACATTACTACTGCATCACTAAACATTGCCTTAGAAGATGCATTTCATAATCAAACAGAACAAATAGACAGCCAACAACACTAGGTTGATTGAAATGAGTTGCCTAAGTCCCATGTAGGGATCTTCAACTCTTGCTTCGGCTTGCTCAATCCTTCCATTTGGGTCAACTTCCTCCACCCTTTCTTCTTCCAAATTCTGCTCCAAGGTGTAGGCTTGCTCTTCGGTTGGAGTACACCAACTAGACCAACCATGTATACCGCACCTATGGTACAACCTTCCCGGATTTGCTCTTGAAGTGGAACGTGTTATCGTCGTCCTCCTAACACAGTCGAACTGCCGACAAATTCCCGAACTGCCACCATCAGTCACCTTTGTACTTGAGCTACTTGAATGCATCTTGAGGAAGTGTGTGAAATTATGGATCAAAACAAGTGAGGAGAAGTGTGAAGAATGAAGGATTTATAGCCAAACCACAAAAAATAACGGCTAGTTTTTTTCAAAATTTTCAAATCAATTACAAATTAGTCCCTCAAATATAGATAGCTAATTACAGTACAACCCACACGTGATAGTCACGTGGTTCACTAACTAACCGTTAAAACTAGATTCAAATCAATTACATATACATCCCTGTAATTGTGACAGTTAATTACATACACACCCAAATGCCACTGGCGCCAAAAGAAAAGGAGGAAAAAAGAAAAGCAAAAAGAAAAGAAAAGAAAAAGAAACCAATTAAGAAAGTCAAAAATCAATAAACTGAATGGCATTTTCGTTATTACTGCCAACTTTATCATCCACATCAGCAAAATCACATGACAGGTCACCACTTCCGTTGACTATTTGGTGTATCTGTAATTAGATTTTTTTTCATGAGTAAAAAATGGGTTGATCTGTAATTGTTTGAATAGAAGGGGCTAAATTGAAAAGAGGCTATATTGCAGGGGTGGTATATGTAATTTTCCCTAAAATCAACCTCCTAAGAGGGCCGGTCTAGAGATTTAGGGGACCATGTGCAAAAATTTCAATTTGGACCCCCTAATAATAAAAATATTGATTATAATAGAAGAAAAAATATTCAAGATATATGAAAAATAAAAAAATTTATACAATCATGAATTGAATACGAGACCTTTTGTAAGTTAGATATTAACTTTACCACTTGGAGAAACAAATTTTATTGTTTTGTTATTACATGAAAACAGATTTATATATAACCTCAAATTTAAAATTGAGGGCCTGAAATGTACGCTCAAGACATGCTTCGGCCGAGCCGCCTCACAATTAGTAACATGGGCAAGGCTTAGCATGTGTATCATTTCTAGTATATATATATATATATATATATATATATATATATATATGATGGGAATGGAAGAAGAGATATGCCACCTAAGCAAAAATCTGACGTAGCAAATACAAGTAAAAAATAATTTATTTATAATTCACTTATATTTAAGTATCCTGTCAACTTAAATTTGAATTTTTCTTTTTCCTAATACGCTCATAATTCGATTAACATAAGTAGTTGTTAAACTTCTCTACTTATATGGATTATGTAATCTAATTATAGTTAAAATATGTATTATACGGGTACACAGGATGAGATGGTGAGAGTATTTTTATTGATTTTTATTCACAGTCAAATTTGTTTGTTAGGATTTCATATTGATATTTAAATTTCCATAAAATTCGTGCTGGACGTTCTTATACATGTTTACTATATAAATCCGTCTCATTCTTCAGCCAACACACTCACTTATAAAACACTTCATAAGTTCATATTTCGGTATTTATCATGGCCATCTTATCACGGAGGATCGAATCTCACTTTCAAAGTTTACCAAACGATTTGCTAATTATCTTTATCCAGAAGATTGTGTTTCATTGTCGTTTGCTTACTCATATTAACATTTCATTCATATTTGCACTATCAAACTATTGTTAAAGCTAGCTACCAAGATGTATATAAACACAGATTTACCCGAGTTCGAGGATTTCAACATGAGGTAAATAATATTCGCCTTACTGTTAGTTGATCAGTTTTTTTTATTTATGCAAATGATATGTTGGGCAGAATCTAAACTTAGAAAATTATGTAACTTTCATTCAGAAAGAAAATGGCAGGAAACGGATTGGTTAGTAGGTCAATCACTTTTCTAAGAGAAACATGCACACTCAAGCCTGAGGAATGGTTGAACTTGGATCATCATAGAACTATCAAACAGGTTTTGGAATGCACTTGTTGAAAATATTAAGCTCAATTTATAAATAAAATAATCTAGAGGGACTTAGAATTAAATAAATATAACTTATAAGAGAGGCACTTGAAGTAAAATCTAGAAGGACAGATAGCAATTGAAGCTGCAAGGATTATCAAGAAAGTCGGCGTGACTCAAGAAGGTTCAAGAATGGCGGCAATATGGACACAATTAGTCACAACTCACTGACCTATTACATATATGTGTGTGTGTGTGTGGGGGGGGGGGCTGGACTTAATTAAGCATGAGTGGACAATTAATCAATCATGAGTGCAGAAGCAAAAAGTGAGCACACAAGAAGTGTTTAGAGAAGAGAGCAGTAGCTCGTGTGAGTGACTAGCTATAGAAATAGCTTGAGTGTGTTGAGTATTTGTACAAAAATATTGTACTACTTTATGCATAATAAAAGTCGAGTTTTACCGTTGCACAAAATTAATCGTTCCTGGGCACCTTGAACACCTTAAACACTTAAAACACGCAACAAGTTTGGTATCAGAGCCACATCGTTTGGAGGAAAAAGAGTACCCGAAGATATATATGGCGTTCGTGGCAAATACCATGCAGCAGCAGATTCCGAAGCTTGAGAAGCATAACTATGGAAATTGGAGCATCCAGATGCGAGTCTTGTTGCAATCGCAAGATTTGTGGGAAATTGTTGAAGCGGGATATGATGAACCCGGCTCAACGGAGGCCGAAAACGCCTTGACAAATAATCAAAAGAATGTGTTACGAGAAGCTAAAAAGCGCGACAAGAAGGCGTTGTACCTTATTTATCAAGGAGTTGATACCTTATTTATCAAGGAGTTGATGAGACGACGTTTGAGAAAATTAGCGCAGCGGCAAAGTCGAAGGAGGCATGGGGGATTCTGAAGAATTCCCATACTGGCGTCGATAAAGCGGTACGTGTTCGACTCCAAATTCTTCGTGCCGAATTTGAAGCATTAAATATGAGTGAGTCCGAGTCTATTTCTGATTATTGTACGAGAACACTAGTCCTCGTAAATAAAATGAAAAGGCTCGGTGAGGAAGTCGAAGATGTTCGAGTTGTAGAAAAGATCTTGAGATCGTTAACGGGGAAGTTTGAGCACGTTGTTGCGGCGATTGAGGAGTCAAAAGACTTGAATACGATAACGGTAGACCAGTTGCAAAGTAGCCTAGAAGTGCACGAGCAACGAATGAAGAGAAAGAGTCCTGGGTCGTTGGAGCAAGCACTAGAAGCGAAAATGAAGATAAAAGAAGATGATAAGTTGAAATTTGTAGCAGCTCGTGGAAGAGGAAACCGTGGACGTGGATGCTATCGTGGTAGAGGAGGCCGTGGAGATTATCGAAGACTGGGAGGATACGGTGGTCAAGATACGTATGCACCTCGAGGTCGAGGTCAAGGACGCGGTAGAGGATTTGGACGAGGAGGCCGAAATCAAACTGTAAGTCAGCAGACTTATGATAAAAGAAATGTTAAATGCTATAATTCCCATAAATATGGACACTACAGTTATGAGTGTCGAGGCGTAAAAAATATAGGAGGACGACAGCAAGTGAACTACGCAGATGCCGATGTCATAGGCGAGCAAGCAGGATCGACATCATTGAGTTCACCTTACAAATATCATCTCCCGATTCCTAAATACACTAGGTTCCCAACCAAGTGTTCCCCCTGAGTTCTTCCCCGGCTTTCCCAACCAAGTACTTCCTCTACTCAGAACCTTTCTTGGAGTTATTCCTTAGTTTCCCAAACTAAGTACGTCCTCTACTCCACGCATTTTCTGGTGTTGGTTAAGAAGAGTTTGTCAGATTGGTAGATTAATAACTTCCACAGTTATGTATTACTACCTTCTGGAACAAGAGTCACTTAACACACTTGGACAGTGTGTGGTGATATGTTCTTTTCTGACCCAAGTTTATGTTCTTCGTTCAGGAGAGTGAATATCTTAGGAAGTCGCAACAGTGCTTCAATTCAACTCCTTCACAACAGATATAGCTTGTTAAAGATCAGGACACTTAGAACTTTCGTGCTATTTAGAATCAAGAGCTTGGTCGCAACTGTAAGCTTTGAGTAAATAGAGAAGGCTTGTATGCTTGAGTGTAGGATATGAAATTCAGTCGTTTAAGTGTGTGTTTTCAAGCATTCTAAGTGGTGATATTTATAGGTGAAAATCAAGCCGTTTGAATTACTATCCGTTAGGCTATTGAGATTCAAACTACAAACAATCCGTTGATAGTACTACAGAACTTTTGTCTCTTTGTTCAGAGATAAAGCTTTTGGTCATGAAGTTCGCAATGGCATGGCATTAAATGCATCAGACTATATTTTGTAATCACAGCTAACGAACTATGCACTGTCAAGGTCAGACGCTATCAGAAACTCCAAGCCTTTCAGAAACTAAGGAAAACATTGTTTTCACTAAGTTATCTTTTGCATATGGTTTCTGAGGCACAATTCTTTAGTCTTCGGTAATCTTGTGCAGTCTTCATATCTTCAGATAGTTGAGCTCTTTCTGCTGGATGCCTTCTTCTTGGTCTTCTTCAAAGATGTAAAATTACATTCAGAGACCTAACATCCTATACAAGATTTACATGACTAATCATACTAAGTATGCTTCCTCTTTTACAATGTTCAAGTGAACCAAGAGTACTAGATACTGTTGAGGGGTAAACCTCGAACACCAACACTACTACTGCAAGTAACCTAGTCTAAGATCCACCACCGACTTGAAGTCCGAGTGAAGGCTTGTCCGAGCAAGAGCACCAGAAAGGACTAAGTGGGGGGGGGGGGGGGGGGTAGAATGGGTTACCCGGATTGCCAAAGTCAATCCGGAAGGAGGCTTTACTCAAAGGAGAGATGATAGCTCTCAATGCAATAGTAATGGGAAAGGTATTATGTCCCAAGAGACTTAGGGATAATTGCTTTGATGTTGCTTACCTTAAGGTCTTGGACCTTGTGCTATATTTATAGTTATCATGTACTTATGAAGGGGTTCATAAGATGATACCAAGTGTATGATTCAGATTTGGACACCAATGCTCCCTTTGGCCCATAGCCCAATAATGAACAGTAGTCCAATACCGCAAAGTGGGCTTGGGAGGGTAGTTTGGACCTTTTCCCTCCGAGAGTACTGCTCACTTGGGTCCGTGTTAGTCCCTCGGATGCATCTCGCTTGGTTGATCTTCCTTGGTAACTCTGGATGTCCGAGCCAAGAGTCTCACCAAGTATCTCAATGGTTACATTATATACGTTTGGTCTTAATGTAATGGTGGCGTCCGAGATTCTCTCGTGACGGTCCGTTAGCATCTCTGCATCATGGTCAGTTTGAAGTCCTTTCCTTAGCCACTCGGACTAGCCGTGGAGATGTAGTGACTTCAACAGTCTTGGTCGATTCACTTTGGTCGGACCATGTGAGGTCGGACCAGTACTGAATTGGCTAGTTAAGCCGTGATGCGCTTTAGGACACGCTCTATGGCGCCCTTAACGGATTGGACACATTTCCGTATCAACATATGTCCCCCCAGTTTTCAAGTATCTTAGTAGAAGATAGTTGGTAACTATGAGGGATCAGTCGTGTCTGTGAAGCGTGTCCGAATCGTTAGTTAAAAGAAAAAGGAAAAAAATCCTTTTTGTCGGGATCCGTCGTTTGTGTCCTCAAGGATTCAATATATCTCTTCCCCCCCCCTTTTCCGTCTACAGTCCGAGTTATCACGTACCTGGGACTGTAGAGGAAAAGGTATTTGTATCCGAGATATATTGGTCCGAGTACGGCTAGGATCTGACGTAGCCCTCCGGAAGCTGTCCATTGGGCCGATTGTTGAATTGGTCCTCCCGTAAGCCCAAGAGGTCCAATAGGTTGTCCGTTTGGCCCACGGGAGAAAGATCCCGAGTCAAGGGACGTGACCGTTGGATCAGGACGACATCAACGGTTGGGGTTCCCAGTCCGATTGATGTGACGCGTCTGTCAAGCATTAAATGCGACGTACTGACAGCCATCCACTCGCGAAGCGGCACAACCCTTGGATTGGAGAGGACCAACAGCTGGGATTCGAATCCAAGCGATGTGACTCTTGGCTATCCCCGAATTGCCCTTATAAATAGTCTGCCCATCAGTCACTTTCATACTGTTAGCAATCTTGAAATTTAGAGCAAGCGCAAACCAATCCGAGCGTTTGAAGGCACATCCGAGCAAGCAAGAGTCGCAAAATTTGAAGGTTTCTTCTTTGAATCCGTACCCTCGCTTTTTTATCCGTCACTAAGTCCGTCGCTAAGGACTTAGCGACGGATTGCTACTGTTTTAGCGACGGATCTAAAACAGTAGATTTTTGTAGTAGGGCCATCCAGTCAGTTTATGAGCTCTCTAGATTATGACACACTTTGAAGATCAATGGCTTAGCTTAAACTCTTATATTACTGCATGGGGAATTTCTTTTGGCAGCCTGATAATGCACTTGATGGAGTTGTGTTTTGATAGTGCATTTGATGGAACCTTGGTATTGTATTACTTTGATGGATTCAATGTTTTACTTTGGTGGATTGATTGAATTATCTTTTGGGGATTACATTATTTTGTTAGGATCCTTTGATCATGGTTGTAATGTTTGTTATGGGTCCTTCTATCATTGATGTAATGAATTTGTTCTATGGATTGATGGTTTTTATGCAAATCATGGCCTATCATGGCCTTTCATCACTGGAAAATGTTTGCATACATACATAATACATTGTCATACTAGCACTGCTCTTATATTACTACCTAGCCTAGAAGATACATTTCATGATCAAGCAAAATAGGTACACTGCCAACAACACTAGGTTAATAGCAATGAGCTGCCTAAGCCCCATGTAGTGATCTTCAATTCTTAATTGAACTGTTGCTTGCTCATTCCTTCCATTTGAGTCAGCTTGATCTACTCTCTCTTCTTCCCGTATGTGCTCCGCAATGTGAGCCTGCTCCTCATTTGGTGTGCACCAACTAGACCAACCGTGTATAGAACATCAGTGATAAAACCTTCCCGGATTGGCTTTCGAAGTCGAACATGTGATCACCGTCCTTCTTACACAATCAAATTGCCTACAAATTCCTCCACTACCACCATCAGCCACTTTAGCACTAGAGAACGAATTGCTAGAAGCCATTGTTAAGAAGTTAGCAAGAAAGGAAGGCAAAATGATTTCAAATGAGGGTTTTATAGCCAAAAATTCAAAAAAAAAAAAAAAAAGGGTAACATAACAACTACTTTCTGAAATATAATTCAAATCAATTACAAATTAGTCCCTAAATTATGTAATGCTAATTGCAGTACCACCCCCACATGTCTTGCACGTGCTTGTTTGGAATATACCTTAAAATTGTTTCAAATCAATTACATAATCATCCCTGTAATATGTAATGTTAATTACAGATAGGTCCAATGAACAGAACGGCCAAATATAAAGGAGAATTAAAGAAAAGGGAAAAGAAAAGAAAAATGGAAGAAGAAATAAAAGAAAAGCGAAAATAAAAAAAAAGGAGATGGCATTTTCGTTGTTTTCTCCAACTATGCCGTCCACATCAGCAAAGTGGCAGGCCACATCATCAGCAAGTTTGACTTTTGGGGCTGGATGTAATTGTTCAATTTGGCCTTTGTTAAAAATGGGTTTGTCTGTAATTTAAACCAATCCAGGGGTGAATCTGAAATGAGGGTCAATTAAAGGGGTAGTATCTGTAAATTTTTTGAGTAAATATTATGGAAGAAGTGCAAAAGACTTCTTCTAGAATATTCACATATTTTACACAATTCCAATTTGTACTCCACTAAACCGAGCCAACTTTTATTCACACCAAGAATTGGTTTTCGCTCATGTATTACATCATCACGTAGCTTGCGCAACCCACTACGTAATGAGCTATAAACATGTCAAAACAAATGGTGGACCACATATAAAATTTGCTCAAAGATGTCCTCTTGACATTCAACTTTCAAGTAAAGTTGCACATTTTATGGCTTTAGTATGTACAAGTGGTTGCTCAATCAACCAATTCTCCAACAATCCCCCCACATGAATGAAATTGGCTAAAAAATGCACATGCAAATGAAGAAATGCAATTCGGGAGTTCTCGAGAATTCATTGCATCTAGAAAGGTGGTTGTTAGTCTTGAACCGTCCGTAGTGAAATATCATCGGATACACTTGCCATCCATTGGACGCAATGCCTTGAACTGTTCGGCGTTTTGTGTGTAACAAGAAAATGATACTCACACAACGTTTCCTCACACATTAATCAGTCCTTTCGTTGTTGTCCATTTTGGTCGTGGACTGCGTTGGAAGTATTCATCGAATGCTCTAGAGATTTAGCCCTTTGTTTCATCTCATAGATGCGGCCCCCTTCACATTCGATATAGGTGATCTCTTATTTAGGAGTACCTTGTCTTACCCCACGTTATCACATCAACATATAAGAATCATTAAAAGTTATCACTTATCCTACCATGGACAGGTCTATCACTCTATCATCATAGGAATAGGCTGGGAACTCTATTTCCCGAGTGCTTTGGTCGATCCCCCACAATTCGGTTGTCCCTTTGAACCTGCAAATTGGGGTTTACAATTCAAAGTAGGGTTGCCATCACGGGCGGTAATCATTTAATGGGCTTCAAACCCCATTCCCCTCGATGAAATCTCATTTGGTCTCTTTAATGAACATTTATTAATGGGTCCGTGGTACTCTCTTTGGATTCTACAATAATCCAACATGGCAATACCGGTTTTTTATAAATTTACTCATGGAATTGACTATTTAAGTCAACGACTCCCATTAAATAAAACTCTTTCAATAGCATTTGAAACTAACACAGTTTTAACTATTGGTGGTATTATTTTCGGATTATAATGTTTCTCAAAATATTGATATACCAAGCATATCACACTTATTTCTAGATTATCTACTATGAACTCTAATTCCATAGTTAACACTAGAAAAATCTCATTATAGTAATATAGCCTCCATTAATCCGAAATCATATTCATTAGTGCATCCACTCATGCACATCTTGGTATCTCATACTTAGTTGGATCTCACAACCAGTTTAACTATCTCTTTTTCAATCCTCTTGATTGAAACTACCAAACCAACCAAACAATTTGGATCACAAAATCTGGTTTATCATGTAGACACACCAGTTTTTATCCAAATTTACCATTTATGTACTTGTTTTAAATCACACAAGCAAACCCATCCAAATGGATTTCCATAAAGCAAACAAAATTCACATCCTCTTGATGTATCATAAAAGTTTGTTCAATTAAATGGAAATCTTTCTGTGTGAGAGTTTAGATCTCACACTTTTTCTCACCCTCAATTTGTTCAGTTAATAGCTTCTCATAAGTATTACTGAACCACTTGGTCACATCTTCCTCTAGAAGATTTTTTCGTGACTTGATAATTAAGAATTTACAAGTCCAGATATTCCTAGTAGGAATAAATCAGAAAACTCAACATTTCAAGTTTGCAACCTAAACATGCCTCTTCATTATCGAAGTCCCCTCCCCCATATTTCGCATCTCAATATTGACTAATAAGTGCACATGAGAGCAAACATAATTTGGAGGTTTCCTTGATATGAAACAAGTATCACTATCCTCAATGATAGAGTTCACGTGCGTCTAGAATCCGTTCTCTTCTTCACTAGAGAAACATAATCTCTTTTTAGACCGCCTCAAACCTTAAGAATATAAAGGGGATGACCTTTTTCACATTTCATAAGGCAAATTACATAACTACTTGTAGTAGTATGTAAGCAAGAGTTATGAAAATTCAAAAACTTTCCACCACAGTATATGGGTAAATCATAACTCAACTGTGGGTGAACCATAATTTTTTCACACAAACAATTCTTCACCCTATTTGGTGGTATAGACCACAAATCCCACAATTCCACATGAATTGTATAAAACAAATTTAAGAGTGAGTTGTGTGAATCCATGTTTTCCCATCCAAGTATGATTACAACTTGCTTTGTCAATACTTCTCAATAAGTAGACACGGCTAAACTCCCATCGATAAAAAATATGAAGTAGTTGTAATTTCCACAATGTTGTTATGAACACAACTTGGTTTTCTGTTTAAATATAAAAATGTCCAACCAAGAAAACTAAATTTAGCGAATTTGGAAGAAGTAAAGTCATTCCAAAAATCACAACTTTTTAAATGAGAAAAATTAGTTACTACGTTCAAAATAGTAGTAGTCAATGGTAACAACATTGTCTCAATGAATACAACTCAAAAAAATACCATAACAAATATAACTTTAGCCGTTGTTACTTTTGCAATCAACAATATCTCTCCACTTCAAATTTAACCCGCCGGACTCATCACAAAGTAGATCTTGCATATCTCTAGCATATGCACGTTTATCTATTAAATAAGACATGGCCTCAAGGATCACTTTGGTAACCCACTATGTCTTTTTATCGAACTTGGAGACATAGGGGTTCTCATATAGTAGACTTCAAAGTCAACTTGTAAATGTTTTAATATTTCATGTATGATCAAGTGGCCTCAATGCCAACTCCATACGATTTCTTCAAGTCTCTCATTAAGTAGTCACCTCAAATGATCTCGTTGAGAGTCAAAATAACCACACAACCAACTTACATCTAGTAAGTGATTTCATACAATAATCATGAAACTCTATTCCAATAATTTTTTTCCCCTTTTCACACAATGCAACAACAATGCTTTATCACATCCATAAACGTGGCTATAAGCCATGTGCCAACCAACCATTTAATGGTGCATCTCTTTTCATATACTATCCCCACATTTGGGTATATCTCTTCGAAACATATGTTTTAAGATGGCAAATCACGACCTCAATGCCGTGACCACTTACAACCGGAACCTCAACGTTCTCGGTGTTATTCTCCACACATTGTACCATGCTTCACATTATAAATTGTGAGAATTAATGAAATAGACATAAAGTTGTGAAAATTTTACTCACTCGAAATTCACAACAATTGAACACCAAGATTTGAAACTTCCATTTCACAAATCACTTCTAAGTGAAAGCAACTTAAAAACACATATTTAACAACACATGGTGAAATTATCTCGACAAGTTACTCACACTTGTTCCAACAAATAGTTTCACAACAGCTTAATGCCCACAACCTAGGTATAATCAATTTATTTCGTCAAGATTCCAAGTAGTATTTCAAAAGACATGAAGTACCACACAATTACTATTCTCAAATAATAGAAAAGGTACTTGGAAAAAATTTCTCAAATACCACTCCAACACAAATGCATCATAACATAGATGTTACACAAATAATAGTGAAAATGCATTAAGCAACAAGTCATTCACAATCAATGATTTTTACATGCTCAAGAAATGACTTACGAAAATATTAACTCAAAGCAATCAACTTTGACGTTACAAAGTTTAAGTATTATGACTTTAACGCTCATTACATTCACAATAATGTAGAGCAAAACACTTGTAACATGCACAATCAATGTATAAATAACTCATCAAGATAATGGTCTCAAATTAAATCATAAATTTAATTAGATGACCAAACTCACACATTATCGTTCATCATGCCCCAACATGCATGCTCCAAGCAAACCAAAAAACTGACTATCTATACTGATTAGAGTTATTACCAGAGTAATAACAAGCAAGTCACAAGAAACAAAAAGTTTTTCTCATTTCCACAAGAGTCACAACAACATAACCAAAGTTAACTTGCCACAAATCAACACGGATTAATGACTATAGGACCGTGTTAAACAAACCAAATAACCATTTATTTCCCCCAATTACTATTCAGATGGAAAATAAAAAAATGGCAAAGTCAATGACAAACCGTCAATATAAACCGATCATTAATCCATCGGAAACGAGAAACACCACTGGCAAATATTTAGTCCAATAAACACAATCCAATCGACTTGGAGTAAACATAATAAAATTAAAAGAGTGGTAAGAGAGGACTTGAACAACACATCTGCCTACACCCCTATTCATAATCCTTTGGAAGTTCTCGATTACCAGCTAGAATGATGGTTCATGGCTAAAAGAGGCAACCGGAAAAAATTCTCAAAAAGTTGTGCTTAAGACTTTTGGCCCCCGGTTGATATTCCTTCTTATGTTAGTGGAAATACGGTGTTGAGTGTACAAGTACTAGAAAAAATTTGGATTGAATCCTGGACGAGACAGCGGTGTGACCACTTCCCCTTAAGCACAATTTGCCCGCCTTTCTATTATTCAGACCTACTTGAGCAATGTGCTCCCAAGGTACAACGCCCAATCACAACTAATTTTGGAAGCAACAAAATTAGTTCCTTCGAACCTTTCAAGTGTTAGAAATCAAAAATCTTTTGATGCTCAAGAGTATGCCTACTATGCAAATCTCTATATAATGAAATGAGGATGATGATGTCAATG
Organism: Plantago major; assembly: GCA_026545765.1. Lineage (NCBI taxonomy): Eukaryota > Viridiplantae > Streptophyta > Magnoliopsida > Lamiales > Plantaginaceae > Plantago > Plantago major. The sequence goes on from CM048841.1 coordinate 35,175,265, forward strand.
GATGAGAGGAGAATAGAAGATTGTGTCTTGTTGTGTCTTCCAAAGGATGGAGAAACCACCTTTTATATAGCCAATGATAGCTATCTCAAAAAGCTACAATAAACATACCACTAAAGCCACCTTTATGCCTCATTGGTGGTGGAAGACCATAACTCACAAATTAACCAATCTTTAATTCTGAAAAATTAAAGACATCATTGCAATAATTTGAGTAAATATTACTCCCCCCGTTTCACTAAAAGTGTTACAATTTTCCGTTTTGGGCGTTTCACTGAAAGTGTTACATTTCCTTTTATGGAAATTAGTTTTATAATAAAACTCATTTCTAACCACACATTTTCGGACCCACATGTACTTTTCCACTCAATTAATATTTCATACTCATTCTCCACCACATATTTTTGGGGACCACATACTTCTATACATTTTCCTTAAAAATTGTATTCAACACAATTGTTTCACTTTTAGTGAAACGGAGAGAGTAGTATGGAAGAAGTGTAAAAGACTTCTTCTAGAATATTCACATATTATACACAATTCCAATTTGTACTCCACTAAACCGAGCCAACTTTTATTCACACCAAAAATTGATTTTCGCTCATGTATTACATCATCACGTAGCTTGCGCAACCCACTACGTAATGTGCTATAAAACATGTCAAACCAAATGGTGGACCACATATAAAATTTGCTCAAAGATGTCCTCTTGACATTTCAACTTTCAAGTAAAGTTGCACATTTTATGACTTTAGTATGTACAAGTGGTTCCTCAATCAACCAATTCTCCAACACTGTATAAATGTAAATCATGCCAAATGGATTAGAGTGTATATATATGATACAATAACACATTCATTGCAAAAATAGTGTAGATAGAGAAGTGCACATTAGTCATGGACCATGTCCTCCTAAATACTTAATAAAATGGTTACATAAAATACTAAATGGGAAGAATCCATCTAACAAGTAATTAGCGTTAAACATTTATTGCACCAGTTAATCCTTAATTAAACACAAGTAATATTAACCTGATGTACGAAGCAAAGCAAGCTATTGTCTGCGCCTCGAATTGGCCTCAACTTCATTGGATTCAATTTCATTGGCTTCAAGTGGTACTTCCATTATTTTGAAATATTGGAGATTGTTAGTGTGAACTATTGAAATAATGAATGGAACACCATCATTTATACATAAATAACTATTACTAACCCGTGTCGATTTTTAACTGATAAAAAAATAAAGGTAGGATGACATAATTATAAAACAGAAGTGAAATGAAATAGAAACAATCTAAAATTCAATACATTGTATAATGTAAAAAAAACATTCAAATTTAATCATTACAATCTGCATCGAGAAGAGTAGTCGTCAACTGCAAAACAACATATGAAAAATTAGTTAATAAATGAAAGCAAAAAAATCACCATCTACATACACACCTCAGAGAGAGCTAAAAACCTTGTAAACTACGGTGGTTGTTGTATCAGTTGGATTACCTTCTTCGTCAAGCGCTAAAACCTTTAGTCCTTTCTTGCTTGTTATTCTCGAAAATGCTACATATAGCTGACCATGACTAAAAACAGGATTTGGAAGATAGAGTCCAACATGAGATAGTGATTGTCCCTGACTCTTGTTTATTGTCATTGCACAACAAACTGAAATAGAAAATTGTTTCCGTTGGAATCTAATAGGAAACTTAGTAAGATCGGAAGGTGTTAGTACCATCCGAGGTATGAAAACCTTCTTTCCGGCATTCTTTCCATGTATAGTCTTCGCCTCAAGAACATGTTTGCCAATTGCAGTGACAATCAATCTAGTCCCATTACACAACTCGGCTGACTGGTCAATATTCCTGAGGAGCATAATAGGAGTGTCAATCTTCAATCAAATTATATGATTTGGTATTCCAGATGCCTTAATAGTGTTTAGAAACTCAACGGAGTAAACATCTTCTTTATTGACTATATCATCTTCATCTGGACATATGGATCTTCAAGTAAAATGGACATTATATAATCATTGTCCTCCTGTACTATCTCATTAGCAGGAGCAAGAATAGCTCTATCCTGGAAGTACCTCCCATCACCAACATGGGATAATAAGCTCGGATATATACTCTTAATGATTGTGTCAATTAGCTCAGCAGTAGAACGTATCAAAATGTCTTCGGGTAATTTGAATTCTACCTTACCATCATTATTACCACTCAGCAAAATCTCTGATTGTTTCATTCTTAGTAGGTGAGCTGCCAGCGTGATTACAAATATCATGAAGTCAACAAACTATACTACAAATAATACTATACATTTTAAACTACATAAATTAGAATAAACACGAAAATTAGTATGATGGGAAAAATAATGCATGCAGGCGCATGTTCTTTGTGAGTTTAAGTACACGACATGAACTCCAAAGCTTTTTAGATGACAATAGAGCGGCGTGTACTATATCCAGTCTACTATCCTTTGGTATGACGGGTAAGATTTGTCTGAAATCCCCACCAAATACGACAACCAATCCACCAAACGGCTTGTTCAACTCCGTGCCATCAGGACTACAAGAATAACCAGTTTTAGAGACAGATTTAGAGACGGATAAAATCCGTCTCTAAATTAGGGACGAATCGGCGGCTGTAGAGACGGATTAGGGACGGATAGGCCTATCCGTCCCTAATCCGTCTCTAGTCCGTCCCTAAATAGGGACGGATTAGTTATCCGTCTCTGTTTTAGGGACGGATAAAAATATCCGTCCCTAAAACAGTTGACTGCCAAAAAAAAAAAAAAAAGAAAAAACTTAAATAAAAAAATGGAGTCAGAGACGGATAGCCTATCCGTTGCTAAATAGCGACAGATAGGCTATCCGTCCCTAAACCTCACAGTGTCAAAAACGGGAGATCCTCTTCTTCTCCATTTTCATTCTGCTTCTTCTCCTCCCTTCTTTGCCATTTCCGCCCACTTGCCAATTCCAGCCAATAATCCACCATTCCGGCCAATCTTGGACTCATTTCGAAGCTCGTGGGACAAGGAGCTCGGGTTGTCCATCAATTTCAACTTTCATCCGCTATTTTCTCCGGAATTGAAGGTATTTTGGCTAAAACCCTTACTTTTTAAATTTGAAAATTTTGTTAATTTCGACTAGTTTGAGCAATTGTATGTTTATAGGAAGTATGTAGTAGATAATCTAGCTTATATTACGTATTGTGTTAGCTTTGAGATGTGCAATTGATATATTTATTGTGAAATTGGATTGTTAGTATGATGTTAGTATGATTGTAAGTATGTAGGGTATTTACTTAGCTATTTTCATATCCGTACTAGGATTATGAAGATTTAATTGTGTGTTTGGAGACAATTTGGTGATTTTGGTGATTTTAAAATAATTTTGGAGTATTAACATAAATACAATTACTAATATTTTCATCTACAATTTGTAATGTTAATAGATATATATATATATATATATATATATATGGAAGTTTAACTACTAGAAAATTGAATTGTAATCGTAAAATGCATGTAATTCATTACCAATTGTTAACATATACTAATTAAGAATGAAATTGCAATTGTAATGAAACTAAATACGTAACGCTATACATGTTATAAATCTAATAAATTGAGACGCAGGTTAATTGTTGAATTATGAATCTCGATCGTTCATGGATGTACCGTCGCACTGTTAATGGCAGAATTGAATCTAGTTTTGTGGAAGGGGTTGAAGCCTTCATTCCTTTTGCACTTACACAGACTAGTTGTTTCAGTCGGGGGATGATGAAGTGCCCTTGCAATGCGAACAAATGTAGGAATAAGCAATTTTTGCCTCCTAGAACGGTAGTCGAGCACTTGAAACGTAAGGGGTTCGTAGCTGAGTATGAGGTATGGTGTTATCATGGTGAGGAATCAATACCGTTCATGGATTATGGGAGTATTCCTAAGCGTAAAAGAAGTAAGCAAAATGTGATCGGTAGTACTCAAAATATGTCTACATCTGATGGTAATCCTGATGATGAGAGGATTGAGCAAATGGTGTATGATGTTGCGGGTCCAGAGTTCATGGACACCGACCGGGATGTGGAGGAGCCACCGAATCCCGAGGATCAGGTGTTCTTTGACTTGTTGGAATCATCAAAGAAGACGATTTGGCCGGGGTGTAAGAAGCACACCGTACAACTGTTATCGCAGTGTTGCCCTGAACCAAACCTAGTACCCACCAACTTTTACCAAGCGAAGAAAAAGATGTGGGGGTTGGGGTTGTCTATGGTAACCATAGACTGTTGTCTGGATATGTGCATGATCTATTGGGGGGAAGATGTAGATCTACTGAAGTGCAAGTTTTGTGGTAAGGACCGCTACAAGCATTACAAGGAGGGGGCTTCAAAGAAACGCCAGAACAAAAATCTCCCACATAAGAAAATGTGGTACTTCCCTCTAGCACCTCGTTTGAAGAGGTTGTACGCTTCAAGTGCTTGTGCGGATAAAATGCGGTGGCACAAGGAGAGAGTAAGGGAGGCGGATGCAGGGGGTAGAATGGAGCACCCATCAGACTCACCGGCATGGAAAGAGTTCTACAAGGCATATCTGGAGTTTGCAGCCGAGTCTAGAAATGTACGTTTGGGGCTTTGTACGGATGGTTTTAACCCGTTTGGAAGTGACCGGAAGTACTCTTGTTGGCCAGTCATGCTGACACCGTACAACCTGCCCCTCGGTGAGTGCATGAAGGAACCGTTCATGTTCTTGACTGCGTTGGTACCCGGGCCAGCTGATCCAGGACAGAAGCTGGATGTGTTCTTGTAGCCCCTAATTAAGGAACTGATTGAGTTGTGGGAAAATGGTATCCCTGCATATGATATGTCAACGAAGAAGAACTTTACCTTGAGAGCAGCACTACTGTGGACCGTGAGTGATTTTCCTGCGTACTCCATGCTATCTGGAAGGAAAACTGTGGGTTTTCATGGTTGTCCACATTGTTTGGAGGACACTGATGCATTTAGACTGAAGGAGAGCGGGAAGGAATCTTGGTTTGACTGTCATCGTAGGTTTCTACCAAGGAACCATCCGTTCAGGAAGAACAAGACTCAATTCTTGAAAAACAAAGTAGAGAATAACACCCCCCCCCCCCCCGAGACAACTTACTGGTGCACAGATAATTGCGGAGATTGATAGGCTGGGTCTTATGAAAGTGACTGAACTTGGGTGGGAGAAGCATAACAAGAAAATTGAGAACAAATGTGGATGGAAGAAGAGAAGCATCTTTTGGGACTTGCCTTATTGGAGCAGTCTTCTTATACGTCACATGTTGGATTTCATGCACATTGAGAAGAATATGTTCGAGAATTGCTTCAACACGATTTGCAACATTCCCAGAAAGACAAAGGATCACGTTAAATCTAGAGCCGAGTTGCATATATGGTGTAAAATGCCTGAGTTGACAAAGAGGAATGAGAAGGGGCAGTGGCCCAAGGCATGCTACACTATTGATACTTAATCTAGGAACAAACTGTTTGATTGGGTTAGGGGATTGAAGTTCCCCGACAATTATGCCTCAAAGTTGGGGCGGTGTGTGGATTTGAAGAAGACGAAGATGTATGGGATGAAGAGCCACGATTGTCATGTGTTTATGGAGCGGCTTCCCCCGATTGCATTTCGAGAACTGCTACCTAAACTTGTATGGATCGCTCTCACCGAGCTGAGCTTATTTTTCAAGAATTTATGCACAAGGGTGGTTGACGATCAAGTGTTAGCAAACCTTGAAAGCAACATACCATTGATTCTATGCCAGCTCGAGCGTATCTTCCCACCGAGCTTCTTTGATTCTTTGGAGCACTTGTCGGTTCACCTCCCACACGAAGCGAGGCTTGCTGGACAGGTTCAGTATCGATGGATGTATCCATTCGAGAGGTGTGTAATATATAAAGACAATCATTCACTTCAAATGTCTGAATTTTCCAAAGTTACATTATATTACCCAAATATATATGCATTGCAGGTACTTGGAAAAATTGAAGAGGTATGTCAGCAACAAAGGTAGGCCTGAGGGATCGATGGCCAATGCATACGTGCGAGAGGAAGCTGCAACCTTCTGCTCCTATTACTTTGGAGACCACGTTCCCACAAAGGCTTCTAGGCCGTCTCGAAACGCAGACACATTCGAAGTTCAAGAGGATGATGATGATGCTATTTCTGTTTTTAGGGTCTCAGGGAGACCTATGGGGAAGAAAAATACATCATGGCTGGATGATAGGGAAATGTTGGCAGCCCAGTTTTATGTCCTCTCGAACTGTACTGAAGTTGTTGAATTTATGGTGAAATTTGCTGGCTGAGTAACTTTCTTACTAAGGCCTTCATGAATTTGAATATCTAACTACTAGCTAACTAATCATGCATATCAATCGTGTCCACATGGAGTTCAAAGAGCGTTGTATAGAGAAGAATCCAATATTGGCAGATGATGAGATTGAGTCACAACTTGAAGCGAAGTTGGAAATAGAATTTCCACCTTGGTTCTGATATGCTCAAATTACTACTTAGGAAAAACAAGTAGGAAGCAGTCGTTGTAAACAGACTATGCTAACCATGAGATCGTTCGCTAAGGAATCAATTAGGCTACCACACGGTTTGAAAGCAAACAATTACTTGTAGAAACAATTTGATTGGTTTGAAATAGAGTACTTCTAATAACTAGAAAATAGAAAATGCAATGTAGATGATTTGAATGAATGAGGTAGGAAGAACACGGTAGTTACGATCAAGCAATGCTAATTCGCTCTAGGGATACGTTCATACTGTCACACGGTCGTTGTACGGAAAACTATCAATTCAACCTTTACCAAACGAGTTTGAAGATATTTGAACTAGAGTAATCATGGGTCGTCAATCCACAATCCTTAACCAAAGTGTTTTAGAGAATCTTTGAACGAGAGTATTGAATTGAAGGTGTTGATACGGACATGTGTCCAATCCGTTAAGGGCGCCATAGAGCATGTCCTAGAGCGCATCAAGGCTGAGATAGCCAATCCAGTGCTAGTCCGACCTTCAAATGGTCCGACATAAGGGAAACCATCTCAGGTCAACTAGTATTTACAAGTCAACATACCACCTCAGCTAAGTCCGACCAAGCTAGGTGAATGACTTCCGAACCTGACAAAAGGTCACATGGTCCTTCCGAGTACCACAAACTGTCAGTCCTAGGATGCTAAATGGACCGGACGAGACAATCTCGGACGCCACCATCGCATTAAGACCAAACGTATATAACAGAACCACTGAGATACTTTCGTGGAACTCTAGGCTCGGACGCCTTGAGTTACCTAAGGGCAGATCAACCAAGCAGAAGGATCTGTCCGAAGGAGTTACACGGACCTAGCGTGCGGAACAGTACTCTCAGAGGGAAAGGTCCAAACTACCCTCCCTGGCCCATTAATTAGTACTGGATTACTGTTCACTATTAGGCCATGGGCCAAAGGTAGCATTGGTGTCCAAATCTGAATCATACACTTGGCATCATCTTATGAACCTCATCATAAGTATATGGCCTCTATAAATATAGCACAAGGTCCAAGACCTTAAGGTAAGTAACGATCCCTAAGTTCTTCTGGGCATTATAACCTTCCTCATAATATTACATTGAGAGCGACCAACTCTCTCTTGAGTAAAGTCTCTTACCGGATTGACATACGCAATCCGGGTAACTCTTTCTAACCCCCCCCCCCACTTAGTCCTTTCAGGTACTCCAGCTCGGACAGGTACTGCTCCGGACTACAAGTTGGAAGCGGATCTTAGACTAGGTTACTTGTAATAGTTTAGTTAGTGTTCGAGGTGTCACCCCTCAACAGAAGGGTTTTTACGAAGATCTTTAAACGAGCCTAACCTATATGAACGTTTTCAAACCCTAGAAGTGAATACGCAAAGTTATCACGCAGCTACCATGTCCAGAATGATTTAGCTACTCATAATCGAAGCAAGGATGAAAGAATACAAGATATTGCTCATGATTAACACAAACAGAATGATAATCGCATGCAAGCTTAAACAATTCGAGAAACTGAGTAAGAACGAATTGAATGAGATAAAACAATAGAGATTTACCACAGTAATAAGGGATTCGATATCAATACTTCGTTAAACAAGCAAAACCAAGCTCCAAATTGTCAAAGTATGAATATCGAGCTTTTTCTATGAACTAGGTTAAAAGAAGTATGAGAAAAGATCCTAATTCTAAGCTAATAAGGAAAGACAAAAATTTTGTTCTGCGCCTCTCGCCGCGATGGAAGGAATATCTCACCGCGGCGAGCCTTCTTAATCGAAGAGTATATAGCCCTCGCATAATTTCGCCGTGGCGAGCTTCAATCTTCAAAATAGGAGATTCATTCACAAAATCTCGTCGCGGTGAGCCTCCTTTAATCGCAGAAGATATACATTCGCTAAATCTCGCCGCGGCGGACTGATTTCCTCACCGCGGCGAGCCTACTTTCAATTTCCAGCTCCAAGCTCGTAAAATCTTACACGGCAGACTGAATCCCTCGCCGCGGCGTGCCATGCTAAGCAGCTTGTTCTCATTTAGCTCAAAAGACATCGATTCCTGCAAAATGTAAATAAAACACCAAAGCATAAAAACGAACTAAAAAGACTATAAAACTAAAGACAAAGACTCAGAAAGACCGCTAAAAAGGACCAAACGAGACTCTAAATTATAGTCTCATCAAACTCCCCAAATCGAACCTTTGCTCGCCGCCGCACAATCAAGAAGAGTCAACTTCCCAAGCGACCGAATCTAAATTTTATCCGTCCCCGAGCAAACAGACAATCCGAGACACAACTAGACTCGAAACCACGAAACAAACAAAGATTCAAATTCCCAAGCGACCGAATCTACCATTGAAAACATTAAATTCACAGGATGCAAAAATTTTGTTCTCAACCTAACCTTGGCAGAAATAGTAAGCAGGTAATCAGACACGATCGTTTCTCAAGTAAATAACAGTTAAGCCTAGCCCGCTAGTCCCTCGCAGGTGTATAAAGTGTATCACTCACTTTCATGGAAGTATCCATACAGGGTATAAGCTCAAAAAGTAAAATGGGAAGATGACTTTTATCACAAAGATTCCTCAAATATCTTATGCTATTGTACTCGTCTCATTGAGTCGAAAGGGACTTTGGCACATGACTGTATTCCTCCAGAAAAATCGAAAAAAACTGAAACTACTCCCCTTATCCATTTCAAAACAACATCAGATCTCAAAATACTTCAATGTATTCAGTGCATGGCCCACATTGGGCTCTTTTAGTCTCAATTATTTGCAGGTGTCTGTTTTACCGAAAGTCCGCACTTTTGTGCGTGTCAGTTTGGTATACGTGCCATCAACCTCACGGACATGTAGCTTTTCAGCCACGTCGGTATGTGGTAGTATTTGGAACATGCCCAACACGACTAACGGTGATCAATTAAGACCATAGATCCACCCCGAGATTCAAATATCAAAAGCTTAGGGAGCAAAGAAATGACTTTTCAAAGACAAATATAACATTTCATATGTCATAATGAACAATCCTCTCCCAAACCGATTCGACGAGCGGGAAAATAAAATCCGCAAAGCAAAGCATGTCGTTCGTCATCCCCAACGAAACTGAGTACACATAAGTATGAAAAGGCGCAAGTAATACGTAAAAACTTGCACAACCCAGGAATCACACAATAATAGGTGCCGGAACAATATTTTTTCTTCGGCTCAGGCTCCTCACAGGCTTTTTGACTACAAGGCTAACCAGACTTGCTATTTACGAGAGAAACGACCTTGTAGCATTAAAAGCCTACTACACTACTTCTAGCTAGATAGACATCAAATAAAATGTAAGCAACAAGGGAATTTACCATTCACAATAGATGTTCGACTTGGTCAATGACTCAGACTCACCAAAAGAGAAAAATAAAAAATACTAACACCTAAACTGGATTCAACTGGAAAAGAAATATAACTAACAAAGAAAAGGTGGCCAACATACCACCACAATCACATAACACAAACAAGTGGCTAACATACCACTTGAACATAGTATATAAAAATAAAGAAATAAAAAATAGAGTACGAATAGAGTACAAAAATTAGACAACTTAAGCTACAGATACAGTCGAAGCCTCCCCAAACCTACACAAGTGCTAGTCCCTAGCAAAGAATAGTATAAGAAAACAACTGTATAGAGTGACCAACCATAGTGTTGTCTCAGCAGGGATGATCAAGCGGAGCCAGAAGGACCACCACCGAAGCGCTGCTCCCAAAAATCCTGCTGTGCCTTCCAGAGTTGCTCCTGCCTCTCCAAGCGCTCAATCTCGCACTGCTCCCTAGCCTCAGCTCTCCTATCGCGCTCCTCCTTCCGCTGGTAGTGCTCCTCGATGCGGGAGTACTGTTCCTCGATCCGGGTATATTGTGGTCCTGCCCACTCCTGGAACTGTGATGTCAGCTGCTCGAAATAACCCTGGAAGTCGAAAGAACCAGGTGGAGCAGGCTGCTCTACAGTGTCGTCAGCGCCCCTAACGGGAATGGGGTGGCGGCCGAGAATGACTCTGGCGCTAGCAGACTTCAGAGCCCCTTTGGGTTTCTCGGAGCCCTGGATACCGGGAATATTGAGGGACCGGAAGATACTAGTAATGAGGCATGGAAAACCGAGGAGACTGCCTTTAGCCTTCCGGGACTGAGCCTCCGCCATAATGATATCTGGGGCGTAAACAAACTGCCCATTCATGACAGCTCAGATAAGGCGGGCTGTGGGAGGGGTCAGGGTGTTGAAGTGTGAGTTGGGGGTCAAATTATACTGGATCAGGTGTTGCCAGAGGCGAACCTTGGGCTTGAGGAAGTGGGTGGCTATGGTGGTTTTGGTCCTGTGGTCCTCCGGGTCGGTACCAGGTAGAAGTACAAACTCGGCTAAGTCACTCTCAAACTGCCGGTTGTGAAAATTATCGCCCCAATGGTTGTACCTGTCATCTCCTGCTTGGAACACCCTGCACTGTAGAAATTCCCGGATACTCCTAGTGGAAAACTGGATCCTGACACCCCGGATCGTCATCACCCCTTCATCCAAGTCGTAGAGGCTAATGTAGAATTCCCAAACCAACTCCGGGTCATAGGGCAGCTGCTTACCGAAGAGCTTGCTCCATCCTAAATATCGGATCCTCGCCCAGACTCGAGCGTAGACATCATCCTCCAGCTCGCCAAGAGCCAATTCCCGCTCGGGCCAAGCTTTCCTGGGCTCCATGAAATTTGCCTCCATAAAAGCCCTGCCCTCCGCAGACAGGTGGGAGAATTCATCTACGGGGCCTCTCTGTTCGGCCGCGCTACTGGTCTCGCCTCTATGGCGATTGCTTCATGTGGCTCTGCAAGACATGATGCCTGCGAGGGGGACGTTAGTGGCAGGACATATATGGGGGTAGAGAACTACCTCCCCAAACCAATTCATGATAAAAAGTCAGGAAACAGCAAAAGAGTAAGGAATAGAGGAGATTGCAAAATTCCCTAAACCAACTCGAAATTCCATATCATGGCCAATACTCGATTCCCATTAGTTCACAAGTATAAGAGTAGTGATAATCAGAGCAAAAGGGGAACAAGATGGCATAAATTGGCAAAAACGGGAAGTAGTGCAAAAAATTGAAAAACGCAAGTAAATTCCAAAATCAACGAGTAAGGAATCCATGCATCAATCAAAATCGATCTACCACACTCAATCAATCATAACTAACAACGATCAACCACAAAATTCAAGTAAACTCGAAAAAATTAGGAAGAAGGAAGTTCAAGCAAATTTACCTTTTGAATCCGAAGAATTAGGTGGATAAAGCACAAAAACGGAGCAAGAATCGAATAGAGGGGGAAAAAACCGTTAGATTGCAACAAGAATGGGGGAATTTAGTGGAGAATTGAGTGAGAAAGAGAGATTGGAGTGAAGAGAGGAAGAAAAACGGGAAGAGGAAAGGAAGAGAGTGGGGCGGGGAAGAAGAAGATAAACAGATTTGAAAAAAACCTAGCTCGCCGCGGCGGGAAGAAATCCTCGCCGCGGTGAGTTTTTACGAAACTACAATTTTTCAGTTTTTTTGGTCTCGCCGCGGCGAGCAAAAGGGCTCCGCCGCGGCGAGTTTTTTCGAAAGCAAATTCTGGGAGGAGAGAAAGGTCTTGCCGCGGTGAGCAAAAATTTCGAAATTTTTTTTTTGCTTGTACCTTTGGTAATTTCACATCGCGAAATTGAAACCCCAAGCCTCGACTCGGAGTTTCACGAGTTTCCTCGTGTTGGTACAAGGGCTATACTCCCAAACATGCAAGAGAATAAATAACAAAAGCAGTAAAGGCATCCGCAATGTCTAAGGTCATAGATAAATAGTCTCAACGGTAAAGTACACAGTTCAGCAGTATGAAGTGCAAGAAAAAAGGACAATGTCTAAAGCAAGGAAATAAAAGTGCATTTGTTTAAAGTCGTTAGCTCGACATTCCCGGGTGATAATCAATGGTACTTGATCTTTCCGGTCTTATGAGCTCCCTTACTTCCCTGTGGGGGAGAGTAAGTATACATGGGACCTGTGTGTGCACTGATATAGTTCCTGGTTTCAACCTGCAGGGATGAGTATGGCGTGGGGGTGGCTCGCAACTCACGTTGCTTGCCATGTACCTCTATGGTGCATGTGCGTGCGTGAAGGTTAATAATCATGCGAGTGGTCTTGATGAACGGTCGCCCAAGTAGCAACATATCCTTCTCCATCTCTTTGCCTTTGATCCGTGTCAACTCGACAACCACAAAATCAGCCATAAAGGTATCCCCATCAAGTTCAACCGGAACATCCTCGACAACCCCCATGCACTTGCTCCTTGATCCATTGGCCAATGTGACGAAGCATTTCCTGGGTTCCAAACCTTCAAATTGAGCTCCTCATAGGTCGCAAAAGTCATCAGGTTAACTGCTGCTCCCGTATCAACAATGCCAGTCACCTCAGAAGAATTTCCTATCCCAACTACCAAGTCGAAGCTGTCGGCATCACTGATGCACTTATCTGCTTTTTGGATCACTCTAGCAGTGGGATTAACCTCATGAACAACCAGTTTCACACTCGCCTCCTCTACTGGAGTCACAACACTGGACTTAACTACCTCATCTACTTCCTGTACCTCAACTATTTCTTATGGTCTAGTCACCTGTGGTGCCTCAACCTGGGTTACCGCCTTCTTCTGTCCACATGTACAAGTAGTCACAACTGTCTTCACTCTTCCCAGCTTGTCGAAAGATACCTCCACAGCAAGAACCCTGTTGGTCTCTATGATAGCTGGAAGCTTACCCTTTTCTCTCTGCTGAAGATACCCAACCAAATCGCCTAGAGTCTTCTCAAGCCGCCTCTGGGACTGCTCAATACTGTCAAACCTCTGGTCGCTCCTGCTCTGATTCTTTTATACCTCTGCCCAGAACCTTTCTGACCTCTCCATGTGATTACGGATCTCCTGATCGGCATTACCCTGCACTCTCATAGGCTGAACTTGAGTCTGCTGACCTGGAACTTGCTGAACTGAACCTGTTGCTCCTGTGGCGCATTGTCGTAGAAGTTATTGCCATAGCTCAAGTTGGCACGGTTCGGGTTAAAAGTTTGAATCCTGGGCCCTCCTACATTACCACCTTGGTCCCCCCTGTAGTTCCCTTGTTTTCTAGTCTGTACCCAGTTGACTACCTCCGGAGTCGGGTTCTGATTCATAATCTCAGGAAGCCTACACATGCTGGAACCATGCCCAAAATTGCCGCACAGATTACACCTTTCACTTACCTGTGATGTCGGGGCTAAGACATTGCCAAACATCCTCATCTCCTTGATCTGTTCGGCCAGATCGCACGTACTAGGTCCCGGCGCCTCTTCCACCGATTTCACCTCTGCTCTCCTGGATCTTCCACGTGTTCCCTTAAGCTGAGAGATAACGAACAGTTTCTCGAAGGACTCATTTAAAACTGCTGGACATGTTGTAACTATGGTCCCATTAACTGTCATATCCACCATATTCTGCGCCTCCCAGTCCAACCCCTCATAAAACTTGCCGCACAAGTCCATCTCACTCATCCTGTGGTGAGGGCACTGAGAAAGCAGGTTCAGAAACCGTTCCCTAGCCTCGTAGAAGCTTTCATCGCTCATCTGCATGAACTTCTCTATCTGGGTTCGAAGCTGCCTAGTCTTCTCTGCAGGGTAGAACTTGTTCATAAATGCCCTGTAAAGCTCATCCCAAGTCCAGAAAGACCCTTCCTTCTAGTTTAAAAGCCAGCTCTTAATCTTATCCTGCATGCACATAGGAAAAACCTTCTTCCTAATTTCCTCATCAGTAACAGTGATCTCCCCAACAGTAAGTGGGATCCAAGCAATCAATGCCTCAAACTCTTTCATGAACCTGATCACGTCTTCATTGGCCATCCCATAGTACTTGGGTACGTCATGGAAGTGATAAGCCTTGATCTCCATGTTCTTGGCCTCGTTAGAGAGCACAACGGCTGACCTCCCGGCCTTAATCTCACCAGGCTGCATGTAGGTTCCATAGGTGATCTCAGGCACCTCAGCAATTGGTTGGTTAATCTCTATGTTTTCGGCCATTTCGATTGCTGCTAAGTTCTGTCTCCTGAGCTGACGAATGTGTCTATCAATCTCGTTCACTGGAGCTTGCAAAGGTGTTCCTTGTGATCTCCTTCCAAGCATAAACCTGTAGTAAACTCTACACAATCAAATAAAACTAGAAGAATCTTAGTTTTCGTTAGTGTAACAAATAACAGGTTGAAACAACAAACAAATAAAAATTCGCAATCAACAGGAAGCGGCGCCAAATTTGATATGCTCAAATTACTACTTAGGAAAAACAAGTAGGAAGCAGTCATTGTAAACAGACTATGCTAACCACGCGATCGTTCGCTAAGGAATCAATTAGGCTACCACACGGTTTGAAAGCAAACAATTACTTGTAGAAACATTTAGATTTGTTTGAAATAGAGTACTTCTAATAACTAGAAAACAGAAAAAGCAGTAGATGATTTGAATGAATGAGTTAGGAAGAACACGGTAGTTACGATCAAGTAATGCTAATTCGCTCTAGGGATACGTTTATACTGTCACACGGTCGGTGTACGGAAAACTATCAATTCAACCTTTACCAAACGAGTTTGAAGATATTTGAACTAGAGTAATCGTGGGTCGTCCATCCACAATCCTTAACCAAAAAGTTTTAGAGAATGTTTGAACGAGAGTATTGAATTGAAGGGTTTTTACAAAGATCTTTGAACGAGCCTAACCTATATGAACGGTTTCAAACCCTATAAGCGAATACGCAAATCTATCACGCAGCTACCATGTCCAGTATGATTTAGCTACTCATAATCGAAGCAAGGATGAAAAAAATACAAGATATTGCTCATGATTAACAAAAACAAAATGATAATCGCATGCAAGCTTAAACAATTCGAGAAACTGAGTAAGAACGAATCGAATAAGATAAAAAAAAATAGAGATTTACTACAGTAATAAGGGATTCAATATCAATCCTTCGTTAAACAAGCAAAACCAAGCTCCAAACTGTCAAAGTGTGAATATCGAGCTTTTTCTATGAACTAGGTTAAAAGAAGTATGAGAAAAGATCCCAATTCTAAGCTAATAAGGAAAAACAAAAATTATGTTCTGTGCCTCTCGCCGCGGCAAAAGGAATATCTCGCCACGGCGAGCCTTCTTAATCGAAGAGTATATAGCCCTCGCATAATTTCTCCGCGGCGGGCAAATCCCTTCGCCGCGGCGAGCTTCAATCTTCAAAACAGGAGCTTCATTCGCAAAATCTTGCCGCGGCGGACCAATTCCTTCGCCGCGGCGATCCTTCTTTAATCGCAGAAGATATGCATTCGCTAAATCTCGCCGCGACGAGCCTACTTGCAATTTCCAGCTCCAAGCTCATAAAATCCCACCGCGGCGGACTGAATCCCTCGCCGCGGCGAGCCATGCTAAGCAACTTGTTCTCATTTAGCTCAAAAGACATTAATTCCTGCAAAATATAAATAAAACACCAAAGCGTAAAAATGAACTAAAAAGACTATAAAACTAAAGACAAAGACTCACAAAGACCGCTAAAAAGGACCAAACGAGACTCTAAATTATAGTCTCATCAGGTTCAAGGAGTATGTCCGAGATCCTGTCAACAACATCACATTTCCTTACTTAGTAGCTCTAGCGGAGGGACCAGACAGAAAGGTCTCCACATTCTCATCGTACATAGTTAATGGCCTTAGGTTCCACACGGTTGAGTCTAACACGAGTATGGCCACAAGCAATTCAGGGGTGTGTGTTAGTGGGCAAGATCTATCTGATTTGTATGATTTCTACGGGAAGCTGAAGCGAATTGTGCGGCTTGAATATCCCGGTTTGCCTTTGAAAAGAACCTTTCTGTTTGATGTTGACTGGTATGATCCTACTCCAGCTGGTACGAGGAAGCACGAGCAGTATGAGATGGTGGACATTAACCATAGGAGGAGGTACCGTAAGTACGAACCGTTTATCTTGGCTACTCAAGCACGCCAAGTGGTATTCATTGAATATCCAAGCCTGAACGCGACAAGTCAAACTGGTTGGCTGCGATACATATACGGGCCCGCACCAGAGTAGAGTACGTTCAGAAGGACGACTCAATTACCAACTCGTACCAAGAAGAGGTTGTGGATGAAACAGCGAGAAATGTTGTACATGCTCCTGATGAGTACATTGAGCTGCATGAAGACCAATATGTAGACTTATCCACGGGCGAGGAGGACAAGGGTATGTGTATACTGGTGGTTCTTGATTAACTCAACTTTTTAGTCTTCTTGACGTGTTAAATGTATATATTTTACATGCATGCCAATTCATCTCATCTTTCTTACTAACACTTATTGTTATATATGCTTTATTACGTGTCTATTTTACCTGCCAATTCATCTCATCTTTCTTTCTAACACTTGTCGCGGCAGAAGATGTCCACATACCATCCTCCGGTGTCTAGTGATACTGGTGGTGGTTCTGGTACAGGCAGTGCAGTGGGTAGCCCTTCAGGCGGCTATGACATTGGCGGGAGCAGCTAGTCACAGGTTCCTGAGACTCCCTCTGGCTCGAGCGTGGGGACGTCACCCATGTTTGGTGACTTATCCTCTGATGGGTGTCCCTACACCGTTCTGACACCCAATGCTACTTGGAATGGAAAGCCGGTGTTGTTCCCGAACGGGAAGAAGTAAGTATTATGCATTTGTAGAACATAACTTTAGATAATTAGTAAATGTCACATGAATTTACTAAGAATGTTTGTTTCATGTCTATCTCATTTATAACAGGTTTTGGCCATAGGGTGCTAGCGAAAATCTTGGTAAGATTATAAGGCTTAGGAGGGAGAAGCCGGGTGAAGGAGGCGAGAAGTGGTCTACACTAACGGACCGGATGAAGCACCATTACTTTGATGAGATGCGGGTAAGCTTAAATGTTACAATGCTTTATCCCGTGGTATGTTAGCCACTGTACTTGGGTGATATGTTAGTCACCATTACTGAACTTGTTGTGCTGATTTCATGGTATGTTAGCCATTGTACTTGGGTGATATGTTAGTCACCATTGTGTTAGTAAATTTTAGGACAATTTGAGTGGTATGTTAGCCACTGTACTTGGGTGATATGTTAGTCAATGTTCTTTGACTTGTTGTGCTGATTGAGTGGTATGTTAGCCAATGTACTTGGGTGATATGTTAGTCACCATTACTGAACTTGTTGTGCTGATTTCGTGGTATGTTAGCCACTGTACTTGGGTGATATGTTAGTCACCATTGTGTTAGTAAATTTTAGGATAATGTGAGTGATATGTTAGCCACTGTACTTGGTTGATATGTTAGTCACTGTTCTTTGACTTGTTGTGCTGATTGAGTGGTATGTTAACCACTGTACTTGGATGATATGTTATTCACCATTACTGAACTTGTTTTACTGATTTCGTGGTATGTTAGCCACTGTACTTGGGTTTATCTTTAAATTCCTACTTTCATTAACCTTGTGTAATTTCTACTTCTTATGGAAATGTTGTAGAAGTACTACTTCATTCCCAATGCCCTGATTCCCCAACTGTGGCCTGTTTTCGAGACTGTTGGATCAGAGTGCTATAAGAGGATGGCTAACAACATGAAAACCGCTGGGGTAAAGCCGCAGTTCATGGGGGATGATGAGTTGGCACTTTGGCAGGAGTACTGGAGGGATCCCTTTGTCAGGGACACGGCGGCGAAGAACAGAGCGAACCGGTTGACTGAGGTGCGAGATGGTACGGGCAGCTCCAGGCATCATTATGGGTCGCGGGCTGTTGTTACAGACCGCCAGATATCGGTTAGTATATATATTATTTATGACTTGGAATATGATTTGTACATATGTTTTTTGCTTTCATTTCTAACAACTTACTACTTGTTTGCATGTTCTTCAGCTCCATGGCAGGGAGCCCACTACTGCTCTTCACCACTTCAAGAAGGCAAAAATGAAGAATGGCATCTGGACTGATCCTAGGGCCGAGCTAATTGGGGTACATTTCTTTGTGAAGGTTCAGATTTGCATTTGTGTATATTATATATCGAGCGTATCTTCCTAAAACGGTATCTCATTTCGTATTCACTACACTATTGCAGACTGAGGTGGAGCGGATCATGGAGGAGAGGATGATCGACGGTCATGAGCTCACAGTTCGAGAGCAAGACCAGATATTCTTCCAAGTAAACCCGATGGATGCTAAGGGTCGAGTGTATGGGATCGGCAGTTTGGGCCCTGCATTGACGGGTGGTAGCTTCTCGGTGTCTTAGGCATGCTCATCACGGGCTGATTTCTACACACAAGAGCAGGTCAATGAACTGATGAATCCTCTCAAGCAAACGATCGATCAACTGTTAGAGAATCAAGACCTTATCACTCGTCGGATGGATGAGATGGCACAGTAGATGTTCGGTGCGAACCAACAACCACTGCCTCCTCCCGGTTCTTAGATGCTCATGTACTTATGTTGTTCTAGCTACATACTTTCACACTATCTCATCTTGTTCGGATATTTAGTCTTCTGTTCGGATTTTAGTCTTCTGTTCGAATATTTTATCGAATCTCCATTTTAATTAATGAAATTTTATCACTTTTGGGTATATTATCTACGACTATATTGAGTGTAAAACCTCGAATTAGGGCGGATTAGCCAGGGGAAATTTTGGGACGGATAATATCCGTCCCTAATGGCCATTGACCATTAGGGACGGATATAATCCATCCCTAAATTTAGAGATGGATATTATCCGTCCCTATTTGGTTAGAGACACCCGTTTTAAGGACGGGCATCTCTATCCGTCCCTAACGGATTAGGGACGAATTTGGGGGGTTGTTTAGGGACGGATAAATCCGTCCCTAAACCCGAATTTTTTTGTAGTCTCATTATATCATTTAGGCTGCGATCAGGGGCCTTAAAACAAAACCTATTGGTCATGGTGCTTCATCCCAAATGATCTTTGTATTTTTAAGTAGTCATGTTAGTTCGCTTCCTGGTGTAATTCTACTTCATACGGTAGTCTCGTCGACATACAATGGAATACTGAATCTAGAATGGGCTGTGCGACCACCTTGAAGAAGAAGAGAGGCTATGCCACTCGATGCAACTAGTAGAACAATGTCACGTCTACCACGTAATGCAGAGCTTAATGTATTCCATCAAAATGTTTTTCCTGGCCACCATAAACGTATAGGAAGAAAACTCCACCATTACCAGAAACGACAACATCCATAATAGTATGGTATACAGACCTTTGCTCATTAGTGAGACATGGATATAAATGATTGTGCTGCTCGATCATTTCATCAACAACTTCAACAATCAAATTATTCATACCATTATTAATTACTACATTGTCTGGCATGGACATACCTTCGATACCACTCAAGCTAAATCCATTTCTTGAGAGGAAACCTTCTATCTCAGCAAGAGCAAAATTCTTCAACTGTTCTTCGCTAAGCTCCAGCTCTACAATATTTAAAAACCAATGAATATTTTGAAGTACAATAAATAATAAAACATCTTGATAATAGATATACTAAAATGAACAAATTAATAAAATTCATACCGGAATTTTTCAATTTTCTTCGCATAATATATTGAATGTCGTCGGATAGATACTCCCATGAGTTCTCCCATACATGCACGGACCTTGACATGCTATCGGTTTGAAGTAGTATAGAGCACAAATGTCGAAGTTAACGTCCGGATCCCCAAAAATTTGCTTCCTTTATGGCATAAATGTACTCCTTGTCGTCGTCGAGCAAACTAAGAGCAAAACATGCATCACGCTAAGTTGTATGAATAACATCATCAACTGTCCGCAAATCCTCAAAGCATATCGCACCCCTAATATGATTCAACATTATCCTCATGTAATAAAGAGGACCAGTCTTAATTGGGACGTGGTAAATTCGTCCGACTTTGTTGTTGAACTACTTCCGATCTCTCCAAATCTTCAGTCTAGAGTCTCACACGTAATATTTAGAGAACTCAGCATACAGATACTTACGTGCCTCAGGATGATGTTTGTTGAACTCCATCCACTTTAGGAACTTCGTCTCAGAAACGGTATGTTTCTCCAGTAATTCAGTGATCAAATCTCCATCCTTAAATGTGACTGACTGCCCCCACTCCATATGAAAGGATAAACGCTCGACGGGTGGATCTCTATAATGAATATCATATCCCATAATGTGCCAGATAGCCTCACATGCAGATACATACCGACAGTCGACATAATCCTTCACCTCATTATCCACAGTAATCTTTGCACCTATCCTATCCACACCTTTCTTGACATACTTGAATAGATATTTTATTGAGTTGGTCTTATTGCACCATTCAACGTTAATGTGTACCTGGTACTTCATTAGTAGGAAGGGATTGTGCGGAACAATGAACCTGCAGAAGTATATTGAATGAATTTAGTTATTACAACATAATGGCAACTCAGTTCATAAATTACATATGTAGAATATAGGATTTGGAATGTTTAAATACTACAAATGATATTTAAATGTACTTCTTATCAATGAGCTCTCCATTCTTCTCAATAGTGGAACATGTATCACGCCTCCTATATACCGGGTATCCATTGCCATAAAAAAAAATAGTACGCTCGTTAAAAGAATTTGGGAATTTCTTGTAGCATTTCTTCCCATCATGCATACATGGTGAAGTTGAATTCAATGGTCCGCACGGACTGTGAACCATGTACTTGGATACGACTTTGTACAACTCCGGATTGAGTTCCTTATCCGGTATCTCAGCAGAGATGAATTCATCTATATCATCTGCAAACATGTTTATGTCCCCTCGATCTACCTAGGGAAGAATATGTGCATGGGGAAGTCCACATTTGTGGAACTCAATAGTGTACACAACTAAAAAATATAACAAAATAAATTAATAACCACTCACATATAACTAAATAGTAAAATACTTATAAGTTAGACATTATATGACATAACTTTAAGTGGTTACCTCCTATTGCTTTTCCCAAAACATTTTCGGTCTTCAAGCCTTTTCTAAGCTGGTCCAACTTCATCTTGAAGATGCGACTCAACATATCAGGTCTATCCTCGGGTTGTTGACCCTTAGACTCAACGAAGCGTGTGATCTAAGGCCATTTCGGGATTGCATGTGAAACCTATACTCTTGCAAATGGCCATAATGTATTGGAAATTCTGAACCATATACCTGGGACCTCCAACAAATGAAGTTGGCAGCACAAAGCGTTTACCAACGTTTCCCATCGGATCATTAGGATCTACATCACATGTTCTAATGGCATCATCAAGTGACTTATAGTTATCAGGGCGGAGGGGTCTCCGCCCCTTGGACCATGAGGCTCCGCCTGCAACCCGTGTCGGCAGCCCCACACTTGAGGCTCCGCCCCTCGACCCCGCAAGGGGGCGCAGCCCCCTCGACCCCTGCTTCGTATTTGCGGTCGATAACTCGTTAGCTCAACAAGCGTGCACTCCGCACTACCCGAACTCGTCCCGAGCCTTAACGTGAGATCGCATCGGTCTCTAGTAAATCACATTACTACTAAAATGAGTTGATGACACTAAAATCACCAACAGTTTATAGCTCATTACGTAGTGGGTTGCGGAAGCTACGTGATGATGTAATACATGAGCGAAAACCAATTCTTAGTGTGAATAAAAGTTGGCTCGGTTTAGTGGAGTACAAATTGGAATTGTGTATAATATGTGAATATTCTAGAAGAAGTCTTTTGCACTTCTTCCATACTCCCTCCGTTTCACTAAAAGTGAAACAATTGTGTTGGACACAATTTTTAAGGAAAATGTATAAAAGTATGTGGTCCCCAAAAATATGTGGTGGGGAATGAGTATAAAATATTAGTTGAGTGGAAAAGTACATGTGTGTCCGAAAATGAGTGGTTAGAAATGAGTTTTATTATAAAACTAATTTCCATAAAAGGAAATGTAACACTTTTAGTGAAACACCCAAAACGGAAAATTGTAACACTTTTAGTGAAATGGAGGGAGTAATATTTACTCAAATTATTGCAATTATGTCTTTAATTTTGCAGAATTAAAGATTGGTTAATTTGTGAGTTATGGTCTTCCACCACCAATGAGGCATAAAGGTGGATTTAGTGGTATGTTTAATGTGGACTTTTGAGATAGCTATCATTGGCTATAAAAAAGGTGGTTTCTCCATCCTTTGGAAGACACAACAAGAACACAATCTTCTACTCTCCCTCTCATCCATTGGCATCATCATCCTCGTTTCATTATATAGAGATTTGCATTGTAGGCATTGATGAGTCGATATTTTAACGACTCATTTAGTGCCTTTTTTCCGTGTTTTGTTACGTCTTTTAGCCTTTATTTTACTGTTTTTTGTTCCATGTCACGTTTGGGTTTTTTGTGTGTTTTTGTGCATTTTTAGGTGTCTTAGCGTCATTGGCAAGGAAATGGAGGACCAAAGTGCAAAGAAGACTTCAAAACCTTCTAGAAGCACCACAAGGCCAAGTTAGTGGGCCACTACTCCAAGAGAGGTGACATGGAGGTTGGAAAAGGGAGAGAAAATAGGAGAAAGTGGGAAAATGTTGATTTTTCCGGACACATGGCTCACCGCGGTGAGCTCCTACAACAAGGAGCCTCACCGCGGTACAATGAAGCAGAAAAGAAGGCAGGAAGGGTAGACCGCGGTGAGCTGGAACGGGCAAGGTCCCCTCACCGCGGTGAGGTCTGTTTTGACAGATTCAACCCATGTTTTTCTGGAAGTTTTTCCCATGATTTCTAATTTCTTCTTCCTTGGTCTATAAATAGGACCCTTGTATCAGTCATTAGGACATATCTTCATTACTTCTACTTTTGTATTTTCAATTCCAAGCATTGTAAACACTTAGAGATTTCAATCTCTCTTTTAATTCGAAGAAGCATTATTGATCTTTCTGACGATCGTAGAGACCAATAGGCGTCCAGGTATT
This sequence comes from Plantago major, assembly GCA_026545765.1. Lineage (NCBI taxonomy): Eukaryota > Viridiplantae > Streptophyta > Magnoliopsida > Lamiales > Plantaginaceae > Plantago > Plantago major. Next base: position 35,198,795 of record CM048841.1, read on the forward strand.
CAATAGTACGAGTTAGGTGGATTCCGTTAATAACTTGTATTGTGACATATTATTATCTGGTCGTTGAACGCATGCTTGATCGTTGTGAACTTGCATCAGTCTTTACCTCTAATTAGTATATATCTGGATGAGGGCATAGCTAGTGACAAGATTTTTGTCGTAACTCATACGTACTTATAATCTGTATCTGGTTCGATTTTGCAATAGCAAAGTTGTTGCATTCGCGGGCAGTGTACTATTAGCTATATCGTGTCAGCACTTTTGAAAGATCAGCTTGCTTCGTTTTAATTGTAGAAATTGCATGATCTAGGTATTACCTTGTCTTGTAATTGTAATTTGTTGTTAAGGTTTTGAAGTATCAACCTTACCCACACTATCTGTTTACAACTCACACCTTGAGCCTATACCTTAGAACTAGCTTAATCAATTCCTCGAGAGAACGACCCTGTGGTTTAAGCCTTGGTATACTACGACCACCACTTTACTACTTGTGTTATTTTACAAGTATTAATTTTGAGCGCATCAAAATTTGGCGCCACTGCTGGGGAATTGATTCCTGCGTTCTTTAATAAGTAGGATCAGTGTGTAGTTGCGTATTTTTATTTTTATCTTATTCAAAAACCAAAGAAAAATCTGAAAATTTCAAAAACAAAGAGTTTTTGCTTTGTGTGTTCGTTTTATTTTGTCTTGCAAACCCTAGCCTGCATTGTACAGCTAGCCTTACTTTGGAAGTAGGTCTAGGCTTGCATGGGAAGGGCGGGTCCCGCTTTTGAAGTGGTTTGTTGGTTTCTCTTTCAGGTTTATCCGCGGACTCAAGGAAAATTCAACAAGAAGTTAAGATGGAGGAAACAAACGCAGCAGCAACGCTCGACACGAAGGACAACAAAGCTGCTCCCAACAGTTTTGTTTTGGTTAGGAGGACGGTCTCTGAGGACAAGGGTACGCATTACTTCGGACTTTGTGGGAAGTGTGGAATAAGGCACCCTCGACTTGGAATGCGCATAGGTACAAAGGACTTTTCCATCACATTCTCCAGTGACTCAGATGATGAATCCGAGGAAGAAGACGAGGAAGAGGATCCGGAGGAGGATCCCGAGGAGTTGCCTCTAGCCCCTGAATATGAACCGGAGGAGCCCGAAGAAGGTGAAATTATGGACACATACGAGGTTCTAAGCTTTGTCGACCATAAAGACGACGAACCAGTCAATATGGTGTTCAAGATGCAGCCACAACCACAAGGGGAGATCCGACCAATCCTGGTTATTCATAGCCAACCCATGCCGATGTTGATACCGAGCATGAATATCGAGGTTGGAATTGGGAATTCCAACCGCATGATTTGAATACTTGACTCAGGGGCTGAGGTGAGCGTGATGACTCTCGGCCTGTACATTCCCAATTCCAACCGCATGATTGGAATACTTGACTCAGGGGCTGAGGTGAGCGTGATGACTCTCGGCCTGTACATGAAGTTGGAGCTTACGGGGATGTTACCCCTCGAGGGGGACATGGTTTTGGCGGACGGAACACTCAAACGACTGGAGGGGATGGTTCGGGGAGTTGATGTACGTGTTACTGGCTTCCATGTTCGCACTGATTTCGCGATCATGGAGTGTGATAGTCAGGACAGAGACGAACAAAAGCTTATCTTGTTGGGAAGGACATTCCAGTACACTGCAGGAGTGACTCTCAACGTCTGGGACTGCAAATGTATTATGGAGGTGCCGATGTTGATATCGAGCATGAATATCGAGGTTCGAATTGGGAATTCCAACCGCATGATTGGAATACTTGACTCAGGGGCTGAGGTGTACGTGATGACTCTCGGCCTGTACATGAAGTTGGAGCTTACGGGGATGTTACCCCTCGAGGGGGACATGGTTTTGGCGGATGGAACGCTCAAACGAATGGAGGGGATGGTTCGGGGAGTTGATGTACGTGTTATTGGCTTCCATGTTCGCACTGATTTCGTGATCATGGAGTGTGATAGTCAGGACAGAGACGAACAAGAGCTTATCCTGTTGGGAAGGATATTCCAGTACACTGCAGGAGTGACCCTCAACGTCCGGGACCGCAAATGTATTATGGAGGTGCTCGGAGTCCCCTACGAGGTACCTCTATACACGAGGCCAAAAGTCGGAGGTCCCTCCGTGAAGTACACCGGCCCCGAGGCGAGAGTGAGACTCCATAGGTTGGACCTGTGGAGCAAGAGGCATAGTCGATGATGTGTCAATATCAAAGTTTTAATATTTGTTTACTTAGCCAAGAGCTAACTCCCGACACTACGAAAACCTGTAGTGTAGTTAGGTTAACCCCGAGGTCGGACTCTAGGGACTTAACTAGGCTGAACTTCAGTTTACGAATAAAAGTAACAATATGAAAAGCATGTAAAGCTTTGTTTGCTTCGGCAGCGAGATGATAAACTAAAGTAAACAACTACTTGCAACTACTAGAAATCGATTTGACAATAACGAGATTGAAATATGAATGGGGAAAATTATGGAGTGGTAACGTCAACAAGCTAGCTAGCAGGATACATGTGATTCACTGGATTGACTACGCAAGTTGTCACAGTCTTGAGTTCAAAAACTAATAGCACTAGTGAAGGCGTCAGTTTCACTAGGCTAAAATCAATTCGACTAACCTACTATCACCGTTTGCAACTAACTGTTAGATCAAGCAAGATGAAAGACATTTTGGTTTGCAAGGCTTAAATGCCTAATCTAATAGTGATTTTGTCTAGAAGATCATCAAACGTGATAGCAAGAATAACAATTAATCTAAAAGGCACAAGTAGTCGAATCCCGATGCACTTCGAATCACATAAACCCTAGCTAGCATGCATTGAATCAGTCACCACCCCATAATAGGGGTGTTTAGCTACTCATTACAAGCGAAAGCATAATCATACTAGCAATAAACATAATCTCAAGCACAAAACAAAGATTTGAGAGGATTGATACAATTTTACCCTTCGTTGTCACAAACCCTAGGTAGAAATTGTAGAACGAAAACGAATCGATGCTAAAGCTGTGTAGATAATCCCAATCAACGTTAATCGTCGGATTACAAGAGAAAGCGATTCAATTACCTTAGATCGGGTAATTGCCTTTGAAACTAGGTCTAGCTCTAGAGCAAAGTGTGTGTTCTTGACAATAGAATGATTCTTCCCCGTAAAAGTCGATGTCTAACTAATACAAAGAAAGAAAAACGAAGTCTGATCCGAAAAGGAAAGAAAACGGCGAACTGAGGCAAAATTCGCGCACTGTGGAAGAGTTGGCGCCCGCCATGTATAAAGGTTTGCGGGCGCCTAGATTAACTTCGCGGGCGCCAAGATTCGATCTTTGGCGCCCGCCATCTTCGACTTGGTGCCCGCCAAACGTCACTGGATGGTTTTGGCGGGCGCCATCTCCAAGTTGGCGTGTGCCATGGCTTCCGACAATTTATGATTTTGCCCTTTTTGTCCTTCTAGCTCGATTTTGCTCCTTTTAACTTCGATTCTTGGTATTTTGGCTTCCCTGCTCCACTTCTAGCTACCGTACGAGACATTGGGACTCCCATATCTTGTAGATGCATATAAAACACACCCTTTTTGCCTTCAATTAGCTCGGTTTAGCCAAATACCTGCAAAATCCACAAGGAACAAAACAAGTAAAAGGACTCTAGGAAAACTAATAAAACTATACTTAAGAATAACAAAAAGACGGTAAAAAGGACCAGGTGAGACGGTGTAAAACAGACTCATCAAACTCCCAAAACCGAACTCTTGCTTGTCCTCAAGTAACAGACTATCTAAAAAACCTAGAAAAAGGGAAAAAAACACATAGACACAAAATAAAGTCTAGCTCCCAAGCTATCGAGTCTACGATTGCACATAATAAGCCCAAGAAATGCAGAAGCTTTGACATCACACTGACATTCACAGAATAACATGCACAAGTTCAAAAAGTTTGTTTTCAAAGTAAATAGAACTTAAGTCTAACACGGTAGTCCCTCACAAGTGGATCCTATGCATCTATTCTCTCACACTCCTGGAAGTGTCCAGTAGGGGTAATATAAAGAGACAAGGAAGGTGACTTGCGTCATAAAGATGCCTCAAATACCTCATGCAATTTACTCAATCAGTTAAGTCGGGAGGGACTTTTTCATAGCTCTGTAACAATTAGCAGTAGACTCATAAAAAGGCAGTCGTTCTCTCTTTTTTTCAATATATATATATATATATATATATATATATATATATATATTTATTTTTTTGCATACTCTTTTTTGCAGTCTTATGTATGACCCATATGCTTATATATTTTTTCTGTCTCAATTTTTCGGTAGTGTCTGTTTTACCGAAAGTCCGCACTTTTGTGCGTGCTAGTTTGGTGTACACGCTATCAACCCTCATGGACATATAGCTTTTAAGGGCCACACCGGTATATAGGTAGTATCTGAAATGTGCCCAACACGACTAACGGTGGTAACTAGTGCCATAGATCCACTCCGAGAATTATTTTATTTTTTTTGAGATTACGAAAAACCTGAACACAGTCTTTATCAATACAAGTAGGGCACATAAACCTCCTCCCCAAACCTGTTCTTGGAACGGGTTTGGCATAAGCAAATAAGAATGTAAAACATGCCATTCGTCATACTTAACTTACACAGAGTACACATGAGAATGATGAGGCTCAATCAAGGGAGTTTGCACTTCCCGAATTAAATCACACAGGCGCCGGTACAATATTTTTTCATCGGCTAAGGTTCACTCACAGGCTTTTTGGACTACAGAATTAGAACAGACTTTCTATTTACAACAAAAACGAACATAGCAAACTTAAACATGCAAACTGCTAATAGTCAAGGATCAGTCAAAGAAAAAGCATTAAACATGTTTAGTACATGCAATAGACGCTCGACTTGGGAGACAGGCTTTCAACAGACTGACATACTCGAATAAGAAATACATGAATCATAAACAGAGTATAAAATACAGAAAGAAACACATCCGAAAACATGCAAGTAAGAAGCCTAAAGCAGATCAAAACTCGAAACACCCCTCCCCAAACCTGAACTCGTGCTCGCCCTCGAGCAAACGAGTGAAAAGAGAAAAAGTAGAGAGTTCATAAGACAGAGGCTTTCCTGATTGAAGGTTTCCAAGATACGTAGAAGGTTGAGGAGATGACCTGATACTTAAGAAGAACGTTAGAAAATAAAGAACCGAGCTAGCAAGCGAAAAGAACGCAAAAAACGGCTAAAAAGGGGCCAAGGAAGAAGTTGGCGCCCGCCAGGACCCAAATTGGCGTTCGCCAAGTTGCATCTTGGCGGGCGCCAAGATTCTTATTTGGCGTCCGCTAACTCGAAAGTTGGCGGGCGCCAACTGGGTCTAGTGGCCATTGTCGCCCGCCAAGTATACTTGGCGTCCGCCAATGGTCACTGGACCGACTTGGTGTCCGCCAACTTAGAAGTTGCCGGGCAACAGTCGGTCTGGCATCCCGTACTTAAAAAAAATCAATTTTTACCCACTTTTAACCTACTAGCTCAACTAGACTCGACTAAAAATAACAAAATACACTAAATGAAAAGACAAGAACTATGCTAACTTACCTGGCCACTTACCGGCCAATACTTGTTCCAGTGCAACCTGGATCCCCTTCATCCGGATTCAAGTAGAAGTTGTCAATCTCTCCAGCAGAGTCAACAGCTTCCACATATGGCTTGAATCGCTGCCCGTTAACCTTGAATGTATCTCCAGTTCCCAAGTCTTGGAGTTCAACGGCTCCATAAGGAGCCACCGAGACTATCTTGAAGGGTCCATCCCAGCGGGTTCGAAGTTTACCTGGAAAGAATTTCAAACATGAATTGAATAACAAAGCTTTCTTACCAGGTATCAGTTCCTTTCGGACAATGTTGTGGTCATGGTACTTCTTGGTTTTCTCCTTGTATATCTTTGCATTCTCGAACGCATTCTAACGCAATTCATCTAGCTCAGATAGCTGTAGAAGTCGTTGCTCTCCTGCTTGGTCCTGCTCCATGTTGAGCTCTGAAATTGCCCAATGAGCCTTGTGCTGCAATTCCACGGGCAGATGGCAAGCTTTCCCATACACGAGACGGTAGGGGGTAGTCCCAATCAACTTTGTCTTATGGCAGTACGCCTATAATGCATCCGGTAACTTTTCAGCCCAATCCTTCTTGTTGGGGCGCACCACTTTCTCTAGAATCTGCTTGATCTGTCGGTTGCTGACCTCCACTTGACCAGATGTCTGTGGGTGATATGGAGTGGCTACTCTGTGGTATACCCCATATTTATTCATCACACATGCATACAACCGATTCACAAAATGCTTGCCCCCATCGCTTATAATTGTGCGAGGGGTACCAGAGCGAGCAAATATATCTTTGAGAAATCTAGTAACAACAGGAGCATCGTTAGTTCTATTTGCAATTGCTTCTACCCATTTAGTCTCGTAATCAACTGCAACTAAGATGTATTCATAACCAGAGCTAATGGGGAACGGACCCATGAAATCGATCCCCCAAACATCAAAAGGCTCAACCACTAAATTACCAGTCTGTGGCATCTCCTGTTTCTTACCAATTAGTGTGCTGGCAATGATCACAACGGATGTAGAAAGCCTGTGCGTCTTTCACCACTATGGGCCAGAAGAATCCTGCATTGAATACCTTGTGGGCAGTTTTCGTGCCACTGTAGTGCCCTCCACACTCCATCTCGTGGAAAAAGCGCAGGATGCTTCCCTGTTCTGTTTCCGGCACACATCTCCTGAGCACATCGTCAGCACCTATCCTGAAAAGATTCGGATCATCCCAAATGTATTTCCTGCACTACTTTTCAAAAGCTCTCTTTTCAGGGACTGTCAAGTTAGGCAAAACAAAGTTAGTAGCTAAATAGTTTACTATATCAACAAACCATGGCTCAGTTTCTAAACTCATTATATGCTCATCCGGCAGTACATCGCGAATAGGTGGGGATTCATCATCTATAGCAGAGGGGGGAAGTCTACACAAATGATCAGCAATTAAATTCTCTTTCCCACTCTTATCTACTATTTCATAGTGAAAATCCTGCAACATCAACATCCACCTAGTCAACCTGGGTTTCGAATCACTCTTTGCTAAAAGTGTCTAAGCGCAGTGCGGTCACTATGCACAATAACCTTGTATCCAGTTAAATAAGACCGAAATTTATCAAGAGAAAAAATAACAGCGAGAAATTCCTTCTCAGTGGTCGTGTAATTGACCTGAGCACTGTCTAAAGTCTTATTGGCATAGTAAATTACGCAATATTTCCAATCTACCTTTTGGCAAAGTACAGCCAGTACAACAAAATCAGAAGCATCACACATAATTTCAAAGGGCAAGTTCCAGTCAGGAGGAACTACTATAGGGGGCCGAAACCAGTCTCTTCTTGAGCTCATTAAAGGCTTCAAGGCAAGATTGATCAAAGACAAAAGAGACATCTTTTCCCGAAAGGTTACTCAAAGGTTTTGAAATTTTTGAAAAGTCTTTTATGAATCTACGATGAAAACCAACATGCCCAAGAAAAGACTGTAGTTCTTTCACACAAGTAGGGGGTGGGAGCTTTTCAATTATCTCTACCTTGGCCTTATCGACCTCAATACCCCACTTTGACACTATATGTCCCAGAACTATACCTTCTTCTACCATAAAATGGCTCTTTTCCCAACTAAGAGTCAAATTGCAATCTATGCACCTCTTTAAGAGTAATTCAAGCTTTTTCAAACAGTCATCAAAAGAATCACCAAAAATAGAGAAGTCATCCATAAATACCTCAACGTAATCCTGGACCATGTCGGAGAAAACGAAAAGCATACATCTCTGTAATGTGGCGGGTGCATTGCACAGCCGAAACGATATTCTCTTGTAGGCGAAAGTACCGAAAGGGCAAGTGAATGTTGTCTTGGCTCGATCCTCTTGAGCTATGTGAATCTGGTAGAAACCTGAAAGACCATCTAGAAAATAGTAGAATGCTTGCACAGCAAGGCGATTGAGCATCTTGTCAATAAAGGGTAGGGGGAAGTGATCCTTTTTGGTAGCAACATTCAATCTCCTATAATCTATGCACATACGCCACCCAATTGTTTTCCTTAAAGGAACCAGCTCCCCTTTCTCATTCTTTTTCTACAGTTATTCCAGACTTCTTAGGTACTACATGGATAGGGCTAACCCACTTACTATCAGGCACAGGATAAATCATGTCACTATGAAGCAGCTTAGTGATCTCTTTTTTCACTACATCCTGAAGAGCAGGGTTATGACGACGCTGTGGTTGCCTAACTGGTTTAGTCCCTTCCTCTAGAGCAATCCTATGGGTACATCGGGAAGGGTCAATACCTTTGATATCGCTAATGCTCCAACCTATGGCTTGAGAGTTATTTCGCAGTATTGCAATCAATTTCTCTTCTTGTGCCACAGTCAGTTTAGCCGAAATTATCGCAGGTTTTGAATTTCCCTCCCCCAGGTAGACATACTTAAGGTGGCTAGGAAGTTCCTTAAGTTCTAGAGGTGGTTCTAAAATTCTCTGCTCGCCCTCTACCTCTAATATTTCCTCTACTTCTTCACCAAAAGGTATCGACTCACAGCTATCTAGGAAATTAGCATGCTCTACTACTTCATTATCCAAAAGATCTTTATCAGTTTCAAGAGTTAAAGCTGCTTCTAACTTATCTCTAGTGATAGTTTGCATATAAGTGTTCAAAACTAATAATCATCGGAAAAAATGCAATCATAGACATTCAAAAAATTGCATTCCTCAATATTAAGACCATTGACTTTAGTTTCGCTGGAGATAGTTACCTTTTCTCCGAGCACTTCCAAATGAGCTATCCCCTATGCTACGCTAACAAAAGCGTTTGTTGTAGCCAAGAAGGGGCATCCCAACAGAGTGACATGTTTCTTCAGCTCGATTTACATCGGTCCTCAGATCACAAAATCACTTGGTATCGTGACTTGTCCACCTTGACTAAGACATCTTCCACTATTCCCAAGGGACGCCTCAAACTCCGATCAGCCATTTGGACTACCATTCCCGTGGATTGAATTTCTCCAAGTCCAAGCTGTTTGTAAATAGCATAGAGCAACAGGTTTATACTTGCGCCATTATCTAACATAGCTTTGGCCACGTGGTTTTCTCCTAAGCCGATACTGATGATGAAACTCCCGGGATCCTTCTTCTTTTTCGGTAACCCAAAAACAGCATTGACTGTTTCAGGCATGATCTCCATTTCCCCTTTTCGATAGACCCGTTTATTTGTACTTAACTTTTTGAAAAATTTTGACCATGCAGGGACATCACGGATCATATCTTGTAAGGGAATGTTGATCTCAACCTTCGACAATCAGTCAAAAATGGGGTTACCAGCGCGTATGTCCTTGTCATCAACTTTCTCCTTAAGTCGCCCGGGAAAAGGAACATGAGGAGTAGGGGGGCTGTATGGGTCTGGACTTTTATGAAGCTGTGACTCCTCTCTATTCTCCTTCTCCTTACCCTAGGAGCCATCGGAGGTAGCTGGTGGCTCATCCCTGGCACCTGTACCTGTAGTACCTGAAACAGTAGGTAAATCATCAGTAATTTCAACAATATTTGGTTTGGTTACCTTTCCGCTTCGCAGTGCCGCAAAGACTTCTTCTTCCTCCTGATCAGCTGCGTCATGTCTGTCTAAACTAGCACTGAGTTATGCAGCCAAAAAGACGATCTCATTAGTTGTTTCACTGATAGATTCAATCCTGGAATCAGTCTCTACTTGTTCGGTGCTGGTTGCTGCAAACACTTCTGACATAGTAGTCATGGCCTCCCGAATCTCACCTTCTAGCTCAGGCGTAAGAATATCGGGATCTGTTTCCACACCTTCAGCTCGAAAAACTCTCTCCGGTCTGCTCAATTCGGCTATATTCTCATCAAAGTCGAGAATTTCACAATCAGACTCAAAATCTGGCTCAACCTGCGGCAACCTTGTTCTTTTGGCTTGCACTGGAGCCCGTACCTTGCGATTCGAAGTATCAGCTAGCATATTGAACACCTCTTTGAGCTCAGCAGGTGTTTTACTTCCAATTCCACCACTAACTATATCCACCTACTCCTGGCATGGCTCGGTCAGTCCATCATAGAAGTGCATTGCCAAGTTGGCATCCGAAAGCCTGTGGTTAGGGCATTTATACTTAGCTTCCTTAAATTGGTCCCAAGCCTCATGGAATGGCTCATTCCAAGCCTGTGTAAACCCAGTAATATCCTGCTTGAGCTCCACCAATTTGTGATATGGTAGATACTCATTCATAAACTCGGCCATCACTTCTTTCCATGTTTTCAGCGAATCAGGTTCACATTCAGCCAGCCACCGTTTCGCCCCACCAATCAGAATGAAAGGGAATAAATGTTTGTGGAGTTTGCAATCATCCAATCCCCTCTTGGGAATGTCTAAAACCGCATAATCGAAGCTCCTTAGGAAATCCAATATAACCTCATCCATGCACCCATAGAAGCGGGGTAGGTGGTTTAGGTCTTCTTATGTAACCTCGTACTGACGAGTATCTCCCTCATTATCGCCATGCCCTTAATATTATGCTACAATAGAAACACAACACCAGAATTACGCAACTATCAGCACCTGTTAGTCAGACAAGCACTTAGGACAGAGACACAGTGAAACACTAGAAAAAGAAATAATGAAATATTGTAACTAGTTGTAAAGTAAAAATACAGAAAGGAAAAATACTGTCACAATAATATTTGTTTACTTAGCCAAGAGCTAACTCCCGACACTACGAAAACCTGTAGTGTAGTTAAGTTAACCCCGAGGTCGGTCTCTAGGGACTTAACTAGGCTGAGCTTCAGTTTACGAATAAAAGTAACAATATGAAAAGCATGTGAAGCTTTGTTTGCTTCGGCAGCGAGATGATAAACTAAAGTAAACAACTACTTGCAACTACTAGAAACCGATTTGATACTAACGAGATTGAAATATGAATGGGGCAAATTATGGAGTGGTAACGTCAACAAGCTAGCTAGCAGGATACATGTGATTCACGGGATTAACTACACAAGTTGTCACAGTCTTGAGATCAAAAACGAATAGCACTAGTGAAGGCGTCAGTTTCACTAGGCTATAATCAATTCGACTAACCTACTATCACCGTTTGCAACTAACTGTTAGATCAAGCAAGGTGAAAGACATTTTGGTTTGCAAGGCTTAAATGCCTAATCTAACAGTGATTTTGTCTAGAAGATCATCAAACGTGATAGCAGGAATAATAATTAATCTAAAAGGTACAAGTAGTCGAATCCCGATGCACTTCGAATCACATAAACCCTAGCTAGTATGCATTGAATCAGTCACCACCCCATAATAGGGGTGTTTAGCTACTCATGACAAGCGAAAGCATAATCATACTAGCAATAAACATAATCTCAAGCACAAAACAAAGATTCGAGAGGATTGATACAATTTTACCCTTCGTTGTCACAAACCCTAGGTAGAAATTGTAGAACGAAAACGAATCGATGCTAAAGTTGTGTAGATAATCTCGCAATCAACGTCAATCGTCGGATTACAAGAGAAAACCGTTCAATTACCTCACATCGGGTAATTGCCTTTGAAACTAGGTCTAGCTCTAGAGCAAAGTGTGTGTTCTTGACAATAGAATGATTCTTCCCCGAAAAAGTCGATGTCTAACTAATACAAATAAAGAAAAACGAAGTCTGATCCAAAAAGGAAAGAAAATGGCGAACTGAGGCAAAATTCGCGCACTGTGGAAGAGGTGGCGCCCGCCAACCTTAGACATGGCCCACCATGTATAAAGGTTGGCGGGCGCCATGATTCGATCTTTGGCGCCCGCCATCTTCGACTTGGCGCCCGCCAAACCTCACTAGATGGTTTTGGCGGGCGCCTTCTCCAAGTTTGCGTGCGCCATGGCTTCTGGCAATTTACGATTTTGCCATTTTTGTCCTTCTTGCTCGATTTTGCTCCTTTTAACTTCGATTCATGGTATTTTTGCTTCCCCGCTCCACTTCTAGTAACCGTACGAGGCATTGGGACTTCCATATCTTGTAGATGCATATAAAACACACCCTTTTTGCCTTCAATTAGCTCGGTTTAGCCAAATACCTGCAAAATCCACAAGGAACAAAACAAGTAAAAAGACTCTAGGAAAACTACTAAAACTATACTCAAGAATAACAAAAAGACGGTAAAAAAGACCAGTGAGACGATGTAAAACCGACTCATCAGTCGACGCTAACGACTCTAACTAAAGCGACATTTTCTATTGCTTTTCACACTTAGTAACTAGGATGCATATAGGTAAAGTTTTCATTCCTTGCATGCATTTTGCATTTTTTATTCCTGAATTAATTCAAATGTTCATTCTTTCATATATATATATATATATATATATGTATATATACATACATACATACATACATACATACATACATACATACATACATACATACATACATAACATACATACATACATACATACGTACATACGTACATATACATACATACATACATACATGTATACTATGCCTATATATATATATATATACATAGTTAGACATAGTATATATATATATACTATGAAAGAATGAACAAATATATATATATATATATATATATATATATATATATATATATACACACATAGTATACATGTATACTATGTGTGTGTATATATATATATATATATATATATATATATATATATATATACATACATACATACATATATATACATGTACATATATATACATATATATACATATATATATATATATATATATATATATATATATATATATATATATATATATATATATATATATATATATATATATATATATATATGAGAATAGATCTCACATGGTGAGCAGGAAAAGCGGCTCACTGCAGTGCAGCGAAAGTTTGCCTCTCTGTTGGCTGTGAGTGAGGCCACCTAGCCCTGCCTTACCACGGTGAGGCCTGACGATTAAAGAGAAGGAGGGCTTCTCCCTCCTACACTTTTTTCACTCTCCTTACCCGTTTTCCCCCCAATTTTTGAGATATTCACCAATTCTCCACCATTTAACTTGGGTAATACACCGTTGCGAAGGTAGTGAGTTCCTCTACTACTTGGAGACTTCAATTCGTGTTTATATCCATTAATTCTTCTGGAATCGAGGTAATTTTTTCTACTATCTTTACTTTCCAAACTTGGATTTCTATGCTTGATTGATTGATATTGAGTATATGGCTATGCTTATGAGGTATGAAATTATCTAGATAAGGCATAATCCATGTTAGCTTAGTTAGATTTTCCGGAGATTTATGATGTTTTTTGTGGAAGGGTATTATTGTGCTAGCTTGTTCATCTTAGATTCTGTATTCGTGCTGAATACTTGATGATAGGATTAAGCTTGCTACTGTTTCGATTGGAAAAATCCCTTGTAGTAACAATGTGTGCACTATGGGTGTCTTGACTATGTTATAGGATTAGGCATTGTTGTCACTACATGCGAGAATTGGTTTTGGGAAAAGCATGATGTAGCAACACTTGAATGCACTATGGTTTACTTGAGACTAAGAGTTAGGATTAGGCATTAGTGTTGTTGCATGTTAAAAATGGGTGTACGCTAACATTATTATCCAGGTACTATGGCACCCAGGCGAAAGAGTGTGTCCAATAAGAAGCAGAAGGTAGGAGAAGGAAGCTCCAGGGCCCCAGCTCCAAGGATTAGGGCAGACGCTTACAGAATAAAGCTGAGTAGGGAAGTAGATGACTTTAGGATCAAGCACTTCAACACCCCAAAAGGTTTCATAGCGGAGCGAGGGGTAAGTATTTTCGGGGCTCTTGACCCAATGATAGAGACTATCAACGCGAGCATAAGGAGGTTAGGATGGCAAAGGTTGGTAGGTTTGAGGAGAATGTACGATCTGGTCTTGGTCAGAGAGTTCTACATCAACCTCGCTGATCAAGTTATCAATGGATTTGTGCCCATCCGCGGGAAGAAGGTGGAGTACACTCGTAACTCCATCAGACTTTCTAAACTTTCTTAGAGTACAGACGGTGACACATGCTCACGCAGATGGGATTTTCAACTTGACCCCTGGACTCAAGGTGGAGGGAGAAGACATAGCTACCATCTGCAATTCTTGGCACAGGGTATCCAATGGTAGCAGCAAGCTTAAACTCAGGAACCTCAACCCACTTGCGAGGGTTTGGGTGCATTGGGTACAGTACAACATAATACCAAACTCCACCTTCAGTAGGATATATGCGCAGACAGCCCGATTGGTATCAACATTGATGAGAGGGCAGCATATCGATGTAGGAGAGATCATCTTAGCAGAGACATTCGCCCACAGACATAGCCCCAAGGCATTGGGATTTCCATGTTTGATCACCGAGATATGTGAAGCAGTCGGTGTGCCAGACATCGTCAAAAATGGCCGCCCGAAGAGTTGCCTAGACTTGAAAGATCTACAAAGAATAGAGGCAAATGCGAGGGACTGGGGAAATATGTTGTCAAGATCATCGGGCGAAAGCAATGAGGAATATGTTCCCGAGGCAGATACCGAATATGAAGAGGTATCTGTAGAGGAGACAGACGATGAGGCTGAAGATCCACCACCTTCCGGAAATGGGGAAGATCTCACCGCGGACTTTCAGCTGCTGAGCACGAGACTCCAGGAATGGATGGGATCCCAGTTTGGGCACATCAAGAGGAGGCAAAGCACGCTAGCCTCTGATCTTTCACAATTGGGAGAGTATTACCAGGGACTTACCGCGGACCTCGGAGGCATACATGGAGTATCGCAGCGGTTTGGTATGCACTTGGATCATTGGGACTCATGCTACTCGAGCTCACACAGCACATGTCTACAGCAGACACGCGGGCAACTAAGCGCCTAGCGCATATGGAGCAAATGCGCATAGCTCAGACGGAGGACCGGCAGCAACAAATATGAGGCTCATCTTCCGGACCCCATGGTCCGCCTTCCTCTTAGTGACCATGCCGACCGACGCATACTACGGGTGGTAACTCTATAACTCCCTCTTTTTATTTATTCCCTAGGCTAGGGACTAGCTATCGAATAGGTTTGTGGAGGGAAGTTGTACTCATATGCTTACATGCCTCAGATTATTTCTCCCTTGTAAATATGTATATATGTGTTTTTCTTTTCTTTTTCGTTTTTGCGATTATTTGGGGTGGTATGTTAGCCACTTTTATGTGATTTCAGTTGAGTCTGTCTTTTGGCCTAATTTTTGCCTATTCCAAAAAAAATTTGTGTCGAGTCTTGAGTTCTTTTGACAAGTTTGGTTATCTATTGCCTTAGTTAAGCCTTTTTACTGATGTGATCTTAGATGGCCTCTGACTGAGTGCTAAGAAATTTTCAAAAATCACTTTAGTTCGTTTCACTTGTAAATAAAAAGTCTTCCTGTTTTAGTAGTCAAAAAGCCGGTGAGAAGCCTTAAAGCCGATGAAAAAATCTTGTACCGGCAAATGTGTGATTCTTGTAGGATGAACAAGGTTTTTTAACTTGCGCCACTTCATATACATGTGCATTTTTTAAAAAACGAGTATGACGAACGGCATTTTCGACTTGGTGTCTCGATTCTCGAACCTGTTCCAAGGAACAGGTTTGGGGAGGAGGATTCTTGTCAACTTCATACTCGGGCTCACTACTTTCTATATTTGAGCTATGGTCGATTTCGAAATTGTTTTGTATTGCTATGCTGCCGTTCTAAAAAAGAAAGAAATAGAAAAAAATCTCGAAGTGTTTTTTCCAGGATCACTTGTGATCGTCTGAGATCGTGTTGGGCATTTCCAAATACTACCTATAAACCAACGCGGGGCTGATTGTGCATACGCTGTGAGGGTTGATGGTTTTGTTCATGCCAAATACTACCTATAAACCAGTGCATGGGCGGTGCTCGTATGTTGTGAGGGTTAATGGGGGTGAATACCAAACTGACACGTACAAAAGTACGGATCTTAGGCAACCTATTGGGATACAATTGCAACATTGAGATAGAAAATAAATAAATAAATAAATAAATAGAAAATATGTGCAAAAAGAGCAAAGCACAAGAAAAAAAAAAAAGAAAGAAATAAACGTGCAAAAAGAGCAAAGCACGAGAACGGCAGCTAATTTTATTTCCTTTTATTTGATTTCGACCTCTTTCCCAAAAAGTCCTTTCTGACTCGTTTGAATTGAGTGCAAAAGCATGTAATATTAGTGGCAGCTTGTGACATTTGTTGTCACCATCCTAAGTTAAGTCTTGAGCGAATACCCTTATTTACTGGACACTTCCAGATGAGAGACTTGAGAATTGCACTATTATCTTCCTTTGTGAGGGACTACTAGGATAGGATTAAGTTTTATTTACTTGTGAAACGGAAGATCGTGATCTTTGCAAAGCTATTTGTCAAAGTTAGGGGGGATAGAAGTTTACATCAGTATAAGGGCTTATCTCTGGCAATACTTGTTCCAGTAACTTGTCGATTGAACTCTTTTGTTTGTTTTTCGTGTCTATGTGTTTTTTCTTTTTCTAGGTTTTAGAGTTGTTTGCTCGAGGACGAGCAAAGGTTCAGTTTAGGGAGTTTGATGAGTCAATATTTTAACGACTCATTTAGTGCCTTTTTCCGTGTTTTGTTACGTCTTTTAGCCTTTATTTTAGTGTTTTTTGTTCCGTGTCACGTTTGGGTTTTTTGAGTGTTTTTGTGCATTTTTAGGTGTCTTAGCATCATTGGCAAGGAAACGGAGGACCAAAGTTCAAAGAAGACTTCAAAACCTTCTAGAAGCACCACAAGGCCAAGTTAGTGGGCCACTAGTCCAAGAGAGGTGACATGGAGGTTGGAAAAGGGAGAGAAAATAGGAGAAAGTGGGAAAATGCTGATTTTCCCGGACACAAGGCTCACCGCGGTGAGCTCCTACAATAAGGAGCCTCACCGCGTGTTAGGAATATCTGTTTAGATTTTGATCAGCAACCTAATGACTTATCTTAGCTCAGAAAGGTGCTTAGTACTCTTGGTTCACTTGAACACTGTAAAAGAGGAAAATCACTAAGTATGTTAGTCTAGCAAATCTTGTATAGGATGTTAGGTCTCTGAATGTAATTTTTATATCTTTGAAGAAGGCATCCGGCAGAAGAGTTCAACAAATTTGAAGATTTGAAGACTACACAAGATTGCTGAAGACGAAGGAAATTGGTCTCATCAGATACCTATGACCAGATATCTTGAAGAAACAAGTGTTTTTCAATAAACAGGTTTCACAAAAGATATCTGAGAACACAAGGTTTCTGAACAAGGAAAAGTGCCCACAAATACCTACACTCAGATATCTTGGAGAAAACTTTGTTTCCAGGAAACAATGTTTTGATAAAGTATCTAGAGATGTGAGAGTCTCTTGAAAAAGACATGTAATGCTTCAGAAAGCGTGCATAGTTCTGTTGGCACTGCAGGACAAAAATAGTACAATGCATTTAATGCGCAGACAGAGACATCTGAACAAAAGAGGAAATCTCTGAAAAGAGACAACGTCTTCTGCAGTACTATTTACATATATCAATAGTTTGAATTTCATTGAGCCTAGCGGATACTATTCAAACGGCATGATTTTCAACTATAAATATGAACACTTAGAATGCTTGAAACACACACTGAAAATACCAAGAACACAGAACTGAATATCTTAAGCTTGTTTGATAATATAACTAGTGGTATCTTTCTCTCAAGCATACATGCCTTCTGCCTACTTACTCTTTAGCTTACAGTTGCGACTAAGCTCTTGAATTCTAAGTAGCACGAAAGTTCTAAGTGTCCTGATCCTTAACAAGCCTTGCTATTTGTGAAGGAGTTGAATCAAAAGATCAAGTATCTGAGTTTCATTCTCCAGAACATTTAACATAGACTTGGGTCAGTAAAGAACATATCACCACACATTGTGAAGTGTGTGTTGGTCCAGATAACGGCAAAGTAAAAGACTAGAAGGGGGGGTGAATAGTCTTTTAAAACTTTTGTCGATAAACACGGTTTCTCAAATATCTGTGAAGATTTCTGATACTTAATTTCAGAGAGCGGAAGACTTTTCTGTGATAAGTGCACGTGCTCAGCAAGATAGGTGTAAATACTTTGCAAGGTAAATTAAGCAAGTAATAAGATGCAGAACGTAAATAACACAAGTCTTTTTTATAGTGGTATCTGAAGGTGGCGTAATCCTTCAACTAATCCACTTCGGCCTTTCTCAGACCTAGAATCCACTAAGATAGATAAATGAGGTAACCTTACAAGTATCTTCTCTTGATTCCTAAATACACTAGGTTCCCACCCAAGTGTTCCCCCTGAGTTATTCCCCGGCTTTCACAGCCAAGTACTTCCTATACTCAGAAACCTTTTGAGCTATTCCTTAGTTTCCCAAACTAAGTACTTCATGTGCTCAGTAACCTTGGAGTTATTCCTTAGTTTCCCAAACTAAGTACTTCCTGTACTCCACGTCGATTAAGGTGTTGGTTAAGGTAGTTTGTCAGGTGAGCTTCTTTAATAACTTGTTCAATTATGCAGATAGCTCCATGAATCAAGTATACTTAATACACTTTGCAATGTATGGTATCTTGTTCTTTACTGACCCAAGTCTATGATAAGTGTTCAAGAGAATGAATCTCAGATATTAAATCTTAATTCAACTCTTTCACAAATAGCAATGCTTGTTAAGGATCAGGACACTTAGAACTTTTGTGCTACTTAGAATCAAGAGCTTTGGTCGCAACAGAAAGCTTGAAGCTAAGTAGTGTGCTTGAGAGAACTTGTGAGAATAATCAATGTAAGTTCAGTGTTCTAAGGTATTCTAAGGTGTGTTCTCAAGCAGTCTAAGTGTTGATATTTATAGATGAATTTGAGTGCCATTTGAATAGTATCCGTTAGGCTTAAATCAAATTCAAACTATTGATATCTGAGTATAGTACTGTAGTACGTTTGTCTTCTTCTTCAGAAGCTACCGTTTTTTTTCAGACATCTCTGTCCGTGCATTTAATGCATTGTACATACTTTTGTCCTGTAGTGCCAACGGAACTATGCATGGTATCAGAGATCTTTATGCTATCAGATTTCTCTGATGTTGTGCACGTCCTTTTCAAGAGTTTATCACAACTCCAGATATCACTTGTTGAAACAACTTGTTATAATATATTTCTTTTCATAAACATAGTTTATGTCCAAGGTATCTGAGTGTAGATATCTGTGGCCACTTTCCTCGTCTCAGAAACCTTTTATTTCTCAGATATCTTTTTGCAACACTGTTTATTTAAAAACGCTTGTGTCTTTAAGATATCTGGTCATAGGTATCTGGAAACCTTTGTCTTAAGAAATCTTGTGCAGTCTTCAAATCTTCAAATCCGTTGAACTTTTCATGCTGGATGCCTTCTTCTTGGTCTTCTTTTTAGAAAATAAAAATTACATTCAGAGACCTAACATCTTATACAAAATTAGCTAGACTATCATACTTAGTGAGTTTCCTCTTTTACAGTGTTCAAGTGAACCAAGAGTACTAACCACCTTTCTGAGTTAAGATAAGTCAATAGGTTGCTGATCAAAATCTAAACAGATATTCCTAACAAATTTCCCCCATTTTGATCAGTCAACGATGACTATCTGACCTATTAAAAATCTGGATGAGGAAACAATCCATCACTTAATCATTTCTTATGATCTTTCAATTCATATAATTAAGTGCAGAAAGTAAACATCAACCAAATCACAAGGTGTGATCTTTGCTGACAAGTTATCTTTTTATAGATTGATATCTGAGAGTAGGTTCATCAGATATGTTACAATGAAAGTTCAGATAACTTTAAGATGATAAAACAACATTTTAGCTCAGTCATCAAGATACAAAATACATAGTAAATTAGGACAACAGGAGTAACCAAGCTCCAAGTAGACATCCTAATAAACTAGTCTTCAAGTCTTCAAATCTTCAGCAGCTCCAAGCATCAATTTGCATACTCCCTATCTACAAATCTTTTGATATCATCTGAGTAGTCATAGAGTAAGGTTCTGACCAACATCTCAGTGTCTCTGGCATAACCACATACTTCTTTGTATGATTTGGTGGGATTTTTCTTGGCAAAGTGTTTGACCCATAAATACTTTCCCCATTTCCAGGCATGCTCAATTCTAATATCTGATAGTTTGAAGTAATCATAATGATCCTCAGATATCTGATGTCACCCTTGTATTGATCTTCAGTCATGTAGAATGACTCAAAGGGTTCCACAGCAAGTCTTGGCCTTGTGCCTGTTCCAGTGAGGTTTGGGACTCTATGCACATCATCAGGTTTTCCATAAGAACATTCATCATTATGGTCCTTCCTCATGGCTTCAACTCTCTTGACAACTTCAAAATCCAACCAAGCTTTGACATGATTGGTGTTGATCAAGATTGGCTTATCTTTTCTCCATGCCATAATTTGTTGATGGATGGGTACTGGAAATCCTTTTTCATTTACAAGCAAGTGCTTGAGTTCCAGTATCCATTCCTCTGATGAATACACCTGTAGGAGGAGGAGTTGTTGTCATTCTTCACATATTCAATTCTGGCTTCTTCTGGCCTGAGTGGAAGTTGACCTTTTCTTCTTTCAGCTCTCAATCTATTCCTCCTTTGCCTTGAGTTTTCCCTTGGATTGCTTGAAGAATCACCCTGGATTGACTTGGTATTTCCAGAGGGTGTTTTAGCTGCCAAAGGCTTTGCAGCTATGGGCTCAGTTAGGCTATCAATTTTTCTTTTTCTGTGAAGAGGAGCTTCATCATCATCATCAAGATTAATTCTTGTGAGAGTTTTGCAGCTTTCTTCATTGCCCAGGGATTTGATTTGGCCTTGTTCTTCTTCTTCTTCTTCAGAAGACTCATCAATCCCTCTCACTTGTCTTCTCCTTGGAGCCTTGGTACTCCTTGGAGGTTTCTGTGCCATGGCCCTTGTTACCATTGAAGTTCCTTCAGTTGGTTTCTGGGAAGTAGCTACTATTTGCAAAGCAGCTTGACTTAAGGAGGGCTCATTGATTCTGAGCGGTGGCTGGGAAGTTTTCTTGTTTCTTCTTCCTCTCTCGGCAAAGACCACTCATTTCTTCTTATATCCTTCTCCTTCTTCCCATTCCCCCTGACTTTGAGGTCTAGATTTGTACAATCCTTCCCCCTTAGTCATTGTTGGCTGACTAAGCCTCACAAAGGATTCTGAGAGAGACTCAAAATGCCCTTGTAAGCAGTTATAGGCAGTGACCAACTTCTGAAGTTTAGCTTTGAGCTCCTGATTTTGTTTGATAAGTCCATTTTCCTTATCTGTGAGCTCTGCCAATGGGCTTGAATGGCATCTGCTTTTCCAGCAGCATAGCTAGCTTCTTCAAAAGCTTTTGCAGCCAAGTTTTGGTCATCATTCCTAACCATGCCTAGGTCTTTCTGATCAATGACCAGACAGGTTATCCTCTTAGTGATGAGCTCAGTGAATGTCTTCATTTCTGCATGGACTGATGCAGTGGCGGCTTTATCTTGAGAAAACAACTCCTTTTTCAAATGAGAAACCGCTAAGTGTTCATTGTGGTGTTCTACCAATTTCTTCTCTTCTTCATCATCTGAGTCATCAGCCCAGTGATCTTCATCCTCTTGGACATTTTCAAGATTTTCTAGTCCAGCAACCATCTCAGAGATGGGCTTCTTTACTTTCAGGGAGGAGGATGGTATATCTTTTGATGGTGATGCAGCCTTAGCATCATGCTTTTCTTCAGATATTTCTTCAGTATCTAGCTCTTTAGCAATGGCATTTACAGCATCCTGGAGCTCTTTGACCTCAGAGTAAGCTACCATTTCTTGTAAGTATTGATCTTGAAGTTGATTAAGCTTATCTCTGGATTTAGCTAGCTCTTCTTCTAGTTGAAGATGTAGTTGTTGTTCTTCTTCCAACAGTTGTTTGAGTTGAGCAGCTCTGGTTTGTGTATTCAATATCTTTTGAGTTGTTTCCTCAGAGTGCTCAACTACTTGTTCAGTAGTATCCTTTTGTTGTTGGGAAGATGGATGGGTAGATTTCTAGGGGGGTGGAGGAGGGGATTTTTGTGATGTCCTCTTAGTGTGTTTTTCAGCAACTGAGGCATTCTTTCTCTGTGTAATCCCTCTTGTCCCTGGTGCAGGGCCATCGTCATCATCCTTCTTATCATTCTCATCCTTGTGATGGTCAGAAGGAGAATCTTTATAGTCATTTTCATCAGTCTCCTTCTCTTCTTCATCTTTAGAGACCAGATTGATCACTTCTGGAATAGTGATCTTTTGCCCATTTACCTCCTCCTATTCAGAGTGTATGCATCGTAAGGTCTGGGGCAAAGTAGGCTTGAATGCCATCTGCATTCTGGTCTGACCATCTGCCTTCTCAAAAGCTTCTATGAGCTTGTGTGCAGCTTCTTTGATAAAGTCCTCATGTATCAGAGTAGCAAAAGAGTACTGCTCTGTTGGGAACATGGCATGGACATAATTCTCCAAGTCAAAAGCTCTGACTCTTCTCAATTGGTGATCAGTCACCTTTGTTAATTCAATCAGATCTGAGCTTATGAGCTTTTGCCACTTTCTGAAACACTTGAGATGTTTCTTTAGTGTGTGGTTCTTGAAGAATGTAAGCAGATCTTCTATTGAGAATGCAGAAGCCTTTTGCACACTTGTTTGATCCTGAAAGAAAGAGTTTTGAGTTAGATTCAAAACTTGTGTAGATATCTGAGTATTTGTGTAGTTAGGTTTCTGAGTTACCTGAATGAATACATCAGGCTGAGAGACTTGTACTACTAAGGTAGGGGGTGCCTCAGATATCTTGTTGTGAGGTGGAGACTTGGGAGTCGGGTCCTCATCAACTTTTCTTTCTACTTGACCCTGAGAATTAAAATTAACACAATACTTAGGAAATTGTCATGAAAGAATACATGCAATTAAGCTTCAATGATCTCTGAGTTTTTCACTTACTTCCTTAACAGGAGACTCAGAATCATTTTTCTCAGAAACTTTCTCAGTTTCTGGTGTTCTTTCTGGTGATGTTGCCTTGGGGGCTTCATCAATTTCCATGGGTGCAGGGGATGTCACAACTCTTTCCCCTTGCACTTCTACTTCTGAATGAGCCTGTAAATAGAAAGTATTGAGTAATTAGAGAAGAATTTATATTAACCCATGATGAAGAATGTTTATCACTGAGTTTTATATACCTTCACACAAGAAGGCTCAATGACATTTTCTTCAGAAACCTTGACGGTTTCTGGGTCCTTTTCTGGCATTTCTGCCTTATCTTCTTCTTTCTCAGTTGAAGCCTATTAGAAACATCCACTTAATTAGTTAAGTGTATTCACATATAACTGAAAAGTAATATCTTAAGGAACTCTTTATCACCTGTGGCACAGGCTCAGATTCCTCAGGAGGTGAAGTTGTGGTAGCCTCTTTCTCAGTCTCTGAGGCAAGCTTTCCAGCGTCCTCTTGTTCTTGTGTTTCTAATTCAGCCTGTAACAAAGAAATTATAATAAGTAACAAGATTTAGGCATAAGTTATCTCAAGTAAAGAGTTAAACCATTAGGCTACCTGAGCAATGACAGGCTGATTGGTCTCTGGAACTTGTGAAGTTTCCATGTGTTGGTCTTGTTGTTCTTGGACCACTTCTTTGTTGGAAGTTTCAGGTACTTCAGACCTTTCCTGAGTATGCAACTCAATTGCCTCCCCTGGTTGATCATTCTGAGTAGATGTCTCAGTTTGATCCCTCTCATTGAGTTGCGGAACCTGCTCTTTTGCAGGATTTTCTTCAGCAATGAAAGATGCTGGTATCTGTAACTCAAGTATCATTTCAGCAGTGTCCACATCTGGTTGTTGTGTTTGTTGTGCTTGAGACAGACTTTTGAGTGTTGAGGCAATGGCAGTATCCTCCAACACTAGTGTATCACTCATCAGAGCATCTTCAATATGCTTCAGTCTTTCATGTTCTGATGGTGTAATTTGTCCAGTGACCTTGGACACAGTTGCATCTTCAGCAACCTTTGAAACAGGTGCTTGTTCAGCAACCTGTGGTGTAGGTTCTTCTTCAGATACCTCTACACTAGTTACTTTTTCAGTAACCTTAGCCCTTTTTGATTTCTCTAGGACTTGAGAGATGACTAAATCATCATCTTCATCGTCAGAGCTCTCATCAGCATTAGGAACTGATTGGTCCATAATCCCTGCGGTATCTGCAGATAGGGCTTGGTATCTATCACTACTTTCTTTAGCAGCATTGATAAGTTCATCAGCAAGGCTTTCGGCAGTAGTTTTAACATTTCTGAAAGCACTTTCTCTTGCTGAGTCTACTTGTTCAGTAGTCGATACCTCTTTTGCAGCATTGATGAGTTCATCTGCAGCGGCAGCAGGTATCTGGGAATCGACAACCACAATGGGTGTGTCTTCTGATTTGCCAGCAGACTTCTTTCGTGAAGTTCTGGGCTTTTTGGTCGGAACCTTTCCCTCATATACCTCTTCAGTCTTTCGCTTCTTGGAACCTTTCTGAGATCCAGTAACCTTTTTCATCAAGTTTGTATACTCATATTTGTAGAGTAGGTTACTGTTGGCTATGTCAGCCTTCTCTCTGAGCTCAATGCCAAGCTTCTCCAGCAAGTAGCATATCTTTAGACAATAGCTCACTGTGGCCTTTGGCTCAGCAAGTCCCTTAGCGATTCTAGGCTCAAAGCCTTGTATCTTCTTCACAAACTTCATAAAGGCGTACTTTCCCCAATTGAAAGGGTTTTCCAGCCTTTTGTCTTGTTGTTGCAACAAGAACATCGTCATCCAGCGTTCTTGGCTTATCTGGTCAGCACCTCCTTGTAGACCATCAAAGCATCTTTGAAGAATGCATGCCAACACATCCCAATGAACTCCAAGATGCCTGGTTCTGATGTCAGCAAGCTTGAAATCAGTGGGTGTATCTTGTTTATCAGTGTCACACACACCACTGTAAAGCTCTTTTACACCTTCAAGGAAATCTTCATCCTTGGTGTCTATTTCAAAATCCTTTCCAAGATTTTGAAGATCAAACAACTTACAGAAAGTTGTTAAGTCCAAAAGGATTTCCTTTCCTTGGACCTTACTCTTTACATACACTATTGCAGTGCCTTCAGAAACACAGGATATAATCCTGGAGTTATTGTAGAATTCTAACACATCCAGTGAAGAAATTCCACTGGGAAGAGCAGATAGAAAACCCTTGATTTGTGCCTTTTCAAGCATGTCAAGAATCAGTTTCCTATCGGATTGGTTTTCAACAGCAGCCGTGAGGTATTCCTCAATCATGGCACCACCCCAAATCATCCTGTGATTTGAAGTCCAATGATCGGGATTAAAGTCTCCTACCAATCGATTGTTCACTATAACCAACTCTGGTGCTTGCTTTTCAGCAGTACCAGTGGTAGAGGATTGGGATTTCTGGGTAGATGAACGCTTAGGAGCCATCTCTTTATATAGTACAAGTGTTTGAAAGTTTGAAAGTTTGAAAGAGATTTGGGTGAGAGATTAGTGATTCTTTGCAGAAAAACTAACAGAGATTTGCAGAGGTTGAAGAATGGTTTTTGCTATTCTTGTGTAAGGCAAAATGTGGGATTAGGCGAAAGTAATTTCTTTTGCCAAAATCCTATATATATAGCAACATAATTCTAACAAACGTATACATACAAATTGGTTTTGTATGTACGTATCTGTGAATTGCAGTAAGGCGTGGGTAAAAGTTTGTTCGGCATTAAATGCATAGTGGACCATGTCGGAATTTCAACAGTTCACTTCTTACAGAGAATTAATCTCCGCCGTTAAGATCAATCGTCCATTTTATCAAGTGTCACCATTGCTTCTTCAGCAATGATCACAATCAATAATTGTAATTGTGCCTATTTAATGAGATTTGGCTAATAGCTATCTGAGTCACGTTTCTGGGTGAATGAGAATACTGTTTGTATCAGAGTCTATCTTATACTTGTTGTCTTTTCTCAGTTTTACACAAAGATAGAAATAATACAAATTTCAAGATAGTAGTTGACTGTAGACAGTTATACTATTCTCTTTTGTGTCCCCCCTCACTGAGTGATCTAGATATCTGAGTACCCGTCTCAGAAATCTTCACATAGTCATTTTACCCTTTAGCCTTTGGTTTCTGGATATCCATTCTAGATCCCTCTTCTCTGGATACCCGTTCCAGATCCCTCTGGATACCCGTTCCAGATCCCTCTTCTCTGGATACCCGTTCCAGATCCCTCTTCTGTCTCCTTTGATATCTTCTTCAGATATCAGAACTTTTTCAGTTCTTTGGTAGCTCCATTAGTCCAAAATTATGTCTTAAAGCTAAGATTCTACTTTCTTGTAGTGGCTTAGTGAAGATATCTGCAAGTTGGTCTTCAGTGCCAATCTTGAGTATCTCTATATTATCTTTTTCAACATGGTCTCTGATGAAGTGGTGTCTAACATCAATGTGCTTTGTTCTTGCATGAAACTTAGGATTCTGAGTTATGGCAATAGCACTTGTGTTGTCACAGAAAATAGTAGTTTTCTCTTCATTGAGTCCATAGTCTCTCAGTTGTTGCTGTATCCACAATATTTGTGAAACACAACACCCATCAGCAATATATTCAGCCTCTGTGGTAGATGTAGCAGTTGAATTTTGTTTCTTGCTGAACCAATATATCAATCTAGCACCAAGAAATTGACACGTTCCTGAGGTGCTTTTTCTATCAAGCAATGATCCAAC
Organism: Plantago major; assembly: GCA_026545765.1. Lineage (NCBI taxonomy): Eukaryota > Viridiplantae > Streptophyta > Magnoliopsida > Lamiales > Plantaginaceae > Plantago > Plantago major. The sequence continues at coordinate 35,225,565 of CM048841.1, forward strand.
ATAGTCAGCATCTGAATAGCCAACCAAACTCAATCCACTATCTTTTGGATACCACAATCCAACTTCTACAGTACCTATTACATACCTCAATATTTTCATAGCAATGTTGTAGTGTGATTGCATTGGATTTGTCTGAAATCTAGCACACACTCCAACTGCATCTTGAATATCAGGTCTACTTGTAGTGAGGTACAGTGGAGACCCAATCAATTTCCTATACTTGTGTTCTTCAACACTCTTGTCAGATTCAGTATAGGTCATTTTGGTTCCAATGCTCATAGGTATCTTAGCATTCTTTTCAGAAGGCTTTAGATTAAACTTGTTGAGCATGTCCTTTGCATACTTTGTTTGACTAATGAATATTCCATCTTTGAGTTGCTTGACTTGCAGCCCTAGGAAGTAATTCGATTCTCCCATCATGCTCATCTCAAATTTACATTTCATGAGTTCAGCAAAGTTTTCACAAAGTTGCTTGTCTTTAGATCCAAATATAATGTCATCAACATATACTTGAACTAAAAGTAGTTTCCCCTCATGGTTCAATGTGAAGAGTGTTTTATCAACATTTCCTTTCTTGAAATCACTTTCTAGTAGGTATCTGGCCAATGTATCATACCATGCTCTTGGAGCTTGTTTGATCCATAGAGCTTTACAAGCTTATAGACCATCCTACTTTCTGAGGGAACTTCAAAACCTGGTGGTTGCTCAACATAGACTTCCTCAGCAAGTTCACCATTTAGGAATGCACTCTTGACATACATTTGATAAACTGTAAAGTCATTATGAGCTGCAAAGGCTAGAAAGAGTCTTATTGCATCCAATCTTGCAACTGGTGCATAAGATTCATCAAAATCTAGTCCTTCAGTCTGGGTGAATCCCTTGGCAACCAACCTAGCTTTGTTTCTGGTTATTTCACCAGACTCATTCATTTTGTTTCTGAAAATCCACTTGGTTCCGATTACAGATATTCCGTCAACAAATGGAACCAGTTTCCAGACTTTGTTTCTCTCAAATTGATCCAACTCTTCTTGCATTGTAGAGATCCAATCTTGATCCTTTAATGCTTCTTCTATAGTTTTTGGTTCAATATTTGAGATGAAACATCCATAGAGACAATTTGCATTTTCAGCAATTGCTCTTCTAGTTCTAACTCCTTGGTCTATGGGACCAATCACATCCTTTGCAGGATGATTTCTTATCCATTTCATAATGGGTTTTGAACTAGTAGGATCAATAACATTTTGATTTGAATGTGAATCATTATGATCTTGATGGGATACTTGTACAGTATCTGAGATATCAGACACATGAGAAATGACATGGATATCTGACACTCTTTCAGTGTTCGAGATATCTGGAACTTGCATTTCAGCAGTCTCATTTTCAGATACCTCTTCAGGATGAATGTTCTCAGTAACCTGTTCCATTTCTGGAATACTCATAGGAAATTCTTTATCATGTCTTAGAGTCATCTGGTTGTTACTAAGCATAGGTTGCTTTTTATCGTCAGACTCATCCTCTATTTGAATGATAGAATTGTTTCCTTTTGAGGATCCTTTTTCAGAATATTTAATCATCAGTTCTTCGAACCTATCTGAGAGATCATCATTCAAGAGTACTTTCTTGTTTCCTTCATAGAATACTACATGAACAAATTCCTCAATCTTTTGCGTTCTTTTCTTGTAGATTCTATAGGCTTTGCTATTCAGAGAACAACCAAGAAATACTCCTTCATCTGCCTTTGGTTGAAATGTTCTCAAGTATTCGTTTCCATTGTTAAGAACGAAACATCTGCAACCAAACACCCTTAGATGTTTGATACTAGGGGGTCTACCAATGAAAAGCTCGTAAGGAGTTTTGTCATGGTGTTTGTTAATCAAACATCTATTTTGAGTGTAGCAGGTTGTGTTTACAGCTTCAACCCAATAGATTTCACTTATTTCAGTGTCAGCGAGCATTGTTCTTGCCGCTTCTTTTAGGGTCCTATTCTTCTTTTCAGCAACACCATTTTGTTGTGGTGTTCTTACGGAAGATAGTTGATGTTGTATACCTTTGCAGGTACAGAACTCTTTTATGTACTGGTTCACAAACTTCGATACCATGGTACATTACGATTCTGAGATACCTTGTCATTTTTTATAACTTCGAGCTTATTCAGCAAGTTGGGTATCTCAACCCTTGCATCAGATTTGTGTTTGAGAAAGATAACTCAAGTGAATCTTGAGTAATCATCAACAACAACCAGACCATACATCTTTCCTGCATAACTAGTTACAGAGGATTCAAAAAGATCCATATGTAACATTTGCAGTGGCCTTTCACTGGAATGTCCAGTTTTAGACTTGAAAGATTTTTTGGATTGTTTTCCCATTTGGCAAGCTAAGCATATACCATTTTTTCTATATGCCATTTTGGGTAAACCAACCACCAACTCTTTCTTTGCTAGCTTGTTTGGAGTTTTGAAATTCAAGTGACTCATTCTTTTATGCCATAGCCAATTTTCTTCAGTGTGGCCAGATTGACACACCATGAGACATTCTTCAGTTGTGGCGGATGCCCAATCAGCAACATAAAGATTTCCTTTACGCCTTGCAACCAAGATTGTCTGTTTTGACTCATTATCAATCACTTTGCATAGTTTTGACTTGATCTTGACAGTGTACCCTTTGTCTACTAGTTGACTCATGCTTAGGAGATTATATTTCAATCCCTTTACATGTAGTACTTCAGAGATTGTAAGGGTTCCAAACTTCAGATTGCCAAATCCTATGGTTGGATTCTCATCTCCTCCAGCAAACCTGATAATTGGTCCATCATTGCACTTTCTGTAGTCAATCACATTTGCTTTGTCTCCTATCATGTGCTTCCCACATCAACTATCAAAATGCCACTTTGAGTTAGTCTTTAGAGTGTTCTGCACAAAACAGGAAACAGGAGATTAGGTTCTCATACCAACAATGGAACCATCTGGACTAAAGAATCTTCCAGTAGGAATCCATTTTTGAATGAATTTCTTAGGAACATTCTTTTGTCTAACAGGAACATAAGGAGGAGTTCTAGTTAGATAATTAGTATCATTGTTATTAAAAACTATTTTCTTCCTTGGTGTATTCCTTGGTGCTCCATTTGGTGCTTTCAGATACCTGTCAGGTTTCTGAGTCTGCTTCTCAGCAAACTTAGCTTTCCTGGCAATATTTCTTCTAGCCCTGGCATTCAGATTTTCAGTGGCTTGATTCATCTTCCACTTCTGATAATTGTTGTGAGCAATTCTAGCCTTTAACCATCGTTCTTGCTCCTGTTTGTACTCACGAGCAAGTTGTTTCCCGATGGCTTTATAGCCAATACCATTCCGAGCACCTGGTGCTACCTGAGATCTTTTCTCAGCAACTTTGCTAGTCTCTGGGTAATCTATTTTCTTTCCAGAAAATGTGACATAGGAGAATTTGTCAGCTCCTGCAATTTTTTCTTTCTGAGAGACATAGCACTGTGGGTGATTACACTTTTCAGTGTTATGTTTCTTTTCAGAAATATTCCCAACAGATTTCTTTTGGACTTGTTTTTCCCACAAAGGTTTGGTCAAAACGGCCTTTCCTTTGTCAATAACCTTAGCTTTATGACTGATACTGTAGGTTGTTTGGGAACCACCTTGCTGAGCACCGACAAATGTTCTTCTTTCATCACTCTTATTCAGAGTGGTAGAACTATATGTCTGTGTGTTCAACCCAAGTCCTCTCTTTTCTGAAGGATCTCTTAAATAAGATTGTACTTCAGTAAGAGTGTCACTAGCTTTGGCATAAGATTGAAAAGATAGTTCTTTCTTTTTGAGTTCTTCATTCTCAAAAAGAAGATCTTCACATTTCTTTTGAAGATTGGCCAATGCTTCTTCATGTGACTTTTCAGTCTCAGATATCTGAGCCTTGAGAAATGCATTTTCAGCATCCTTTTTCTCAGATATCTTGAGTATTTGTGAATTTTCCTTTACAAGAGAATTCTTTTCTTCTTTAAGGATCTCTGCTCTAGCTCGGACCATCAGAAATTCTCTTTCGTAGAGATCAAGTTCTCTTCTGAGATGTTCCAGATCTTTAATTCCTTCCTCATCACTTTCATAAGTATAACAGGAAGTATGTGTTACCTCATCAGCCATTAGATAAGGTTCAATGTTGGAGATATCTAGAAAGATTTCTTCAGCCATTCCACACACTTCTTTCTTCTTTTGACCAAAGTCAATTACTTCATGAGAAACACCGCACATTTACGGAAGCGGTGTGGAATCATCTGAGTCTTCATCCTCAGAATCAGACTCAATGTCTAGAGCATCCAATTGGAGTTGAATCTTTTTCCTTTCTTCAGTGAGCATAGCTCTCTGACTTCTCTTGAAGTTTCCTCTATCTTTATTGTCACCTGTCTTTAGTTTGTTGAAGGCAGGGCAATCCTTCTTGAAATGACCAGGTTTCTGACAATAGAAACAGATATCATTTTCGATTTCTGCTTCCTCGGTACTAGATACTTTTTGAGCCGGCTTGTTCAGCGAGCTTTGCATATTTTTGTACTGGTGATAGTTTGAGCCTAGATGCTTTTTCAGCTTCTCTTTGGCTTTTCTTCACTCTATTTCCCGACTGACATATTTTCTCATTTGCTTTACAGCAAGAGCATCCTCAGTCACCTCCTTGCCTTCCTTCTTTTCAGAAGTTCCTTGAGCAACTAGAGCAACATTCTGCAACTTTTCAGTTGTTTGTTCTCTTTGAGTTGTCTCATAGTCAACAGTGGCAAGGTGAGAGAAAAGTTCCACAGGAGTGATATCTGGCATTCCTTGGTTAAAGTAGAAAAACTTTGTGTGCTCCCAGTTATGATTTAGACTTCTCACAATAGTCTTAATCTTTTCTGACTGGGTATATCTATTACTTTCTCCAAGTGCAGCCATGTCACTCATAAGTGTTGTAAACCGGAAATCTAGTTCTTCAAGAGTCTCTGTGGGACCTTGTTTCAAGTTTTGGAATTTGAGCTTCAAAACTTCGAACTTATTTTCCTTCATTTTCTCAGTGACGGCACAGATTTCTTCAATCAGTTGCCAGGCCACTTTCGTCGTTTTTGCACCCCACAGTTTAAACTGTATGTGCTCTGGAGTAGAACGTATGATGATATTATGAGCCTGACCATCCAGTCGATTTCTCTTGGCATCTTCCGATGTCCAGAGCTCTCTGGGCTTTGGTTCATAAATAACTTGACTGGCAGGTCTACCACTGGTTGACGCATCTGTCTGTGAAGACCCATCGCTTTGTTCTCTGTGTCTACCATTGAAAACCTCCATGACCTGCTTGAGTTGTTGAATCACTATTGGGCCATTCTTTATCACGTCGATCATTTCGTCACTGATGGCTTCTAGGTGGAGCATCATGTTGTTCTTCCATTTCTCATAATTCTTTGGCTTTAGAATTGGGGCGTCACTTCAAGACGTCCTGCAGCAAACACACTAAACAAACAAATCAAGTGTAGGTGAAAAGCAGTTAGTGGTCACTTATCTGGGATCTAGGTTCAGTGCAGAAGGCTTGGGAACCTCCTACTATGATACCACTTGTTGGTCCAGATAACGGCAAAGTAAAAAACTAGAGGGGGGGGGAGGTGAATAGTATTTTAAAACTTTTGTCGATAAACATGGTTTCTCAGATATCTGTGAAGATTTCTGATACTTAAATTCAGAGAGCGGAAGACTTTTCTGTGATAAGTGCACGTGCTCAGCAAGATAGGTGTAAATACTTTGCAAGGTAAATTAAGCAAGTAATAAGATGATAAAAGTAAATAACACAACCCTTTTTATAGTGGTATCTGAAGGTGGCGTAATCCTTCAACTAATCCACTTCGGCCTTTCTCAGACCTAGAATCCACTAAGATAGATAAATGAGGTAACCTTACAAGTATCTTCTCTTGATTCCTAAATACATTAGGTTCCCAACCAAGTGTTCCCCCTGAGTTATTCCCCGGCTTTCACAGCCAAGTACTTCATGTACTCAGAAACCTTTTGAGCTATTCCTTAGTTTCCCAAACTAAGTACTTCATGTGCTCAGTAACCTTGGAGTTATTCCTTAGTTTTTCAAACTAAGTACTTCCTGTACTCCATGTCGATTAAGGTGTTGGTTAAGGTAGTTTGTCAGGTGAGCTTCTTTAATAACATGTTCAGTTATGCAGATAGCTCTATGAATCAAGTATACTTAATACACTTTGCAATGTATGGTATCTTGTTCTTTACTGACCCAAGTCTATGATAAGTGTTCAATAGAATGAATCTCAGGTATCAAATCTTAATTCAACTCTTTCACAAATAGCAATGCTTGTTAAGGATTAGGACACTTAGAACTTTTGTGCTACTTAGAATCAAGAGCTTTGGTCGCAACAGAAAGCTTGAACGAAAGTAGTGTGCTTGAGAGAACTTGTGAGAGTAATCAATGTAAGTTCAGTGTTCTAAGGTATTCTAAGGTGTGTTCTCAAGCAGTCTAAGTGTTGATATTTATAGATGAATTTGAGTGCTGTTTGAATAGTATCCGTTAGGCTTAAATCAAATTCAAACTATTGATATCTGAGTATAGTACTGTAGTACGTTTGTCTTCTTCTTCAGAAGCTACCGTTTTTGTTCAGACATCTCTGTCCGTGCATTTAATGCATTGTACTATACTTTTGTCCTATAGTGCCAACGGAACTATGCATGGTATCAGAGATCTTTATGCTATCAGATTTCTCTGATGCTGTGCACGTCCTTTTCAAGAGTTTATCACAACTCCAGATATCACTTGTTGAAACAACTTGTTATAATATATTTCTTTTCAGAAACATAGTTTATGTCCAAGGTATCTGAGTGTAGATATCTGTGGGCACTTTCCTCATCTCAGAAACCTTTTATTTCTCAGATATCTTTTTGCAACACTGTTTATTTAAAAACGCTTGTGTCTTTAAGATATCTGGTCATAGGTATCTGGAAACCTTTGTCTTCAGCAATCTTGTGCAGTCTTCAAATCTTCAAATCCGTTGAACTTTTCATGCTGGATGCCTTCTTCTTGGTCTTCTTTTTAGAAAATAAAAATTACATTCAGAGACCTAACATCCTATACAAGATTAGTTAGACTATCATACTTAGTGAGTTTCCTCTTTTATAGTGTTCAAGTGAACCAAGAGTACTAACCACCTTTCTGAGTTAAGATAAGTCATTAGGTTGCTGGTCAAAATCTAAACAGATATTCCTAACAGTGTGTTAAGTGACTCTTGTTCAAGAAGGTAGTATTACATAACTGTGGAAGTTATTAATCTACCAATCTGACAAACTCTTCTTAACCAACACCATACATGGCGTGGAGTACAGGAAGTACTTAGTTTGGGAAATTAAGGAACAACTCCAAGGTTACTGAGCATAGGAAGTACTTAGTTTGGGAAACTAAGGAACATCTCAAAGGTTTCTGAGTATAGGAAGTACTTGGCTGGGAGCCGGAGAATAACTCAGGGGGAACACTTGGTTGGGAACCTAGTGTAAAAGGGAATCAAGAGATAGGATTATTGTAAGGTGAACTCAATAACTATCTTAGTGAATTTCTAGGTCTGAGAAAGGCCGAAGTGGATTAGTTGAAGGATTACGCCACCTTCAGATACCACTATAAAAACACGTGTTATTTACTTTCAGCAATTTACTTTTTGTTCTCTTTATCCTGCTAAGTATTTAAACACATTATATATTGCTGAGTACGTGCACATATCATAGAAAAGTCTTCCGCTCTCTGATTATAAATATCAGATATCTTCACACATATCTGAGAAACTGTTTTATCAGAGCAGGAGGTTCCCAAGCCTTCTGCACTGAACCTAGATCCCAGATAAGTGACCGCTAACTGCCTTTCACCTACACTTGATTTGTTTGTTTAGTGTGATTGCTGCAGGATGTCTTTAAGTGACGCTCCAATTTTCAAGCCAGGAAACTATGAGAAATGGAAGAACAACATTTGCTCCACCTAGAAGCCATCAGTGACAAAATGATCGACGTGATAAAGAATGGCCCCATAGTCATTCAACAACTCAAGCAGGTCATGGAGGTTTCTAATGGTAGAGACAGAGATCCCACTGATGAAGAACCAAGTGGTGGTTCCTCACAGACAGATGCGTCAACCAGTGGAAGACCTACTGGTCAAGTGGTTTATGAGCCAAAGCCCAGAGAGCTCTCGACATCGGAAGATGTCAAGAGAAATTGACTGGATGGTCAGGCTTGTAATATCATCATACATTCCACTCCAAAGCACATACAGTGTAAACTGTGGGGTGTAAAAACGGCGAAAGTGGCACGCAATGATTGAAGAAATTGTACAAGACCTTGAAAAACAAAGGAAAATAAGTTCGAAGTTTTGAAGCTCAAATTCCAAAACTTTAAACAAGGTCCCACAAAGACTCTTGAAGAACTAGATTTCCGGTTTACAACACTGATAAACGAAATGGCTGCACTTGGTGAAAGTGAGAGATACTCTAACTCTAAAAAGGTTAAGACTATCGTGAGAAACTTGAATCAAAATTGGGAACATACTCAGTACTTTTATTTCAACCAAGGAATGCCAAATATCACTCCAATAGAACTCTTTTCTCACTTAGCTACTGTTAACTATGAAACTACTCGGAGAGGACAAGTGGTTGCTGAGAAAGTTCACAATGTTGCTTTAGTGACACAAGGTACTTCTGAAAAGAAGGATACCAAAGAAATGACTGAGGAAGATGATCTTGTTGTGAAGCAAATGAGAAAATATGTCAGTCATGAGATTGAGAGAAGAAAAGCCAAAGAGAAGCTGAAAAAGCATCTAGGCTCAAACTATCACCAGTACAAAAATATGCAGTTGTCAAGCTCGCTGAACAAGTTGGCTCAGCAAGCATCTAGTACTGAGGAAGCAGAAATCGGAAACGATATATGTTTCTATTGTCAGAAACCTGGTCATTTTAAAAGGGACTGCACTGCTTTCAATAAGCTAAAGACAGGTGACAAGAAAGATTCAAACCCAACTGGGTGCTCTTGATATTGAGTCAGAATCTGAGGAAGAAGACTCAGATGACTCCAAACTACCTTCACCAGAGTTATGTGGCATCACTCATGAATTGGTTGACTTTGGTCAAAAGAAAAGGGAATTGTGTGGGGTTGCTGAGGAGATCTATCCAGATTGCTCCAACATTGAGCCTTGCCTAATGGCTGATAAGAACACTCTGATGAGGAAGAACCCGAAGTGGCATTTTGACAGTGGATGTGGGAAGCACATGACAGGAGACAAAGCAAATCTGGTTAACTACAGAGAATGTGATAAAGGACCAATTATTAGATTTGCTGGAGGAGATGAAAATCCAACCATAGGTTTTGGCAATCTGAAGCTTGGAGCTCTTACAATCACTAAAGTACTACATGTAGAGGGATTGAAATATAATCTCCTAAGCATGAGTCAATTGGTAGAAAAAGGGTACTCTGTAAAGATCAAGTCAAAACTATGCAAATTGGTTGACAATGAGTCAAAGCAGACAGTCTTGGTTGCGAGGCGGAAAGGAAGTCTCTATGTTGCTGACTGGGCATCTGCCACAACTGAAGAATGTCTCATGGTGAGTCAATCTGGCCACACTGAAGAAAATTGGCTATAGCATAAAAGAATGAGTCACTTGAACTTCAAAACTCTGAACAAGCTAGCCAAGAAAGAATTGGTGGTTGGATTACCCAAAATAGCATATAGAAAAGATGGTGTATGCTCAGCTTGCCAAATGGGGAAACCATCCAAAACATCTTTCAAGTCTAAAACTAGACACTCCAGTGAAAGGCCACTGCAAATGTTACATATGGATCTTTTTTAATCCTCTTTAACTAGCTATGCAGGAAAGAAGTATGGTCTGGTTGTTGTTGATGATTACTCAAGATTCACTTGGGTTGTATTTCTCAAACAAAAATCTGATGCAAGGGTTGAAATACCCAACTTGCTGAATAAGCTTGAAGTCATGAAAAATGACAAGGTATCTGTAATCAGAACAGACCATGGTACTGAGTTTGTGAACTAGTACATAAAAGAGTTTTGTACATGCAAAGGTATACAACATCAACTATCTTTAGTAAGGACACCACAACAAAATGGTATTGCTGAAAGGAAGAATAGGACCTTAAAAGAAGCAGCAAGAACAATGCTTGCTGACACTGAAATAAGTGAAATCTATTGGGTTGAAGATGTTAACACAGCCTGCTAGACTCAAAATAGATGTTTGATCAACAAACACCATGACAAAACTCCTTATGAACTTTTGATTGGTAGACTGCCTAGTATCAAACATCTAAGTGTGTTTGGTTGCAGATGTTTTGTTCTTAACAATGGAAAGGAATACTTGAGAACATTTCAACCAAAAGCGGATGAAGGAGTATTTATTGGTTATTCTCTTAATAGCAAAGCCTACAGAATCTACAACAAAAGAACGCAAAAGATTGAAGAATCTGTTCATGTAGTTTTCTATGAAGGAAACAAGAAAGTAACCTTGAATGAAGAACTCTCAGATAGGTTCAAATAACTAATGATTAAAGATTCTGAAGAAGAATCCTCAAAAGGAAACAATTATATCATTCACTTAGAGGATGACTCTGACGATGAAAAGCAACCATTGCTTAGTAACAACTAGATGACTCTAAGACATGATGAAGAATTTCCTATGAGAATTCCAGAAATGGAACAAGTTACTGAGAACCTTCATCATGAAGAGGTTTCTGAGAATGAGATTGCTGAAAATCCAATCCCAGATATCTCTAACACTGAAAAAGTGTCAGATATCTATGGCATTTCCGTGCGGATATCTCGACTCTTGAACAAGTATCTTGTCAAGATCATAATGATTCACATTCAGATCAAAATGATATTGATCCTACTAGTTCAAAACACATTATAAAATGGATAAGAGATCATCCTGCCAAGGATTTGATTGGTCCTTTAGACCAAGGGGTTAGAACTAGGAGAGCAATTGCTGGAAATGCAGATTCTCTCTATGGATGTTTCATCTCGAACATTGAACCTAAAACTGTAGAAGAAGCATTGAAGGATCAAGACTGGATCTCTGCAATGCAAGAAGAGTTGGATCAATTTCAGAGAAACAAAGTCTGGTAACTGGTTCCATTTGTTGATGGAATATCTGTAATTGGAACAAAGTGGATTTTCAGGAACAAAATGAATTAGTCTGGTGAAATAACCAGAAATAAAGCAAGGTTGGTTGCCAAGGGATTCACCCAGACTGAAGGACTAGATTTTGATGAGTCATATGCTCCAGTTGCAAGATTGGATGCAATTAGACTATTTCTAACCTTTGCAGCTCATAATGACTTTAAAGTTTATCAAATGGAAGTCAAGAGTGCATTCCTAAACGGTGAACTTGCTGAGGAAGTTTATGTTGAACAACCACCAGGCTTTGAAGTTTCCACATTAAGTAGAATGGTCTATAAGCTTCAGAAAGCTCTGTATGGACTGAAACAGACTCCAAGAGCATGGTATGATACTTTAGCTAAATACTTGCTGGAAAGTGGCTTCAAGAAAGGAGATATTGATAAAACACTCTTTACTTTGAACCGTGAAGGGAAACTACTTTTAGTTCAAGTATATGTTGACATTATATTTGGATCTAAAGACAAGCAACTTTGTGAAGACTTTGCTGAGCTCATGAAAAGTAAATTTGAGATGAGCATGATGGGAGAATTGAACTATTTTCTAGGGTTGCAAGTCAAGCAACTTAATGATGAAATATTCATCAGTCAAATAAAGTATGCAAAAGATATGCTCAACAAGTTTAATCTAAAGCCTTTTGAAAAGAATGCGAAGATACCTATGAGCATTGGAACCAAAATGACCTATATTGAATCTGACAAGAGTGTTGAAGAACACAAGTATAGGAAATTGATTGGGTCTTTACTGTACCTCACTTCAAGTAGACCTGATATTCAATATGCAGTTGGAATGTGTGCTAAATTTTAGACAAATCCAATGCAATCACACTACAACATTGCTATGAAAATATTAAGGTATGTAAAGGGTACTGTAGAAGTTGGATTGTGGTATCCAAAAGACAGTGGATTGAGTTTAGTTAGCTATTCTGATGCTGACTATGCAGGATCATTACTTGATAGGAAAAGCACTTCAGGAACTTGTCAATTTCTTGGTGCCAGATTAATATCATGGTTCAGCAAGAAACAAAACTCAATTGCCACATCTACCACAGAGGCTGAATATATTGCTGCTGGGTGTTGTGCTTCTCAGATATTGTGGATACAACAACAACTCAGAGACTATGAGATCAATGAAGAGAAAACTCCTATTTTTTGTGACAACACAAGTGCTATTGCCATAACTCAGAATCCTAAGTTTCATGCAAGAACAAAGCACATTGATGTTAGAAACCACTTCATTAGAGATCATGTTGAAAAAGGCAATATAGAAATACTCAAGATTGGTACTGAAGACCAACTTGCAGATATCTTTACAAAGCCTTTACAAGAATGCAGGTTCTTAACCTTGAGACACAGTCTTGGGTTAATGGAGCTACCGAAGGAACTGAAAAGTTCTAATCTCTGAGACGGAAACTCAGAAGGGAGAAAGATATCTGGAACGGGCATCCATATATCTAAGGCAAAAAGGTATCTGAGACGGGAACTCATATACTAAAAGGATGGGTAAAACGTTCCAGATATCTAAGGTAAAAAGGATTCTGATACGGGAACTCATATACTAAAAGGATGGGTAAAAGTGTCTTTCAAAGATTTCTTAGATGGGTACTCAAATATCTATGAGATCACAAAGTGAGGGAGAACACAAAAGAGAAATGTGGTACAACTATATTCAGTCAACTACACCTCTTGTGTTTTGTATCTTACCATTTATATGTTAAGTTACATACAGTCTCTGAACTGAATAGATAAGTCCAAAGTCTGTCCCCTAGTCACAGAAAAGAGATGTGATTCAGAAAGCTATTCGCCAAATTTCATTAATTAAGCACAATTACAATTACTGATTGTGATCATTGCTGAAGAATCAATCGTGACCCTTGATGAAATGGGCGTTTGATCTTAACGGACGAGATTAATTCTCGGTAAAATAGTGGGCTGTAAAAACACAGACATGGCCCACTAAGCATTTAATGGAAAACGATTTTTACCCACGCCTACCTGCATTTGCACAGATACATATGCACAAAATCAATTTGTATGTATATGTCTGCTGAAAGTACAATGCTATATATATAGAATTTTGGCAAAAGGAATCACTTTCGCCTAATCCAACATTCACACTTACACAGAAATAGCAAAAACCTTTCAAAGATATCTGCAAATCTCTGTTCTTCGCTTAGTTATTCTGCAAAGAATCACTAAAAATCTCACTCTAATCTCTTTGCAACTTTCAAAAAAAATTCACTATTTAAAGAGATGGCTCCAAAACGTGCTTCTACCCAGAAATCCCAGGCTACTACCTCTGGTACTGCTGAAAAGCAAGCACCAGTGTTGGTTATCACGAACAATCGATTGGTAGGAGACTTCAATCCTGACCATTGGACTTCAAATCACAGGATGATATGGGGTGGTGCCATGATTGAGGAATTCCTAGTTGCTGCTATTGAAAACCAGGCTGATAGGAAGTTGATTCTTGGCATGCTTGAAAAGGCACAAATCAAGGGTTTCCTGTCTGCTATTCCCAGTGGAGTTTCTTCACTGGATGTGTTGGAATTTTACAACAATTCCAGGATTATTTCCTGTGTTTCTGAAGGCACTGAAATAGTGTCTATAAAATCAAAAGTTCAAGGAAAGGACATCCTTTTGAACTTAACAACTTTATGTGAGTTGTTTGAACTTCAAAATATTGGAAATGATTTTGAAATAAACACCAAGGATGATGATCTCCTTGAAGGTGTGAAGCAGCTATACAGTGATGTGTGTGATCTTGAAAAATCAGATACCCCCATCGACTTCAAACTTGCTGACATCAGAACCAGACATCTGTTGGTTCACTGGGATGTGTTGGCATGCATTCTTCACAGATGCTTAGATGGTCTACAAGGAGGTGCCGACCAGATAAGCCAAGAACGTTGGATGATGATGTTCTTGTTGAATCAACAAAACAAAAGGCTAGAAAACCCATTCAACTGGGGAAAGTACGCCTTCATGAAGTTTGTGAGAAGCTACAAGGCTTTGAGCCTAAGATCGTCAAGGGCCTTGCTGAGCCAAAAGCCACAGTGAGCTTTGGACTAAAGATATGCTTCTTGCTGGAGAAGCTTGGCATTGAGCTCAGAGAGACGGCTGACATAGCCAATAGTAACCTGCTCTACAAATATGAATATACAAACATGATGAAAAAGGTTACTGCGTCTCAGAAAGGTTCTAAGAAATGAAAAACTGACGAGGTATCTGAGGGTTCAGTTGCGACCAAAAAGCCCAGAACTTCACGAAAGAAGACTGCTGGCAAATCAGAAGGCATACCCATTGTGGATGTCCACTCTCAGATATCTGCCGCCACTGCTGATGAACTCATCAATGAAGATGAACTCATCAATGCTGCAAAAGTTACAATTGTTGATGAACTCATCAATGCTACCAAGGAAAGCCTTACTGATGAACTCATTAGTAAAAATGAGAGTAGTGGCAGGTATCAAGCCCTTTCTGCAGAAACCGCAGGGATTATGGATCAATCAGTTTCTAATGCTGATGAGAGATCTGATGATGATGATGATGATGATGATGAATTGGTCATCTCTCAAGTCCTACAGAAATCAAAAAGGGCTAAGGTTGCTGAAAAAGCAACAAGTTCAAAGGATGCTGAAAGAATAGAGGTATCTGAAGAAGAACCTACACCAAAGGTTGCTGAGAAAGCACCCATTACTAAGGTTTCTGTAGAAGCACTTAGTACAGAGGTTGCTGAGATAGCACCTAAGTCCAAGGAATCTGGACAAGACACACTCAAGCTGGTAGAAGAAGCTTTGAGGAGTGTTGATATAGTGATGGAGGATTCTGACATTGCCTCCACACTATACAAATTGTTACAAAAGGATCAGGATGAGCCGCACTTTAATTCACCTTCCAGATCCAATTCACATGATTCACCAGATGATAATGAAGCCATGGTGAATGAATTGCAGTTTGACATACCAACTCAATGAGAGGCATCAAACTGAGACCCCTACTCACAAAGATCACACAAGGGAGGAAACTGAGTCCCACACTCAGGAAAGGTCTGAAGTACCTGAAACTTCAAACAAAGAAGTTGCAATGGAACAACAAGACCAAAGCATAGATGGGTCACAAGTTCCAAAGACCAATCTGCCTGACACTGCTCAGGTAGCTGAATGGTTTAACTCTCTACTTGTGATATTTTATGTTTATTAATCTTGTTATTTAATAAAATTTATTTATTACAGGCTGAATTAGAAATACAACATCAAGAGGAAGCTGCAAAGCTTGCCTCAGAATCTGAGAAGGAGGCTTCCATAGCCCCACCACTTAAGGAACAAGAGCCTGTCTCACAGGTAGAAGATAGTTCCTTAAGATATAACATCTTAGATATGTGCTTTATACACTTGACTGATATTCTTATGTGTTTGTTTCTAATAGGATCCAACTGAGAAAGAAGGAGATAAGGCAGAAATGCCAGAAAAGGACCTAGAAACCGTCAAGGTTTCCGAAGAAAATATCATTGAGCCTTCTGGTGTGAAGGTATATAAAAATCAGTGATAAACATTCTTCATTATGGGTTAATATAAATTCTTCTCTAATTACTCAATACATTCTACTTACAGGCTCATTCAAAAGTAGAAGTGCAAGGGGAAAGAGTTGTGATATCCCCTGCACCCATGGAAATTGATGAAGCCCCCAAGGGAACATCACCAGAAACTGAGAAAGTTTCTGAGAAAATGATTCTGAGCCTCCTATTGAGGAAGTAAGTGAAAAACTCAGAAATCATTGAAGCTTAATTGCATAAATTCTTTCATGACAATTTCCTAAGTATTGTGATAAT
The DNA here is from genome assembly GCA_026545765.1 of Plantago major. Classification (NCBI taxonomy): domain Eukaryota; kingdom Viridiplantae; phylum Streptophyta; class Magnoliopsida; order Lamiales; family Plantaginaceae; genus Plantago; species Plantago major. The sequence goes on from CM048841.1 coordinate 35,241,578, forward strand.
TTTAATTCTCAGGTTCAAGCAGAAAGAAAGGTTGATGAGGACCAGACTTCCAAGTCTCCACCTCACAACAAGATATCTGAGGCACCCCCTGCCTCAGTAGTACAAGTCTTTGAGCCTGATGTACTCATTCAGGTAACTCTGAAACCTAACTACACTAGTACTCAGATATCTACACAAGTTTTGAATCTAACTCAAAACTCTTTCTTTCAGGCTCAAACAAGTGTGCCAAAGGTCTCTGCATTCTCAACAGAAGACCTGCTTCCATTCTTCAAAGACCACACTCTCAAGAAACACCTCAAGTGTTTCAGAAAGTGACAAAAGCTCAGAAGCTCAGATCTAACTGAATTAACAAAGGTGACTGATCACCAATTGAGAAGAGTCAGAGCTTTTAACTTGGAGAATTATGACCATGCTATGTTCCCAACAGAGCAGTACTCTTTTGCTACTCTGATGCATAAGGACATTGTCAAAGAAGCAGCACACAAGCTCATAGAAGCTTTTAAGAAGGCTGATGATCAGACCAGAATGGAGATGGCATTCAAGCCTCCATTGTGTAAGTCCCTACAGTGCATACCCTCTGAACAAGAGGAAGCAAATGGGCAATTGGTCACACTTCCTGAAGTGATCAATCTGGTTCTAAAGATAAGGAGGAAATAGATGAGAATAATTTTGAAGAACCTCCTTCTGATCATCACAAGGATGATGATGACAAAAAGGATGATGATGATGCCCCTGCACCAGGGACAGGAGGGATTGCACAAGGTAATAATACCTCAGTTGCTGAAAAGCACACTGAGAGGACTTCACAGAATTCCCCTCCTCCATCTCCTCAGAAGTCTACACATCCCTCTCCCCAACAAAAAGACACTACTTAACTAGTAATTGAGCACTCCGAGGACAACACTCAGAAGATATTGGATGTACAAACCAAAGTTGCTCAACTCAAACAATTGTTGGAGGAAGAACAACAGCTAAATCTTCAACTGGAAGAAAAGATAGCTGAATCCAAAGCAAAGCTCCAAAAGATTGAAGATCTTACCATCAAGGAAATGGAAGCTTATGCTGAGATGAAAGAACTCCAGCTTGCTGTTCAGGCGATTGCTGAAGAATTAGATACTGAGCAAGTATCTGAAGACAAGCATGATGCTAAGGCTGCATTACCACAAGATGTACCATCCTCCTCCTCACTAAAAGGAAAGAAGCCCATCTCTGAGATGGTTGCTGGGCTAGAAAATATCGATGAAAATGCCCAAGTGGATGAAGATCACTGGGATGAAAACTCAGGTGATAAAGAAGACAGAACCCTGGCAGAACATGCAAATGATCACTTGGGAGTTTCTCACTTAAAGAGAAAATTGATTGCTCCTCAGAGCTTCAGTAAGATACCAAATCTCAACTCCCATGATTACATGGCCAGATACCAGGTTCTGGCAACTCGAAGAAAGGAGTTGTATCAACAAAATGAAGATGTAATTACATCAGTCCCTGCTAAAATGAAGAAGTTCACTGAGTTAATCACTCAGAGAACAACAACCTTGGTCATTGCTCAGAGAGACCTAGGCATGGTGAGGGATGATGACATTAATCTTGCTGAAAAAGCCCTCAATGAGGCTAGCTATGCTGCTGGAAAAGCAGATGCTACTCAAGGTCCACTGGCAGAGCTCACTGATAAGGAAACAGGACTTATCAAACAAAATCAGGAGCTCAAGGCTGATCTGGAAAAGTTGGTTGCTGCTTACAGCTATCGGCAAGGCAACTTTGACTCACTCTCAGAATCTTTTGTGATTCTTAGTCAGTGAACAATGACTAAGGGGGGAGGATCTCAAGGTGCTCAGAGAGGAAGAGGAAGAGGAAACAAAAGAAAATCTGAACAACCACCTCTCAGAATAAATGAGTCCTCCTTCAGTCAAGCTGCTACTCAGATAGTAGCAACAACTCAGCAGATTCCTAAACAAGGAATGACAACAAGGGCCAGATCACAGAGACCTCCAAAGGGAACCAAGTCCCCAAGGAGAAGACAAGTAAAAGGGATTGAAGAGTCTTCTGAAGAAGAAGAAGAAGAAGAAGAAGGCCAAATCAAATCCCAGGGCAATAAAGAAGGCTGCAAATCTCCCACAAAGATTAACATTGATGATGATGATGAAGAGACTGATCAAGATGAAGCTCCTCTTCACAGGAAAATAAAAAGGGTTGATAGCCTATCTGAGACTATTGATGCAAAGCAATTGGCAGCCAAAACACCCTCTGGAGATACCAAGTCTATCCAGGTGGTTCTTCAAGCAATTCCCCAAGGGAAAATTCAAAGACAAAACGGAAGAGAGCAAGGGATATCAAGTTTGGCAGGATACTTCCACAAAAGCCAGAAGATGCCCTGATTGAATATGTGAAGACTGACAACAGCTCCTCCTCCTACAGGTGCATTCACCAGAAAAATGGTCATTGGATTCTGGAACTAAAGCACCTGCTAGTAAATAAAAAATTCCCAGTTCCTATATGTGAACAACTTATGGCATGGAGAAAAGATAAGCCAGTACTGATAAATCCAAAGCATGTCAAAGCATGGCTGGATTTTGAAGTCTCCAAAAGAACTGAAGCCATGGAAAATGACCTCTCCTTTGAATGTCCTTATGGGAAACCAGATGATGTGCACAGAATTCCCAAGATGACTGGAACAGGCACAAGGCCAAGACTTGATGTGGAACCCTTTGAGTCATTCTACATGACTGAAGATCAATACAAGGGTGACATCAAATATCTGAGGATCATATATGAATACTTCAACCTATCAGATATCAGAATTGAGCATGCCTGGAAATGGGAAAAGTATTTATGGGTCAAACACTTTGCCAAGAAGAATCCCACCAAATCATACAAAGAAGTCTGTGGTTATGCCAGAGACACTGAGATGTTTGTCAGAACTTTGCTCTATGACTACTCAGATGACATCAAAAGATTTGGAGATAGAAAATTTGCAAATTGATCCAAGAAGTTGCTGAAATCTTGAAGACTTTTGAAGACTTGAAGACTAGTTATTTAGGATGTTTACTTGGAGCTTGGTTACTCCTGTTGTCCTAATTCAACTATGTATTTTGTATCTTGCTGATTGTACTAAAATTTGTTTTATTCATTGTAAAAGTTATCTGTGAACTTTCCATGTAACATATCTGATGAACCTACTCTCAGATATCAATCTATAAAAAGATAACTTGTCAGCAAAGATCACACCTTGTGATTTGGTTGATGTTTACTTTATGCACTTAATTATTGAATTGAAAAGATCATAAGAAATGATTAAGTGTTGGATTGTTCCCTCTTCCAATTGTTGTAATAGATTTTAAAGATAGTCATCGTTGACTGATCAAAAAGGGGGAAATTTGTTAGGAATATCTGTTTAAATTTTGATTGACAACCTAATGACTTATCTTAGCTCAGAAAGGTGCTTAGTACTCTTGGTTCACTTGAACACTATAAAAGAGGAAAATCACTAAGTATGTTAGTCTAGCAAATCTTGTATAGGATGTTAGGTCTCTGAATGTAATTTTTATATCTTTGAAGAAGACCAAGAAGAATGCATCCGGCAGAAGAGTTCAACAAATTTGAAGATTTGAAGACTGCACAAGATTGCTGAAGACGAAGGAAATTGGTCTCGTCAGATACCTATGTCCAGATATCTTGAAGAAACAAGTGTATTTCAATAAACAGGTTTCGCAAAAGATATCTGAGAACACAAGGTTTCTGAACGAGGAAAAGTGCCCACAAATACCTACACTCAGATATATTGGAGAAAATTTTGTTTCCAGGAAACAATGTTTTGATAAAGTATCTGGAGATGTGAGAGGCTCTTGAAAAGGACATGTAATGCTTCAGAAAGCGTGCATAGTTCCGTTGGCACTGCAGGACAAAAATAGTACGATGCATTTAATTAATGCGCAGACAGAGACATCTGAACAAAAGAGGAAATCTCTGAAAAGAGACAACGTCTTCTGCAGTACTATTTACAAATATCAATAGTTTGAATTTCATTAAGCCTAACGGATACTATTCAAACGGCATGATTTTCAAGTATAAATATCAACACTTAGAAGGTTTGAAACACACACTGAAAATACCGAGAACACAGAACTGAATATCTTAAGCTTCTCTGATAAATACAACTAGTGGTATATTTCTCTCAAGCATACAAGCCTTCTGCCTACTTACTCTTTAGCTTACAGTTGCAACTAAGCTCTTGAATTCTAACTAGCACAAAAGTTCTAAGTGTCCTGATCCTTAACAAGCCTTGCTATCTGTGAAGGAGTTGAATCAAAATATCAAGTATCTGAGTTTCATTCTCCATAACATTTAACATAGACTTGGGTCAGTAAAGAACATATCACCACACATTGTGAAGTGTGTTAAGTGACTCTTGTTCAAGAAGGTAGTATTACATAACTGTGGAAGTTATTAATCTACCAATCTGACAAACTCTTCTTAACCAACACCATACACGGCTTGGAGTACAGGATGTACTTAGTTTGGGAAACTAAGGAACAACTCCAAGGTTTCTGAGCATAGGAAGTACTTAGTTTGGGAAACTAAGGAACAGCTCAAAGGTTTCTGAGCATAGGAAGTACTTGGCTGGGAGCCGGGGAATAACTCAGGGGGAACAATTGGTTAGGAACCTAGTGTAAATGGGAATCAAGAGATAGGATTATTTTAAGGTGAACTCAATAACAATCTTAGTGAATTTCTAGGTCTGAGAAAGGCCGAAGTGAATTAGTTGAAGGATTACGCCACCTTCAGATACCACTATAAAAAGACGTGTTATTTACTTTCAGCAATTTACTTTTCGTTCTTTTTATCCTGCTAAGTATTTAAACACATTATATCTTGCTGAGCACATGCACTTATCACAGAAAAGTCTTCCGCTCTCTGATTATAAGTATCAGATATCTTCACACATATCTGAGAAACTGTTTTATCGACAAAAGTTTTAAAAGACTATTCACCCCCCCCCCCCCCCTCTAGTCTTTTACTTTGCCGTTATCTGGACCAACACCGCGGTACAATGAAGCAGAAAAGAAGGCAGAAAGGGTAGACCGCGGTGATTTGGACGGCAAGGTCCCTCACGCGGTGAGGTCATTTTAATGATTCAACCCACGTTTTTCTGGTAGTTTTTCCCATGATTTATAATTTCTTCTTCCTTGGTCTATAAATAGGACCCTTGTATCAGTCATTAGGATATATCTTCATTACTTCTACTTTCGTATTTTCAATTCCAAGCATTGTAAACACTTAGAGATTTCAATCTCTCTTTTAATTCGAAAAAGCATTATTGATCTTTCTGACGATCGCAGAGACCAATAGGCGCCCAGGTATTCAATAGTACGAGTTAGGTGGATTCCGTTAATAACTTGTATTGTGACATATTGTTATCTGGTCGTTGAATGCATGCTTGATCGTTGTGAACTTGCTTCAGTCTTTAGCTCTAATTAGTATATATCCGGATGAGAGCATAGCTAATGACAAGCTTTTTGCCGTAACTCATACGTACTTATAATCTGTATCTGGTTCGATTTTGCAATAGCAAAGTTGTTGCATTCGCGGGCAGTGTACCATTAGCTATATCGCATCAGCACTTTTGAAAGATCAGCTTGCTTCGTTTTAATTGTAGAAATTGCATGATCTAGGTATTACCTTGTCTTGTAATTGTAATTTTTTGTAGGGTTTTGAAGTATCAACCTTACCCACACTATCTGTTTACAACTCACACCTTGAGCCTACACCTTAGAACTAGCTTAATCAATTCCTCAAGAGAATGACCCTGTGGTTTAAGCCTTGTTATACTACGACAACCACTTTACTACTTGTGTTATTTTACAAGTATTTTATTTGAGCGCATCAAGCATACACTTGAGCATCAAGACAGTTCTACCACTTGAAAGGTTCGAAGGAACAAATTTTGTTGCTTCCAAAATTAGTTGTACTTGGGCGTTGTACCTTGGGAGCACATTGCTCAAGTAGGCCTGAAGCATAGAAAGGCGGGCAAATTGTGCTTAAGGGGAAGTAGTCACACCGCTGTCTCGTCCAAGATTCAATCCGAATTTTTTCTAGTACTTGTACGCTCAACACCGTATTTCCACTAACATAAGAAGGAATATCAACCGGGGGCCAACAGTCTTAAGCACAACATTTTGAGAATTTTTTCCGGTTGCCTCTTTTAGCAATGAACCATCATTCTAGCTGGTAATCGAGAACTTTCAAAGGATTATGTATAGGGGTGAAGGCAGATGTGTTGTTCAAGTCCTCTCTTACCACTCGTTTAATTTTATTATGTTTACTCCAAGTCGATTGGATTGTGTTTATTAGACTAAATGTTTGCCAGTGGTGTTTCTCGTTTCCGATGGATTAATGATCGGTTTATATTGACGGTTTGTCATTGACTTTGCCATTTTTTTCTTTTCCGTCTGAATGGTAATTGGGGGAAATAAATGGTTATTTGGTTGGTTTAACTCAGTCCAATAGTCATTAATCCGTGTTGATTTGTGGCAAGTTAACTTTGGTTATGTTGTTGTGACTCTTGTGGAAATGAGGAAAACTTTTTGTTTCTTGTGACTTGCTTGTTATTACTCTAGTAATAACTCTAATCAGTATAGATAGTCAGTTTTTTAGTTTGCTTGGAGCATGCATGTTGAGGCATGATGAACGATAATGTGTGAGTTTGGTCATCTAATTAAATTTGTAATTTAATTTGAGACCATTATCTTGATGAGTTATTTATACATTGATTGTGCAAGTTACAAGTTTTTTGATCTACATTATTGTGAATGTAATGAGCATTAAAGTCGTAATACTTAAACTTTGTAACGTCAAAGTTGATTGCTTTGAGTTAATATTTTCGTAAGTCATTTCTTGAGAATGTAAAAATCATTGATTGTGAATGACTTGTGCTTAATGCACTTTCACTATTATGTGTGTAACATCTATGTTATGATGCATTTGTGTTGGAGTGGTATTTGAGAAATTTTTTCAAAGTATCTTTTCTATTATTTGAGAATAGTAATTGTGTGGTACTTTATGTCTTTTGAAATAATACTTGAAATCTTGACGAAATAAATTGACCATACCTTGGTTGTGGGCATTAATTGTGAAACTATTTGTTGGAACAAGTGTGAGTAACTTATCGAGATAATTTCACCATGTGTTATTAAATATGTGTTTTTAAGTCGCTTACACTTAGAAGTGATTTGTGAAATGGAAGTTTCAAATCTTGTTGTTCAATTGTTTTGAATTTCAAGCGGGTAAAATTTTCACAACTTAATGTCTATTTCATTAATTCTCACAATTTATAATGTGAAGTATGGTACAATGTGTGGAGAATAACACCAAGAATGTTGAGGTTCCGGTTGTAAGTGGTCACGGCATTGAGGTTGTGATTTGCCATCTTAAAACATATGTTTCGAAGAGATATACCCAAATGTGGGGGTAGTATATGAAAAGAGATGCACCATTAAATGGTTGGTTGGCAAGTGGCTTATAGCCACGTTTATGGATGTGATAAAGCATTGTTGTTGCATTGCGTGAAAAGGGGGAAAAAATTATTGGAATAGAGTTTCATGATTATTGTATGAAATCACTTACTAGATGTAAGTTGGTTGTGCGGTTATTTTGACTCTCAACGAGGTCATTTGAGGTGACTACTTAATGAGAGACTTGAAGAAATCGTATGGAGTTGGCATTGAGGCCACTTGATCATACATGAAATATTAAAACATTTACAAGTTGACTTTGAAGTCTACTATATGAGAACCTCAATGTCTCCAAGTTCGATAAAAAGACATAGTGGGTTACCAAAGTGATCCTTGCGGCCATGTCTTATTTAATAGATAAACGTGCATATGCTAGAGATATGCAAGATCTACTTTGTGATGAGTCCGACGGGGTTAAATTTGAAGTGGAGAGATATTGTTGATTGCAAAAGCAACAACGGCTAAAGTTATATTCGTTATGGTATTTTTTGAGTTGTATTCATTGAGACAATGTTGTTACCACTGACTACTACTATTCTGAACGTAGTAACTAATTTTTCTCATTTAAAAAATTGTGATTTTTGGAATGACTTTACTTCTTCCAAATTCGTTAAATTTAGTTTTCTTGGTTGGACATTTTTATATTTAAATAGAAAACCAAGTTGTGTTCATAACAACATTGTGGCAATTACAACTACTTCATATTTTTTATCGATAGGAGTTTAGCCGTGTCTACTTATTGAGAAGTATTGACAAAGCAAGTTGTAATCATACTTGGATGGGAAAACATGGATTCACACAACTCACTCTTAAATTTGTGTTTATACAATTCATGTGGAATTGTGGGATTTGTGGTCTATACCACCAAATAGGGTGAAGAATTGTTTGTGTGAAAAAATTATGGTTCACCCACAATTGAGTTATGGTTTACCCATATACTGTGGTGGAAAGTTTTTGAGTTTTCATAACTCTTGCTTACATACTACTACTAGTAGGGATGTAATTTGCCTTATGAAATGTGAAAAAGGTCATCTCCCTTTATGTTCTTAAGGTTTGAGGCGGTCTAAAAAGAGATTATGTTTCTCTTGTGAAGAAGAGAACGGATTCTAGACGCATGTGAACTCTATCATTGAGGATAGTGATACTTATTTCATATCGAAGGGAAAAACCTCCAAATTATGTTCGCTCTCATGTGCACTTATTAGTCAATATTGAGATTCGAAATATGGGGGGAGGGGACTTCGATAATGGAGAGGCATGTTTATGTTGCAAACTTGAAATGTTGAGTTTTCTGATTTATTCCTACTAGGAATATATGGACTTGTAAATTCCTAATTATCAAGTCACGAAAAAATCTTCTAGAGGAAGATGTGACCAAGTGGTTCAGTAATACTTTTGAGAAGCTATTAACTGAACAAATTGAGGGTGAGAAAAAGTGTGAGATCTAAACTCTCACACAGAAAGATTTCCATTTAATTGAACAAACTTTTATGATGCATCAAGAGGATGTGAATTTTGTTTGTTTTATGGAAATCCATTTGGATGGGTTTGCTTGTGTGATTTTAAAAAAGTACATAAACGGTAAATTTGGATAAAAACTGATGTGTCTACATGATAAACCAAATTTTGTGGTCCAAATTGTTTGGTTGGTTTGGTAGTTTCAATCAAGAGGATTGAAAAAGAGATAGTTAGACTGGTTGTGAGATCCACCTAACTATGAGATACCAAGATGTGCATGAGTGGATGCACTGATGAATATGATTTCGGATTAATGGAGGCTATATATTACTATAATGAGTTTTTTCTGTGATTACTAGGAAAATATAGCAAATCTTATTGTTGTGTCTAGATTAACTATGGAATTGGAGTTCATAGTAGAGAATCTAGAAATAAGTGTGATATGCTTGGTATATCAATATTTTGAGAAACATTATAATCCGAAAATAATGCCACCAATAGTTAAAACTGTGTTAGTTTCAAATTCTATTGGAAGAGTTTTATTTAATGGGAGTTGTTGACTTAAATAGTCAATTCCGTGAGTAAATTTATAAAAACCGGTATTGCCATGTTGGATTATTGTAGAATCCAAAGAGAGTACCACGGACCCATTAATAAATGGTCGTTAAAGAGACCAAATGAGATTTCATCGAGGGGAATGGGGTTTGAAGCCCATTAAATGATTACCGCCCATGATGCAACCCTACCTGAATTGTAAACCCCAATTTGCAGGTTCAAAGGAACAACCGAATTGTGGGGGGATCGACCAAAGCACTCGGGAAATAGAGTTTCCAGCCTATTCCTATGATGAAAGAGTGATAGACCTGTCCATGGTAGGATAAGTGATAACTTTTAATTATCCCTATACGTTGATGTGATAACGTGGGGTAAGACAGGGTACTCCTAAATAAGATATCACCTATATCGAATGTGAAGGGGGCCGCTTCTATGAGATGAAACAAAGGGCTAAATCTCTAGAGCATTCGATGAATACTTCCAAGGCAGTCCACGACCAAAATGGACAACAACAAAATGACTGATTAATGTGTGAGGAAACGTTGTGTGAGTATCATTGTCTTGTTACACACAAAATGCCGAACAGTTCAAGGCATTGCGTCCACTGGTTGGCAAGTGTATCCGATGATATTTCACTACAGAAGGTTTAAGGCTAACAACCACCTTTCCAGATGCAATGAATTCTCGAGAACTCTCGAATTGCATTTCTTCATTTGCATGTGCATTTTTTAGCCAATTTCATTCATGTGGAGGATTGTTGGAGAATTGGTTGATTGAGCAACCACTTGTACATACTGAAGCCATAAGATGTGCAACTTTACTTGAAAGTTGAAATGTCAAGAGGACATCTTTGAGCAAATTTTATATGTGGTCCACCATTTGTTTTGACATGTTTATAGCTCATTACGTAGTGGGTTGCGCAAGCTACGTGATGATGTAATACATGAGCAAAAATCAATTCTTGGTGTGAATAAATGTTGGCTCGGTTTAGTGGAGTACAAATTAGAATTGTGTATAATATGTGAATATTCTAGAAGAAGTCTTTTGCACTTCTTCCATAATATTTACTCAAAAAATTTACAGATACTACCCCTCAAATTGACCCTCATTTCAGATTCACCCCCAGATTAGCTTAAATTACAGACAAACCCATTTTTAACAAAGGCCAAATTGAACAATTACATCCAGCCCCAAAAGTCAAACTTGCTAATGATGTGGCCTGCCACTTTGCCGATGTGGACGGCATAGTTGGAGAAAATAACGAAAATGCCATCTCCTTTTTCTATTTTTGCTTTTCTTTAATTTCTTCTTCCATTTTTCTTTTCTTTTCCCTTTTCTTTAATTCTCCTTTATATTTGGGAGTTATGTTAGTTGGACCTATCTGTAATTAACATTACATATTACAGGGATGATTATGTAATTGATTTGAAACAATTTTAAGGTATATTCCAAACAAGCACGTGCAAGACATGTGGGGGTGGTACTGTAATTAGCATTACATAATTTAGGGACTAATTTGTAATTAATTTGAATTAAATTTCAGAAAGTAGCTGTTATGTTACCTTTTTTTTTTTGAATTTTTTGCTATAAAACCCTCATTTGAGATCATTTTGTTCATTGTTTTGCGTTCCTTTCTTGCTAACTTCTTAACAATGGCTTCTAGTAGTTCGTTCTCGAGTGCTAAAGTGGCTGATGCTGAGAGTAGAGGAATTTGTAGGCAATTTGATTGTGTAAGAAGCATGGTGATCACACGTTCGAATTCGAAAATCAATCTGGGAAGGTTGTATCGCCGATGTTCTATACACGGTTGGTCTAGTTACACCAAATGAGGAGCAGGCTCACATTGCGGAGCACATACTGGAAGAATAGAGAGTAGACCAAGCTGGCCCAAATGAAAGGAATGAGCAAGCAACAGTTCAAGGAAGAATTGAAGATCAGGGCTTAGGTAGCTCATTGCTATTAACCTAGTGTTGTTGGCAATGTACTAGTTTTTCTTGATCATAAAATGTATCTTCTAGGCTAGGTAGTAATATAAGAGCAATGCTAGTATGACAATGTATTATGTATGTATGCAAACATTTTCCAGTAATGAAAGGTCATGATAGGCCATGATTTTCATAAAAACCATCAATCCATAGAACAAATTCATTACAGCAATGATAGAAGGACCCAAAACAAATATTACAGCCAAGATCAAAGGATCCTAACAAAATAATGTAACCCCCAAAAGATAATTCAATCAATCCACCAAAGTAATACATTGAATCCATCAAAGTAATACAATACCAAGGTTCCATCAAATGCACTATCAAAACACAACTCCATCAAGTGCATTATCAAGCTGCCAAAAGAAATTCCCCATGCAATAACATATAAGAGTTTAAGCTACGCCATTGACCTTCAAAGTGTGTCATAATCTGGAGGGCTCATAAACTGACTGGATGGCCCTTCCGTTGCAGTTGATCTCTTCCTTCTATTATTTTCCCTTGAGGTGTTTCTCCCCTATATTATTACAACACATTAACCAACTTGGAAAAAAGCAACAACAAAAAAATATGAGATAAAGGGCTTATATTATATACCTGAGCATTTGTTGTTGGTGATGTTGTTCCACCCCTAGAAGATGCATTAGTTGTATTACTCCCACCAGCTCCTCTAGATCCACCACTACCACCAGCTCCTCTAGATCCACCCTGAGTCATAAACATACAAACATAAGCAAGGAAATAGACAGTATACATATAACATAGAGTGAAGTTTCTATTAGCTTACCAACTGTAAGCATTTTCTTTTGGTATGGTCAGTTAATCCACATAGGCTACACTTGAATGCGGATCTTTTGACAGGTCCTGATGATTTTGGTGCCTCGGAAGGATGTCTTATCCTTTGGACAGCTGGTCTTCCTGACTTTCTCTTAACTTCTGGAGGGTTGCACTCATCATTGGGAAGATCATCAGGCCAGAAATGTGTTGCAGGAATGGGGTGCAACTCCATATCATATGCAAGTATATAAGCCTCTTTGGTGTGATTGAATGACAGATAAGTTAGAGGATCCTCTCTTCTATGAATCATCCCTAACCAAGCATGTCTGCATGGGATACCTGTGATATCCCACCTTTTGCAGTCACAACTTCTTGTCTCTAAGTTCACAATGAACTTTAAGCCTAAATCCTCCACCTCAAATGTCTTTCCTGATTCTGTAACAATCTTGCAGTTCCTTAATTGTTGGCTTATATCATTCATCTTGTACAAGACATTTGTCATTACCACAGATGAACAACTGGCTCCATGTTTTTTTCTTCTCAGCACCCTCTTCATGATCTGCTGCCTTAAGCCTTCCAAGAGGTTATAGATGGAGAAGGCTCTCAGAGGATCCACCCATGAGTTAAAACAATCACTCATGTTGTTTGTAACATGATCAATTTTCACAAATGTGTCATAGAAATACCTAGCCTAATGACCAAATGGGATGTCCATAAGCCAATTATAAGCTTCAAGCCTGGCTGCTTTCATTCTATCCATGGCCTTACTGAAACTGTACCTAGTGTAAGCTGTGCTAGCTTGCCAAAAAAACCTCATAAGTTCCGTTGCTGGGTATTTGGCTTTGAAGTTGTCATATATGTGCTTTGCACATTTCCTGTTAATCACCTCAGGGTATAAGTTGGTCCAGATAACGGCAAAGTAAAAGACTAGAGGGGGGGGGAGTGAATAATCTTTTAAAACTTTTGTCGATAAAATAGTTTCTCAGAAAGTTGGGTTACCTTTTGATACTTATAATCAGAATAGCGGAAGTCTTTCTGATAAGTGCACGTGCTCAGCAAGCTAGTAAAGTGTGTAAATTACTTTGCGAGTAAGTAAAGGCAGAAAGTAAGTGCAGAAAGTAAATAACACAGTAGCTTTATAGTGGTATCTGAATGTGGCGTAATCCTTCAACTAATCCACTTCGGCCTTTCTCAGACCTAGAATCCACTAAGACAGATAATTGAGTTCACCTTACAAATATCTTCTCTCGATTCCTAAATACACTAGGTTCCCAACCAAGTGTTCCCCCTGAGTTTTTCCCCAGCTTTCCCAGCCAAGTACTTCCTCTACTCAGAACCTTTAACCTTGGAGTTATTCCTTAGTTTCCCAAACTAAGTACTTCCTCTACTCCACACCTTTTCTGGTGTTGGTTAAGAAGAGTTTATCAGAATGGCAGATTAATAACTTACACAGTTATGTACTCCCTCCGTCCCGGAGAACTTCATACATTAGGGTTAGCGCACAGTTTTATGTGAAAAGTTAAAGTAATGATAGAATATAGAAGAAGTGTGAAAAGTGTACTTTTAATGGCAAATTGTGTAATTTGAGTGTAAAGTTGAGATTGTTTATTATTTGTTGGGTGTGGGGTAGCTTCCTTTTTTAGTAATGTATGAAGTTCTGTGGGACGGCTAAAAATGAAAAATGTATGAAGTTCTGCGGGACGGAGGGAGTAATACTACCTTCTAGAACAAGAGTCACTTAACACACTTGGACAGTGTATGGTGATATGTTCTTTTCTGACCCAAGTCTATGTTCTTCGTTCAGGAGAATGAATATCTTAGCAAGTCGCAACAGTGCTTCAATTCAACTCCTTCACAACAGATATAGCTTGTTAAGGATCATGACACTTAGAACTTACTTAGAATCAAGAGCTTGGTCGCAACTGTAAAGCTAGAGAGTAAGTAGGCAGAAGGCTTGTATGCTTGAGTGTAGGATATGAAATTCAGTCGTTCAAGTGTGTGTTCAAGCATTCTAAGTGGTAATATTTATAGTTGAAAATCAAGCCGTTTGAATTACTATCCGTTAGGCTATTGAGATTCAAACTACAAACAATTCGTTGATAGTACTACAGAACTTTTGTCTCTTTGTTCAGAGATAAAGCTTTTGGTCAGGGAGTTCTGCAATGGCATTAAATGCACTGTACTATCTTTTGTCCTATTGTGCCAACGGAATTATGTACGCTTTCTGAGGTTGTGCACGTCGCTATCAGAAACTCCCAGCCTTTCAGAAACTAAGGAAAACATCGTTTCTCCCAGAAACATTGTTTTCACTAAGTTATCTTTTGCATATGGTTTCTGAGGCACAATTCATTTGTCTTCGGTAATCTTGAGCAGTCTTCATATCTTCAGATAGTTGAGCTCTTTCTGCTAGATGCCTTCTTCTTGTTCTTCTTCAAGGATATAAAATTGTTGGTCCAGATAACGGCAAAGTAAAAGACTAGAGGGGGGGGTGAATAGTCTTTTAAAACTTTTGTCGATAAACAGCTTTCTCGAAACTGGGGTTTCGATACTTCAATCGAGCACGGAAGACTTTAAGATAGGTAAGTGCAGAAACAATAAGTATGTGTGTGCTTTCTTTGAAATGTAAATCTGTAAAGGTAAATAACACAGCAAGTATAGTGGTATCTGGAGGTGGCGTAATCCTCCAACTAATCCACTTCGGTCTTTCTGAGACCTAGAATTCACTAGAACAGATAATTGAGTTCACCTTACAATAATCCTATTCTAAGATTCCTAAACAAATGGTTCCCAACCAAATGTTCCCCGAGTTATTCCCTCCTCCCAGAGCTAAGTACTTCCTCTACTCAGATAACCTTGGAGTTATTCCCTGATTTCCCAAATCAAGTACTTCCTCTACTCCACGCCTTGATGGTGTTGGTTATAAGGTTTTGTCAGAAAGGCTTCTCGTATAACTTTTCAGTTATGTTTACAGAGAGCCAAACAGAACGAGACTACTTAATACACTTGTTCAGTGGATGGCGACCGCTTTTCTCGACCCAAGTAATTGATGTCCGTTCTGGAGAATGAGCTTCAGAAAGGGTATCTGATAGTTCAACTCTTTCACGAATAACAATCTCTTGTTAAGGTTCAGGACAACTTAGAACTACTAGTTATTCTTCAAGCAACAGAAAGCTTTCAGAAAGGATAGTAGAGTGCTTGAGAGAATACTTTGCTTGATGGTAAGTTTGCAAGATAGAGCGTTCTAAGGTATGTACTTCAAGCATCTAAGTGTGTGATATATATAGATAAATTTGAGAGGCGTTTGCATTGTATCCATTGTGCTCTCTATCAAATTATATCCGTTTATATCTTGAACTATGTACTCAAAAGTCACTATCTCTTGTTTCAGAAAGGACTTGCTTTTTGCAGCATTTCTGCGGATGCATTTAATGCATAGTACTGTTCATTGTCCTTTAGTCTCAACGGATACATGAGCCTTTCTGATGGCTTGCATGCTCCATACTCATGATGTCATATGTGCAGAATCATATTTCGAAAGTAAGTTAATATACTTAAGAAAGGATTTAGGACATAGTCTTTCTGAGTTAGACTAAACCTTTGTGTCTTCATAAACCTTGTGCAATCTTTTAGTCTTCTAATCTTCAGAAAAGCTCCATTGCTAGGATTGATATTCATGGTCTTCTTGAAATAAAAATTACACTCAGAGACCTATAATCCTATTACAAGATTTACTAGACTAATCATACTCAGTGATTTCCTCTTTTACAATGTTCAAGTGAACCAAGAGTACTTAATCACCTTTCTGGCTAAGATAAGAACATGTGATGAGTGATCAAAAATACTAACAGATATTCCTAACAAATTTCCCCCTTTTTGATCAGTCATCCATGACTATCTTTTAAGTCCTATTACAAAATTGTAATCCCGGAAGAGAAAACAATCCACCACTTAATCATTTCAAACGATATTCAATTTTAGTTGAATTAAGTGCAGAAAGTAAACATCAACCAAATCACAAGAAGTGATCTTTGCTGATAAGTTGTCATCTATTAAAAAGTATCTGAGAGTATGATCTTCAGATAGGTACAGTTTACAGAAAGAGATGCAACTTTTACATATAGAGAATTTTAGAAACTATCAGCAAGATTACAAAAAGTAACAAAACATAATAAATAAATTAGAACAAAGGAGAGTCCAAGCTCCAAGAGAGTATTCTAATGTTACTAGTCTTCAAGTCTTCAGAAATGCAACTTGGGTTCAAATACCTCAAGTTCTTCAAAGACCCTTCCGGATCGATTGACATGATCATCCACTTTTCGCATTCTTGGACATAGTCATAAAGAATCCTTCCGACAGAGCTCTTTCTAGATAAGTCACATATTTCATGGTAACTCTTGCCAAGCTTGTGATTCTTCCGCATAAAATGTTTGACCCAGAAGTACTTTCCTGCACCTGTGCATGGTCTACTTGCGGTGAGACAGTTGAAATACTTGTATATTTCTTCCAGATAATGTATATCATCTAGGTATTCATCCAATGTCATATAGAATGACTCATAGGTTGAAACACCTAGTTTGTTCTTCCTGCTGTAGCTACCATCCAGTTTTCTTACCTTGTGTACATCATCAGGTTTTGGGTAAGGACAGGCAAAAGAAAGGTCCATCTTTCTGGCTTCATTCCTCTTTTCTACTTCAAAGTTTAGCCAGGCATGAAGGTGCTCATCTTTCTGGCTTGCCTTCTCTCCATTTCAGGATCTGGTTGAGGATGGGAGTTGGAAACTTATCATTGACAAGTAGATGTTGTAGTTCCAGAACCAATACCCTCTCTTGTTCAGAATGCACCTATATGAAGATTCTTCATTACTAGTCTTCATATACTCAATGTGGGCATCAGTTGGCTTTTCTTGATGTGTTTCAATGTTTACTCTGCCAAACTGGAAATCCCTTCTTGCTTTTCTGTTTGGTGGCCTTCTGTCAGGAGATCCTCTAACCCTTTCTTCCTGCCTAAGGGCTGTGCTGGTGGATGTTCCTTGTATAGACTTGGTATTTCCAGAAGGAGTTCTGGCTGCTAAGGGCTTTGCTGCCAGAGGAGGTTGTGAAGTAGTTGCTTGTCTCCTTTTCTTGTGAAGTGGATGTACATCAGAATCATCCTCATCATCATTGAAGTCCAAAATTGGAGACTTGCAGCTTTCTTGGCCTCTTACTTCTCCTTCTTCCTTTTCTTCTTCTTCAGAAGTCTTCTTCTCTTATGAGATTCTAAGGGACTTGGTTCCCCTAGTTATCATACTTCTCAGCCTTCTGGCTGGTTGATCTGGAACAACTTCTTCAGCAAGGGTGTCTCCAGTGGTGTCCTTAATGACAAGTTGACTTGAGGAGGAAGGATTTGATTGTTTTCTTTTTCTTCCTCTGCCTTTCTGAGGCATCTCTTCTTCCCCCTTAGTCATGAATGACTGACTCATGATAGCATAAGCTTTAGAGAGAGTTTCAAAGTTTTTCTGGAGATTGTTGTGCACCCTGACCAATTCTTGAAGTTCCTTCTTCAGCTCGTTGTTCTGTCTAACCAGTTCCTGCTCCTTTCTGTTGAGCTCTTCAAGCGGCCTTAGGATGGCGTTGGCTTGCAGGTCAGCATGGCTGGCTTCATTCAATGCTGCATTAGCATTGTTACAATCCTCATCCCTGACCAACCCTAGGTCTTTCTGAGAGAGAGCTATGCTGGTTTCTCTGTTGAGTAAAGCAGCAGCCAATGGCTTCATCTCTTCTGGGACGGATTTTAGCACTTCTGTGCCTTGGGCAACTAGTGTCTTTCTGAGCTCTAAAAAGACACTGTTTCTTGCACGTGCTCTTCACTTCTTGAACTACCTGGTGCAGAGAATATATGAGGAGCAAGTAGGGCTCTTTTGTGCTGAGTGACAAGTCTCTCATCTTCTGCTTCAGTAATCGAGTTGTGGGTTTCAGCATCACTATCATAATCCTTTTCTTGGATTGTTTGCAGATTGACAATCTTCTTCTGCTTTCCATCAAGTGTGCTGGCCTTCTGAGAAGATGTAGAAGGTCTTTCTGATGCAGTCTCACCATCATGCTCTTCATCATCATTGTCATCCATGGCATCTATCTCAGCAGCTGTGACAACAATGGCATTTTTCAAATTTCTTTGCTCATCTAGGAGTGCCAATTCTTTGGCATTAGCTTCTTCGAGCTTCTTGATTTTGGCTTCCTTTTCATCAACAAGAGTTTGAGTCTCAATGTTGATTCTCCTCTCTTCTTCCAATACCTTTCTGAGTTGTTCAATTCTAAACTCGTCAATGAAATTTCTTCTAAGGCATCATTGTGTTCATTTCATTGGGTATCTTGATGAGACTTGGGAGGTGATGATGATGGAGCTTTCTGAGCATTTGAGGGAGTAGCCTTTTCTCCACTTCCTTTGCTAGCTTTCTGAATCCCGCCTTGTCCAGGTTGGGGATCATCATTTTGATCATCATCATCATCATCCTTTTTCTTTGCTTCTTGGTTTGGATGCTCAGAAGGAGGTTCTTGATAATCATTTTCGTCCATCTCCTCGTCATCTTCTGAAACCAGGTTGATCACATTTGGGAATGTAATCATCCTCCCATTAACTTCTTCTTGTTCAGTTGGGTAGGTTGTGAGCTTGCTGGGCAAGGCAGGATGGGTAACCATCTGCTCTTGGGTTTGAGCATCCGCAGACTTGAAATCTGCCAAAAGTCTTTGTGCTACTTCATGAATGAAGTCTTCATGCATCAGAGTGGCAAATGTGTAGGACTCTGTTGGGAACAATGCATGGATATAATCTTCCAGATTGAAGGCAATTGCTCTCTTCTCTGGGACGTCGATTACTCTGGCTAATTCAGAAAGGTCAGCCTTTCTGAGTTTCTGCCATTGTCTGAAGCACTTGAGATGTTTCTTTAAGGTGTGCTTCTGGAAGGTCTTGAGTAAATCAACTGGCACTAGACTTTGAGCCTGAAAGAAAGTGTTCAAGTTAGTTTTGCTCAAACTACTTGAGTTAGTATCTGTAAGCGAAAGAAGGCTTTCTGAGCATACCTGTGTAGAAACACTAGGCTCATTATACTGCTTGCTTCGCACGCAGAGGCCTCAGATACCTGGTTGTGAGGAGAAGTCTGATCCTCATCAACCTTTCTTTCTGCTAGAACCTGAGAATTAAAATCAAATATGTTTAGAAACATAATGTAAAAGATAAGTGGAAAAATGCTTCGAGACTTCACTTACTTCCAAGTGAGGAAGCTCAATGAATCTTTCTCGAAACCTTGGGGTTTCGAACCTTTTCGCAGAATCGCTTGTTCGTAGCTTTAGTTTCCTTTGGAGGAGATAACACAACTGTTTCTCCATCCAATTGTTCTTCTGATTGAGCCTGTAAGAACAAACATAAAAGATTTAGTAGTGGTTTTTCCTGAGCATTCTTGAAGAAGACTATTACTGATTACTTACCTTCTCAGCAGAAGGCTCAGTAAATACTTCCTCAGAAAGCTTTTCAGCCTCTGGAATCTCTAGGTTTTGGGGTGTTGGTTCCACCACCACTACTTCCTAAGTTGGAGCCTAAAAAGAGACATTAAGAATATTAGAACATAATATAAGAGCATTTTTAGTTATTTCTTGTTCAGAGATAACTTTACTACCTGTGGGACAGGCTCTTCTTGATGTTCTGAGGTTGGAGGAACCTCTTCTTGATTCAAGGGGGTGGACAGGTTTTCTTCCCCCTGAAAGTGTGTCTCCAAGTTGGCCTGTAACAAATACAGCTTATGAGTAACAAGTTAACATTCATTTATGTTGACATGTTATATACAAACTATCTTTGTTACCTAAATAGAGTCAGGCTGATCATTGATCTCTTGGACTTGTGGTGATTCCACAGTCTCTCTGTGCTCATTATTGTTATCCTCTGTAGTATCATTCTGAGTCTCCATCTCAGTTTGATCCCTTTCTGAGAGTTGAGCTCTCTCAGAAGATTGAGGAACCTGTTCAAGAACAGGGTTTTCTTCAGCAATATTAAGTGCTGGCATTGTGAATGTGGAAGCAATGGCAACATCTTCCATCATTCTATCTTCCTCACCCAGACCTTCTTCTTCATGCTGGGCAGAGGGGCACTTGTCTTTCTGAAGAGCTGAGCTTGATGCTCCTCCATGGGTCTCATACTTGAATCTTTTGAGTACTTTTCCAAGTACTTCATCATCCTCAGAATCACTATTCTGTGTTGGTGCAGACCCATCTATGATATTTCTATCATCTCTGGAGAGTTCTGGAGCATTCTGGTTCAGGATTCTTGGGGCATTCTGGAGTTGCTTTTCTGAGCGTCCAACATCTTCTGAGACCTTGTCTCCAGAAGGTTGCGCCTCTTGTATGCTTAGGGGCTTGGAGGCTCTTTTGCTATGAGTCCTCTTTCTCTTGGCAACTGGAGGTTTAGCTTGAGCTTGCTCAGTGACCTCCTCACCTTGTTGTGCAGTTTCTTCTTCTTCTCGAAAAGCGCTTCAAGAAGAAGTTTCTCCTTTTCTTCAAAAGCGTGTCCGAAAAGGGAGTTGGTGATCGATTTCCGCCTCTCTCGAGAGTGATTCCCATTGTTTCGAATGTAGCATTCTCGAGACCAAAGTGCATATTGGCCTTTGGCTCAAGAATGCCATTGATGATTTTGGGCTCAAATTCTCAATATGTCCAAGGAATTTGTTGAAGGCGATTTCCCCAATTGAAGTGGGTTTCGCCTTCATGCTTCTTGTTCAAGATGCATCATCATCCATCTCTCCATGCTTATCTGGTCTACTCCACCTTTGTTGCCATCAAAGCAACGGACTGAATAAGAGCTAAAGTACTCAAAGTGTTCGAGATGACTAGTTCGATGGCCTTGAACAAAGTCTCCTGGGCAACCTTTTGCATTTTCTAACTGGATTGCTTCAAATAGCTCTTTGACGCCTTGAATCATGGAAGCGTCCTTGATGTTGATGTCTTCAAATGTTCCTCGATTTTTCAATCGGAAAATCTTGCAGAAAGTCTTGCAGTCTAGAACAATTTCTTGTCCTTGGACTTCAGTCTGCATGTATTTTTCTTCTTCATCATTCACAACTTTTGTGAAGATTTTGGAGTTGTTATAGAACTCCAGTACATCCAGTGTGGATAGTCCACTGGGTGCAGCAGATAGAAGCTTGTAGATATGGGAATTTTTCAGCATCCCCAATATCAGTTTCCTTTCTGGTCTTGAAGGTATAACTGCTGGTACATACCTCTTTACTAGAAAAGCTCCCCAATTCATTTTGTGGTTAGGGTTCCAGTCCGATGGGGTAAACTTTCCTGTATATGCGTTTATTCAACACCTTAAGTTCCTTTCCTCCTTGCTTTTCAGCAGGAGCAGATGATACGGCCTTAGGGTTCTTGGTGGTCATCTTCTTGGGTGCCATCTCTTATATAGAGTTTTGAGTGAGTGTTTTTCAGATGAATTTTGCACAATTAATCGAGATTAGTCTTTTCAGAAGACTAAGCACAAGAAGTTGAGTTTTGCAGAGGGGTTTTGCAGAAATCTTGAGAGATTTTGCTGTTTTGATGCAAGTTTGAAATTTCGGAATTGGTAAAAGTGTTTGTCTTTTGCCCAAATCCTATATATATAGTAGACAAAATGTACATAGATACAACATACATATAGCTGAATATGAATGCGTGTCTTTGCATCTGCATAGGCGTGGTACGTCCTTTGTACTTCATTAAATGCGTAGTGGGCCATGTCTGCATCTATCAACAGACATTACTTGCTTTGTTTTAATCTCAATCGTTGAGATCAAACGTTTATTCATCAAGGGCTTATATTGAATATCTTGTAATGATATCAATCAACAAATGGTAATGTGCCGACTTGATAGATTTTTAATATGCTACATTCATTGTGTCACTTTAGTAAAGAGTAGGAGTACTTAATCATTTGATCTTATCATTCTGAGTGTCAAGTCCTTATCTATATATTGTTTATCATCAAAATGGTAAAAATACAAGACATTGCACATATTTGACTTTCAGAACTTATACCTTTTGGGCTTTGTGTGTCCATTTCTCTTTATGACTAAATAGCTTTCTGAATTCAAGTGTCAGAAGCTTCAGTTGTTTGAATGTATTTGACCCACTCTCAGTAAGTAAGTTCTAGTCTTATTTACTTATTAAGTGTGTACCAACCTTTGCCTTTCTCGATACCCGTTCCAGAAATGTTTTGCCTTTCTGAGTGTTGCTACTCAGAAACCCTTGCATCACTTCTTATCAACTTTGGCTTTCTGAGAACCTGTTCTCAGAGACCTACTGCTTATTCAGACTTTAGAGATTCAGGACAATTTTTCAGTCCTTAGGCAACTCGATTAATCCAAGATTGTGTCTCAAAGTCAAGAACCGGCTTTCTTGTAAGGGCTTAGTGAAGATATCTGCAAGTTGGTCTTCTGTGCCAATCTTGAGTATCTCTATATTGCCTTTCTCAACATGGTCCCTGATGAAGTGGTGTCTGACATCAATGTGCTTTGTTCTGGCATGGAACTTGGGGTTCTGTGTGATTGCAATAGCACTTGTTTTATCACAGAAAATGGGAGTTTTCTCTTCATTGAGTCCATAGTCTCTGAGTTGTTGTTGAATCCACAGAATTTGTGTTGCACAACAACCAGCAGCAATATATTCAGCCTCTGTGGTAGAAGTTGCAATTGAGTTTTGTTTCTTGCTAAACCATGAGATAAGTCTAGTTCTTAAACCCACAAGTTCACGAGGTACTTTTCCAATCAAGCATTGATCCAAAGATAATCGATCCGAGTAACCAGCCAAACTCAATCCACTTTCTTTAGGATACCACAACCCTACATCTACTGTACCTTTCACATACTTTAATACTTTCATAGCAGTGTTGTAGTGTGATTGCATTGGATTTGTTTGAAATCTAGCACACACTCCAACTGCATATTGAATATCAGGTCTGCTTGCAGTAAGGTAAAGTAGTGAACCTATCAATTTCCTATACTTATGTTCTTCAACACTCTTGTCTGATTCAGTATAGGTCATCTTGGTTCCTATGCTCATAGGTATCTTAGCATTCTTTTCAGAAGGCTTAAGATTGAACTTTGTGAGCATGTCTTTTGCATACTTTGTCTGACTAATGAATATTCCATCATTGAGTTGCTTGACTTGCAATCCTAGGAAATAGTTCAATTCTCCCATCATGCTCATCTCAAACTTACTTTTCATGAGATTTGCAAAGTCATCACAAAGTTGCTTATCCTTAGATCCAAATATAATGTCATCAACATATACTTGAACTAAGAGTAGTTTCCCATCATGATTTAAAGTAAATAAAGTTTTATCAACTTCACCTTTCTTGAAACCACTTTCCAGAAGGTATTTGGCCAAAGTGTCATACCATGCTCTTGGAGCCTATTTCAGTCCGTAAAGAGCTTTCTGTAGCTTATAGACCATTCTACTTTCTGAGGAAACTTCAAAGCCAGGTGGTTGCTCAACATAGACTTCCTTAGCAAGTTCACCATTCAAGAATGCACTTTTGACATCCATCTGATAAACTTTAAATTCTTTATGAGCTGCAAAGGCCAGAAAGAGTCTTATTGCATCCAATCTGGCAACTGGTGAATCCCTTGGCAACCAATCTTGCTTTGTTTCTGGTTATTTCACCAGATTCATTCATCTTGTTTCTGAAAACCCACTTAGTTCCAATCACAGATATTCCTTCTACAAATGGAACTAGTTTCCAGACTTTGTTTCTTTCAAACTGATCCAACTCTTCTTGCATTGCAGAGATCCAGTCTTGGTCTCTTAATGCTTCTTCTATAGTTTTTGGTTCAATGTTTGAGATAAAAACATCCAAAGAGAGAATTAGTATTTTCAGCTATTGCTCTCCTAGTCCTAACACCTTGATTGATTGGTCCAATCACATCTTTTGCAGGATGATCCTTGATCCATCTCATCATGGGTTTAGGGCTAGTAGGGTCAACATCTATGTGATCTGAATGTGAATCACTATGATTATCACTTGATACTTCTTCAGTATCTGTGACATTTTGCACCTCAGAAGGGCGGTGAATGTCTGACACTTGCTCAGTGTGAGAGCTTTCTGGGACATGCATGTCAGAGAGGTCATTTCCAGAGTTAGCTCTCTGATGAACATCTTCAGTTTCTATTTCTGGAATTCTCATAGGAAATTCTTCATCATGTCTGAGAATCATCTGGTTGTTACTAGGCATTTCATGCTTTTCTTCGTCAGAGTCATCCTCCCTTTCCATAATGATGTTTTTCCTTTCTGAAGGTTCCTCTTCAGAATCCTTTATCATTAGTTCCTTGAACTTTTCTGAGAGTTCATCAGCAAGGGGTGTTTTCTTGCTTCCTTCATAGAATACAACATGAACTGATTCTTCAATCTTCTTTGTTCTCTTGTTGTAAACTCTGTATGCTTTGCTATTCATAGAATACCCAAGAAACACTCCTTCATCTTCCTTTGGTTGAAATGTTCTTAGGTACTCTTTTCCATTGTTAAGAACAAAACATCTACAACCAAATACTTTTAGATGTTTGATATTAGGGGGTCTACCAACCAATAGTTCATATGGGGTCTTGTCATGGTGTTTGTTTATAAAACATCTGTTCTGAGTGTAGCATGTTGTGTTTACAGCTTCAACCCAATAAACTTCACTTATCTCAGTGTCAGCTAGCATTGTCCTTGCTGCTTCTTTAACTGTTCTATTTTTCCTTTCTGCAACACCATTTTGTTGTGGTGTTCTTACAGAGGAAAGTTGGTGTTGTATACCTTTGCTGATACAAAATTTCTTTATGTACTGGTTGACAAACTCAGTACCATGGTCTGTTCTGATTGCAGATACCTTGTCATTTTTCATGACTTCAAGCTTATTTAGCAAGTTTGGTATCTCCATCCTTGCATCAGATTTGTGCTTCAGAAAGACAACCCAAGTGAATCTTGAGAAGTCATCTACAACAACAAGACCATACTTCTTTCCTGCATAACTAGTTACAGATGATTCAAAAAGATCCATGTGTAATAGTTGCAGTGGTCTAACACTAGAGTATCTGGTTTTGGACTTGAAAGAGAATTTGGATTGTTTCCCCATCTGACAGGCAGAACAGATACCATCCTTTCTGAAAGATGTTTTCGGAAGGCCAACCACTAACTCTTTCTTGGCAAGTTTGTTCAGAGTTTTGAAATTCAAGTGACTCATTCTTTTGTGCCATAACCAGTGCTCTTCTTTGTGACCTGATTGACTCACCATGAGACATTCTTCAGTTGTGGCAGATGCCCAATCGGCAACATAAAGACTTCCTTTCCGCCGAGCAACCAAGATATGCCTTTTTGACTCATTGTCAATAAGTTTGCAATACTTTGCTTTGAATTTCACAGTAAATCCCTTGTCTGCAAACTGGCTCATGCTAAATAGATTATATTTCAAACCCTTAACATGTAATACGTCAGTGATTATTAATGATCCTAACTTGACGTTGCCAAATTCCAAAGAGGGATTTAATTCTCCTCCAGCAAATCTAATGTCTGGTCCATTGTTGCAAGCTTTGTAGTTGACCAGATTTGCTTTGTCTCCTGTCATGTGCTTTCCGCATCCACTATCAAATAGCCATTGAGCCTTAGTCCAAGAGGCGTTCTGCATAAAACAGAAACAGAGTTAGGTTCTTGCTTGAGAGATAGAACCATTTAGACTAAACATTCTTCCAAGAGGAATCCACATTGTAGTGAATTTCTTGGGAGTTTGTTTTGTCTAACTTGATCGAAGGAGATGCAATAAAGTCGTAATTTTGATCTCAATCTTCCTTCTTGGGGTGTTTCTAGGTGTTCCTTTTGGTGCTTTACGGACCACAGGTTTCGGGGTTGCTTTTCAAAGAACTTAGCCTTCCGCCGTGTTCCTTCTAACTCTGGCATTCAGTTTTCGGTGGCTTGAGATTTCTTCCACTTCATCTATTACTACGTGCAATACCTTTGCGCCATTGTTCTTGTCCTTCCTTATATTGTTGTAGAAGAACTTTTCCAATAGCACGATAGCCAATGCCATTTCGAACACCTTTGGCTTTCAATGCGCTCTTGGTTTTACTAGTTTCTGCACCATCTTTATTTTCATAAAATGGTACAGTTGAGAATTTGCCTATTCCAGCAATTCTTTCTTTTCTAGTAATATAGCAATGTGGATGGTTGCATGTCTGAGGGTTATGTTTCTTTTCAGAAACCTTATCCACATGTTTCTTGTGAACCTGTTGTTCTTTCAAAGGCTGAGTTGCTACTCCTTTTCCTTTGTCAACTACCCTAGCTTTCTGACCAATGCTATAGGTGGTTGAAGAACCATTCTATTGATTTTTTACAAAGGTCAACCTTTCATCACTCTTCTTCAGAGGAAATGAATTACTCGATTGTTCATCAAGTCCAAGTCCACCTTTCTCAGAGGGATCTCTTAGATAGGATTGAACCTCAGTGAGAGTGTCACTAGCTTTTGCATAAGATTGGAAGGATAGCTCTTTCTTTCTGAGTTCTTCATTCTCAGAAAGCAGCTTCATCATTTTCTTATTAAGTTCATCCAAGGCTAGTTTGTGAGAATTTTCATTCTCAGATATCTGAGCTTTCAGAAAGGCTATTTGGCAATAGTTCTTGTTCTCAGATACCTTGGTTAGCTCAGAAACCTCTTTTTCAAGAATTTCTTTGCTTTCCTCTAGAATTTTGGTTTTGGATTGTGCTTCCAGAAATTCTTTCTCATAACGATCCAATTCACTTTTGACCAACTCCAGATCCTCAATTCCATCATCACTTTCATAGTACAGAAATTGTGAATTGTTAGTTACCTCATCAGCCATAAGACACATTTCAATGTTGGAGATGTTTGGACCAGCAATCTCAGCAACTCCACACATTTCATTCTTCTTAAGACCGAAGTCGATTACATCGTGGGTGATTCCACACAATTCTGGTGATGGTAGGTTTGAGTCATCTGAATCTCCATCTTCAGAATCTGTCTCAATGTCTAGAGCATCAAGTTGAATTTGAATCTTCTTCCTTTCTTCAGTCAGTAAGGCCCTTTGATTTCTTTTGAAATTTCTTCTGTCCTTCTTGTCACCTGTCTTGTGCTTGTTTAAAGCAGGACAATCTCTCTTGAAGTGACCAGGCTTTTGACAATAGAAACAGATGTCATTTCCTATTTCGCAGACTTGATTACTAACACCTTTACGAATGGGGGTGTTCAGAGTTGTTCATTTGTATGTTCTTGTCTTGATGATAGTTTGGGCCAAGATGCTTTTTGACTTTTCTTTAGCTTTTCTTCTCTCAATCTCTTGACTCACAAATTTCTTCATGTGTCTTCTGCAAGAGCATTTTCTTGATGCATCTTTGGTATCCTTCTTTCGTAAGAACCTTGAGAAACTAGAGCAACACTTTGCAATTTTTCATTTGCTTGTTCTCTCGAGTTGTCTCATAGTCTCTGAGCAAGATGAGAAAAGAGCTCTCGGAGTAATATTTGGCATCCCTTGATTGAAATGATAAAACTTAGTGTGTTCCGGTTGTGATTGAGACTTGACAATAGTCTTAATATTTTACCGGAGTATCTATTGCTTTCACCAAGTGCAGCCATATCACTCATAAGAGTAGTAAATCAAATCAAGTTCTTTCGAGTTTCGGGACCTTGTTTGAAGTTTTGGAACTTCAATTTAAGAACTTCAAACTTGTTTTCTTTGGTTTTCTCGCCCGCATGATTTCTTCAATCAATTGCCAGCAACTTCGCCGTTTTTAGCACCCTACGCTTTACCGTATATGTGCTCAGTGTCGATCTAATGATTATATTACGAGCTTGACCATCCAATCATGTCTCTTGGCATCTTCGGATGTCCGAGCTCTCTTAGCTTGTCTTCATACATAATGCTTCCACGAGCAACATGACCACTATCACTAGCGACCATATCCTCGCTTCCATCTTCCTTGTCGAGGCTTTTCTTCCATCGACACCTCGATGAACTTGTTTGAGTTGTCTGATTTTGATAGGCCCTTCATTGATGACATAGATCATCTCATCACTAATGGCCTCCAGATGGAGCACCATGTTGTTCTTCCATTTCTCGTAGTTTTCTGGTTTCAGAATGGGCGCATCACTCAGAGACATATCTACACACTTAACACACAAATTATATAGTCCTCAGAGAGGGACAAAGTTTCTTCACCTATCTGGGGATCTAGGTTCAGTGCAGAAGGCTTGTGAACCTCCTGCTCTGATACCACTTGTTGGTCCAGATAACGACAAAGTAAAAGACTAGAGGGGGGGTGAATAGTCTTTTAAAACTTTTGTCGATAAACACAGTTTCTCAGAAACCTGGGGGTTTCTGATACTTAAATTCAGAGCGCGGAAGACTTTAAGATAGGTAAGTGCAGAAACAAGAAGTATGTGTGTGTGCTTTGCTGAAATGTAAATACAGAAAGGTAAATAACACATCAAGTATAGTGGTATCTGGAGGTGGCGTAATCCTCCAACTAATCCACTTCGGTCTTTCTGAGACCTAGAATTCACTAGAACAGATAATTGAGTTCACCTTACAATAATCCTATTCTAACATTCCTAAACAAATGGTTCCCAACCAAATGTTCCCCCCTGAGTTATTCCCCAGCTCCTAGAGCTAAGTACTTCCTCTACTCAGATAACCTTGGAGTTATTCCCTAATTTCCCAAATCAAGTACTTCCTCTACTCCACGCCTTGATGGTGTTGGTTATAAGGTTTTGTCAGAAAGGATTCTCGTATAACTTTTCAGTTATGTTTACAGAGCCAAATGTAACGAGACTTAATACACTTGTTCGGTGGATGGCGATGCGCTTTCTTGACCCAAGTAATTGATGTCCGTTCTGGAGCATGAGCTTCAGAAAGGGTATCTGATAGTTCAACTCTTTCACGAATAACAATCTCTTGTTAAGGTTCAGGACAAATTAGAACAACTAGTTATTCTTCAAGCAACAGAAAGCTTTCAGAAAGGATAGTAGAGTGCTTGAGAGAATACTTTGCTTGATGGTAAGTTTGCAAGATATAGCGT
Organism: Plantago major; assembly: GCA_026545765.1. Classification (NCBI taxonomy): domain Eukaryota; kingdom Viridiplantae; phylum Streptophyta; class Magnoliopsida; order Lamiales; family Plantaginaceae; genus Plantago; species Plantago major. The sequence continues at coordinate 35,270,919 of CM048841.1, forward strand.
TCTAAGGTATGTACTTCAAGCATCTAAGTGTGTGATATATATAGATAAATTTGAGAGGCGTTTGAATTGTATCCGTTGTGCTCTCTATCAAATTATATCCGTTTATATCTTGAACTATGTACTCAGAAGTCACTATCTCTTGTTTCAGAGAGGACTTGCTTTTTGCAAAGATTTCAGCGATGCATTTAATGCATAATCGCTTTTATTGTCCTTTAGTCTCAACGGATACATGAGCCTTTTTGATGGCTTGCATGCTCCATACTCATGATGTCATATGTTCAGAATCATATTTCGAAAGTAAGTTAATATACTTAAGAAAGGATTTAGGACATAGTCTTTCTGAGTTAGACTAAACCTTTGTGTCTTCATAAACCTTGTGCAATCTTTAGTCTTCTAATCTTCAGAAAAACTCCATTGCTAGGATTGATCTTCATGGTCTTCTTGAAATAAAAATTACACTCAGAGACCTATAATCCTATTACAAGATTTACTAGACTAATCATACTCAGTGATTTCCTCTTTTACAATTTTCAAGTGAACCAAGAGTACTTAATCACCTTTCTGGCTAGGATAAGAACATGTGATGAGTGATCAAAAATACTAACAAATATTCCTAACAAAAATTACATTCAGAGACCTAAAATCCTATACAGGATTTACTAGACTAATCATACTAAGTATACTTCCTCTTTTACAATGTTCAAGTGAACCAAGAGTACTAGATACCTTTCTGAACTAAGGTAAGTCATTATGGTGTACTGATCAAAACTAAACAGATATTTCCTAACAAATTTCCCCCTTTTTGATCAGTCACCTATGACTACCTTTAAAAACCTATTACAACTTTGGATGAGGAAACAATCCGCCACTTAAACATTTCTTATGAATTATCATTCTTTTATTTAAGTGCAGAAAGTAAGACATCAACCAAATCACAAGGTGTGATCTTTGCTGACAAGTTATCTTTTCATTTAGAAAGTATCTGAGAGTAGGTTCATCAAATAACAAAATTACAAGGTAAGCACAAATAACTTTTACAAGATAATTAAGTAGAAAGTACCATCAGCAAAAATCAAAAAAAAAAATACATAACTAGTAGGACAACAGGAAAGTCCATGTTCCAAGTGAACATCCTAACTAGATGGCCTTCATCCTTCTTTATTCCTTCAAAAACTCCAAGTTACCATATTTCAGGCAAAATCTTCAGTGTATTCCTTCAGAATGGTCCTCACCCTCATTTCACAATCTCTGGAGGCAGCACATCTCTCTTTATAGGGTTTGTCAGTAAGTCATGTGGTTATTCCTTTTATCCACAGAAACTTTCCCCATTTCCAGTAGTGAAACAACTATTCTTCAGTGTGCTTGTAATAATCATATATCTCTCTGAGATATTCCATGTCACCTTCAAATTCCTCTTTGGTCATGTAGAATGACTCAAAGGGCTCCACTTGCAGTTTGTTCCTTTTTCCAGATTCATCTCCAAATGTGTGCACATCCTCTGGCCTGATGTAAGGTCATTCTTTGGAGAGATCCTGTCTGGCATTCTGTCTGACTTCAACTTCAAAGTCAAGCCAGGTCTTGATTATCTCAGAAGGCATCACTTTTGATCTTTTGCCTTTCTTTCTCCATGCCATCAGTTGTTGGTAAACTGGTTCTGGAATCCCATTTCCATTGGCAAGCAAGTACTTGAGTACCATTATCCAATAGCCATTCTTGTGAACTTTGATGCAGTTCCAGACAGAGGGCTGATCATTGCTAGTCTTCACATATTCTATTCTAGCATCCTCAGGCCTTAGAGGAAGAGTTCTTCCAAACTTGATGTTTGTGTCCCTCTTCCTTCTCTTTTGGAATTCAGTCTCTTTTCTGAGGGGTTATTGGAGGATCCATCTTTGGGGATGTACTTGGTTTCTCCAGAAGGTTTTCTAGCCTTAAGAGGCTTTGCAGCTATGGGAGCAGAAGAGCTAATTCTCTTGTGATGAGTTTTCCTGTGCTCATCATCATCTTTTTCTTTCTCAAAGGTTTCAGTACCTTTGCAGCTTTCTGGAGAAATTTTTCTTCTCTTTTCAAAGATTTCTCCTTCTTCTTCTTCTTCTTCAGAAACTCCCTTTCTTTTGTCACTCGTGCTCTTGGAAGCTGGAGGTGGCAGGGCAGTTGTTTGAAAGATCTTTGCCTGGGACCTTGTTGTTACTCTTTCCAGATTAAGGGGTCGTTCCTGGTACATCTTTTCCTTACCCTTTCCTTTGGGCTTAGCTTGTTTCTGTACCTTATGGAATTCCTTCTCTTCCCCCTTAGAGAGGACTGATCAAAACGGGCCAAGAGATTAACATAAGATTAGAGAGTGACTCAAAGTTCTTTTGAATCAAAGAGTAGTTACTTGTGAGTCTTCTGAGCTCACTTCTGAGGTTTTCATTCTGCTGATATAGTTCATGCTCTCTGTCTATAAGAGTAAAAACCTCAGTAACCACATTCCGGATCTTGGTGGAGGTAGTATCAGCAAGATTATAGGCCTTGAGCAATCCTGCTATCTGAGTCTTAGACTAATCCCAGATCTTTCTGAGAAAGTACTAAGTTGATGGTTCTCTGAGCAATCATCTCAACAAACTTAGTAAAGTTTTGTGGCACAGACTCAGTTACTTCCTTGTTTTGAGCCTCCAGTTCCTTCCTTATTCTGAGCAGTTCTTTGAACCTATTCTATGTGTCAACAGTAGGAGGGGGAACTTCCGGGAAGTTTGTGGGAGCCAGAATGTGTTTCTTCACATAGGGAATATCTGAGAAATTAACTTTCGAGGGGGTATTTCCTTCTGGCTCACTCAGGAAATCATCATCTTCATCTTCTTCATCCCCGAATCCAGCGACCATTTCTTGCTTGGATTTCTTTTGCTTTCCAGAGGATGATTGAATTTCCTTTTGCTGCTTGAGTGCCTCAGTGTCCTCAGCTTCTATTTCTTCAGCAAATAGCTGGGCATCAAGTCTTATGCGCTTTTGTTCAGCAAGGGCTTCTGCGTCCTTGCGATTTAGGTCATCAATCTTATGCAGATTGGCCTGTATGTTAGAAATCTGGTTTTCTAGTGCCAGATGCAACGAATTTGCCTCTTCCACCATCTCTTGTATATTTACAAGAGTTTTTGAAGTTTCTTGAACTTTATGGTCCACGAAATCATCTTGTCTGGCGTCAGAATCCTTTTTCTGAGATGGCGAGGGCTTGGATGATCTCTGAGGAGATGGGGAGGGTGAGTTTTTCTTTTCTGAAGGCTTTTCAGCGATAGAGTGTTTCTTTGATCCAGTGATCCCTCCAGCACCAGATGGTGCATCATCATCCTCATCTTTCTTGAGATCATCTTTCTTTTCAGAAGACTTTGGAGACTTAGGTATCTTGACTTTGTTTTCATCCGTCTCCTCATCAGAGTCTAAATTGATGATATCATCAATAGGAATTGTTCTGCTATCCACCGCCTCTTGCTCAGCAGGAGCAGATGTGTAAGTTGGTGGGCTGTTGGGATAAGAAGCAATCTTGATCTTTGTGCTCTGACTCTGAGATTTAAAGTCTTTGATCAGAAGTCTCTTTACATTGTCAACGAATCTTCTGTCCACCAGGGTTGCGAATTCATAGGATTCAGTGGAGAAAAGACTGTTGACGTACTCTTCCAGCTGTTCTGCCCAAACCCTTTTGATAGGATCATTTAGAAATTTGGCCAAAGACATAATGTTCATTTTTCTGAGTCTGTGCCATCTTTTGTAGCCTTTGATCATATCAGGGAGAGCATTTCTCATGAACAGATCTAGAAGCCCTTCATTAGTGATCGTTGCCTTTTTAGGATTCTCGAAAGGGATCTTTGTATGAGCCTGAAAGACAAGTTAGGTTTTGATCAGATACCAAAACCTTTGTTAAGAATCTGAGTTTTTAGAAGATTCAAGTTTCTGAGTTACCTGTGTCACAACAACAGGCTCATCTTTCTGAATCTTTGAGGCATCAGTATCGTCAGATTCTTTAACTTTAGAAGGAGCCTTGGAGGCCTCCTTTTCTTCTTTATCCTTCTGAGCCTGAGAATTAGAAAAGATATTTAACTTACAAAGTTTTGAAAGAAAGATGCTTCTTAATGTACTGATAATGAGTGTTAAGTACCTCTGCAGAAAGAGGCTCAGACACTTGCTTCTCAGAGACTTTGGGACTCTCTGGCATCTTTTCTGATGATGGCTTTGAAGCCTCATTAACTTTCTTTACTTGAGGGGACTCTGATGTCTCGGTCTCAGCAACTTCTACTTCTTCATGAGCCTGAAAGTAGAGTTTGTTAAATACTTTTGAAGAGATGTTTTTCAGAGAATTGAACATGTTATAGATCTTTATGAAGACTACCTTCTTAGCAGAAGGCTCATGTTCAAGTTTGTCATTGTCTTTAATAGACTCTTCGTTCTCCTTTGGTGAATTTGGCTTTTCACCATCTCTTTTCTCAGTTTGAGCCTATAAGAAACAAGCATAGATAGTGAGTGCTATGTTAAGAATCATAATTTGAAAAGTTAGCTTCAGGAAACCATTTCACATGTGAGACAGGCTCGGTTTCCATTGGCTTAGAGGTTGAAGCAACCTCCTTCTCAGTTTCTGAGGTAAGCTTTTTAGCAACCTCTGGGATTCTTGTTTCTTGAATGGTATGTAATGAAGATAAGCGTCATTTGGTTACAAGAAAACATACACAAAAACTTTTTCACATGTAGAGAATTAAACCATTCATACCTGAGCAATGTCAGACTGAGTGGTTTCTGGAACATGTGGTGGGTCTGTGAGTTGGTCGAGTTGTTCCATGACTATATCTTCAAGAAAAGTTTCAGGCACTTCGAGCCTTTGCACTGAGTGAACTATTCCTTGATGTTCTTGGAATACTTCTTCCACTACAGTGTTGTGTTCCGCAACTTCATCTTTCTGATGCATCTCTACAGCTCTTACTACAGTTTCTTATTCCAGAAATGTAAAGCTTTGTGGTCGTTACGGTTGTTGTTCTTGTGGAGATCTGGATTTTGATGGGGATGCATCATCAGGGTTATTAAGTTGTATATCCCCCAACAACCTTTGCTATAGTAGCATCAACATCCACTAAAGGACCTTCAGAAATGTTTTTCAGAGAGCTTGGTCCTTGTATAGTATTTTCTCCGCATCTGGTTGCTATTTCATCAACCATTGATGCAGGAGTATCTCCAGCAATCACATCCTCTTCCGAGGAGGAGCCCATGTGTAGGTCTGCTAGTTCCGTAGCAGGGGCCTCCTTGGTTTCATCTACCCTCTTGTCACAAGAGTGATATCTCCATCAGCAGGAGATGTGGTCTGTGTAGGGACTGAGGTTTCTTCAGCAACATGTTCAGAGAGAACTGTTTGTTCAGTGCTTTCTGAGGCGTTAGTCTTCTTTTTGCCTCCAGATCTACGTCTCTTCGAGGGCACTAATGGTGCTTCAGAGACTCCTTCTGATGCCCTTTTCTTTTGTCTGTTATCGAAATTAAGTCTACACACGAAATCACCGTATGCAACTTGCACTTTTTCTCTGAGAACTACACCAAAGTGCTCCAGAATGTAACAGATCTTCAGACCGAAGGAGATTGTCATCAGAGGTTCAGCATGACCACGGATGATTGTGGCTTCAAAGGACTTGATGTTTTCGGCGAACTTTTTCTAGATATACCTCCCCCAGTTGAAGGGAGTTATCCTTTCGCTCAAGGTGTATATATGGGCAAGAGTACCCCATATCTCCAGAGACAGCTTGTCAGCCCCTCCTCTGTTGCACTCAAAATATCTGTGCAAGATCAGGGCAAGCCAGTTCCATGGTTCAGTGACATAATGTCTGCGCATGTTCACAGTGTCAAATGTTTTAGGAACATCCACGTTGTCCTCATTTTCTGGAGCCATGTTATTTAAATAGAAGTCGTCAATGGCCTCCTTGGACACGTCTATCTGATGTTCACCACCAGAGTTTGGAAGTCCAAACAATTGACAGAAGGTTTCTTCGTCAAGACATATCTCTATGTCTTGAACCTTCGAAGTAATTGACACCCTTTCGGGGTCAATCTTGGTTTTCACCGCGGAATTATTGCAGAATTCCAAAACATCCATATAGGATGTGAAAGAGGGTTTCACAGAACAGAACTGCTTGGTTCCTACTTTTTCAAGTAGTTCAAGCCCTCTTCTCGCTTCTGCTTGGTTGAGTGAAGCTCTAAGCAGGTATTCATCAACTAGTACTCCTCCCCAGAGTACCTTGGGTCTAGTATTCCACATACTTGGATTGAAAAATCCAGTTACCTTCTTTTCCTTGATGGTAAGGGTTTGCTTTGCAGCAGTAACAGAAGATGAGACTTGGGATTTTGATGCTGCTCTTTTGGGTGCCATCTCTTTAGTATTTATATAGAAATAGGGAATAGAGAGATGAGAATCGTAGTCGGAATCGACAAGGATTTCTTTGCAGAAATTCTTAGCAGAGATTTAGACGGATTAGAGAGTTTTTGCAGAGAAGATTAGGAATGTTTTTGCTATTTTCGTGCAAGTGATTTGTGGGATTAGGCAAAAGTGTTTTTCTTTGCCAAATCCGCCTTTATATAGCAATGCAAGTATATGCGATACAGATGAATTATGTATGTATATTACTCACAGTTCTGCACAGGCGTGGTGAAAAGGCGTTATTGCATTTAATGCAAGTTGGGCCAGTTACTTGGTTACTGCGCGAGTGGGCTATTCTGGACGCATCTCGGTCGTTGAATTACAAGCGTTTCTACTGAAGGGTTGAGATTGAGTCTCAGATCAAAGATATCAATCAACACATGTAATTGTGCCCATTAATGTAATTTGTCACAACTCGCCTAAGTGTCTTTCAACTTCTCAGAAACCTGTAACTAGTGGACAAAACTGGATTCAGAGATCATTAATTGATCGTCGAGTACTTGTTTGAAATATTTCACAAGAAAGGAAATTTTCAACACAAAAGAAATATTTGACTTCTGATAGGAAATGTCTTTTTGGTCAAACTATTCTTTTTGTGTTCCCCCCTGACTTAGATGTTTCATGGTTTCTGAATACCCGTTTCAGAGACCTCTTCTAATTGCCTTTTTCCACAATGCCTTAGATATTTGAATACCCGTTTCAAGTATCTTTCTGAAATAGCAAATTGTCAAAGTTTTTGACAACTGAGTTCCTGTCTCAGTAGTTTCTTCCTTTTCTTATGTATCTCTCAGAAACTTGTAGACTCTTTTACTGGTTACATGAGTTCCCATCTCAGAAACCAATTAACACCCTTGGAGCCTTTGTTTGACTTATCAATAGAAAGTCTCATGGTGTGGCAGGTTCTTCATCAATTACATAGTGATTTCCTTCCTGTTTTGCAATCATGACTACTTTCCTTGAATCATTGTCAACTAATTTGCATAGGTTTGACATGATCTTTACTGAGTACCCTTGGTCTACCAATTGGCTCATGCTTAGGAGATTATATTTCAATCCTTCTACATGTAGTACTTCAATGATTGTAAGAGCTCCAAGTTTTAGATCGCCAAAACCTATGGTTGGATTTTCATCTCCTCCAGCAAATCTAATAATTGGTCATTTATCACATTCTCTGTAGTTAACCAGATTTACTTTGTCTCCTGCCATGTGCTTCCCACATCCACTATCAAAATGCCACTTCGGGTTCTTCCTCAAAGTGTTCTGCACAAAACAGGAAACATGGAGTTAGGTTCTCATTCTAACAATGGAACCTTCTGAACTAAAGAATCTCCCTGTAGGAATCCATTTCTGAATGAACTTCTTTGGGGTATTATTTTGTCTTACTAGAACATAAGGAGGAATTTTAGGTAAATTACCAGTGTCACTATCATTTAAAACTATTTTCCTTCTTGGAGTGTTCCTTGGTGCTCCTTTTGGTGCGTCAGATACCTGTCAGGTTGCTGAGTCGACTTTTCAGCGAACTCGGCTTTCCTTCTCAGATTCCTTCTAGCCCTGGCATTCAGAGTGGTCGTAGCCTATTCTTTCTTCCACTTCTGACGATTGCTATGCGCAATCCTGGCATTCATCCATCATTCTTGCTCTTGTTTATATTGCAGAGCAAGTATCTTTCCGATGGCTTTGTAGCCAATGCCATTTTGAGCACCTTTTGCTTTCTGAGATCTTTTCTCAGCAGCTTCACTAGTCTCTGGATCATTATTTCTTCCGAAAAATGGTACATTGGAAAAATCGCCAGCTCCTACAATTTTTCCTTTCCTAGAGACATAGCACTGTGGATGATTGCACTTTTTAGTGCCTAGTTTCTTTTCAGAAACCTTTTCCACAGTTTTCTTGGGAACTTGTTTTTCCTTCAAAGGTATGGTCGCAACAGCTTTACCTTTGTCAACAACCTTAGCTTTCTGACCAATGCTATAGGTTGTTTGAGAACCACTTTGTTGACCACCAACAAATGTCAACCTTTCATCACTCTTTTTCAGAGGAGTAGAATTGCTTGTTTGTGTGTCAAGCCCAAGTCCTCTTTTTTCTGAAGGATCTCTTAGGTAAGAATGTACTTCAGTGAGAGTGTCACTCGCTTTGGCATAGGATTGGGAACATAATTCTTTCTTCTTTAGTTCCTCATTCTCAGAAAGAAGGTTTTCACACTTCTTCTGGAGCAACTCCATAGCCTCAGAATGCAACTTTCTGGTCTCGTCTATCTAAGCCTTTAGGAATGAATTTTTTGCATCCTTGGTGTCAGAAAGTCATCGTAAATGTGAACACTCGCTTTCAAGAGACTCTTTTTCTGTTTCAAGAATTTTGGTTCTAGATCGAGCAACCAAGAATTCTCTTTCATAAAGATCCAGCTCCCTTCTGAGATGTTCTAGATCCTTGATTCCTTCCTCATCACTATCATAATTAATGAATCGTGAAATGTTGGTTACCTCATCATCAGCCATAAGACATGGCTCAAGGTTAGAGTAATCTGGGTAGATTTCCTCAGCAACTCCACACATTTCATTCTTCTTTTGACCAAAGTCAAATATTTCATGAGTGTAGGCACATAATTCTGGTGACGGTAGCTTCGACTCATCAGAATCGTCGTCGTCAGAGTCCGAATCAAGATCAAGTGCATCCAGATGGATTTCGATCTTCTTTCTTTCTTCAGGAAGCATAGCTCTCTAGTTTCTCTTGAAGTTTCTCCTATCCTTTTTGTCACCTGTCTTGAGCTTGTTCAGAACAGGACAGTCCCGTTTGAAGTGACCAGGTTTCTGACAATAGAAACAGATATCATTTCCGATTTCTGTAACCTCAGTACTTGATACTTTCTGACTAGGTTTAATCAGAGAGTTGGTCAATTGCATATTCTTGTACTGGTGATAGTTAGGGCCTAGATGCTTTTTCAGCTTCTCTTTGGCTTTTCTTCTCTCAATCTCTTGTCTAACGTATTTGCTCATTTGCTTTACAGCAAGAGGTTCTTCGTCAATGGATTCTTTGGTAATCTTCTTTTCAGAAGTACCTTGTGTTACTAGAGCAACACTGTGAGCTTGCTGGTCAGCTAATTGTTCTCTTTGAGAGGTTTCATAGTTGACAGTGGCTAGATGAGAGAATAATTCCATTGGAGTGATGTTTGGCATTCCTTGGTTGAAATAAAAGTACTTAATATGTTCCCAGTTGTGATTTAAGCTCCTTACGATAGTCTTCACCTTTTCGGTATTAGAATATCTTTCACTTTCACCAAGTGCAGCCATTTCACTTATTAACGTTGTAAACCGAAAATCAAGTTGTTCAAGGGTTTCTGAAGGCCCTTGTTTAAAATTCTGGAATTTTAATTTCAGAACTTCGAACTTATTTTCCTTGGTTTTCTAAGAGCCGGCACAAATTTGTTCAACTAGTTGCCAGGCCTCTTTCACCGTTTTTGCACACCACAATTTGCAATGTATGTTGTCTGGAGTAGAACGAATAATGATGTTTCGAGCTTGACCATCCAGTCTATTTCTCTTGAAATATTCCGACATCCAGAGATATCTGGGTTTTTCTTCCAAAGCTATCTAACCAGTAGCTCTCCCACTTGTAGAAGTTTCTGAAGTGGAGGTTCTTCTGGCAGAATCTTCATCTCTTCCATCAGAGACATCAGTGACTATCTTTGCTTGCTGAATGACTATAGGGCCATTCTTTATTACTTCGATCATTTCATCACTGATGGCTTCCAGATGGAGCATCATATTGTTCCTCCATTTTTCATAGTTCTCTGTATTGAGAACTGGAGCGAAAAGTGAAAAGTGCAGGGATTAAGCGAAAAGTGCAGGGGTTAAAGACATCCTGCAAAACAACACTTAACAAACAGATCAACTGCAGGGCTTAAGCGAAAAGTGAGCACTTATCTAGGATCTAGGTTCAGTGCAGAAGGCTTGGGAACCTCCCGCTCTGATACCACTTGTTGGTCCAGATAACGGCAAAGTAAAAGACTGGGGGGTGAATAGTCTTTTAAAACTTTTGTCGATAAAACAGTTTCTCAGAAAGTTGGGTTACTTTCTGATACTTATAATCAGAATAGCGGAAGTCTTTCTGATAAGTGCACGTGCTCAGCAAGCTAGTAAAGTGTGTAAATTACTTTGCGATTAAGTAAAGGCCGGAAGTGAGTGCATAAAGTAAATAACACAGTAGCTTTATAGTGGTATCTGAAGGTGGCGTAATCCTTCAACTAATCCACTTCGACCTTTCTCAGACCTAGAATCCACTAAGACAGATAATTGAGTTCACCTTACAAATATCTTCTCTCGATTCCTAAATACACTAGGCTCCCAACCAAGTGTTCCCCTTGAGTTCTTCCCCGGCTTTCCCAGCCAAGTACTTCCTCTACTCAGAACCTTTAACCTTGGAGTTATTACTTAGTTTCCCAAACTAAGTACTTCCTCTACTCCACGCCTTTTCTGGTGTTGGTTAAGAAGAGTTTATCATATTGGTAGATTAATAACTTCCACAGTTATGTAATACTACCTTCTAGAACAAGAGTCACTTAACACACTTGGACAGTGTATGGTGATATGTTCTTTTCTGACCCAAGTCTATGTTCTTCGTTCAGGAGAATGAATATCTTAGCAAGTCGCAACGGTGCTTCAATTCAACTCCTTCACAACAGATATAGCTTGTTAAGGATCAGGACACTTAGAACTTTCGTGCTACTTAGAATCAAGAGCTTGGTCGCAACTGTAAAGCTAGAGAGTAAGTAGGCAGAAGGCTTGTATGCTTGAGTGTAGGATCTGAAATTCAGTCGTTCAAGTGTGTGTTCAAGCATTCCAAGTGGTAATATTTATAGTTGAAAATCAAGCCGTTTGAATTACTATCCGTTAGGCTATTGAGATTCAAACTACAAACAATCCGTTGATAGTACTACAGAACTTTTGTCTCTTTGTTCAGAGATAAAGCTTTTGGTCAGCGAGTTCTGCAATGGCATTAAATGCACTGTACTATCTTTTGTCCTGTTGTGCCAACGGAACTATGCACGCTTTACGAGTTTGTACGCGTCTATCGAAACTCGACCTTTCAGAAACTAAGGAAAACATCGTTTCTCCCAGAAACATTGTTTTCTCTAAGTTATTTTTGCATATGGTTTCTGAGGCACAATTCCTTTGTCTTCGGTAATCTTGAGCAGTCTTCATATCTTCAGATAGTTGAGCTCTTTCTGCTGGATGCCTTCTTCTTGGTCTTCTTCAAGGATATAAAATTACATTCAGAGACCTAACATCCTATATAAGATTTACTAGATTAATCATACTAAGTATACTTCCTCTTTTACAATGTTCAAGTGAACCAAGAGTACTAGATACCTTTCTGAAATAAGGTAAGTCATTATGGTATACTGATCAAAACTAAACAGATATTTCCTAACAGCATAACTCCTCAATTACAGGTACCAGTCCCTACAACATACAATTGACCACATTACATTATATTGTAATAAACAAATAACAATGTAAAAGAACAAGAATGTAAAAGAATGATACATTTTGTCTATCTGCCAATAAAGTGCCAATCCTTTCTTCTTCAAATTGACCTATCATGTTCTTCAAGCAATGTAGAAAGAAGGCCCAGCTCTCCATAGTTTCATTTTCAACCACTGTCATGGCAATGGGAAACAACCCACAATTGGGATCAGTCCCAACTGCACTCAAAATAACTCCTCCAAATCTGCCTTTGAGATTGCATCCATCAAAGAAAACAAATGAGGCACATCCAGCTAGGAACCCCCTCTTCAACCCATCCATGCCCAAGAAAAGTCTCTTGAAAAGAGGAGGCCTTTCAATTACATCCACATCCCTCTCGAACACTACTACTGATCCAGGGTTGGTTCTCCTCATAATCTCAGCATACTTGGGCATCAATTGAAAAGCTTCTACTGGTTTACCCCTAATCATATCAATTGCCCTAAGCCTTGCCCTATACATTTTCATGTATGGCACAGTCACACCAAACTTGTTTGTTGCCCAACTAATCAAGGCATATGAATCCATGTTGGGATGCCTTCTCACCTCATCCATTATTTGCTTTGCCAACCAATTCATGGCAGCCTCCTTCTCATTAACTTGTCTTACACAAGTATGTCTGCCATGGTAAATCTTCACAACCATGGTTGTGCCATTAACCTTGGATGCATGTAGTCTCCAATTACATCCAGCCCCCTGACACTTGGCAGTAAACCTTGTATCTTCATTCTTCACTCTCTGGCACTTGAATCCTACCTTAATTGAGTACTCCTTTACCCTTAACCTCAGCTCATTAGTATTTGCAAAGGTGTAACCTACTTCAAATTCTCTGTCGCACTTCACTTCATTTGTTTTGAATTCATCATCAGCCCAATTAACATCACTCACATGATCATCTACATGTTCATCATCACTGTCAAGTTCTTCAACACAGGAGCCCTATTTCCACCTCTCCTCTTCTTTGTCCTAGTACCTGATCCTTCTGGTACTTCACCACCAACATCACCCTCATTATCAGTCTCACTACCACTTAAATTCTTTCTCTTAAAACCTATCTCCTCATCTTCAGAGTCATGCATGTAGTATGACTGAGGAATATCATCCTCACAATCAATGGCATCAGAGTCATCATCTTCTTCAATCAATTTCAGTTTATCCTTATCCCTCCTCCCCTGAGTAGGTACTTCACTGGTCATATCAACCCTCCCCTCAGTAGGCAACTCAGTGGACATCTCAGGAATGGATGTATTTGCAGGGGTTGTACTAGATGGAGCTGAGAAGTGTTTCTCAAGAAAAGCATCAACATCAAAGTCTTGAAGCACATCATAGTCATAATTTGTGTGGGTTTCATTCTCTTCAATTGGACCAGGAATGTAAGCATCTTCAGAGGGAATAGTAGGAGAAGGAATTCTAGTAGGAGAAGCTACTTGAGTAGGAGAAGAAATTCTAGTAGGAGAAAGTACTTGAGTAGGAGAGGAATTGCAGTTTCAGAAGGAATTGGAGTAGGAGAAGGAACTTGAGTAGGGGAAGGAATTGGAGGCTCATCAGTAGGAGGAGTTTCTTTTGCAATTGGTGTTTCACTTTCAATTGGTGTTTCTTTTTCAATTTCAACCTCTTCATCAGTATATGGCTCATCAGTCAAATCAACTATATAGGTTCCTTAGAGGAACTAGCATGTGCATTCCTATAGGATTGTGTCTTGCATTTCCTACTCCTATAAACTCTCTCCATCCTCTCCCTAATATTATCTTCAGGAGTAGAGGCTCTATAATGAGTTGCATCAGGATTAAAACACTCACTATCATCATCCCATACACAAAACCTATTTTTTCTCTTTCTAGTAGATTCATCAATAGCTATTGGAACTGCCTCTCCAGTCTCATCATACAATTCAATCTCCATATATTTTTTGTTCATTTCAAACATCAACTTAACATCATCATCAGTTATTAACTCCAACTGTTCAAATGTTCCAGCTAAGTCACACTTCATACTAAAACATAAATTCTTTGAAGAAGACACATTCTCTAGTGCAGTAGCCATAACATCATTCATGAGTTTAATATGTGAATGCCTCAACATTCTCCAACATGTATAGGTCCTTCCCACAATGAATTCTGATATTATATGTTCCATTTTTTCCTACATCAAACAAAAAGATAAAATCAACACTAGAACATAGCATTGACAAACAGTATCATATTATGGGTAAAAAACAAGTTCAATAACACTACACTGAACTATAAACATCATCAAATCAGAGTTCGAAACAAAAAAAGAAAAAAAAATCAAAAAAGCCCCTTTTTTACGTAAGTTAGTAGAATTCTACCCACAGGAATTCAATCTTCGAGTAATCTAAGTAAACCAACAACTGTAAACACAACATTACACGCATAATGTATGAAAAAGAAGATCATTTTACCTCTATCAATGGCTCCAGTTGAACAGCAAAAACCCTAATTTTGCGCAATCGATTGCTATCGGACAGTTGCGATGCTTCGATTCGATCGTATGGCTGTGTTCGGCCAAAAATTCCTACCAGAATTTGCAGAGAATTGGTCGATTTTGTGAAAGACAGAAGTATGGTGAGGGAGATGTTTTTCGCGGGTAATTGAGAGAAGGTGGAAGGGTTTCTACCTTTTCTAATTTCTTTTTCCTTTACTTTAATGTTTTTTTCAAATTTAAATTTGTTTTTGCTTTTCCTTAATTCAGAGAGAGAGGAAATTCCACGTGTGGAGAGAGAATGATGATGCTGGCAACTCAGTCAACGGAAATTGGCTTCAGGGAGGCATCTGTAATTGTTGTCAATCTAGGGAAGAATCTGAAATTGGGCCAAATTTAAGGGGAACCATAAGTAATTCGCCGTCTTTAATTTTTCATAATTAAAAATTGGTTAATTTGTGAGTTATGGTCTTCCACGACCACCACCAATGAGGCATAAAGGTGGCTTTAGTGGTATGTTTAATGTGGCCTTTTGAGATAGCTATCATTGGCTATAAAAAGGTGGTTTCTCCATCCTTTGGAAGACACAACAAGAACACAATCTTCTACTCCCCCTCTCATCCATTGGCATCATCATCCTCATTTCATTATATAGAGATTTGCATAGTAGAGGCATACACTTGATCATCAAGAGAGTTCTAAAACTTGAAAGGTTCGAAGAAACTAATTTTGTTGCTTCCAAAATTAGTTGTGATTGGGCGTTGTACCTTGGGAGCACATTGCTCAAGTAGGCCTGAAGCATATAAAGGCGGACAAATTGTGCTTAAGGGGAAGTGGTCACACCGCTGTTTCGTCCAGGATTCAATCCGAATTTTTTCTACTACTTGTACGCTCAACACCGTATTTCCACTAACATAAAAAGAAATATCAACCGGGGGCCAACATACAGGTCCACCAAGCAACCTAAATCACGATAGACTGTAACTTTGGTGGCTGGTTCGAGGTTAATATGATTGAAAAGTTAGTCTGCTTTCTTGGTACTACCGAGTGCATCCACATTGTTAATCCCGCTGATGAATTTACTCTTCCTAGATTAATGCAAGCCATACTACGAATGCTAGCTCCAGTTAAAAAAACACCTATTATGGCTTGGTATGTGAAAAAGGGAGTCGATTGGCCAGAGTCTCTCACACCAATTAGCTAGTCACTTGATATGTTCGATATGTTTCACAATGCATACATGGAGGCCATTTGCACACGATGATACATCTTTACAAATTGGATTCCTAGGGGTCGGTGTTTAGCAATCTTGATCTATGTGGCATTCCCTACATGGAACGAGGACGTTAGATATTTAAATAATTTATAATTTTATCGTCTTTTTTATATTATTCTAGGCATTTATCTTTTCTGGTCAATGAAGTAGTAAAAAAAAATATTTCCATGTTTTAGTTTATGAATTATGATGGATCATGTTACAATGCAGTGAGAATAAATGTACAGTCCGTCTTGCGAGAGACCCCTACATATTGTAGAGTTCCGAAAGTCCTCTATAACAGAAAACTTAGACAATTTACCCTAAAAATTAGACAACTTGACTTTTTCGCGGGTCGACCCACGTTATTTTTTTAATTAAAAAAACTTACTCAGCTCAAGTTGTCTAGGTTTATCATCAAATTGTCTACATTTATCGTAAAATTGCATATGTTTAGCATGCAAACATTAGTAACAACTCATTTATCCAATCAAAACACAATATTTAAAAAAATAAACAAGAACTTCAATTTCATTCGTTAACCAATAAATTTCAATACACAAAATAATAAAAAAATCAAAATTTACATCCTATAAAAATACATATGTCTTTTCAAAAACATTTAATACATCTTTAAAATAGCTTTCTTCACACTCTTGACTTGTTCGTCGACCCATTCTTCCACAACGTCTCAATTTTTGTGACCAATCAATTTCTTTATTCGACCACCATTTTTACGAAAACCTACATACAACAAAAACATCAAAAAACATAGACAATTTATACACAAACATAGATCATTTATACCAAAAAAACTAAACAATTCAAACTAAAACATCAACACATAATAACATAGACAATTTATACTAAAACATAGGCCATTTATACAAAAAAAAAACTAGACAATATATAACACATCTATCTTTTCACAATAAACCAACAACAAAGAACAACATAGACAATTTCTAATAAAACACAGGCCATTTATACAAAAAAAAACTAGACAATTTTTACTAAAACTAGAACATACAAAAAAACTAGTTAATTTCTACTAAAACATATGGCATTTATACTAAAAAACTAGACAATTTATACTAAAACATAGATAATTAATAAAACATAGACAATTACTAAACCAGTAACGCATAACAACATAGAGAATTTATGCTAAAACATAGGTCATTTATAAAAAAAAAAAAAAAAACTAAACCAACAACATATAACATAAAAACATAGACCATTTATACAAAAATCTAGACAATTTATGGTAAAACATAGACAATTTATACAAAAAAAAACTAAACCAGCAACAACGAACAACATAGACAATTTCTACTAAAACATAGACCATTTACATAAAAAAAAAAAACTAGGCAATTTATAGTAAAACATAGATAATTTATAAAAAAAAACTAAACCAGCAATAATGAACTACATAGACAATAACATAGACCATTTATACAAAAAAAAAAACTAGACAATTTATAGTAAAACATGGACAATTTATACAAAAACTAAACCAGTAACAACGAACAACATAGACAATTTCTACTAAAATATTGACAATTTTTACTAAAACATAAACTATTTATACAAAAAAAAAACTAGACAATTTATACAAAAAAAACTAAACCAGCAACAACGAACAACAGAGACAATTTCTACTAAAATATAGACCATTTATACAAATCAAACTTATAAGTGCTAATTCGGCAATCTGTAGGTACAAACTATAGGCATATGCACATGGAATTACATCACAATATATTCCAAGCGGCATCATATATCAAAGCAGTAAGCAACCAAAAACAAAGTAAAATAAACATATCGAACAACAAATTTTAAACAAGTATAAGCAAACTACTCTAGTAGTTAAATTTGATGTCTACAACAAATTGCCATAGAAAATAATAGTAACTAAACGGCAGCACACATGCCAGGTAACTTAGCTAATACTTGTTCTCATCAATCATTATGCCATATCACAGTAACTTTAGCAGCTTCTCATTTTACATCTTTGAACAGGGACTCGCACGCTAGCCTTGCAGTAAATTAACTAATACTTAATTTGTCTCATCAATCATTACAAGAACCGAGAGAGAGAGTCTCATCAATCATTGCAAGAACAGAGAGAGAGCTCACATACTTTGTAGCGGACAATTTCAGGCTCAAAGTAGCTCCTTCATCCAGTTCTCGCACCTTCGCCAACAACCGTCATTCCTTATCCAGGTCTTTCGCCAACAGTCGAACATTCGGATTCAGATCTCGTTCTCCGCAACCTCACCTATGATATAGAAAATTGAGAGTTAGATAGTTGAAATTATGCAGACATTATTAGTGGCAGACAGAAGAAATCAACCTGAATAAATGAGCTTGAAAAATACCATCACAGATCTAGAAAACTTCGTTCGATCTCCGATCTAAGCACAAATCCGTCTCGATCTGTAAGCTATGATACTCCACACATGCTCCTCTCTGCCACGCGATTCCTCTTTTGCTCGATCTGATTTGGATTAAGGTTTCTTCGCGAGTGAAAAATCAGAATTAGGGTTCTTCGCCCAAAATTGGGAGAAACCGTCATTTTCTGTCAACTGGAAGAAGAGAAATGAAATAAAAAAGGGAAAAAGGAGCCTTTTATACTAAATCCAAATAATGAAAATCGCTTGACCCGGATCCAGATTCCAAAACTCCGATGCGCGTGAGGATCCGCGAAAAAAGAAGGGCAAAATGGCATACATAAAAAATAGACAATTTTCATGAGAAACTAGAGGTCTCTCTAGACTCTTCAAATGTAGTAGGACTTTTATAAGACTTTATACCAATCAATAACAAACGGGAAGGGCTTTTTTATGGTATTTTAGTCTTTCCACCTTAAATGCCTCTTAAAACGCATTTTTGTAACTCTACCAAGCAGTAATGGCATTTACAATTACATCTCAAAATACCACTTCCAATCCCTACCAAGCGCCGTCTTTTCTCGGTCAAACAAGGAAAAAATACACATTACTCCAAACGCGGCCTAAGATGTAGTCCTACAAAATGCTACCTCGGAGTAAAATGTAGTCCTACCAAACGCTGCCCAAGACTCTTTAAGTCTTCTCCGAACATTGAGAGAGTACCAATTTGCAATTTGACTAAAACTGTGGTAGTTTGGT
Source organism: Plantago major (assembly GCA_026545765.1). Classification (NCBI taxonomy): domain Eukaryota; kingdom Viridiplantae; phylum Streptophyta; class Magnoliopsida; order Lamiales; family Plantaginaceae; genus Plantago; species Plantago major. The sequence goes on from CM048841.1 coordinate 35,289,705, forward strand.
TGCAAGTTTTAGCGAAAGAGAATTAAGAAAATATCCTCTTCCAGCCAGAAAATTCTGATAGAGACCGGGTTTATGAGTAAGTTGTAAACCTTGTGAATGAAAATGAACCACATGGAAGAATAATTTTAAATTCATTTCCCAAGTTACAACTTACCGATAATATGGACGGAAGAATCTCCCCTTCCAGACAAAGATAAACAGTAAACAGATCGATTGAATCGATCAGTGAATCAACCCTGCCTCACAATTCTCTCTGAATCTGCAAACCTAATTTTCTCCCGATACCTAATCCATCTCTCTACCTCACCATGTACAACAGCAGCAGCACCTATGACCCAAGGCTCAATGACGCTGCCTCCTACCGTCACCGCCGAAGGTACCTTTTTCAACCTAATTTTTATGCATACTTCAATTTCAGTAGAACCAGTTTTATAGGTATAGCTTTTACTCTCTGGACCTACTGTGTATATTAGGCTATTAGCGGTTTTCTATGGATGATCTGTGTTGTTTGTGCCTAGTCATTCATTAGTTAATTTAGTGTTTATGTATGCACAATTTCTATACTTCAATTTCAGTATAACCAGTTTTATAGGTATAGCTTTTTCTCTCTGGACCTAGTGATTCATTCGTTTCAATCGAATACAAACTATGTATATTAATTAGGCTATTAGCGGTCTTCTAGGGATAATCTGTGTTGTTTGTGCCTAGTCATTCATTAGTTAAATTTAGAGGTTGTTTGGCTAACAACTAAAATTCAGAAAACCGGATTAAGAACACCTAAATTTTTACTCAAATAGCACAATCTCTATAGTACAAACTTTATAAGTACCCTGTAGCTAGTGTTTTAATTGGCCAAATGTTTATGCATACTTTACTTTCAATCTGACCAGTTTTGTATGTATAATTTCTGGTTGCTGTAATTCCTGATTAAGTGGCCATGTTTATGTATACTTCAACTTCAATATTAGAGGTTTTGTATTTATGAATTTTGCTTTCTGTGCTTAGTGATTTCATTGGGCCGCCGCTGCCAATGATTCCACCTAGCTATGGACGTGGTGGCCCTGCTCCTTATGTGGTACCGCCTCATGCTGGAGCTGACATGAGAGTTGGAGGAGGAGGTGGTGTAGGGTTTAATGGATATCCTGCCATTGAGCATGGAAGAGGTTTTGTGGCTGGTGGTTTCACTGACAGAAATGGAGGAGGTGGAGGGAGAGGATTTGGAGATAGGAGAGGCAGTGATGGTGGGAGAGGTGGTGGTTTTGTTGGAAGGGGTCGTGGTGGGAGTTTTAGCGGTGGGCGAGGTGGAGGTAGAGGCGGGTATGACGGAGGTCGTGGTGGTAGAAACCGTGGGGATGACTTGGATAATATTTCACTGCCGAAGCAGGATTTTGGAGGATTGGTTCCTTTTAAGAAGGATTTTTATGTGGAGAGCTTGTCTGTGAGGGCGATGAGTGAGCAGGAGGTAATGATGTATCGTGCAAAGAGGGATATAACTATTGAAGGCCACGATGTTCCCAAACCGATTAGGATATTTCAAGAAGCAAACTTTCCAGGTATTGCTTCATTTTGATTCTTAATTGAAACTTTACTTGAATCTATTTTTTTGTGTTAGTGCAAACATAAATATTATGGATCCTATTGGGTTCAATTGTGTTTTAGCTTTGAAACTCATGTTTTTCTTTTGGTTTATGAGCTCATTTAATATTCTCTTTTTACAGATTATTGCCTTGAGGTCATTTCAAGGTTGGGTTTTGTTGAGCCAACTGCTATTCAGGCGCAGGGATGGCCTATGGCTTTAAGGGGTAGGGATCTAATAGGCATTGCCGAGACTGGTTCTGGAAAGACCTTGGCATACTTATTACCTGCTTTTGTACACATTAGTGCTCAACCCAGGCTGGGTAAGTTACATTGGAAACAATCCCTTCTTTTACATGTCATGATTCTTTTTCTTCCCCCCCCCCCCCCCCCCCCTTCTGGGTCATAATTTAAGTCTATCTGTCTTGGCGATAATTTACAAATGCAGCACAAGGGGATGGCCCCATTGCGCTGGTCCTAGCACCTACTAGAGAATTGGCAGTTCAGATACAACAAGAAGCTGCTAAGTTTGGGTCATATGCAAATATAAGAAGTACTTGTGTCTATGGTGGTGCACCTAAAGGACCGCAAATACGTGATCTTAAAAGAGGTGATTCTTGTTTGTTGGATTCCCTGTCCTTGTTCTTTCTACTTCCCAGCTGTGCTGATATTTGTTTTCCTCATTTAATTGTTAGGTGTTGAAATTATTATTGCCACGCCGGGCAGGTTGATTGACATGCTGGAAGCTCAACACACTAACCTGAAAAGAGTAACATACCTAGTTTTAGATGAAGCAGACCGAATGCTAGATATGGGATTTGAACCCCAAATCAGGAAAATAGTTTCACAGGTAAAATAATTAGCTGCGTTTCCACTTGCACATGTACATAGTTTCTTTTATAGAGGCCAACTTACCGGACAGATATCCCCAGTTTTGTAATTATACTCGTTAGTAATTAGTACTGGCACTTATTCAAGAATTACGTCATTTGCCGATAGAGATGTAAACTGAAACTTTTGTAATTGAACTTGATCAGCTGGCCTATTGCATTGTGTTGTTTCTTGCACTCACTCAGATAATGAATAATTGTATTGTTAAACTTGTAGTATATGATAAAAGTATGTTAGTGTGCTGTGCATATTCTGTTTCACTTGACAAATTGATGTTAAAAACACAAGGCTTAAGTGTATACTTTAACTTCTGAAACTTATTCTCATTCTATTTATTTAAAGAAGTTAATAAATAACCATTAAGTAGGTTATTTTCTCTTCTTAATCATGTTTTGTGCCATCCTGCTTGACACAGCCATCTGCAGAAGTTGAATTATTTGTGTTCTTCAAATGACCGGCATTTCGTACCAGTGTTGTTATGGTAGAGCTGGAATATTTAACTTTACTGGTAAACATTGTGTTAATGGAATTAATTGCAAGTAACCTGTGACCCTAAGGACCTAAAATCCATGGCAATACAGTTGCATGAATATCTTGTTTCCACAACTTGTAGGCTTTGTTAACTGAATACAATGTTTGATTTGTCGGGTCCAAAGTACTATTTCTGCTCCATCTCTTAATTATTTTTATGTTTTTTTTGTAGAATTGGAATATATTCTATTCATAGGCTCTGAGTTTCTTGAAATTTTAATTGCAGATTCGGCCAGACAGGCAAACCTTGTACTGGAGCGCCACATGGCCAAGGGAGGTAGAAACTTTAGCAAGGCAATTCCTACGCAATCCTTACAAGGTCTGTCTAAGTTAACACCTGTTCCCAAGCACTTGAGATTTACAGAAAAAGGCTGAGATCAATATTCATTATTTCATTCTCTGACCTTCAAAGTGTGTAATGTGCTACTATGTTATAAAGGAACTCATATTCTCTTAAATGTTGAACTTGAACATAGGTGATAATAGGGTCTGCAGAACTGAAAGCAAATACATCCATACAACAAGTTATTGAGGTTATGACTGATATGGAGAAGTATAACAGGTAAGATGGTTTTTTATTTCATTTTATTTAATTTTGGTCCTCTGCTTGTGTAGCTCTGGTTTCTCACCGTATCTTGATTGCAGGTTGATTAGATTGCTGAACGAGCTGATGGATGGAAGTAAAATTTTAATCTTTGTGGAGACAAAGAAAGGTTGTGATCAAGTCACTAGACAGCTGAGAATGGATGGTTGGCCTGCGATGTCTATACATGGTGATAAAAGTCAGGATGAAAGGGATTGGGTCCTGGCTGAGTTTAAAAGTGGTAGAAGTCCTATAATGACTGCCACTGATGTCGCTGCCCGTGGCCTTGGTAGGATTAGTCTAATGGTTTAGGTTTTAGCATATCATGTTGGTTTCTGACCATCTAGGCAAGTCTGCCGGCTGTTCTCTATGTTCCTAATAGTACTGTGGTTGGGTGCATAAGGTGTTGATATTTGTTGCCTAATTGCTGCTGACTCCATTTCTGCTGGTTGGTTCCAATCGTTGTGACTTAAACATCACCAGACGAATTGCTAGCTGGATTCAGGGGCTCTTAAGTTTCTTATATCCGCCTTAAAATATTATCTTGGCATGGTGGTGGTTGCATAGTTAGCTAATAGGATTATGCTTCCCGATTCACTCAGGATGGCATCGGAAAGTACTATATCTCCTCATTGTAGTACCACCATTTTGCCAGTCTGATGCGTATGGATACAAGGAGCATGCATTTCACATATGTGGATATTATGGCCTGAGGTATCATGAGGCAGATACTCTGGAATAGGTTAATCGAATTACTAGTAGGTTCCATTGTGATATATGATGGTCATTTGGTAAGTGTGTCTGAGTATCCTGTTAGATGACGACTTTGGATTTTATTCTGAAGTGAAATTTCCACATATGTTGTGCTCCTCATTTGTGTCCGCATGGGATAATTGAAGCTTAAGTGCCCATCCACTCTTAGGGAGCCGGTAGTCATGGCAGCCGGTTGACTCGTGCGAGATTTTACATTGATTTGGTGATTAATATGGAGGAGCTGCTCCTTATCCCTGCAAAGTTAGGTAGGCACATATAGATGTTGTTCATCATGTGTACCATCAATTGGATCTTAGGAATGCAGGGATAAGGTGGCTATATTATCTCTCCTGTTCAGTTAAGTATCTTGTCTAACGTAAACTATTTTCTTTCTTGTAGATGTGAAGGACATAAAATGTGTTATTAATTATGATTTTCCAACAAGTCTCGAGGATTATGTCCACAGGATTGGGAGAACTGGTCGTGCGGGAGCCAGGGGAACTGCTTTTACATTTTTCACACAGGGCAATGTGAAGCATGCTAGAGAGCTTATTAAGATTTTGCAACAAGCTGGTCAAGTTGTTCCTCCTCAACTTGTTGCTTTGTCCCGAAATGCTGTCTCTAATATGGGCGGTAAGCTTTGTTGCCTCTAATGCTTAGATATATCATGTTCCTCCATTACAAGGTTTCTCTTTGGGGCGGGGGGTTTCAAATGCTATGGGCCAACAGATGATAGCAGTTCAATTTTGTTGGCCTAAATTGTCAACGGTACGAGAATAAAGGTTATGTCATGGAAAAAGATGCCCAAATTTAATTTATCAGAATAGAACTTAATAGGTAACGATGTAATTTTATAACTTTCTTACACAAAAGATGATAAGTACGTGACCAAGTAAACATGTGTGTGTGTGTGTGTCTTTCTCTCTATATATGGAGTATATATATTAGTATATTTTACTTTTTTTAGTATTCCTTTTCAACTGTTTAATGTTTGGAATTTTATTTTTTTGTCCTTCGAAATTTTTATTGATCTTTATGATGTCATAGGGAGTTCTGAAAGTTGGAAGTTAATAAAACCTGTATGTGTAAGGTTTCATCAAGTAGCGTTGGAAAGTAAGAAACGAACAAAGAGATGGTTTATGTGTTATTAGTGTATTATTAAGGGGATTTTTTTCAATTAAAGTTGGCTTTTGAATTGCCAATGTTAACTTTTGCTAGTTCTCTCTTAATAATCCTTGAAGTATGTTTGCAATTAATCTTGCAAGTTGTCTCCACATCTCTTGCAGGCTCGAAAGGTAATTTCCGTTCAAGAGGACGGGGCGGTTTTGGCAATCGGGTGTCTGGGTCTAATGTAATCCCTATTGGTGGTAGAAGGCCTTATTAGTTAACCTATAATGTAGGCTAGTAACTCTAAATGCAGATTATGGAACTTGAATGCCAACAGAAAGGTCTAGTATCATTTATCTTTTCCTTTCTTTTTTCTTTTCTTTTGCTTTCATCATGTCTAGGTTTCCAGTGAATCTAAAACATTTGTGTTTTTTCTTGACGTGGAGACTGGAGACTCTCTCTTAGATATTGAAATTACGCGAGCAGCTGTGCTACCAACCTCGTTGACGTGTGTAATGAATCATAGCTCAGCATATGGCCTTTAATATGAGCTGCATAATATAGACCGGCCGTTATCACTTGCAAAACACCATTATCGGGCCATTCAATTTAATAGTAGCTGTAGATCTTGGATCTAAAATGTAGTACTCCCTCTGTCCCGTGAACCTGGGCACATTTCTTTTCGGTAAGAAAGCCAGTTGTTTGTTGTTTGTTGGGTAGAGAAATGATAAAGAATGAAAAAGGTATGAGAGATAAAATATATAATGATAAAGAATGAAAAAAGTAAGAGAGATAGTTGAGTTAGTGGGGGTTAGTTGTTGTACTTTTTTGCTATTTTTATAATGGGACTAGATTTGTGGTACGTTCATAAACGAAATAAGGGTCCAGATTCAGGAGATGGAGGGAGTACTATTAACTTGTGACATGGCAACTTGTTTCTCTTGCTCACTAATGGGTCAAATAGTCTTGCATCTTTCCTGACGGTGACTTATTGTTAAGCGTTGCTGAGCAACTCTGTGCAACTCTCTCTATCATGTCATCATTTCAATTAAATTAATGTAGCATCCTTTGCAAAAATCTATGTAATTCTCTACTTCAACAGTTTAGATCCAAATTTATTTTCTTTTAAACTTCAATTTTCATTTCTTTTTTTTTAAATTTCGTTTTAAACTTCATTCTTTATTTTATTTTAAATGTCGTTAATTAATTATAATAACATAACATTAATTTAAAAAAATTATATCGTTTGAAAATAAAAATTATGTATTTCTTTTTCATCATCATAAGACTTCCACAAATATTGTTATAAGATAGTATCAGATAATTAAATACATAACTTTATTTTATAGGGAACTAGTATTAACCTGTGATGATGTCACGGTATAGTTTAATTTTGGGGAGGACAAAATAAATTAATCGAGAAAATATGATAGTCAAACTTATATAAACGTTGGTTGTAGTGTCGATGGGTAGTCATTTTTCATCTAATACTATATCACTGAGTCTTTTTTTTAATACTAAATATAGAAAATGTAAAAATACGTCTCATCATGATAGATTTTTTTTTTTGGAGTAGGATCCATCCTTAACTTGACAATGTAACATAGCTATGAGTAAGGTTTATAACTATATAAAATTGCACATACCCCCTCAATTATCATTAAGTTGTACGAAACCCCCTAGAATTGACTTACCAGGCGTGTGTAATGCACTTGTGCCAGAGGGGTTTCGCGTTAACTTTTCAATAATTCGGGGTTTGATGCAATTTTAATAGTTGAGGGGGGTTTAATGCAATTTTAACACAAGCTAGTATCAGACCAGAATGCACAAGTAGAGAAACTCTATGAAAACTCCTCACAATTACAAAATGTTATGCACTTAAATCACCAATTCTAATATGAAATTCCTTAGACGCGTGCAATCATTAAGCAGATGGATGATGGTAGGCCTGATCATCTACCACATTGTAACTGCATCAAACACAACAAAGCCTTAAAATAAATATATAATCCATAATAATCCGAAAATAGGAACCAAATATGTTACCTGAAAGATGGTAATAGTCGATCCATCCCCAAGAAAACTCACGTTCACAACACAAACAATTGCGTACTATATCGATTCGCAGTGCTAATAAGTTAGTGAATAGGTTGCTCTAATTAACTAACTAAACAATTGCCTCATGTTACAGCTCAATTTTTGGTGCTAACAGATTCACATATTCACAGCTGGTACCTTATTGGACGAATTACAACAACATAGGCTCTATATACTGAAGATTTCAGCCATGATCTGCACGATAAGAATCTCACTGAATTAGGTTGATTCATGAATGAGGCGATGAATAAAAAATCTAATTTGATTTCCCTGAGCTGAAAGAGAAATTAAAATGAGTTTATGATGCGAGTTTCCAACATGGTACTCTACTCCTTATAAAGATATTGCTTGAAGTTTCCAACATGGTACTCGGTGATATATATGGATATCTATACTAATTATAAAAAGAATGCCATTTTTGTCTCACAAAAGGTAGTTGTAATACCAAAAATTTGATATTCCATTTATATCTCCACTCTCCCATCTATATATCTATCTATCTATATAATACATTAAGCAAAAAAGATTTAGAGCCATTTTAGAGTGTCCACGTCAAACAATTATGTGGCAAATCTCTATGTTGTGATTGGTACATCCTTTTGCTAAGTGTCAAATCATTTTGTTCTGATTGGTCTAATTTTTTTATGTGTGATGACCTGGCTAATTAATACTAACACTTATAAACAACGTTTTAAATTGATTCTTTTTTTGTAAGTAGCCATCTATTTTGGATTTTTGTTTTTTCACGGTATTAGACATGGAAATTTGCACCGGATACCATAATAACTCAATAAATATGCTTACTTTACAGAGACTTAATTGATATACACCAGAATATCTAATGAGATTAATTAATTTAGTTAAACCCTTCTAATCATGTCAAAAAATTATGCACTCTAACATTTGACTTATAAAATCCGCAGGAACATCTACTGAATATCACATTCAATAATTCCCACATAGCACTATAATGCTTTCCCCTTAAAAATCTCACCAGTCTTATATACTGGAATTGGAGCACATTTTGTGTTGCAAAAGCTTTTTAGACAAGAAAAAATACGTTTTTATTTATTTTTGAAGTAGTACTCTTTCTTGGTCATTCTTCTTTCTATCCTTTTGTTTCCTAAAGTTGAGCTAACATGAAACAAATCCACGAGCCGTCACGTAGAACAAATACAAATTCAATCTATGAAGCCAAAATTTCAAAAATACATGTTAGATCGATCGAAGCTGTGACTATTTAAAATGTTTTCTTCATCGTATCTGCATTTTTGTTACTCCATCATAACGTGCAGTTGTAAAATTATCGGACTGTTTGGAACGGAACTATAATTGAGTGAATTTTAATTGAGGTATAACTGATGAATAGTGACTAAATTTTAATTGAGTTGTGAAAATTTGTGTTTAATTGACATAATTTTTTATATTTATAATAACAAGGTGGCACTCAAATAGAGGAAAAAACATTCGCATGTAAAAATATATATATATATATATATATATATATATATATATATATATATATATCTAACATATGTATGAAGTATTTTAAATTTATACGGAACTATGCTTTTAATTAGAAAAAATCTATATGTTTTTAACTAACAGATCTATGTATTGTTAACAAAATGTATTTTTTATTTATGAAAAACATTTATATATTAACTAAACATCCATAGTTCTCATTAAGATTGTTCGTTGTTCTTACCCATTTTACTATAGACAGTCTGTCAGGAGACTTCCTCTTCTTCTTTAGTTCTAGAAAATCAACAAAATGAAAATTCTTTGAAAAATAGAATCATATTATTCTTAAATCTATATAATTCGATTAAGAATCGAACGAAAATAATGTCACACTTCAACCTATCTAACACGGATATATAGAATTCAAATAAGAATCACGAGGGAATAAGCTCATATCTGATTCACCAATGCTTATACCGATTTATAGAATTCAAATAAGAATCCCAAATCTCATGGGAAATGACAAAATATACATAGGGTGTTGGCAATTGCACTACATGGTTTGTTGGGCATGGTACAATTAGGAAAATTGGTTATCAAATATGACAAACATGGGCCATTTGGCATTCAATTTGCATTGTCATCAAATCTTTCTAATCGTAGCATGCCACATAATTAAAAGAAAAAAGAAAAAAAACAGATAAAATAGTGAAGGTAAAAAAAACAAACAAAGTGGATACAAAAATGAAGATTTACTGAAAACCCCACAACTGACTAATTCCCTGAAAGTAACCAAACTAATTAATTGATAATTCTAGCACCGGTGTTGACTCCGACGATGAGCTTCATCATCGAACATTCGGAATATTTAAATGGCATTCCACTTCTCACACACAATAAGTTTTTCTTAATAGTTAGGTCATTTCTTAATCTTTAATACAGATCCCTATGTCTTGGGCTAAAAGGGAAAGTTTAGTTTGCCAGGACAGGGGAAGCATAATTCGTCATCCTCTAATATTCAAGGGCCTAGACAATAAATTGAGGTGAATTTTACAGGCCGTTGATGGGTTACATCGCTGATTAAGAGGATGACCGCAAGGTTGATGGAAAGCTACTGGAAATAAACAAGTCATCGTATTTAAACCATCGGAGAGCACATACCCATCACTATTGGATTACTTATCTCAAAATCCACCAATTGACCCATAATATTTTCATCACCAAGATGTTCTTGCACCCAATGACATAGTAGATGAGAACAATCAATATGATATGTTACCAATGCTCAATAATTTTGATGAGTGCTTAAATATGAATAGCATAAATAAGATGGATAATGTTGCTAATAGATTGGAATAGCATAATAATTAACAGTTACAGGTTTAGAAATATGAACATGTACAACCCGAATAAAAATAAAATTCTAAATTCTAAATCACAATTAATCGGGTTCCCAACAACCCGATTAAAAAGGGGTGGGGGCAACCCCAAGCTCAGAAAAAAGAACATTTTATTTCACTAATTTACATGTTATAGTGAAATTTATTTTAAGTAGGTGGGGTGCGGTGCAATCCTAAAAAATAAGATTTTTATTTCACTAACATCATTTCTTTGAACACGTTATGGTGATTTTATTTGGGGGCAGTTGGAAAGGGGATTACCTAGGTGGTTTTAAGTGTTTTTTCTTTCGAGGGGAGGGGGTAGGCCCACCAATTCCCAAAAAGAATATCATTAATTCTTTAAGTTAACTTTTCACATGTTTCAATAGAAATTTTGTTTTGGAACATGGCCCACCCATATAAAACTTATTATCTCACTAAAATAATAAAAAACATTGTTCTGGACTGGATTTTTATCGAGTTAGGTTGGGTTTGGATCATGTTTCACTGTATGGAATGGGTGCGGTATATATCCGACCCAAACACCATATTTTGAATGGGTATTACGTGGTTCACAACAAGCCGGATAGAATTCGACCCGTTCAAAAGACTTCATTTGAATAGGTATTCTTAGTCGAATTCCTTAACACGATTAATTGCTCATGTGTGCCTAATTATATTATCGACGCACAATATTTTCATCACCAAGATGTTGCACCCAAAGACATAGTAGAGGAGAACAATCAATATGATATGTTACAAATGCTCGATAATTTTGTTGAGTTCTTAAATACGAATAGCATAAATACGACAGATGATATTGCTACTGGATTGGAATAGACTTTTAAATGAGTTAGTGTCAACCATATTTGAAACATTTAAAAACACGGTGGATTGGAACCCCGTAAAATATCAAATGGGTCCTCAACCTATACCCAATTGATAATCGTTAATCATCAACGGGTACATGTTTAGAAAATGAACACGTTCAACCCGAATCAAAATAAAATGCAATAGAAATCACAATTAATTGGGTGTGCTAATTCACATCCCATATTGAAATTTATGTTGGGAGGGTCACTAACTTCATTTGTATTACATGTTCCAGTGATTTTATTCGGGGAAATATCATTATTTTACAAATATAGTTTTAACATGTTCCAGTGATTTTTTCTTCTGGGGGGGGGGGGGGGCACCCTATAAAAATGTATCACTCCACTAAAAGAATCATACACTTTGTTTCGGGGGTCGTGTTTTTATCGAGTTAGGTCGAGTTGAATCATGGTTCACTGGTAGAAACGGGTGAGGTATATACTCAATTGGAAAGCCATTATTGGAATGGGTACTGTGCGGGTTCGGAACGGGTTGGATAGAACTCAACCCTTTTAAAAGACTGATTGTAAAATGTCTTCTAATCTGAATTTATCAATACGATTAATTGCTTTAAAGTTCTGCAGTGGCACGGGGTTAAGAGTGTTACTACTCTTATGAAGCGTATAATTAAGGTAAAACTGATTTATGGAATAAATGCGTGAAAAAAAATTATCGTTCTTATTGTGTTGATGATTCCATCAGATACATAGAAACCCCCAACAAATAAATTTGCTTTGCCATGACAATAAATAAAAGTTAGGGATAATCTATCTCTCAAGCCATAATGTACCTCCCCACACGTGTATTAATTAAGTCCAAGCAAGTTAATATTGTTCTATTCAGGGTCACCAATGGAAATGTTATGTAAGTGTTGATTTGCGACAAGGATGGTAGGACACATTATACGGAAACCAACATGGTGTACAAAAAAGTGTTCGGCAACCATATACTTAATTTTTTACTATACCCGTCGAGTATCGACGGGTCATAACTAGTCTATACATTAAAAGAAAACATTTTCAAGCAACCTCATTCATCCATGTCAAACAATGATGTGGAAGTATAGTGCATTCTGATTGGTCCAAAATTTTTTAGGTGTCAAAACGAAATGTTGTGATTGGTTGGAAAAAATAAATTGAATGATAACTAAAGGATCGATTCTTTACACCGGCAATGTTTTACCAAAACCAATTCTACTTCTAAGCTTAGCAAATCAGGCTCAAAAATCAGTTCATCTTTGCCGATCACTTATAGATCCAATCATTATCAACAAACATATCATTTTCTCTTTAAATTCACATTAAAAAAAAAAACCTAGCCTACATGCCTACATCTACTGGAAAGGTACCACTACAACCACGCACGTCTCCTCCTCCGATCAAGAATCTGCTTCTTCGATACATCCTCCTCTACATTGAACAGGTAAAATATTTAATTTTCGAATTTAATGTTGTTGAATTGATTGTTATTTCGAGATTCTTGATGTATGATTCATTCCTTCTTTTATGATGTTTACTTGAATTGAATAGGGATATGAATTGCTGTGGAGTGCAGACTGGGAGAAAGCTTCGTCTGGATTACTAAATTTAGTGAAGTCGTAATTGTTTGGAGGGGTTTTTTTTTTAAATTAAGATGTCAGTCAGTGGCTGAATTCGGAAATAGCGATTGAAGGTTGAGTTTTAGAGTGTCGGCGCTATGTTAGTGAATAGTGATGATTTGCTGGTTTTGATGTCTTGCTGTGCTGTTATGGAGTTTCGGGAATAGCTGGGGTGTTCAGAACATATTTGCCCCTGGAAGAAGGAATTAGTTGGCTGATGTATTTCATCAGATTTGATCTAATTAAACCCTTAAAAAGAGTTGTATTTAAAAATTATGATTCATAATAAGAGACGCAAAATAGATCATAAAAGGAGTGTATCATATTTTCGGTTGAATTACAAACTAAGAGTTGTAATTTAAAAAAAAATAGAAGTCATGTTTCTTTTACCTTCTTTGAGTTAATTTTAAAGTCTTTTTTTTTTTTAGTTCATTTTAAAGAGTCGTAAAATTTATGAGTCGTATTATGTCAAATCTGTTGTAGTGGTTCATGTGGAATGAGTTTCGTCTGTGTTTCTGATCCTGTGGTCATTTGAGGTCGCGGCTTCTTGGTAGAATAATTTGTGCGGAGCTTTGTTCGCTAGAAAGCTATTTATTTATTCTTCATATTCTTGAAAGTCAAGGTCAGTATTTTCTATTGGTTTTGTTTGGGTTATTCCGGGTCAGTGTCGACACTCTCCTCCTTTCTTCTTAGTTTCAATTGTTGGATGCATTTATGGGACATCGTCAACCTTCCTTTCATTTTGGTTGATATTCTACCATTTTGAATTTGGTTGTAACCCTTCATTCTTGGACTGACACTTAGGTGATAACACTAGACGAGGGTGGCTGAAATTGCATCCATTTTTGTCACTAAGTTGAAGTGCGGTATTGTGGTGTTTGATTCCGTGAGACCTTTCGATGTATGTTTGTTAGGCTAGGGTTTGGGAGTCAATACCCCTGGTCTTCCACTTTTCACACTGATTTTGAATATATTAAACTTCTTCAAAAATAAAAACAAAAAAGAATTACTCATCAAAAAGCAGGTTCTATTAACTCTAAAGTTATTCAACCACATTATTTTTACTCTTTATCACAATGTGTTGTAGAATAATATCTACTCATTTTATTATTTCATTTTTGTATGCAATATTTTCTTATAGTTCCTTCAACATTTTTTATTTGTTGTCTTATTGTGAACTTTGTGTATACTTTTATTGCTGCCTGGGTTTAATCCAGGAGCAAGTGCCAAAGCAAAAATAGTTTATTAGGCTATCTCCAACCCTCAAACTCCATCAAATTCTATCAAACTGTCACATCATTATTCTACTAACAACAAACCCAACCAAACTTTCCATCTTCAACCCTCAAACTCTATCATACTCAACTTTTCATTTACTTTTATCATTTCTTTTTAAACTACACTATTCTTTTTTCATTTCTTTTATTACTTCTTACTTCACACTTCATATTTATTTATAATTTCGTTAATTAATTAAAAAAACATAAAATACAAATTGAAAAATACAATATTTGAAAAGAAAACGAAAAGAAAATAAAATGTGAAATATAATGGAAAATGTGAAAATAAAACAAACAAAACAAAACAAAAAAACAAATTAAGAGAAATAAAAGAAAATCAAAAAGAAACTAAAAAATTTAAAAAAGGGTAATCAAGCGCTCATCATACTCCCATTGTGAGCCATTTGCCATTTGATGGCAAATCCATCAAACTTTATCATACTCCCGTTGGAGTAAGTCTTAGTGATTATGTTGTTGTACATAATCTATTTTCACTAAATTCAGATTTAAGGCTTCATTTGGTTTGAGGAAAAATGGAAAAAAATAGGGAAATAAGATTTTTCCTGGAAAATGTGAGGAAAAAACAACTTTCCTTATTTTGTGAAGATAATATATTTGATATAGATTTTCATAAATTTTTCAGAATTTCCTGATAACTACCAAATCGTGGAAAATAATATTTTCAACTATTTTCCTAACCCAATAAGTAAATGATTCTCATATGTCCTGTTTTAGCAACATATTTGGGTCGACATCGCGAGTTGTTTGGGTACCCAAATAATACGCTCATATGGATCTTCATGAGATATGTTTACTAGAGGTGTGGTGTAACTAGGCCTATAAAACCAGCTTATTTTGCACCATATAACTTACATGATTTATTTTTAGTATGTTGACTTCATATATAATTTTTATTTAATTTCATATAGTATATTTTTCTACAAAACTCCGAAAAATATTTTGAACATATATACATGTCACCGCGACAAGACGAATCCATAGACACAAAACTTGAATATTTTATAAATTAATTAAATTATTTATTTATTAAAATATTATGTAGTTTATTAAATGATATAAATTGAAATAATGGAATTTTAAAAATAGAGCATTTATTAAATACTTAATAGTCACTCTATTTATCAAAGAAATCAATATTTATTTAGGTGTCCAATTACAAATTGACACTTTAAAAATTAGCAATAAAGTAACGTATTTGATTAAATAAAAAACCATCATCGTATCAACATTTACATGAATTCTCACACATTTTCAACTTTCTACTCATTATTTATTGAAATATTACATTCTATCTTATATATTCACTATATGGAACATTTTGAATATAAATTTCAGTTTATATATATTTAGTTTGTTTTGATACAAAATTAAATTTATTAAATTATTAATGTGCTATTTTAAGGATAAAATAAGTAGAGTCAGTAAAATATTTTTAGATGTTGCATAGCCAACTGTGGTAGCAGTTTGGTTGCCGCCTAATCTTGGTATCATTTTAGTTAATTTTGATGCTACGATTAAGTAGAGTCTACATGGAGTTGGTATTGGTGTTGTTGCTAGGGATCAACGAGGCCAAGGTTATTGCTTGGCATCAAAATTTGTATCTTATGGTTTTTTCAAGCAAGTGCGGAAGGTTTGTTGATAAATTAGCAATTAAATTGGTTCGAAATTTTGACTAGCAACATGTAGTAATTAATTAGAGGGGATTTCTCTTTGGTGATTAAATCTCTTAAGTCTACAGATTATAGATTCGCGTCTTTTTTTTTACATTATAGAAGAAACCGGAGCATTTAATGTAGAATTTTGTCAATGAGTAGTCGTCATGCTCTAATTTTATTTTTGAATTTTTCATGATCATTGTTTTGAACTATTTTTTAATTACATATTTGATTAAACAACACCTAGATGTTGAAATTTTTCCTATATTCTCAACTGTTACTTTTAGTTGTGAAATGTGACGCATGATTGTAAGCTTAATTAATTTGAGGAACATGCATAGTTATTGCTTGGAATTTGTTAAATTTGAAAACTCCTGATGGATAACAAATCGTCTAAATCGAATAAGCGTTTATGGTTTCAAGATCAGACTTCACGGGATGGAATAAAATTGAATGAATGCTATACTATTTTGGAAATATATTCAACAGGTGTTAGTTGTTTATCCAGTAGGTACTCAGTTTATATAATTGTTCTATCATCTGTGCATACAATAACATGTTCGCATTTACTTCAATGGGTGGAAAATAGACAAGGAAGTTAATAAATAAAAAGGGTCCTTATTTGCTTTAAGATGATAGGTGGCTAAAATGATCACAAAATTGGATCACTTTTGCCCAATGAAGGACCAACACCAAAAATTCGCCCAACGTTACATATATGACACTGAACACGGAATTGACAACATAATCAATGCTCTCGGGTGCGTTTCTTCAAACCACTGCACTCAATTTAACGTATCTTTCAATTATTTCGTTTCAAACAAATTATTCATTATACATCGATCATTTAGTATCCATTAGAATAATTTATTTTATTATTATGGTAAAGCCAAACCAATGGAGCTGGTGTGAAAACTAGTACTACGACGTTGATCAAAACTATGGTGGAAGAGTACAATCCATATGCATCTCCTTTGATAATGCTAGAGATCGCATCTCCCTTTATCATTCAACTTATTGCAAGATGCCAGGGGGTGGACGAACTTACAATTCGCCCTGCATCAGCAGTAACTGCAATAGTAGAGGGTGACGTCGATAACTTACATGCAAAATAAATATTAATTATGGTTGACATGAGGAATGGGGACTTGAAGCACATAAATGAGTTTCTTCAATGCTACCTTCTTTTTTCAATATCCACTACTTTTTGTCCATGGAGAAGACGGGTGGTATACCGATATTCGGATAAGTATTGTGAGCGAGATGCCAAATCTTATTCTAAGGGAGTTATTAGCTTTCCAGGCACAATATAGGGAGAATGAAGGTCATCAACTCATACTTAGCAGGACGTCATTATTACAATTCATTGTTGATTTTAGAGGAGATATTATATTTGGAGGACTTTAATTATGCTCCGTTTTGGGAGCTAGAAGAGATATAGTTCTCCCAGTTGCTTCCATCAGTATTATATCATTGCTGCTTCCGAGGGTCCGAAATGCTCATTCAAGATTCGGTATGCTGGTATGCAGTAAGATTAAGCATGATTCTGATGCAACATGTCTACTCAAAGAAACGAAGCATATTAATTGGACGGGGCTGCAATGACGAATATGCATCGTTTTGAAGCGCTTGATAGAAGTTTGAGGGATTTTATGCGTCGACCAGCCACACAAAGCGGTTTGGTTATTGTATTTGGCAGAGACTTTAGACATATACTGCCAGTGGTTCCGGGAGGGTCTAGATCTGACATTGTTAATGCAACAATATGCTCATCCAAAATTTGGGATTCGTGTGAGGTCCTCAGACTTACAAAGAACATGCGATTGGAGGTAACTAAATGTTTGTTTCACTTCTGGTAATTTTGATTTTAGTAATTTGTATCTTTCTTTATATTATGCTAAGTGTGTTTTGTTTTTTTTTTTTTTTTTTAAGCTGGTACGTTAACAACTGAGATGCATGAGATGAGATAATTCGCAGGGGGAATACTACATATCGGTGATGGAGTTGCCGGCGGTGATAATGACAGTGAGATTGATATCAAGATGCCAGAAGACATTCTTATTCAAGAAGTGGGTGATCCTATTCCTACCATGTGTCCAAAGCAGATATCCATCCTTACTTGAGCATATATATATATATACATATATATAACTTAAAATCATTTCTAAGTGATATTGTAGAGGTAGAACATTATTCCATGTTTTATTTATATATATATGTATATATATATATATATATATATATATGTATATATATATATATATATATGTATATATATATATATACATATATATATATATATATATATATACATATATATATATATATATATATGTATGTATGTATATATATATACATATATATATATACATATATGTATGTATATATATATATATGTATATATACATATATATATATATATATATATATACATATATGTATACATATATATATACATATATGTATGTATATATATGTATGTATATATATGTATGTATATATATATATATGTATGTATATATATACGATTGATGTCACCAAATATTCATATGAATTATAAGGCATCAATGACATAACATCTTGATTGATATGGAAATAATGTGGATCATTTCGGATTTTATATATATATATATATATATATATATATATATATATATATATATATATATATATATATAAAATCCGTAAAATGATCCACATTATTTCCAGACTCGTGCTGTTGCACCCACAAATGATATAGTAGATGATATCAATCAGTATGTTATGTCATTGATGCCCTATAATTCATATGAATATTTGAGTGACATCAAACAGAATGTTATGTCATTGATGCCATATAATATCAATCAGTCTATTGGGATTTGCGAGTTTTTCACATCACCTTTTCATAACCATGTTATCATGCAACATGTAGGTGCCGGAGGAAGTATGGAATAAAACATGAAATTTATTATTAGACGAGATTCTAAACAAACAACAAAGTATACTCAACAATCATGGTATAATAAATTTAAAGACTATATGACCTATTCCCACATTCAATGACAATCCGTTTAAATTTTGTATGTAATTGTCATGTAACAATATAGGCTTCTCCATCTAGGTTTGAAAACAAATAAAAAAAACATTGATATTATGGAAGTAGAGAAGAAACTGAAGAAAAACTACAACACTCAGTTCATTTGACGGTATGCCCGTGCCGAACGAGTTTGTTATATAAAATGCTACAAATCCATTCATTCTGGATTAGATGTTCTATGTTAGAGTTGCAATGGAGTAGAACACGATGGTTTATACCCACAATTGACTGGTGAACGTGTCATATATGAGAAATTTTTGTCTATTGTCGATGGTCAAAATGGCGAAGTATTATTCTTCTACAACTACGGAGGGACCACAAAAATTTATATGGAGAACGATGTGCTCTGGTTTGAGTGCTAGAAGAGATATTATACTTCCAGTGGGATTGTATCACTCCTTCTTTATAAAGGTAGAATGGTAGTCTGACACATTCAAGGTTCGAAATACCATTGCAAATCACGAGGACTCAACATACAATAAGCTCATGATTCAGAGGTCACTGGACTACTCAAGGAGGCTCGACTTACTATTTGGGATAAGGCTTCCATGACAAACCAACATTGTTTAAAGCGTTCGATAAGAGCTTGAAGGATGTGATGGGCCGTTCAGATGAGCCATTTGGTGGCAGTGGTGATTGTCTTCGGCGGGAACTTCCAACATATTTTGTCTGTTGTTCCAGGAGGAATTAGATATAATATTGTGAATGCCGCTATATGCTCCTCTAGGACATGAGATGTTATGAGGTGCTTCGTTTGACAAAGAACATGAGATTGCAGGTAAATGGCCCGACGTATCTATATACCACATACACTTATATCATACGGGTTGTTCTTGCACCTACAAATGGAATATTTGATGATAATCAATTTGTCGTGTCGAAGATGTCCAGAGATAGTGTTGAATACTTGAGCGCATATATCATTGTTAGGGAAGATAACATTGAGAACGGTATCGAACATGTTTTCAGTGAAGAATTTTTTCAACAACATTAATTGCTCTAGATTGCCTAACCATAGGATCATACTGGAGGTTGGGTGTATGATAATGCTCATGAGGAATATTGATCATACTTTCGAATGTGCAATGGAACAAGGCTCGTAGTTACTAATCTTGGGAAGCATATCATCGAGGCAAAGATGATATATTGAATCAATGCATGCCAAAAGGTTTTCATTCCGAGAATGATGATGAGCCACCCGAACAGATGAAGTTCCCTATTAATTTTGATTGGAGATAGTTCCCCATATCCGTCTGCTTTGCTATGACCATAAATAAGAGTTAAGGACATCCTCTCTTACACATCGGCCACTACATCCCCTCACATGTATTCAACCATGGTCAGTTAAATGTTGATCTTTCTAGAGTTACCACCGGGAAGGAATTGAAGGCAGTAATTTGCGACATAGAGGTAATACATATGACACGACAACAAACATAATTTATAAAGAAGTGTTCGACAAGTTATGAGTTGATTTTATCTTTTATGTGTATAAATTTTATGATTTTTTTAACACCGATAAAATTTTATACATGGTTGTGTATAATTTCACTAATTTACATTATGCACTTTAGATAGGGCCGGGTGACTTCCGATACAATGTTGAAGCGATTATATCATGCATTTTTTGTCACATTGCAGTTTTTATATGTCTCTCAACTTCAACATGTGATTATACAAATTTACTCATTTTTTATTTTAAGTATTTTCTCCATGCCCCGTCGAGTATCGACGGGCCATTAACTAGTGTAATCAAAATCAAAATATAATTAAAAAAATAAAGAAATAGTAAAAAAAAAAAAAAAAAAAGAAACTACTTCCATGTGTACGTGGAGGTTACTTGGTGACATTACAATTTGCAATACTCCCCTTCCGCTCCCCTTCACAATTTTTATCCAACTACAACTGCCGTGCTCATTTAACAAATTAAAGGTTCTTTCATAGTAGTATCTAATCATGTCTGATATACATTGTACATTTGTAGGTGACGATAAGGAGTAGTTTATGGTGAGGAATGCTATTGAGTACCATCAATTCAACAAAGAAGAGAGCTCTTCATGTATACACATTTTATGTACTTCCTATTCTCCTAGAACATAATGGTAAGAACGAGTACTCAGATGTATATTGTTTGAATTACTTGAATTTTAAAATTTATTTACTTTTATGTGATTCTGTCAACTATTCAGTTATTATGTATTTACGTACGCTTTTAATATAGGTTCTAAATTAATTGAATTTTTTTTTCTTTTTAACTCAAATTAAACATGTCTGGTGAATACGCGGGTACCGCGTGTCAAAGTTGCTTGTATTTTAAATTGATTTGCAATGTAACTATTGAATGTGTTTTATGATATTTGTTATAATTAGAATATCTCTTCCTCTAACCGAATTAAAATAAATCACGTAATTAAGGGGGTTATATACACTTTTCTTCCATGTAATTTTTTAATCCAAATAAATGCAAGAAATCCTCACATTCATTCTTGTTGAAAGTCTTATAGGTAGGATTTAGAATAAAAACATGTCTTTCATATATATACTAGTACTAAACCGTGGCGATGCCACAGTATAGTTTACTTTTAATAATAAATAAAAAAGGGTGATAAAATAAATTAATCAGGAAAATAAGTTAGTCAAATTTATGTGAACAACGTTGATCGTGGTGTTGGTCGGTAGTCCTTCTTCGTCCAATATTATATCATTGAGTGTTTATTTATGTTAACTATAGAAATATAAAAATATGGTCCTATCGTACCCAACATGTTAATTAGTAACAGGTACATGCTTTTTTTAAAACAAATTATATCCCTCAAACGGAACCAAAATAAAATACAAAAGTATACAACACAACCAATAGGGTTGTTCCCAACAACCCCCGCGGTGGTATATGGTCGCCCAACCACACACAAAAAAGAAAATATTATACAAACATAATTTATAATTTCACATGTTACAGTTATTTTTTCCAACCCACCGGTTCCCAATAACCCCGCAGTGGTATGCGTCATCCCCCCCCCCCCCCCACCCCGGTTATGGATGAAGAAAGTAGAGAGAATATAGAAGAGAGTTTCCCCACACCAAGAGAATACTGCGGACCCCCCCCCCTGGCCGTCCGTCATGGAGATCAAGAAAGTACAGAGAAGATTGAAGACATTTCTCCCGCCTAGAGAATATCAACTGATCCCCCCTCCCCCGCAGGCTCGTTATGGAGATCAAGAAAGTAGAGAGAAGACCGAAGAGAGATTCCCCACCTAGAGAGTATTAGATCCCCCAGGGCCCGTTATGGATCAAGAAAGTAGAGAGAAGATCGAAGAGAGTTTCCCCGCCTAGAGAGTATATGCAGACTCCCCCCCCCCCCCTGCCCCCAACCGGAAAGAAATGTAGTTTTTACTAACTTAATCATAAAACGTTGCGGTCGGGTCTTGCAACAAAGGTATGGAACGGGTTCGAGTATATCCCATACCTGACCTAAACATCATTATTTCAAATGGGGTTGAATTCAGGTTAGATAGAACCATCCTTCCAGCCATATACTGTAGAGAAGAGAACCCTTGTACATCATCTTATCGGTCGAATCTTATACATAAAGAAAAGAAAATTGAAAGTCTTCACATGTAAAATGTTGTTGATAGACATGTAAAGACCAACACACCACCAATTAGCTAATGTGTATCTCTTTTATCTTCTCGGACTGAAAAGAGCACGTCTAGTACACGATTCATAGAACATTCTTAAAAGATCAGTTGAAGGGACTATGTTAAACGTAGTTCCAAAGGTCCTCCTAACTGGATTCAATGCCTATTAAGAAAATGCATATTCAACAGTAAATCACACTGAAGGTATAAAATATAACTAAGCTTCATTGAACAATGTAATATTGATTACTTGAGTCCGATAAAATGATTGGATTCATTTCACTATATTAAATTTAAAACTAACAATTTGGAATCTTATACTATCAAATATTTAACCTTAATTGGATTTCATAAATACCTTTAAATGTAAAAAAGATAAATTTATCATGCCTCAACAAATTGGGAAGCATACGCATAAACTTGTCATCAAACATAAAATGTTGCGGTCGGGTCTTGCAATAAAGGTATGGAACGGGTTCGAGTATATGCTAGACCTGACCTGAATATCATTATTTCGAATGGGATTTAATTCGGGTTAGATAGAACCAGTCCTTCCAGTCATAGACCGTAGAGAAGAGAACCCTTATACATCATCCTATCGATCGAATCTTATACATAAAGAAAAGAAAATTGAAAGTCTTCACGTGTAAAATGTTGTTGATAGCCATGTAAAGATCAATACACCACCAATTAGCTCATGTGTATCTCTTTTATCTTTTGGAACTGAAAAGAGCACGTATAGTACACGATCAAAGAACATTTTTAGAAGATCAGTTGAAGGGACTATGCCAAGCATAGTTAAAGGTCCTCCTAACTGGATTCAATGCCCATTAAGAAAATGCATGTTTAACAGTAAATCATACAAATCTGAAGGTATAAAATATAATTAAGCTTCATTGAACAACGTAATATTGATTACTTGAGTCCGATAAAATGATTGGATTCATTTCACTATATTAAATCTAAAACAAACAATTTGGAATCATATACTATCAAATATTTAACCTCAATTGGATTTCATAAATACTTTTAAATGTAAAAAAGATAAATTTTTCATGCCTCAACAAATTGGGAAGCATACAGGGGCATCATAATTACCTCAAGTATTTTAAACATCCAAACCCATTCTTATATATAGGAGTTTGGTGATCTTCAATTTAGGTGTGTATTATTCATCATTTTTTTTTAAATATCATTCTCATATACATTATGCACTATATGTGCCTAAATTCAGTATGTGGGTGGCGATTCTAATGGGATTTAGAAGATTTGATTGATCACATTTATAAACAGTTACAAAGGTTGAATATCATTGGTATAATTAACCAAAATTAGATTACAATTGTAAAGGTAACATAACCAAATACACATTAACTTGGCATCAAACATAAATTCACCTTGATTATAATTGTTTTGTAATTTTTTTAATCAAAAAAAAATGAAAGAGTTTCTCACGTTGATTTGAGGCCAAAGTCCTATAGCTAGAATTGATAATAAAAACTGGTCTTTATAATATATGGATAGATCTCATGCATCTTCACATGATTAAAAAATTGAAAATTATTTTTTTCACTTTATTCTTTACCTTCTCACCTCTTTTACTTTATTCACTATCTACTACGATTATTCATTATCTCTCATACATAAATATTTAGAGAAAAGTTGAAACCTAAATTCAAAAATAAAAAGAAATGTAGAGAGTTAACAAAACTTTAAATTCTACATTACCATTTAAAATGAATTTATTTTTACATTAATTTGGTATTAGAAAATATCCAAGTAATTAGATAACGCTATGATTTATTCACATGCGGATCATGTATGCTTCAAAGTAAACCATCAACTTTAGAATATAGTAGAAAAATAACCGAAAGTGCACAAATGGTATGGCCGTATGGATATATATATATATACATATATATATATATATATATATATATATATATATATATATATATATATATATATATATATATATATATACATATATATATATATATATATGAGGCTAATTAAAATAATCGTATATTTTAGTTTGTCCAGAATGTTTGATGCTAAACTATTTAAAATGAGTCTCTTTTTGAACACTTGATGCTACGTTAATTATTTATAATGTGTTTTAATAAGTCGCTTTTAATTTTTAAAATTCCATTATTTCATTTTATCTTATTTAATTAATTTAGATTTTATTTTAATGAATAAAATAATTTATTTAATTAATAATAGTATTCAAGATTGGTGTCTATAGATTCGCATTGTCATGGCGAATTCAAATATATGTTCAAAATATTTTTTTTATTTTTGTAGATAAAGTTATATGATATAAGATTAATATTTTATTTTAGTGAATGAAATGATTTATTTGATAATATAATAATAATAATAATAATAATAATAATAATAATAATAATAATAATAATCTAGATTGATGTCTATTGATTCGTCTTGTCATGGTGAATTCAAATATATGTTCAAAATATTTTTCGGAGTTTTGTAGATAAATTTATATGAGATTTAATAAAAAAACTATATATGTAGCAAACGTACCAAAAATAAATAGTGAATGATATATTGGTTGAAAATTCAACTAATTCCACAAAATTCCACGTATGATTGAATTAATTTAATAAATACTCTATTTTTAAAAAATAAATTTATATTTAATTTTAATGAATAAAACAATTTATTTAATTAATTATAGTATTCAAGATTGGTGTCTATGAATTCGTATTGTCACGACGAATCCAAGTATATGTTCAAAATATTTTTTGAATTTTTTCAGATAAATTTATATATTTAATAAAAACTATATATACAGTCAACATAACAAAAATAACAATTAAATATATATTGGCTAAAATACAACTAATTCCAAAAAAATCCACATAGGACTGAATGAATATGGTGAGGTTTAGCCAAGATTGGTGTCTATGGATTCGTCTTGTCACGACGAATTCAAATATATGTTCAAAATATTTTTTGGATTTTTGTAGATAAAGTTGTATGAGATTGAATAAAAACTATATATGTAGTCAACATACAAAAAATAACAATGAAATATATACTGGCTAAAACACAACTAATTCCATGAAATTCCACGGATGACTGAATTAATCTGGTGAGGTTTAGATCCCCGTGCTTTACATAATATATGGATACATTTGATTGATGATGATGTTTTGTACTTCCTCCATCCCTTACCATATTTTCCATTTGAATTTGTGGTCGGTGAAATAAGGAAATGTTGAAGTTTTAAATAATGAAATAATAAAAAAGGATAGTGGATTGTACAGTGGAAAGTTGATATTATTTAAATGAAAAAAAATTAAGAATGAATAAAAAATTGATAGTGGGTTGGTAAAGGTTTTTTTTAAGGTGGAAATCATGCATCTAGTCTAGTTCATGTAACCACCATATCATTTAATATGCCCCCACTAATTGAAGTCGAGAGTGAATGGTTACAACTACATCCGCAGGGATAGAGATACCCTTTTAGTACGAACTCTTAGGTAAGTGGATGATGTTTCCTTTTGTGGATTATCTACATTAGCTAGGGGGAGGGGGGTCCAATTTATCTACATAACAAAAAGGGATCATGCGAGTTTATAAAAACTCATGACAATCACAATGAAAAAGCAAATACAAGCCTTATAAGGTTCAACAGTTAACAAATGGAATAATAAAACAATAGAGTAAAAAATAAGAGTAGCAAAAGACATAGTTCTTGGCAGCAAGCTCCTCCACTAAAGAAGGGACAAAAACATCTTTCTAGAAGGAAATGGTAAAGGGTGATCTTTCGGCCTACCACACACTTTTGTCATACTCAGGAGCACAAACTTCTGATTATTGAGAGCTAGGTTGAGGTAAGCTGCATGTAGCTTCAAGGGGTTGGACTTCTCTTTGTAGTTTTCTAACTTAGACATAGAGTGGAGGGAACAGTTTTGGAGCATGCTTCTAACAACCTTCTTGTACGAAAAGTGAACTTGTAAGGCTTCTTCGTGCCAATCCCGGATGAATTAAGTGACCAGTAAGAAAGTCAAATCAACATGTTGAAGTCCATGGTACCCGTGCATACAGTTAGACACCAAAGATTCCACTGCCACAAGCAATGAAATAAAACTACTTACAAGTACTCTTATCTTTTGAAAGACAGAAAACCAACTTCTAGAAGGACATAAAACCTCAAATTTCAAAACTTTTTTTTCTGGAGTAAAGGCCGGAAAAAATCAACATGAGGCACCTGGGCCTATGACAAATATCCTACATAAGGACGGTGAAAAACTAGACTTTAGCAAATAGGGCCAAAGCAACATGACACCAACACAGTCTACGACTTCCTAACCAGCTATCTACAAGTAGGCTAAGGCAAGGACTAAAGAGTCCATACTCCATACAATAGTGAGTATACAAACAAAAAACAAGACAACTAGACTAAAAAACACTGAAAGCCTAAATCTTTTAAAAAGATTAGGAGTTATATGATACTTTGATACTCTTTTTTCTTTTAAACCCACTACCTGTTTAGACTCGTTGCAGTCACTTGTTCTTTTTTTGCTAAGGAATAGGTCAAGACAAGACAAAGGGTTAAGAAGCTGGGGTAATAAGGGGAGAGAAATCGGTACTGAGCAAGACAAATGGTGTATAATTTGCTCTTTCTTTTGAGGTTAGGTGTATGATGCTCGTCAAGGTAGGCAATTTTTCATATGGTATTGGGATTTCAGCATGGCAAAAGTAGTTAGTGGATCGGGAGGAGAGGGAGTTTGTGGCAAACCAATTAGGCTGGCAAAGGGCAGTGATTTTTGAGAGAAGGTTAATTGCCAAAAATGAAAAGGGACCACAAAATGTCAAAATGGGAAACTTGGATTGGGACGGAGGATGTAAAAAATAAAAGTTGGGCTTAGATAATTCACTTCTTGGGACAAAGGCTTATGATTGGTTGCTTGGGGATGTGGAAAGTTGGGTATACTCCATCCGTCCCAGAAAACTTCATACATTAGAGTTGCCGAGTAGTTTTAGGTGAAAAATAAATAAATGATAAAATATAAAAATGTGGTAAAATGTGTACTTTTTAGTGGAAAATGTGTAAAAAATTGTAAATGTGAGATCTTTTTATTATTTGTTGTGTGTGGGTATCTTCATTTTTTTAGTAACATATGAAGTTTTGTGAAACAGCTAAAAGTGAGAAATGTATGAATTTCTCGGGGAATGAGTAAGATTTTAGGAAGGAGTGGAGGCCGATACCTAGTTGAAAACTTTTATGCAAAAAAAAAAAAAAAGGCTAAGACACCTAGTTTTAATGTATTTATTTACACTTTGGCTAGCAAAAGCAAAACTAGCTGATAAGCTAATTGGTTTTGATAAAAGTTTAGTAAATTAATCAGCTGATTTACTAGATATGACATGTAAAAACAAATCAACTAACTTATTTTTTTGATAGTTTAATGACTTATAAGATCAGCTAGCTTATCAGCTACTAACTAGGCGTTCATATAACAAGCTTATTACGAAAATATGCATTGAGCTGATAAGCTTGTGCTAAACAAAGCCTTTATATACATCTAAACTGCATTGTCTTCAATAAGGTTGGCTTTTTTATTACTCGATTAAGTTTTACAAGGTCTTTTTAGGTGATTTATGGTTAAAATCGATCTTTTTGGCTATAACTTTTTCAAGATTTTATGCCCAACATTTTATTCTTGGGATGTTGCAACTTGCAAATTGGGTATAAGATATTATGCACAACATTTTATGAAGCATAGGTGAAGCTCAATACTAAGATTGAAGCCATGATTGAAATGTGGCTCACGTGTGGCAAAGAAGACCTGATTTTTCAATTTTATTACTTTATAGTTAGAAATTTTTATGATTGAAACTTTCAATTATGGTACTTGTAAGGGGTGTACGCAAGTGGTAAAAAATATAATCGATCCACCTATGACTGGTGGTCAATTATAAACCATGGTGTGTGACAGTGTGAGTTTTCTCTATCTGAGACAAGTCAGGTGGTATTTAAGGGGTGCACGAATAGCTTAACAGACTTCACTCCAAAAAAAAAAAAAAAAAAGATGAATATGTTGTAAAAGTTTATAATTTATAAAGATATATGTAAATACAAAATCAAATATACATAATTAATGACAACCATAAATACGTGGCGGGCGGCTCAAAGGGTGATATGGTTATACCGACATAATATAACTATCTTAAGATTTTTGACCGGTAGGTTTATATGGAGGAATTGCGTTGCTTGGGAGTGGATACTTTGGGAATTCGATTTACATGGGATCGACAAAATAATTGATGCTTATGATGGCATTTTTGAGCAATAAGGGTAAATTTGAAAGATTAGACAAGTTTGGTATATAATTAAAATATTGAGTAAAGTAAAAAATTTAGGTGTTTTTAACCCGGTTTTCTTGATTTTAGTTGTTAGCCAGACAACCTCATACATACTAATCGTCCCGAATTCAACTTCTTGTATTTCGTTTTGGGACGTCCCAATTTTAACTTTCCATCCCTTAAATGTAAAATATTTCTCTTAATTTATTCACCATATCTCATATTTTATTCACCATATCTCATATTTTATTCAATATTTATCCTACTTTATTCACCGTTATCTTAAAACTTCCGGACCCGCGGAAAGTTCAATTCTGGACGGAGGGTGTTTAACACTAAGCGATAGAGAAATGTTCTCAGTTTGATTTTTTTGGTCAACCGTCTCCAACTTTGACTAAAAATTAATCTTAAACCGCAAGTGTAAAATGTTTAGTTAAATTATACTCCCTCCACCCCAAATTCAATTACCTGCGGGTTCGGATATAAGTTTTAAGAGAAAAGTGAATAAATTAGGAGAAATGGTAATAAAGTAAGAAAAAGATTGAATAAAATATGAGAGATATTGCATAAAGTACGAGAGAGAGTGAATAAATTAGGATATAGATTTTCCATTAAAGATGAGAAGTTAAAATTGAAACGTAAAAAAATGGAATGCGAGAAGTTGAATTCGGGGCGGAGGAAGTATATTGAAACTTTAGGAACTAAATTTTTATTATATACTCCCTCCGTCCCGGTTTCAATTACTTGCTGGGCCGATGAGAGATAGTAAATAAAGTAGGAGATAGATTTTTCATTAAATGAATTGCTAATTGAATTTGGTGGACCAAAACGAAATACGGATAAATGAAATTTGAACGGAGGGAGTAATTTAATTTAATATTTTAGGTTTACTAGTATACGTGTGCACGTTACACGTGCAAAAATTAAATCAATATATGAAAACAAAATAAGTTAATCATATTTTGTTAAATCTATCTGCGTGTATAGAGTGAAAAGTGAAAGTTACAAATAAGAAACAACACAGAGAAGATGGATTACCATAATTTATCGATAAATCCTTTTTATTTTCTTTTTGAGTAAGTATTTTAATAGACTGTTTATATATAATTATCTAGAGACGGACTTATATTGTCACGAAAATTATTGATGTTATTAATTAAAATATTTATGCTGTGAACATTGATGTTTTTTTCATATACAAAAAATATATTTTGTCAACAACATAAACATTTTTGATTAAAAATATCGATGATTTCATTGATAATATAGATCGGTCTTTAGATAAGTTATTTAAAGACTATTGTGTTTTTTCTTTTATTGTAGGTCAAAATTAATTGAATTGGTCACATACCCAATTAATTTGATTTGATGTGTAGTATTCTGGTTTTAGATAGTAAAAGATTATTATGAAATTGTAACAAAATTAACATCACTTCAAGAACATATTTCTCAGTCTATATTTGAGATAAGAGAAACGTGACTATATGCATTACATGTGTAAAAATTTATTTATGATATATTTGGTTGATTATCTATATAATACATTAAGCAAAAAAGGATTGGAGCCATTTTAGGGTGTCCAAGTCATTTAAATGTGTGGCAAATTCCTCTTCTCTTATTGGTCCATTCATTTGCTTGGTTGTTAAATTCTTTTGTTTTGATTGGTCCAAATTAATTCTATCTAGCTTATGTGTTATTAGTTGGATAAAGTTTGATTGTAATTGGTGTTTATTAGTTAAAAAACGTCAATAGTTGATTTGGTTAAGATTCTCAAACATGGAAAGAATAGTAAAATCAACACACAAATTATAACCAACATTATTTCAATTTAAATAAGGAAACATAATAAAATCGGACATAAAAGGGACTAATTTCATAAATCTTTGCTAACCATTAAGTCATTAACAAAGCTATTTGATTTTTGACTTATAAAGTTCCAAACTTCCGATTAGTTCCAATGTTCCTTTATTTATATCATATTTGAACTGATTATCTTTTCAAGCATTGTTTATTCAGCATTCTTCATTTTCTCTAATCTCCTTTATACAAACTTTTCTGAAGGACTGTATTTCAGAAAGACCAATTTAACATAACATATTTAAGTATAAACATTAGTATATGTTTAATTCAAATATCATATCATGTATATAATAAACCTGCATTATATATACTTGCATTACCTGCATTTCTAAACATTTGATGTTTTTAGCTAAATATGTGATGTTTGATTTGGTCACTCCGAGAGAGGGTCTCTTAGAAAAGTTGCTCCTTTATTTCAATCATGTAATTGTTATTCCTGAGAATTTAGTACTTCCACCGTCCCACTACAAATAACGCATTAATTTGACTTTTCAGCATTTTTTAAGTTGACTTTAACCATAAATAACTTCTAATTTATATACGAAAAATATTTAATAAAATTATATTCCGGAAGTTATTGAAGTGTACTTTCATAACATAATTTTGTTACATATTTTTTAATGTATAAAGTAAGTAAATTTGTGGTCAAAGTTGCTATCGACAATTACTTAAAAGTCAAATGTGTCATTTTTAGTTAATGAGGAGAGTAGTTGTCAGCTGATATATGTTTGACACTTAGTCCCTCCACACCAGGTATTTTCATACATTAGTATTGACACGTATAAATGATAAAATATGAACATGTTGTAAATTGTACGCTTTTAATGGTGAAATGTGTAATTTTAATAGTGTTTTTCGGGTAAAATTCATTTTTCGTACTACAGTGTGAGACATTTTCGATTTTCTTACTCTAGAGTGGTCGCGTCCAATTAAGGTACTAATTATCAATAACTTACTACAACTAAGGTCGTGCCAATTAGTCCAAAGTGCAATTAACAAAAAAGATTGAAGGTCGATTGAGACAAAATTGATGAAAAAACCTACGAAAAAGAAACCGACAAAAGAAAATGTGCGCGTGTGAGTGGATTGAAGTCCACGGTATCTTTCAAACGACAAATTTTTCATGTATATCTTTTGGTGTCTAATATTCACATGCGTGTGAATGGCGCAACCCAACTCCTAAATGAAATTAGTACCTTAATTGTAAATAGTTATCGATAATTAGTACATTAAATGGACGCCACCACTCTGACGATCAAAACTGGAGAAGTCTCACACTAGAGTACCAAAAATGAAATTTTCCTTTTTTCTTCATTAATTGTTATGTGTGGGATTGTTTCTATAAATTCAAATTGAAATTCCTCCAAATTGTAATTAAGATATTCATGTTTAATTTCCTCAGCTCAATAATTTTAGTTGGCAAGAGTACAGACTGAGTAGTATTATCCTACTTATTTTTTGAAAATGGATACCATCCATAACATTTAATCATTTATCATATAAAAGTATTTGTAGTATGATCTTCTATTACTATTCGAAACCAACAAAGGTAGTCGTTAATTGAATTTTGACCAATAAAATTGATTTTCATTCATTACGAATACGAAATAAATAAAAGAAATTAATTTAACTATTCCACTTAATAAAAAGACATTGTAGATTTGAACTTTCACTTCAAGTACATTTATTTTCAAAAATATAATTATTATTAGTTGTTCAAAAAAATCTTTCACATATTTATTTTGTTTTTGCACGTAAAACGAAAACAAAATGGATCATCCTAGCTAAATAGCAATTTCCAATTAAAATTATGAAAACACTTATAACTCCTACTCGGACTATTTAGTTAATGCACTTCATATTTAGTAACTTATAACTACTTTATAATTAAATCTTATCTTCAAAACCTATATGTTTTTTTAAATATGGAGCAATATTAGTTCGGGAAAATTGACCCATCCTGAAATCCTTGACGCAAAAATACGAAGGTCAACCATCTAAACATTGACCCGAAATCCGATTCGAAATCATCCAATTCGAGGTCACCTGAATCATCCGATTCGAAATGACTCGAATGCACCCGATCCAAAATTATCCGAATTAAATTCATACAAGTGCAAATATAATTCTTATAAGGCAAACACGAGTTTGAGGAGTATTAGAAGATTGGAGAGAGTCAATCTAAAATATGTACTTATTTGAGCTTTTTCAAGAAAGTTGTGGGTGAGCTCTGGAGAATCAGATTAAGACTAGGGACTTGGGTTACAATAAATGAATAAAGGAGGAAGAAAGAAAAGAGAAAAGAAAAAGAAACAATTCATCAAAGTAAAAATAATAATACTATTATGGATGGCATTTTCTTAGATACTTCAAATTCTCTCCTCCACATCATTAAAAATGGTAGGCCATGCCACTTCGTTGACTTTTGAGACTATATGTAATTACAAAAAAAATTATGTATAAAATTCGGATGTATCTGTAGTACTTTGAATAGTAGGGGGGGGGGGGGGGAGATAAGTGGGCCAATTGCATGGTGATATATGTAATTTTCCCTTATTCTATGATAGATTAGAATAATGCCCACATTTAACCAGGTTATTTATGATAAATGGGACTGAGTATGGATGGAATTATTTACAGAAATTTACATAAATTCAAAAGAGTTGAAAAAAAAACTTAAATTTCATATCAAATTGAAGATTGAAATTTTGAGATAAGATGGTGTTGTTATTCTACTATAATTTGAAAAGGATATTATTCCACATTTATTTACAACAACATTGTGTTCGTCACAATGATTTCACACAATTGTGCTTGAACGTGTCTGGCTCGTGACTGCCATTTTTTAAGTCTAAATGGTCTAGACCCATACTCTACTTTCTCGGACCATACTCAACCATAAATTTTACTAAATGAGTTCAGGCTAGGGAGATTGCAAAAAAAATTGCGGGCCAACATTGTTCCACGCATGCAAGGTTCTAAACTGGTACGAGTATGATATGTTTCCCGATCAATTTATTTATTTATGTCAGGTCTCATGCATGTAAGGGACATAATGATTTTTTTTAAAGATGTAGCGCAAATTTTGGGTGTGTATAAGACCTACCCGGCCCATATAATTAACATGTTCAACGGGATTAATGGACATGCTATGTTGAAAATGTATGGTGAATATGACGAGTGTTTGAGCGCGAAAAGAATTAGCAAAGGCTATTACGTTAGGAATGAATTGGAAGTTTTTCACCCAAAAGTTACTCAATACGATTAACTGCTCATTAATGAATAATTAATCATAGGATTGTGCTGAAGGTTTTATATGTTATTATTCTTTTAAGGAATGATGATCAGACTTTTCGAGTAGTGCGATAGCATTGGACTTTTAGTTCATAACTAAGATGGTCTTGCACCGATTAAATACATAGTAGAGATCAATCAATATGATATGTCATTAATACTCGGTGATATTGATGAGTGCTTAAATATGGATAACATAACTAATCATGTCGGACAGCCAACAACCCCGTCCCGGGGTAGGACCCACGCCCCTTACCCAGAAAAATAAATTTATTATTCACTGAAAAAAGAATTATTATTATTTCACATGTTTCGGTAGACTTTATTTTTTTTTGTGCGGGTGCAGGAACCACCACCCCCCTCCCCCGACCCAACACACCCCTATAAAAGTTTATTATTTCACTAACATAATTGGGGTCCTGTTTTGCAAGTATAATATACCCAACCTTAACGTGGACGCAATGATTTTGGATGGAGTCTTGCTGGTCGGATAGAACTGAATTTAAAATTGTAGATTTTGAGGTCTTGGTCTAATTACTTAATACGACCAATTGCCGATGTGGCTTAATCATTTTAGATGTTTGCAGACTGAATATGACACAATGATTTTAGATGTTTGCAGACTGAAATTTTATTCTAATAATTGTGGAGTCGTATATACTTAATTATCTCACTATACGTACCCGTCGAGTATCGACGGATTATAAACTAGTTAAAAGATGATTAATTTATAGTTAAAGTTAGATAACACATTGCGAAGCGATTGCGCTCTGACGTAGGGTACACACAATTCTTCTTCTTTCCACTGTCTTCTCCAAGTTCCCACTCCCAGCAATTAACCTTTTCCAGGCGGGAAATTAACAGTATCTGACCATCGATTTCAAATTGAAGAGAAGATTTGGTCACTTCACTCAAATGGAAATCTCTGCACAACAAGGAGTAGTAGAATTGGATGACGAGCATGATTCCAAGGAGTTGGTTCTGCAAATGTACTTCCTCCAGGAATGGAAGCTTGTCAAATCCCTCCTCCACGACATCGTTTCAGCTCGCCGTGTCTCCGATCTTTCCGTCGTTCACAAGATCCGATCCATCGTAATCGCCCTTTCTCTTCACACCTTCTTATACATTCATTGTGCTCCCTCATTTTTATTGCAGTATTAATATAAAAAAATTAGTAGATTCCAAGTTCGAGCTTTTAGATGATATTAAATTCTATCATGTATGTCGTTCCAAAGAGTTTGAAACTGGCCGGCCACAAGTGCGAGGATTATTATTATAAATGACTAGATTTCACGACCAGTCTAAAAGATCGAACTTATAGTCAATTGTATTAATTCTCCGGTAATTTTTACCTTGCTAGAAATGAATAGTTATCTGAAATGCTCTTGTTCAATTGTACTTCATACCTATGTGAATTGTTGGACTTTATTTGTTGATGGTGATGGAGAGTGCGGATTTTTCTTCCCGGTAGAAATGCTTGTGTGATTCATTTGTAGATGACATAACCACCACAACGTGCGTTGTTTCGATGCTCCGCAGGATGGACAATCTTGAAACTCAGCACCATTTATTTATTAATTAACGATGAAGTGATTCATGTAGGTGAGGAAAATACTATATGTTGTGTTACTAAATGTTAATTGGTGTAAAGATTATTATAGTTGGATTAACTTTAATGCATTCAGCTGAACAAGTGGTTGCCTTTTCATTTTTTCCTCTCGGATGCTTGCTTGGGTGATTATTTTGTAGTTGAGATCATGAATGATGTTGTACGGCCTCTCACCTATGCTTTTTCATGAAATAATTTCCTGTGGCATGCAATTTGAATCTAGAAAGGGTTGTTGAATCTTAAAGTGCTAACTTGCAGATGGACAAGTATCAGGAGCAAGGTCAACTTATAGAGCCTTATCTCGAGAGTATAGTTTCACCTTTAATGTCTATTGTCCGTTCAAGAACCACAGAACTGGGAGCTGCTTCTGATGAAATTCTTGAAGTGATTAAGCCCATATGCATTTTGATTTATTCCCTTGTTACCGTATGTGGGTACAAGTCTGTTATCAAGTTCTTCCCTCATCAGGTTTCTGATTTAGAACTTGCTGTAGCTCTTTTGGAGAAATCTCATAACACTGGTGCTGGAACATCACTGAGGCAAGAAAGTACTGGGGAGATGGAAACAAAATCCATCATACTTCTGTGGCTCTCAATCCTAGTATTGATTCCGTTTGATATATCCTCTGTGGATACAAGCATATCCCATTGCAAAGATGTTAGCAATGAGATTCCTCCACTGGTGGTGAAGATTGTAGACTTCTGTAAAGACTATTTATCAAGTGCAGGACCTATGCGCACCATATCCGGATTGTTGTTGTCAAAGCTGTTAACACGCCCGGATATGTCGAAGGCTTTCACCAGGTTTGTCCTCCGTTTCATGGAGAAATGCAATGTGTCTGTACATTTATTTGAGTCTTCAAGTTAGTGTCAATATAAAATCAAAATACTATCGATTCTAATTTAATAATAACTATTTATGCTACAGACTTCAAACTCCTGAAAAGGAAACCTATGTATGTTGTTTCTACTTTCTACTTTGCATAGTTGGAGAATGGAGATTAGGTTTGTGTTCCGTTCCTTAAATGGTACCTCGTAGAAGCTCTTATATATTCTTTAATCTGAAGGCAGAGATGAACATTAAAAAGTCATCTTGTCCATTTGTTCACTATCGGTCTGAAAAATTAACTTTCAGATCTTCTGTGGAAACACAGATCAGTGCTCCTTTTAACCCTTTGCCAGCCATGCTGTCTAATTCAACTATGTTACATAATACATATAGGTCTCAGCATCTTTAGTGATGGACCAAGAGCTACCATACAATTTCTATATCGTAACTTGGCAGGTTGCTGTCATTCTGAGTATTGAACATGCTTGCTTTCTGTGTTGTGATCTTCCAGTTTTATTGAGTGGGCACATGATACTCTCTCTTCCATAGAAGACAATGTTATGGACCACTTCCGATTGCTAGGGGTGGTGGAAGCTCTGGCTGCCATTTTTAAGGTCAAGTTTCAATTAGCTAGAATTATGTTGTTCTTAAACATGTCATGTTTAATTGTCATTGACTGTGGGTACCTCATCAACAGTAGCTAGGTTTCTTTACTTTTTATTTTAGGCATGAAAAGTTTTGTGCTAAGTTGGTTTACAGAGGTTGTGGTCTCTAATGGCTGCATCTTACTATTTTTTTTTTTTTTTACTTAATCCATTTCAGTTGCGAGATTGACATCCCTCTTCCTTCACCCTGCAAGGCCTGTTAAACTTTTGTTCTATCTGCCTATTAGTAACATCAGATTGCAGTTATGAAAGTTGAAATCTTTGAGTCCGTTTTAGAAACATCAGGTTGCGGTTTGAAAGGTTCCCATTCTAACATCTGATTTCTCCCAAGATTTTAGATTTAAGGCCATTCTGGTCCTCTGCAACTTTTTGGTTAACCTCACAAGTGAGGCCAAACCAAGACATTTCCCTGTAATGGAAAGAAAGAAATCGAGAATGTTATGCTTGATGTGAAGCAGTTAGAGCAGACATGAGTCGATAACTGGGAACGTGAAGTACTGAGTGTGTATGTGTGAAGTAGAAGAGTAGGAGGGTAGATGGGCGAAATTCTTCTATTAATATGTACGTGTCCATGACTTGTCTAATGAATCGTGTGATCACTAATTTGCCAAGTAAAAAACATGGTGTTTCAATAATTGGTGAAGTAGATATGTTGGCCAATTTATGACCACATGCTCCTGATAAAGTGATGGACCTAGTTTGGGGGGGGGGGGGGGGTGTAGTGAGAGATTATTCTCGAGTTGGTTCAACAATTGGATTTAAATTCCCATTTCTCTGATCTAATGACGAAAAATTGCTTGATCAAAGATGGTATCGCTGTAAAACAGCAAGTCCTAGTTGATACTTTGTACAAATAGTCCTAGGAATGGACGCCCCTCCATGATTTAAAGTAATGGAAACCGAACCTATTGCTACATGATTGTTCATTATTTCACTAACTGTTTATCTTAAAGTGTGCTTGCATCATCCCAGCCATAGGTAGAAAAATGACGGCTTCACTTAAAAGCAACCACGAATGATTTGGTTCTTTCTACCCAAGAAGTACGGCAAAAATCCAAAAAAGATATCTTAAGTTGTTACGTTTCTGGTTTTGGTACCTTAAGTTGTCGCAGTCCGATTTTGGTACCTTTAGATGCATAATGGTCCAAATACGGTACCCTCGTGACACATGGCGGCTTAAGCGACACCGTGTTACTTTATAAATTTAAAATTTTAGCGGGCAAAGTTGCAAATAAAGTAATTTTAGTTAATTTCGAATGAACCACATTGTTTCAAAATATTACGAATTAACTCAAATAAAACTAAATTTCAAAACCCACCAATGTACTCAAAGTAAATTAAAATAAAAAAGCAAAAAAAAGTGGTTTTCCGCCATGGAAGCTCCACGGTGGAACAGTTCCACCATGGTGATGGGGCTTCCATTTTCAAATGGAGTTTCCATGGCCATTTGCCATGGAAGACAGCTTCATTTACCATTTCCATAGATTTTTTGTTTAATTTTGTTTTATTTGGAACTCCATGGTGGAGCTCCTGTGGCGTGAGCAGGAGCCGCGGGACAGTTACTGACCCGCCATGGGAGCTCCTCCATGGAGCTTCCGATGCAGTTTATCCCATGTAAGAATGTTTCCATGGCCATTTGCTTGTTTTTCTTTAAAGAATTCCGTTTTTTTTTTCCTTTCTTTTTTTATGTTTCATTTCTATTTTATCAATTTTATTTGTTTCATTAATAAAATGGCATGAATTTGCAATGATATTTATAAATGGTGGGTAATTTTTTATTCTTTTCATAAATTGGGTCTATTCGAAATTAACTAAAGTCTACTGTATTCATATTTTAGTCTATAATATTTTTGTATTTTACAAAGTGACACGTGTCGCTTAATTAAGCTGCCACGTGTCACATGGTACCTAAATTGGACAATTATGTATCCTAAGGTACCAAAATCGGACTGTAACAACTTAAAGTAACAAAACTGGAAACGTAACAATTTAAGGTACCTTTTTCGGATTTTTCCGCAAGAATTGTTTCCAGCCCTTGTTAATTGCGTGTTTGTTTCTTTCTTCAAATTGCAGACGGGCAGCACATCAGTATTGCTAAATGTGGTACCAGTTATTTGGAATGACATATCAATTTTAATGAAGTCTAACATGGCTGCCCGGAGTCCTTTACTTCGAAAGTATCTGGTAAAACTAACACAACGGATTGGGACTACTTGCCTGCCTCATCGTTCAGCAACATGGCATTATGTGGTGAGATAAGTTGGCTGTGTACTTCAAAATTCCTGCTTTTCAGCTGTGACTAATATGTTTATTACTACTTAATGACAGCACAGAGGTTTCCTCAATTAGCATTTGACTAGCATTTTTTTGGTTGATATGGTCTGTATCTGTCATGGAGAGATTAACTACATGGCTTAAATTAACTATATCTTCCCATTAGGAGGGAATAAAAGCAAACTTTTTCAAGAGAGATGCACATATAATAGGAGGGAACAGTTACCTTTTAGGAACTTTATATCTAATGTTCAGTTCCTTGGTAGAAGAATTTTGGTTGAAGAAGTTAAAGAATTCTAAACATTTGCATTAACTTCGTTCATTCCCTTTAGAGTAGAAGCAGCACTCTTGGAGTCAACATGTCTTCGCATGCAACGAGTGATGGTGATCAACCAAATCATTTTTTGAAGATGGACTTTTCTGACGTCGCTGAAGATACAAAGTATCTTGAAGAGGAAGATATGGATGTTCCTGATATAATAGAAGACATTATTGAATTGTTACATTCAGGATTGAGAGATATGGTATGTCAACTAACCACACTGTTTAGCATTGACTTGCTAAGACTTTGTATATTACAGTACCTATTACCTAAAAGGATGATAAACATGACTTTCAACATTTTGCTTTGTTTCATTTATATATGAAATCACATTTTTAACAATGACTCACTTGGGGCTTCAAATATGATTCTTGAAATTAGTTTTGTTTCTTTCGACTAGCATTTTCTCCGGGTGTGTTCTTAATGCTGATTTATACACAACTGATTCATGCAGGACACTGTTGTCCGGTGGTCTGCTGCAAAAGGCATTGGCCGTGTTACTGCACGTTTAACTTATTCTCTCTCCGATGAAGTTCTATCATCTCTATTGGAGCTGTTTACTCCTAGCGAGGTATGGTGGCATAGAATCTAATATTATAGTAATGGAAAACAGTAGCATGCGCATTACCAAGTTCGTCTTTCCCTAGTTATTAACAGATGCAGTTTCTGATCAGTTAAACTAATACGAATATCGCTGCGGTAGCTAGTTCTTTTCCGACATCATCCATGGCATTGTCATTGGAAATCAATTTATTCATCAAAACTTTCAGTTAACTATGAGAAGGCAATACTTTTCCTGTGAAGAATTCTTATGGTTTCCAAAACATTGGGACTAAAATAATTGAGCTGAAAGATACCATACTATAATTTGCCAACCAGAGGACTTGGATGTAGCTTCTTCTTCCTTTTTTTTTTTTTCTGTGTATAAAATGATCTTTGTGAATAATTACGTTAATAGCTTTGAATTCTCCATTAACATAACTTTACGAATCATAAATGCTTGGGCAAATGGATGCTTGAGAATGAGAACTATTGAACCAGATTTTCTTGAACGGAAGAATGAACAGAAAGTAAGAGTAAATGATTAGATTTTAATGTTATGTAAAATTAACTGTTTTAAATTTGCTACGGTTCTGAAACCACATACTATTTGAAGTAAGCAAAATAAGAAAAACAAAAGCTCTGTTAATCTCTCCTGATTTTGTCCTTGTCTATTGTATTTGTAGGGCGATGGTTCATGGCATGGTGGGTGCTTGGCACTGGCAGAATTGGCACGGAGAGGATTGCTGTTACCAGTCAGTTTCCATAAAGTTGTTCCTGTTATCATACAGGCATGTCTTTTTGTTTGTATTTTAAGATTCAAATTTCGTAATAAATTCCATAAATAAATCTATTTTTCTGTTGTTGGTCTTGCTTAATTCCTGGGCGTGCTATCTGTGCTCGATTGTCTTTCAGTAAAAGTTCTTTTGCACGAAGGAAAACACTTGGTCGTTCAGTATGCCTAAGCTAACATCGTTTCCTCCCCCCGCCCAAGACTTGTCTACCACATGCATTCATAATCATATGTGATTTGTGGAGTTGATATTGCCAGTTCTCTATATTTCTGTAGTTCAACTGGGCTGTTGGGAACTTTCTGGGATGGCTTAGGTCTTTGTTTTTACACAGATTAGTAGATTATTGTTTAACTCAGGAAATAAACTACTCTTATGTGCCAAAATATATCTCCTAATATATGCCCTCCGCTCCATATAAAATTGGTTGGCTTCTTCTGACAGGCTTTACATTATGATATACGAAGAGGACCTCATAGTGTTGGATCTCATGTGCGCGATGCTGCGGCTTATGTTTGCTGGGCATTTGGGCGTGCATATTATCACAGAGACATGAAATATGTACTCAAACAGCTTGCACCACATCTGTTAACGGTGGCCTGCTATGACCGTGAGGTGCTTCATCTTTCTGTTGTGGAAGCAAATATTTTTTATTTTCTTTTTCTGATTTTCTTATCATGACAACCAATAAATTCAACGCTCAGGTAAATTGCAGAAGAGCAGCAGCTGCTGCTTTCCAGGAAAACGTTGGGAGACAGGGAAATTTTCCTCATGGCATAGACATAGTGAATACGGCAGATTATTTTGCTCTATCATCACGAATGAACTCATATCTTCATGTTTCTGTCAGCATTGCTCAATATGATGGCTACCTGCACCCTTTCGTGGATGAACTATTGCAAAGTAAGATCTGTCATTGGGTATGTACAATATGACTTCGATGTTTAATGTAAATTAACGGTGTCTTCTTATATTAAATCTTTTTAAGGTCTCAAAGATGATGTTTTC
Source organism: Plantago major (assembly GCA_026545765.1). NCBI lineage: Eukaryota > Viridiplantae > Streptophyta > Magnoliopsida > Lamiales > Plantaginaceae > Plantago > Plantago major. The sequence goes on from CM048841.1 coordinate 35,331,758, forward strand.
TGTCCCCTAGAGCCTAATATATTTGTGTGTGCCAAAGATACCTTTTTTTGGTCCAACTCAAACGGGAAGTTGTGTATGATAGGCCAATTACACACTAAATTCCAATATCTTCTGTTATCCTCCACTGTTTTTCTGGAAATCGTTGTGTAAACCTGCTAATGTAAAAAAAAAATTTGTCGGCCATGCAGGACAAGCCTTTGAGGGAACTTGCTGCCAGTACCCTCGCTTCACTTGTAATATTTGAACCTGAATATTTTGCAAATGTGGTTTTGGAGAAATTAGTCCCCTGCACACTATCATCAGATTTGTGCACACGCCATGGTGCAACATTGGCTACTGGAGAGGTGGTTTTGGCTTTACATCAGCAGAATTATGTTCTTTCTACAGGTAGGCTTTACCTGACACCTTTGATTGTCTGTTATTGGTTAATTTATTGAACTGGCACTTTGTAGGGTTTAATACAAAATTTTCTTAGATGCTAAATGCGAGTATATGCATAAAGTGATCTCTGCTGAATTATTTTAACCCATTTGCCTGTGACTAGGGGAACAATTATTCTTTGAATTGAGGATAAAACAATGCTTGTATCAAAATAGTTATTACCCTTCTGGTTGGACTGGAAGCTGAAAGACGAGCAATGCACATTTCTATCATCAGTTTCTAATTAGTCTTTTTGTTTTGGAGATTTTGTTTTACTATCTTCTTCTATAGAGTTGAAGAAGGGTGGAGGTATAAATGGGAGGTACAGGGTTGGAGACTTGGAGTGATAGTTATCACAATTTGCTTATATAGCAATAAATACAGAAAACGTTTTCTCGTCTAGACTTCAGTGTACATGATGATTACGATACGGAAAATATTGCAACTTCTCGTAGATTACTACATGGAGAATATTCTACGACTCATGACGGATAAAACACCTCATTTGCGTTTAGGTTACCAAATTTCTGTTTGTCTTGTTACACATATCATGGAGCCTACTAAGGCAGCCAAAAGATCAACAAGTAACTTCTTTAATGATGTAAATTTACTTAAACTTTTAGCTTGTAAGTAGGATATAACTCTGAATCATTGGGGATTCTATTTTGTTTAAATCTCCACGGTTGTAGTTTTAGAGTAAAATACGTATAGATTAAGAATCAATTAGTGTCACTTTCTTACTTGTTCTTCATGCACGGTACTATTTGATGGTGCAACTAGAGAGTCACAGACGATTCAGGCTTTTTTTTTTTGGTAAAACGATTTAGGCTTTAATGTGTATGAATATGATTATAAAGTGTTCATGATGACTGAAGTTTCTCTGAGCTGGCAAACATTTTTAGTCTATTTTTCTCTATTCTCCATGACGGTGAAAGCTCTATGTGATTGCTTCTTTGAATTTTCTTGCTCTTATGGAAGAGCAAAACATCAAAAAAAAATTTAGTGATGTTCCCTGAACCATCTTTATTCTTGATGCTGCACATTGATGTCACAACCAACAATTCATTATCTAGAGTAATTAACAAACCACTGGCACTGAGTCGCTTTCTCCAATGTTAACCATTTTATGCAGCATAGGAAAAATTATTTCAAAGACAAGCAGGATGGAATATCTGAGTTAATAGTTGTAACTTATAACTAATTTATGTTGGAAATAATCCTAGCATAATTAATTCTTGCGTTCTTTTTCTCAATTTCTTTTTGAAGATAAGCAGAAAATGGCTGCTGGTGTAGTTTCTGCCATCGAGAAAGCACGGCTATATCGTGGTAAAGGAGGTGAAATTATGCGTTCTTCTGTGTCTCGTTTCATTGAATGCATCGCCAAAGCTCAAGTACCTTTGCCTGAAAAAATAAAAAGAAGTCTGCTTGATACATTGAACGAAAATTTGAGACATCCTAATTCTCATATACAGGTCTTTGTTTCTCCAGTTTGTTGATCCTTATTTGGATTAGATTTATAATTTACTTGTACCAACTTTTACATATTCTTTCAGAACGCTGCCATTGAAGCTCTCAAACATTTTATTCCTGCTTATATCGCATCAGTGGAAAACAAGGGAGTCAATAATATTGTGTCGAAGTACCTTGAACAGTTGACTGATCCTAATGTGGCAACGCGGCGAGGATCATCTCTCGCACTAGGTATTCTGCCTTTTGAGATCCTAGCTAAAGACTGGAAGCCGGTATTGACAAAGCTCTGCAAGTCATCTGAAATTGAGGTGTGTGTGATAATTAAACTGCACCTTCTAGGAATTTGACTTGGAATTGTATTATCTAGGGTAAAATAATTAACTGTATCTTCTAGTAGTGCATTCAATGAATCTTCTAGGAATGCATTTAATGAATCCTTCACAGCAAAATAATTAACTGCACCCTAGATCATTACCCTGTATTATTTAGGGTAAAATAATTAACTGCACCTTCCATGGAATTGTAGTTGCTACTCATTCTTCTTGCTAAATTTTGAAATATGCAGGAAAATCCAGATGACAGAGATGCCGAAGCACGTGTTAATGCTGTGAAAGGACTTGTATCTGTCTGTGAAACTTTAACTAATGAGGGAGAATCTTCTGTTTTCTTTACTGAGGATGATAGGATCAGCTTGTTTCTTTTTATCAAGAACGAAGTGATGCAGAGTCTTTTCAAAGCTCTGGATGATTACTCCACTGATAACAGGGGCGATGTAGGTTCTTGGGTTCGTGATGCTGCAATGGATGCTCTTGAAAGATGTACATATATTCTTTGCAAAAGAGATTCCACAAACGAAGAAAAAGGTTCTTCATTAGAACTTAAAAGAGGAGGTGACAAGGTCAATGCACATTTTGATGAAAGTTTGGCAAATAATCTAATGGGAGGCCTTGTCAAGCAAGCGGTAGAGAAGATGGACAAGATAAGGGAATCAGCAGCAAGGATTCTCCAAAGAGTTCTGTATAATAAATCAACTTTTGTGCCACATGTACCACACAGGGAAGTTCTTGAACACATAGTTCCTGCTGAGGCTAATTTCAAGTGGTTGGTAAGTTAATTAATATTTGAGATAGAATGTTTATTCATTCAATAGTTCACTGAATACATTTTTTGCCCTAATTTTAATGCAGGATCCAACATTATCATATCCTTGTTTTGTCCAGTTACTTCAAGTAAGTTGCTATAGTAAAGCAGTTTTGTCAGGGTTGGTTATCTCCATAGGTGGACTACAAGATTCTTTGAAGAAAGCATCACTCTGTGCTTTGCTGGAGTACCTACAAAATACAGTAACTGAAGTCTATGATGAATCCCGAGTGTTCAGTCTGTCAATGGATATTGTATGGGTTCTTCAGAATTACAGAAGATGTGACAGAGTTATCATACCCACTTTAAAGGTATATCAACTATACTTGTTATGTCAGCATGTATGGCGTTTATAGTTTCTTAGTGACTAAGTCCCAGCTTCCAAGTACCATCATGTGTTTTCCATGTTTATGGGCTGTCAATTTGTTTTATAATGTTTGAATATTGGTATAATTTTCTTAGGGGGGTTTGGGAAAGAACTACTAAAGTTGTCTGGGATAAGGTAGCATCATATGCTATCTATGTATATAGCGATAGAGAGGCGTAGCCACTGCTGACGAAAACAGGTTCGTGTAGCAATTGTAGCGAGCAAGCATCGTTATGCAACACTATTTGTGATAGCAGGCACTACACTCACTATTGACAATTATGCAATATGTGCAGCAGACCAAGTAAAATTTTAGGAAGAAGCTAAATTATTCGGCAATAGCTGTGGTCTTCAGGTAGCCCGTCTACTGTGATACTTCAAGGAGATTAATGGGAAAACTAGTTAGATAAAAAAAATTGAAGGTAGCATTAGAATACTGTATATAGAGTACAGAATTAACTTTAAAGAATGCTGTGGGGATTATGTCATTGTCAACTATTACGAAGAGGCTAAGAAAACTAAGTGTACCTGAGAGAATATTTGTTAGACTGCATAGCCTTGTTGAGCCAGATCCCTTCTGTTATAGAAGATGAGCTCTCAAGATAAACATAAATCTATATCTCCTTAGGAGCTGTCCTGTAATGCAAATTACGGCAAATAATGAGAGATTTGCCTGCCGAATATTTCCTTATATTTTGTTTTCTTTATTAAAGGTTGGCCTTGTCAAATTCTTCCAACCCGGTAAAAGATCAATTCTGTAATCCTGCACATGAGTGTAAGATTACAATACTCCATCTAATCTTTTGGTTAAAATAGGAATAAACTTTACCATTTTTATCCCAAAATATTGATTCTCCAGATCTGTCAAGAACTTTTATTGGAAAAATGGTAAATTCACCGTTCCTTCTCACAATTGTGCCATTCTTTTACTTTAATTAACAATCTTTATACGAAGAAAGCATGATATCTCATTATGACAACAATCTTTCTCCCCCGCGAACGATTTTTTTAGAAATCTAAACTACAGAATAAAAATTGGGTGAAAAGGGAGTGTTGGTGTCAAAATTGTGCCACTTGCAGGTTTGATTTGGCATGATTTTAGACATTTCGAGTACTGCTGGAGGTGGAACAGTAGAAGAAAAGGTTGGGATGGAGGATACTGGCTCTCCATTTGCAAAATGATGGGCCAGCAACTGTATTAGGCTTTGTATGCCTTTTAATATTGCTTCTAGCAAATGAGGTATAAAATGCAATACTTTAGCTCCATAACTAGTAGAAAACGGCCAATCAAGGACATAAAGTTACTCCCTCTGTCCGCCTAATGTTGTCTCACTTTTTTTATTGTGGGTTTTTTAAGGAATATGAATAAATAATGATAAAGTTGTTTAGTAGGTGTTAAAGTAGGAGAGAGAAATGATGAAGAATGTAAACAGTATGAGAGATAGATAATAATGTAAGAAGAATAGTGGTTAGTGTGGTTTACTTTTTTGCTATTTTGAGTATGAGACATTATTAAACGGACATCCATAAAGGAAAGTGATACAACAATAGGTGGACGAAGGGAGTGTTTAATTTATTATGTCTATGTATCAAATCAAGCATAATCCCATAATTGGTAGAGAAGGGCTCCTTAGATGAAATAAGTGCCATAGAATAAGATAAGGGATATATATAATTTCCGTAATCTCATCAAATTGACGGGTTACACACATATAAAATTATGTGCCGCTTCGGACATTGCATTGTGCATGCAATAGAGGCAAAATATGATTAGCTGTTTTTCTTGTGAGCAAGGTTTAATTTTCGAAGAGGGGCCTTGGTGAGCTTACTCGGCTTTATCTCAAGTTCAATTCTTCATTGTATTTGTAGCACTCTTTGGTGGTTGTTGTGTGGGTTTGATGTGTAATACCTGTATGTATTGATTTCGAGGGCATTACTAAGCCTGTAGTCTTCCAGTTCCAGTTCTAGAAAGTTTTAGTTTAGGCTTGTTTCCCATTTGTTCTTTCCTAAGACTTTATTATTGTTTGCATCTTTGTTGCAGACTATCGAGATTCTTTTTAGCAGGAAGTTATTATTGAACATGGAGGTCAGTGTGTATTCATCTCTTCCTTCTAAATACTAAATTTGTTTAGACCTATTTTATTTGCTTAACTTTACTTATATTAGTATTATTTGCTTTTTTGGTACTCAAAACGCATTACAGGGACATGCATCTAAGCTGATGCCATAGTTCCTAGTTGAGAAATGAATGTATTTTTCGCAATTTATCATCATTTAGGAATGCTAGAGATGATAAATCATGTAAAGAAATGTCTGTAAACACACAGGAATAAATCTCCAGAGTTTTCCTACTTTTTTAATGGTTTCTACATGTGTGTCGGGTAACTTTTATCCATATGCACTCACTCTACTCTGGTAATGTATTTTGAATTCTCTTTCCCATGATAAGTTTCCCATTTTGCCATTTTTGTCGTCCCACACAAAATTTCCCATTTTTAGTTTTGGCAATTGAACTTTATACCCAACTTTACAATACCCTCACAATATTTACAGCTTTACGAACCCACCATCTCTTTTTTATTCGTTCTTCATTTAAATAATACTCAACTTTCCACTTTATCAACCCACTATGAATTTCTATTAATCTTTTATAAGTTTATTATTTTTTCATTTAAACAATATTCGATCTTCCACTTTTCCTTATTTTGTTGACCAAAAATCCAAATGGGAAACTTGGAACGGGACAGAGGAAGTAAGATGGCTTACAGTTTGGCGTAATTTGAAACTTTGTTCTTTCAGCATTGACGTATGTATTTCTACATAAGCTGAAGTAGTTCCCCATAACCCTATTTCTTTCATCAGTGAACCACATTTACCTAAGGCAAAGTGATTCTGATTTCTTTGTTCTTAACCTTCAGTTGACTTGATTAAATGAAACCATGGGCTGAAAACAATGCGGATTTTGTCCAATTTAATTCTACATTTAAGGCTGTAAGATATGCATTTGATGAATGAGGATGAGTTTCCTACTTGCTAACTTTGCATCCTTAATTATTGATTTACACAGGCCCAGATGCCAGTTTTCTGTGAAGCTCTTTTGAGTTCTCTTGCTATGGAGTTGAGAGCAACCAAAGATTTCTCCAAGTTGTATGCAGGAATTGCAATACTTGGATATATTGCCTCCATTTTAGATTCAGTGAACATAAAGTCATTGTCTCATCTATTGACTTTCCTTGGCCACCGATATCCAAAGGTCAGTGATCCAATAGTCTTCCAGATAAATATATATAGTAATTTTTATATTATTTCTATTGTATGTAGCTAGCAAGTTAGCGACATTGATTCCTTAACTGGAGGTTTTACATTTATTCAAAAGAGAGCTTGGACTTTTAATGGAGAACTCGGAGAATGCATATTTTTTCCCTTTTAGTTATCCGATTCCAAAAACACTGAAGGTTTAAAAAGTTGCTTGATGGACATGCGAAGCTCTGAAAATGCAATCGTTATATTTTTACCTCAACTAGGCTTTCATTTATTTTGCTTCCTTTTCAGATCCGGAAAGCTGCTGCTGAACAATTATACTTGGTCCTCCTCGAAAATGGAAGTCTTATAGAAGAGACAAAATTAGATGAAGCCATTGAAATCATTACTGAGACGTGCTGGGAAGGTGATGTTGAAGAGGCAAAGAAGAGAAGAACACAGCTCTGCGAAATGGCCAATCTTGGTATTTCACTAATAGCCAATGACCTGAAAAGGTCTGCTGTAAAGACAATAGTATCTGCTGATGAAAATGAATCATATTCCTCATTAGTTGGATCAGCTGGATTTTAGAACCATACCGTTCATCATGGTAGTTTTGATGAGGAAAATGCTAAATGATGGAGGTCAGCAAATCTGCTTGACTGTTCTGCAATGGCTTTGCTCTGGTTCTTGTTTAAAAAGAAATCTCTGAGCCCTCTTCATATTGAAGGCCAGTTCTTCAACATAAGCAAATGCCACAACTCAAAATGGTTGAGGGACTTCCCATTCAGTATCACTCGTATAGAAAATGTAATTGTGTCGGCATGTTAGGAATTAGTGATGCGATCTGAGTTGCTCTGAGATGATGGAATCATGTTGTTGCTATCTGAGATTGTGGAATAATGTCAGTGTTAGGAATTTTGCTCTGAGATTATGGAATCATGTTGGTGTTGTTAGGAATTTAGTGATGTGGTATCAGTTGCCTGAGGTTGTAGAATTATGGTGTGATTCGTGACTACTCCCTCTGCCCCGATTAAAAGGGTACAGTGCAAGTTTGCGCACCGTACATGTACTGCATCTGCATGTATGCATGAAATAGTAATATAAAGAACTCTTAACATATACTATCTACGTACCTTACAAGCCTGTTCTTGGACATAAATTAAGGATGTAATATTATAACACTATATAGTACTACATCCGTCTCGCAAAACTTTATATATTTACCATTTTTAACCGTTCCACATAAATTCATACATTACTAAAAAAAATAAGCTATCCACACCTAACAAATAGTAAACAATCAAATTACACATTTTGTCACTGCAATTATACTTTCCCCCACTATTTATATATTATATCATTACTTTAACTTTTTACATAAAATTGTGCGCTAACTCTAATATATGAAGTTCTACGGGATGAAAGAAGTATATATAGGGTTTACTTTATAACTTTTTGCTAGTTGGTTTGATTGTTTAAGTTACTTTTTAATTTTATTAGGAATATTTGATAATATAAAATTATATAATTATTCCTAAAGTGACAAGAAATGAACGTGAACAATTTTAACGGAACGTCTAAAATGGTAAAAATGGACGATTTTTATGGGACGGAGGGAGTATGCATATTCAATTGTACCTCTTGCTTTGGAAACGGAGTAAACTGAAAATAAATCTACACTTAGACAAAAGTTGAACCCATAAGCTCAAAAATATCATACCTTAACGGCTTAACCTAATCATTTAAAGTGGAATATTGATGTCAATCCTAGATTATGCCACTTCATAGCTCCTGAACTCTTAACTGTAGCCACTTTTCTAAAATACTAGTAAAAATGTAAAAAAATCCACTAACCACTATCCTTCGTTCTTTATTAATTATCTCTCATACTTTTTTTCATTCATTATCATTTCTCTCTTATCTCTCATACTTTCTTCATTAGTTATAATTTATCTCTCCAACAACAAACCATAAACTATTGACTTTGTTAAAAATAACGCCGAAAAGAGAGTGTCCTAATGAAGTGGGCTTGTAAGAAAGTGTGATGAGACTATCTCCAATGGTTCCAACTCCACCAACCCATTTTCTGCCATGTCACTATTTCACCCACCTTCCAACTCCATCCAACCTTTCCTCTCCAACCATCCAATCCAACTTTCTTTCTTATTTTCTCATTTCTTTTTAAATTACACTATTCGTTTTTCAATTCTTTTAAATTGAATACTTCATATTATTATAATTACAGTTACTTAATTATAATAACATCAAATAAAAATTAAAAAAAGTATAATAATTGATAAAAAATTACAATACATGGAAAACAATACATGATAAAAAAATTACAATACTTGAAAATAAAAACAAAATAAAATACTTGAGATAAAAATAACATTACAAGAAATTAAAATACTACATAAACAATGCTAGTCCTTGTCAATGGATCCAATTAGAGCTTTGACATTGCAACAAGATTTGATCGAGCATGTATGGGAAAATCAAAGCAGTGGGTGATGAACTTTCCGAAATTGTTAATTGTTGTTTGTGTGTTTCTCATTTTTACAATTTGTAACTTAAAAAAAAATAATTTATGTAAGTGTGTTATTTATTATTTTAGAATATTTTATATTACTTTATGAAAAGAAATAAATATATATTGGTCATTATAAAAAAGAAAAGTTGAAAGAAAATAATAAGAGAAGAAGAAAGAAAAGGAAATTAAAAGAAAAAAAAAACATTAAGGTTTGGTGAGACGCGTTGGACGGCGCCCAATGCGTCTCACCAGACGAGGATTTCCAACTCCATGGATGGTTGCATCCAACTCCCATTGCAGTTGGTCCAACGAAGCGGGACAGAGTAAGTAGTATGGCCAAATAAATTTATTGAGCCCCACTTTTAGGCAACTCTAACCATCTTCATTTCAAATAAGTTCACATTTATTAAAAAAATAGCAAATCGATCAGTTCTTTAATTTTAACATTCTAGTTTCGAAAAATCTTCCATTTTATACCGTCTATCCAAGAGACGGATTTTTACAAAGCTGGTTAACGTGATATGGTCAATGATAAAAAGATAAAACATGTTTCGGTTTTTCTTTAGAACCAAGCGATGGCAAGGAAGACACGTGATCAGCTGTCGGAAGCAGATGTTGTTCGGCCATTTGTTCCAACTACCACACCGGGGTCGAGTACTAGTCCGGGGGTAGTTTTTCTTCTAAAAGTGAAGATATTTTAGGTTCCTACTACTGTTATTGCTACTATTACTACTACTTCCGTTGTTGTTGTTAAGTAGTTTTTATTTTTAAGACAAACTTTTGTGCCTTTTAACTCAATTTGTTTGTACTGTGTTAGTTTACTGTATCATGAATTTCCTACCTTCTAATTTTGTCGAATACATGTATTTTTATTTTTATTTTTGGTTATCATGAAGGAAAATGAGGAAATGACTTGGACATTATTTGATACCATGCGGATAATAGGGTTACCTTTATGCAACTTATGAATTAAATTTGAATTAGTTCTGCATTATGATGTTTGTGAATTAAATTTGAGCTCCAAACATGATAACTGGTTCTTCAATGAAGTCAGCTTCTAACTGATTGTTAGCGAAGCCAATGCCTCAGATGAAAACTAATTCTTCAACGAAGCCAGCGCTTCACATGCAATATGAAGATATTTTTGGCTGGTCACTTGGTGCCCGTTTGGTTTGAGGGGTTTTTGGCCCGAAAAAAATGGATTATTTGGAATAATCCAATTTCTCTAGCCCGCCTCAAGCCCTCAAATTTGTACATGAATAATCCAATTTCAAATACCTTCTATGAGGAGGTATTTACTTTTGGATTATCTTCTTTCTCGTGAAATGTCTAATTTTATACAAACTTCCCATCAATTACTAAATATGCCATCCCAATCCAAGAACACCAATCGATTCACATCAATGCACTTTTTTTTCCTTCCTAATTTCCACCTTCCATTTCTTCTTTTATATTTTCCTAGTTTTGCACTCTTTCTTTTTCATTTTTTCCGTTTCCTGGTTTCCACCTTCCTTTTTTTTTTCCCCCAATGGTTTCCTAGTTTTGCACTCTTTCTTTTCATTTTGTACCCCTATAATATTTATTTCTCTTTTCTACTCATTTACTCATTAGACCTTTTATACTTTTGTTTTTTGACGTATCTTATGTATTTACATCAAAATTAATTTTGTTTGTTTAATAGTATAACCAACTTTTTTATAAGAATGATTAAACAAAACAATACTAATAATTAAAAAAATTGGTTAGCGTTGCTTACGAGAATAACGATGATAATTTAGAGTTGTCGGTTCAAGAACGTTTTTTCTTCATCATTTTTTGAAAAAATATTCTAGCATATTAAATATGTGTAAATTTTGACAGAATATAGGCGGAGTATATATGTGTTTTGGATACAAAATATGCATCGTTAATTACATATATGTGAAATTTTTTTTTACTTTATATATTATAAAAACAACATTATATAATTAAAAGTTTGTGTTTTTATTTGTGCCCTACCTGACCTAAAACCACGGCAAATCCGACTTTGGCGTTTTACATGCTTTACACTTTTATGTTTAAAATGTAGGAAAATTTATGTTTAGATGGGATGATAAACATATGCGATGTCGATTTCAATCGCAAAAAATAATTATTCTACGCATGAGATGAAAAATATGGGATTATAAATTTCACTCATATGAAATATCGATCTTATAAGGAAACATGTATTTCGTTAAGATAATTATTACACAGATTATAAACAATATCTATAAACTAAATTTTAATGGTCAAGTCATATAAACTCAAAATCGATGCCAAAGTTATCAACAATGGCAATGTAACTATGGATGCAATAATTTCAAAGATTTTCGGATAATTTTGTATACGAAATTCATATGATCAAAATTCCAGAATTTCCTGATTAAACACGAGAAGGTGGTAAAAATTTGCTCCCCTAAAATTATGTTCACATGTAATTTTCACTAAATCAAATTGAATATCAAACTCGATTTTATACAATAAGTTGGAAAGCATAGAGGTATATCAGTAATTCAACTTTGCTTTATCCTACTGAATAATCCAAAATCAATTCAGAACCAAACTGGATTTTATTGAAAATAGTTCAATTCGTAGAGTGTCCAACCAAACAAGATTTTTAGGCGAAACCCCCCAAACATAATCCAATTCCTTAAATGGGCCGAATAATCCAGTTTTACAAAATAAAATATCCCTTTTCAAACCAAACGGGCACTTGATGACATGCAAAAGATGGCTATTGATCCTATTCAACTTGCAAACTTCAAATGGGAGATTCAATGAGGAAGATGAAGTTTACAATGAAGAGTAGTATTATTTGCTTTCTTACATGTAACTTAGACATTATTGGTTCACCATCATCTTTTGCTTGATCTAGATATGCCACCAAACAAGCTAAGTTGCTTGGGGACTTGGAGATTCTAAGAGATGACAAATTAGAGTAGAAACACATCAGTTGGCTTAACCTGTGAGCATGAATTGACTTTTTGAGAAATATTATATGTTCATGAATGGAAATATATTTACCAGGAATTAGGAAGGCAAGAATAGTGTCTTTGTTTTATGTATATTGTTCTTTTTCGATACCTTAACTTATCCTCAACAATCGCAAGTGTCATTTGCAATTGTGGTTCTGTTGCCTTGTGTGTACGGTGAACCTCTTCATATCTTGGAAGATAAAATTTATCTTTTGTGATCCTAAGGTGGTTGTTAAGATGAACAACGACTTCACCACCAAGGATATCATTACATGTAAGCCAAATGTACTATTCATTCGGTCTGGTAGTTTATAAATTAGCCATCTCTTTCAACTAAAGAAAATACAAATTAGATTTTTTTTCCAACAACAATGTAATATTCTTTTTAATGTTTTCAAATTATTATCCTTAAATTTAAAGTTTCCAATTTATTGTAATTATTAATATGTACAAATGTGAAATATATAGTCAATTCTCTTTCGATTTTGTTATCTAAATCTGCTTGAATAATCTCATAGAAAATAGTCGTTGTTCTAAAATGTCGTGAATGAGTAATGTTGAACAGAGTTTTTGTTGGTCCAGATAACGACAGAGTAAAGGACTGGAGGGGGGGGGGGGTGAATAGTCTTTTCAAACTTTTGATGATAAAACAGTTTCTCAGAATTCTGTGAAGGTATCTAATACTTATATTCAGAGAGCGGAAGACTTTTGTGATAAGTGCACGTGCTCAACAAGCTATAATGTGTGTAAGTACTCATCAAGCAATAAATACGCAATAAGTAAAGTGCAGTAAGTAAATAACACAGAGCTTTATAGTGGTGTCTGAGGGTGGTGTAATCCCTCAACTAATCCACTCGCCCTTTCTCAGGACTTGAATCCACTAAGATAAGATATTGAGTTCCCCTTACAAAGTCCTATCTCTTGATCCCTTTAATACTAGGTTCCCAACCAAGTGCTCCTCCTGAGTTATTCCCTGGTTTTCTCAACAAGTACTTTCTCTACTCAGTAACCTTTGAGATATTCCTCAGCTTCCAAAGCCAAGTACTTCCTATGCTCAACGCCTGTGTGGTGTTGGTTATGTAGTTTGTCAGGTGAGCCGGCTCTTATAACTTATACGGTTATCTTAGAGTGCTCTGTAGAAAAAAGCTTACTTAATACACTTTTCAATGTATGGTAAGTTGTTCTTTACTGACCCAATTCTTGATGTTGTTCAAAAGAATGAATCTCAGATATCAGTCGCAACTATATCTTCTGGATTCAACTCTTTCACAATATGCAATTCTTGTTTAAGGATCAACACACTTAGAACTTTCGTGCTACTTAGAATTTAAGAGCTTTAGTCGCAACAACAATCTAGAGAGTAAGTAGGCAGAAGGCTTGCATGCTTGAATGTAATGTATGAAGTTCTGTGTATTCAGTGAGTAGTTCTTGGTGTGTCTTTCACGCATTCTAAGTGGTGATATTTATAGTTGAAAATCATACAATTTGAATAGTATCCGTTAGGCACAATGAAATTCAAACTATTGATATCTGAAGTTAGTACGTCAGTAAGCTTTGTCTCTTTACAGAGATTTCCTCTTTTACTCAGACATCTTTGTCTGCGTAATTAATGCACTGTTCTAACTTTTGTCCTGTAGTGTCAACGGAACAATGCAAGCTTTCTGAGGCTTTGCAAGTCCTTACTCAGTGACCAATATGCATCAGAGACCTATTGAAATACTTGTCTTCCAAAGACACTTAATTTCTTCAAGGTATCTGAGGAGACACTTCTCCGTAGTCTTTACCAATCTTGTGCAGTCTGATCTTCAATAATGGCTTCCTTCTGCTGAATGCTTTCTTCTTCGTCTTCTTCAAAGATATAAAAATTACATTCAAAGACCTAACATCTACACGATTTGCTAGACTAACATACTCAGTAAGCTTCCTCTTTTACAATGTTCAAGTGAACTAAGAGTACTAGTTACCTTTCTGAGTTAAGATAAGTTATTAGGATTTACTGATCAAAATCTAAACATATATTTCTAACAGTTTTCATTCAAAATTATTACCGGATAATCATCTCGAATTAACCGAAAGAATCCACTTTTATTGTTCGACTCAGATTGACGAAATCCATCTATTATACAATACTTTATTCTTCCATTTGATTTTTTTATTGTATTCATCTATCTATACAATATATAGATTAGATATACAATGCTAATTAATAGAAGTTAAAATATTCTAAATTGTTGGGTAATAATACCTTCAAATTATTTTAAATGTTGTACCATTAATATGTGCTAGCTTGATATGAAATTTTCATAATTTTTTCTCTTATTTATCGAAATTTATGCAATATAATCCCGATGAACAAAATATGTGTTCGACATTATCCCGAAATTTAATTTGGCTGATTAATTTGAATTATTAACTCTTAATATGCCCATGATGTGCATATATATTCCTCCTGTATTTTTAATTTATGTTTGATATACAACAGCATCTTTATTTAAAATTATCGTGGAATAATGCGGCCGAACACAACCATTAGCCTTAATTAATTATAAGTGAATAATATCGTCAAATTATTTTTTAGTATTTTCTCTTGATCTGAAATATTTAATTTGCTTTACAATATTTTATGTATATGAATTTGTGCAGAATAACCCATCGAGCACAATCGCTTTTCTAATAATTATGGAACAACCTCATCAAATTATTTGTACAATTTCATACTTAGGCTCTTTTCTCTTCATCTGCAAACTCATTCAGTTCAGTTCAGTTCAGCTCTGCTTAGTTATATTTTATACTACAATTCAATTCAGTTCAGTTCAGTTTAGTTCTGTTCAGACGAAAAGAACATAGCCTTAGTACGTACTTGATGTGAATCTTTCACTTTTTTCTTGAAAAATTTGTGCGGAATAGTCCCATGGAACACAATATTTATCGGATTATTCTCGTAAAAAGTGACGCCGTTTCTAATTATTGCAGTATAATCTTGTGCTGATTATTTCAATTTTTTTGTCCAGAATACGCATATTCACCGAGTGAAATTTCAGTTCTCTTTCATGTTTTACTTTTACAAACGTTTTCCAAATTGTCTCATGTAACACAACAATTGTTCTAAATTGAAGAGTGGCTTTTTAAAAAAAAAAAAACGATTTACATTCATAATTAGTTTCTTAGGCTACATTATCTTGTTGGCTTCATTCGATTTAGTTCGATTCTATTGATTCGATTCGATTAATTATATTTTATACTACAATTCAGTTCAGTAAATTTCAGTTGAAAAGAACAAAGCCTTAGTTAGCTTAACTTTTAAAGTTGTAATAATTCAAGTATCAATTGCTCATTTTAAAAAGACAGCGTTAATTTCAATAAAAATAATATATTTTTAATATATAGTATATTAATTAATAGCCAACATGGGTGTCTATTCATTCGTCTCGTTAAGCTGAATCTAAATATGTGATCAGATTAAATTTCCAACATCTGTAGGGAAAAAAAGATTGAATTAAAATTCATCACATTCAAATATATGTACTAAAATAGAATTTTTAATAGTTCCTTCGTCCCGAACTTAACTTCACACTTTCCGTTTTAGTTCATTCCAAACTCAACTCTCCCTTCCTAATTTCGAAAGTTTTATACCCCACTATAATAATAATAATAATAATAATAATAATAATAATAATATATCCCCTACTTTTTTCAATATCTTTCATACTATGTTCACACCTTCTCCTACTTTATTCTCATCTCTCCTACTTTATCTATTCTTTTCTTAAAACCCGTACACGGACCAACGGGAAGTTGAGTTCGGGACGGAGAGAGTATAACATTGACCAATCAAAACATTTCATTTCGCAAACTTGTTCAAATAATGGACAGTCACAAACCTTGAATCTGCCAAGGTGGCATGCCAAGTGGCTTCACCAATGAGCTCGAAAATGTATTCAGTTCGATAAATAGATGGATAGATGGATGGATAGATTGCAGAAAGAATCATATATTTCCCAGACATGTTTTGCATTTGAATGTATAAAGTTTGTTGAAATGAGTTTCTACCTAATATAAGAACCATAAACCATATAGCACATGTTTATCATATGTTTTAATAGATCTAAATTTAATTCATTTAAAAATTACTTCAAGATAATTAGTTTATAAATAAAAGGATCAATTACATATACACCCCCTGTTAGATAGGCATCTTCCATTTGAATCACCATTAGACAAACAATTACATCTGAATCCTTTTTGAGTTGACCAGCTTAAAGCTCATCAATTAGATTATTGACAAATCAAACAGCTCTTATGTATATTTCACCCTTCTTTGTAAATACAATATTTATTTTAAGAAAATAGAAAAATGATTTTAGAAAGTAAAAAAAAAAAAAAAAAAAAGACCAATGATTCTATTATATAAAAACAAAAACCAAGAACGACGTCTTCTTCCGCCGCCATGGTGCCGGCTCCACCTATTACAGTCGTCCCGGAATCCTTTCATCACCTTGACTGTTTATTCGACCCGATCTTGAGCCAACTCTTGAGTTCCGATGCGACTAGCCTTAAGGAATCTGAAAAGCTTGGGCTGAAGATGGATGATTTCTTCAATGTTCTGGAAGAAAGAACCTAAATGCTAGTTGTAGCCATTTTCGTCTTCTTGCTTCCTTCTTCTCTTCTTCTTCGAATTGGATTTAGAATCTATTTGATGATTGAATTTGAAGCTTTAAGTTTATGAGATTGGATCTTGGTTGGTGTTTGGATTCAATTTTGATAACCAGGGACTGAATTGAATGTTTCTTAAACTAGAAACCCTTGCTTTTGAGAATTAGGGTTGTATGAGGGACTTGAATTGCAAATCTGGTTTATGACTTTGCAAATAAGTGCAGAAAATTTCAAAAATTATAATTAAATTCTGAAAATTGGATTATAATTCTTTATAACTTTTAATATTTTTTAATAATAAATTTGTAGTTGCAAGGATCGAAAAGAAGAAGTTTAGAAATTTAAGGTATTGCATTTTAGAATTGAATTCTATCAAGGGACTTGAGTTGTAAATATATCATTCAAATTCAAAGGCATATTTCAATTACACAATTTGTAGTGAACAAAAAAACTGAATTAAGGAGAAAAATGGTGTATAAATAGTCCTCAACTAACGTTCAACAACTATTTTTTTTTAAAAATATAATGGTCAGAATTCAATTACATTTAAACACATAATAGTTGATCTTCAATTACATTTAGGTCCACATGTGTCGGGCACGTGACACGTATAAGTTAAGTCTGTTTGGTCATTTGCAAAAGCTGATATTTGAACAAGGGTAAAAATGACTTTTCGTGGATTTAATTCGCCAAAAGTCAAATTCGTTGATTTAGATGTAATTGATGTTTATCGCACTGGACTTAGATGTTATTCTTTGACTAACTGGTATCCATCTGTAATAAGAAAATCTAAGAGGGGGTCCAGATGTAATTTGCCCTAAATAAAATTAATAACTACATAAAATAACTACCCGATAAGGAAATACGATCCCGATCCGATCTTTTGCCGGTACCTACTAGAAATATGGTTGGATTGGGATGAATAAAATCAAACCCGAATTATCGGGTACCCAAAGTTTAATCCTGAATCCGTCCCGTGCCCACCTCTATCTGTCTTAGTGGCGCTTACTTTTGACACCATATAGCAACATTGGCCATAATTAAGTGCGCGAGTTAGCTGATAATGGCGCTAGGGTTAGGCACCAACAATCATGTACCACTGGTTGGGCGAACACAACATGAAATACATCATTTTAGTCGAATTTTTCTGCAAAAATAAATTTAAACAACATATATAAGTACATAAATACATTAAAATAACTATCTTCTTACCATGGTGGCTCTTCATCACTTTCGTTGCCCCACCACCTTACATAGGATTATGTTTAATTTCTTCAACGTACAATCCACCGACCCTAGTATTTTAATTCCTGTACATTGAAAGTTTATGTTGTTTCGAAATACAAAATGAAAAATTGTGTATTGTGATTTTGGTTCTATATAAACTTCACTTGTAATTAAGATGCATTTTTACATTAGTGTTTATCTTGTCGCGAATATACAAAATATGAAAACTGTGTATTGTGATTTTGGTTCTATATAGAATTCACATGTAATTCAGATGCATTTTCACATTAGTGAGTATAGTTCTAGTGACCCAAATGAATGTCACTTTACTTTTCAACATGCAGAATAAGAAAAGTAATATTATAAACACTAGATATATGTTTAAATTACCTTTTGACTTTCAATAAAATTATACTCCCTCCGTCTCACTAAATGTGTTGAACATAATTTTTAAGAAAAATGCGTGGTCGCCCAAAAATGTGGTTAAGAATGAGTTTGAAATATTAATTGACTAGAAAAGTTCATGTGACCCAAAAAATGTATGGTTAAAAATAAATTATATTATAGAAGTAATTTCCATAAAAAGGAAATGAAACACTTTTAGTGAAACACGCAAAACGACAAATTGTTACACTTTTAATGAAACGAATATAGTATAACATTAACTAAAAATACAAAAAAATGAAAGTAGACATTTCTAACTGGACGTTTAAAATGATAAAAGTGGACAACTTGTGTGGAATGGGGTGGGAGTATAACTTTTGAAAATTTCCACAACCATAGTAAACAATTAGATTAAAGCTAGTTGTACTAATAATAAGCCAAGCTTTTTTAAGTTATCAATGAAATTAAAAAAAAAACGCTCCTATCACTCACTGCTTATCTTATCTTATTATGCCATTGCTTATTATATAAAGTTAAAATAAAATAAGCTTTCATTTCATAAAAGTTAAATAAAATAATCGTAATTCGAAAAGGCCCTCCCATAAAATATTTGCAAATTGACCCCATCCACCTCATCAATCATCACGTCACGTGTCACTATATATTCCTGTTACCCATACTGTTTTAACTTTATCTCTCTACCCCCACCCTCTAACCTCACTCATTTTGTACTTG
The DNA here is from genome assembly GCA_026545765.1 of Plantago major. Classification (NCBI taxonomy): domain Eukaryota; kingdom Viridiplantae; phylum Streptophyta; class Magnoliopsida; order Lamiales; family Plantaginaceae; genus Plantago; species Plantago major. The sequence goes on from CM048841.1 coordinate 35,350,923, forward strand.
CACAATACCGCCATTGTTGCTGATTCTCAAGCTAATCACTATTCACTCACAGTGCTCTGTATCTGGACGCTTTGGTGGGGGAAGTGACAATAGTTGGAGGTGAATTGCTGCTGTATGTCAGTAGATTGTTGCACACATTCCGCTGGATTCGGTGAGATTGCTGCGAAACAGTTACAATGGCCACAGCTTCGAAAACGACGTCGCTTCCTCTATCTAACGCCTCTCTCCCTTGCTGCGCTCCTTCCACCGGATCATCCGCCGTCGATTGGAAGGGCTCCGCTGCCGTAGATGATCAGCAGGCTAAGAAAGTGGCGTCCGTTATCAGAACTGAGCCTCCTTCCGGTACAGCGGCTAAAGGTTTATAGATTATTTCCTTTTTCTCACTCGAAAATGACATGCGTTTGGCGTATAAGGAAATGAAATCATATGCATGTTTCTGAATGTGATTTGGACCGATTATTGATCGTGATGTCGAGCTGAATTTCCTGATCTGGAGTGTCATTCGATTACTCCGTTGTTGTTTTCAGTACTTTGTTAAAATGTTCTATGATTGAGCTCTTTTCTAGAATTTCAATTGGATACGTATAGAATTAGTTGAAATGCCCTATTGTCGGAGTATTCAGTTGGTATGGCGTTTGAAATTGATATACCAAACGTGTATGCTTCTGGAGAAAAGGACGTCATGAATGACGGCTAGAATTGTTATTGTTCTGTAAACATACATACTGCTTGTAGTGCGTTAAGGTTTTTGGACTATTGACTGAAAATATGAGTCAGGATCTTACTTTGGAGCTTCAAATTAAAGTGTGCGTCTAGTAATGAGTTTTCCATGTTAGGCGGAACAAGCTTGCTGACTTCAGTTGATACTGATTAAAAGTGTCGGTCACTTGACTTGTTTTTGTCGATGTTGAAACGTCATAAGTGGTGACGAATTTTCCATGTTAGGAGGAATAAACTTGCTGACTTGAGTTGATACTGATTAAAAGTGTCTGTCACTTGACTTGTTTTTGTCGATGTTGAAACGTCATAAGTGGTGGTGAATTTTCCATGTTAGGAGGAATAAACTGCCATGAGTTATACTGATTAAAAGTGTCCGCCACTTCATTTGTTAGTTATCGATTTCAAACTTCAGACGTCATATGTGATTGTCTTTTTAGGACTACTTGACTCAATTTTGATGTAGACTTTGTAAAAGTTTTTCATTGAGATTGAATTGCTTTGACATTTTCTATGATATTAAAAGTAGGGACACATGTACATTGTTTGGTTCTTTTAAAGATACTTTGTTTTTATTTAGTTCATTAATTCGATGCTAACGTAATGAAAATCTTTATTTGCGGGAGCAGGCCCTATACACTTATTTATGTGCATAACCTTGAGCGATGATAAATGTACATGTTTTTTTCTGAGATATTTAAAATTATAATTTGCTATCGAAATATATTTTGCTTGTGGGGATTTTAAAAAGCAGATACGCTTATGGAAACTGGATAAGTGGTAACTCTCGGATTTCACCATAGTTAATAGCTAGTCTATCTTGACACGAAGAAAAAAAGTTAGTCTACTGAGCGAGATAGGTCTTTACTTTCATATCAGTCATCTTTTTCTCCCATGTTCCATATTGCTGTACATTCGGGATACTTATTTAAAAAAGTACTAGAAAGCATGGGTTATATCTATGAGGTGGGCAGTACTTAAAATGTTTAACTATGTTTATGAACTTCTAGTGCATATTGTTTGGGTTGATCTTTATTCAAATAAGAAGTCATCTTGATCAAATATGTTTCAGTAAGTTTCTTGAAAAATTCTCCTGCAAGTATGGTCTAGCAGTTTGCCAGTTTGATTTCTTTGCACCACTTGTTTATGCATCATCTTTCAGATTGCTGATTTTGTTTCCTACCGATTTTAAACCTCCAACTGTGGATGCTCCCGTGTTATCATTTTATTTACACCTGTAGCATCTGCATCCCATTGTGGTGAACATGTTAATGGATGTCAAAGTTCCTTCAGGACATTGTTCTTAATTTGAAATTCTATTTGTGTGGACATATTCATTGTTAATCTTTTCCTTGCTCGTCCAGGGATCCAGATCATGACCAGGGCTCAAACAAAGCATCCATTGGATCCACTTTCTGCTACTGAAATCACCATGGCTGTGGCAACCGTTAGAGCAGCTGGGGCTACCCCTGAGGTGCACATTAATACCAATGCTTGCATGGTTTCTCTCAATACTGTTAAAAATCTCTTGGAGTGTGGCTTTTCAGTGAACAAGTTTTTGCTATTCTCTTATCAGGTCAGGGATAGCATGCGCTTTGTGGAAGTGGTGTTGTTTGAGCCAGAAAAGAATGTGGTGGCACTAGCAGATGCTTATTTCTTTCCTCCTTTCCAACCATCACTGCTGACTAGAACTAAGGGGGGCCCAGCAATTCCTAGCAAGCTCCCACCAAGGAGAGCCCGACTCATTGTGTACAATAAAAAGTCCAATGAAACTAGTGTATGGATTGTTGAACTGACTGAAGTACATGCAACTACCCGAGGTGGGCATCACAGGGGAAAAGTTATTTCCTCTACTGTAGTCCCTGATGTTCAGCCACCGATGGTATCTTTCGCAAACCGTACTTGAAAATCATGCATGCTAATTTAGTGTCTATCTGTTACATGCAAGAACATATTCAAGTCTGAATTTGAATATGTTTAGTCCAACCGATAACCACTGAAATGAAAATCTTATCTCTGCTGTACCACGTTTCACATGACATATAATTTGGCTAATATCATCCACTTCAGTAAGTGCAACTCATAGTGAATGACAATCTTTCTTCCAAGCATAAAAAAGAACACTCCATTATAGCTCCTGTTTCCTATTTTTTACCTGAAATAGAATCTATTCTTGATTATCCGTGACGCATAAAACATCATTTACCATCTGTTAAACTCTTTTTTTTTTTTTTTTTTTTTTTTTGGTTTCCTCCATATGTAGGATGCTACAGAATATGCTGAATGTGAAGCTATTGTCAAGGATTATCCTCCATTTATAGAGGCAATGAAAAAGAGGGGTATCGATGATATGGAGCTAGTCATGGTTGACCCTTGGTTAGTAAATCAGCAGTGTCCTGTGTTGTTCCTATTTAATCTATATCTCATTTAGAAGTCTTAGTGTTGCTTAATGCCTACTGCAGGTGTGTTGGTTATCACAGTGAGGCAGATGCTCCTAGTCGTAGACTTGCTAAACCACTTATATTTTGCCGGACAGAAAGTGATTGCCCATTGGAGAACGGTTATGCACGGCCCGTTGAAGGAATTCATGTGCTTGTAGACATGCAAAATATGGTAGTAATTGAGTTTGAAGATCGTAAGCTTGTTCCCTTGCCCCCAGCTGACCCGCTGAGAAACTATACACCTGGTGAAACAAGAGGTGGTGTAGATAGAAGTGATGTGAAATCGCTTCAAATTATTCAGCCTGAAGGTCCAAGCTTCCGAATTAATGGTAATTATGTTGATTGGCAGAAGGTACATGCTTCCTTTCTCTTTACTCCAGTTCATTGTTATATAATTCTTGTTTTTTATATTAAGATGAAATGATTGTTGAAATGCTTGATGCAGTGGAATTTTCGCATTGGTTTCACTCCAAGGGAGGGATTGGTCATTCACTCTGTTGCCTATGTTGATGGAAGTCGAGGTAGGAGACCAATAGCCCATAGGTTGAGTTTTGTTGAGATGGTGGTGCCCTATGGGGATCCAAATGATCCACATTATAGGAAAAATGCTTTTGATGCTGGAGAAGATGGCTTGGGAAAAAATGCTCATTCCCTAAAGAAGGTTTGGACATTCCCTGGACTTCTTTTTTTAGTTGATAACATGTATATATCACACCATGATTAGTGACTCTTAGCACTTTTCTCATTTCAGGGATGTGATTGTTTAGGATATATTAAATACTTCGATGCTCATTTTACAAATTTTACTGGAGGCGTTGAAACAATTGAAAACTGTGTATGTTTGCATGAAGAGGACCATGGTATTTTATGGAAACATCAAGATTGGAGAACTGGCCTCGCAGAAGTTCGAAGATCAAGGCGTCTGACTGTTTCTTTTATCTGCACTGTGGCTAATTACGAATATGGCTTCTACTGGTACTTTTACCAGGCAAGTGGAATACATGCAACTCTTGTAGATTGTTTGATCTCCATTTGTCCATTTAGAAGACTTTATATTATGTCTAAATATCTATATCAGTGTAAAACATTTTACAAATTCAGCAGTAGAGTCTACTTCGAATTATTTCTCCGTTTTACTTGTTATCTCTGATGATGAGAATAAATTCAAATTATGTAATCAAAAAATTTAACAGGCATAATAATCAGTCACATGTTGAAAATATAGGTTTGTTCAGGAAGTTTTAGAGGTTTTTTTGTGATTAACCAAAGAGGTCCCTGGTGTCATGGCATCTTATTCTTAATCTGTCCATTTGAAAATATAATTGATATCTAAACCTTAATTTCCTAATGAATGAATTTTGTTTTCTTGGTGCAGGATGGAAAAATTGAAGCTGAAGTTAAACTTACTGGAGTTCTAAGTTTAGGAGCTCTACAACCTGGTGAGTTTAGAAAATATGGAACGACAATCGCACCAGGATTATATGCCCCAGTTCATCAACACTTTTTTGTTGCTCGTATGGATATGGCTGTCGATTGTAAGCCTGGAGAAATGCACAATCAGGTATGTGATGCACATCATCTGTTATTATTCTGGTACAGCTGCACGGGGATGCATGGTGTGGAAACCGATGACTAAGGGTGAGTTTCGGCGGGTATTCGGGTGTTTGGATATTTAAATTCGGATATTTGGGTATACTTTCGGGAACCCATTTTGGTGCCCAAACTTTTATTACCCACATACCCGGGTACCCGATTATATTTGAATACCCAATTGAAAGAGAATGGTCATGTCCGATATAATTATCTCGGTCGGGTTTTTGGGTACCCATATAACCCAGTTCAAATGCACAGCCCTATCGATGACTTGTTTCCTAGTGAATGATCTCTAATTTTTTGTTCTAATATGAAACCCATTTGCTTTAGGTTGTAGAGGTGAACGTCAGGGTAGAAGAACCTGGGAAAGACAACGTCCACAACAATGCATTCTATGCGGAGGAAACTTTACTTCGTTCTGAGTCAGAAGCGATGCGAGATTGTGATCCATTCTCCGCCCGTCATTGGATTGTGAGTTTCTTGTATTACGTTTTGAAATTATTCCAGTACTTGTTGCTCGCTTTTGTCTTTCCTCTCACTAAACCCTGTTAAAGGTTTACTTAGAGCTCCATTTTGGGACAAAGGAGTTATTGCTTATTAGTTTTGTTGATGGATATGTAGCTTAAACCATTCTTTTTCCTGGATGTATCGTTTACTATGAAGAGGAAATGTCATTTAAATCTATTTTGCTGTCTTTTATGCGCTCTCGGTGAATGGTTTAATATGTCATAAAAAGTTGTGTATGTTCGTCCTATTTTGTCATATTGTTTCTCATACAAATATTGCAGATAAGGAACACAAGAACAGTCAATCGAAGTGGACAGTTGACAGGTTACAAGTTGGTACCTGGTTCAAATTGTTTACCAATGGCTGGCCCAGAAGCCAAATTCATGAGAAGAGCTGCATTTTTGAAGCACAATTTATGGGTTACTCAATATGCACGGGGTGAGGATTTTCCTGGAGGAGAGTTTCCTAACCAGAATCCACGTGCTGGTGAAGGATTAGCTTCTTGGGTGAAGCAAAATCGTCCCCTGGAAGAAACTGATATTGTACTCTGGTAAATTTTGGTTATTCTGTTTTCAGTCAATCTTTTTTATTTTATTGTTGGCAAGTAGTAGGTGTAGTTTATCAGACCCTTCTTAGCTCCTCAACAAATTAAGTTACTTGTTCCTGCTATGATGCTGTAAAATTCCTGAACCATGTGCATATTTAGAAATAATTTTATCTGTACACCGAATTGCCACAGAATATGCCCTACTCTTTTGCCATTTTTTCTTGATATTATCTTTTTTTTTCTTTCTAATCTTTTAGACTCTAAACTGCATACAAAGTTTATTTTCTTTTCTGGTATATAGTCTAAACCTTTGAGATACATAAATAAATGTTACTGTATCCTAAGAAGCAATGATGTCTTGGAATGCTGTGATACCTGTATCGTATACAGATACATATAAGTGCTACTGGAAACTGTTTTCAGAGAGGTTTATATTTGTGTCTAGTTTTTGGGTAAATGGATCATATATTTTGTGCTGTGATATGCGGACATAACGTAATAATGTCTAATTGTAATAACATATTAATATATTGTTGGCTAAAGTTCGCGTATCACTGGTTTTTCTTTTCCATTTTGTTTTATTATTTTTGCCTTCTCTATATTTATGTATTTTTAATTATTATTCTTGTTTAAGTTGGTCGCTTCTCATATGTGAGGAGAATACATAGTTCTGAAACATTTCTTCCCTTCTACTTTATTTTATTCATGTAGGTATGTTTTTGGAATCACACATGTTCCACGGTTGGAAGACTGGCCTGTCATGCCAGTGGAACACATTGGTTTTTTGCTTCAGGTATGTATCTGAAGGTCATTCAAATTAGCAGTGATACCCACTTATTTGTTTGGCGAATTTTTCGCAGCTGCCTTCCTGATCTGAAATTGAGCATTAGATAGATAAGTTTTTCCTTCCGACTTACTCCTGCTTATGGTATCCTGATAATCACAGAAACATGGAAATACGGAATCAAACAAATATTAGCATGAATAGTTCAGTCTTTCAGATTTACTGTCTGTATGGAATCCAAATATAGCTTAGCTTAGCATTCATAAGTAAGCCGAATAATTTGGCACCTGGAAAATAGAAAATGCCCTAGAAGATCTGGTTTACCGAAGGGATTTTTTATACATGTCAAAGAACTGATATATATATACTGGTTTGAGCAGCCATAGTGTTTTGCTCCATGTAGATTATGTCACCTTCAAAGTGTTTCATCAAGTTGACACCTAGATCACCTGGAGCGCGAGCGCAAGCGTAAGTCTAAAAGCGCCAAAACTTAAAAAAATATGAAGACGTGAGCGCCTTAAAGCGCGTGCAATATTTAAATAAAACATATTTTTATCTATATGATATACTTAATATAATTTAAATTAAAAATAATGTGTAACATATAAATTCTACCAACATATCTTATGAAATTGTAAAAGAATTCCAACTTATAATGGCTTAGAAATGTAAATTATGGCAGTGCAAGTTTTATAAAAACGTAGAAGTAAATTAACAATTTAAAAGAGGCATAAAGCACACTAAAAGCGTCGAACGACATAAAGCGCGAGCGACACGACCTTAGAAGCTTTAAGGTGATCTAGGTTGACACCAAGGAATTTCTGTGTCACATGACCCAGGTTTCAACATCCAAAGTAATGGGTTTTAATGTCATGGGATGCTTCCTCGGGCTAGGGGTTGGTAGAAGACGAGAATTCGAGGATCCTGTTAAGTTGCTGGAAAACCTGTAGAGTATTTCAAAACACGGTGTTCGGAGATAGTCTAGCTCTATTTTGTGTGCTTTAATAATAAGATTCCTTGCTAATAATTGGAATTTTCATATTTATACAAAGTCTATAAAATTTTTGTTGGTCGCTGTATTGTTTGCATGTGCTGATTGTATTGTTTCTTTTGGTTTCAGCCACATGGCTTCTTCAATTGCTCTCCAGCGGTGGATGTTCCACCTAGCACTTGTGAGATGGACGTTAAAGAAAATGACGTCAAAGACAATGGTGTTACTAAACCCAGTTTGCCTGTTCTGATTGCGAAACTCTGAAGGGACACAAATCTAGTCAGTCTCACTCTCACTGTTATCTGTTCTTGGAATCCAAAGTGTGCTGGTACAGTCATATTTGTCTTTCTTCTGCGGGACTATTTGTTGGTTGGAAACAATCTTATCTTCAGTTCAGTCTTTTTAGGTCTGGTAATATGTTGGCACACAATCTGGCTAAAGATATTGTTACTGATGGTTGTACTAAAACTGATGTACTTGCCTTGTGCATTAAACTTTTGAATTAGTGAATGGTGATATATTTCATATAAAGAATAAAAAATATTCAGATTAATGTGAATTATGTCTCGGATTCAAAACCTTGATCGACATGGCACGTTCAAACGCTTCGAGACAAGACTCTACTCACCAGACATAATTCATGATCAAGTGCTGAGGTATTCCAAACCCTCACCGGCACAATGATTTTTTGTGCTTCCAAACAATCTAGCATGTCGTCCATGGCCAAAATTGAGTAGTATTGAATGAACTATGAGATGGAGATCACATCGCACACTTATTCTACTTATTATTTGGCCATTTACAAAACTACTAGTAATAACCCGTGGCATCGCCACGGTATAGTTTACTTTTAATAATAAATAAAAAGGGGTGATAAAATAAATTAATCGAGTAAATAAGGTAGTTAAATTTATGTGAAGAATATTGATCATGGTGTCGGTCGGTAGTCCTTCATCCAATATTATATCATTGAGTGTTTATTTATGTTAACTATAGAAAATGTAAAAATAGGGTACTACCGTACCCGACCTGTTAATTAGTAACAGGTACATGTTTTTTTTAAAAAAAAATTATACCTTAGACGGAACCAAAATAAAATCAAAAGTATACAACACAATCAATAAGGTTGTTCCAAACAACCCCGGTATGTGGTCACCCCACAACACACAAAAAAAATTATACAAACTTAATTTCACATGTTACGGTTGTTTTTTCCAACCCACCGGTTCCCAACAACCCCGTGGTGATATGCGTCACCCCACCAAAGACACAAACAAATCTTATTCTACAAACATAATTTCACATGGTACGGTTGCCCCCCTCCCCCAAAGAAAGTAGAGAGAAGATAGAAGAGAGTTTATAGAGTACCTGCCAGACCCCCAACCGGCCCGTCATGGAGATCAAGAAAGTACAGAGAAGATCGAAGACATTTTCTCCGCCTAGAGAGTATAAGCTGATCCCCCCTCCGCGGCTCGTTATGGAGATCAAGAAAGTATAGAGAAGATCGAATTGAGTTTCCCCACCTAGAGAGTATCAGATTCCCCAGGCCCGTTATGTATCAAGAAAGTAGAGTGAAGATCGAAGAGAGTTTCCCCGCCTAGAGAGTATATGCAGACTCCCCCCACCTACGCCGGAGAAAAATGTACTTTTTACTAACAAAGGTATGGAACGGGTTCGAGTATATGCCAAACCGGACCTGAACATCATTATTTCGAACGGGATTGAATTCGGGTTGGATAGAACCAGTCCTTCCAGCCAGAGACTGTAGAGAAGAGAACCTCATACTACCGATCGAATCTTATATATAAAGAAAAGGAACTTGAAAGTCTTCACGTGTAAAATGTTGTTGATAGACATGTAAAGATCAACACACCAACAATTAGCTCATGTGTATCTTTTCTATCTGCTGGAACTGAAAAAAGCACGTCTAGTAACAGATATACCAATATAACTGTGAAACCCCGTATTTTTGTATGTGGAATTAATTTTAATATGTTATTTTAGTTTATGATTAACTCCCTCTACGTTAGTTGACTTAGAGTTTTTAAAAGAAAAGGAGTCTTATAGTTATAGTTGTTGGTTTCTTTCTAGTCTTTGTTATGCTGTAAACTTCTAAAACCCTTACCCAGTATTATATACTTTTTCAGTTTCTTTCTTCCAGCAAAAACTAAAAAATCAGATCGTTATCTTCTTCTTTTATACAAACGCCTTTACTTCCGTAAACTATGGCTGAACCTTAGCTTCTCCCAACCAACCTTTTCACCGCCTGCTTTCTTTTGTTCTTCGCGTTGCATCTTCGTCCTTCATTGAATCTTTTTCAACTTGTCGTTCGGTATGTTTCGAACCTTCGTTCTCTGTTTATAGCTTAAATCTTGGGGAAGGGGAATCATGTTGCTTCGTTGTGTTAATCTTGTTGTGCTTAATTTGTCTTGCTTAATTTCCAAAGTTATTTGTGTTGTTGTTTTGTCGGTAGACATGCTTTCTGATTGAAGTCATTAACTGCCGTCTACTGTATTAATACGAAGTTGTGCAATTGTTGTTATCAAACCTTATGTCTTCGAGTGGTTATTCAATTGGTTTATAGAATTGCTTGTTACAGGTCTGGGGATCAATTCCAGCCTGCGTCATGATTTTGTTCCAGTTTTGTATTTTTGCAGCAGCCTTGGATTGTCTCTGTTTGAAATTTGAACAGCCTGATATGCGAAATTGCTGAACTAAACTATGTGTCTCCGGAGTAGCTAGAATGCTATTTTATCAAGTTGTTATGTTTGGTCTTGTGTTCAAATCCCATCCTGCTCTTTTATTCTTTTTCCTCTGAATTCAGTTTATTTTATTTCTTCACAAAAGCTTATTAAATAATCTTTTTATGGAATGATTAATTATTAATTCTTTGTTATAATTAAAGGTTATTATGTGATTTATTCTTTTGCAATTTGACTATGTGCTTGTGTTGACTTTACTTAGAGTGGTTTGATTCTAGCTTCGCTTATTGATAATTAAAAAGATCTGATTAAAACTATTATGTGATACTTTTGTGTTTTCTAACTTATGTGCTATTTCCTCTCATATGATTTATGGCATTTTTTTGTTTAGAGAGTCGTTGGTTAAAGGGGGTAGTTCTTATAGTTTTAGATTGATTTCTTACAAGTCGGTATCTTACTCAGGAACTCTGTAAACTTGAGATTTGATGAGAAACTACTTTCTACGGTGAGTGTTCTTAAACCGTTTGCGAAAACCATGGAAGTACTTGCTTGTATATGTATATGTATTGCATCAAAGTTCCGACTCATTCTTTTCAAACATTGCATCAAAATTGATTTGGCATCGATAAAAATATGTATATATTGTATATGATATTGCTTTGATTGATTGATTATTTTGGCCAAGTTTTCGGTTAGGGTATACTCATTGCATTTTCGGGCAGTGGTATTTGTCGTCGTTGTGGGTTGCTCGCTTACTTCTCTTTGTGAGGCGAAAGGCGAGGTCTTAGAGGTAGTAGTGTACCACCCCGTACCATGGCGGGTATTGATTGATGGAGTGGAGAGATAAAGGCTCGGATTGGGGTTATAAGGAGCGGCACCAACGAACGATTGATTGCATTGTTATTGCTTCGTTATATGATATGTTTATTATTTTTGGATGCTGTTATGAATTTTCTATTGATATGTTAATTGTCACTGTCACACACGAACATCACTGAGATTTTTGTCTCACACTCTTTTGTTTTCCTTCCTTGTAGATTCCGGAGTTTAGTGGAGGAAAAAGATGAGACGTTCAATTAGAGTGAGAGTGGGGACTTAATTTGGATTTTGTAAAATTTTAGCCGCTGCTTTTGAAAATATTGTCTTTTGCAAGTCAACTGTTAGATTTTTATCTTCTTAAAGCTTTAGGATGTTCCTTCGTTATTGATTTAATGCCCTAATTTTCGGGGCGTTACAATAACGATATATGTTAAAACGATCTTGGTGTGGATAATACAAATATACCAAACCAACATCATCATAAGAACATCCAACCGATAATCTATGTACTAAAACGTTACCTTCACGTTTAACTTGGCAAAGCTTAATTCTCCATCAAATACATGAATTTCTTTGAAAAGTGAAACAAAGGAGCAAAGCTAAAATTTGTCGATTTAAGAGATACCACATGTTGCCACTCAAAATCTCGAACAAATTTTGTTCTTAATTTGGCTGGCCAACCTTTCGCATTTTCAGCAACCATAAGACATAAAAAAAATTTCACCAAGCAATAACATTGCCCTCATGATCCCTAGCAACAACACTAATACGTCCCCCTATTCGGACTCTGCTCAACCGTATCAAAATTTCACGTAGGATGACTAGAATTTGAATGAATCTGGTGGATTTAGCCCATCAACTTTATATATTACCACTACAAGAAATCCCCCGTTTAGCGACGGAACAAATCCGTCGCTAATCTAGCGACGGATTTGAGGCGGATTGAGCGAATTCGCTCAATCCGTCGCCAAATTAGCGACGGAAAAAATATCCGTCGTTATTTAGGGACGGATATAATATCCGTCCCTAAATAAGTTGACCAAAATTAAAAAAAGAAAAAAAAGAAATCGATTTTAGCGACGGATAGCGATCCGTCGCTAAAATGGATTTAGAAACGGGGCAGAACCCCTTTCTTCTCCATTTCTGTTTCTGCTTCTTCTTTCTTCCTCCTTTCTTCTTCATTTTGCCATTTCCAATTTCCGACCAAAACTCCACCATCCCGGCCAATTTTGGAGTCTTCACGAAGCTCGTGGGACAAGGAGCTCGGGTGGTCAATCAATTTCATCTTTTTTCAGCTTAATCGAAGGTATTTTGGCTAAAACTCTTACTTTTCCAAATTTGGGGATTTTGTTAATTTCGACTAATTTGAGCAATTGCATGTTTATTGTAAATATGTAGTAGTTAGTTTAGCTTATATTACGTAGTGTGTTACCTTTGAGATGTGCAATTGATATATTAATTGTGAATTTGAATTTTTAGTATAATGTTAGGATGTTTGTAAGTATGTAGGGCTTTTAATTTGATATTTTTGTATATGTAGTAGGATTAGGAAGATTTAGTTGAGTGTTTTGAAACCCTTACTTGTTGACAAATTTGGAAATTTTGTTAATTTCGACTAATTTGATCAATTGTATGTTTATGGGAACTATAGTATACTAGCTAGTTAACTTTGAGATGTGCAATTGATATATTGATTGTGAATTTGGATTGTTAATTAGTATAATGTTAGGATGTTTGTAAGTACGTAGTACTTTTGATTTGATAAATTCGTATATGCATTAGATTATGAAGATTTAATTAAGTGTTTTGAGACCATTTGGTATGTGTGTATTGTATGCTTAGTTGTTATGTGTATATATGCTTAGTTGTTGATTATCCCAACTTTTTGTGCTTTAATATGTGTCAAATGTATATGTTTTACATGCCTATTCATGTATTCTTTACTAACATATTTTTTCCTGTAATTTCTTATATGCTCTTGCAGATGTCGCTCCAAAGAAAGTCCACATACCTTCCTCTCGGGTGTAGGGGTAGGGAGAGTCCATCGGGTTCTGGTGCGGGCAGTACACCAGCGAGTGGAGCTACTAGTCCTATGGTCGGCTATCATATTGGTGGGAGCAACAACCAGTCTGAGGTTCCAGAGAATCCACCGGCCTCTACGTCAAATGCTCCTGGTGACTACCCCTCTGACGGGTGTCCCTATGTCACGTTGACAGACGGTGCTACATTTCAGGGGAAGCTGGTGTTGTTCCCCAATGACAAGAACAAGTAAGTATTATGCATTTGTAGAACATAACTTAAAATAAATATATGTTACATGATTTTACTAATGAATATTCGTTTCTTGTTTGTCTCATTGATAATGAGTTTTGTACAGTACTTGGATAAACTCGGCAAAATCTTTAGGGGCAGGAGGGAGATGTCGGGACATGGAGGCGAGAAGTGGACAAACATCTCGGACCGGATGAAGCACTTTTACTTTGATGAGTTGCGGGTAAGCTTAAATGTTACAATGAATGCTTTATTTGTTCTTTTAATCGTTGTGTTAATGTGTGTCGTATGTTAGCCACTATATCTGTGAGTGGTATGTTAGCCACTGAACTTGGGTGATATGTTAGTCACCATTGTGTTAGTCAATTTTAGGACAATTTGAGTGGTATGTTAGCCACTAAGTTTGGTTTGATATGTTAGTCACCATTCATGAACTTGTTGTGTTATTTGAGTGGTATGTTAGCCATTAAACTTGGGTGATATGTTAGTCACCATTGTGTTAGTAAATTTTAAGACAATTTGAGTGGTATGTTAGCTACTAACACTACAATAAAATCATGTGACGGATAGATCCGTCAGTGCAATGACTATCCGTCGCTTGACTCTGGCGACGGATCGGGCGACGGATAGAAAATCCGTCGCCCCCCTGGAGCTGTGGCGACGGATAAAAATCCGTCGTCCAATTCGCGACGGATTGGACGACGGATTGACCTTTTTTTTTAAAAAAAAAAATGATTATGGGGCGACGGATAGATCTATCCGTCGCCCCATTTTTTTTTTTCAAAAAAAAATAAAATCCGTATACGAATTTTTATATTCGTATACGGATTAATTCCGGCAGTGGTGGTGCGGTGGTGGCAGTGGTGGTGCGGTGGGTGTGGTGCAGGTGGTGGTGGGAGGTGGTGGTGGTGGAAGGGTGGTGGTGGTGGTGGAGGAGATGGTGGTGGTGGCAGGGTGGTGGTGGTGGAGGAGATGGTGGTGGTGGCAGGGTGGTGGTGCGGTGGTGGTGGGAGTAGAGAGGTGGTGGTGGTGGAGATGGTGGTGGAGGAGGATGGTGGAGGAAAGGAGGTGGTGGAGGAGATGGTGGTGGTGGAGGATGGTGGTGGTGGCAGGGTGGTGGTGGTGGTGGGAGGAGAGAGGTGGTGGTGGTGGTGGTGAGATGGTGGTGGAGGAAAGGAGGTGGTGGAGGAGATGGTGGTGGTGGGAGGAGAAAGGTGGTGGTGGAGGATGGTGGTGGTGGGAGGAGAAAGGTGGTGGAGGAGATGGTGGTGGTGGAGGATGGTGGTGGTGGGAGGAGATGGTGGTGGTGGAGGATGGTGGTGGTGGGAGGAGAAAGGTGGTGGTGGGAGGAGGAGGAGAACGAGTGGAGAAACTGCGGTGGGGGAGGAGATATATTATATTTTTTTTAGGTTTTTAGCGACGGATAGATCTAGATCTATCCGTCGCTAATTTTTTTTTTTTTAATTTTCCGGCCTTGTAGCGACGGATAAATCTATCCGTCGCTAAATTTTTTTTTTTTTTTTAATTTTGGTCAACGCTCTGTAGCGACGGATAATTTTATCCGTCGCTAAAGAGCGACGGATACCTTTCTTATCCGTCATGCAGGCGACGGATAGAATCCGTCGCCCCAAGTAGCGATCCGTCGCTACAGGGGCGACGGATAAAATCCGTCGCCCCTTTCCGTCCCGTTACGGATGGATTCTTGTAGTGTAAACTTGGGTGATATGTTAGTCACCATTGTGTTAGTAAATTTTAGGACAATTTGAGTGGCATGTTAGCCACTAAACTTGGGTGATATGTTGGTGTTTATTCATGAACTTATTGCACACAATTTGAGTGGTATGTTAGCCACTAAACTTGGTGTTATATTTAAATTGTTATCTTTCTTTAAACTGGTGTTTGTATGGAATTGTTGTAGAAAGACTATTACATTCCCAATGCCCTTGTGCCCCAATTGTACTCTGTTTTCGAGACTTTAGGATCAGACATCTATAGGAAAATGGTTCACAAAATGAAGGAGATACGCAGACAACCAACTTGGGTGGTGGATGAGGAGTGGGCACTTTGGGAGGAGTACTGGAAGGATCCCTTTGTCCAGGATCAAGCTTTCAAGAACAGACAAAACCATTTGATTGAGCCATGAGATGAATGCAGACCGCCAGAGATCATTATGGGTCGCGATGTATTCTGAGATCACGTGATGGAGGTTAGTAAATATGTTGTTTATGACTTGGAATATAATACATAACAGATTTTTTGCTTTCATTTCAATCAACTAACTACTTGTTTGCACATATGTTTTTTTAGGCCAATAAAGGACATCCGAAGAGTGCTCTATACCACTTCAAGAAGGCTAAGCTGAAGAATGGCATTTGGACTGACGTGAGGGCCGAGCGTATTGCGGTACGTTTCTTTCTTAAGGCACATTTGTATTTTTGTATTTATAAGTGATTTCTAAAATTGCATCTCATTTCGTATGCACTTTACTATTACAGAGTGAGGTGGAGAGGAGGATGGATGAGAGGATGATCGACGGTCATGAGCTGTCAATTGAAGAGCAAGACTTAGAATTGTATACGGAATCCCTAATTCATTCAAATTGAAGTTAAATTCGTGGACAACAAGGGTCGAACAAATGGATTGGGAAGTTTGGGCCCTGCTATGAGTTCTAGTAGCTTCTCAGTGTCCCAGGGAGGATCACGATCTGATGTTTTCACACAGGACCAGGTTCATGAGATGATGACTCCTCTCCACGAGGAAATAGCTGCGACCAAGGCAGCTTACCAACAAGTGCTTGAGGAACAGGCTCGTATGGCTCAGCGGATGGACGCTTTGACCCAGATGTCCAACACTTCTTCCCAGTACCACCCACCGCCTCCTCCCACATCAAACTTATGTTGTTTATGCTACATACTTTGACACTATCTCATCTTCTAGCTACTTGTCTTTGCATACTTTAGACTTCGGTATGGATAATTTATATCATAAATGTTAAACGCAGCACCAATTCGGCTAAACGCAGCACCAATTATTTGAGTACTTGCCCAAAATGCCTCTAACTTAAAAAAATCGTATAACATTAACGTAAAATCGTAATAACTCGTTTACGTGAACACAATAACATTAACATTCACGATTCATCCCGAATTACAACAATTAAAAACATCGAAATTTTTTAACAAACTTTGCTTATTGGAACAAAATTATAAAATACCTAAATATATACATAATTAAAGAAAAAAATATTTCGGATCCGGCCGCTTTTGGATCCGGCCGGAAATATTTTTTTTCTTTTTAATTATTTATGTATATAGTGTTTAATTATTTAGGTATTTTATAATTTTTTTATATGTTTTTTTAATTATTTTTTAATGATTTGCAAGTTTGTTAAAAACAGACATTGAATTACAGAACATGAAAATCGAAATACAACAACATTGAAAACATAAACTAGAACCTATGCCATTGACGTAGGCGAACGCCATAATGTGCTTCCCAGTGGCTTATTCTTGCCTCTCTAGTACCTCTCCAGGCCAACCATATTGGTGGAATTGGACATTCTGTTACCACGTGGATCCTGATCCAGTGATTGTTACCAATGTGAGCCATTGTCCACTCTTGAGCTGTTGATGGAGGGTCCGGAGCCGGTGAGTCCATTTGAGAACGACACTCCAATGGCAAGTATGTCATACTCCCTAACGGAGAATAACCGCATAAGACCCGTTGATACTTTGTTGCTACAAGACACCCCATATCTGGTAATGTGAAATACCATGGTTGTGTACACGCGCCATGAAACCAATTTAGACGGATATTTATTTCATCTACCCGTGCTTCTGTCATTTCGTCGATATATACATCTGCCTGTTATAGTGCAACTCATCAATGAGGTCTTGCCTGACGTCTGCCCAACGCTCTTGTTGACCGTATTGGTATTGAGCTATGACCCTAAAACCGCAGTTTCCGTCGCCGATGACATCATTATGGCCTCTAATCCAGAATTGAGTTTGGGGTGGCATTTGACTTTGATATTTGAATGTTCTGCCAGTACTTGCTAGAGAACCTGAACCGTCATTGCTTGGGGCGGAATTCTTTTGAGACTGATTCGGGGTTTCCTAACCACTCGGTAGCCTTTTCCCTATTGCTTTAGGTTTCCTTCCTCTCCGTTGTGCTACGAATGGCTCGTCCACGAACGATTGTGATGCATTTGAATTGTCGAAATACGATCTCATTTCATCCTCCGTGGCAGTCTCATGTCCGCCGCTTTGAAGAAAGCGATCCTTTATACTCTGCTGTCTAGTCTCAGGCGGTTCCCCCATGTGAAGAGTTCTCCAGAACACGTTTACATCGTGAACCAGGTCGACGGTCCTCCTGTTTTGCAGCTTCACATGCAATTGACATGCGCACATTAATCCAAAGTTGTAAGCGATGTGATCGCAATCACTTGGATCATTGTCTATTTCCGTGACCAATTTCTCGATGGCGAGATGTGAAAGCACACCTCAGTTTTTGAAGATCGGCATTGTTGATGTGGAATGAGGGCGATATTAAGAGATCTCTCAAGCGTAGCGGATTTCATCAAAATGCATTAAGTAGGCCATTTAGCCGGAATAGACGGTGGAACTTCGATTTGAAGGACCCAACCACAACTTGTACCTAAGCGTGAGCACCTTCGACTCTGCAAATAATTTACATTGTTGAATGTCGGTTCGGCATAAGCGTAATTATAGGGTAGTTGTATATTACGAAATAAGCTAAACTAAGGTATGAGTGGTGGAATAAATGAAGGAATAACACATTGGTCGTGTTAGTTCCATAGTGTAGGATGTTCTTTGTCCACGCTTTGGACAAATCGGTCCTGGTATGGATCCAACCATTGGTTTCCGTACATAGGCCATGCAACACGGATGCCTATGCCATGCCTCCGCCATTTCGCAATGACCGCTCATAGAGTTCCTCGGTACGCATGCGATGTGATCCCATCCGGATTTGATTACGGGTTGATACTTAGTACCTACCATCTTGGATAAGTGAGCTGCACATCCTTTGAGATGTGTCTCCGAAACCTGAGGGTGTCTTTATACGGAAAGACAAGTTTAATCGCATTCATTTCCACTAACTCTCTGTCGGTAACAAATACCCCCGGTGATACACCACATTCAGAAAACAACACCCGTAATTGTTTAAGCCCCCAAACGTAACCCGAATATCCCACATGTGTCAGTCGACAAATATTCTGGACGATTGAAAGAGATTGATGGAAGGGAAAGAGGGCCAGTGGCTGCTTCAGCAAGAGCTCGAAGGTCGTATCGCATGGCCAATCCTGATTTCAGTTCGGATGCGACTGAGAACTTAATAAGGGACTCAACCGAGTCACTCCCGACCATTGACAACCAAACAAGGGCAGCACTTGAACGTGAAATGAATGAACAGGGGGGTAACGAGTCACCCCCGACCAATTCGTACCGGCCAAATATAAATGTCGACGACACCAATTCGTACTGCACCGCATCGACATTTTAACGACACCAATTGTTCCTATGCTTCTGGCAGCTAACATGGAGAGGAAGCTCGTAATGATCCCACCAATCAACCCTGGGAAGAGCTAACGCATGCTGTTGATGGAGGCCCGCCAGATCCGGAGTTACTCAAAGGATTTCTAGGCCACATTGCTCACTCCATATGGATTGGAAATGTAAGCCATTCCATTCCTGATCTTTAAAATTCGACGATTCATATTCACTATAGTTAACTCATTCTTATTTATTGTTTACTTTAAAATGTCGCAGGATCGCAATATTCTAGGGGGGTTTCATCAACAAAAAAAATTGACCAAGTTCAAAGATTATTTGAACGACAATGTCAACAATGTTGTCAACAACAGCCTTCTCTCACATTGCCCACCGTTATGCAACCGAAGATCAACATGCCTTTGATTAGTGCATTTGTTGAATGGTGGCATCCTGAAACTAATAGCTTTCACTTGCCATTCGGTGAGATGACTATAACTCTGCATGATGTCCATTTTCTATTAGGAATTCCTGTGCAGGGTCGTGCGGTGAAGGTGGTGACTCACAGCCCAGAACAAATCAGGCACTTATTGTCAACTCATATGCAAATGAATGATGCATTGGTGAGGGCCAACTACAAAAGTGCTGGGTTCAAGCGTAGCACAATTGAGGATGCTTTAAAAGTACAAACTCTACCACCCCATTCACATGCTGTCATGTACCTGTTGTGGTTGTTAGGCACATCGTTGTTTGTCGACAAGAGTAGTACACGAGTACCAGCTGGATTTCTACCGTTCCTAAATCAACTGGAAGAGGTTCAAACGTACGCATGGGAAGTCACGACTTGCCAGTCAGTATAGACAGTTGGGAATTGCATCACCTATTGACTGCAATCAAATAGATGGATGTCTCTCACGTGTGCAGGTTTGCTAGCTCTATATAATTTTTACATTTTATCATAACTTGAAAAGAGAATACATTTTTGTTGAAGTCTTTATATGATTTCAGATGTGGATCTACAAGCACTTTCCTTCTTTTGAATCATGGAACTTGGGAACCGTCCACCAAGATCAAGATGCTCTACATCTTGCATACAGAAGTGCCTTAGACAATATTGCTTCGAATGAAGTATGTCATCACATTTGTCACGCTTGTCTTCATTATGATTGAAACTATGCTAAAATTATTTAACATACTTACCTCTTATGTAATAGGTTATGTGGACACCATTCGGACGTGCAGCAGAGGAAGTAGTCCCCATTTCTCAATTTAGAGGAATTATTCATTGTTTAAAGATTACAGAGGCTTACATGCCGAATCGTGTTATGCGCGGATATCCCCAACTAATTCCACAACCACTCATACAACCAATAGTTGTCTCAAGGCCACCACAACCGGCATTCTACAAATGTTCATATCCTGCTCAAGACTCCTTCGAGAACTTTCAAAACGTTCGATGTAATTTCCATAATCAAGCACTACGAGTGCATTACGGATATGAAAGTTTTCAAACTACAACAAATGGTTTCACGCAAGGACGCATAGGCAAGTGACACGCCAACAAACCTTTACTCGAAGAGAACATTACCGACCATCCGACATGAATCCTACTGTGGTATGGTTCCTAAACATTCAATACATATACATTCACAACGTTAGCATTTCATCTCTCAATTCTTATTATGGGTTGTTTTTTATTTTGTAGAGGATACAATGGCTCGGTAGCCAACTTGCACGCATCACTGAGCCAAACAGGCGTTGTATGAGCCAAAATAACGTATTCGACATTCTCGATGAAATTTGTTAACACTTTAAAGATGTTATTCCATCATTACCTAGTCATGACATGTAATATTTTCGATTCAAGTTCGTTCGTCCGTGTTCAAGTTGTAATCTTTTATTCGAAAGAATTTCGATTCAAGTTTGAATATAATATTGAGAAATATATATACCGGTTTGAATATATATATATTTAGAAAAAAAAAGGAAAAAAAAATTTTTCGGACGGGCGGATCTGGCTGCAAAGCAGATCCGCCCGTCGAAATTTTTTTTTTTTAATTATGTATATAGTGTTCAAATATTTAGGTATTTTATAATTTTGTTACAATAAGCAAAGTTTGTTAAAAAATTTCGATGTTTTTAATTGTTGTAATTCGGGATGAATCGTGCATGTTAATGTTATTGTGTTCGCGTAAACGAGTTATTACGATTTTACGTTAATGTTATACGATTTTTTTAAGTTAGGGGCATTTTGGGCAAGTACTCAAATAATTAGTGCTGCGTTTAGCCGAATTGGTGCTGCGTTTAACAACTCTCATTTATATTCGTCTTATATTTGATAATGCAATTTATCTACGTTTGGATAATTAATGCAATTTAATTGTTTCGGGTATATTATGTATGATTATATTATGTGAAAAAACAGGTGAAATGTGAAATAGGAATTTAAAATACAAAAAAAAAAAAAAAAAAAATTAAAAAAAGTAAATTTAGCGACGGAATTAAATCCGTCGCTAAATTCACGAATTAAGTGCGAATTAGCCCATGCAATTTAGCGACGGAATTAATTCCGTCGCTAAATCTCAGCTAAATTTAGCGACGGATTAATATCTGTCGCTAAATTCCGTAGCTAATTGGCGACGGATAAGTAATCCGTCGCCAATTCGGACGGACTGGTCAACGGATTAATCCGTCGCCAGTTCATCGTTATTTGGCGACGGAATACTTATCCGTCGCCAAAAAATTTGTGATGCATGGGTTTGGGACGGGGGAGTGATCCGTCGCTACGGATTTAGCGACGGATCGGTCCTGTTTTAGCGACGGATAGTTCCTTCGCTAAAACAGAATTTTTTTTGTAGTGAGTGTATTCAAAGTAGTATAATAATTCAAAAAGTTTCACTAAGTTTGTAATTCAATTTAAATCTCATCCGTTAATCTTACTAATTCAATTTGAATCTGGTACGTACATGTGTCATTGTTTCAGTAGAAGGTGCCGGGTTCGAATTCCATTAGTGTAAGTTTCTCCCTTTTATTTATTATTTTTAAATGTTTTCTCTTTTTTTTTTCAATAACAGATTCATTGATTTATATAAAAACCCTTAATACACGTAGTGTGTTACGTAAATGCTAGTGTGTGTGTATATATATATATATATATATATATATATAAGTGGCAACTATTAGAGTTGTGCAATTGAGTATTTAATTTAAGTTAAATTGAACAGATTTGTGATACGCATGTAAATTACACTTTTATTCTAATTCTAAGCCCTAACGCAACTCAACAAAATCAATTAATCATTAAAAAAACTCAATTTGTCTTCTCTAATTAAATTTCAAGCCTCTAAATCAACCCCAACAGAATCAATTCATCATTAAAACATCTCAATATGTCATCTCCAATAAATTCAAAATCCTAATTGAACTCCAACTAAATCAATTCATCATTAAATAAAAAAATAACAACAACAACGATAACCAATATTTCTTCTCCATCTTCTTTAATGAAATTGGAACAGATCAATTCGCACTATCCAAAATCTTAATTAAACTAAAAAAGACAATTCATTATCAGAAACAACGATTGCACTTACCTTCATATACTTTTATTATTATTTGTAATTAAATGCCACAATAACACGCTCTCACGTTCTAGTTATATTATATAAGAACACCCAACTGATAATCTGAGCGCTAAAACATTAGCCTCACGTTTAACCTGACAAAACATCATGGAACAAAATTCTCGCCCCCCTATTCGGACTTTGCTCAACCGTAGAATTAAAATTTATAATTGAAAATCTAAATATCTATTAATTTCTTGTTAAATAGATGGGTGGAGTATTAAATATTTAATATATGCTCTATTTTTTAAATTCCATTCTTTCATTTTATCTTCTTTAATAAATATAAAAAAATAATTTATTTAATTAATAATAATAATAATAATAATAATAATAATAATAATTGGTGTCTATAGATTCGTCTTGTCACGGTGAATTCAAATATGTTTTTCGGAGTTTTGTAGATAAATTTATATTAGATTTAATAAAAACTATATTTGTAGACAATATACAAAAATAACAATGAAATATAAACTGGCTAAAATACAACTAATTCCATAAAATTCTACGTAGGATTGAATTAATCTAGTGAGGTTTAACCCCTTGTACTTTATATAATATATAGATGGATGGATAGTCTATTTAGTTAGTATTATTATTTTTACATAAATGAGACAAAATTTCCAATTTTGGTCCTCTAAAAGCAACATCGGCCTGATGTCCGATTTTGATCCTGTCCAATTTTTGTTTTTAAATAATCTAAGTCCAATTTTAGTCCTCTAATTCTACAGTGTTCAATTTTCATACCCTGTTGATCCAAAATCAAATGACCCTCTCGCTAAATTAAATTATAGTCCTTTCATTTCTGAAAAAGTGTTACATTTTGACTTTGACGGGTCAACTGTCTTCGAGTTTGACCACAAATTACTCATAAACGATAATAGTAAATAATTTAATAAAATCATATAATAAAAATTTAATTACTAAATTTTCATTATATAATTTTAATAATTTATTTATTAATATCGTTTTAGAGTAAATTGTGGTCAAACGCGGAGACAGTTGACCGCAGAATAGTAAAATGTAACACTTTTTCTGAAATGTAGGGAGTAAAATAATTTGAAATCAATTTACATAGAACTAATAAAATTTTACCAAGTTCATTCTGGAACAAGATTTCTGTTACCATTTTTAGAGTTCCAAACAAATGTTTTTGTTTCCATTTTCAACAAAATTTTATTTCCATTATAATATTAAAATATTTAAAAAGTAATGACAATAGTACATTCACTCATTACAAATTAATTTATCAGAATAAGGCTTTGTTATTTTCAACTGCAATTTTATGAACTGAATTGAACCGAACTGAATTGAACTGAAACTGAAACGAACTGAACTGAATTGAACTGAACTGAACTGAAGAAATTATTTTGTAATAATAATAACAATTATATGATGGTATATATAATCACAATTAAAAAACATATTATTTTTGTCATCTTTCTCACACTCTTCCTACTCTTTTTCTGCCACTTTACCTTTTTATTTATTATTGTATAACAAACTTTAAAACCAACCGCGTGGAAAACAATATGAGAATGATAACTCGATTAAAATCGAATTTTAATCGTCGTACAAACTATCTTTATCTATTTTTTTTTTTTGAATCGGTGAAATTTATTACAACTTGAAAACGTTTACAAGAGCATGGACAATGTTCGGCAAATAAAATAATTAAAAGCTTAAACAAAATCACTAGTCCATAAACCATGACCAATTAAGGACCCCGATGTAAGATATCATATTCCAGACTTTAAGAAGAAAAGAGTTTTTAAAGGGATCTCTGAGCATTTGAAAGACTTGTAGAATTTGGTTTGACTTTGGTTTGGCTTAACTTGTTTTCTATTTGTTAAGTTTGAGAAAAAACTCAACGTTAGCTTCTGAATTTAATTCTATTGTTTTGATATCTTCCAACAAAAGAACATGTAGATTTTTTGTTAGAGATGTACGTACATAGTATGTGAACTAGATTGTATGGTACTCTCAGGTTGCTGTAGTTTCTTATCTTAACTCACATTTTACGGTAGAAAAAAAGGATAATTAAAATTGTAACTATACTCTTTATTTAATTGATCTACTAAAAGTCGTATTAAAAAGAAAGAAAGAAAAAAAAGTTGAAAATAACTCAATTGTATAAATTTTCTTATTTTCCTCGTACAAAAGATCGGGTGTGTAAATAAATGATAAAATAATAATAATAATAATAATAACAACAACAACAACAACAACAACAACAACAATAATAATATGAATTTAATGAACTGAACTAAAGACGAGCTGAACTGAACTAAACTGAACTGAACGGAACGAAACTGAATGAGTTTTCAGTTGAAAAGAAAAGAGACTAACTTACATTGTTTTTATTAAAAAAGTTAGTCATGAAATTGTTGAGAATATGAAAACTTCGTTCAGAGTTGGATGAAGTAAAATGGGAACTGAAGTAAACTTTAGGTTGACTTGTTTGCGGTTGTCGAGGAAGAACTTGTGGTGTATAAGATATTAGAAATTATGTCACACGTATAGCGTGTAAATCATATTCTGATATTGCTCTTGCTAAGTTATATTTGATCATCTGCTCAGTACAATTTTACATATATCTATGTAAATCTAGGATTAATTGTCAAAGTCATTCATGGCAAAACTCTCTAGGTTTTGTAGTTTTAAATACATGTAAAAGGAGAGTTTGAGAATGGTAAAATTTTCAATAGAAGTAATTTTGTAAATTTCCTAGAACTCTGAGAAGGAAAGAAATTGAGAAAGGTAAAATTCCTACTTGAAGTAAAACTCCCATACAACTAAATTATATGTGATGGCTGCCAATAACTGTGCGCTTTTTCCTGTACCAAACTATAAAGAGAGGCTTCTTTGTATCACTGTTATGTATCATAACCCAATCCACTTTCAACCATACCAATCTCTTGAATAGCATAAAAGAGAATCTTGCTAATGAAAATTAGTTAGCATTTGCTTACCAATAACTCATTCACATATTGCAATTAAAGTAGTCCTGAGCATGTGATAATATATGTAATGGAATTAGTAATCAGAGTTTTGCCCTGAATGACTTTTTCCTATATTTGAATCGCTTTCATCAATCTCCGAAGTCATATCAGAATGCGAACTTGGTTAAACGGAACATTGGCTTTGAACGCATTTTTCTTTTCTGGTTGCAAAACTCAAGCAGAAAGGTAAAGACTGATAATAATGCCTCTTTTTTCCTAACAAACCAACCATAACCCCATCATGAATAAACCCAACTTATTCATACTCATACTTTCTCTCGTTGTTCTTGTTTAATCTGAATATGGCACTTCCAAGCTATTCGTCTGAGCGTTTGTATTAATTTCAAAGTAGAAAGTAAAGAAGCCTAACACAAAACTGTATGTGCACAAGCCCAAGCCGGAAGAACAAATATGAGTCTTAGAAAAACAGGATGGACTACCAACAACAACAGTTAACTAGGCTCAGTAACCATTAATTACCTTAATTATAGTTGTAGATAAATAAAAGGTTGATTGTGAACTCAAGTCGAAAGACTATTACATCACCCTACCAGCACTCTCCAAAGTATCCATGTGTCCATCATGAACAATCTAGTTATTCGTAGTTGTGAGGACCACTACATCCTCTAAGGATATGATGCCATACCACATGCCAATCTTCAATATTCCAAGGATATTACACATCATCGATATCCCATTCTCGATAATCATTGATTAGGGCGATTTAAGAGTTTATGCTAATCATTCAAGATCTCACAATTTTAGTGACAACATTAAACTTATGGAAACACGTGTATAAATAAATGCAGACAAACAGACATAAAAGATTTAAACACTGTAATGCCAATATATGTATATGACCATATATACATTATAATTACATATAACAATTATTAAAGGTTGTATATAACCCAAAACTTAGCACTTGGAGTAGCTCGTGGAGATCTTTTCGTCTCTTTTCTCTCGCTTTCTTTTCTTCTTTAACGTCTCTTCTCAGTTCTCACCGACTCAGATCTCTGTTCATTACCCTTTATTGGAGTATTAATATAAATGACTAGATTTCACATATCTCTACAAGTTCGAGCTTTTATATGAGATGTAATTCTATCATGATATCAGAGCCTCTGGCTCACGCCCAACCTGGGTTCGAATCTCCACTAAGACAATCTCCGTCCCATATTAAATTTTCACTCGAATGGCCTCCCCAAAGAGGTTGAAATCGGCCACAAGTGCGGAGTGCGGGGAGTACTCTACAAGTTCGAGCGTTTAGATGAGATGGAATTCTATCACCCTCCACCACCGATAAGTATCTCTCTACATATCGCAATCCACCGCACCTACTCTCTCGTATCTCGTGCCGGATGTCCCTCTTCACCGCACCTCCTCTCTCTCCCGAGCTACGCCGGGTGTCCCTCCCACAGGTAAATACTCCCTCCCTCTGTTCCAAAGAAATCTTTCTCTTCAATTTGTTCTTACTTTCTCATGTTTGCAAAGATCCAGTACGGATTAATCTGGACATGTTATTAAACATGGAATCACAGGTCTGAATCATTGGTTTATTGATGAGTAGATTAGGCTTCGAGGTCGACTACAGGATTTGTGTGGTAGAGATAATGGGTTGAGCTCCGTAAATCAAACCTGTGCTATTGTTGGGTATTTGGCCCTGCAAATGCGCTCCCCAGAATCTACTCATTGTGGAAATGGAAAGCAAATACGAGAAATAATAATGGCACAAGAATTTAACGTGGAAACTCCAAAATCAGGAGAAAAACCACGGGAACCAGACAAGAAAATACACTATGTAGAAAATTGTTACAACTACACAATTCTTCTTATCACCCCGAACCAACCCCAACAAAACCTTCACTAGCAACACTCTCTAGGAGATACAAATGAGGAAGTAGAGAGAAAGCTAGAAGCTTTGTGGTGTTCCCAAATGAACACAAGAGATGGCCATTTATAGGCAACTCTAAGCTTACTTCACGTAAGCAATGATGCAATACCCATGCACATTTTTCTTCCATATCCAGTACTCAACTAGTAGCATTAAATTGGCAAGCACCAATTTTCCTTCTTGCTACATTGCCCACATACTGATATTATATAATGTTACCATGCATGCATGCTAGCTTCCATTCTTGACCAACCAAAGTCATATGGACAAAAGTCCAATTATCTCAACAGCTATGTAAACTCGGCAAGAGAGACTGATACTATACTGTTGATTATTATGATTCATTTCAACACAACTTCTGGTCAGTTACTTGTGCTCTCAAATACTTATGTAGCATAGTCCCTTTGAGATGTTCGATTGCACGAGGGAGATTTGCAATATTGGTCCTCTAACTGGGGGTCCCTTGCGATTTTGGTCCTAAAATTTTTTCTCTTACCAGAATTGGTCCTGAAGGACCGTATATGAACCGTATGTGAACAAAAACGGCTGAGTTGGTATGTATTTCGGCTGATTTGGACACACATGGAGACACACATGGCAAGGGATAATTTGGAGGGAAAATTGTCGCCTTTTAGGAGAAAATTATGAGGTTAAGTGTGGAGTCTTTAGTAGCGGTGCATAACAGTCGATGGGTGATTCCACAACTGTTCTCCAGGAAATGGTGCTGGTGGTATCGGAAGAGACGGTGGCGGAGCAGAGGCTGAGGTCGGAGGAGGGGGGCCGGAGAAGCCATGGATGGTGGTGGGATGAGTTTTAACTGTGTCTGCCACCCATTTGATAAAATGGAGCACATATGGATAGAATGGAATAATACTCTTGGTCATTTTACCAGCCAATTGCAGAGCCAGAAACTAATTGGGAATTTGGGGATGGGATAAATTACCCTCCTTTCCGCCGCCTCCCACCTCCTTACCCTCCTTTCCACCACCTCCCCAACAACCCTTCACTGCCGTTTTCCCCTTCTCAGCTGTCCTCTCTCAACTATCCCTGTCAGTAAACTCGCTCTCTTCTCTCAACCTCTCTCCTCCCTCTTTTTGGCTGTGTCTCCGACAACCAGCCACTACCCATCCTTCCCCTCCCTCACTGCTTCTCCTCTTTCTCAGGCCTCACGCCACCCCTGCTCTTGTTTCTCTTGCCCCTGTTTCAGCCGTCCTCTAGTCTGTCTGGTTTATGCTTGCCCAGATCTCCCAAACCCTCCACCATCTTCATTTCTCCACCGAAAATGGAGCCTGACCCGGATGATTCTTGTTTCCAAGGCCAAGACTACACCTTTAACCTTCCTGACGAATGTTTGGCATACATTTTCCACTCCCTTTCCTTCGGTGACCGGAAACGGGCCTCTTTGGTTTGCCACTGGTGGCTCCGTATTGAAGGACAGAGCCGGCATCGTCTCTCTCTCAACGCTCATTTTGAAACGTTTTATTTCCAGTATTGATTCTGTAGATGTAAAACTGCCCATATGTAACATTAATTCGTTGCACTTCGTCCAGGTGCTAAATCCCAACTCAATTTGTCATCCCAATTCGTCCAGGTCATCAAAGGACCTAAATCGCAACTAAATTCGTCCAACTCACGAATCCATGTCAGCAGGGACCAAAATCGCAAAGCGGGACGTCCTTTTTGGGGCCGTGTAGAAAATTTTTGGACCGTAATCGCAATGGACCGCCAGTTAAATGACCAATATTGCAAATCTCCCGATTGCAAGATGTGTGTATATTCACAATCTTAAGTTTCATGCATAGTTCAATCAGAGGCTTTAATTTAGGTAAAAGTCAATGACAAGCAGTTGCTAATTAGACATTATCTTACAGCTTCCTTTTACTTGTTATCTCTGTAATTGTTTTGCACTAACTATTGATTAGTGAAACTTTTCCCATAATTTTGTATTTCTTCTACTATATATGTTGGATTTTGTTTTGCTGTGTTTGGTTGGTTTTTATATCACACAAATCTAAGTGGCAGATCCCGGCGAGCTGGTGGTACTTGGGTATTGGGAAGACTATGGGTTTAGATACATGGGGTTATTTGGTAATGCAATTCATCTGGACAAGACCATTACATTAAATATATGGAGTTGATTGGGCTATAAGCCTATAATAGCTTTTGGAGAAGTTTGTAAGTTGTTGTTCAACATCTATCATGATTGTCAATTGATTTCCAGTAGATTATAACTATGCTAGGTTCAAGGGAATAGTCAGAGATTTAAGTTATGAGTATGTTCATTTTTTTGGTGTCCGTAGAAAGAAGAGCGATGAATTTTGCATAAATGAGCGAAAATGATTTGCTTGGTGAATTAGGTTATTTTCTAGGGTTAATTACACTTTCACCTCCTGTAAGATTCTCGTTTTTCAAATCCCCTCTGAAACCCACGGGTTCCGAAAGATCGTTACAATTTCCCCCTGAACTTTGCTCAGGGTTTCATGCCGTTAACTTTCGCCGTCAGTCAACGAGTCAACGCGGTCAAACTGTTAAAAAAGTCAACCGTCAACTGGGGTTTGAAAGTAAGACTTGTCAAAAAAATATTTTTTCTGAAAAAAAAGAAATTTACATCAGCAAATTTTTTTATGACGTCATAAAGATTGATGGTTTCCATCTCTGTCCTCGAGGAGTCCCTAAGTAAGATTAGTCAAATTGAAAAAAAAAAACACATAGATTTTTCTGAAAAAGTAACAAGGGAATTTGAATGTAATTTACCGAATAGAAGTAGAAGAAAGTAAGAAAATTGATTGAAAAGGAAGAATTTGAAACATATCAATTAATTAATCAGTGCAAATAAAATTATTACAAGGCTCTGTTTAATATATTGATCCCAAATCTGGTGACTTGGAAGCAAACATGTACCTTCTCTATCATTGGTTAGTTTATGCTTTTTTTTTCCTTCTGTTTTCTTTGGTTGGATACCTTGAAAGATTAAAGAAAAGGAACAAAGATGTTGTAGCTTTATATAGTCGCCCAATTGGTAGCATTTTAGTTCTATATACAGATTGATACAACTATAATCACTTCCGATTAGATTGTAACCTCTGGGAACCAATTATCTTATACAAAACATTCTTTACAATCTTTGTGTTGTTGTTATGGTAATCAGATTTAAGCATCATCTGCACTAAAAGGGTTAATTACCTTGAAAATGTAGATCTTGTAGGTGTAAGTGAAAGATGAAGGTGGAAGATATTGGGAGATTATTGAGAAAAGTGAAGTAGTGTAGTGAATGTGTTGGAGATTTAGGGATTATAGTGTAATAGTTGACGGGGGCAATTCCGAAAATTCACGATTTATTAATGACGTCATTATGATGTCAGCCATCATTTTCATTTTCCAGAATTTTTTTTAAATTTTCAAAAATTAATTTTTTTTAAAAAAAATTCGAAAAAGTCAACTTTTTTGTTGACTAACGTTGAATGAGGTTGACTCCGTTGGTCAACTAATGGCAGGGGGTGTGCAAAAATGTTTGGGGGAAATTGTAATTTCAGACTCTTACAGGGGGTGTTTATGTAATTAACCCTATTTTCTAAGACAAGTTTCAATAAATTGATTATACAGGGACTTTACTATGTTTAAATTTACTGCTAGAAATATCCTCTTGTAAAGTTCAGAAGGAATGTATCGCTCTTGGCTAGAAACAACAAAAACTATATTTTAATCTCCGTGTGCTAGTCGGTCGTCACTCGTCAGTCCCTTGTTGGACATGACACATGCCATCAGGCATCAGGCCTTTGTTCCTACTATACAAAAATGGTTTCTCTACAGAGCTGTTTTTGTAGAACCTGCAAAACGAGATACACCAACTGTTCTTAGTATATGAGAGGATGAAAGACAAAGTACCATAACTTTTTGGATAAATTGGAGGATGGGCTGGTCTATACCCGAGTATTGGGAGAAGAGGAAGATCCTTCGTCTTCAGTTGGTCGTGGTTTGGAAATCTACCTTCTACCAAAGATAAGTGAGTAGCTGAAGGAAAGTTTGTTGCAAAATAGACACATTGAATAATTTTAAGTAGTTTCCTTCAGTTGTTGCTTTTCATTTGAGCAATTATTCCTTTAGTTTGGTTATTTACTTATCATGAAGTATTCTGGTGGTGGTACAGGTGGAAGTGTTGGAAAATATGCAACGGAAACCCTAGATCAACGCAGCGGAATTCGAAAATTTTATTGCATATTGATGTTGATTCAATGACTATATATATAACGTAAACAAACAAATCAATACTTACTTGTCAGACTACTTTTCAGCATGACTTTTAAAGCCTTAAAGCTCTTCTTTAAATCCGTCACAAAGCACCTCGAATCGGTCACAAGAATGATATGTTGAACCCAATAATACATAATGATCAGCTTCCTGAACCTCGGTATCCACGGGGATTAATTCTACCGAAGAACGCTAGGAGGTTCTTGTTCGAAACTATACTAAACTATCTAGTGAGTAGGGTTATAGAGAATTGAAGCATGAAGAAAGATGATCAAGCAAAAGCAAAAGGAGAAGGAAAACGTGTGTTATTGTATCTCTTCCAATGATCTCGCAGATCATATGTACTGATATACAACCTAAATGCAAAACATGATGATGAGGACTCTTAGCCTAGTTGGTTGGGCTTGAATCCATCAAACATCAGGTCATGGGTTCGAAACCCACTAAGCCCAGCTTATTTTTCTTCATCTCTTTTGGACTTTTATATTTGGACTTCATTCCAATTTGGTCCAAATAAACTTCTCTTGCGTTAATTAATTAAATCCAATTTAATCTAATTAATCTTTCTTCAAATATAAATTAAATCCAATTTAATTCATTTACTTTCTAAAAGTACAACAATTAATTAAGTCCGATAAATCCAATTTGACTCATTAATTATTTCTATCAAATAGATCAATTCTCAACAATAGTAAAATTAAATATTTATTAATCCAATTAATATTTAATTAACTCTAATACTCGACTGGTAGAACAATCACCACTTTGTGTGACCCATAGGGCCTTACGTAAGTAAGCACTAATCTAATTAAGGTTTGGTGAAACTCCTAGACAATTTACCAAACACTCTTAATACATAAGGAACGTTTGAAAGGATTGCAAACCACCTGTAATGTAGAGCTTATGATGATACGGTCCTTTCATTCGCGAACACTCGATTAAGTCTAGAACTTGATTTCGTGTCTGTTCCAATAACTTAATCACTTTATCTCATTCTACTAATTGATCCATAATACTTGAACACCATTCCAAATATATCTTGCGTTGGCCAACGACTTTGATCAAATTAGTAATGAGAAGTTAAGTGTTCTCTCCAAGTCTATTTTGAGGAATGAATCTATCTTGGTTCAACTACTACCAACATGTGTTTCATGATGTGCCCAACACATGCCGTATCTACCCCTACAAGGAGTGCAAGCGTTGGTCATGGTCAAAGCACACGAGTCCACACATGTAGTAAGTATTGACCTCAAGTCAAAGGACTATTACACCACCCTACAAATCGTTACTTCCGTAGACACGTAAATAGAGTACACCAAACGATTTCTCGGCTGGGTATACCAACACCCTCTAAGGCGTCCATGTGTCCATCACGGATTACCAAGTAATTCGTAGTCGTGAGAACTACTACACCCTCAAAGGATATGATGCAAACCACATGCCAATCTCCAATGCATCATCGATATCCCATTCTCGATGATCATTGATTGGGGCTACTTTTAGAGCTATGTTATGTCACTCAAGATCTCACATTCTTAGTGATAACATGAAGCTCATGGGAACACGTATGTAAACAATTACAGACAAACAGATAATAATATTTACATACCGTAATGGCTATTTATAAATGAACAGTAATCATAAATAAATACTGAATCGAATATGTATATTTGTCCTCAATCGATTGTCTCTAGGACATATATACTTTCAGGATGTAGTTTTGACTTATCTAAGTGTAAATCTATTCATCTACGATAACAAGGTATACATGGAATTCTCTACCTTCTCAACAGTGAGGAGTCAGGAGTCCGCTCAGCAGGTGGTGGATAAACTTAAAAGGCATCTCTTGGTCCTGCGTAAATTGTAAAAAGAAACCATCTCATAAGTTACAATTTTTCAGACTAGGAGATAAGCCCCAGAGGAGTCCTAAATTTAATCTGAACGGAGCTTTGTTTCAGAAATTTTCCTTTGGTGCGATATGGCTGAATGTTGTTTTTTTGTAAGTTGACTCTTGCTGCGGGGTTTTCGGTTTGGTGGTGTTTTGTTTGTTAAATTCCAGGCCTTTGTAGTTTTAGCTTTTCTGGATGGCTTTGTTCTTGGTTGGGATTTTTTTCTGGTTGCCGTGTTGAGGTGTATTTTGTCACCTTTGTTGTGTACTTGTATTCACAGCTGCATCATAATGCACTGTGTTATGGTTTTACTTGAATAAAATCTTTAAATTCTTTTTTTTTTAAAATAGTTCTATACTTCTATTTGATTCAGCTTGTGCTTATTTGTGGAGCTTTTAATGTTAGTTAGTTTGAAAATAACAACTTTTAGTGCTTTGAAATGAAAATGTAAAAGAACCGTTAAATAAATTGAAAACATAAAAATACAATGCGGAAACACGCGTAGCGTGTTACACGAGTTCTAGTATGCAATACTGATGTGAATAAGTATATTTGTCCCCAATATGATTGTCTCTAGGACATATATACCTTCAATCTCCCACTTGGCTTAGAGTCAATCACTCACGAGCGTCAAACACTCAGATTCTTGCAATCGCACTAGTAATAACAATCTCTAAATTCGATTACTAACACTTGGAACTACCCCTGTTCTTCTAAGAACTCATATCAGCTGTGTACCAGACTAAAGTTGTTGAACCTTTAATAATCTAATTATTAAATCTAATCTAATTACCGGATACGATCCAATCTAATATTGTTATTAAGATGAATAAATTTCATAATATGTGATGACTCCAATCACCACATCTACAAAAGCTTGCCATGCATAAGCCAAGTTTATGCTAGCTCCCACTGTTCACATGAAGTGTTGTTTTACATGAGTCATATTTGATTCGCATAATAAATGCACGGTGTACATAGTCGTACTATACGACAATCCTCATATGTACTTGCTGTATACTTCAATAGGACAATCCAATATTGAGAGTACACATCATAACTCAGCATTATATTCTCTATAGAATATTTAATAAGCAACACAACACATTCCTATACTAGTGAACATGCGAGTTATAATATCATATTATGTTCATCCAGTGAAACCGTAATATCGAGATACTATATAACTCATAGTCAAGTCTTTCACAATGAAAGTCTTGATTAACCAATACTCTTATTTTAATGTTGATGTAAAAACTATCTCTAATGATTTATATGTGTCAAACATATATACAACCATTTAAATAGTCACCTTTCATAATCCTTCAAAGGATGTATGAATTTACTTTACTTTTCTACAAGTCACACTATTTGACTTATTCCTTCAAGTAATATTTGCAACTCCTAAAGGCTTAGATGTGTCCACAATGAACTTACTATATTTTCATACGTACGATCGAATGATCCCATTTTGAAGTATTAATGTCTACAAATGTGTCAAACACATTTTATGTAAAGTTTCTACATATAGAAACCTATCAGACTATCATCAAATGAATCATGCGATTTTCGTATGTAAATAGTGTAAGAAAAATCTTAATAAACTGTATCTACAATACTGGTAAATAATTCTATAGCTTATGTTCCAAACATAACCATACAATTTAGCCACTAGTTTGTATATGTAGATATCTAATTTCAAGTTTTCCTTGAAAACTTATGTATGCATCAAATGCAATAATATATTCAAGTTCTAGAACTTGAATAATCCCTTTAGTCCATCTTTAAGATTTTATGGCTTTCGGCCACCTTTCCAAGTCCATATCAAATATCGTCTTGGGATAGGTTTGCAGTTTCATTCTTCTAGGAATGTCTCCAAAATCATGATCCTCCAAGAGGAATCAATACAATTCAAATTGTCATGATTATTTTGCACAACCCATGGAGTTTATGAATTTGCGTTTGTATCAAGATATACATTCTAAATGTCGTGGGGTTCTCAAATACTGTCATAATCAATCAATGAGTAAATCCAAGGGTTGCAATCAAATGCTTTCCTTGAGAGAGATCGTGCAATCTCTAAATTGCATGCATTAAAGAGGTATCCTCATAATGCTCCCACTAGCTCACGCATATGACCGAGTAATATGCTCCCACTAGCTAATAGATTCGTTGACTCTCCCACTGATTCTCTGTCACAATTAATCGACAAGTAATTAACCTCAATGGTAAATTTTTTTTTTGGCATTTAAAACTATTTCAGGTTCCATTTCCTTTGTCATTCCAAGAATACTTTAACTATGGAACAATCAACCATATGTTCCAAAGAGATTAGAAATCCAATCCACAAATTCATCCATTCTTAATCCATAATCCTACTTCTGAATCGTGTCTTTAATTACATTTGTAGGGCAACCCTATTTCAAAATATATAACAAGAAGACAGCTTAAACCATAACTATTATGGTTTCTCTAAGACTGATCAAACACGGATTATACTGATAATTAATTGAGTTTTATTTTCACGTGTATTCAAAGAAATAAAATATGCAGCAAAGTTTATGGGTTATTTCCACGTCAAACATAGTCATTCCATTCTAATGGAACCCATCATGGGACTACCATAGTCCAAATAGGTTCAGGTTCGTCCAACTAAATAGAACCCATGCCTCTTATAACAATCCACGAATCAAATTCAAGTATTACTCTTATTGACCAAGTCTAGGAGGATAATGCCTTCCAAATTATTCTATGGTTCATATCATTTCTAAAAGGATATATATACGTTGGTCATCTTTCCAGTGATGAGATCCACAATCCATATGTTTTAAAACAAATGGTGTCAAGTAATCTAATTTTACTTAACTCTCACACGGATTATACCAAATTAATAAAACCATAGAAGTTGGAAATCGGATTTGTCATACTAGGTCTTCTAATTGTGTGACTCAGAAAGTTATGTGTCTTACCAAGAACTTCTAATCCACAATCTTGAAGACGTCTACCTTTACACTATCAGTCCAACTAATAGTAGGTAAGTCCACTACCGTCTTAACAAGTTTGAAAATAATGCTCCTTGATAATTGAAGTACATGTCTAACAGCTTCAATTTAGTATCAATATCTTATATTGAACTAACTTTCTTAGGGTGGATATCTTATATTCAATACACAATTAGTTCTTTCCAAAATATAAGCACTTGCTTTATTTTCGAGGATTTTAAAAACTTTGCATTATAAATTTATCGTGTTACTATAATCACGGTAAATCTAATAATCTCTTGGATGTGCTCTTCCTTTTATAAATCCACATTTTAGGATAAGAGTATACTTAGAACAATTCTTGGTGTACTCATCTTGCTTCCTTTTGCCTCTTGGCTTAATGGAACATATGTGCTCACTATGGACACACTTTTATCCTTATAGTGGCATTGATAAAACATTCGAGCTAAGTAGCATTACAAGTGTCACTTCACTAGACATCAAATTCACTATGAATTTAATATTAACAATGAAGAGACACAAGTATGAGTATTGTCAGACAATATTCTCTAAGAAACTAACTCCCTTAAATAATAACCTAGTTATTACTTATCACATGAGAACTTGTGAAGAAGGAAATCAAATTCCTACGAACAAATAAAACTCGTCTTGACCATCATATGAGCTTATGCTCCCACTGGCTTTGTCAACTTCACGAAGGAGGTTGATCATTACCAGAAGTCCTAGCACATACTCATTAGCATGTTTTATAATGACTTTCACATTCTCATGTTTTAATGCATGCTACCTATACATTATACTTCACATATCAAATATGTTACTTCGTCCAAGATTACTTCCTTTCTATTTCATATGAGTGTGTGTCAAACTAAAACACTCAAAGCTTTCACAAAGCATACACGTAAATATGCTAGTCCAAGACTTGCTCAATCAATATATACCAAACGCAAAATATGGTGTCAACATTAAAGTATTGGTAACAATAAAATATTCATCTTATAACATCATGCCATTTCACAACAACTATATTTAAACATAACATAAATAAAGCGGAAATTAATTTAACTCTAAATAAATAATTCACAACATTCACATTCAGCGACTAAATAATCAAGGTCTTATGATTTATTTAGTTCCATTAATTTTAACATATTCAACGACCCCATCGGAAGAATACGGATTCATATCTAATCATGAATCTTAATGGCCAAGATCCACATTCACACTACTACAGCCTCTGCTAGGGCTGATCACTGCAATAGTTGAGCTGGTAGGTCTCTAAACCAATTGCTTTTGCAACTCTTGGTTGATCAAATCAAGTTTGGTCGACGTCCCTAGACTATTCTCACGCTAGGGCGAATAGACATTGCTAAGTAAGTCACAACCATCACACGGTTCTACACAATGGACCTATGAGTGGGTTCTCGCCTCGTAGAACGGAGCAAACACTAGGGTGTAAATACTTTCGAACGAAAAGGTCCGAAACACCACTCAATTGTGAGGATGATGTCTTTCGAACCAAGTTCGAGACTTAAATTTTGAACGGGGAACATTTATGCCGGGGTATTAATCGTTTAAACAAGATCTTTACTAGTTCAGGTACAGTAATCAAATATTGGGTGCCGCCTACCCAAACATGCTATATGCGGTCTAACAATTAACGAGCATCGCATATATGCATAAATACAGTACAATTAATAATGGGTGCCGCCTACCCATACATAATGCGAACATTATTTATTACATGAATTTAAAAACGATACATAGAAATAAACATGTAACAAATTCACATAACATATACTCCAAGCATAAGCAAAGATGAATTCTAAATTCACACTCAAACATAAAGTTGCTCTAAGCAAACAATGTGATACAAACGTGGATTAAAACTATATTATATATTCTAAATCTAATTTAAAAATAAGTTATAGATCTAATTTATAACAACTCCCAAATTTTACTACTTTTAACATGTCTCCAAACATGTCATTAGCTTTCTAAAAGACAAAGCAGCTCTTAAATATAATTTATAAACTATCTATAAATTAATTTGCAGTTTCTAAAACCTTAGAGGCTATACTGAAATTTTCAGGAGGGTCAAAACATAATTTTAAAACATTCTGGGTCCCTTTGCAATTTTCTAAAATCAAATCGAAAAACTATTTCGAAATATGGGGTAATTTCGGAATTTCCAGAACCGTTTGGACTCAATTGAATAAGGCAGAAACAATTTGTGCCTAATTTAATAACTCAGAAACATTATGGGCTCAACTGAATAACCTTTTGGGCCCAGTTTGTAATTTCAAAAAATTAACAAATTACGCACAAGTCGTCAGTACCATCTAATTCTCAAAAGCAAGCCCTTCAATTTTTCTAAAACTTCGATTGAGTCCCTGTAACATAAACAAGTTCTCCCAATTCGATTTCTACAGCCCAGATCGAATCATGGTTCGAAAATCATGATCAATACATCAAACTCTGCTCATATCATCATCCAAGATGAACAAATCCACAAATCAAATTGATTTCAATTTCGCGAATCAAATCGCGAGTTACTGAAACTCCGTCGGTTAACCATGACAACTGCTTCCCCTTCACACTCGTTGTTGTCAGAATCCGTTCGTAGTTGAGCGAGGGAGAACTCGCGAAGCTATATAGCCACCATCAATGGCGGCCAGAGCTCCACAAGCTCTTCAATCACTCGAACAGTTACGGTTACTACAAACGAGATAAGATCCGGTCAAACCGGTGGTGGATGGCAGTGGAGATGGCGGTGGAATGGAGTCACGAGACTCGAAGTCTCTGTTTGAGCAAACCCAGTTCGAGAAATAATGAAACAAACCCAGTTTGTTCATGAACTTAGCTAATTAATAATCTGATAATTAATTAGTAATTTTGGTTGGAAATTTGTCCGCAACCTGGCTGTTCATAATCACTAACCAATCTTATTGATTGAGGTAAATTTTGGAGTTTTGTTCAATTTTAATCCACGATATCACACACAAAGATATACGTATATAGTCATCAAAATCGGCTTCGATACCATCATTGGAAAATACGCAATCTGAAACCCTGCGCAACGTAATGGAATTCAAAATTTTATCAGATATTGATGTTGATTCAACGACTATATATATAACGTAAAGAATCAATACTTACTTGTCAGACTAATTTTCAGATGACAGCCTTTAAAGTTCTTTAAAGTTCTTCTTTAAATCAGATTCACAAGACATCGAATCGGTTACAAGAATGATATGTTGAACCCAATAATACATAATGATCGCCTCGAATCGGTATTGTGATTCACGTGATTAATTCTACCAATTTAGGAGGTTTCCGTTCGAAACTATACTAAACTATTTAGTGAGTAGGGTTATAGAGAATTGAAGCATGAAGAAAGATGATCAAGCAAAAGCAAAAGGAGAAGGAAAACGTGTGTTATTGTATCTCTTCCAATGATCTCGCAGATCATATGTAGTGATATACAACCTAAATGCAAAACATGATGATGAGGACTCTTAGCCTAGTTGGTTGGGCTTGAATCCATCAAACATCAGGTCATGGGTTCGAAACCCACTAAGCCCAGTTTATTTTTCTTCATCTCTTTTGGACTTTTATATTTGGACTTCATTCCAATTTGGTCCAAATAAACTTCTCTTGCGTTAATTAATTAAATCCAATTTAATCTAATTAATCTTTCTTTAAATATAAATTAAATCCAATTTAATTCATTTACTTTCTAAAAGTACAACAATTAATTAAGTCCGATAAATTCAATTTGACTCATTAATTATTTCTATCAAATAGATCAATTCTCAACAATAGTAAAATTAAATATTTATTAATCCAATTAATATTTAATTAACTCTAATACTCGACTGGTAGAACAATCACCACTTTGTGTGACCAATAGGGCCTTATGTAAGTAAGCACTAATCTAATTAAGGTTTGGTGAAACTCCTAGACAATTTATCAAACACTCTTAATACATAAGGAACGTTTGAAAGGATTGCAAACCACCTGTAATGTAGAGCTTATGATGATACGGTCCTTTCATTCGCGAACACTCGATTAAGTCTAGAACTTGATTTCGTGTCTGTTCCAATAACTTAATCACTTTATCTCATTCTACTAATTGATCCATAATACTTGAACACCATTCCAAATATATCTTGCGTTGGCCAACGACTTTGATCAAATTAGTAATGAGAAGTTAAGTGTTCTCTCCAAGTCTATTTTGAGGAATGAATCTATCTTGGTTCAACTACTACCAACATGTGTTTCATGATGTGCCCAACACATGCCGTATCTACCTCACAAGGAGTGCAAGCGTTGGTCAAAGCACACGAGTCCACACATGTAGTAAGTATTGACCTCAAGTCAAAGGACTATTACACCACCCTACAAATGCTACAGTAGACACGTAAATAGAGTACATCAAACGGTTTCTCGGCTGGGTATACCAACACTCTCTAAAGTGTCCATGTCCATCACGGATTACCAAGTAATTCGTAGTTGAGAGAACTACTACACCCTCAAAGGATATGATGCAGACCACATGTCAATCTCCAATGCATCATCGATATTCCATTCTCGATGATCATTGGGGCTACTTTTAGAGCTATGTTATGTCACTCAAAATCTCACATACTTAGTGATAACATAAAACTCATGGGAACACGTATGTAAACAATTACAGACAAACAGATAATAATATTTACATACCGTAATGCCTATTTATAAATGAACAGTAATCATAAATAAATACTGAATCGAATATGTATATTTGTCCTCAATCGATTGTCTCTAGGACATATATACTTTCAGGATGTAGTTTTGACTTATCTAAGTGTAAATCTATTCATCTATAACATGGAATTCTCTACCTTCTGAGGAGTCGAGTCCGGGTGGTGGATAAACTTAAAAGGCATCTCCGTAAATTGTAAAAAAAAAAAACCATCTCATAAGTTACAATTTTTTGGACTAGGAGATAAGCCCAGAGGAGTCCTAAATTTAACTGACGAGCTTTGTTTTTTTTTTTTTTTTTAGTGCGATATGGCTAAATGTTGTTTTTTGTTAAGTTGACTCTTCTTTGGGGTTTTCGTTTGGTGGTGTTTTGTTTGTTAAATTCTGCCTTTGTAGTTTTAGCTTTTACGGATGGCTTTGTTCTTGGTTGGGATTTTTTTGCGTTGTTGAGGTGTATTTTGTCACCTTTGTTGTGTATTTGTATTCACATTTGCATATGCATCCTTTGTGTTATGGTTTTACTTGAATAAATAAAATCTTTAAATTCTTTTTTTTTTTAAAATAGTTCTATACTTCTATTTGATTCAGCTTGTGCTTATTTGTGGAGCTTTTAATGTTAGTTAGTTTGAAAATAACAACTTTTAGTGCTTTGAAATGAAAATGTAAAAGAACCGTTAAATAAATTGAAAACATAAAAATACAATGCGGAAACACGCGTAGCGTGTTACACGAGTTCTAGTATGCAATACTGATGTGAATAAGTATATTTGTCCCCAATATGATTGTCTCTAGGACATATATACCTTCAATCTCCCACTTGGCTTAGAGTCAATCACTCACGAGCGTCAAACACTCAGATTCTTGAAATGGCTAACGTGTCTTTCTAAAGACAAGGTTTAGTGAAAGAATCAGCCAATATGTCCTCATGGCGAATGCACTTTAATTCTTTGTTATCATGTATCAATGGTCTCCAATCCAATGATACTGTCTCAGTACCCTTTTTGCTAATATCATAAGATCTTGGTTCCTTTGCTTATGCAGTCACACCAGTATAATCACAATCTCCAAATTTTATTACTAGCTCTCGGAACCATGCCTATTCATATAAGAACCTTTAATCAGCACCGTACCAGACTTGGTTGCTGAATCTATAACACACCATGTATTTATTCATATTTGAAATCGTCCAATCCAACATCGTTATCAAGATGAATATATTTCACAATTGTGATCAATCTAATTATCAAATATGTGTGGAGAAACCTTTTACCACAAACCCAGCTTTATGCTTGCTCCCACTGTCTAAACGTAGTGTTGGTAGTAAGAGTTCTCTGTGACACGTACTTCATGCCATATGTACATTAGGTGTATAGTCGTCCCATATACAACATCCTATATATGTACATTGTCCATACTATATTGGAGAATTATAATATTTTAGTATGACTTTACGACTCATATTCATGTCACATGTACATTTTAGGTGTATAGTAATACCGTACGACATGCTACATATATATGTATCTTGTCCATGCTTATTAGAACAGTCTAATTTTAATAGCATGGCCTTGTGACTCAATAGTGAATTCTCCAAGAATAATCTATTGATAATAACACAATCGAATTCAAAACGGTGTATATAAAGAGTTTAGATATCTTATTAGGTCCATCCAATATGACTCTAATACAATGATATTCTACAACTCACACTCAAGACTTTCACAATGAAAGTCTTGATTAACCAATAATTTTATTTGACTTATAATGTGAAAACAATCATGTAATCTTACATGATTTGTATGTCAAACATACTTACAATCATTAAGATAATCAAATTCATGAACCCTTCTAAATAAGCATGAATCTTTCATTACTTTTTAATATAGTCAAACTATTTGACTAATCCTTTAAGGTAAATATTTAACTCCA
The DNA here is from genome assembly GCA_026545765.1 of Plantago major. NCBI lineage: Eukaryota > Viridiplantae > Streptophyta > Magnoliopsida > Lamiales > Plantaginaceae > Plantago > Plantago major. The sequence goes on from CM048841.1 coordinate 35,394,138, forward strand.
AAGGCTTGCGTAAGCCCATAATGGACCTTTTCTTTATCTACATATGTATGCATGGTTCGACATACTTATGATAAGCTTGTCATATCTCGTGATACATACATACATATATACATACATACATACATACATACATACATACATATATGGGAAAAATTACAAGGTCCCCCCAATATATACCACTTGCTCACTTTGGTCCCTACGTTTTCAACAATAACAGCGTAGGACAGTTTTAATAAATCAATTACAGTTCAGTCCAAAAGGCAACGAAACTTTCCTACGTGGCGGCTAATTAATGAGGTGCATATTCTGAAACACATTTTTTATTTAATATTCAGATTTTGAAAAGACAAATTGCAATTAATCGCTCTTATTTACTTAATATTCAATTTATATCCATAAAATTTATTATAATTCTTAATCAACCAACATTTATTTTTCCAAGCCAAATTCAATCAAAAACAAATTGCAATGGAAACCCTTTCGATCTTCTTCCTTAGTTTTTTTTTTTCCAATTGTTCTTCATTTCACCATTAATGGAGCTTGTACAGCTCCATTGTTGGAGCTGTTCAAGTTCCATTTTATTGTTCTTGAACATCTCCTTTGTTAGGAATATCTGTTTAGATTTTGATCAACAACCTCAATGTCTTATCTAAGCTCAGAAAGGTAACTAGTACACTTAGTTCACTTGAACATTGTAAAAGAGGAAGCTTACTGAGTATGTTAGTCTAGCAAATCTTGTATATGGTGTTAGGTCTCTGAATGTAATTTTTATATCTTTGAAAAAGACCAAGAAGGAAGCATCCAGTAGAAGAACTCAATTTTTGAAGATGAAGAAACTGCACAAATATTGTTGATGTGTCAAATCAAAGTTTTATATTTGTTTAAATAGCCAAAAGTTAATTCTCAACACTACGAAAACTTGTAGTGTAGTGAAGTTAACCCCGAGGTCGGTCTCGAAGGACTTAACTAAGCTGAGCTCGGTTTGCGAGTAATAACACAGTATGAAAAGCGGTAAATTGTTTGGTTGTTTCAGCTTTGTTTAAATAGCCAAGAGTTAATTCTCAACACTACGAAAAATTGTAGTGCAGTGAAGTTAACCCCGAGGTCGGTCTCAAAGGACTTAACTAAGCTGAGCTCGGTTTACGAATAATAACACAATATGCAAAGCGATAAATTGTTTGGTTGTTTCGGCAGCAGACTGATTAACTACGTGAAAGTAAACTACTTTGTAGACTAACTAGAAAACATATTTAAACTTAACGAGATTGATATGAATGAGGAGAATTATGGTGTGGTGACAGAAGATAAGCTAGCTAGCAGGAAACATGTAACTATAACGATGTCGATTTATTCTAGTTATCACTGGGACATGTTCTACCGATTATTACACTGCTCTAAACTCTTCTAGGCAGACACCTTATGTCACGAAAGGTACGGAGAACTATGACAATGAACTGTTGGTCCAGATAACGGCAAAGGAAAAGACTCGGGGGGGGGGGGGGGTGAATAGTCTTTTACAACTTTTGTCGATAAACACAATTTCTCAGATATCTGATACTTAATTTCAGAGATCGGAAGACTATTTTGTGATAAGTGCACGTGCTCAGCAAGATATAAGTGTGTAAATACTCAGCAAGGTAAATAAAGCAAGTAATAAGTTGCAGAAAGTAAATAACACAGATCTTTATAGTGGTATCTGAGGGTGGCGTAATCCCTCAACTAATCCACTCGCCCTTTCTCAGGACTTGAAATTCATTAAGATAGATATTGAGTTCTCCTTACAATAAACCTATCCCTTGATTTCCTTTTACACTAGGTTCCCAACCAAGTGTTCCCCCTGAGTTATTCCCCGGCTTTCTCAGCCAAGTACTTCCTGTACTCAGAAACCTTTGAGCTATTCCTTAGTTTCCCAAACTAAGTACTTCCTATGCTCAGTAACCTTCGAGTTATTCCTTAGTTTTCCAAACTAAGTACTTCCTGTACTCCACGCCATTTAAGGTGTTGGTTAAGGTAGTTTGTCAGGTGAGTAATCTTAATAACTTTCTCAGTTATGTAGGAATACTCTATAGAACAAGAATCACTTAACACACTTCACAATGTGTGGTGATATGTCCTTTACTGACCCAAGTCTATGTTAAATGTTATGGAGAATGAAACTTAGATACTTGATCTTTTGATTCAACTCCTTCACAGATAGCAATGCTTGTTAAGGATCTGGACACTTAGAACTTTCGTGCTACTTAGAATTCAAGAGCTTGTTCACAACAGTAAGCTAGTGAATAAGTAGATTGAAGGCTTGTATGCTTGAAAGAATAAGTTCGTAGATGTAAGTTCTTGGTGTGTTTCAAGCATTCTAAGTGTTGATATTTATAGTTGAAAATCATGCCGTTTGAATAGTATCCGTTAGGCTTAATGAAATTCAAACTATTGATATCTGTAAATAGTACTGCAGAAGACGTTGTCTCTTTTCAGAGATTTCCTCTTTTGTTCAGATGTCTCTGTCATGCATTTATCGTTGTACTATTTTGTCTCAGGTGCCAACGGAACTATGCACGCTTTCTGAAGCATTGCATGTCCCTTTTCAGAGACCTTCACATCTTCAGATACCTGTTGAAACATTGTTTCCCAGAAACATAGTTTTATCCAGGCTAGTTTAGTGTAGATATCTGTGGGCACTTTTCCTCGTTCAAAAACCTTGTGTTCTCAGATATCTTTTGCAAAACTTGTTTATTAAAAAAATACTTGTTTATTTAAGATATCTGGACATAGGTATCTGATGACCTTCGTCTTCAGCAATCTTGTGCAGTCGTCAAAACCTCAAAATTTGTTGAACTCTCCTGTTGGATGCCTTCTTCTTGGTCTTCTTCAAAGATATAAAAATTACATTCAGAGACCTAACATCCTATACAAGATTTGCTAGACTAACATACTTAGTGATTTCCCTCTTTTACAGTGTTCAACTGAACCAAGAGTACTAACCACCTTTCTGAGCTAAGATAAGTCATTAGGTTGCTGATTAAAATCTAAACAAATATTCCTAACAAATTTCCCCTTTTTGATCGGTCAACGATGACTATCTTTAAAACCTATTACAACCTGGAAGAGGGAAGAATCTAGCTAACACTAAATCATTTCTTATGATCTTTTCAATTCATTTTGATTAAGTGCAGAAAGTAAACATCAACCAAATCACATGGTATGACCTTTGCTGACAAGTTATCTTTTTATAGATTGAAATATGAGAGTAGGTTCATCAGATATGTTACAAGTAAAGTTTACAGATAACTTTTACAATGATAAAACAATAAAGCGCAATTAACAAGATACAAAAATACATAGTTAACTAGGACAACATGAGTAACCAAACTCCAAGTAAACATCCTAATTAACCTGTCTTCAAGTCTTCAAATCTTCAGCAGCTCCAAGGATCAATTTGCATACTCCCTATCTCCAAATCTTTTGATATCATCTGAGTAGTCAAAGAGCAAGGTTCTGACCAACATCTCAGTGTCTCTGGCATAACCACATACTTCTTTGTATGATTTGGTCGGATTCTTCTTGGCAAAGTGTTTCACCCAAAAATACTTTCCCCATTGCCAGGCATGCTCAATTCTGATATATGATAGCTTGAAGTAATCATATATGATCCTCAGATATCTGATGTCACCCTTGTATTGATCTTCAGTCATGTAGAATGACTCAAAGGGTTCCACAGCAAGTCTTGGCCTTGTGCCTGTTCCAGTGAGGTTTGGGACTCTATGCACATCATCAGGTTTTCCATAAGGACATTCATCATTAAGGTCCTTCCTCATGGCTTCAACTCTCTTGACAACTTCAAAATCCAACCAAGCTTTGACATGATTGGTGTTGATCAAGATTGGCTTATCTTTTCTCCATGCCATAAGTTGTTGATGGATGGGTACTGGAAATCCTTTTTCATTTACAAGCAAGTGCTTGAGTTCCAGTATTCAATGTCCATTCATCTGATGAATACACCAGTAGGAGGAGGAGCTGTTGTCAGTCTTCACATACTCAACTCTGGCTTCTTCTGGCCTAAGTGGAAGTTGACCTTTTCTTCTTTCAGCTCTCAATCTATTTCTTCTTTGCCTTGAGTTTTCCCTTGGATTGCTTGAAGAACCACTCTGGATTGACTTGGTATTTCCAGAGGGTGTTTTAGCTGCTATTGGATTTGCAGCTAAAGGCTCCGTTAGGCTATCAACCTTTCTTCTTTTTATGTGAAGAGGAGCTTCATCTTCATCATCATCTTCCAGATTTCTCTTGTTAGGTGATTTGCAGCCTTCTTCATTGACCTAGAATTTAATTTGGCCTTCTTCTTCTTCTTCTTCTTCTTCTTCTTCTTCTTCTTCTTCTTCTTCTTCTTCTTCTTCTTCTTCTTCTTCTTCTTCAGAAGACTCATCAACCCCTATCACTTGTCTTCTCCTTGGAGCCTTGGTACCCCTTGGAGGTTTCTGTGCCCTGGCCCTTGTTGTCATTCCTTTTTCAGGAAGTTGCTGAGTGGTGGCCACTATCTGTAGAGCAGTCTGACTGGAGGAGGGATCATTTATTTTGAGAGGTGGTTGTTCAGTTTTTCTTTTGTTTCCTCTTCCTCTTCCTCTCTGAGCACCTTGAAATCCTTCCCCCTTAGTCATTGTTGACTGACTAAGAATCACAAAAGATTCTGAAAGGGAGTCAAAGTTGCCTTGCAGATAGTTGTAAGCAGCAACCAACTTTTCCAGATTAGCATTGAGCTTCTGATTTTGTTTGATAAGACCTGTTTCCTTATCAGTGAGCTCTGCCAGTGGGCCTTGAATAGCATCTGCTTTTCCAGCAGCATAGCTAGCCTCTTCAAAGGCTTTTGCAGTCAAGTTTTGATCATCATCCCTAACCATGCCTAGGTCTTTCTGAGCAACGACCAGACTGGTTGTTCTCTGAGTGATGAGCTCAGTGAATGTCTTCATCTCTGCAGGGACTTTATCTTGAGAAGACAACTCCTTTTTTCAATTTAGCCAGTACTTGATATCTGTTCAAGTATTCATTGGAGTTGACATTTGGCAGCTTGCTGAAAATTTCAGGATTAATCAGCTTCCTTTTCAAATGAGACACCACCAAGTGCTCATTTCAGTGTTCTGCCAATTTCTCCTCTTCTTCATCATCTGAGTCATCAGCCCAGTGATCCTCATCCTCTTGCACTTCTTCATCAAGGTTTCTGAAGGCGGCAACCATCTCAGATATAGGTTTCTTGCCTTTGGAGGATGGTTTCTTTGATGAAGATGCAGCCTTAGCATCATGCTTTTCTTCAGATACTTGTTCAGCATCTAGATCCTTAGCAATATAATAAACAGCGTCCCGGAGCCCTTTAATCTCAGAGTAAGATTGCGTTTCTTTGCGCGTTTGTTCTTCAAGTTTATCTAGCTCGACTCTGGATTCAACTATCTTTTCTTCTAGTTGAAGATGTAGATGTTGTTCTTCCTCCAACAGTTATTTGAGTTGAGTAACTCTGGCTTGTGCATCCAATATATTCTGAGTGTTGTCTTCAGAGTGCTCAACTACTTGTTCAGTAGAGTTTTTTTGTTGGGGAGATGGATGTGTAGACTTCTGAGGAGATGGAGGAGGGGAATTCTGTGAAGTCCTCTCAGTGTGCTTTTCAGAAACTGAGGCATTGTTTCCTTGTGCAATCCCTTTTGTCCCTAGTGCAGGGGCATCATCATCATACTTTTTGTCATCATCATCCTTGTGATGGTCAGAAGGAGATTTTTTATAGTAATTTTCATCAGTCTCCTTCTCCTCTTCATCTTGAGAGACCAGATTGATCACTTCTGGAATAGTGACCATTAACTTCCTCTTGCTCAGAGGGTATGAACTGTAGAGTCTGGGGCAAGATAGGCTTGAATGCCATCTGCATTCTGGTCTGACCATCTGCTTGGTTAAAAGCATGAATAAGCTTTCTGGCCACTTCCTTGACGAAGTCCTTATGCATTAATGTTCCAAAAGAGTATTGTTCAGTGGGGAACATATCTTGGACATAATTTTCCAAGTCAAGGGCTCGTGCTCTCCTTATGGGTGATCAGTCACCTTTATGATCTCAGATAGATCGGAGCATCGAAGCTTTTGCCATTTCTTGAAGCATTTTAGGTGCTTTGGCAAAGTGTGTTCCTTGGAGAAAGGAAGCAGGTCCTTATTTTCATCAACAGGGACCTTAGTGGCACTTGTTTGAGCCTGAAATAAAGAGTTCCGAATTAGTTTCAAAACTATGGTAGATATCTGGGCTTTAGAGTAGAAAGGTATCTGAGTTACCTGTGTGACAGGTTCAGATGACTTGACTACTAAGGTTCCAGGTGCCTCAGATATCTGGATATGAGGAGGAGACTGGGAAGTCTGATCCTCAGTGATCTTTCTTTCTGTTTGAACCTGAGATTAAGAACATAACACTTAGAAAATTTGAGCAAGAAAACTACATTAGACAATTTCAGATATCTGAGAAGTCAATTACCTCCACGGTAGGAGGCTCAGATACTTGTCTTTCAGAAACTTATGCAGTCTTTGGAAGGTGTTCTTGTGATGAAGGCTTTGATGCCTCATCAATTTCCATTGGTGTGGGGATTGAGTGGGCAATTCCCCAGCAACTTTTACTTCTTTTTGAGCCTGTAAGTAGAAAGTGTCAGTTTAAGAAAAATGATCAGAGATTTGTCTTTAAAGATTACAGGTATTTGAATGAAATACCTTCTCTGCATAAGGTTCAGATACTTGTTTCTCAGAGACCTTGGGAGTCTCTGGATTCTTCTTTGAAGAGATAAACTTTTCAGTCTCTCCATTTTTCTTCTCAGTTGGAGCCTATTAGAAACAAACACTTAAGAGTATTAGTCAAGTGTATAAAGTTTGTATCTGAGATGTTATATCTTAAGGAACCATCTTCTACCTATGAGACAGGCTCCTGTTCCTTAAGTGGTGAGGCTATGGAAGCCTCCTTCTTAGTCTCTGAGGCAAGCTTTGCAGCTTCCTCTTGTTCTTTTGTTTCTAATTCAGCCTGTAACAAAGAAATTTTAATAAGTAACAAGATTTAAGCATAAGTTATCAGAAGTAAAGAGTTAAACCATTCAGCTACCTGAGCTTTGTCAGGCTGACTGGTCTCTGGAACTTGTGAAGTTTCCATGCGTTGGTCTTGGACCACTTCTTTGGTGGAAGTTTGAGGTACTTCGGACCTATCCTGAGTGTGCAACTCAGTTGCCTCCCCTGGTTGATCATTCTGAGCAGATGCCTCAGTTTGATCCCTCTCATTGAGTTGGGAAACCTGCTCATTTACAGGATTTTCTTCAGCAAGGAAAGATGCGGGTATCTCATGCTGCAACTCAAGTATCATCTCAACAGTACCCACTATTGGCTGTTGTGATTGGTGTGGTGATTCTGATCTGGATGAAGAAGGTGATGTTGTATGGGGCCTATCCAGATATGCTTGAGACAAATTTTTAAGTGTTGAGGCAATGCCAGTATCCTCCAACACTAAGTTGCCACTCATCAGAGCATCTTCAATATGCTTAAGTGTTACTTGCTCTGATGGTGTGTTTTGTCCTGTGACCTTGGACACAGTTGCTTCTTCAGCAACCTTTGAACTAGTTGCCTTTTCAGCAACCTCTGCACTTGTTGCTCTTTCAGCAACCTTGGGGATTATGGCTTCCCCCTCATCTTCAGATTCCTCATCGAAATCTGGGACTGAATTATCAACAATCCCTGCTGCTTCTGCAGAGAGTGTTTGAAGTTTCTCACTGCTTTTATCAGCATTGATAAGTTCAGCAAGGCACTCTGCAGCATTGATGAGTTCATCAGCTGTGGTCTTAGCTGCATTGATGAGTTCATCTTCATTGATGAGTTCATCAGCAGTGACGGCAGATATCTGAGAGTGGACATCCACAATGGGTATGCCTTCTGATTTGCCAACAGACTTCTTTCGTGAAGTTCTGGGCTTTTTGGTCGCAACAGAACCCTCAGATACCTCATCAGTCTTTCGTTTCTTAGAACCTTTCTGAGACTCAATAACCTTTTTCATCATGTTTGTATACTCATATTTGTAGAGCAGGCTACTGTTAGCTATGTCAGCCGTCTCTCTGAGCTCAATGCCAAGGCACTCCAGTAAGTAGCATATCTTCAGTCTATAGCTTAATGTGGCTTTTGGCTCAGCAAGGCTCTTAACGATTTTAGGCTCAAAGCCTTGTATCTTCTTCACAAATTTCATGAAGGCGTACTTCCCCCAATTAAAAGGGTTTTCCAGCCTCTTGTTTTGTTGATTCAACAAGAACATCATCATCCAGCGTTCTTGGCTTATTTGGTCAGGTCCTCCTTGTAGACCAGCAAAGCATCTATGAAGGATACATGCCAACACATCCCAGTGGACCAAAAGATGTCTGGTCCTTATGTCAGCAAGCTTAAAGTCTATGGGTGTGTCTGGCTTGTCAAGATCACACACATCACTGTAGAGCTTTTTGACACCCTCAAGGAGATCTTCATCCTTGATGTCAATTTCAAAATCCTTTCCAAGATTTTGAAGCTCAAACAGCTCACAGAAAGTTGTTTCATCCAACAGAATTTCTTGTCCTTGGACTTTAGTCTTGATAGACACTGTCTCAGTGTCTTCAGAGACTTTGAAAATAATTGTGGAGTTGTTGTAAAACTCCAGTACATCCAGTGAAGAAACTTCACTGGGAAAAGCATATAGAAACCCCTTGATTTGTGCCTTTTCAAGCATATCAAGCACCAACTTCCTGTCAGCCTGGTTTTCTATTGCAGCAACAAGGTATTCCTCAATCATGGCACCACCCCAAATCATCCTGTGATTTGAAGTCCAATGATCAGGATTGAACTCTCCAATCAACCGATTGTTTGTTATAACTAACACTGGTGCTTGCTTTTCAGCAGTACCAGAGGTAGTAGCTTGGGATTTCTGAGTAGAAGCACGTTTGGGAGCCATCTCTTTAAATAGTAGTAGTTTTTGAAACTTGAAAAGAGATTAGGGTAAAGGATTAGTAATTCTTTGCAGAAAAACTAAGAAGGAATCAGTAGTTGCAGAAAATTGTAGGGAGATTTCAGAGTATTTTGCAATTTTTGTGCAAGGGCAAATGTAGGATTAGGCGAAAGTGATTTATTTTGCCAAAATCCTATATATATAGCATTTTACTCTCAACAGACATATACATACAAATTGATTTTTAACATATGTATCTGTGCAAATGCAAATAGGCGTGGGTAAAATTCGTTTTGCATTAAATGCTTAGTGGGCCACGTCTGTGTTTTTACAGTCCACTATTTTACTGAGAATTGATCTCGTCTGTTAAGATCAAACACCCATTTCATCAAGGGTCACGATTGCTTCTTCAGCAATGATCACAATCAGTAATTGTAATTGTGACCAATTAATGAAATTTGGCGTAAGGCTTTCTGAATCACAACCCTTTTTTGTGAATAGGGGACAGTCTTTGGACTTATGTAGTCAGTTCAGAGTCTGTGTGTAACTTAACATATAAATGGAAAGATACAAAACACCAGAGATTTAGTTGACTGAATATAGTTGTACCACATTTCTCTTTTGTGTTCCCCCTCACTAGGTGATCTAGATATCTGAGTACCTGTCTCAGAAATCTTCAAATAGCCATTTTAACCTTCAACCTTTGATATCTGAAAATTCGCCCGTATATCTTTTGCTAAGTGTTTCACCTTTTGCCTTTGATATTCTGGATTCCCGTTCCAGATATCTTATCTCTTCTTTCCCCTTCTTAATCATACTGAGTTCCTGTCTCAGATATCTTTTTGTACTTGAATATCTAGATGCCTGTTCCAGATATCTTTCTCATTTCTGAATTTATGTCTCAGAGATTAGAAATTTTAAGTTCCTTTGGTAGCTCCATTAACCCAAGACTATGTCTCAAGGTTAAGAACCTGCTTTCTTGCAAAGGCTTTGTAAAGATATCTGCAAGTTGGTCTTTAGTACCAATCTTGAGTATCTCTATATTACCTTATTCAACATGGTCTCTAATGAAGTGGTGTCTAACATCAATGTGCTTTGTTCTTGCATGAAACTTAGGATTCTGAGTTATGGCAATAGCACTTGTGTTGTCACATAAAATCGGAGTTTTCTCTTCATTGATCTCATAATCTCTGAGTTGTTGTTGTATCCACAATATCTGTGAAGCACAACACCCAACAACAATATATTCAGCCTCTGTGGTGGATGTGGCAATTGAATTTTGTTTCTTGCTGAACCATGATATTAATCTGGCACCAAGAAATTGACAAGTTCCTGAGTTGCTTTTTCTGTCAAGCAATGATCCAGCATAGTCAGCATCAGAATAGCCAACTAAACTCAATCCACTGTCTTTTGGATACCACAATCCAACTTCTACAGTACCCTTTACATACCTTAATATTTTCATCGCAATGTTCTAGTGTGATTGCATTGGATTTGTCTGAAATCTAGTACACACTCCAACTGCATATTGAATATCAGGTCTACTTGCAGTGACGTACAGTAGAGACCCAATCAATTTCCTATACTTGTGTTCTTCAACACTTTTATTAGATTCAATATAGGTCATTTTGGTTCCAATACTCATAGGTATCTTAGCATTCTTTTCAGAAGTCTTTAGATTAAACTTGTTGAGCATATCCTTTGCATACTTTGTTTGACTAATGAATATTCCATCATTAAGTTGCTTGACTTGCAATCCTAGGAAGTAGTTTAATTCTCCCATCATGCTCATCTCAAATTTACTTTTCATGAGCTCAGCAAAGTCTTCACAAAGTTACTTATCTTTAGATCCAAATATAATGTCCTCAACATATACTTGAACTAAAAGTAGTTTCCCTTCATGGTTCAAAGTAAAGAGTGTTTTATCAACATCTCCTTTATTGAAGCCACTTTCCAACAAGTATTTGGCTAAAGTATCATACCATGCTCTCGGAGCCTGTTTCAGTCCATACAGAGCTTTCTGAAGCTTATGAACCATTCTACTTTCTGTGGAAACCTCAAAGCCTGGTGGTTGTTCAACATAGACTTCCTCAGCAAGTTCATTGTTTAGTAATGTACTTTTGACATCCATCTGATAAACTTTAAAGTCATTATGAGCTGCAAAGGCTAGAAATAGTCTAATTGCATCCAATCTTGCAACTGGAGCATATGACTCATCAAAATCTAGTCCTTCTGTCTGGGTGAATCCCTTGGCAACCAACCTTGCTTTGTTTCTGGTTATTTCACCAGACTCATTCATTTTATTTCTGAAAACCCATTTTGTTCCAATTACAGATATTCCATTAACAAATGGAACCAGTTTCCAGACTTTGTTTCTCTCAAATTGATCCAACTCTTCTTGCATTGCAGAGATCCAATCTTGATCCTTCAATGCTTCTTCTATAGTTTTAGGTTCAATGTTTGAGATGAAACATCCATAAAGAGAGTCAGCAATTGCTCTCCTAGTTCTAACTCCTTGGTCTAAAGGACCAATCACATCCTTGGCAGGATAATTTCTTATCCATTTCATAATGGGTTTTGAACTAATAGGATCAATATCATTTTGATCTGAATGTGAATCAATATGATCTTGATAAGATACTTGTGCAATATCTGAGATATCTGGCACACGGAAAATACCATAGATATCTGACACTTTTTCAGTGTTAGAGATATCTGGAATTTGATTTTAAGCAATCTCATTCTTAGAAACCTCTTCATGATGAAGGTTCTCAGTAACCTGTTCCATTTCTGGAATTCTCATAGGAAATTCTTCATCATGTCTTAGAGTCATCTGGTTGTTACTAAGCAATGGTTGCTTTTCCTCGTCAGATTCATTCTCTAAGTGAATGATATAGTTTTCTTTTGAGGATTCTTCTTCAGAATCTTTAATCATTAGTTCTGTGAACCTATCTGAGAGTCCTTCATTCAAGAGTACTTTCTTGTTTCCTTCGTAGAAGACTACATGAATAGATTTTTCAATCTTTTGCGTTCTTTTGTTGTAGATTCTGTAGGCTTTGCTATGCAGAGAAGAACCAAGAAATACTCCTTCATCTGCTTTTGGTTGAAATATTCTCAAGTATTCTTTTCCATTGTTAAGAACAAAACATCTGCAACCAAACACCCTTAGATGTTTGATACTAGGGGGTCTACTAATCAAAAGTTCATAAGGAGTTTTGTCATGGTGTTTGTTAATCAAACATCTATTTTGAGTGTAGCAGGCTGTGCTAACAGCTTCAACCCAATAGATTTCACTTATTTCAGTGTTAGCAAGCATTGTTCTTGCTGCTTCTTTTAGGGTCCTATTCTTCCTTTCAGCAACACCATTTTGTTGTGGTGTCCTTACTGAAGATAGTTGATGTTGTATACCTTTGCAGGTATAAAACTCTTTTATGTACTGGTTCACAAACTCAGTACCATGGTCTGTTCTGATTAGAGATACCTTGTCATTTTTCATGACTTCAAGCTTATTCAGCAAGTTGGGTATCTCAACCCTTGCATCAGATTTTTGTTTGAGAAATACAACCCAAGTGAATCTTGAGTAATCATCAACAACAACCAGACCATACTTCTTTCCTGCATAGCTAGTTACAGAGGATTCAAAAAGATCCATATGTAACATTTGCAGTGGCCTTTAACTGGAGTGTCTAGTTTTAGACTTGAAAGATGGTTTGGATTGTTTTCCCATTTGGCAAGCTGAGCATATACCATCTTTTCTATATACCATTTTGGGTAAAACCAACCACCAATTCTTTCTTGGCTAGCTTATTCAGAGTTTTGAAGTTCAAGTGCCTCATTCTTTTATGCCATAGCCAGTTTTCTTCAGTGTGGCCAGATTGACTCACCATGAGACATTCTTCAATTGTGGCAGATGCCCAGTTAGCAACATAAAGATTTCCTTTTCGCCTAGCAACATAGACTGTCTGCTTTAACTCATTGTCAATTACTTTGCATAGTTTTGACTTGATCTTTACAGTGTACCTTTTGTCTACCAATTGACTCATGCTTAGGAGATTATATTTCAATCCCTTTACATGTAGTACTTCAGAGATTGTAAGAGCTCCAAACTTCAGATTGCCAAAACCTATGGTTGGATTTTCATCTCCTCCAGCAAATCTAATAATTGGTCCTTTATCGCATTTTCTGTAGTTAATCAGATTTGCTTTGTCTCCTGTCATGTGCTTCCCACATCCACTATCAAAATGCCACTTCGGGTTCTTCCTCAGAGTGTTCTGCACAAGACAGGAAACATGGAGTTATGCTCTCATTCCAACAATGGAACCTTTTGGACTAAAGAATCTCCCTATAGGAATCCATTTCTGAATGAACTTCCTTGGGGTATTCTTTTGTCTTGCTGGAACATAAGGAGGAATTTTGGGTAAATGATTAGTGTCATTATCATTTAAAGCTATTTTCCTTCTTGGTGTGTTCCTTGGTGCTCCTCGTGGTGCTTTCAGATACCTGTCAGATTCTTTCAAGCTTTCAAGAACTTAGCTTTCCTTGCCAGATTTCTTCTAGCCCTGGCATTCAGATTGGTCGTAACCTGTTCTTTCTTCCACTTCTGATGATTGCTATGCGCAATCCTGGCTTTCATCCATCGTTCTTGCTCTTGTTTATACTCACGAGCGAGTTGTTTCCCGATGGCTTTATAGCCAATGTCATTTCGAGCACCTGGTGCTGTCTGAGTTCTCTTCTCAACAGCTTTTTCTAGTCTCTGGATCGTCTTTCTTTCCAGAAAACGTGATGTTGGAAAATTTTCCTGCTCCTGCAAATTTTCCTTTCTGAGAGACATAGCACTGTGGGTGATTACATTTTTCAGTGTTATGTTTCTTTACAGAAACATTCCCAACAGTTTTCTTTTGGACTTGTTTTTCCCACAAAGGTTTGGTCGCGACTACCTTTCCTTTGTCAACAACCTTAGCTTTCTGACCAATATTGTAGGTTATTTGAGAACCATCTTGTTGAGCACTAACAAATGTTATTCTTTCGTCACTCTTATTCAGAGTAGTAGAACTATTTGTTTGTGTGTTCAGCCCAAGTCCTCCCTTTTCTGAAGGATCTCTTAAATAAGAGTGTACTTCAGTAAGAGTGTCACTAGCTTTGGCATAGGATTGAAAAGATAGTTCTTTCTTTTTTGAGTTCCTCATTTTCAGAAAGAAGGTTTTTGTTTTCCTTTTGGAGTATATCCATTGCCTTTCTGTATGACTTCTCCGTCTCAGATATCTGTGCTTTGAGAAATGCATTTTCAGCATCCTTTTTCTCAAATATCTTGAGTAATTGTGAATTTTCCTTCTTAAGAGAATTCTTTTCTTCTTAAAAAATGTCGGCTCTAGCTCGGACCATTTGAAATTCTCTTTTGTAAAGATCAAGTTATCTTCTGAGATATTCTAAATCTCTGATTTCTTCGTCATCACTCTCATAATTTATGAATTGAGAAATGTTGGTTACCTCGTCAGCCATTAGGCAAGGCTCAATGTTGGAGCAATCTGGATAGATCTCCTCAGCAACCCCACATAATTCCCTTTTCTTTTGACCAAAGTCAACCAATTCATGAGTGATGCCACATAATTCTGGAGAAGGTAGTTTGGAGTCATCTGAATCTTCTTCCTCAGATTCCGACTCAATATCAAGAGCATCCAGTTGGATTTGAATCTTTTTCCTTTCTTCAGTGTGAGCATAGCTCTCTTACCTCTCTTGAAGTTTCTTCTATCTTTCTTGTCACCTTTCTTTAGCTTATTGAAAACAGGGCAGTCTCTTTTAAAATGACCTGGTTTCTGACAATAGAAATGTATATCGCTTCCGCTTCCTCAAGATTAGATGCTTGTCGAGCCATTTGTTCAAATAAGTGATGCATATTTTTATACTGGTGATAGTTTGAGCCAAGATGCTTTTTCAGCTTCTCTTTGGCTTTTCTTCTCTCAATCTCCCGACTGACATATTTTTCTCATTTGCTTTACAGCAAGAGCATCTTCCTCAGTCATTTCCTTGGTATCCTTCTTTCAGAAGTACCTTGTATTACTAAAGCAACATTGTGAACTTTCTTAGCAATTATTTGTTCTCTCTGAATAGTTTCATAGTTGACAGTAGCTAAGTGGGAAAAGAGTTCTACTGGAGTGATATTTGGCATTCCTTTATTGAAATAAAAATACTGAGTATGTTCCCAGTTTTGATTCAAGCTTCTCACGATAGTCTTAACCTTTTCAGAGTTAGAATATCTCTCACTTTCACCAAGTACAACCATTTCACTCATCAGTGTTGTAAATCGGAAATCTAGTTCTTCAAGAGTCTATGTGGGACCTTGTTTAAAGTTTTGGAATTTAAGCTTCAAAACTTCAAACTTATTTTCCTTTGTTTTCTCAGTGCCGACACAGATTTCTTCAATCAGTTGCCAGGCCACTTTCGCCGTTTTTGCACCACACAGTTTACACTGTATGTACTTTGGAGTGGAACGTATGATGATATTGTGAACCTGACCATCTAGTCGATTTCTCTTGGCATCTTCCGTTGTCCAGAGCTCTCTGGGCTTTGGCTCATAAACAACTTGACCAGTAGGTCTTCCACTGGTTGACGCACCTGTTTGTGAGGAACCACCACTTGGTTCTTCATCAGTGGGAACTCCGTATCTACCATTAGAAACCTCCATGACCTGCTTGAGTTGTTGAATGACTATGGGGCCATTCTTTATTACTTCGATCATTTCGTCACTGATGGCTTCTAGGTGGAGCATCATGTTGTTCTTCCATTTCTCATAGTTCTCTGGCTTGAGAATTGGAGCGTCACTTAAAGACATCCTGCAGCAAACACACTAAACAGACAAAACAAGTGTAGGTGAAAAACAGTTAGTGGGCACTTATCTGGGATCTAGGTTCAGTGCATTGGGAACCTCCTGCTCTGATACCACTTGTTGGTCCAGATAACGGCAAAGGAAAAGACTAGAGGGGGGGGGGGGGAGTGAATAGTCTTTTACAACTTTTGTCGATAAACACAATTTCTCAGATATCTGTGAAGATATCTGATACTTAATTTCAGAGAGCGGAAGACTTTTCTGTGATAAGTGCACGTGCTTAGCAAGATATAAGTCTGTAAATACTCAGCAAGGTAAATAAAGCAAGTAATAAGTTGCAGAAAGTAAATAACACAGATCTTTATAGTGGTATCTGAGGGTGGCGTAATCCCACAACTAATCCACTCGCCCTTTCTCAGGACTTGAAATTCACTAAGATAGATATTGAGTTCTCCTTACAATAAACCTATCCCTTGATTTCCTTTTACACTAGGTTCCCAACCAAGTGTTCCCCCTGAGTTATTCCCCAGCTTTCTCAGCCAAGTACTTCTCAGACTCACTAACCTTTGAGCTATTCCTTAGTTTCCCAAACTAAGTACTTCCTATGCTCAGTAACCTTGGAGTTATTCCTTAGTTTCCCAAACTAAGTACTTCCTGTACTCCACGCCGTTTAAGGTGTTGGTTAAGGTAGTTTGTCAGGTGAGTAGTCTTAATAACTTTCTCAGTTATGTAGGAATACTCTATAGAACAAGAATCACTTAACACACTTCACAATGTGTGGTGATATGTTCTTTACTGACCCAAGTCTATATTAAATGTTCTGGAGAATGAAACTTAGATACTTGATCTTTTGATTCAACTCCTTCACAGATAGCAATGCTTGTTAAGGATCAGGACACTTAGAACTTTTGTGCTACTTAGAATTCAAGAGCTTGGTCGCATCAGTAAGCTAGTGAATACATAGATTGAAGGCTTGTATGCTTTAAAGCATAAGTTCGTAGATGTAATTTCTTGGTGTGTTTCAAGCATTCTAAGTGTTGATATTTATAGTTGAAAATCACGCCGTTTGAATAGTATCCGTTAGGCTTAATGAAATTCAAACTATTGATATATATAAATAGTACTGCAGAATACGTTGTCTCTTTTCAGAATTTCCTCTTTTGTTCAGATGTCTCTGTCTGCGTATTTATTGCATTGTACTATTTTTGTCCTGTAGTGCCAACGAAACTATGCACGCTTTCTGAAGCATTGCATGTCCCTTTTCAGAGACCTTCACATCTCCAGATACCTGTTGAAACATTGTTTCCCAGAAACATAGTTTTATCCAGTGTATCTTAGTGTAGATATCTGTGGGCACTTTTCCTCGTTCAGAAACCTTGTGTTCTCAAATTTCTTTTGTAAAACTTGTTTATTAAAAAAATACTTGTTTATTCAAGATATCTGGACATAGGTATCTGATGACCTTCATCTTCAGCAATCTTGTGTGCAGTCTTCAAAACTTCAAAATTTGTTGAACTCTTCTGCTGGATGCCTTCTTCTTGGTCTTCTTCAAAGATATAAAAATTACATTCAGAGACCTAACATCCTATACAAGATTTGCTAGACTAACATACTTAGTGATTTTTTTCTTTTACAGTGTTGAAGTGAACCAAGAGTACTAACCACCTTTCTGAGCTAAGATAAGTCATTAGGTTGCTGATCAAAATCTAAACAGATATTCCTAACATGAACTAACTGAATTTGTTTTAGAAAACAGATAGCATTAGTGAAGGCGTCAATTCCACTAAGCTACAATTAATAAGCTAATGTAGATATTATTGTTTGCAGCAAACCAATGGATATAACAAGACGCAATACGTTTTGTTATAAGTGATCAGATGCTTAACCCATTGGTGATTTTGACATAACGAACATCAAACAGATAACTACATACGCAATTAATCAAAACGGCACAGAGTAAATCGCATCTTAGGCATATAATTGATGAGACTATAATTTAGAGTCTCATTTGGTCCTTTTTAGCGGTCTTTGTGAGTCTTTGTCTTTAGTTTCTTCGTCTTTTTTGTTCGTTTTTACGCTTTGGTGTTTTGCTTTGTTTTTGCAGGAGTTATCCATTTTGGGCCAAAAAGAGGAAAAGTCAGTTAGCATGGCTCGCCGCGACGAGAGATTCTTCCCGCTGCGGTGAGATTTTACGAGCCAGAAGTTGGGAGCTACAAAGAGGCTCGCTGCGGCGAGGAAATTGGTCCGCCGCGGCAAGATTTGACGAAGGATATATAATCTGCGATGAAGAAGACTCACTGCGGCGAGGCTATTTGCCCCCCGCGACGAGCGACGGCTTCCAGCAACTTTATTTTCCTTAATAGATTAGAATTTAGGTTAATTCCTGCATACTTCTTTTTGAACCTAGTTCTTAGAAAAAAAGCTCCATATTCATAGTTTGACATTGAGACATTATTGGAGCTTGGTTTTCATCATTGTTGAAGGATTGATATCGAATTCCTGGTAATATTTGATAATTCTCCATCGTTTATCTCTTCGAATCGTGTTGTTATTGTTTATCGAATTGTATGAGCTTGCGTGAGATTATCAACATGTCTGTGTTTATCATATGCAATACTGAGAAATCCTTGATCTTTGCTTCTACTATGAGTAGCTAAACCACTCCGAACACGGTAGTTATGTGACGGTTTTGCGTATTAGGTTATAGGGTTAGGATTCGTTCATATAGGTCCGTCTAGTTCAAAATCTTAGTAAAAACTATCAATCCAATTCGCTAGTTCAAGATTTTCTAAATCGTTTTCGGTTAAGGATCGTGGATTGATGACCCACGATTACTCTAGTTCAAAACATTCAAATAACGATTGATTGAGGTTGGATTGATCGATTTTTGTACACCGACTGTGTGACAAGTATGAACGATTTCCCTAGAGCGAATTTGCATTACTCGATCATAATTGCTGTGTTCTCTTTATCTCATTGATTTTAAACTTTACATCGCTTTTCTGTTTTCTAGTTATTAGAAGTAATCAAAACCAAACAAATCAAACTATTTACACAAGAAACTGTTTGCTCTCAACTTGTTGTGGTAGCTTAATTGGTTCCTTAGCGAACGACTCTGTGGTTAGCATTGTCTGTTTACAAGTAGTAATTTGAGCACATCAAATTTGGCACCGCTGCCGGGGAATCGATTCCTATTGTAGCGGTTGATTGCGAATTTTAATTTGTTTGTTTTTCAACCTGTTGTTTATCGCACTAACGGAAACTAAGATTCTTCGAGGTTTTTGATTGTGTAGATTTCACTACATGTTTATGCTTGGAAGGAGATCACACGAAACACCTTTGCAAACTCCAGTGAACGAGATCGATAGACACGTTCGTCGGCTTAGAAGACAGAACTTAGCAGCAATCGTAATGGCAGGAAACAGAGAGATTAACCAACCGATTGCTGAGTGCCAGAGATCACCTATGGAACCTACATGCAGCCTGGTGAGATTAAGGCCGGGAATTCGGCAGTTGTGCTTTCTAATGAGGCCAGGAACATGGAGATCAAGGCTTATCACTTCCATGACCTACCCAAGTACTATGGGATGGCTAATGAAGACGTGATCAGGTTCCTAAAGGAGTTCGAAGCACTGATTGCTAGGATTCCGCTTATTGTAGGGGAGATCACTATTTCTGATGAGGAAGTGAGGAAGAAGGTTTTCCCTATGTGCATGCAGGATAAGGCTAAGAGCTGGCTTCTGAACCAGCAGGAAGGGTCTTTTCGGACTTGAGATGAGCTTTACAGGGCATTTATGAACAAGTTCTACCTGCAAAGAACTAGGCAGCTTTGGACCCAGATAGAGAAGTTCATGCAGATGAGCGATGAGAGCTTCTATGAGGCTAGGGATCGGTTCCTGAACCTGCTTTCTCAGTGCCCTCACCACAGGATGAGTGAGATGGATTTGTGATACAAGTTTTATGAGGGATTGGACTGGGAGGCGCAGAATATGGTGGATTTGATAGTTAATGGGACCATAGTTACAACATCTCCAGAAACTTTGAATGAGGCCTTCGAGAAACTGTCTGCTATCTCTCAGCTTAAGGGAACACGTGGAAGATCCAGGAGAGCTGAGGTGAAATCGGAGAAAGAGGCCCCGGGACCTAGTACCTGCGACCTGGCCAAACAGATTAAGGAGATGAGGATGCTTGGCAATGTCTCCGCCCCGGTATCACAGGTAAGTGAAAGGTGCAATCTGTGCGGCAATTTTGGGCATGGTGCCAGCATGTGTAGGCTTCCCGAGATTATGAATGAGAACCCGACTCCGGAGGTAGTCAACTGGGTACAGACTAGACAGTAAGGGAACTACAGGGGGAACCAAGGTGGAAACACAGGAGGGCCTAGGATTCAAACCTTTAACCCAAACCATGCCAACTTGAGCTATGGCAATAACTTATATGAGAATGCACCACAAGAGCAACAGGTTCCAATCCAGCAAGTTCCAGTTCAGCAGACTCAGGTTCAGCCTATGAGAGTATAGGGTAGCGCCGATCAGGAGATTCGTAATCACATGGAGAGGTCAGAAAGGTTCTGGGCAAAGGCACAAAAGAATCAGAGCAAGAACGACCAGAGGTTTGACAGTATTGAGCAGTCCCAGAGGCGGCTTGAGAAGACTCTAGGTGATTTGGTTGGGCATCTTCAGCAGAGGGAAAGGGGTAAGTTTTTAGCTACTGTAGAAACCAACAGGTTTCTTGCTGTGGAGGTATCTTTCGACAAGCCAGGAAGAGTGAAGACAGTTCTGACTACTTGTACCTGTAATCAGAACAAAGCGGTAGCCCAGGTTGAGGCACCACAGGTGACTAGGCCACATGAAATAGTTGAGGTACAGGAGGTAGTTGAGGTAGCCTCACCCAGTATTGCGACTCCAGTGGAGGAGGCGAGTGCAAATTAAACTGGCTGTCCTTGAGGTAAGTCCCACCACTAGGGTTATCCAGAAAGCGGATAAGAGCATTAGTGATGCCAACAGTTTTGACTTGGTGGTTGGGATAGGTAATTCTTCCGAGGTGACTGGCATCGTAGACACAGGAGCATTAGTTAATCTGATGACTTTTGCGACCTATGAGGAGCTGGATTTGAAGGGTTTGGAGCCCAGGAAATGCTTCGTCACGTTGGCCAATGGAACGAGAAGTAGGTGCATGGGGGTTATTGAGGACGTCCTGATTACATTGGATGGGGACACTTTTTTGGCTGATTTCGTGGTTGTGGAATCGACACGGATTAAAGGCAAGGAGATGGAGAAGGATATGTTGCTGCTTGGGTGACCGTTCATCAAAACCACTCACGTAACTGCACCATAGAGGTACATGGCAAGCAATGTGAGTTGCAAGCCACCACTACACTATACTAACCCCTGCAGGTTGAAACCAGGAACTATATAGGTGCACACACTGGTGCCCTCTACACCTACTCTAACTCACAAGGAAGGAAATAAGCTGAGAAGACCGGGAAGATCAAACACCATTGATTTTCACCTGGTAAAGTCGAGCTAACGACTTAAAACAAATGCACTTTTATTTCCTT